>JAJGRX010000894.1:0-1292427 GCA_025461125.1 Carex kokanica | reverse complement strand
ATTGCTCTAGACTTAAAAATATCTTGAAAATATCCATGTTATAGATTTATAGCTCTTCATATTTTCATATGCATACTACACGCTATATTGATTGTCGGAAACATGATTGATTGCTTCTTTTTTTTTTTAAATAGATGGATGGAGCCGTATTTATGATTCGGTCTCACTTTCATATTTTATATTTATATAGTGTGAAAAATCAATGAGATTGAATAAATAATTATTTATTTGGTCCATTGATATTATTTTCAATGAGAACTCAGAGAAAAGAAAGGAGATGAGGGTAATTAATAGTTCGATCTTACTTATTAGATTTTCTGTGACAAAGACACGCTGCAACTTACGAAAAAGTACTAGATCCGAACCATTGATTCAATCCCATACGTGGAATTGAAAAAACAATCCACCTTGTTTCCTATAAATTATTTTTTAATCACTAAAAATTAAAAAATTGTACTACATGAGTCGGAGAAAAAAAAAAGAAAAAACCAAGATTAACATAATTTTTTTTATCATGTCTTATAAATTACCCACATTATAATCAGGAACTTTCAAAATCATATAAACAGAAATTATATTTATACGTATTAAGTCTATAATATATAGGAAAAAAAATATATAATTTACAGTGTATATATCTGTAAATCATATCCTATTGTACCAAATTGGATTTTGAAAGATTTTCATAAGCAATTAAGTGAAGAATTATTTTATTTTTCCCCTTATTTAACCAAATTGTTTAATCATATTAATCTCATTTCTCTCTAGATCATAGAAATGGTAGTGCAGTTTGGATCCAAAGTCCGATAGGCATTAGAGCCCTCCTATCTGCTTTAAAATTTGTTAATGTAGGAGCCAGGACACACACAAATTTTAAAGCCGATTAGACGGCATTCATGCCTATCGAACTTAAATTTGAGTTCACTAGACATCGGACCAAAACTTTAATTTAGGAATAGGAATGGTAAAACTATATCATTTAGTACAATGCCACCTCTACTTTTTATGAGTCTATTTAACATTTTTTTTTAGGGTAAGATGGCAACAGCTATCTTACGGATTTTCATTGATAAAAAAATATTTACAAGACCAAAAAGAGGTCGTATTACAATCACGAAATATTAAAAGATATTTACAGCCCCAATTTTATTTCTCATCTCATCTCAGTTTCCAGTTTCCACAGTGACTCCCCAATTTTATTTCTCATCTCATCTCAATCATTTAACATCATTAGAATAATAAAAAAACTTAAAAATAATGATTGAATAGCGGGCTAACATATTTGAAATTTATATTAATAGTACTGAATAAGTATCTATTTATTTATTTTTCACTTTTCTCCTCTTCCTTTTGCCAATTAAGCAATATAATTACCCGCTACATGTGTGAGTCCAAATCCTATGCATTACTTCACTGTTTGAGTTAAAAACCGGACCGTCTCATCAAATTTTGGACCAATTTGGTTCAAACCCGTAATTCACATGATCCTTTAAGATTCGTGCCAATACATAACAAATAGATCGGATTCAAAAGGTGAGTTACCTTACTTCATTTTTGAGCGAGTGCTTTTGCATGAATTTGGATTTAGATTTGTCAGCTAAATTATGTGGGAATTTTGGCATGGAAGTACATAACGAATCTTGATGCAAATTAAACGGTTCTGATGGAACATCGGACCGGCCTCCATTCATTACACAACTGCAACCTTCGTGTTAATTTAAAAAAAATGAATATTTGATTTTTAATTTTAAAAGATAAAAAAAACACTAACACTCGCACACACACATACACACAGAAGCACGCTATCTGATTTATGTTAGAAACCAATAAGCTCTTCAAAAAAAAAAAAAAATCAATAAAGTCTTATGGAAGCCTCTGCCATTTCATCAAAAAGAAAAAAAAGAAAAAGAAAATCAAATAAGGACTAATAGTTTTCTCAAAAGAATCCAAGCAATTCCGGGCAAAAAAAGGACAAAAAAAACAAACAAAATTATAGGAACTTTGCATAATCAAGATTTTCAGTAATTATATATTTTGTTTTCCTTGGTTCTTAATTTTGTATACAATTTCATATTCTTCGCTCATTACACAGTAAAACAGAGAATTAAGATCCATATAAGAGGTTACATGATTTCTCTCATCAGAAAGTTCAAAAAAAAAAAAAAAAAAATTAAGTACGTAAATTAGTAAAAAAAAACTAAATTTTTTATTTTCCTCTCCAAATTCCAAAGCCCGGTTCGATCATCATCAAGATTCGTGTATCTTTAATCCGCACAAATCTTAATACATATCAACGGCTCCTGCTGTGCATCATTCCGAATTTGGTCCGATGCCCTTCGGACCGCCTCTGGAATCTTGCTATGGTTAAGAAAGGTAAGTATTGCACACACCCGACCCGTAATCGCATGCACCACACCCGCAACCCTTTCCGCCAATGAACACCGGCCCACTTGCTCCCTTTGACCGTCTCTTTGAGTTCAGGGGAGCCCATGACTCCTCGCTTGACCCGAAAATTGTCATCGATACAAAGCAGAGCCCCATCATCACTAGACAGAATATTACATCACCACCATCATAAAACAAGAAATCCATAGTCCCTCTCTCTCTAAAACACACACAAAGAACTTGTGGATCTTTTTGTTCTTTATAGAGAGAGAGAGAGAGAGAGAGAGAGAGAGATTGAGAGGAACCTTGAAAGTTGAAAGTGACATATTCTAAATGTCCCTACCGTTGCTAAGATGGAACTTAAAAAAAATCTTTGACAAGTTACCGGGTCAGACCCGCTAATCCACTAAGGGTTTTCTAAAGAATGCAATTAAGTAAATCACACTGATAAAGCACTTATGCCCCGACAATTTATTTGACCAATACGGAAATGGATACGATGTGAGAATGATCCGACCCGTTAGCAGAAAAATCTTTGATAAGTTAACGTTAAGGATTCTCTACTAAAGAATGTATGCAGTTTGAATCTTTTGGATGATTTATTTGATGAATATGTAAATGGATACATACCATGTGAGATGGAATGATCCGACCCGTTAGCAAAAATGTTGTTGTGATGTCATACTCTTAGAAAATACAAATACACCACCCACTTTCAAGGGCGATGAATGATCTAGTGTGGCATTAATTAAATTCGCATCCTCTGAGATATCTCAAACTTTGCGTGATTTTATGGAAAATCGCAACCATTCAAATACGTTCTGCACGAATCTCAAAGCACAAATAATACTGGCCCTGCGCTATCCCCAAATAGGCACCGGACACGTCGGTCACGCAAAAGTTGAGATATCTCAGACTCTCAGAGGATACGCACTCGCATTAATTGGGGGAGGTGGTTGTCGTCTTAAGCCATCTTGGTGTATGAATTTCTCTCCATCTGTCAAATTTCAAAACTTGGATATCTTTTGAGTATCGTCCTTGCTTCTTTTTAAAATCATATCACCTAAGGTACTTCACCGTTTGAGTTTGAATTCAGTCCATTCATTATATACTAGCACAAATCTTAAAGAGAGCTTGTGCATTACAAAGCGGACATCATATCAATTTTAAAGAGGATCTTTACATCTTCAATAGACGCCGGATTGAGTTTAACCCGACTGAAAGTAAATCTGAACCGTAAAATTATGGGCTCCACTTTACAATACCTGAAAGATACTTCTTCCCCCCTAGTTTCCCCTTTAGGCTGTGCTCCATTAGAGTTAGCGGAGGAGAGGATGAGTAGATTTTAACTTTCACCTGCTCCACAATTCAATTTTGAAGGAGGTGAAGACAAAACAGGTGAAAAATTCACCTGCGCAACCCAAAATTGTCACCCCCGATTTGGGGTGTAGGCCCTTTCCCTCCCCTCCCCTCCCTTCCCCTCCCTCTCTAAATATATTGGAGCAGACAGCCTTAGTAATTTCCTTTTGACTCCCCTGTAGTTCCGAAAATTTCATTAATATCCAAAAAAAAAAATATGAAATTTCCAAATCTACATCCGATTTACATAAACATCGAAATCTGCCCAATCCACAAAATATTTTTGTGGATTCAGGAATTTGCTCTAGATGGCAAATTATTATACAAATTCAGGGCCTGGATCCGCAAAATAATTTTGCAGATTGAGCAGAATTCGAATTTTTTACAAATCGGATGTAGATTTTGAAATTTCATTTTTTTGGATATTAATGAAAATTTCGGCCCATAGTTTGTGGTGTCCAGCTTTTTTTTCTTTTACATTATTTCAAAGTTATTGTTTTGTTTGTTTCTTTGCAAACAACAATTACTGAATATTTCTACGATTCTTACTCTTCTTACAATCAATTTACGAGTTAGCACTTTGATTTTGTTATATTACAATTTTTTTTTAACAAACTTCAAAAATTAATGCTTCATTTTTTTTTATCATAACATAAACAGATAAAGCAAATCTAAAACTGAAGTACTACTGTCGTTAACTACAAAATAGATGATAACAAAATTTGCAAATAAATGTTTCCAGAAATTTAAATTGGTAAATGAGTAATTAAGTGAACATTTCAAATAGCAGTTAAACGACTATTCCCATTACACACTTAAATTGTTGTACTAGAACCTTCTTTCAGATTCTATCTATAGATATGGAGCACAACATGAAATAATTTACTATTTCCATCTAATTGCAAAGAGGAAATAATGCTGAATCCATTTGATTAATTTACCTATGTTCTGAAAGAATACAAAATTAAAACAACCAAATTCAAATCAGATGTTGAATCCTAAATAAACAATCATCAGATCAAGATCAACCAAATAAGAAGGCAGCGGCTTGCTCTTCATTGCCTTTAAATAACTCTAAAGCATACTTCACCGATTCCCGGTCAAACCCTAGTTCCATGAGCCTCTTTATCTTGGTTTCAAGATCTGAAGACTGTTTAAATAAAAGAAAATTTTGAAATATTAACAAGAGAAGTTTGATTTTATCTTTCTGGCAAGAGATAAAAATTTGAAAAGGTATCACTTACTGCAATTGGGGCTGCAGATGGAGCTCCTAAAAATACAAATTAACAGAAAAAATAATAGATATATTAGTACACACTGTTCATGGTTTAGAAGTGGCAATTAAAATTGAAAAAGAAGAAACTAATTTGAAAAGAAATTCATTGGAGCAGCAGCAGTACTAAAACCCTAAGTAAACACAAACCTGATGTGCGGGCCGGGGAAGGTAAACTCGGGGTCTGGTTTCTTGCCCCTGAAGATTCCTATAGTATGAAGCAAAATAAAATTAAAAAAAAATGTAGGTATATATTTGATCATTGCTAGCCCTCAAATCTTTTTATTGAACATTAATAAATAAAAAGAAATAGATATTAGGGAAGTTCTCACTGGAACTGATCCTGCCGCTTGTAAGTTGGCTAGTCTCTCTTCCCGTGCATGTGTTGGGATATCTTTTTCTATGAACATAAACAAATGTGTATATGTGAATAATATACTAAACAAAAGCAACCATATGAAAGCAAATCAACTAAATTTGAATTCACCAAATAGTAACCTTGTAAAAAGGGAACTGCAACCTCTCCACCTCCAACTCTCAGCACATTTTCCTTCAAATCAATTATACACTGCACCAAGTTCAAAATGAACAAATTATTTTTCCTAAAAGAGAGACTATATATAAATCAAATTTAAAACCTAACATACATAATAATAATAATAATAATAATAATAATAATAATATTAATAATAATACTAATTTACCTGATGCTTGCGCAACATATCCAGGCCAAAAAGAAACTCCATATTATCAGCATCCAATACAGTGAAAGAACATGGATAGAATTGTTGCCCAATCTAAGAAAAATAAATTAATACTATTAGAAGAGTGAGACTATGGTACTATGCATAGCGCGGATTGTTCCGTACTACGGATCAATATCTTTATTTTCAAAGTCCAAACAATCAATCTGAACTGTTCTACATATGAAAATGTACCTGTAGATCACATTTTACATTTTTTAGAGTTTTTGAACTATTTTTTTGAAAAGGTAGAAAATCACTTGGATCTGAAGATTCTAGACCATTCAAAAGTAGTGATTTTCTACCTATCTAAAAAAATAGTAAAAAAATTCTAAAAAATGTAGAATTTAGTCTGCAAGTACATTTTTATATAGAGATCATGTTGAATGGTTCAGATCGACTATTATAATTTTGAAAACACAAGATATTGATCCATAGTACGGGCTAATATGCCTATGCATAGTACCATAGCCTCACTCATAAAGTAAACTTAATTGGCATGGAACGTCCTTAACAATGAACAAGTCCAAACAGTTACCTTAAGTGGGGCCACATGTATACGGCCTAAGATCTCTGATTGGCCAACACCAACAGCAACACCTCTATAACGCTGATCTAAGAGTCTCAACAACCTAATATGGGTAGTAATAAAAATGAAAAAGAAAATTAACCACTTAAGTGAGTAGTCCTCCACTTTAATAATATTAGCATATGAGTGAGGTTATGTAATATGTATATTACAGGTCGACCCGTGCTATGGTACCATATCACTATTTTCAACGTTGAAACCGTTCGATCCAACCGTTAAACATGATCTCCATATGAAAATGTGTACGGAGACCAAATTTTATAATTTTTTTAATTTTTTTACTATTAGAAAAATCACTACTTTCGGATGGTCGAGAATTTTTAGATCAAGCGATTTTCTACCTATCTAAAAAAAATAGTAAAAAATTCTAAAAAATGTAAAATTTGGTCTACAAGTACATTTGCAATGGCATATTACCAGAGCCTCACTCTTAGCTTATTTTCTATTTAATATTATAAATTGTTCTTTTGTAAACTAACACAATTTCAAAGTAAAGAAATCACAAAAATCATACTTAAGATATCTTACCCACAACGTTCAGCACAACTTTTTGATATTATTGTAGACTGGGCCCCACTGTCAACAAAGGCCTATATATTTCAATGCAGAATATAAAGTCAACAAGTAATGCAAGAAATAACTTAATGTTATTAATTGGTCAAAACATTATTGTTTCGTACCTTAAGAGGTACACCATTGACTTCCATATCCACCATATAACATAACCTATACATTTAAAACATTATAAATATAATAAAATATCATAATGTACTTGTACAATATTAAAGTAATTCATTCAACAGTTTATGAATCACTCACCACTCGAGCAAATGCCTCAGGATTGTGCTCCAAAGCTGCCTCCCAATGTTTCATCGATACCTTTCTGTGTTTAAACATTTAGACAAATTACTCTATAACCTAATTGAACATAAAGAATTAACCCAAAAACAATGAAGATATAATTTGATCATAAAAACCTGACGAATAGCGGCTTCAATCTTCCTCTGAGCTTCAATATCAAAGGGATCCGCAGTTAACAAAGCCTAAAAAATTTCACAGATGATGTATAAATTACATGTGCAAGATGCACTGGTAACAAATATTCATCTCATACAGGTAAATATATGACAGTAAAAGGACACTTTATGTATAAAATAGTACACAACAGACCCTGAGCTTGTTAAATAAAAATTTAGTCCCTTAGTTTTATGTGTGTCATGCTTGTTTAATCAGCCACTATGCTTTCAATTTTGTTCAATTAAAATTCTTCCTCAGTTATCACGAAAAATCATGACAAATGTTTCAGGAAGCTAACCAGTAAAGTTATACAATTACTATTTTTTTCAAAATAAGAAATCGGCCAGACAATATTTTCATGATCCATTTAGAAATATATTAATGCCTGATTTAATCCAATGTTGGATGCAGGCTCGTGGTACATGAAATTTTGAAATGCCTGATTCAAATGCAGTTAATTTTGAAATTCTTCGATAGTTTTTGAGGCCGAAACTTAGTTACTATAAAGATAACTATAACTGCTTTACAAGCATGTGTGTTTGGGTTTTATCTTTTCTTACAAGTTCTTCATCCTGCTTGCGCTTCATTTCGAGTCTCTGCTTGTGGCGTAACCGTAGAATGTCCTGAAGGGCATTTATATCATTTCCCAATATAGCCTGAGCTAGTTGCGGATCATTCTGCAAGTGTATCAATGTTTGAAATTCATATTCAGCAGGGAAAACTACATAAAAAATCATAGCAGGTAGCATGAATTCAGATTAGGTAAGGTACCTGACAGGATCAGGATAGATCCAGACCATTTAATTTATGTTTGCACGAATCTTAAAGCCCCACCCCCCATCCCCCCCTTATTCCAAATAGGCAAGTGGAACATATATATAATAACCCATGTATTAAGTTTCCAAATCTGAAAGAACCCTTTTCTATTTTTATCTCTTATTTAATGCTTGAAATTATTGATTTCCAATTATATATTTGAATCGGGTGTTAGCAGAAGTCTTTGGAACCATTGATATCTAGAATTCGTATCACCTAAGGTAACAGAATATTTCTATTTGGATCTGGACCGTCCAATCAGAATCTGCACGACTATTAAAGCGTCCCTGTGCGTTCCACCTAGGGCTGGATTGGCCCGGATTCCGATCGGACAGCCGTGATCCAAACTATAAATTCTGTTACCTCAGAGGATATGGATTCTGATATTTAGGGGTCACATTTTATGAATTATAATTCACTAAAGGCACTCATGTCGAAAATTGCTTAAACCAGACCAAACAAGTTCTCACCACAACATAGGCATACGAATCTTATATGTAAAATAATTGTAAAACACAAACAGAATATTTAAAACTATATAAAAAATAAAAAAAAATTCATGCCTGAAGAAGCTGAGCCATAATTTGGGAATCACGGCGGATGTGTTGTTGGAATGCTTGAGGGTTTACAGCTGATCCATCTGGCGCTATTCTTAACTGATCCTCAGATAACCTAAAAATTTCAATTGTGAAAAAGAGAATGCATTTCACTAAAGTTAAAAAACTTATTACTGATAAGATATATTCTATCACTGGAGAATACTAATCCATAGTTAGTATTGGTAGTGCTATCATTTGTCTTTTCTAATCCTTTCTTTTATAATTTCATTATTAATGCAACTACTTCTCTAGATATTGCTTTTTATGACTAGATTTCGCTTTATCAATGGCCGAGTACAAATCTAGTTTCATACCAGTACAAATCCAGTTCTTAATTTCACTTAACTTGCTCTTATCAGAAAGTCTCATACCAGTACAAATCTAGTTTCATACCAGTATAAATGAACATCTAAAGATAGTTTACCTCTCAGAAGCAACAAGCATAGTAATTAAATCTCCGTCTTTTACACCAACCGCGCTCAAGAGATCAGAATTTCTGATCTCATTTCCATTAAAGTGCAACTGTTGCTGTTGTATGGCTACTTTCGTCTGACAAAAACAGTACAGATATAAAATACAGAGCAGTTTTTACTTTTATGTAAAAAAGTGAACAAAAACTTGTTGTACCTCTACTTCCAGGAGAGCTTTCACATTCTCTACCTACAGATCAAACATTAACATATAAATTAGGAAAATTGAACCCATAAAATTCGCAAAAAACAAAAATAGGGTTTACAGAGAGAGAGAGATTGGTACGGATTCGTCGGAATCGACGTCGAGCGAGATGAATTGTTCGTCGGAGGTCATGACCGTGATCTTCATCTCTTCTTCTTCTCTCCAATTGACGACTCGGGATCAAACACAGAGAAGGAAGAATTTGTGGGGATTGGGTACAATTTGGAGCTGTCGAATAATATTTTTGCTTGTGAAGTGGGTTAAGGTAAAGAAGGAGAGCAATCGTCGTCTAAAAGCTGGTAACTTTATTTTTACGGTGGGCTAATTCAGTTCAAGTGTTGTTTATTTATCAAAGCCACCAATTTTGGTAATTCATATCACCTAAGGTAACGGAATATTTATGTTTAGATCAAGACCGTCCAATCAGAACCTGCACAAATATTAAAGGAGCCCCTGCATTCTACCTCGGTCCGGATTGATCGGAATTCTGATCGGACGGTCCGGATCAAAACAGAATATTCTGTTACCTCGGAGGATGTGGACTCCCAATTTGGGATGCCTATTTTACTTTTTTTTTTCATTTGGATCCGTCTGATTTGCGAATTCATATCACTAACTCAAATTTTGAATTCAAATCCGGACCGTCCGATCTGTTTTAGCATGAATATTAAATGGGTCGGATTAGCCCGGTTGAGAATGTACATGACATATCAAATCTCAACTTTCAGCTTCGTATGATTAGAATTCGGTCCAATTCGACACACGCCTATAAGAATTATTGCATAACCAAAGGTAACAAAATATTTCTGTTTTGGATCTGAACCGTCCAATCAAAATCCACACGACTATTAAGTGGCCCTGTGTGTTACATCTGAGGCCGGATGGGCCCGAATTTGATCAGACGGTCGTAATCCAAACAGAAATATTATGTTGCCTCACAGGATATGGATTCCGCCTATAAGACATGGGGTCTTTTAATATTAATGTAAATCTAAATCGGACGGTTCAGATCTTAACTCAAAATTTGAGTTAACTCAGATGATACATATTCACAGCAAAATACCTCATAAGTTTAATCTTAAATTTTGAAAAAAAGATATAAATATAAATTAAGAATTAAAATTTGTGTTTAATGCATATATTATTTGTTTACTAAAAATTTACTTCAACAATTTGAATTTGTGGGAGCAGCTCTATCCAAGCACGGTAGACCTTTTAACGCTGGCAAGGCCGGTGACAGAGGATGAAATCACCAAGGTTATAAAGGCTTGGCCCAACAACAAAGCACCGGGTCCAGATGGATATTGTGGTGAGTTTTGTAAGGAATTCATGGACATTCTTCTGCCTGACATATGGGAAGTCATAACTCGGGCTATGCAAGGTGATGGCACATTACACCCACTCAATAACTCGGTAATAGCCCTCAGTCCTAAAACAGAAAATTCCACTCGCCCGAAGGATTTTAGACCGATTAGCTTGATTAATGGGATACATAAAATAATGTCCAAAATCCTTGCTAACTAGTTACAAGAACACATAGGGCAGCTGATTCATCAATCATAAACTGGATTCCTCAAGGGTCGTCAGATTACGGAAGGCTTTGTATACGCGCAAGAGCTCATGTACTTCATCAAAGAATAGAATATTCCATTAGCAATCTTCAAAGCGGACATACACAAAGCCTTCGACACAATCAGCTAGAACTTCCTCTCCAAGGTCATGTTCCATCTGGGCTTCCCCCGGGCTTGGATTTCCTTGGTCATGAGGCTGGTGCTGCAAGGTTCATCGCAGATAACGATAAATGGACTACTTGGGAAAAAAAATCTTCTTGAAGAGAGGGGTCAGACAGGGAGACCCCCTCTCACCCTTCCTTTTTATTCTCGCCATGGATTTCATACCACGGTGGTTGCAAAGGTGTTAACATATCGGTGCACTAAGGATGCCTATACAAGGGATGCAACCGTCCCTCTTATATGCAGATGATGCCCTCTTTTTTGTTAAACCCGATTTCCAACAAATACTAGTCCTCACAATTGTACTCTCTGCCTTTGCTGAGTTATTGGGACTTAAGGTCAACTTGGAAAAATCAGAATTGGTGGTAACGGCTACACCACAAACACAACTTGCCCAATTAGCGGCTCAGATTGGATGCAAGAAATGATCATTCCCTTTCAAGTACTTGGGGTTACCGTTATCGGACACGAGACTACAACGGGATGTAGTCATGCCACTTATTAAGAACATCTCCAATCGGCTATCGGGATGGTCGACTAAGCTGCTCACCATAGCGGGAAGAATTGTGCTCATCAATGCAGTTATCACGGCAATACCAATATACTACATGTCGGTATTCAGCATGCCAAAATGGGTTTTGGAGAAGATTGATAAAATAAGAAGAGACTTCCTATGGCAGGGGCAAATGCAGGGACAACACAAAATTCACTTGGCATGTTGGTCACTCATATGCAGATCCAAAAAGATGGGGGGATTGGGGATATTAAATATGATAAATTTCAACAAGGCTCTTATGGCTAAGTGGTTCTGGCAATGGTGTAGCGCACAGCAGAGGCTTTGGAAAGGACTGTTTCAGACTTTATATTGTGGTCATTCGTATGAAAGGATATTTAGGTCATATTTTTTCAGGATACATCTCAAACACATCACAAGTTTTTGTGCAAACTTCATGCGTAGAATATAGGGAAGGGGAAACACAATACCGATGTGGGAGCAGAATTGGGGTATAGGTATACCCAAATACGAATTTGAGATGCTATACACATTCACCAAAACAACAACATCAGCTTGGAGGAATTCCTTCAACAACAGACTTTGCCGATGCTGTTCAAACCGGTACTGTCACTAACCGCGGAGGAGCAGATACAACGTATGCAGATGGAAAGGGACCAGTACATCATACAAAGAAGGCAACAGCAGGCCTCACAAACGATTAACGACAATGCCTATTGGAAACTGACAGCTGCAGGAGACTTCTCTGTCAAATCAGCATACCGGGCGATGCAGGATGGCCCTACGATACTCTTCAACATTCACAAAATCTGGAAGTTAGTGGTACCGCCTCGGTTCAAAGTATTCACTTGGCTCATGCTCTGAAACATGATTTTAACTGCTGATAATATGAGGTCCAGGGGCTATAACATGCCTGGAATGTGCTACATGTGCAGACGAGCTGATGAAACGGTACAACATCTGTTTAATGAATGTTACTGGGCATTGGGGGTGTATGATGCGGTGCTGCACGGAACAGGAGCTCAATTACCAAGTCAGAATTACATAGGACTGCTGGTGCAACAAAACACAACAACAAAAGTGAGAGAACTCATCCTAATCTCACAGTTTGTATTATGGAGAGAGAGATGTTGCCGTATATTTAGGGAGCAAAGAAAACAAATACATGAGCTGGTACATGACATACACCTCCAGTGGAGGAAATCAGCAGATAGTGTGCGTAGAAGAAGACCCTTACAGCGAGAATTGCGGCCATAATCACATCTGCACCCTTCTAATTTTCTTTTTTCTGCACTTTTACTTCCTTGTATCTTTCTTCCCTTTCAGCTCTTTCATTTTTCTCTTTTCTGCATTTTACTATTTTCTTTTTCTACATGGATTTCTACTCAGAAACTCAACTCCTGTAACCAATCACGGTTAATGAAAATGAGGACTAGACCCTTTTTGTTTCTCAAAAACAATTTGAAATTTGAAAACGAAGATATAAAATATGAGGTATGATGAGGTATGAAGAGCATGAAGTATTGGAACCCTCCTCTTGATAATAATAAAAGGTTACAAAATTTTGTCTAAGTTAAATTACTATGAACTCAATGCTAATGAAACTTTTGAAACTAAATTAAATTACATGACATTGTCGAATCTCAATATTCAGTTGGGCCTAAAATTTGGGATGAAAAGCCAGGCCCACAATTTCAATCCTACCCTCTTCATTGTCATCTTTGCGGTGAGATTGAGCAAAGAGTAAACCAAGATGTACCCACGAGGTTGGGCGGGGATATTGGAGAATTTTTTATTTATACAAAATATTATAAAATAATAGAGGAAATAAAAATAGTACCTTAATTTTTTTAAGCATTGAAGGATAGTGAAATTTTTCCGATTCACCGATCCAAAGTTTTTCTTTTTTTCTTTTTTCCAGTTACTTTCTTTTCTCTCAAATTTTCACAATACCGAAAGTACCAAAAATGCATATGCCCCTTGCAAGGGGGCCAGTACATTTCAGACCATCTCCTCCATAAATACATGTACAGGTAGTAATTCCTCCATTTAAATCTTATTTTTTGTTGCTTCTCTTCTTTTCTCTAAATAATGGAATATCAAGCTCTGTATCCTTCAATCTTTCTCATTTCTCTCTCTTTCGATGCCCCAACTCCGCTTAGCCTCTCCCCACAGGCCACAGCACCAAACCTCGACCTCTTCGTCAGAGTCTCTCGGTGCGAATGCCTTAATGGACCTCGTGCTTGTATGCACTGTTGTATCGGCAGTCTATGTAGACTACTTCCCACATGCCAAAGTCATAAAGTCATGAGATATTATCTATTGATAATCATGTAGATTTTTCATGATGAGTTTTACTTTTTGCTAATTATTGGCATGTTTCAATTTAGTATTTCTATTAATTTAATTTCATTTTTGACCTTGTACTGTTTATTGAATAAGAATGTATGCAAACTCTTATTGATAAATTGCAGCGAATACATTTCAATTCAATATTGTAACCTTTATCTTGTTTGACCTAAGTTTCCTGTTCAATTCTATTGTTTGGTACTTCATTATTATTTTTTGGATCTCATGTCAAAATTGTAACCAGCTAAAGGGAAGAGAATAATTTACTTAATTTTGGCCGCCTTTTTTATTCTCTTTAAATTATGTAGTTTCAAGGAATAAGAGATTAAATTGTATTCAGGCCGGCTGTACCAGGAAAACATGGTTAACTTTGTTGCAATGCTACTCTTGCTAATCACGGCAGAAGATCAAATCATACATATAATTAGAGGTGTATGGAATTTTCACCCCCATGCAACAACTCTCTATTGCTTTTATTTGATTTAGCTATGTTATTATATCTATGCATTCTGTCTCCTGTTAGCTACCTATTATTTATAATTTAAGGATATTGATATATTGTTACCCTTTTAATTATTCCTCTCCTATATAAGGATAAATACTTTTCTCTGAAAGAGGATATCTTTTATATAAAAACTGAATGCAAGGCCAAGCTCTATAAAAATAGATAAAGGAAACAATAACCACACAAATTTCTTATATTGATACCAGTATTTTTTTTGTTACTTAAATTATACACACGGAGCAAACAAAATTTACAAAAAAGAAATAATTTTTAGACACAATAAAATGATAACTATAAACAATGGAGATTCTTTTCAAATAAATAGAAAAAAAAAGATAAATCCAAACTGAAGGCTTCAATCAAGAAACAATCAAGAAACTTCTGAATAGTCAGAAGAAAGAAAATAAATCCACCCAAAAGCTTCAATCAATTGGATTTGTTTCTCTATGACCTTGTCCGCACCACCACAGGACTCCTTACATACCGTGTTCCATCCGACCATGTAATGCTTCCAAATACATGGGTAGAGCTAGGGGTATCCACATTAAATGTTACACTAAATTTCTTCTCTTCACCAGTGCCAAACGTTAAACTATTGGGCTCTACCTTCACTCGAATACCTCTCGGTTCCTCAAATGTTGCAGTGTACGTGCCTGCAGGACCGACATTTTTAACTTTGCGGGTTACTGTAACTGAGCCTGTGAGGTTATAAATTGAAAATGATGGGTAGTTCAAGTCCTTAATATCTAGACGATTTGAAGGGCATCGATAGCCCCGCTCGAATAATGATACTTGGATTGAGTTGTAGCCAATAGAGCAAAGAAAGTTCATATAGTCGGTCGTGTTGAGGTCGTAAATCAAACCTGGATCTGCTGCCGCATTTGGGTTGACATGGCCTGACCCGTAGCTGAATGGCGTGGCAGTTATAAAGGATGAGTTTAAGATATTCTTTCCCTGATTATCTTTGATTGATGCTGCAATTTATTTTGAAGGAAAAAAACCTCTTATTATAAATAATATAAATTGAAGCAAATCAAGGGAAAATAATAATCCATATAATTTTTCAGTTAGCACAACAATTTTGGCAATGGGCTGGGAAAAAGCAGAACAGGGTAGTATGTTTTTTGGCAGCAAATTAACAGATCAACTATAAAATTTGTAAAATACAAACTTGAACCATTCATTTCTTTTCATAAACCATTGACTTACTTGAACAGAAATGAAGATAACAAAACCATGTACTATTTCTGAAAAGGATACTTGTTTGGTCCTTCAATCTTTTGTTTAGAACCTCAAACAAATGTATTTATTCAAAGGAGTTTTATTTCAGAACTATCGTAAAAATGTTAGATGCCAATTGCCATTGCCAACATCGTATCGCGTGATCCATTTGGTGGGAAAGGAACTTTTATGGTATACCGACTAGACTAATAATTCAATGCATACTTGTTTGATCCATTTGGGCGAAGTTGGATTAGTAGGACGTTTTAAAATGTTCCGTCCCGTGGGACGGAATTAAGCATCCCGGTCTACCTACATATGAAATTTCCGCCAAAATGATACCCTTTAGCAATATTTTTTTATTTTAATTTTGATTAATAAAAAATTCGGCCTTAATTTTAATGGTTAATTGATAAGCATGATCTTCCTAATTAAACATGAAAGTCAACTTGTTTATTGGAATTTTAGAAAGGCAAAGATGAAAACCAAAATTAAAATAAATAAATAAGTGGACTAGGTCTAGACTTCAGAAAAACATGCCACAATCAATCTTAATTGAATTTTTCAATCTTTTCTCTTTCATTAATATCCACCATGAAATTCACCAAAATAAGGCACAACTTACAAATTGGTTATTTGTTATGTATTGAATGTACCTCTACTATAATTCTCTTTTTAATAAAATTGCTTAATGAAAATCAACAATATTGCTCAATATATTATTGTTATTTTGTTAATTATCGGGTTGGTGCCCCTCTTTATGCTTCACATCTTCCATCTCTTCATCGGTTGCTATATCTTTTTGTCAACAATATCCTCACTCCAAAAGCCAAAATCAAAACCAACATGGAATGGAATGCTACTTTCTACATGCGTCATCTCATTTGTTTGGATGAGAAACGCTTCAACATTCCATATATCATTCTCCGTCACATGAGAAATGCATTCAACAGCAAGGTCTATAATTTACCCTATGCTCACATTATTCACAAAATTATGCGTCTCAATGGAATTCCTCTTTCACCTGACCTAACCTTTCACGGCCCGGTAAATTTAGTTAGTGAAATGCCTAATATTGGTTGGTCTTTAACGGCCTCCGCAAGTGGCCCACCCGGTCTTCGACCCGATAACTGTCCCGTCAATCGATGGATTAAAGCTCCCAATGCCCTTCCAAATCAATATTGGGATCCAATTGAGGCCAATCCACCATCCCCTCCACCAGCTCCACCTTCCGATGCTCCGGATCCACCGCAGGCCTCAACCACCGAAATGGCTTGGGTCATGGACCAATTGCGCGGCATCACTTCCGGTATTTCTAACCTCGCTACAAAACTTGACAAAGTCCATCAGGGTGTTCGCCGCAATGCCAAGAATATTAAATCCCTTGATGAGGCTTTAACGGATCTTGCTAAGCGTTGGGTGCGACGTTTTGGGGCGGGCAGTGGTGCTCATGATGATGATCCTGCTGATGATGGTGATGATGATGATGATGCCGATGGTGATGCTCCTGACGACGACATCTAGTTCCTTTTTATTATTTCACTGATCGTTCTTTGCGTTTCATTTGCTCGTACTTAGATTGTTGCGTATTATTTGATTGCTATGCTAGGAACTTATAATCACTTTGCTTTGCATGTTATGTAGACCTTTCAAAATATTTTATGATTATTAGTAGCTTCGTTTTATTGGTGGAATTCTTCTATGCCCTATAATTGTTTTTTACGTTAATCCTTCTTTCTCAATGCGTGTTGTTCTTTACATAATTCCATCTTCCACAAATTGAGGGGGAGTGCTTATTTTGAGGGGGAGCACTCGTTAGTTATCTTTTCTTTCGTCGATTTCCAAACGGGGAAGAAAATGCAAGACATGCAAAACTGACAATTGGAGAATAAACAATTGGGAAATATAATTTCAAATCAATTTATGCACTTGCTTGCGATGTATGTTTTGCAAATCGTCAAAAGGAGGAGATTGTTGTTGCAAGCAATACTTTTAGTATGCTATTTGACTAATTTGCAAAACATACAACAATTGAATTTAACAATTTCTTTGAGTTAAGATACTTCGCAGGTTTAAGAAAATTGAAATTGCAATATGGATATGTTGTCCTGAAGAAATCATCAAGATTTATCAAGACATTAAATTGTAAAATCATAGACTTGGTAAAATAGATTTGATGTTGAAGTCAGGGAACAATCGTTACCAATGATTGTCTATTCGTTGTAACGATTAAAATAACTGCACAGAAAATCAGAATGCGAAAAATAACACAATATTTCCAGAGAGTAATCGTTACCAACATTTATACAATCGTTGTAACGATTATGAAAGTCTCGCAGAATTTTGAATTTGGCTGAAACCCTAATTGCATATTAGTACTAATCGTTGTACAGATTAGTCAATCGTTGGTAACGATTGTAGGCATAATACTCTTTCCGAAACTGCCTCTATAAATAAAGCAATTAGGTTTTCTCCCAAAATAACTCTAGCCGCACCCAGCTTCTAAAACTGCGATTTTACTGTGCAATATTCCCCATTGTTGTGAGAGCTAAAACTTCAAAATTTTCTTCACAACCTCAAATCTACTTCACTAATCTTGCTAGATAAGATTAGAGTTAGTTTTTGTGAGTGTTTCTCTTAATATTATAGACTTAGAGACATCGTTCTCTACTCTAGTTGGCCGATTGACTTTCCATTGGTTGTAAGGGCTCACCGATTCACAAGTTGTAACCTTTCTCATTGGGTAATAGAAAGGCACACCGAGAAGCAGTTGCGACACCCCGGAGACGTAGGTCATTTTGCCGAACTCTGTTAACATCCCGCGTGTCAATTTTCTCTAAACTCTTCTATTTAATTTATTTGCATTTAGTTTTAATTTTTAAAGTAAATTAGTGGTGCCTTAGGGACAACACTTGCAACACCGTGAAGACCTCTCGCCGTCAAGTTACCATCACCGGTTACGCAGGCGTCACCCCTTACAGTGAGACTTCTCTCATGAATGCCGTCGCGATCCAACCTGTTTCTGTAGCCATTGAATCAAGTGGATATTCTTTCCAACTTTACACGAGTGGAGTTTTTACTGGCTCATGCGGGACGAGTCTAGACCACGGCGTGACAGTAGTTGGGTACAGCAACAGCGTAACCCCTCACTACTGGATAGTGAAGAACTCGTGGGGTACATCTTGGGGCGAGTCTGGATACATCAGGATGAAGAAGGACATTACCAGCACAGCAGGCTTGTGCGGTATCGCCATTGAACCCTTTTATCCTACCAAGTGATTTTGATGATGAGCATGACCGTCAGGACTTGTGCTTTACATTTTTCATTGGATACAACTGCTACTTAAGTGACCAATGAGCCTCTGAATAAAAATTAATGTATGCATGTGTGCTTTGTGGAAAGAGATCTATCAGTGAATAAAACAAATGGAAGTTTGTATCAAAATAGTTCTATATTCGTTCTATATCGTTTATGTATTGTTGGAACGATGTTGGAAAGCGCGAGACCTATACTCTTGTTTTAAGCCTAGTTCTATCTTCTTCAAGTATTACTCACAGAAACACTCTAATGTAATGGATCTTAAGAAGAAAAGCATAATAAATTCATCACATAATGTCACCAATGTTATAAATGGAGCTTATCCAATGACATGCGCATCAACACTTCAAGAAGGAAGTAACAAAACGTAACATAGAATAAACAAATTAAATAAGCGGCGTTTCATAGGAGATGCCAGAAGAGGGTGACTTTTAATTAACTTCAACATAATGTATTACTCAAGAAATTAAAATGACCAAATATACCGAAGACAACTTGTATGAGTCACTTTATTTCTCACGAAAGTACCCGATTTCTGCTTACTGTAAGAAATTGCTCCTTGTAGACGAAAAACGACAAAAGCTGGATCGCTAACTTCAAAATATATTTTGATTCAATAAACAAGAATGCGATTCTTCGAGGTGATTCGATATACAACCTGCATATAATTTTTCAAGACAATATATTCCACGATATGTCATCCGCTGTTACCGTTTTTTCCTCTACTAAACCACAAGTAATTGAATAGAACGTTGTTTGGTCCTTGACATTAATTTATGCCTGAAGAATTAATACAATACGACAACACATATTCGTACAACATAGAAATACAAGTTTTTTTAATTACAGTTTAAACAACAGAAAATTATTTTCATCATAAAAACAAGCGTTGTGAAGCGAGCAGGGCTTTGCTTTTTTTTTTTCATTACGGATAAAACATTTGTTTAATTCTTTCGCAATTTAGGTCGCCGCAGTGATATCATATTCTGTAACAAGAATAACCCCACACTCAAATAAGCAGAAAATTAGGGAAACACAACTTCTCATGTTTGCGAGCTGGCGTTTTCAGACATTTCCGGGCACACAGGGACAATTGCTTCTAGGAGTGTGAAGCTATCACCGCGAACAAGATCGAATCAAAACGATTAGTTTTTTGTACGAGTTAAAATATTATAACTTGTCAAAGTGAGTTGTAGAAAACAAATGTTTAAAATATGATATTTTCTGTATTTTAAATAATCTTTGCATTTTTCTTTGGTTTGAAAGATACGATGGTCTTCGTCTAAGGGACTATATGAAAATGACACATTTAAATTTTTTAACAAAATAAAGGATGTAAGTGGTCATCTACTTAATGTTTGTTGTACACTTCAAAGTTTCTACACATATACAAACACTCTTCGGTTATAATTATAGTTATGAAATTACAATTAATTAACACCATAGTCAATTACTTCCAGATAATCTTTGTGGCTTAGAACCTGGCATCTCTACTTCACAGCGCAAAACCACCGATGTTTTCAAAATTCGCTCAGACAATAGCTGAGCCACATTTGTTACGTATATATACCGAATATGTTATTTCCATGGGATTCTTCCTCATGCATCCATAATGTTGTGACATATCTCAAAATTATTACTAGATATCATTTATTACCTATAGGAATGCATGAAACAAAAATTTGAACAATGTACGAAACATACATTTCCATTTCCCATCACGTCTTTCTCTCCGTCGTAATGAATGTGTCGATCTCGCCTACAAAGGTACTATCCTAAATAAAACAGAAGGTATTCATACTAGAATCTTTTTGTTGTCCGAAAGTTCTTGCATTTCGCACCGATGAAAGCAAAAATGGAAAATCATAATTTGAAAGCCAAAATAGAAGGTCAAAAACTCAAATCATGAAAACATAATATCTTAATTGATATGGCGTTATTTTTTGCTGTTGTGAGCCAACCTGTGAGATCTCAAGACTCTAGTTAGCTGCGTGGCAACAAACAACGACATGCAGTTCAACAAGAACTATAGAGGCAGTTCTGTATAGATTATTGAACGACAACCGATAAGGTCTATCTTAAAAATATATACCACCTTCTACATGTTTCAACACAAAAACTCTAGAGAAAAATGCAACTTTAATTCAATATTTTATGAACTCAACATCACTCTTGCTTGCTCAAGGTCATTCACGATGTCTCTTTTTGTTTATTGTAGCCTCATGCTTTTCTTACATGTAAAGGCATCACGATTATGACCTTGTTTTGCTAAAACCATTGGTTGGTAAGAGGATTGTGGATTAAAGATACTCTATAAATACTATCCATAGCATGCATTTAATTTCATCATCAACCACAAAAATCTCTTCAGACTTACCTACAAAGTTTGAATTTACATTTCTTTCCAATGGCTTCTTCATCGCCTTTTCTGCCTACTACACTTTTGGGGCTTGTTCTCGGGATCTTATTTATAGCTCTACTTCCTATGGCTACTGCCAACCAGCCACTGACAGAGGTATTTGAGAATTGGATGGCTAACTTCGGTCGCGTCTATGCAAGCGATGCTGAAAAGTCGCTTCGCTTTGAGGTGTTCAAGACCAACCTGCAATACATCGAGTCCACAAACAACCAACCCGGTCTTACGTACAAACTCGGTCTTAATAAGTTTGCTGATCTTACGAACTCGGAGTTTATGGCTAAGTATGCAAGCTACACTCCACGCAGTGGACCGAAGAAATCAACCCCATCCAAATACTCAACATTGGTATCAGCCCCGACATCGATTGACTGGCGGTCTCAAGGTGCGGTCACACCGGTTAAGGATCAAGGAGATTGCGGTGAGTGAAACTATAAGTTTGCGTTATTAAAAACAAGCATGTCATCTATCATGATATAGGAACAATGAGAAACTAAGCTTAACAATGTTAATTCGCACCCGAAAAATAAGAGTTTTCATAGCATATTATGCCGAGATTTCTCGACTTGCTCTTGTGCCAACACACAATGACCTATAAAATTAAAGTAGAATTTACTTAACTTTTTTCTCTCTCTCGAAAATACTAGAATTCATAATATATTTTTGGCACCAGATGTGACCCCTAGATTTTTATTAGATAATAAAGCTCTTTATTTCTTAAACGAAACAAAATTGTTATGCTGAGTATTATGCCGTGTCTTTTTCTTCGGAAAAGAAAAAAAACAGTGTCATTATTTTCATTATCAACTATGAGTGCAGGTAGCTGTTGGGCTTTCTCGGCTGTAGCTGCTATCGAGGGGATAAACAAAATCAGAACCGGACAATTGGTGACTCTTTCGGAGCAGGAGCTGGTAGACTGTGTTACCTCTTGTTACGGATGCAACGGAGGATATATGGACTATGCCTTTCAGTGGGTGAAAAATAACGGGGGCATCACAAATTCGACGGACTACCCATACAAGGCGTTGCAAGGAACTTGCAACACCGTGAAGACCACTCACCGTCAAGTTACCATCACCGGTTACGTAGGCGTCACCCCTTACAGTGAGACTGCTCTCATGAATGCCGTCGCGATCCAACCTGTTTCTGTAGCCATTGAATCAAGTGGATATTCTTTCCAGCTTTACACGAGTGGAGTTTTTAGTGGCTCATGCGGGACGAGTCTAGACCACGGCGTGACAGTAGTTGGGTACAGCAACAGCGTAACCCCTCACTACTGGATAGTGAAGAACTCGTGGGGTGCATCTTGGGGCGAGTCTGGATACATCAGGATGAAGAAGGACATTACCAGCACAGCAGGCTTGTGCGGTATCGCCATTGAACCCTTTTATCCTACCAAGTGATTTTGATGATGAGCATGACCGTCAGGACTTGTGCTTTACATTTTTCATTGGATACAACTGCTACTTAAGTAACCAATGAGCCTCTGAATAAAAATTAATGTATGCATGTGTGCTTTGTAGAAAGAGACACTGACAGTGAATAAAACAAATGGAAGTTTGTATCAAAATAGTTCTATATTCGTTCTATATCGTTTATGTATTGTTGGAACGATGTTGGAAAGCGCGAGACCTATACTCTTGTTTTAAGCCTAGTTCTATCTTCTTCAAGTATTAGTCATAGAAACACTCTAATGTAATGGATCTTAAGAAGAAAAGCATAATAAATTCATCACATAATGTCACCAATGTTATAAATGGAGCTTATCCAATGACATGCGCATCAACACTTCAAGAAGGAAGTAACAAAACGTAACATAGAATAAACAGATTAAATAAGCGGCGTTTCATAGGAGATGCCAGAAGAGGGTGACTTTTAATTAACTTCAACATAATGTATTACTCAAGAAATTAAAATGACCAAATATACCGAAGACAACTTGTATGAGTCACACTTATTTCTCACGAAAGTACTCGATTTCTGCTTACTGTAAGAAATTGCTCCTTGTAGACGAAAAACGACAAAAGCTGGATTGCTAACTTCAAAATATATTTTGATTCGATAAACAACAATGCGATTCTTGGAGGTGATTCGATATACAACCTGCATATAATTTTTCAAGACAATATATTCCACGACATGTCATCCGCTGTTACCGTTTTTTCCTCTACTAAACCACAAGTAGCTGAATATAACGTTGTTTGGTCCTTGGCATTAATTTATGCCTGAAGAATTAATACAATGACGACAACACATATTCGTACAACATAGAAATACAAGTTTTTTTAATTACAGTTTAAACAACAGAAATTTATTTTCATCATAAAAACAAGCGTTGTGAAGCGACCAGGGCTTTGCTTTTTTTTTTTCATTACGGATAAAACATTTGTTTAATTCTTTCGCAATTTAGGCCGCCGCAGTGATATCATATTCTGTAACAAGAACAATTCCACACTCAAATAAGCAGAAAATTAGGGAAACACAACTTTTCATGTTTGCGAGATGGCGTTTTCAGACATTTCCGGGCACACAGGGACAATTGCTTCTAGGAGTGTGAAGCTATCACCGCGAACAAGATCGAATCAAAACGATTAGTTTTTTGTACGAGTTAAAATATTATAACTTGTCAAAGTGAGTTGTAAAAAACAAATGTTTAAAATATGATATTTTCTGTATTTTAAATAATCTTTGCATTTTTCTTTGATTTGAAAGATACGATGGTCTTCGTCTAAGGGACTATATGAAAATGACACATTTCAATTTTTTAACAAAATAAAGTATGTAAGTGGTCATCACTTAATGTTTGTCGTACACTTCAAAGTTTCTACACATAAACAAACACTCTTCGGTTATAATTATAGTTATGAAATTACAATTAATTAACACCATAGTCAATTACTTCCAGATAATCTTTGTGGCTTAGAACCGGCATCTCTACTTCACAGCGCAAAACCACCGATGTTTTCAAAATTCGCTCAGACAATAGCTGAGCCACATTTGTTACGTATATATACCGAATATGTTATTTCCATGGGATTCTTCCTCATGCATCCATAATGTTGTGACATATCTCAAAATTATTACTAGATATCATTTATTACCTATAGGAATGCATGAAACAAAAATTTGAACAATGTACGAAACATACATTTCCATTTCCCATCACGTCTTTCTCTCCGTCGTAATGAATGTGTCGATCTCGCCTACAAAGGTACTATCCTAAATAAAACAGAAGGTATTCATACTAGAATCTTTTTGTTGTCCGAAAGTTCTTGCATTTCGCACCGATGAAAGCAAAAATGGAAAATCATAATTTGAAAGCCAAAATAGAAGGTCAAAAACTCAAATCATGAAAACATAATATCTTAATTGATATGGCGTTATTTTTTGCTGTTGTGAGCCAACCTGTGAGATCTCAAGACTCTAGTTAGCTGCGTGGCAACAAACAACGACATGCAGTTCAACAAGAACTATAGAGGCAGTTCTGTATAGATTATTGAACGACAACCGATAAGGTCTATCTTAAAAATATATACCACCTTCTACATGTTTCAACACAAAAACTCTAGAGAAAAATGCAACTTTAATTCAATATTTTATGAACTCAACATCACTCTTGCTTGCTCAAGGTCATTCACGATGTCTCTTTTTGTTTATTGTAGCCTCATGCTTTTCTTACATGTAAAGGCATCACGATTATGACCTTGTTTTGCTAAAACCATTGGTTGGTAAGAGGATTGTGGATTAAAGATACTCTATAAATACTATCCATAGCATGCATTTAATTTCATCATCAACCACAAAAATCTCTTCAGACTTACCTACAAAGTTTGAATTTACATTTCTTTCCAATGGCTTCTTCATCGCCTTTTCTGCCTACTACACTTTTGGGGCTTGTTCTCGGGATCTTATTTATAGCTCTACTTCCTATGGCTACTGCCAACCAGCCACTGACAGGGGTATTTGAGAATTGGATGGCTAACTTCGGTCGCGTCTATGCAAGCGATGCTGAAAAGTCGCTTCGCTTTGAGGTGTTCAAGACCAACCTGCAATACATCGAGTCCACAAACAACCAACCCGGTCTTACGTACAAACTCGGTCTTAATAAGTTTGCCGATCTTACCAACTCGGAGTTTATGGCTAAGTATGCAAGCTACACTCCACGCAGTGGACCGAAGAAATCAACCCCATCCAAATACTCAACATTGGTATCAGCCCCGACATCGATTGACTGGCGGTCTCAAGGTGCGGTCACACCGGTTAAGGATCAAGGAGATTGCGGTGAGTGAAACTATAAGTTTGCGTTATTAAAAACAAGCATGTCATCTATCATGATATAGGAACAATGAGAAACTAAGCTTAACAATGTTAATTCGCACCCGAAAAATAAGAGTTTTCATAGCATATTATGCCGAGATTTCTCGACTTGCTCTTGTGCCAACACACAATGACCTATAAAATTAAAGTAGAATTTACTTAACTTTTTTCTCTCTCTCGAAAATACTAGAATTCATAATATATTTTTGGCACCAGATGTGACCCCTAGATTTTTATTAGATAATAAAGCTCTTTATTTCTTAAACGAAAGAAAATTGTTATGCTGAGTATTATGCCGTGTCTTTTTCTTCGGAAAAGAAAAAAAACAGTGTCATTATTTTCATTATCAACTATGAGTGCAGGTAGCTGTTGGGCTTTCTCGGCTGTAGCTGCTATCGAGGGGATAAACAAAATCAGAACCGGACAATTGGTGACTCTTTCGGAGCAGGAGCTGGTAGACTGTGTTACCTCTTGTTACGGATGCAACGGAGGATATATGGACTATGCCTTTCAGTGGGTGAAAAATAACGGGGGCATCACAAATTCGACGGACTACCCATACAAGGCGTTGCAAGGAACTTGCAACACCGTGAAGACCACTCACCGTCAAGTTACCATCACCGGTTACGTAGGCGTCACCCCTTACAGTGAGACTGCTCTCATGAATGCCGTCGCGATCCAACCTGTTTCTGTAGCCATTGAATCAAGTGGATATTCTTTCCAGCTTTACACGAGTGGAGTTTTTAGTGGCTCATGCGGGACGAGTCTAGACCACGGCGTGACAGTAGTTGGGTACAGCAACAGCGTAACCCCTCACTACTGGATAGTGAAGAACTCGTGGGGTGCATCTTGGGGCGAGTCTGGATACATCAGGATGAAGAAGGACATTACCAGCACAGCAGGCTTGTGCGGTATCGCCATTGAACCCTTTTATCCTACCAAGTGATTTTGATGATGAGCATGACCGTCAGGACTTGTGCTTTACATTTTTCATTGGATACAACTGCTACTTAAGTAACCAATGAGCCTCTGAATAAAAATTAATGTATGCATGTGTGCTTTGTAGAAAGAGACACTGACAGTGAATAAAACAAATGGAAGTTTGTATCAAAATAGTTCTATATTCGTTCTATATCGTTTATGTATTGTTGGAACGATGTTGGAAAGCGCGAGACCTATACTCTTGTTTTAAGCCTAGTTCTATCTTCTTCAAGTATTAGTCATCAGAAACACTCTAATGTAATGGATCTTAAGAAGAAAAGCATAATAAATTCATCACATAATGTCACCAATGTTATAAATGGAGCTTATCCAATGACATGCGCATCAACACTTCAAGAAGGAAGTAACAAAACGTAACATAGAATAAACAAATTAAATAAGCGGCGTTTCATAGGAGATGCCAGAAGAGGGTGACTTTTAATTAACTTCAACATAATGTATTACTCAAGAAATTAAAATGACCAAATATACCGAAGACAACTTGTATGAGTCACACTTATTTCTCACGAAAGTACTCGATTTCTGCTTACTGTAAGAAATTGCTCCTTGTAGACGAAAAACGACAAAAGATGGATTGCTAACTTCAAAATATATTTTGATTCAACAAACAACAATGCGATTCTTGGAGGTGATTCGATATACAACCTGCATATAATTTTTCAAGACAGTATATTCCACGACATGTCATCCGCTGTTACCGTTTTTTCCTCTACTAAACCACAAGTAATTGAATAGAACGTTGTTTGGTCCTTGACATTAATTTATGCCTGAAGAATTAATACAATGACGACAACACATATTCGTACAACATAGAAATACAAGTTTTTTTAATTACAGTTTAAACAACAGAAATTTATTTTCATCATAAAAACAAGCGTTGTGAAGCGACCAGGGCTTTGCTTTTTTTTTTTCATTACGGATAAAACATTTGTTTAATTCTTTCGCAATTTAGGCCGCCGCAGTGATATCATATTCTGTAACAAGAATAATTCCCACACTCAAATAAGCAGAAAATTAGGGAAACACAACTTTTCATGTTTGCGAGCTGGCGTTTTCAGACATTTCCGGGCACACAGGGACAATTGCTTCTAGGAGTGTGAAGCTATCACCGCGAACAAGATCGAATCAAAACGATTAGTTTTTTGTACGAGTTAAAATATTATAACTTGTCAAAGTGAGTTGTAGAAAACAAATGTTTAAAATATGATATTTTCTGTATTTTAAATAATCTTTGCATTTTTCTTTGGTTTGAAAGATACGATGGTCTTCGTCTAAGGGACTATATGAAAATGACACATTTAAATTTTTTAACAAAATAAAGGATGTAAGTGGTCATCTCTTAATGTTTGTTGTACACTTCAAAGTTTCTACACATATACAAACACTCTTCGGTTATAATTATAGTTATGAAATTACAATTAATTAACACCATAGTCAATTACTTCCAGATAATCTTTGTGGCTTAGAACCTGGCATCTCTACTTCACAGCGCAAAACCACCGATGTTTTCAAAATTCGCTCAGACAATTGCTGAGCCACATTTGTTACGTATATATACCGAATATGTTATTTCCAGTGGGACTCTTCCTCACGCATCCATAATGTTGTGACATATCTCAAAATTATTACTAGATATCATTTATTACCTATAGGAATGCATGAAACAAAAGTTTGAACAATGTACGAAACATACATTTCCATTTCCCATCACGTCTTCATCTCCGTCGTAATGAGTGTGTCGATCTCGCCTGCAAAGGTACTATCCTAAATAAAACAGAAGGTATTCATACTAGAATCTTTTTGTTGTCCGAAGTTCTTGCATGTTCGCACCGATGAAAGCAAAAATAGAAAATCATAATTTGAAAGCCAAAACTAGAAGGTCATAAACTCAAATCATGAAAACATAATATCTTAATTGATATGGCGTTATTTTTTGTTGTTGTGAGCCAACCTGTGAGATCTCAAGACTCTAGTTAGCTGCGTGGCAACAAACAACGACATGCAGTTCAACAAGAACTGTAGAGGCAGTTCTGTATAGATCACTGAACGACAACCGATAAGGTATATCTTAAAAATATATACCAGCTTCTACATGTTTCAACACAAAAACTCTAGAGAAAAATGCAACTTCAATTCAATATTTTATGAACTCAACATCACTCTTGCTTGCTCAAGGTCATTCACGATGTCTCTTTTTGTTTATTGTAGCCTCATGCTTTTCTTACATGTAAAGGCATCATGATTATGACCTTGTTTTGCTAAAACCATTGGTTGGTAAGAGGATTGTGGATTAAAGATACTCTATAAATACTATCCATAGCATGCATTTAATTTCATCATCAACCACAAAAATCTCTTCAGACTTACCTACAAAGTTTGAATTTACATTTCTTTCCAATGGCTTCTTCATCGCCTTTTCTGCCTACTACACTTTTGGGGCTTGTTCTCGGGATCTTATTTATAGCTCTACTTCCTATGGCTACTGCCAACCAGCCACTGACAGAGGTATTTGAGAATTGGATGGCTAACTTTGGTCGCGTCTATGCAAGCGATGCTGAAAAGTCGCTTCGCTTTGAGGTGTTCAAGACCAACCTGCAATACATCGAGTCCACAAACAACCAACCCGGTCTTACGTACAAACTCGGTCTTAATAAGTTTGCTGATCTTACGAACTCGGAGTTTATGGCTAAGTATGCAAGCTACACTCCACGCAGTGGACCGAAGAAATCAACCCCATCCAAATACTCAACATTTGTATCAGCCCCGACATCGATTGACTGGCGGTCTCAAGGTGCGGTCACACCGGTTAAGGATCAAGGAGATTGCGGTGAGTAAAACTATAAGTTTGCGTTATTAAAAACAAGCATGTCATCTATCATGATATAGGAACAATGAGAAACTAAGCTTAACAATGTTAATTCGCACCCGAAAAACAAGAGTTTTCATAGCATATTATGTCGAGATTTCTCGACTTGCTCTTGTGCCAACACACAATGACCTATAAAATTAAAGTAAAATTTACTTAACTTTTTTCTCTCTCTCGAAAATACTAGAATTCATAATATATTTTTGGCACCAGATGTGACTCCTAGATTTTTATTAAATAATAAAGCTCCTTATTTCTTAAAGAAAGAAAATTGTTATGCTGAGTATTATGCCTTGTCTTTTTCTTCGGAAAAGAAAAAAAACAGTGTCATTATTTTCATTATCAACTATGAGTGCAGGTAGCTGTTGGGCTTTCTCGGCTGTAGCTGCTATCGAGGGGATAAACAAAATCAGAACCGGACAATTGGTGACTCTTTCGGAGCAGGAGCTGGTAGACTGTGTTACCTCTTGTTACGGATGCAACGGAGGATATATGGACTATGCCTTTCAGTGGGTGAAAAATAACGGGGGCATCACAAATTCGACGGACTACCCATACAAGGCGTTGCAAGGAACTTGCAACACCGTGAAGACCACTCACCGTCAAGTTACCATCACCGGTTACGTAGGCGTCACCCCTTACAGTGAGACTGCTCTCATGAATGCCGTCGCGATCCAACCTGTTTCTGTAGCCATTGAATCAAGTGGATATTCTTTCCAGCTTTACACGAGTGGAGTTTTTAGTGGCTCATGCGGGACGAGTCTAGACCACGGCGTGACAGTAGTTGGGTACAGCAACAGCGTAACCCCTCACTACTGGATAGTGAAGAACTCGTGGGGTACATCTTGGGGCGAGTCTGGATACATCAGGATGAAGAAGGACATTACCAGCACAGCAGGCTTGTGCGGTATCGCCATTGAACCCTTTTATCCTACCAAGTGATTTTGATGATGAGCATGACCGTCAGGACTTGTGCTTTACATTTTTCATTGGATACAACTGCTACTTAAGTAACCAATGAGCCTCTGAATAAAAATTAATGTATGCATGTGTGCTTTGTAGAAAGAGATCTATCAGTGAATAAAACAAATGGAAGTTTGTATCAAAATAGTTCTATATTCGTTCTATATCGTTTATGTATTGTTGGAACGATGTTGGAAAGCGCGAGACCTATACTCTTGTTTTAAGCCTAGTTCTATCTTCTTCAAGTATTAGTCACAGAAACACTCTAATGTAATGGATCTTAAGAAGAAAAGCATAATAAATTCATCACATAATGCCACCAATGTTATAAATGGAGCTTATCCAATGACATGCGCATCAACACTTCAAGAAGGAAGTAACAAAACGTAACATAGAATAAACAAATTAAATAAGCGGCGTTCCATAGCAGATGCCCGAAGAGGGTGACTTTTAATTAACTTCAACATAATGTATTACTCAAGAAATTAAAATGACCAAATATACCGAAGACAACTTGTATGAGTCACTTTATTTCTCACGAAAGTACCCGATTTCTGCTTACTGTAAGAAATTGCTCCTTGTAGACGAAAAACGACAAAAGCTGGATTGCTAACTTCAAAATAATTTTGATTCAATAAACAACAATGCGATTCTTCGAGGTGATTCGATATACAACCTGCATATAATTTTTCAAGACAATATATTCCACGATATGTCATCCGCTGTTACCGTTTTTTCCTCTACTAAACCACAAGTAATTGAATAGAACGTTGTTTGGTCCTTGACATTAATTTATGCCTGAAGAATTAATACAATAACGACAACACATATCCGTACAACATAGAAATACAAGTTTTTTTAATTACAGTTTAAACAACAGAAATTATTTTCATCATAAAAACAAGCGTTGTGAAGCGAGCAGGGCTTTGCTTTTTTTTTTTCATTACGGATAAAACATTTGTTTAATTCTTTCGCAATTTAGGTCGCCGCAGCGATATCATATTCTGTAACAAGAATAACCCCACACTCAAATAAGCATAAAATTAGGGAAACACAACTTCTCATGTTTGCGAGCTGGCGTTTTCAGACTTTTCCGGGCACACAGGGACAATTGCTTCTAGGAGTGTGAAGCTATCACCGCGAACAAGATCGAATCAAAACGATTAGTTTTTTGTACGAGTTAAAATATTATAACTTGTCAAAGTGAGTTGTAGAAAACAAATGTTTAAAATATGATATTTTCTGTATTTTAAATAATCTTTGCATTTTTCTTTGGTTTGAAAGATACGATGGTCTTCGTCTAAGGGACTATATGAAAATGACACATTTAAATTTTTTAACAAAATAAAGGATGTAAGTGGTCATCATCTTAATGTTTGTTGTACACTTCAAAGTTTCTACACATATACAAACACTCTTCGGTTATAATTATAGTTACGAAATTACAATTAATTAACACCATAGTCAATTACTTCCAGATAATCTTTGTGGCTTAGAACCTGGCATCTCTACTTCACAGCGCAAAAGCACCGATGTTTTCAAAATTCGCTCAGACAATTGCTGAGCCACATTTGTTACGTATATATACCGAATATGTTGTTTCCGTGGGACTCTTCCTCACGCATCCATAATGTTGTGACATATCTCAAAATTATTACTAGATATCATTTATTACCTATAGGAATGCATGAAAGAAAAGTTTGAACAATGTACGAAACATACATTTCCATTTCCCATCACGTCTTCATCTCCGTCGTAATGAGTGTGTCGGTCTCGCCTACAAAGGTACTATCCTAAATAAAACAGAAGGTATTCATACTATAATCTTTTTGTTGTCCGGAAGTTCTTGCATGTTCGCACCGATGAAAGCAAAAATAGAAAATCATAATTTGAAAGCCAAAACAGAAGGTCATAAACTCAAATCACGAAAACATATATCTTAATTGATATGGCGTTATTTTTTGTTGTTGTGAGCCAACCTGTGAGATCTCAAGACTCTAGTTAGCTGCGTGGCAACAAACAACGACATGCAGTTCAACAAGAACTGTAGAGGCAGTTCTGTATAGATCACTGAACGACAACCGATAAGGTATATCTTAAAAATATATACCAGCTTCTACATGTTTCAACACAAAAACTCTAGAGAAAAATGCAACTTCAATTCAATATTTTATGAACTCAACATCACTCTTGCTTGCTCAAGGTCATTCACGGTGTCTCTTTTCGTTTATTGTAGCCTCATGCTTTTCTTACATGTAAAGGCATCATGATTATGACCTTGTTTTGCTAAAACCATTGGTTGGTAAGAGGATTGTGGATTAAACATACTCTATAAATACTATCCATAGCACGCATTTAATTTCATCATCAACCACAAACATCTCTTCAGACTTACCTACAAAGTTTGAATTTACATTTCTTTCCAATGGCTTCTTCATCGCCTTTTCTGCCTACTATACTTTTGGGGCTTGTTCTCGGGATCTTATTTATAGCTCTACTTCCTATGGCTACTGCCAACGAGCCACTGACAGAGGTATTTGAGAATTGGATGGCTAACTTTGGTCGCGTCTATGCAAGCGATGCTGAAAAGTCGCTTCGCTTGGAGGTGTTCAAGACCAACCTGCAATACATCGAGTCCACAAACAACCAACCCGGTCTTACGTACAAACTCGGTCTTAATAAGTTTGCTGATCTTACGAACTCGGAGTTTATGGCTAAGTATGCAAGCTACACTCCACGCAGTGGACCGAAGAACTCAACCCCATCCAAATACTCAACATTTGTATCAGCCCCGACATCGATTGACTGGCGGTCTCAAGGTGCGGTCACACCGGTTAAGGATCAAGGAGATTGCGGTGAGTAAAACTATAAGTTTGCGTTATTAAAAACAAGCATGTCATCTACCATGATATAGGAACAATGAGAAACTAAGCTTAACAATGTTAATTCGCACTCGAAAAACAAGAGTTCTCATAGCATATTATGTCGAGATTTCTCGACTTGCTCTTGTGCCAACACACAGTGACCTATAAAATTAAAGTAACATTTACTTGACTTTTTTCTCTCTCTCGAAAATACTAGAATTCATAATATATTTTTGGCACCAGATGTGACTCCTAGATTTTTATTAAATAACAAAGCTCTGTATTTCTTTAAAGAAAGAAAACTGTTATGCTGAGTATTATGCCTTGATTTTTATTCGGAAAAGAAAAAAAACAGTGTCATTATTTTCATTATCAACTATGAGTGCAGGTAGCTGTTGGGCTTTCTCGGCTGTAGCTGCTATCGAGGGGATAAACAAAATCAGAACCGGACAATTGGTGACTCTTTCGGAGCAGGAGCTGGTAGACTGTGTTACCTCTTGTTACGGATGCAACGGAGGATATATGGACTATGCCTTTCAATGGGTGAAAAATAACGGGGGCATCACAAATTCGACGGACTACCCATACAAGGCGTTGCAAGGAACTTGCAACACCGTGAAGACCGCTCACCGTCAAGTTACCATCACCGGTTACGCAGGCGTCACCCCTTACAGTGAGACTTCTCTCATGAATGCCGTCGCGATCCAACCTGTTTCTGTAGCCATTGAATCAAGTGGATATTCTTTCCAACTTTACACGAGTGGAGTTTTTACTGGCTCATGCGGGACGAGTCTAGACCACGGCGTGACAGTAGTTGGGTACAGCAACAGCGTAACCCCTCACTACTGGATAGTGAAGAACTCGTGGGGTACATCTTGGGGCGAGTCTGGATACATCAGGATGAAGAAGGACATTACCAGCACAGCAGGCTTGTGCGGTATCGCCATTGAACCCTTTTATCCTACCAAGTGATTTTGATGATGAGCATGACCGTCAGGACTTGTGCTTTACATTTTTCATTGGATACAACTGCTACTTAAGTGACCAATGAGCCTCTGAATAAAAATTAATGTATGCATGTGTGCTTTGTGGAAAGAGATCTATCAGTGAATAAAACAAATGGAAGTTTGTATCAAAATAGTTCTATATTCGTTCTATATCGTTTATGTATTGTTGGAACGATGTTGGAAAGCGCGAGACCTATACTCTTGTTTTAAGCCTAGTTCTATCTTCTTCAAGTATTACTCACAGAAACACTCTAATGTAATGGATCTTAAGAAGAAAAGCATAATAAATTCATCACATAATGTCACCAATGTTATAAATGGAGCTTATCCAATGACATGCGCATCAACACTTCAAGAAGGAAGTAACAAAACGTAACATAGAATAAACAAATTAAATAAGCGGCGTTTCATAGGAGATGCCAGAAGAGGGTGACTTTTAATTAACTTCAACATAATGTATTACTCAAGAAATTAAAATGACCAAATATACCGAAGACAACTTGTATGAGTCACTTTTATTTCTCACGAAAGTACCCGATTTCTGCTTACTGTAAGAAATTGCTCCTTGTAGACGAAAAACGACAAAAGCTGGATTGCTAACTTCAAAATAAATTTTGATTCAATAAACAACAATGCGATTCTTCGAGGTGATTCGATATACAACCTGCATATAATTTTTCAAGACAATATATTCCACGATATGTCATCCGATGTTACCATTTTTTCCTCTACTAAACCACAAGTAATTGAATAGAACGTTGTTTGGTCCTTGACATTAATTTATGCCTGAAGAATTAATACAATAACGACAACACATATCCGTACAACATAGAAATACAAGTTTTTTTAATTACAGTTTAAACAACAGAAAATTATTTTCATCATAAAAACAAGCGTTGTGAAGCGAGCAGGGCTTTGCTTTTTTTTTTTTCATTACGGATAAAACATTTGTTTAATTCTTTCGCAATTTAGGTCGCCGCAGCGATATCATATTCTGTAACAAGAATAACCCCACACTCAAATAAGCATAAAATTAGGGAAACACAACTTCTCATGTTTGCGAGCTGGCGTTTTCAGACATTTCCGGGCACACAGGGACAATTGCTTCTAGGAGTGTGACGCTATCACCGCGAACAAGATCGAATCAAAACGATTAGTTTTTTGTACGAGTTAAAATATTATAACTTGTCAAAGTGAGTTGTAGAAAACAAATGTTTAAAATATGATATTTTCTGTATTTTAAATAATCTTTGCATTTTTCTTTGGTTTGAAAGATACGATGGTCTTCGTCTAAGGGACTATATGAAAATGACACATTTAAATTTTTTAACAAAATAAAGGATGTAAGTGGTCATCTCTTAATGTTTGTTGTACACTTCAAAGTTTCTACACATATACAAACACTCTTCGGTTATAATTATAGTTACGAAATTACAATTAATTAACACCATAGTCAATTACTTCCAGATAATCTTTGTGGCTTAGAACCTGGCATCTCTACTTCACAGCGCAAAAGCACCGATGTTTTCAAAATTCGCTCAGACAATTGCTGAGCCACATTTGTTACGTATATATACCGAATATGTTGTTTCCGTGGGACTCTTCCTCACGCATCCATAATGTTGTGACATATCTCAAAATTATTACTAGATATCATTTATTACCTATAGGAATGCATGAAAGAAAAGTTTGAACAATGTACGAAACATACATTTCCATTTCCCATCACGTCTTCATCTCCGTCGTAATGAGTGTGTCGGTCTCGCCTACAAAGGTACTATCCTAAATAAAACAGAAGGTATTCATACTATAATCTTTTTGTTGTCCGGAAGTTCTTGCATGTTGATATCTCGCAAACTTATCTATATTCCGACCCGTATTTTGTACCAAAACCTGTGTTTAGAACTGTCAAATCGTGTTTATTTCATTGAATATCTATAGAATGTGGTACTGCTGCGTATTTGCTCTTACTTTGCAGAAAACGGGTGAAACCGAGGAAGAATATGGAATTTGAAGGTTTATATACGGTCCGTGTACCTTCTTATGCGGACCGTACAACCCTCTGCTCGCCACAGACACGACCAGGACACCAATCTCAGCACCTGAAATTAAAACGGTCATAGATTTTGACTCGTAACTCTGTTTTGAGTGTATAACCACTTTTCGGAAAGCTTGCGAGAAGATCTACAATCTGAGTTAGAGACACAGTTACACGGTCTGTGTAGAATTTCACACGGGCCGTGTCAAGCATTTTCAACTGCTGACTCGACCGCAGGAAGAACACAGGCACACGGTCCGTGTAGAATTCCACACGGGCCGTGTCAAGCATTTTCGGAAACATATTCATAATTTGGAAACAAGGCTAATTGATGAAAGGTCGGCCAGAAAAGCATATATGCGGGATTTCTTGCACCAGAGGGACATTCTGGAGCAGAGAAGCAATTGCTAGGGTTTGGACTTGGCGGCTAAGCTTGGAGACGAAGTTGAGAAGCGAAAGACGCGAGTTTTCGACGGATCTTCATTGTTCTTCGAGTTTTTCTATGAACTCCTTTATCTTTATTTGCTTTATTTGATTTTTAATCAGGTTAGAGTAGACTTTTAGTTTCTAGGGTTGTGATGTAATCGAATGTTTTGTTTTGCATGTTAATTATTGGATTCTTTTGTTGAAATTTGTGTTTGCTTGATTGTGTTTGATTTTAATTGCTTGATTTTAATTGCTTAGTCTAAGTTGTTTGATTTTTATTGGTTTACCACTAGATGAATGCGCACATCTAGAAGGTACTTTGGCCCTTATAATCTCTCAACCAAACTAAGTACATGAGGTAGGATTAGTGATCCGGAAGGTGAAACCAAGTAGTAGCCGACATGTGAACATTTCCTCATATCGACGGAATGAGGTTACCTTTAGTATACCAAACAAGCAACTAGGTAATTCAGACCAACATACGACAGTTGAGGTCTAGAACCCGACGAGGGCACATATTGCAATTCCATACCAAGTTAATGAACCAACAGACGACAGTTGAGGTTTAGGAACATTAGGTCTGGTCAGTAGAACCCTACACAAAGGAACAACACAAAGAAACAATAACTGCTACATTCACTCGAGGGCCACACGGACCGTGTACGACAGTACCCGGCCCGTGTAGGACACTACACGGACCAGGTACCTCGAGGCAGAACTGAGATGAAGTCATAACCCTGGAAACGCCTTTTTACTTTTGATTTAAACCGAGTTGATTTACTTTCTTGCATTTTAATTACTGTGATCGAATTGTTAGGAACTATAAAAACCCAAAACCAACATTTTCCAACTTCTAGTCTTTATTTAATTTAGGCAGAATTCTAGTTAAAGACTTGAACCGTCCCTGTGATCGATACCCGAATTATACTACTCGATAGGATTGTATACTTGCAGTCTGAACCGAAAAGTGTATTGAAGGTTAAAAAGTGCAGTTTACTGTACTGAAACTTTGTACTATACCTTTTGGTGTAACACATGTTCGCACCGATGAAAGAAAAAATAGAAAATCATAATTTGAAAGCCAAAACAGAAGGTCATAAACTCAAATCATGAAAACATAATATCTTAATTGATATGGCGTTATTTTTTGTTGTTGTGAGTCAACATGTGAGATCTCAAGACTCTAGTTAGCTGCGTGGCAACAAACAACGACATGCAGTTCAACAAGAACTGTAGAGACAGTTCTGTATAGATCACTGAACGACAACCGATAAGGTATATCTTAAAAATATATACCACCTTCTACATGTTTCAATACAAAACTCTAGAGAAAAATGCAACTTTAATTCAATATTTTATGAACTCAACATCACTCTTGCTTGCTCAAGGTCATTCACGGTGTCTCTTTTTGTTTATTGTAGCCTCATGCTTTTCTTACATGTAAAGACATCATGATTATGACCTTGTTTTGCTAAAACCATTGGTTGGTAAATTAAATATGTTTAAGGTAGGGTTCAATACTCTCAAAGTTTATGCGGTGGCGCTAATTGTGCTAAGGTTAGAATTAAACAATTAAATAGAGATTCTCTCTTGGGATCATGTGCTCTCTTCCTAAATTATGCAAAATATAAATTTAGACGTTTCTCTACCCCGCATGCGACACTGTCACTGTCGCATGCTTTATAGATTTTCTCACAGCAACCCTCATGCGATACTATCACTACCCCATATGCTGGCTTGGTTTCTGCTTATGCCATTTGATGGGTTTTCGATCTTGCGATCAGCTTTTGGGCTATCAATTCTAAGTATCTTAGGTATGCAATTATCTTTTTCACACAAACACAATTGATCATTCCCTATTCTACCCCACAATTAAATATCCCAAAGACCTTACCTAATTAAGGTGTTTCCTAATATAATCTAAATAAACAATTTACACTATCTTGCCAATGTAGCCTACTGGATTCTAACCCTAGTCTTTAAACCGTTGCCAAACGTCGTTAGCCGAAGTGTTACATATACACATGCATTATCCCACTCACACCGGGATGCAACGAAATAGTACACCTATTGGTATGTGGAGGACATTGGCATATAGTAGACAGAACTATGTATGCAAGGATTTAATAAAAAATAATTTAAATAATAAAGTAAACTCAATTCAACATAAACAAAACATAAATTTATATTAAAACATAACTTAGAATTCGAGTACAACCCTCATCTTAGAGATGAGAAGTTTAGCTTCTCATGGCCATGTCAAAATAAAAAGAATAAAATAAAGATAACATAAATTACAACCCAATTGAAGATGGATGAACCTTTGCCTCCTTAGATGACGCCTTCTTCTCCTACCTGGCTTCCGATGGCTACCATTCTCTCTCTAAGTAACTCTCTAACCTAACATAGCAATGAGGATTGCTAATCTCTATTCTATGAACTTAACACAATTAAACACGCACACTAAAATCAATTACAAGAGAGGTATTTATAGCCTTCCTAAATGAGAGATGGAGTAGGGGAAGTTGTGGAGGTAGAGCAAACTTGGGGTGCACTTCAAGTTTGCTTAGATGAAGCCAAAAATAGCTATGAAAGCTTGCCGCTGAAGCAATTGCGACCATCTGGAAGAATTATGCCAAAAATAGCATCAACGGTGGAGATTTGATCAGAATCAAAACAGTCAACGGATTGAGTCCACGGATCGTGCGACATAAGTCTATGCTGCATACGGCATAGGGGAACCCGCATGACTTCCTAACTTAGCTAATTTTGCTGTAATTTTGTCATTTCGCATGTTGTGCACTTCATGTGAGTTGTTGCATGGTCAATATAATGTCCTATTTTGGTGTCATTTTCAGAAATCGCCTAAATTCGACACTTTTGCTCTGTTTTTGGTCTAAATACGCAACTTTCTCAAAAATCTGCCAAAAAGACCTAAAACACACACATTTTGCGGTAAATAAATCGGGAATATGGATACTTTGCATTCGCTTTTCGCCATTTTCCAGAGAAAAGATATGGATTTTCACTATATATTTTGGCTTCATCAATGCACATAAATTTTTTATTAGTTTGTGATTTTATTTTTCTATGAATCAATAAGATAAAACATCAACGTCCATAATTTATCCATATTAATGTATTTTTTGCAAGGTCTTAATACTGATAAAAAAAATTGAAATGTCACAATCTTGTATATGTGTATAGAGAAAATGATATATATCAAATCTAATAGTTTTAGTTTGATATTTGAGTTATAAATTTTAATTTTATTAACGTTTGAGAATGGAGGCAAACAAATGCACAAAAAATGAAGGCATTTGAACCCTCCTCATCAATTTGATATTTTAGAAAATATTTTTTGAATACAACATTAAAATTAGAGATGTGTTCTTCATTTGTTATGCACGTGTATGAAATTCAGATCGTCTGAAAGACATATATATCATCTTGTTTTCTATCAAAATAGTATAATATTTTTAACGATAGAGTTTTCACTACTAGAATTCTCACTTTTTCCAAGGGTAAGTTTAGCTTTTTCCAAGGGTAGGAGAGGCCGTCAGAAATAAAATGGTATTTTCTGACGCAGTTCTGACACACTTAACATTTCCAACGGCACGCCGACAGAAATAGTTGCGCATGGAAATCCCTATTGTCTGCCCTTGGAAATGCCTCATGTCTACCCTTGGAAATACTTTTGGATGACCCATGACCCGCCAAACAAATCAAATACTATTTTATATTGATAGCCCATGGAAATAGTTGACTCCATGCCCTTGGAAATGTTTTGAAAGTTGTAACACATATTATTTCCATGAGCTACCCTTGGAAATGTTTTGGTTATTATGTTTGTATTATTTTATAATGAAGGCGCACGGAAATACTTGGGTACTATACCCTTGGAAATGTTTCATTGATACAGTTAATATTATTTTATAGCTATACTAACTATTTCCGTGGGGCTACCGTTGGAAATGTTTAGCTCCTGGAGACAGAAGCATTTTCATTTATTGAGATCTCCTTTTTAATGTTGAACATTCCATTAACACAGAATTTAATCCCAAAACGAGAGGCAGTAATTAATAAAACAAAATAATTTATATAACACATCATAATTAATAATTATAGGATGTTTTCATTTTCGTCTTAAATTGTAGGATGTTTTCCTTTTCGTCTTAAGAGTAAACCTTAGATAGTGATTGAGATACAAAACAATTCACCAAATTAATATACAAAACAATTTACCAAATTACCATGCAACATATTACACAAATTTTTTTCCAATTAATAACCATCTTCATCGGATTCATCATTGAGGTTAGACCAACCAAGTAAAATTTTTAGTATTTGACCAGAAGAGGAATTCTAAACAATTAAAGAGATCATATATTTGCTAAACTTACTTTTGTTCTATACCAAATAAAACACATGACATTATAGTTACTACGATATAATGAATTCTCAAAGTTTGGCCTCAGGAAATGCGAAAACTGGTACAATAGTGCTGCTGGTGCAGAACTTCCCTGTACAAAACCTCAAATTCAACTTAGTTAAAAAATCCATAAAAATGTGAAATAAATCATGGTGAAAGATCTTAATATCCTGAGAATTTTGGTACCAAGAACACTCAATTTGGAGTTGTAGTTTGTCCTATGTAAATTATACAAAACTGGTTGTCAGAAAATAAAAAACTGGTACAGAACCAAAACTGGAACAAAACTGATCTTGAGAAAAACTTAAGTTTGGCATAGCTCTAGGCAATACAATGAGTTGAAATTAATTGTGGGTGCAGATTATGACTTCCTGAAATTTTAGATACAAAAAACATCCAATTTGGATCTATGGTTTGTTCTACACAAAAATAACAAAACAGCATGTCAGAATGATCCAAACTGCACCTCACAAACTGAAAAGTGATGAAATAAATTGTTAGAAATATTGCAAAAATAAGGAAAACATGCACACAAGTTTTATGAAGGTCTTTGGGTAAGTTGTGCATACATTTTTGTGATAAAATCATCAAATTGAGCATCAAGGAGACTACAAACTGACCCATAGTATATGTTGCTTTTGCACTGTGTATTGACATGAACTTAATATGAGTCTCACACTCAATCCAGTAGCATAGATGCAAAGGTATTAGTTATTTCTTCTTGCTAACTTTTTAAAAGATATAAATAATCAACTGTGCACTTATGCCATTGCATCAAACACTTTGTGTGCACATAATCAAACACCGGTATACAACTAAAAAAACTAAAAAAATGTACAACAAGGAACTCTCGATATTAAGCAATACTAAGCAAAAATGTCAGGTTCGATTTGTTTGTTGTAGTTATATTCAACCTATATTTATTTTTAAATGCATACAAAACACTTCTTTCCATTTAAGCATTTCCACAAATACTTTATGTGCAACACATTGTTAGTTCCTAAATTGATTAAAATGCAGAAAAGTTAAACCATAGACTACCTTGAGCTGTATAAAATGACAAGGTATCAGCTTGCAAAGCACGAAGTACTAGTTCAGAATGCGACTGTGCATGAACAATATGAAATGTTAGAAAGACAATTTGTTTTGAAGTGTAAACATGCGAAAATCGTGCACGAGAAAAAATTCAGAAGCTGTTCACAAGTCAGCAAAGCATTACAGTTCATGTTCTGCTCATTGGTACACTCGAGAATTATGCACAAGAGAGGTCAAAACAATTAACTTTAACAGAGCTTGTATTTGATTCTTTTTTAATTTAAATTACCTTTGGTTGATTATCACTATTAATGAATCATAACAAAAGTGGCCTGCCTATGATAAACACTACGTCTCCAAATGGGACTAGATCTTCCTATACAATTGACTCCATAACAACAAAAATTAAAAAGAAAGAAATTTGGTGATCCAAAGGATATACCAATTTGAATGCTAGAAAGCAATGCACATTTAACTAACGAGAAATTCTGCACTAGGAAGAGAACTATTAACTGAAAAATTAGGTCCAAAAGTCCCAAGTCACTTCCTTTACCAAACTTGAGTGACCTACCAACCGAATCCGGATCTAGCAAATCCCAGATCACTGAACAAAAACCGAAATCAACCAATTTAGCCTGACCTTAGGTGAAATGTCGGACTCGAGATCGAAATTCCAGCCACGAAAGAAGGGGAAAGAAGACGAAGACCCTCGGCTTAGGTGGGGTCGGTGAGGCCACCGCGCCACTGGAGAACAAAGGCGAATGCGGCGAGGAGGAGAGGCAGGAGGTGAGGAGGAGGAGAACACAGATGGCGAAAGCGGTGGTGGAGGAGGTAGATGCGGCGGCGCCTGGCCGGAGATGCTCTTAGAGAGTAAAGAGGAGAGGAATTTAGGAGGAGAGGGTTTAGTCGATTTGGTTTTCAATAAAATGTCGAAGTCCCAGAGAGTTTACAGAGTGGTTCTCTCTGTATCTCATTTACAATACACCTACTCATCAATATATATCCCCTGAGGTAACATAATATTTATAGTTAGATCGGGGCATATGATCGGAATTAGCACGATTATTAAAGGAGCCAGATGATTGCATCTAGTGCATATCTAAACAGAAATATTATGTCACCTCAGCGAAATGGATGTCCTGCTAACAGCCCATGTAATGGAGACATTCATTGATAATCCTGACTCTTCATCATCCATCGGACGACTCATGTCAACAAATAATGAAATTGGTGAATTTTGTACAACAAATAATATGAATAAATTTCTAAAAAAATATTTTTGACATTTTTACATACCATGTGGCCAAATAATGCTTGTAATTGTCAATTTTATATAATTCCATCATTATTTGCCTTTTAAAATTGAGCCAGCAATTGCGGACCGTTCATTTTTCCATGAGCGATCGACAGTCAATCTAGAATGAATTACTTTCAAATTACTTTTAAAGTGATCAAGAGAAAACATTGAACTATACCAACAAAAAAAATCTGAACTTTCTTTATGTCGAAGCTTCGATCCAATGCAAAGTGCCTGTGACCCTACGATGTTTGTATATTCCGTGAGCTTGATGGATAGATAAATGAACATAAAATTTCATCAAACTGCACTGTAGTGATTTTAAAGTGATACTCTTCAATTTTAACGGTTCCGATCAACCATCGGATGATGTATACTTGTGGGTCTTCATTAACTCACACTACGAGAGTTCATGTGCTATGTTCAACAATGATGGATATGAGTTGTTGATGCAACAAGAATGTTATGCTATGTAATTATTTGGTTTAAATCATTTAGTAATTCATAAACATGTTCTTCTATTTAATTATCCATTAATTATCGAGTAAGTTCATTAATATCATTTGCAATTAATTTTTTTTCTAAATTAATTGTCTAAATGAAGTACTACACATAATGTCAATCCCATTTAAATATGAATTCCAAAAATAAAATACCTATTACATCTAGAAGTTCAAACTAAACAATTAATAAAAATAAAATTTAATTACTTATGAATAGTAAATATGGTAGAACTTTCATTTCTTATCTAAATTAAACAATAATAAGTAGTTTTGTATGTATTAAGGAAATTAATTTCAGTTCCCTTTCATTCCCCGCCCCCCCACAGAGTCACAATTGAGGTGAATTTTATTTACATAACATATTTAACTACAAGCAGCACTCGTCCTATTTAACTACAAGAGCTTCCGTACGGAAAGTAAACTGCATGAAGCTTAAAACGCTCTGTTCTCTTTAGCCCTAAGATTTTCGTTTTCCCCCCAATCGCATCCAGTTTCCCCCCCATATCTCACCCAGAGAAATTTAGACGGCCTCCCAAAATTTGCCTCACTTAAACCCTCATTTTCACCCTCCTTTTGCTCCTGTCCTCTATCTCTCTATCACTAGTCCTCACAACGCACCACATCTCAACTACGCACTCCACCCTCCTTATACTCTAACAGCGAAATGGATCTCCTGCTAACAGCCGCTCTCACCCCGCACCCCCCTCTCCTCTGCCGTAAGACAGTAGTGGTGGAGGAAGACGAGATCTTGGTTCTGGAGTTCGATTCGCGGCTTCCTTTGTGCTTGGGGTAATCTCTACTTCGGATTTGAACTACCACAATTTCAGTTAGCACCTTTTCTGGAGAAGTGACATATAATTTATCTAAAATTGGTGATTCTTAAGGTTCGAATGCCGAAGAGACAGAATGAGCTGACGGAGGCTTGAGAGAAGAGCTCAATCCACTGCAATCGCAAGCTGGTACTGTTCAGCACCGATCCCAGCAAAGATGCGCGCGCCCCCTCTCTCACTGCCTCCTCCCCACACACATAATCCCACCACCAAACCCTCGTGCGAGGCTGGAGGCGGCTCAGGTGAGGTGATCGCTGGCCTGGGGCGGACGTGCAGCATATGGTCAGGTGAGGCGAGATTTGGGCGTGCGGGGCTGGTCGGCTGATGAGGTGCGGGGCTGACGAGCACATTGAGGTATGCCTTGACATTGGATAACAATTTTAAATTGTCTGTTTTCATGAATTATCTGCTAATTTTGTACTTGTATCATTTATCTCTGTCAATTAGAGAGGAACGGGTTTGTCAACTCCTTTGACAGTATCATCCCTATCCCAATTTGAAACTTCATCAAAGACAGTGAAGTAATTAGGTGAGGTTCCTCATTCTCTTACTTTGTCCCCTTTATGAATCTAATAATAATTGGGTAAATATTTGATGAGCCGGTCAACACTTGAGAATTATTTGGTTGATATATTGGACTAAAATCTGAAGATGATAGTGGGACATGACAAGTTAGAAGTAAACCACAGTTTTATATTTTTATTACATATAGCAAAAAATTTTTTTTTTTTACGTTCATTAAAAATTTGGTTTGCTTTCTTTGCCACATTTCTCTCCTCTTTTGTGTTAGGGTGGGCCATGAGTTTGATGGCCGGGGAAGTGAGTGACAGCAATGGGTATTCATTCTTCTGTATTAGCATTCGTCTCACTGACGAAGGACATGGTTAGTTTCTTTTCCATACAAGATATTGTTGAAAATGTGATAATTTAGGGTGTTATTTGCAATACATAAACTACTGGGGTTACATTTGCATAGTTCCTAATTTGCACCCTTTTTCATTTTATTGAAGTTTTCATTGATTTGGTCAATTCCATTTGATGTTGGATTTTAGTGCTCTTGCTAGAGAAAGCAGAGATGAACTCTCATAATTAGGTGTGGTCAGATTTTTTTTTTTCCTAATCACAATTCTATCTGATTTTGCAGCTGCGTTCCTCCTGATATATATGCAATTAATCATTTTTTTATTAAGTATCTAACTGAATTTGTTTAAATAGGCGTCAATTTGACAATTAAACTGATTTTATCATTGATTTTTTTTTCTGATAACAATCAAGGTGATAAAAATTTGGGAGCACACTTCTCACATATCCTGTACTCATGGCTTCTGATATTCTTTTGTATCAGGTAAACATTTTGCAATTTCATCTTTCTTAAGACACGTTTTTGGATAATTTTAGTATGAAGACTTACATTTTGCATATAGATGGTTGGTGATAATCCCCTAGCATCTCTTATAGTTATTAATTGAAACTGATATCTAAGTTTACACTATCTATTGAAGGCTCATTTTTTGCATTCTGGTCCATGTTTGCTTCTGCCTCCTTGCTGGTATCCATACCCAACCCTAGACTGTTTAGTCTGAATCACCCCTGACATCGCTACTATTTGCAATGACACCCTCCAAATTTAATTTCTCATTATCCACTTCTTCAACCTTGGCTCAATTTCACCTTTCTTGCACAACATATCCTTATTGGTAATTCATCTTTGGTAAATCGGTCATGTTTCATATTGTACCTGAACACGTAATCCGATCAAGATGCATGCATTTATTGGAACATGACAGTTCTATGCACCTTCCAATTGGCTTCTCAATTTGAACTTCATTCCACAGCCCACAACATCAGATGGCATTATTTAGGCTCATGCCTTTGGAAATCATGTCATCAAGAAATTCTAATGCATTCCTAATTTCATCTTTACTTGCACAGACCATTATAAGAGCGCTATACCCCTACAACATTAGGCGCGCACCTTTTAGAAATCATCTCATTTCACCTTTCCTGCACAGTCCATGAGTACTTTTATCCTTGGGTGTACTGGTACTTGCAAATCTTATTCTGTATTTTTTGAATTGACATATGCAACACTAATTATTGTTTTTGTAAAACTAATGTTCCTTTAATGCACAGGTTGTCAGATACTATAGTTCCTGAATCCGTATTATGAACCCAACAAAGACCTAGCAAGTTGCAAGTCCATTTCTCTAAAGAAAAGTGCAAGTAACTAACTGTTAAATAAGATCTATTCCATGTTAAAACTATGTTTAGAGTTTAGAAATATAGGGACAACATGGTACATATCTAATACGATATATTCTAAGTTTATGTATAATTTTTGTTCCATCTTTGCACTGTGTCAACTATTGTTCTATATACTTTTTTGTCTAAAGTTTCTATATGCTTCACCATCTTCCTCAACAGCCTCTGCCGAAGCAAAGTGAGGCACCAATCTAGTTTTATCTGATTTTGTCATCTCCAAAATATAACACTTGTGCTTCCAAATTCAATGCTTAGGGTCAAGCTCCTCTTCCTCAACCAACTCAGGCAGTAGCTTCACATATGCAGAATGCCAACTCCCAGGTAAGGAGGTCCACATAAATTCTACATAATTTTGAATGCTCATAGTGCAAAATTCTGAATTTTAAGGGGGGGTATGTAAAAAAATTTATTCATAGCAATAACATGTTTCTTTTCCATGTGATATAAATAGGGTAATGATTCTCCTATAAAGCAAAATCTTGAATTCCAGGCACTCTTAAGTCAAGCTAATTTGGGATTAGATGACGTACCCACAAATGAAGCTGCAATGGGCCAATGGCGCGTGCATTCTGCCTACAATGGGAACCATCCCCTGTAGTGTATAAAGAATGCACCTTTTAGGGCTTATTATTAGAATAAAAGTCCTAACAAATTAACGAACTTGGGGTAAGTTATCTTGTGAATTTAGGGTAATTAAGGGTGTGTATATTTTGGTATAGGGTTACAGCTGCAATATGGTATATTTTGGTTAACTGGTGTGCATATTTTGGTATAGTTAAAAATGCAAGTGCATTTCTTCTGATGTATGAACACTATATATGTTATGTTAATGCTTATTAAATGTTAAATGCTTTCCTTACATCTCATTGTAAATGAGTTTGTGTTTATATGTTTCAATGGGTATTAGTACCTGGTTGGTACAGGGAAGATTGAACCTGATTGGTACAGAGAGAATTGTAGATGAGAGTATATGCACAGTTATTTTCGTGGGCATATCTACGGAAAAACGAAAACAATTTGCTCTTGGAAATGCTACACGCACTGCCCTTGGAAATGCTATGGTGGGTCCCACACACACTGCCCTTGGAAATACTACGGTGGGACCACACACGCTGCCCTTGGAAATACTACTGTGGGTCTCACACACGCTGCCCTTGGAAATACTACTGTGGGTCCCACACACGCTGCCCTTGGAAATAATACGGTGGGTCCCACACACTTTGCCCTTGGAAATACTATGCTGGGTCCCACATGTGCTACCCTTGGAAATAACCTGTTGGGACCCACACGTGCTGCCCTCAGAAATAAAACAGTGGGACCCACACACTTTGCTCTTGGAAATAATAAGTTCATGGGCCTGATGTCAAAGTATTTCTGACGGTAGTATTTCCAAGGGCAAGCTCACGGAAAAAGTCAGAAAGTAGTATTTCCAAAGGTAAGCCGACGGAAAAAGTCAGAAATATGGTATTTCCATCGAGGCTATTTTTGACGGTAGTATTTCTGAGGGTAGCGCACGGAAATGACGATTTTAGGGCTTTTTCCAAGGGTAAGCCGTTGGAACAAGCCATATTTTAACCCACGGAAAAAGTGAGAATTCTAGTAGTGTTTAATGACTCTACGATGAATTTTACCAATGAAATTGGCTCACATTTTACCTAAATAATTGATAACAAAATTAAATTTTTTTTTGCTTTTTTTACTTTAAACAATATTTTTTCAATATCAAGTGGATGTATATTAAATTTATTTTCTCTAATGTGTGTTGTTTTATATGCTGTTATATGTATATACCAATTATTATTATTTTTTTTTCTAGTCTTGAGACCAACCAATTCAGAAAATTAGAAGTACACGTCTCAACTACCTGTTTCCAATTAGAATTTGACGAATTATTGCAAGAATTTAATTACATTAAATAAATGAAATGAGAGATTTGGTTAGAATGGCTAGCTGTACGTACGTAAATGCTAATGACAGATTGACATGAGACTATTAAAAACCAATATATAATGTTCGTGCGAACTCTTTCTAAGAAAAAAGAAGTTAGTGCGAACTTATTGGATATGTTCTTTTAAATAGGAATGATGAATTGTGAGTGCGAATTAGAATTTCTTTATGTTACATATATATATCTATTAAAAACAGTTAATTAATTTAATAAAAATCTTTATTGATTAGTTTCTCAAAGAAACAATATACAATACAATATTCTATATGTTGGTTACAAAGCTTAAAGAGCCATTAGAGGTAGGGGTGTAAACGGGGTGGATATTATCCGACTGTATCCACGTACGTATTCTTGCACTAGAAGTAATAAAGAAAAAGTATACAAGAAACTACTTTTTCTCAAAATATCTCGTCAATTCTTGTACTAGAAGTCATTCTTATTTAAGTCTTGCATCTTGTTTTCTTTTTTGTCCTTTCGGTGTTAATGTTGTGACCTAGAAGTCAATCATTGGATATTGTATTCTAAGCTTTGTTCATCCATTGGATTATTTATATCACCTTGTTTGAGTTAAAAATACTTGAATTGTGAAACTCCATAATTGTGTATAATGATAAACTCTAAATTATCTGTAGTTTTAATATATATTTTTTTTTTAAACTTGATAGGAGCTACCAAGTGTGCATTAAAATAGCCAAGTTTTACATCCCAACCCAACCATGTTGGTTAGTTTAGCATTACAACCAAAAATAGCAATTATAAAAAACTTGAAAATTACAACGCCCTCGTAGCGTTTCCTCAATTTCTTATAAAAACCTCCACTGGTTCCTCCTCCGGCTCCTCCTCTGACTCTTCCTCAGGTTCACCCTGAGGCTCCTCCTCCATTTGTTCCTCCGTTTCCACCTCCGTCAGCTCCTCTTAACGGGTCAAAGTCACAAATACCTAGTTCAATTAAAGGCTCTGTTTGACACCAGCCGTCCAAGAAGATGCACAAGGACACAACTAGCTCAACTAAATATCACTCAAAGAGGAGCAAGATTAACTCTACATAGCACAAAGAGGAGATAACTCAATTCAAAGTTGCCCAACAAATTAAGTTTGGCTTTTCTTATAGTTACATTAACACCCAAGGACAGCTAAACATTAATACTATCTTTTATTCTCCCAATATACTCCTAATTAACTTCCTAGAGATCCACAAAACACAACTTGACTCATCTGGATACAAATATCCTTTTGACCATAATTAAAACACACTAAAAAATCACAACCAACTAATTAATAACACAACCCAAAACTGACCACTTCCCTAGACACGCCCTATTGACTGTGATGCCTTCTGATTAATTCTGGAAAATTGTAAACACCAAGTTGTAGATAATGTTATACGCTTTCCAAAGAACTTTGAATCGGGCTTAATCCGAGTTTGTATGAGCCAGATATGTTCAAAATACTAGAGTGTGTCAGCAGGTGGGCAGGTGGCAGTTTTAGACTATTAAACTGTCATTGCTGGAACTGATCTGATTTTTTTGTTGCATCCTGGACCGTGTCACTGTTGGGGAGTTAGGGTGAAGGTTTGCGCTGGGGTTGTGTGTTGGTGAGGTGGATTGGGATTTCTGTCTCCTGTTAGATACCAATTGTTTATAATTTAAGGATATTGATATATTGTCACCCTTTCAATTATTCCTCTCCTATATAAGGATAAAAACTTTTCTCCGAAGGACATTTTTCATATAAAAACTGAATGTAAGGCAAAGCTCTATAAAAATAGATAAAGGAAACAATAACCATATAAATTTCTTAATATTTGTTGAGAAATAAAGTTGTTACTGTGCCTTTTGTATTATTAGAAACTCACTCCATATATGGACTAGGGATACATTTGTAATTTTACACAATATATGGACTATTTTGTAACTTTGAAATATTGTAATAAAAATAGATGAGGAGTTAGTGAGCTGAGTTTACACTGAACCCTCTTTTTCCTAAATATCTCGTTCTTTCTTTCTTGTTTCCTAAAACCCTAGAAATCAACATGGTATCAGAGCCTACGATCCAACCCGATTGAATTTCTTTTCTTACCCCAAATAAGTAGAGAATAGATTGTTTACCTCAGTAAGAGAGAAATCGTTGTAAGAAGAGAAGAAATCGCAAAAAAAAAAAATGGTGAAGTCGCTGGTTGCTGTCGCTGGGATTTAAGGATTATTTGAAGTAAAGTGAAGTTGCTGGTTGCTCCAAGAAGAGGGTCATCTGAAGAAAAGTGACACGGACTGAAATTGCTCCAAGAAGAGAGTACGATTGCCCAAAAGAGATAGAAATTGTTCTAAGGAGGCTGAATCACTGATTGAAACTGCTCCAAGAGAAGCAGAGTCACGATAGATATCGGTGTGTTTACTTTGTTTAGGTTGTGCACACATAATTACAAAGGTAATATTCTCTAAATTTGTTGAACTGAGAAGATGAGCTCAGAAATTTCAAGAGGAAAATCTGGTCCAACCACCGGTACTGAAATTGGGTCTGGAACTGGTACCAATTCTACCCAGGTTGTGTACCATGGGGATATAACATCTATCAAATTTAATGGATCAAATTACTTGGATTGGTCAAGGGCTATGATCATAGCATTAAGAGGACGTAGATTGCTTGGATATATTAATGGAGAGATAAAAGCACCAGGTGAAACAGATGCAAAGTATTCTGACTGGAGGGCAACTGTTTATAGTTTTATGGCTGTCATAAACAATACTATATTACCCGAGTTGGGAAGGAATTTTCTAGGTGTAGCAATTGCAAGGGACATGTGGTTAGCAATTGAGGCAACTTATTCCCACAAAGGAGATGATGCAAGGTTGTTTGAAATCAAAGAAAGTATTCAAAAATGCACTCAAGGAAACCGTTCAGTGCAAGAGTACTACTCAGAACTTCAAGGACTATGGAATGAACTTAAGGTATATGAAAAACCATGTCCAAATTGTGTTCAAACTGGAGAGAAAAATAAGGTGTTTGATTTTCTCATGGGATTAAATTCTGAATATGAATGTGTGAGGAGTATGGTGTTTGCTCAATTATCTCTTCCACCTGGGTCAGTATATTATGCTGTTCAGCGTGAGGAAACAAGGAAACGAATGATGGAAACATCTATTGGTGAGACTGAAAAGGTAGGAATGGTGGCAGAGAATGTACCTATGAGAGGTCGAGGTAGAGGTTTTAACCAAGGAGGAAGAGGACGTGGTAGATCCTTTGGTGACCGTGATAAACTCAAGTGCTCTCATTGTGGCAAAATGAGGTACACCAAGGAAGAGTGTTGGGATATAGTTGGAAGGCCACCTCACATTGGAAGAGGAAGAAGGGCCTTCAATGCTGTTGGAGAAGGTACATCACAGACAATAGGAATGCAAGAATATCAGGACTTGAAGAGACAACTTGATGAGTTAAAAGTTAGTCTCTCCGAATCTCAACTTGGCATGTCTCAAGTTTTTGATGCTCAACAAAGTTCTCATGCATCAGCCAACTTAGCATCCTCTAGTGGAAAATGGGTAATAGATAATGGTGCCACTGATCACTACTCTGGTATGAAACACCTTTTCTCAAAATTCCACCTATATAACCAGCCCAATTCAATGACCATTGCTGATGGTTCTTCAATTCCAATTGTTGGAAAAGGATCCATTTCTACCCCTATTGCCACACTCAATCCAGTTTCATTTGTACCTAACTTACCAGTCAATCTTCTCTCCGTAAGTGCCATTACTAAGAGCTTGTCATGTAGTGTAACTTTCTTTCCAAATCATTGTATTTTTCAGGACTTGATGACGGGCAACCTCCTTGGGAGTGGCTATGAAAAGGATGGACTGTACCTTCTTGAAGATCAAAGAGTAAAGACTTCATCTTGTGGGTTAGGTTGTTCTAAATTGGAAAGTCTAGAACTTCTTCATTATAGGTTAGGTCATTTGCACCCTACAAAGTTGTGTATTTTGTTTCCAGAACTTTCAAAGTTAAAGGAAGATTTTAAATGTACAGTTTGTGTTAGAGCTAAACAGGTCAGGAGTCACTATCCTATAATCAATGATCATTGTACTACTCCTTTTGAAATTATTCATAGTGATATTTGGGGTCCATCTCCTGTTGCATCTATTTTTGGATATAAATATTATGTTTGCTTTGTGGATGATTGTTCTCGTTATACCACTATTTTCTTAATAAAATCAAAGAGTGAAGTTGCCTCCATTTTTCCAATATATGACAAGATGGTTCAGACTCAATATGGTGCAACTGTCAAGATTTTGAGAAGTGATAATGGAAGAGAATATCTCTCTTCTGAACTTCAAAAATATTTGGAGTTGCATGGTATTAAGTCTCAAGCAAGTTGCCCCTATTCTCCACAGCAAAATGGGGTAGCTGAGAGAAAGAATCGACATATATTGGAGGTAACTCGTTCTCTTATGATTGGTATGAATGTGCCAAAGTATTTGTGGTCTGAAGCAATGCTGACTTCTGTGTATTTGATAAATCGAATGCCTTCAAAGATTCTTAATGGAAAGACACCACTTCAAATTGTTGATTCCAAATCAATATTATTTTCCATACCTCCAAAGGTCTTTGGTTGCATTTGTTTTGTCCACATGAAGGGAACTATGTATGACAAATTGGACTCCAGAGCTATCAAATGTCTTCATAGGATATTTAAATTCTCAAAAGGAGTACAAGTGCTTTGATCCTATCACCAAACGTAGGTATGTTTCAATGGATGTCACATTTTTTGAAAATCAACCGTACTTTAATTCTTGTGAAAATAGCTTTTGTAAAGACCTAACTAAAAATGAAGAAGAATTCTTTTTCCCAAGTCAATTAGAGTATGTCTTCAATCCAAACACTATAGAAAACTTGTCTAGTGAGGATAGAGAACCTCAACCCACTGAGATGAAAGTCTATACAAGAGGTAAACGAGAAGTGGTACTTCCAACCTCTTCAAATGTCACAGAACAAGGAGGTGCCTCAAATCAAGATATGGAAAATACAATGTTTGACAAGGAAGGTAACACAGATCCCTTGCCACATTATCTTGACCTACCCATTGCTCTCCGAAAAGGTAAACGAAACATCAAATTCCCAATTAGTAAATATGCCTCATATTCTCACCTATCTAAACCCCTTCAAGCCTTATTACCTCATGTGATACAGTATCTATTCCTAGGACTGCTAGGGAAGCTTTGGAATCTGATGCTTGGAGAAAAGCAATGGAAGAAGAAATGTATGCTCTTGAGAAGAGTGGGACATGGGAAGTTTGTGAACTCCCAAAAGCTAAGAAGACAGTTGGTTGTCGATGGGTATATACCATTAATTTCAACCTGACGGTAAAATTGAAAAGTACAAAGCTCGATTGGTTGCTAAAGGGTATACACAAACACAAGGGGTGGACTATGATGATACTTTTGCTCCGGTGGCTAAATTGAACTTGGTACGCATTTTACTTTCCATTGCTGCTTGCAAAAAATGGGAACTCTATCAATTAGATGTGAAAAATGCTTTCCTTCATGGATCTTTGGAGGAAGAAGTATATATGGATCAACCACCGGGTTTTAAACTTGGGGGGAGATACATAAGGTCTGTCGATTGAGAAAATCATTATATGGTCTCAAACAGTCACCTCGAGCTTGGTTTGCACGATTGAGTTCTATCATGATCAGCTTGGGATATGTACAAACACATTCTGATCATACTGTGTTTGTAAGAAGGGGTGAGAAGGTATGTGTTTTAATTGTATATGTTGATGATATAATTGTGACAGGAGATGATGTTAGGAGATAAATCGATTGAAAGACAATCTGAAAAATGCATTTGAGATCAAGGATCTAGGTAAGTTGAGATATTTTCTTGGAATTGAAGTGTCTCGTTCAGAAAAGGGTATTTTTATATGTCAAAGAAAATATACCCTTGACTTGCTAAAAGAAACTGGGATGTTGGGTTGTAAAACAGTGACAAGTCCTATTGAACCAAACCATAAACTTTGGGATAAAACAACTAGGCCATTAGAAGATCCAACTGTTTACAAGAGACTAATTGGAAAGTTGTTATATTTGACAATGACTCGACCTGATATAACCTATGCTGTTAGTGTCCTTAGCCAATTTTTGCAAAATCCCTCACATGAACAGCTACAAGCTGCTTATCGAGTTTTGAAATACCTAAAACGGGAACCAGGAAAAGGTCTTTTGTACTCTCATGGAAATGTTCTAAACATTGATATATACACTGATGCTGATTGGGCTGGGAGTACCATTGATCGAAGGTCCACATCTGGTTATTACACTTTCATTGGGGGTAATTTAGTCTCTTGGAAAAGTAAGAAGCAAAAGGTTGTCTCCCGATCGAGTGCAGAGGCAGAATATAGAGCTATGGCAAATGGGACATGTGAGGATATGTGGATAAAAACATTGTTGGATGAGTTAGGGTTCAAGATGACACAACCAATTCCTCTATATTGTGATAATCAAGCAGCTCTCCATATTGCTAACAATCCTGTTTTTCATGAACGAACGAAGCACATAGAGGTGGACTGTCACTTAGTGCGTGAGAAGTCTGTGAAGGAGAAAGTGGTTGATCCAAAGCATGTGAGATCTCAGGAACAATTAGCTGATGTGTTTACGAAAGGGTTGTCTGGAAAAAGGATAGAAGAAATATGTTCCAAGTTGGGCATGATAAATATCTATGCTCCAACGTGAGGGGGAGTGTTGAGAAATAAAGTTGTTACTGTGCCTTTTGTATTATTAGAAACTCACTCCATATATGGACTAGGGATACATTTGTAATTTTACACAATATATGGACTAGTTTGTAACTTTGAAATATTGTAATAGAAATAGATGAGGAGTCAGTGAGCTGAGTTTACACTGAACCCTCTTTTTCCTAAATATCTCGTTTTTTCTTTCTTGTTTCCTAAAACCCTAGAAATCAACAATATTCATACCAGAGTTTTGTTTGTTAATTTAATAATGTACACACGGAGCAAACAAAAATTTACAAAAAGAAATAATTCTTAGGCACAATCAAATGATAAATAGAAACAATTGAGATTCTTTTCAAATAAATAGAAAAAAAATGAAAAATCCAAACCAAAGGTTTCATTCAAGAAACAATCAAGAAACTTTTGAATAGTCAGAAGAAAGAACATAAATCCACCCGAAAGCTTCAATCAATTGGATTTGGTTTCTCTACGACCTTATCCGCACCGCCACAGGACTCCTTACATATCGTGTTCCATCCGACCATGTAATGCTTCCAAATACGTGGGTAGAGCTAGGGGTATCCACATTAAATGTTACACTAAATTTCTTCTCTTCACCAGTGCCAAACGTTAAACTATTGGGCTCTACCTTCACTCGAATACCTCTCGGTTCCTCAAATGTTGCAGTGTACGTGCCTGCAGGACCGACATTTTTAACTTTGCGGGTTACTATAACTGAGCCTGTGAGGTTATAAATTGAAAATGATGGGTAGTTCAAGTCCTTAATATCTAGACGATTTGAAGGGCATCGATAGCCCCGCTCGAATAATGATACTTGGATTGAGTTGTAGCCAATAGAGCAAAAAAATTTCATATAGTCGGTCGTGTTGAGGTCGTAAATCAAACCTGGATCAGCTGCCGCATTTGGGTTCAAATGGCCTGACCCGTAGCTGAATGGCGTGGCAGTTATAAAGGATGAGTTTAAGATATTCTTTCCCTGATTATCTTTGATTGATGCTGCAATTTATTTTGAAGGAAAAAACCTCTTATTATAAATAATATAAATTGAAGCAAATCAAGGGAAAATAATAATCCATATAATTTTTCGGTTAGCACAACAATTTTGGCAATGGGCTGGGAAAAGCAGAATAGGGTAGTATGTTTTTTGGCAGCAAGTTAACAGATCAACTATAAAATTTGTAAAATACAAACTTGAACCATTCATTTCTTTTGATAAACCATTGACTTACTTGAACAGAAATGAAGATAACAAAACCATGTACTATTTCTGACGAGGATACTAGTTTGGTCCTTCAATCTTTTGTTTAGAACCTCAAACAAATGTATTTATTCAAAGGAGATTTATTTCAGAACTATCGTAAAAATGTTAGATGCCAATTGCCAACATCGTATGGCGGGATCCATTTGGTGGGAAAGGAACTTTTATGGAATACCGACCGGACTAATAATTCGATGCATATTGTGTATACACATAATTAACCATATAAACAAAAAGTTCCAGAATTTTTTTTATTACCAGTGGTCATAATAGCTGATCGGATGGCTGCTGGAGACCAATTAGGGTAGAGAGTGTGGAGAAGACTAACAATCCCTGATATGTGGGGGCATGACATGGATGTACCAGATATAGTATTGAATTTTACACGGCGTTTATCGAAGTCCTGACCAGTTGGTGAAGTTGACTCAGTCCATGCTGCTAGAACAAGGAAACCTGGGGCCGTTATATCAGGCTTCAAGATTCCAGGGGTAATTGTATTTGGCCCTTGAGATGAAAATGAAGCCATATATGGTGCCGGCATTGTTTTGAGCACAGTTTCTGGTTTCGTTATATAACCAAGTGCCGCACTGTAATTTAGTGAGCCTGATGTTAGTTTTAGGTTTATTATTTTATCCTTCTGTAAATTTTTTTTCTAGTTCAGTACAAGTAAAATTAATAGAAGTACATCCGATCACTATATATACATAGTATGTATTGACTGGGAAAGATATCGGGACATTTAAAATAATTTTTTTTATTAAAGGGCCCAGGTACACCCAACATCTTTTAGATGTTATTCTTGAGAATTGAACTTGCATCTTTCCGTGGAGAGACGAGGACTTGTGCCACTGTACTAATGCTGCGATTCACGCTTAAAATCTTTTATTTTCCTAATTTTTAGCAGCAAGGTTTATATGCTTTGTGCAATACCTCAAAGTACCAAGTAAAATCCTCAAGCATTCAACTCGTATGATATGTACATACCTGTTTGATTTGATGTATGACAACAAAGTTTGACCGACAGAGCTGGTGATTGCAACAGCGGGCAGGATGTGTTCCTCGGTTCTGATCTCATAGTCCATGGTTGCAGTATAAATCAAGACCATACCTACTCCACCAGCTCGCAAAACAACTTCTCCTTTATCTACCCCACTGATTGTTCCACTTGTGCAAATTACTATTGAACCGTTAACCTTCGCAGAATCTAACGAACCAAAGCGGCATAGCTGACTGACATATAATATTCAAATGTAGCATAATATTGTTAATTAATAGCATATATCTAGACTGAGAAAAGCTTCATGCTCAATTATATGTCAAGGTAAAAATGTACAAATTGTGCCACATAATATTTATCCTTATCTCAACTTTTGAATCATGATTGGTAGTCTTATTTTTGTTTCTATTTGCTTGATTTTGTATAGACCTTTAGTATTCTTTTTGCTGATTTTGGGTGCTTGCTATAGTACCTTGGAACATGGCGGTATTGATAGTTGGTGCCTTTTATGGAAATTTTATGTAGTTTATATTAATAAAATTTATTATTCTAACAATAAAATGCCGTACGCATTATTTACTGTTGAATTGGCCGCTCGAGCGTCTGTTGACAGGATAATTGGGTATTTTCCTTGTGTTAGACTTGTTGATGAGAGGCTCACACCCTAAATTTTTAAAAATGAATCCAGGTTAAGAGTTAACATATGTTAAATAAATTATATAAGTAGAAAACCAAATTGAAGTCAAATTTCAAATAAATTGTTAATTGAAACTTCATGAAGTCAATTAATTTATTTTCACAATTGACTGCAAGTAAAATGCACAAGGACCGATATTTTTTATGGGAGCGTAACTAGCATATCTATAATGAAATTATAATTTGAATTAACTTATTTTGAGTAACCTTCAAGCTTGTGTTGCCAAAAGATACATAGGCAGGGAATTCCCGATCCATTGTGCTAGCTGCCACTGTGAATATCCATGGTGCCAAGTTCGAAACCGTTCCAGCTGTAGGGCCCTCGTTACCGGCTGAACAGACAACTTTTATGCCGTTCTTGACTGCATGAAATGACCCAATAGCGATACTGTCTATAAAATAATCGCTCGGAGTCCCACCCAAGGAGACGGACAGGACATGAACACCATCAGAGATAGCTGCATCAAAAGCTGCAATGATGTCGGCATCGTCACATCTACCAGGCCAGCATACCTATAATGGTAAGGGAAAACATAAGCTCGTACAGAAGCATCAGGAAGACATATATTTCTGGTATTTTATCTTTGTCCAAGTTGTTGAAATATATTACTTAATTTTCTATAATAAAGTTAGATTTGAATAAAACTTCTTGAATTCTATAGTGGACAGAATTTGAGGCTGATTAAAGAGGGATTTAGAAGGGTAAACGTTGGTCAATCTTGGTGTATGACCTATGGATTTAGAGGTCTTTAAGTCTAGTTTTTAATGATGAAGGTTTTAAATCAGTTGGATTTCCCCATAGAAAGTTATGGCAATTTTAGTAATTAAAGGGATGTCAGAATTTATTGTGTTGTTTAGAATTCTGTTTTTATACTTGAATATATTGTACGAATTTCTAGAGTCTTCTTCTGATGTTAAGGATTATAAATGAAGAAAGAAGTTTGTTTGTTCTTGTTCTCCTCTCCAAATAGTGTTGTATCCACCATTTATTTTTAACACAAGTATGATGTGAACAAAGAAACAAAACTAACAAACCTTGTATGCTGCAACACGGGAACTGGGCGAACCCCCTTTGGCCGTGCCGTTGCCATGGCCAAAGAAGCTTGCACTTGCCACAAATGTTCCACCAGCTGTTGAAAGAGTATGAGTCCCATGGCCATCTGTGTCGCGAGGTGTCTGAAAGGATATGTTTAGTGGCGCTCCCACAAATGCCTGATATCCCTTATTAAAGTATTTCGCACCAATCAACTTCCTGAAGAAAAATATGTATCATAACCCTCGTCAAGGTTATACCATTTATATCATTGTAGTAAAATGCGCATGACAAAATTTTGCCCCAGATTTTACATCTGAACAAAAGATGTTTTCTTCTTGATGTTGATTTCTTTTTCTTTTTTTCATTTTAACAGTTCTAGGGCATAAAAATTTTGTTTACAGAACAAGATGCCAACACAAAACTTGCTCAACTTGGAACAAAATATGGAAATTTATATGGATCCCCAAATACAAGAAACATAATTCATGGACAATTAATTTGAATACACTACTACAGAAATGGTCATTGTACATGGACATAAACAGGGGAGCTACACGGATTTCTTGCCGTGTGGAGTGCGAGGGTGTATAATCCCCTGAATAAATTATACACGGATATTTAACCGTGTGCAATTCCTGAGAGCTACACGGATCATTACATAAACAACCGTGGTCAATTCCTTGCCAAGTGGCGTTCTCCAAACCCGAGCTACACGGATCAGTACATAATTAACCGTGTCCAATTCCTTGCCAAGTGACGCTCTCCAAAGCCGAGCTACACGGATCACTACATAATTAACCGTGTCCAATTCATTGCCAAGTGGCGCTCTCCAAAGCCGAGCTACACGGATCACTACATAAACAACCGTGTCCAATTCCTTGCCAAGTGGCGCTCTCCAAAGCCGAGCTACACGGATCACTACATAAACAACCGTGTCCAATTCCTTGCCAAGTGGCGCTCTCCAAAGCAGAGGTACACGGATTGGAACATAAACAGCCGTGTACGATTTCTCTGTCTACACGAACTTTTAGGTTAATATCCGTGTAGACATAGTTATTCTGCACGGCTCATTACATAAACAACCGTGTACATTAGTGGAGATCTATACACGGATATTTAACTAAAAGGCCGTGTACGATCATTTTCCTGCACGGATGTCTATCAAAATATCCGTGTAGAATAACTATTTCTACACGGATCATTACATAAGCAGCCGTGTACCTATCTTATATTTTTATTGCTCTTTATTTGGCTTTCCACACGGACTTATGTGAAACATCCGTGTAGAATGGTTATATTTTTTTTTCAATTTTTATTTTATGTTTTGGCTAGCCTCCAGTTTGCTAGCCATTAAAAATCAATTCCAAACAAAGAATTTCCAATATATCAGAATACAACCCCTAAACAAAATTCATGTACACTAAATATATCAAAAATTCATGCACACTAAATTATACAAATCCATATTCTGGTTTACAAAATTCATTTTGAAACCACTTTGCCCACATACATCTAAAATAATCTATATCTTCGTTGCTGTAATGCCCTGCCTTTTTGTTCGATTTATGCTGCAAAAAATTCAAAATATGTAGGTTATTAGAAAAATACAATATAACAACTGCATCTCTGTTTTGCTTTATAAAAATAAATATTGTAATTATAACAATGCAACTAATAAAACAAATTTAGTAGAATAAAATATTAGAGGAAATCAACATTAATTATATGGACAAGTCAAGGCAAACATATGAATTACATACCGGATATTTTGGCCAATCGAATTGTAAGCGTTCAACAAAGTGATACATAAAAATCATCGTGTAATAACCGCATTCCCAACCCTGAAACTGTTGCGGGCACTGAAATTTTCATTTAGCGGCCTATGTTAGAATGACAATTAATTTTTGAACAAAAAATATGAAATTATAAAAATTATAGTGCATGTGCTCACCGGCTGCCACCTGAAACACAACTTATTTTTATGCTTCGGAATCGTGCTTTGCATTCCTCCATCTTTAAGATATTGCAGAAAAGCCCTTACAAAATTGAGTGAATGTAATTAGCAATTCCACAATTTGTTATATGTAATTGGGAAAAAATCAAACCAAGTGAATTACTATTGCTTACTTTCTTATTGGAATGCAGATCATTTTGGATCCTGAGGAGTGACGCCCGGTCCGGGATGTGAAGAATCCATGAGGAAAACCAAATTCTCAAGTGGCACAATCACAATCAAACACCAGTGGCCCCTCTGGTGGTATGGCACGAGAAGAAATCTCTTATTCTCCGAAAGAGCCTTATGCATCGCTGAACACATGTACTGGACAGTATCTTCCTCCTGATATTGCACCATCGTACCACTAGTAAAAGCGGGGTCCAAGAATGCACAGGAGTTCACCTTATCTTTCCCACAATTCAGAGACTGTTTTCGTTGTATCATCATGAAAAATCATCATTTCACATTAGAATATATATTTGAGTGCTATACACATGATATATATGATTTTTTGGTCACTAACAAGAGGAAAACGGTGACGACTCCCACATCGAGCCATTTATCGCTTGATGAGGCATGTAGAAGAACCTCAGGGGGGATATCGAACATTATGTGCTCCATATAATCTGGTGCCTTAACCAGGCAGGCGTGGAGATTCCGCAAATCCTCGGGCAAATGGCTAACCTCTTCTTCAGAGAGCCCCGTACGGTCTACTGGGGCATCCGCTGGCGCATCCGCTGGCACTTCCGCTGGCGCATCAGCTGGCGCTTCCGCTGGTGCCGCCGCTGGCGCAGCAGGAGATTCTTGCGCATCAGCCCCGACTACTACTTCCAAGCCTCGCCGTACCGGTGACAAAGCTTTGTCCGCAGCGTTTCCAACGCCTCTTCGGGTCTGTATCAGATTTTGAACCTTTTTTCAAGTATTTCAAAATAATCATTTGAACGTAACATAAGATATCCGTGTTTTATTTAGAGATTACCTGATCCAAAATAATCTGACACTTGGGCCATTGGATGATCTGTCTACGGGCATCATCAAGCACCACCATGCCGTCGATAGGGACAGGAAGAGGTATGCGGGCAGCCCAATCGGCCACAATCATGTCAACCGTTACGGGGAGGTGGTTGGGCCTTAGCTGAGAACCGGCTGGAGGATGTACAATACCCTTAGCAAGGGTCAGAGGAGTTTTGTCGTGCCACATGACGAGGTCGCATGATGTGGCCTCCTGCAATTAATAATTATCAGAAATTAGTTAATGAACAAGTCACAATTACGGGTAGATTATGAACAAGTAGTGATTACCTGTAGATTATCCAACACGCCCAGAACTTCGGTCCCGGATGCTTGACTGCTTCGCCGAAATTCCGGCGAAACGGGAGGTTGTTGCTCGGATTGCTGCGTCAGAGATGTAATTTGGTTGATCCACCTTGATTCGAATTCAGCAATCCTTCCATCGTACTCCGTTCTGAACTCCTCGCATACCTCCTGGCGTACCTGCGCCAACCTTGATTCCATCTCTTCCGTGCTAACTTTGGCACGCGGTCTTCTTTTTGGTTTTGGTCCGTTGTATACATTCTTCCAGCCACAGTAGACCGAGACACCCCTAACTCGACCCGTGTGTTCTTTAGTCCCGAGCGCTGCGGACAAGGAATCATCCACTCTTTCGACAGTCATGGAGCCCGAATTTACCTCCTCCTCCACATCCAACTGTTAAAAAAAAAATTAGTTATAGCAAAAGACAAAGTAATGTACACGAAGTTACCACAAAGACTCTTACCATTTTCTGAGCCACGGGTTGCACGTCACTTGGGAGTACTATCGTCCCGTCAGCGGTTACCTCAGATCTTCCCATGAGCCAGTGTTGGGCCCTAGGATTTTGGATCCTAACCACAGGTGAGTCAGAATCTTTGTTTTGGTCCAGTACCTTAGCCCATTCGGCCGACTTACCCTCGTAACCACCTGACCCTAATTTGTGCGGGTACTTGTTCAATTTAGCGATCCTCCTGCCCTCGTCACTTTTTATCTTCACACATCAAGGCACATCAATTAGCTAGTTTAAGGAAGATAAGTACATATCGAGAAAGAACAGAGACAAAGTTGGCTGAATTTATATACCTTGAACTCTGATGTGGACTTCAAAGCTTGAAACGCCTCCCAGTTCTCTTGTTTCAGCCATTTATAGTAGCCTACCGGATTTCTCCCTTCCTCCATGAAATCCGTCTTCAACGTGCTCTTGAATTGCTTCCAAGCTTCATTCATTTTCCTCAGAGTCTTTTTCTTTTTCGCGGACTTTGGGTCGTCATCCTGGATGTTCCAATGAGCCTGCATGATTGACAACAAAATTACTGCATGTAAGTTCATTCAAGTTTTCAGGTCAAGTATAGACATATATAACTTGCACTTAACCAAAGTACGGGGAATAAGTAGCTTGAAAATAATTTGTGTTTCACTTGCTCTACCAAATTGTTTTCTGTATATTAGGAAACTTTGGGGCACAACCTATGTCACTACCTACATGCAATCTAACCTTTATGACCAAATCAAAGTGAAATAATGTGTTGTATTTAGCTGAGTTTGTTAGTGATATTTCTTTGCTGATTTTGCTATCTGTGATGCTAATAGTGTAGGGCACCAGAATTGGGTCAAGGTGTCTGGCGATTACCTTACCTTTCCTGGTGGCGGTACCCAGTTCAAGCATGGTGCACTACACTAGCTACATTGATTAATTTCATTCAGCAGGTAATATATATTTGGTTTTGAATTTTTCTCTGTATATATAACTGCTAAATGATAGAATTTGGGATATAGTTCTACAAAGCAAGAATTATCACCTACACCCCTAGAAATATACCAAAGGTTAAGACATGCTAGAAAACTTGTATCCAACAAAAAAAGAAATAACAAACAGAATACGAAAAAGTGAATATATAATGCATGTACAGTTTTTTTTTTTACCTTCACAATGTTCCACCATTCGTTCTTATCTTCGTCATCGAATTTGTCCCACCTCTCAACCAAGATAGATGCCTTCTGCTTCACCAAATTGTTACACCAATTTGTGTACTCTGCCCTACGTGGACCCTTCGGACATCCGGTTTTGTCGAACTCGATTTGCAAATCCTTCGCCTCTGAGGTCTTCGTGCACATTGTCGGACCTCTTTTCCTCTTTTCTGTCTGAGACTGCTGGTCCTCTTCTTCCACTATCATATCTACCTGCGGTTCCACTGTTTCCAAAATCATATCTGCATTCTCACCTGGCTGTGACATGGTTCTTTCTACAAAAAAGAAACATTATTACAAATGCTATGAAATGTAAAATTTAGGTCTAACTTATGTGTTGTTGGGTCCTTTGTTCAATCATAGTGTTGGTTTTGCAATTTAGTCCCTGTAACATTAATTAGGTGTCCATGTCACCAGAATAGGTCAGTTGAGGAAAATTTTCACTTAACCAAAATACAATCAGAGATAAGGGTTTTGATTTAACCAAGATACAGGGAGCATTGCAACTTAGAGAGAGAGAGAGAGAGAGAGAGAGCCTTTCAAGGACAGAACAGCAACCGCGCGAGAGGAGCTTAGAGATTCAATTGGCGAGTTCAGAGGAGAGCGACAGAGGAGACCGAGCTAGCACCGAGAGAGAGAACGATGGCAGCACCACAGAAAGAGATAGGAGACTAGGGGGTTTAGGTTTTAGGGGAGACGAGGAGATTTTGAAAAGATATCGATCGACAGAGACGAGGCGCGCACTTTATTTCGCGTAAACTAAATATACACGGACATTTAAATAAACACCCGTGTAGAAACGTAAGAGAGCTACACGCTTAATTAAACACCCGTGTATAATTAGGTTACGCGAAATTATGAAATGCGCGCCTACATATGGTTTTCTAGATTAATTTTTTCAAATTCCAAAGTTTCATATTTTTCAAATTCCATATTTTTCAAAATGGAAAACTTCAAAAATAAAAAGGAACCTGATTTCAGTTTTATTTAGCTTGAAAATTATTTTATATCTTCGAGTATCTAGCAGAACTTAATAATAAAATCAAATAAATATTTCAATTTCTACACGGGCATTTAATTAAATATCCGTGTAGAAAACATTTTGTACACGGATTTTTTATTAAACGCCCGTGTACGTTGCTTATAAGGCGAAACAACTCTTGAAAATTAAACGGCCGTGTTAAAAGCCTTTTGTACACGTATTTTTAATTAAACGACCGTGTATGATTCTTATAAGACGAAATTCAAAATTAAACGACCTTCAAAAGCCTTTTGTACACGAAATTCGAGAAGTTGCCTTATCTTTTTTATCGAGAAGACGAAAAGACTTCAAAATTCAATATAATAAGAGAAACTCCCCTTTTTGATTACTTTTCTCTGAGAATTTGGAAGAAGAAATGGCCGCTTCGGTGCCACCGGAAGAAGACGCAAATGTGCCATGGCCATTGCCCCCCGGCTATGTCATTCCCGAGGATGCTCCCGAAGTCCCTCCCGGCTATGAAATGCCTTCTCCCAACTACAGGAGGACATGGCCATGGCCGCCCTCAAATGTGCCACGACGAAGCCCAAGGGAGCACCCACCACCAAAGCCCTACAAAAGGAGGGGCAATCCCTAGATCAGGCCAAAGAGACCCTGGATTAAAAGGAGGGGGTCAGGCCAAGGAGCAATCCAGCCAGGCCAGTGAAGGAGTGTTTAATTAAGTTAGCTTTTTTTTCGTTTTGTTTTGATGTAATATATTTTTGTTCTTAATTTAATCAGCATTTTGTTTTCTTTCCGTTTAACTATTTTGTTAAATACTTCATGCTATCTAAATAAATACTGTTATAGATATGAATTAGCAGTACAAAACAACCAACAAATAATTAATTCATGGATAATCACTAAAAAGTAAATTATTTAAAATTAACTTAAATAATCTGTCTAAATAATATCATAGAATGCCTAATGCTCTCTAAATAATCCGATTTGAAAACATAAATGAACACTTTACTTGATATGACCTTATCTGGGTTTACAAATTTATAAAACAACCATAGAATAATTTTTCGGAAAAAAAATACCTTCTGTTCAAGTAATTATTTCAAAATATTTTTTACAAAAAAATATTTCAAAATAACATGCAATTTAGTCCCTGTTGTTCAAGTAAAGTATTTAAAGAATAATGTAATTTGAATATTTCAATTTCTACACGGGCGTTTAATTAAATATCCGTGTAGGAAACCTTTTGTACACGGATTATTCATTAAACGCCCGTGTACGTTTCTTAGAAGGCCAAATAACTATTGAAAATTAAACGACCGTATAGAAAACTTTTCTTACACGGATTTTTAGTTAAACGTCCGTGTCCAACTATAGAAAACGTTTAATTCGAGAAGTTCCCTTATCTTTTTAATTCTGAAAAGACGAAAACGAATTCAAATAATCACTCCCCCGTTTCGATTACTTTTTCTCTGAGAATAATTTTAGGGGAAAAAATACCTTCCTACACGGATGTGTAATGAAATATCCGTGTAGCTCCCTTTGAATTTCTACACAGACATTTTATGAAACGTATAAATGTATTTGTACACGGATGTTTAATTAAATGTCCGTGTTGCTCCCTTTGTATTTGTACACGGTGTTTTTTATTTAAACAAATAAAATATAAATTTCACGTACTAATTAAATTATATCAGAAATTATACAAAAATTCATGTCTAGATTATATCAAAAATTAATACAAAAAAACCTACACTAAATTATACAAATCCATATTTCTAGTTTACAAAAATTACTGTTGAAACCACTCTGCCCACATATCTAAAATAATCTATCTGGTTCTTGCTCCTGATGCAACAAAGAAATATTAGAAACGAAATAAAAACATTAATTACAATGAGACAGAAATATCCAGATATAAACCGGCCTTGAGTCTTTAGCTTCATTGGGCTCTCTGAAATATTATAAAAGAAATATATATTATGCATTGAATTTTTTTTTTCCAAATAAGAAATATTAAAATTTTCAAGTTTAAAAGGAGTAAATATTATACATTGGATTTTTTTTTCCTTTTTCTCTTTTTTTCCACTGTTTGAACATCTTCCCATAATCCTTCATTATGGTCAGATCTCATGTAATTTGCTTCGTCTTGTTCTGCAATTGTTGCTATCTCAGCTTGCACATCGGTACAAAATTGAGGTATCTCTTCGAACTGGTCGTACTCTTCTTCGTCGGTGACGTTTTCTACCCCAACAATCCTTCTTTTTCCGGATAGGACGACACTCCACCTATCATCACTCGGGTCAGTGACATAAAAGACTTGGGTGGCTTGCTTGGCAAGTATGAACGGATCATCCACATACCCGACTTTGTCAAAATCAACGAGGGTGAACCCGTCGTTATCAACTTTAACACCCCGGTCTTCGACCCATTGGCACCGAAACAAGGGAATGCTAAGGTGAGGATTGTAAACGAGCTCCCAAATTTCTTCAATAACGCCGTAATAAGACTTTGAAGCTATTACAGGCCGGGCATCCCCCGATCTACTGAATTCTTGGGACGTCGCCACCAACGTCACCCCACTATTTTGCATCGTGCTCTTATCACACTGTAATTTAGTGTAAAATGTATATCCGTTAATCTAGTATCCTTGGAATGTTCTAACAACCATTTGGGGTCCTTCGCCCAGCAATCTAACAGTTTCATTTACACGGGACATTTCGGGGTGTGATTTCACTCTGTCATTCATCCATCCTATAAAAGAACGGTTATGCTCGTCAGAGAGCCACTTCTGACTTCTCGTGTGGTTCTGTTGTCGAAGGATCGTCATGTGCTCATCTATATATGGAGCAACATCAGCCATGTGCTGCAGTACAATAAAATGTGCCTTTCGCAGGTCATCGTTATCAGCAACTATGGCTTTCAACCCTATTGTCCCTACTCCTTGTAGCCTTCCCTCGTATCGAGATTTTGGAACGCCAATAGGACCCACACCGGTCATGTAGTTGGTGCAAAACTCAATTACCTCTTCTGTGGAATATCCCTCCACAATGCTTCCTTCGGGACGACTTCGGTTCCTTACGTAACTTTTCAAAATACCCATGAATCTCTCGAATGGATACATATACCGCAGGAACGCGGGACCACAGATCTGAATTTCCCTCACGAGATGAATAACAAGGTGAACCATAACATCGAAAAAAGATGGCGGAAAATACATCTCAAGATGGCAAAGGGTAACGACGACCTCCTTCTGCAAAGCGTCCAATTTGAGCGGGTCTATCACTTTGGAATTAATTGCATTGAAGAAAAAACAAAGCTTCGTAATAGTTTGCCGCACGGGCTTCGGTAAAATTCCCCGAATTGCAACAGGAATCATATGTGTCATTAAAACATGACAGTCGTAGGATTTCGGACCAATCAATTTCAGGTCCTTCATCGACACAAGCTTCTTAATATTCGAAGAATACCCTGATGGGACTTTAATACTGTGAAGGCACTTACAAAAGCTCGTTTTCTCGATCTTCGACATTGTGCACATTGCGGGGGGGGAGGTATGCCTTTTGCTTCCCTTTATCCTGCGGTGCAAGCTCGGGACGTATTCCCATTAATTTCATGTCTTCTCGAACTTTAAGACCGTCTTTCGTCTTCCCCGAAATGTTCAATAATGTGCCAATCAAACTGTCACAGACATTTTTTTCAACATGCATGACATCTAGGCAATGTCTCACTTCTAAATATTCCCAGTATGGTAGCTCCCAAAATATGGACTTCTTTTTCCAAATATCTTTCGGTGGTGGTTTGGCACGTTTTCCAAAAACAACAGCAAGGTTTTTAACCCGCATGAAGACATTCTTCCCATCTAACGGACGACGTGCCACTCCAAGCTCAATTTTCCCGTTGAATACCTTCTTCTTCTTACGGTATGGGTGATTAACAGGAAGAAACCTACGGTGCCCCATAAAAACATTCTTTTTACAATTTTTCAACCTCAGCACCTGCGTGTCATCTTCACAGATGGGGCACGCCTTTGCTCCTTTACAAGTGTAACCCGATAAATTCCCGTACGCGGGGAAATCATTTATGGTGCAGAATACCATGGCCCGCAAATTAAATTTCTCTTTGCCGTACGCATCCCACACCCGGACGCCATCCCTCCACAATTTCTGGAGGTCCTCAATTAATGGTGCGAGATACAATCTATGTCATTTTCGGGTTGTCTGGGTCCTTGGATTAGTAATGACATCATTATGTACCTGCGTTTCATGCACAACCAAGGAGGAAGATTGTAGATGCATATAAGAACTGGCTAAGTGCTGTGCTGACTGCTCATGCTTCCAAACGGACTCATTCCGTCTGTGCTCACCCCTAACTTAAGGTTTCGTGATTCGCCACCAAATCCTTCGAAATGTCTATCAATGTTTCTCCATTGAATTGAATCAGCAGGGTGTCTTAGTTTACCATCTCTTTTGCGCTCTTCTTCATGCCAACGCAACAATTTCGCATCTTTGGGATTTGCAAATAACCGTCTGAATCTCGGTATTATCGGGAAATACCACACCGCCTTAGCCGGAGGCCTTGCCTTTTTTCCTCCATCACAATCGTCAGTGTCCTGGTCCTTGCGTTTATACCGTGAAACACCGCATTTAGGACAAGCATGCATGGCCTCGTACTCGCCACGGTACAATACACAATCATTCGGACATGCATGTATTTTTTCAATCTTCAAACCCATTGGACAGATCAACTTCTTCGCCTGATATATTGTACAGGGTAACTCGTTGTTATCTGGGAGCATCTCTCGTAAAAGCTTTAATAAGGACATGAAACTCTTATCGCTCCAACCGTTGTCTGCTTTTAAGTTCAATAATTTCAACACAGCTGATAGTTTTGTAAATTTGGTACACCCGGGGTATAACGGCTTTTTAGATTCATTAGACATATACTAAAATTTTTTAAAATTTTTATCACTAATTTCATCTTCCACATCACGTAACATGTCCTCTAGATTCTCAGTAAAATTGTATTCTGCATTTTCATCAATCTCCACCTCATCATCCTCGTTGCAATCAAGCCCAGCATTATCGAAATTTTTGACATTCTCAAAATCATTGTTGCATTCAAATTCAAAATTATCAACAGTTTCTACATTATCATCATTCTCGTCCAAAACAAAATTTCTATTGGTTCCACTACATTCCCCAATTTTCTCACCATGCATAAACCAACATGTATATTTTTTCTTAAATCCCCGACAAATCAAATGAGCTCTAATTTCTTCCGAATCCCCAAATCTTATATAATTTTTACAATCTCTACAAGGACACAAGATGTCGTTATCTTTTCTGTCCACTCTATAACTCTCAGCAAATTTTAGGAACTCATCAACGCGAGCCAAGTATTCTGCACTATCACGTCGCAATTCGTACATCCAACTTCGATCCATCTGTAAATTAAAGTAAAAAAAAAATTCCAATTAAACATATATGGTGGTCAGCATATATATTGTTCCAAATTCTTGGCTTATAAAGGGCCGGTTTACAATCCTAACCCACTCTTTGAATATTATGCCTCATATGTGAACACATATTAGCGGGATTTAATTAGTATTTGAGAAAAATTCGGCAGCATTTCTCCTTAACTCCCCAAGTATGCGTAAAAACCACATACTCGTAGGAGCAATAAGGAGAAATACTGTCGAACTTTCCTCAAATACTAATTAAATCCCGCTAATACGTGTTCACATCCTAAATGAGACACAATATTCAAAGAGCAGTCCCAAACAGGGGACTATCCAAAATTAATCCCTATTGGATTAATTTTGAACGGGCATGGACCTAAAAGCATCAGTAGGTCGGTTATTGGACCACAATACACTAATTATTTACATTATCTTAACAAATCAAGCATTAAATAATAATTGACAGAAATAATTAAGCAATATTAATCAGTAACAGAAAATTAGATAAAGAAGAGGAAAATATATATATGTATGACTAACCTTGGCAATAGAGAGGAGAATGCGAATTAACTTCCAAGCTATATCTCAGATCCGGCCTCGTTCCTTGTGCGCAGAAATCAGACCAATTCAATACAGAGAGAGAGAGAGAAGTATTAATTGATCAAAACGGCGCCGGAAGAAGGCCTTTTATATAGTTCCAAACCCTAAAATAACCTTTCTACACGGATGATAATCTATAAATCCGTGTAAAAAAAGCATTACGAGAGCTACACGGACTTTTACATATGTAGCCGTTTATAAAAGATAACCGTTATACACGGACAATTATATAAACAACTGTGTGTAATATAAAAGATAAACTTTCTTCACGGACATTTAGAATTCTTTTTTTTTTCCTAATTTTTGTTTTATTTTTTTTGGTTTAGCCTTCCATTATTTCGAGCAAGTATCTTTGTTTTCACGGATATTTAGCTATAAATCCGTGTAGAAAGACACACAGACTTTTATATAAACAGCCGTGTAAATTATTTTTCTACACTGTTAATTAAACAAAAATCCGTGTACTATTTCTCGTTTCTACACGGCTCTTTATTAAACGTCCGTGTATCATTTGTTTTTTTTTTTTTTTTTTTGTCTGTCAGCTAGTTTTTTTCCCTATGTTTTTCAGAACAAACAATTTCCAAAACTGAGGAAGACATTTAAACTAAAAATTCATGTACCCTAAATTATACAAAATTAAAGCATTACAAAAGTTGGACTAAAAAGTCATATTGTAAACTAAAAATTTCCATTAAGGACTAGAATAGGGTGGTTCTTTCCTTTTGGTGCCAGTAGGGTTTACAGAGGGTAATATGAAGATACATGTTTTACTAAAGAAAGAGTTGAGTAAAAAGTTGGATGAAGGACCATCAAAAAAAAAGAAAGATGTGGATGAAGGACCGTCAGAGCCGGATGAAGAGTCGAATGAAGAGTCGGATGATCTCCGACTCTTCATTCGACTCTTCATCCGGCTCTGAAGGTCACATTCACCTCTTCATCCGGCTCTGAAGGTCCTTCAGCCAACTCTTCACCCAACTCTTCGTCCAGTAAAATTGATCAGAATAGAGAGATAATTTTTTTTTTCAATACTTCGATCGCATGGGAATTCGAGATGTAGGTTATCAATTATACCAGATCGCTCATCTGTGAGCTCCCAAAACAGTAGCTCATATCGATCTAATTTTGCGATCTGAAACAATTGATAAACCTACATCTCAACCCAATTATTAACTGTGAGAGGGGAGAGTATAAATTGATCAAAACGGCGCTGGGGAGAAGGCCTTTTATATAACAAAAAACCTAAAATATCCTTTCTACACAGCTCTTTATTAAACGTCCGTGTAGCTCGCTCATGGCTTTCTACTCTGTCATTTAAACAAAAAACCGTGTACAAATGCGACATTTCTACACGGCTCTTTATTAAACATCCGTGTAGCTCCTACGGGTTATATACACGGTCATTTAAACAAACATCCGTGTACAATTCTTACCTTTCTTCACGGTTCTTTAATTAAATATCCGTGTAGCTCTCTCAAGGCTTTCTCCACTGTTAATTAAACAATAAGCCGTGTACATTTTCTAGTAAACGTCCGTGTAGCTCTCTCACGTCTTTCTACACTGATTCTTTTATAAATATCCGTGTAGAGATCCTACAGATATTTTAGGCATCCAAAAAATTACAACTTCTACACGGTTTTTCTATAAAATTGCCAAGTCCGTGTACAATGTGCCGTGTACAATGACCATTTCTGTAGTAGTGATATTTTGAGAGAGCGAGAGAGACTTTTGCAAGTGAAGGTGGCATCGGACTTATTCTGGCAAATTCCTTTCCACTGACTTGGGACAGCAGCCATTCCATCATCTGCAAAGCTTTTTGATTCTGGCCATACACCTACGTACGTAGCACAAAAATTAAAATAGTTCATTGATTTCAAAAGTTAACCCTTTTAATGTTGATGTAAAAATTAAAATAGTTCATTGATTTCAAAAGTTAACCCTTTTTGATTCTGGCCATACACCTACGTACGTTACAAAACAAATATACCCTAGCTTTGCTAAATAATTAATATAGAATCTAATGTTGATGTAAAAGATGATATTATTAAAAATAATAATAATAATTTAGTAATAGTAGTAATAATAAGAGATGGACTAAGCTAAGCCATGGTGTAAAACGACTTGGTACTCCACGCCATATTTTCATTTTGAAAATCCAAACTACCGATCCGAACCGCTCAAGTTGTTCTCCATATTGAAATGTGCTTGGATACCAAATTTTACATTTTTTGGAATTTTTTACTATTTATTAAGTCACTTTGAAAATCGCTGATCCGGATGAACAGTAGCAAAACAGTAAAAAATTCTGGACCAATGGATCAGCGATTTTCAAAGTGGCTTAATAAATAGTAAAAAAATTCCAAAAAATTTAAAATTTGGTCTCCAAGCACATTTCAATATGGAGAACAACTAGAGCGGTTCGGATCGGTAGTTTGAATTTTCGAAATGAAAATAATGAGGCGTGGAGCACCAAGTCGTTTTACATCATGGCTTAGCTAAGCCCAGCACGTAATAATAATAATAATAATATCAAGCTCTATCCTTCCATATATATAAACTAAATGCTCTTTTACCAAAGTAAGTATTGAACTATGTATAATACTTGGTAAAATGATATAGTGTCGGTCTTAAGAAGGCATATAGGGGTGGAGGCCTTAGAGCAAATGAACATTGCTCTACTTTATAAGTTATGGCGAAAAATTATATGTAAAGAGTTTTTAGAGATGTGGAAGTTCTAAGATATATTATTCTAATTCAAAAGTGTGTGTTAATTTTTGGTATGATTTGTGATATAGTAATTAATATAGTATACAAGCCAGTTTCCTTTAAACAAAAACTAAACATAATAATAATCTGTCAGTTGCTATAAGGAATGGAATAAAGGGAATTTGAATCTAATGTCTAATAAAGGGGCCATGTAGTAGGGCTTTGAGAGAGGATAAAGGGTGATGATTTTAACACAATTATATTTTTTATTAACACAAACAGTTTCAAAATTTTCAAGTGTATATACAACTTTATCCCTACTTTATTGTTGCTGTAGCTTGTTTTATTTGATTATGCAATCAACACTTTCTTCATTTTAATAATTATGATTCACTTTATTTCCAAAATCAAAACATCTCCCTCTAAATGCATTTCTTTCCTAAAAAACGGAACACAAAAATTAAAACTCATAATTAACGAGATGAAAATCAATTTACCAATCAACATAAAGAAAATTTATAATTAAATTAATAAATATTAAATTATAGATTTTATTAATTGAAAAGATCAGATTTAAAGATAAAATTATCTAAGTATTTAGTTAAATTATAAAATTTATAATTAACAAAAAATACTGTCAAAATAATTTTCAATTAATTGAGTAACATAATTAAAAGTAGGAAGTAATTACATCTAAAAAAAGAAAAAAAAAATCTAAGTGACAACTTGAGCATATTATTTCAAAATTTGACTGGGTATTTCTTCTTTTTTCACTGTATATATAGTATACAATTAGAAGATAACATGAATGAAGGATAACAAATTTAGAAGTTTATATTTAAGAAACTTGTTAATTAAAAAAAAGAAACAAATGATAGCTTGATTGAGAAATAAACGAGAGATAAAATTGTCTATTTATTAAAATATTTAAACCTTATTTTGTTAATAATACTTTTTTTGTGGTGTGAATATCAGCACCGATGATAAGAGGGTTCTTTTGGGAATAATGCAAATTTGGATATCACATAATAAAAAGATAACAGTGCAATTTGGCATTGAGATTTCAAGGGAAAACATACATTCAAACCTATGTATGATTTTTTTAAGAAGAAATATTTTTCGTTAGCTTATCAGTTATAGGTAAGAGTATAGATTAATTTTTTTCGTTAATGGACATGGGTATACAAATGCTTCTATCTATTCCGTAGCGTACCGGTTCACACCTCTAATGTTGTAGGACTTGTTAATTTTCTTTTATGTTGTTTCAGCTTGGTCAAAGCTGGATATAGTCGCAGCTTGTGGCTTTAGAAATGAAATAACAATAGCCATTTTGCTTGAATTTGCTATTTAAAAAATATAATTGGAAGTCAACTGTCCTAGGCCTTAATTTCCGGAATTTTTATTAATAAAAAATAAATAAAATAAATATCGTGAAATGGGTTTGATTTGGTAGAAATTCAATATCTAAGGTAAACCGGATTGGTTTATCCCATTTCACGGGACGGGTCATTTTAACCCGTCCCACTAATCCATCTCCGTTTGACCTAATCACTGCTAATCAAATTCACTGAACACGAAAAAAAACTAGGGACGGTATATTTGTTCTCGTCCGACTGCAAAAAAAAAAACAGGGACGGTACCGTCCCGTCCTAGGAGCAACTTATTCATAGAGGTCCTATCCTAAAGCAGGAAAAGGGATTGAGTTGCATTATTATATATAGTGTATTTGTTTTATACGTAAAGTACGAAGCTTCCTTCAAAAGAGTAAGAAGCGTCAAAGAGAAAAATACATGAAAAAAAAATTCATGGACGAAGAGTACTCTTACCTATAGGGAATTTTTTTTCCCTACAGTTCATGAATTTTTTTTTCCCCGCTCTAGGGACGGGACAATCTATAACGTCCCAAGTTTTTTTTTTGGCGGTCGTACGGGATGAAATTTACCGTCTTAGATTTTTTTTCAGTTTTGTTAATTTGATTAGTGGAGCGGAGTTGGATTGGAAGGACGTTTTAAAATGTTCCGTCCCATGGGACGGGATTAAGCATCCCGGTCTACCTACATATGAAATTTCCGCCAAAATGATCCCCTTTTGCAATATTTTTTTATTTTAATTTTGATTAATAAAAAATTCGGCCTTAATTTAATGGTTAACTGATAAGCATGATCTTCCTAATTAAACATGAAAGTCAACTTGTTTATTGGAATTTTAGAAAGGCAAAGATGAAAACCAAAATTAAAATAAATAAATAAGTGGACTAGGTCTAGACTTCAGAAAAACATGTCACAATCAATCTTAATTGAATTTTTCAATCTTTTCTCTTTCATTAATATCCACCATGAAATTCACCAAAATAAGGCACAACTTACAAATTGGTTACTTGTTATGTATTGAATGTACCTCTACTATAATTCTCTTTTTAATAAAATTGCTTAATGAAAATCAACAATATTGCTCAATATATTATTGTTATTTTGTTAATTAAACTATCATTTCATTCGAACAGGACAACATTAACAGTACATCATTAATTTATATATATTCCTCCAATACTATTCCAAGTATATATAATTCAGATAATATTTGTACTGCTTGAAATATTACAATATTTGCATTCTTACGATATTATTTAAATTAGCACTCTTCTCATACTTTTTTAACACAATAATTAACATAAATATTACTATACTCGTTAATATCAAAAGATAATGAGAATTTGAAATTAGAATATTTGACCATACCTGATGCACTCTAAAGCAATGGTAAACAACAATAAACAACTATCTAAAGATATATAGCATAGTATTATCCAATTATGTGTGATATTGTGGAACAATAACACAAAAAAGGAAAATGAATTGTAACCGGTACCTGTATCAATATTTCCAATAATAGTGTCTTTACCATACCCTGCTTTGCTCCAGAGAGAATTGGAATTAACATTTCCATCACTTTCTAGACCTAGAAATTGCCATGATCTAGTAGTATGAAGCTTGTATTCTCTGCTTGGAAACACTGATACCACCCCTGGTAACTCTGCAACAAATTATACAATTCTGGTGTTAGTTTTATGTTTATTTTCTTGTAAGTTAACTTGCGATCTTCTATTGTGTACTGTTGTCACCTCAGTTCAGCACTCAGCAGTTGGATGTTATTATTAGTTTTCAATGACTATAGTCCATGATCATATGGGTTCAAAATTGTAAGGCATCTTAACTCATGCTGGTTATGCATTACCAGTGGACGGTGAATCAGGAAAATAATATGGGTTCAAAATTGTAAGGCATCTTAACTCATGCTGGTTATGCATTACCAGTGTACGGTGAATCAGGAAAATAATATGGGTTCAAAATTTTTTATGTTAGAATGTAGAAAAATAATAATGAATTACCGAGAGGAAATGTAATTCGGCAAACCTCCATGTAAAGAAAAAAACTATCAAATTAAACAGTTTAGCTATTAAAATGAAACAAGCGATGAGGATGGAGACAGATATACTTGATATCCTGTTTGCTGTTTCCTCGTCAATTGTTGCAGCAAAGCCATTTATGTGCTGTGTATACGAGTAAAATATTGCATTTTCTGCTGCTTTCAGGCTGCATTTAAAAAAATTCACACATCAACTGCTAAATTAAACAACCCATTTTCTAATATTAACAAAGATTATGCATGTTAATTATTGTTTGAATTTTAATGTATGGATGTATTGCTTACGTTCCCAAAATCGATCCCAAGAGCTCGAAGTGCGATTTGGCTACCATTGCATATTGTAATTCCTTGTTGCTACCAGCAAGACGCGGTGGTTCGCCAAGATACACAATGTATGGCTACATCAGAAATTAAGATGTGACATGAAATGGTTAAGTTTGATGATATACATTTTCTTTTGAATTATATATGGAAAGAATAATGAAAAAGGGGAGCCTTTAAACTCTGTACCACTTTATCAGAAGCTATGGCATTTTCTTTCAAAAGGAAGAATGAGAGCAAAGCAAACCAGAAAAATTTGTAACCCATATTTCTCTCTCTTTTACTCTCTCTCTCTCTACACCTAGATTGTGTGTTTTAGTGAGGAAGAATTGAAGAGAACTGCAGATCGAGCTTTGATTTTGGTCCTGCTTTTATAGCCCAGTATTGGGTGGAAAAATCTTATCTATTTGAATTTTTCTCTCCTTCTTTGAATGAGTGTAGCAGTTATTTTAATGATCAATACTTACAAAACTATTGATTAGTTCTAATTAAGAGAATTGGAAAAGAGCACCAAATTCTCCTGCCATTTTTTTTTTACCCAAGTCTAGTTCTTGTTGAAGATAAAGGATCAATTTGAGATCAGTTGTATTGATAACGAATCAATTAGATATTAACTAGTATTAATTAGCAGATATAACAAATCATGTTGTTAGGAAATATTATAATGGCTAATTAGCATATAGTCCAAACAAATCATGTTTTGAATTAATGCATCATGTGCATATAGTCCAATCAAATTATAAGTGGATTATATATGATACTTTTGACCTATCATGTTGTATGGTTTGTCGTTTGGTATTATCTCTTATTGTGGATTATGATTGAAAGTCACAAACGAATTTATGTGAGTTGAGTTCTACAGTCACATGATGTGTTCGGATATTGTGTTCCATGATCTACGGTCAATGACATGATATTGTGTTCTATGGTCAATGAACGGATATTGTGTTCTATTGTCATTGAACGGATATTTGTGTTCTACGGTCAATGACCGGATATTGTGTTCTATGGTCACACGACAGTGACCGGTTATTGTGAGAGATTATGGTGACAATTATTTAGCGTATATTTTTCGTGGGTGATTATCGTATTGGATATTGACAAATTTGATTATCTGTTGGAAATTACAAACTCTTAGAATATGGCATATGAACTATTATCTGACTATTAATTAGATCTTAATAAACGATATAAGCCTAAACAAATCAGATGAGGGTCAGTGGAAGGTATTGGGTTACATACAGGTATGGGTTTAGCATGGCCACCTGTGTGACAAACTGGTGGGTTATCTATATGTGTTACCAGACCTGATAATAAGAGTTTAAGTCAAATATATCTCTGTTGTGCTTCATTTGAGATTCAATGAGTTGATATTTGTTTTTTTTCTTGTGATTGAGTATTTGCATTCATTTATATATATGAATTGAACTGTTAACGTTAAGTTGCAATGATTTAATTCTAGATATGGATTGATTGCAAGTCTAATAGCTTGATTGTGATAATTTCGCACTGGGAGATAATATTCTTATTATTTTTCATCTCCCACCCTTTTGGGATTTTCAAGTTAGTGCACAAATGCGGAGCGACGCCTATGGATTGTATGTGACAGCTTGACCTCATAAAAGGGAGGGTTTGGGTTTATTTGAAACTAACAGAATGCAAGAGATATTTCTCAAACATTGCCTGTCATGTTTTGTCAGATTAATTTTGTAAACAATATTGGGTTGTGGTTAAAATTTAATAGTGTTATTGGTAATGCATATAAAAGATCCACTGCCTTGCGTATATGTTCTGAAAAATATACGCGGTAGGCTGTTGTACCCTGTATTTTGGGGTGTGACATTTCTCTTTCAATTCAATCTCAAATTCTAACATGGTATCAGATCAAAATTCACAACAACAAAGTAGGCACTTTTCGCGACGGAATTTCGTCGCGAAAAGTACCGTCGCAAAAGAAAAAGCACGTTTATGACAGTTTAGCGTCGCGAAAAGTCACTTTTTATCCTCGCGAAAAGTGCCTGTCTTTTGTAGTGATTTGATCCCTCCCAGACAAATCAAGAAGTAAAAGAAGAAAAAAAAAAAAAAAAAAGAAAGAAAGAAAGAAAAAATATTAGATCTGAAAAGAAAAACAACGACAATCCAAGACATTCTTTCTTCCTCGACACTCTTAATTATATTGTAAAAACTAACCGCTCCAGAAAGCAAGTGCAAAAGGACACAAACCAGCTTAAGGGAGAGAGTTACAACGACGGGTCAAGCATCAAGATACACAGACATAATCTAGTTTGAAAAAAAAGTCGAACCTGGCCACCTAAGCGGTAAAGTGCGCAAAGATGCTAGCGAGCTTGAGAAAGGAGACGATAAAAAACAAATTACACAGAAGTTAGATTCTACAATTCCATCTTAAGGGGAGTGTTGAACATAAAGAATCAATTTGAGATTAATTAGTATTAATTAACATATATAGCAAATCATGTTATTAGAAAATATTATAATGGCTAATTAGCCTATATAAACTATTGTAAGCAATGAATGGTCAACTAAACAATGAAATCATTTCTCTTTCAATTCAATCTCAAATTCTAACACAGTTGTAGTGAACATTAACTTATCAGGAGGGTTCAAAGTCTCCATGAAGCCTCCACTTTTTAATTTTCTAATAACAAAAGTTTTAAAACTTATATGTTGAAATAAAACGTTAGATGTGATTTATTTTATTTTTCTGTATAGATAGAAAAATTTATTAGTTTATGATTTTACTTTTCTATGAATCAATAAGTTAAAAATTCAACGTTCAAAATTTATCTATATCAATATATTTTTTACAAGGTCTTGATACTAATCAAAACAAAAATATTAAAGTATTATAAATCGAGAAAATGATATAGATCAAATCTAACAGTTTAGTTTGATATTTGAGTTTTAAATTCTATTTTTATGAACATTTGAAAAATAGAGGAATATGAAGGCATTTGAACCCTCCTCGTCAAGTTAATATTTTAGAAAGTATTTCTTGAATACGAAATTAAGATTATAGATGTGTTCTTCATTTTTTAAGTTGCACGTGCATCAAAATTAGATCATTTGAAAGACATATCATCTAGTTTTCTATCAAATAAATTAAAAATCTTAACGATAGAGTTTTAACGAGTCTATGATGACTTTTACCAATGAAATTGGCTCACGTACATTCTACCTAAATAATTGATAACAAAAATAAAATTTAATTTTTCTAACTTACACATTTTTTTAAGATATCAAGTGGATGTATTTTAAAAGAGGAGGGTTCAAAAGTCTTCATTTTTTAAAACTTTAATAAATCAAAATTTAAAACTTAAAAGTCAAAATAAAACCGTTGAATATGATCTACATCATTTTATCTATGCATGTGTAAAAAATTATGACATTTCAATTTTGTTTTGGTTGTCATCAAAAGCTTGTAAAAAACGTACTAATGTGAATAATTTCTAAATGTTGATTTTTCAACTTATTGATTCACATAAAAACAAAAAAGAAATGTCATAATTTTTTATGAGCACATAGAGAAAATAACATAGATCACATCTAGCAGTTTTATTTTAACTTTTTAAGTTTTAAATTTTGAGTTATTAAAGTTTTAAAAAATAGAGGCATGGTAGAGGCATTTGAACCCTCCTCATTTTAATTTGAAACAATGCAGCACTAAATTAACCAACATAATTAATCTGTAGCACTAAATTAACCCAAGTACCATCATTAATTAACATATATGTTCTGTTGCAACAAAGACAACCCCCAAGACATATCAAAATTACACCCGACCCCCTCCACCCGTATGACTAAACTAAAACCAGCAATGGAGCTTTCAAAAATTACACCCCACTAGTGGTATATATGAGACCAAAAAACTAGCAACATTTACTTATATCAGGTGAACACACAAAACACAACCATTAATTGTTCTGGTACCCACAAAAATGTACATCATATGTACCAAAAGTATTTAATTTTCCTGCCCATTTGATGGAGGAGGTAACACCCATTCCAAGAAGTACATTGCACCATCACTGAAGAACCTCGTTCAGAGCTTCCAAATTATATGGATTGGTCGGTAGGGGAGTCTGCACGAATAAATGAAAATATATTAATAACATGTATAATCAATCAAGAACTTTAAATCAGTGCATGATAGAAACAAATTGACATACATCTGGAAAACTTCGTAAGAGATACCGGATGATGAAATCCATATTTTTCATCACGAAGTATTCGCACTCCCATTCTGATATTTGCTACAGGCCCTGAAAATATATTTTGAAAACAAAATAATATTTTATTAGTGCAATTATGTTGGAACTTGAAATAAGTTAAAATGAAATACTCCATTAAATTTTTTAATACCTGAAACATTGACCAATCACAAGTTTTTTTCCCCTTCGCGTTCCGTCCACTCAGTTGTAGATATTGCCCATAAGCCTACAATTAATAAAGGTCAGTATGATACTTATCCTTAGATATTATCACGTAGATCAGATTATTACTTTGTGTTTTATATTATATGAATTTTGTTTACTTGAGCAAATGAGATTCGATTGCAAAAACCCTGTCCTCCACCAGTTTGGAGTTGATGCAGAGGACCAGATCCTTGCTTGGAATTATGACAAGAAGAACCCAATGATCCGTACAATTTAAGTAATAGTAATGAATCAATATGAACTTGTGATTTAAGGAAAAGAAACATGACTGAACTCTATGAAATTACTTCTCATGGTATGGTGCAAAGATGAATTTTTGGTCCTGCAACCTAAGCAAGGTTTGGGTGCAGTAGTCCAGCGACTCTTCGTTGTTGCATCTAATCGATGTTGCGCTGATCAGATTTGCATCCATATGTCTGATGTGCAAATTGTTTTTCACACCTCCGGAATAATGGTCATGCAATACCTAAAAATAAGGATTGTCAGACTGGAAGAGGAAGGAGTTAATTGTGAAGAGAATAAATATGTTTAAAAAAAATAAAGACTCACAGCGAATAGACTTGGATGAGAGATGTCCAGACACTGCCAAGTCATTAAATCCCTCAAATCCTCAAACCCCACTACGATTTCGAAGCCCTCATTCCTAATTAGCCCCGGCAAGATAGGGCATACAAAGCTACCTCCGTCTGATAGGGAGATCTGAAGATATCATTCGTGAACCTTTTTAAAAAGCTTTCGCAAGCTAGCTGTTCCAACTCTTCCTCACTTACCAGCGGTTCTCGTACCTCCACCCCAACCATCTCTTCATGCTGAACTTACAGCAATAATCAATTACATGGTTAAACAAATGAAAAGTGTGATAATTAATGTTAATAAGAATATTTAGTAAATAGTTCATTAATTTGACCTCCTCCAGACTAATCCCCATCTTTGGCCATTGGATTACACCATGCATGACATTCTGGAGGTAGTGCATTGATTCATCCTGTACATGAAGAGGTATCATCCTATACCAGTCAATAAAGCTATCGACATGCACCCGCATACAACCTAGTAGGATCTGAGTACTCATTTGGTGAAGTCCTGAGACCAACCAATTCAAAAGTACACGTGATCAACTAGCTGTCTTCAATTAGAATTTGACGAATTCTTGCAAGAATTTAATTAGATTAAATAAAATGAAATGAGAGATATGGTTATTGGCTAACTGTGAATGCTAATGACAGATTGACAGGTTTAGACAATATTATAAACCAATAAATAATGTTCGTGCGAACTCTTTCTCACAAAAAAAAAATATTGGTTACAAAGCTTAAAGAGCAATTATTCAGAGAGTAAAAAAAAATGATACTGTTTCTCATTTGCCATTTATGGTAATCATAATAGAGAGAGGGTTCAATACGCAAAAGTGCAACTGTATTATATATATACTAAGGAGTAGAACTAAGGTGCTCTTAAGCTTACCAAGCCCTTTGTGAGCTTAACTCAAAAAACTATCGGATTGACTTCAAACGACATTTCCAAACTGTTAGATGTTCAATCTATATTAAAATGTGTTTGGAGACCAAATTTTACATTTTTTGGAACTTTTTTTACTATTTATTAAGATGGTTTGAAAATCGCTGTTTTCCAATTGTGCATAATTCTAATAAAAACAGCAGTTTTCAAACCAGCTTAATAAATAGTAAAAAAATTCCAAAAAAATATAAAATTTGGCCTCCAAGCACATTTTAATATAGATTGAATATCTAACTGTTTGAAAATTTTGTTTGAAGTCAATCCGATGGGTTTTTGAGTTAAGCTCACAAAGGACTTGGTGAGCTTAAGAGCACCTTAGTTCTAGCTACTCTATACTAAGGATAGCTATTATTGTCGTCATCACTCGAGATCGTACGTATAGATTAATCGAGTCCAAATTTATATACCATTGCTTGGAAATTTCATGTCTTAATTCAATGCTTTGAATATGTCAATCAATTATATTTTTTTTCTTCATATGTAAGGAGTTTCTGTTTTTTAATTGTACTTTGTTTTTTTCTAGTAAAGTCAAACCCACTTCTATGTTACCGGATCTCTTTACGAATAAAAATATATTGTTTCACAACATATATTTAATACCTACGAATTTATTCAAACATGAATAAATATAGGGAAAATTGGTTATTTGCCGCTCCAAAACTTTCAAATTGTAAAAATGTCACTCTAAACTTCATTAATTTCTAATTTTGCCATTTATACTGTATTCTTGTATTATTTTTATTAAAAATTAACTGAAAAATTCATACCCTCCGGAAATACAGAGGACAAGAATACAGTATACGTATTTCTTTGGATCGATACCTTTGTTATTTTTAATAAAAATAGTACAAGAATACAGCATAAATGGCAAAATTAGAAATTAATGAAGTTTAGAATGGCATTTTTACAATTTGAAGGTTTTGGAGTGGCAAATAACTAATTTTCCCATAAATATATTGTTTCACAACTACAAATAGATTCAAATAATTAAATATACATAATCAAAGAGTATTGGACTATATACATCCATAATTTCTAAATGAATGTCCAATCTTTATTGAAAAGTAAATTGGGAGAAAATAAATTAATACATACTTAGTTGCTTTCTACTAAAGTTGCTTTCTCTAGTTGTAGAAGATGAAATACAATTTGTATTAGACGAAAGAGTACAACTTGTAGTAGACAAAAAATAATCAGTAAAATATAAAAGACAACAAGTAGATCATGAAAGACAACCATTACGAGGTGAAAGACAACTAGATGAATGCAACTTTAGTAGAATGCAACTATGTATTTACTTTCTTGCAATTTACTTTTCAATAAAGATTGGACATTCATTTAGGAATTATGGATGTATATAGTCCAATACTCTTTGATTATGTATATTTAATTATTTGAATCTTTTTGTAGTTGTGAAACAATATATTTATTCATGTTTGAATGAATTCGTAGGTATTAAATATATGTTGTGAAACAATATATTTTTATTCGTAAATAGATCCGGTAACATAGAAGTGGGTTTTACTTTACTAGAAAAGACAAAAGTACAATAAAAAAACTGAAACTCCTTACATATGCAGCAAAAAATAATTGATTGACATATTCAAAGCATTGAATTAAGACATGAAATTTCCAAGCAATGGTATATAAATTTGGACTCGATCAATCTATACGTACGATCCCGAGTGATGACGACAATAATATATAGATATACTTAGTATATATAATCCAGTTGCACTTTTGCGTATTGAACCCTCTCTCTATTATGATTACCATAAATGGCAAATGAGAAACAGTATCATTTTTTTTACTCTCGGCATAATTGCTCTTTAAGCTTTGTATACAATATTTTCTTTTATACAAGCGTTGTAACTAAAAACACACTCTTTGATATAATACAAATTACAATTGTTATATATAAATGAGTTATGTTTTCAAACAACAAAGGTTGTATGGTGTGGTGGTAGTTGGCTTTGGTTGCTTAGCTAGAGGTCATAGGTTCGATTCACGCAGAGCTCAAAAATTATTGTAGTTTGTTTAATTCACATTTCAGCCATTTCAGTGGAATCTGTCTGTATTGGCCAGAATTGGGCCGGAACGTCCGAAATTAAACGAAATCTACACTAACCGCGTAACTCGGCCTGAAATCGGATCAGTACCGTCCGATCCCGCTCCGGAACGGCCGAGTTTGCCTTCTATGGGTGATGATCTTTACCATCCGTGATGTAGATGGGTCTTTTTTTTTAATCTTTCGCTTGGTAATACTCCTTCAAAGGAGATGTGAGAAAAATTCAAATAGATAGGATTTTGCAACCAATACTAGGCTATAAAAGCAGGACCAAAATCAGAGCTCTACTACTAAAACACACAATATCAAATAGATGCATAGAGAGAGAGAGATGGGTTACAAAATTTTCTGGTTTGCTTTGCTCTCATTCTTCCTTTTGAAAGAAAATGCCATAGTTGCAGATAAAGTGGTACAGAGTTTAGAGCCTCCCCTTCTTCATGAATCTCTCCATAATTAAAAAAAATGTATATTATCAAACATAGCAATTTCATTTCACATCTTAATTTCTGATGTAGCCATACATTGTGTATCTTGGTGAACCGCCGCATCTCCTTGCTGGTAGCAACCGGGCATTACAATATGCCACAGTAGCCAAATCTCACTTCAAGCTCTTGGGATCGATTTTGGGAACGTAAGTACATCCATACATTAAAAAATTGAACAACAAAAATATGCATAATCTTTGTTAATATTAGAGGCTGGGTTGCTTAATTTAACAGTCGATGTTGGCAAATTTTTTAAATGCAGCCTGAAAGCAGCAGAAAATGCAATATTATACTCGTATACACAGCACATTAATGGCTTTGCTGCAATAATTGACGAAGAGACAGCAAACAAGATATCAAGTATATCTCTCTCCATCCTCATGGCTTGTCCCTTCATTTTAATAGCTAAACTGTTAAATTTGTAAAGTTTTTTCTTTTATGTGGAGGGTTGCCAAATTACATTTCCTCCCTATAATTCATTTTTCTTTTTATGGAAAATTTCATCATTTTATGAGATAATCATTGTGAAAAAGAAAATAATCCCTGATTCACCTTACACTGGTAATGCATAACTTGCATGAGCTTAGATGCTTTCCAATTTTGAGCCCATATGATCGCGTACTATAGCCATTGAATTCTGATGGTATATATACTATCCAACTGCTGAGTGCTGCACCGAGGTAACAGCAGTACAGCACAATAGAAGAGCTCAAGTCAACTTGTATATTTCTTTGAAACAGCCTCAACAATCAATTAAAATTAAATTACAGGAAAAATGTATAAACAAAAAATTAAAAAAAAGTTGCATAATCTGTTGCAGAGTTACCAGGGGTGGTATCAGTGTTTCCAAGCAAAGCATACCAGCTTCATACTACTAGATCATGGGAATTTCTTGGTCTAGAAAGTAATGGTTATGTTAATTCAAATTCTCTCTGGAAGAAAGCAGGGTATGGTAAAGACACTATTATTGGAAATCTTGATACAGGTACTAGTTACAATCCTTTTCCTTTTTTGGGTAATTGTTCCGTAATATTAAATATAATTATCTAAATTATATATATCTTTTGATAGTTATTTATTGTTTAGCATTAGGATGTTCAATTTTTCTAATTTCAATTTTATTGTATAGTTGGAATGGTATTGGAGGAATATAAAAACTAATAATATAGTGTTAATATTGTGCTATTGGGACGAAAGGATCTATAGTTTAACAAAATTACACTAATTCAACGCAACAAGTAACCAATTTTTAAGTTGTGCAGATCCAAAAAGATCCAAAAAGATGGGGGGATTGGGGATATTAAATATCATAAATTTCAACAAGGCTCTTATGGCTAAGTGGTTCTGGCAATGGTGTAGCGCACAGCAGAGGCTTTGGAAAGGACTGTTTCAGACTTTATACTGTGGTCATTCGTATGAAAGGGTATTTAGGTCATATTTTTTCAGGATACATCTCAAACACATCACAAGTTTTTGTGCAAACTTCATGCGTAGAATATAGGGAAGGGGAAAAACAATACCGATGTGGGAGCAGAATTGGGGTATAGGTATACCCAAATACGAATTTGAGATGCTATACACATTCACCACAAACAACAACATCAGCTCGGAGGAATTTCTTCGACAACAGACTTTGCCGATGCTGTTCAAACCGGTACTGTCACTTACCGCAGAGGAGCAGATACAACGTATGCAGATGGAAAGGGACCAGTACATCATACAAAGAAGGCAACAGCAGGCCTCACGAACGATTACCGACAATGCCCATTGGAAACTGACAGCTGCAGGAGACTTCTCTGTCAAATCAGCATACCGGGCGATGCAGGATGGCCCTACGATACTCTCCAACATTCACAGAATCTGGAAGTTAGTGGTACCGCCTCGGTTCAAAGTATTCACTTGGCTCATGCTCTGAAACATGATTTTAACTGCTGATAATATGAGGTCCAGGGGCTATAACATGCCTGGAATGTGCTACATGTGCAGACGAGCTGATGAAACGGTACAACATCTGTTTAATGAATGTTACTGGGCATTGGGGGTGTATGATGCGGTGCTGCACGGAACAGGAGCTCAATTACCAAGTCAGAATTACATAGGACTGCTGGTGCAACAAAACACAACAACAAAAGTGAGAGAACTCATCCTAATCTCACAGTTTGTATTATGGGGAGAGAGATGTTGCCGTATATTTAGGGAGCAAAGCAAACAGATACATGAGCTGGTACATGACATACACCTCCAGTGGAGGGAATCAGCAGATAGTGTGCGTAGAAGAAGACCCTTACAGCGAGAATTGCGGCCATATTCACATCTGCACCTGATACGTCCTATGTTATCCCTGATCAGGACGCGGTAATGATTTCTTATTACTTGAGCCTTAACTCTTGATTTCAGCCTATTAATTCTCTGGATTTTCTAGATCCTTCCGTCTATCTTTCTGTATGTCTCATTTCTTTTTCGCGGTCCCCTTTTCCAGAGATTTCCTTCTGTATTTATAGGCCTTTCTGTCGGTTGGCCGGTTTCGGAGATTTTTCTTTCGTTCCGGACAACCGACTGGGTTTTGATTGCTGGCCTTTTTGTGAATTACGTTAGCAGGCTGAATGTATCTTTTATTGGGCTTTCTACTTAAGTGGGCTTCAGGGAAAGGCTTTTCGAAGCTTTGTTTATGGCCTTATCAGCACCCTTCTAATTTTCTTTTTTCTGCACTTTTACTTCCCTGTATCTTTCTTCCCTTTCAGCTCTTTCATTTTTCTCTTTTCTGCATTTTACTATTTTCTTTTTCTACATGGGTTTCTACTCAGAAACTCAATTCCTGTAACCAATCACGGTTAATGAAAATGAGGACTAGACCCTTTTTGTTTCTCAAAAACAATTTGGAATTTGAAAACGAAGATATAAAATATGAGGTATAATGAGGTATGAAGAGCATGAAGTATTGGAACCCTCCTCTTGATAATAATAAAAGGTTACAAAATTTTGTCTAAGTTAAATTACTATGAACTCAATGCTAATGAAACTTTTGAAACTAAATTAAATTACATGACATTGTCGAATCTCAATATTCAGTTGGGCCTAAAATTTGGGATGAAAAGCCTGGCCCACAATTTCAATCCTACCCTCTTCATTGTCATATTTGCGGTGAGATTGAGCAAAGAGTAAACCAAGATGTACCCACGAGGTTGGGCGGGGATATTGGAGAATTTTTTATTTATACAAAATATTATAAAATAATAGAGGAAATAAAAATAGTACCTTAATTTTTTTAAGCATTGAAGGATAGTGAAATTTTTCCGATTCACCGATCCAAAGTTTTTTTTTTTTCTTTTTTCCAGTTGCTGTAGCAACTTTCTTCCAATTCCAAACTTTTTTTTCCTTCACAGGATGGAGGCCACAAAGGATCCAGACAATTGAAAAAAAAACTTCTGAATCGGTGAAATTTTTATTGATCCTTCTGTGCATGAAAATTTCAAAATACTTTTTCTCTTTCCCTCTATCATTTCATAATATTTTCTATAAATAAAAATTCTCAGGATATTGGGAATTCGGATTCTCTGAGGTAACTCAAATTTTGAGTTCGGATCCGGAGAGTCTCATCATAATCTGCATGAATATTTAAGAGATTCGTAAATTCTAATCTGGGCCGAATTAACTTGGATTCTGATTAGACGATCTGAATCCAAACTCAAATTTTGAGTTACTTTAGGGGATCCGACCCAGCTAGAGTAGGGGAAGAGGAATTTATATCACCTGAGGTAAGTTTTCGAAATATTTTCACACAGGTATTAAAGAGGCCCGTACATTCCATCTTGAATCGGATTAATCTCGTTCTAAACTCCGAAATTTTTATTAATGGAAATTAAAAAATTTAAATATCGAGATTGAAGAAGAATTTTGGCAGAATTTCAAATATAGGAATTCCATGATTTACTGTAACAGCCAGAGGCCGTTATAGTCTGTAACGGCCCGATTATTCATCAGATTAGCGACAGATTTACGAAAACCAAATTCCGGACCGTTACAGACAATCACAGCCAAGATTTCTGCGGAAAAAAAAATAAAAAACTGGACCGTTATAGAGAATCACGTCCAGGAAAAATGCAGAAAAAAAAATAAAAAAAACAGGCCGTTCCATGAAAAAAAACGGAAAAAAAAAATCCTGACCGTTATAGAGAATCACGGCCAGGTCTCCATTACAGTCCCTTTCTCTCTATTAATAAAAATTTCGGCACCGGCTAACCCGCCCAGGTCTATTTTGCTAAATCTTGGGCAAATACTGTCATCATTCGTTTCCCTGCCGAACTGCTTCAAAATGCTGCATGGACGTGGTTCTTGTTAGTTAACCACACCAAATCCTCCAGTGCTGCTGCTTTGCATTTATTAGTAAATAACATCAATATTTTGAACAGTAGTTATAGATTTACTATTTTATTTGTTTGCATCTTATAAATTTGTTAGTTCATAAGTTTGCAAAATTCATATCTTAAATATTATATTTTATATATGATTGTAGTCTAATTTTATATTTATGGTAAAATATATTTTGTTGATATCATATGCTCAATACTATTATTATAACATCATGTGTGTTGCTTGTCATTTTCAAAAGATGACGGAATAAAGTGAAATTGGATGAAAAAATATGGAATACGTGTCAAAAATAAATAGAGACCGGATACAATTTAATAATAATAAAATAGAAAATAGCGGAACAGATACAAAATTTTGCAACTAATCTCCAATTTCGCTAGTAGTTTCATCTCCATTCCAATCGGATGGAATAAGATATTCCATAAAAGGAATATAATATCTATTCTATATTTCTATGTAATTTATAGGTGAAAAGGTGATATTCTTCACTCTTAGCACAAACATAACCGAGAGAGTAATAAAAATATGTTCTATATTGTCAATTTCAAAAGTATCAATCACACAAAAAAATAATTTTCTTCTATCCAATTTTCCATAATTGTCATGAAATAATTATTGCTTTCATATTAAACTTTTCACAACGATTTTGATAAAGTATAATTTTTATATTAAGACAAAACAACATAAAAAATTTCATAGAAAAATGCATAATAATGCTCAATATATTCATAATGACTTTTAATACCTCCACTATTTTTAATGAAAAGTTGAAATTTTATATGCTCATTATTTGTGTTCATCATATTAGTATAAACATCATATTTAACAAAAAACTAAATTAAGTGTCAAGCTAAATTCGACAATGGATTTCTGATATTTTACAAGGTAGTAGGACGTGTATTAGTGTAAATGGATGTCTAGGAGAATACTTTTGCTGCAAGAGAGGACCGAGACAGGGGGATCCTCTATCCCCCTTTCTATTTGATATAGTGGCTGAGGCTTTACATAAGATTTTACAGAAAGCTAAGTTGGCAGGTTTTTTGAAAGGTTTGGGTAATTTTGCAGGTGTTGGGGATATCTTGAATTTGCATTTTGCGGATGGTACCCTATTGTTTTTAGAGGCTAGTGATAAAATGGTAGAAACACTTAAATTATTATTGTCAGGTTTTAAGAATATGACTGGTTTGAAAATTAATTATCACAAGAGTGTTATGATACCATTGAACTTAAATGAGTTGGAAAGTAAGAGATTAGCTGATAGGTTTGGTTGTACCATAGGTCAGTTGCCTATAACTTACTTAGGTGTACCTGTACATTGGAAATATGTTCCTGTTGAATGTTGGCATGTCTTAATCGATAAAATTGAGAAAAAATTACAAGGATGGAAAAGTAAATTACTTTCTATAGGGGGTAGAGTCACATTACTAAATGCAGTAATTTCTGCCATTCCTTTATATTGGCTTGCTTTGTATAAAATGCCTGTTCACATTAGAAAGCATATTGACAAACTTAGAAGGAGATTTTTATGGTATAGGGGTAGTTCAGTTAGAAAAAAGATTTCTTTAGTTTCATGGTCAGTAGTTTGTGCTAATAAATCACAAGGGGGTTTGGGTCTTTTAAACTTGCATACTATTAATGTAGCTCTATTAGCTAAATGGTGGTATAGATATAATGACCCTACAGTTGTAGGGATGTGGAAGGATATACTTTTAGCTAAATATGGGTCGCAAGGGTTTAGTTCTCGGATGTCAGCCTTTTGGAAGAATGTTTTTAAAATAAAACCAATTGTTGAATTAGGGTTCAGGAAAACAGTAGGTAATGGAAATGAGGTTAGATTTTGGACTGATAGGTGGATGGGCGAATGCCCTTTAAGTGATTTATATCCTCAGTTGTATTTAGTAGCAACCGACGTAGCTATATCTGTAGCCTCAGTTCTAGATTCTGGTAATATTAACTTGACGTTTAGGAGGCAACTAACCGGGGAACTTAGGGAAGAATGGAGTAGATTAGTTTCTCAACTTAGGGTAGTGCACTAGGATATTGATCAGACTGATACTTTGAGTTGGAGATGGAATACTAATGGTAGATTTACAGTACACTCTTTATATATTTGGCTCGAGTATGGAGGGATTAAAAATGTTACTTTTGATACTATATGGAAAGCAAAGATTCCATTTAAGATTAAAATTTTCTTGTGGCTTGTTAAGCAAAAAAAGATACTGACTAGAGTGCATTTGAGCGAGAGAGGTTGGTCAGGTGATGTAGCTTGTCTGTTTTGTGGGGCTCCTGAAACAATAGATCATTTGTTTTTACAATGTTCTTTTTTTCGAACGATTTGGAATTGGATAGCTGATTATAACAACTTTACGTTTGATATTATGACTTTGGAAGAATTATGGTTTATTGATGCTCTAATTCCTTTTAAAGATAAGTTTTTGATCGAACTTGTGCGAGGGGCAGTACTATGGGTCATGTGGTTAACAAGGAATAAGCTTTGTTTTCAGGGGATTCATACTTCTCTTAGATCCATAGGATCTCAAATTATTTCTTTAGCACAATTTTGGGAGAGATCCAAAGGACGGGGTACTCTTCTTACATTATCCTTAGTTCTACCTACTGATGTGATGCAATTGCCCGTTTTGTTTGAAAATTTTCTATTGCAGGAGGAGAGGGTAGCTGGAACAAGTGGTATAGAGCATTAGAATGATGATGAGAGTTTATCGATAGACCACCCCGCTGATTTTGACATTTAGCTATATCTTGTCTATATTGTTAGCTGATGATTTTATGTTGCAAATTGCTTAGCTTTTATAGTTTCATAATGTAGTAGGATATGTGTTGGCATATGATGTACTAATTGCTATGTTTTGTGATATGGCAGACAAGTACCAGAGGTTTGGTACCACGTCTGATTAAAACTCTGTAGGTTTCGTTTCTTAATGAAATCGGGGTATATACCACTTTTATCAAAAAAAAAAAAAAGTGTCAAGCTAAATATATTCAGATAAAAAAAACTATTTAGAAGTAAATTTTACATCAACTCAAAAACAAAATTATTTTTTAGTTACAAAAGAGAACAACCGAAACGCGGTGAGTAGTATTCGCATCCCTCAAGATATCTCAAACTTTGAGTTGATCGATATGTAGAAAATTCGGACTGTTCAAATCCTTCATGCACGAATATTAAAGCACCACAATACTGGTCCATGCATTTCAAATAAACATTACCGAAAGTTAAAAATATCTCAAAGGATCCGAATTCCGGGAAACAAGTATTTGTCTTAGAATGCGAAATGACCTCAATTTTGGTTCAACAATTCTTTATACAAGATTATACAAATGTTTAATGTTAGACTAGGTCCAGTGAATTCCAATTCTCAAACCTCGAAAGTCAAAACCCAAAAAGGACCGAGTAAAAAGCAAAGAAACAAAGAAACGCAACAGGCCGTGATTCTTTACAACGACCTGTCTTTTTTATTTTTTTTCTGCGTTTTCTCCTGGCCGTGATTCTCTATAACGGTCCGATTTTTTATTTTTTTTCCACAGAAATTCTGGCCGTGATTGTCTGTAACGGTCCGGAATTTAGTTTTCGTAAATCAGATCGCTAATCTAATGAATAATCGGGCTGTTACAGACTATAACGGCCTCTGGCCGTTACAGTAAATCACGGAATTCCTATATTTGAAATTTCGCCGAAAGTCTTCTTCAATCTCGATATTTAAATTTTTTAATTTCTATTAATAAAAATTTCGGTTCTAAACTCAAATATTCTGACACGGGGAAGGAGGGTTTGGTGGTTCTCGTTTAATCTTTTATTGTATCAGATCGATAAAGAGGTTTTCAATGTATATTATTTGTTTGTTCTATATTTAACTGGCTTGATGTTCATTTATTTAGCATGGTATCGATCTCAGATATTTATTACTTAGCATGCATGACAACCTAACAGTTTTCTTCAGATATATCTCTTTTCCTTGAAAAATACTGAAACAAATTAAGCAACATCATCTCTTTTGGTGATTTCCTGTAGGAATCTCTTAATTGCATTTCTTCTTCTAAAAAATTACCAATAATGTCTTCCTAATTCCCTATTAGACATACCTGTTGAAGATGAAAAAAAAAACAACTGACAAAATATGAAAATCTGGAAATGTAACAATTGTACCTTCGTTTCTTAAAATATTTGATTTGTTGTACTAACAGCTGCTTTAATAAGCTAAGTTAAATATTTAACAAATGACTAAAAAAAAGGCAATATTAGAAAAGAACTAATTGCTTTTGAAACTTTTTTTATTGATTAATGACTTGGACTTATATAGAGCCTTTACATTCTTACACATAGGTCCCTAAACTTCTCTATATTCCCTATTTCTCAATATAACCCTTAAACTAGATACAATTCTCAACAATTAGAAAACACTTCAACTTATTTTATACCTGTAACTTATAAATAAGTACTCTATTAAAACTGGAAATAACAATCATAATTCAATTCAATACTTTCTTTTCTCTCAAATTTTCACAATACCAAAAGTACCAAAAATGTATATGCCCCTTGCAAGGGGCCAGTACATTTCAGACCATCTCCTCCATAAATACATGTACTGGTAGTAATTCCTCCATTTAAATCTTATTTTTTGTTTCTTCTCTTCTTTTCTCTAAATAATGGAATATCAAGCTCTGTAACCTTCAATCTTTCTCATTTCTCTCTCTTTCGATGCCCCAACTCTGCTTAGCCTCTCCCCACAGGCCACAGGCCACAGCACCAAACCTCTACCTCTTCGTCAGAGTCTCTCGGTGCGAATGCCTTAATGCATGGACCTCGTGCTTGTATGCACTGTTGTATCGGCAGTCTATGTAGACTACTTCCCACATGCCAAAGTCATAAAGTGATGAGATATTATCTATTGATAATCATGTAGATTTTTCATGATGAGTTTTTACTTTGTGCTAATTATTGGCATGTTTCAATTTAGTATTTCTATTAATTTAATTTCATTTTTGACCTTGTACTGTTTATTGAATAAGAATGTATGCAAACTCTTATTGATAAATTGCAGCGAATACATTTCAATTCAATATTGTAACCTTTATCTTGTTTGACCTAAGTTTCCTGTTCAATTAATATTGTTTTGTACTTCATTATTATTTTTTGGATCTCATGTCAAAATTGTAACCAGCTAAAGGGAAGAGAATAATTTACTTAATTTTGGTCGCCTTTTTTATTCTCTTTAAATTATGTAGTTTCAAGGAATAAGAGATTAAAATTGTATTCAGGCTGTACCAGGAAAACATGGTTAACTTTGTTGCAATGCTACTCTTGCTAATCACGGCAGAAGATCAAATCATACATATAATTAGAGGTGTATGGAATTTTCACCCCCATGCAACAACTCTCTATTGCTTTTATTTGATTTAGCTATGTTATTATATCTATGCATTCTGTCTCCTGTTAGCTACCTATTATTTATAATTTAAGGATATTGATATATTGTTACCCTTTTAATTATTCCTCTCCTATATAAGGATAAATACTTTTCTCTGAAAGAGGATATCTTTTATATAAAAACTGAATGCAAGGCCAAGCTCTATAAAAATAGATAAAGGAAACAATAACCACACAAATTTCTTATATTGATACCAGTATTTTTTTTGTTACTTAAATTATACACACGGAGCAAACAAAATTTACAAAAAAGAAATAATTTTTAGACACAATAAAATGATAACTATAAACAATGGAGATTCTTTTCAAATAAATAGAAAAAAAAGATAAATCCAAACTGAAGGCTTCAATCAAGAAACAATCAAGAAACTTCTGAATAGTCAGAAGAAAGAAAATAAATCCACCCAAAAGCTTCAATCAATTGGATTTGTTTCTCTATGACCTTGTCCGCACCACCACAGGACTCCTTACATACCGTGTTCCATCCGACCATGTAATGCTTCCAAATACGTGGGTAGAGCTAGGGGTATCCACATTAAATGTTACACTAAATTTCTTCTCTTCACCAGTGCCAAACGTTAAACTATTGGGCTCTACCTTCACTCGAATACCTCTCGGTTCCTCAAATGTTGCAGTGTACGTGCCTGCAGGACCGACATTTTTAACTTTGCGGGTTACTGTAACTGAGCCTGTGAGGTTATAAATTGAAAATGATGGGTAGTTCAAGTCCTTAATATCTAGACGATTTGAAGGGCATCGATAGCCCCGCTCGAATAATGATACTTGGATTGAGTTGTAGCCAATAGAGCAAAGAAAGTTCATATAGTCGGTCGTGTTGAGGTCGTAAATCAAACCTGGATCTGCTGCCGCATTTGGGTTGACATGGCCTGACCCGTAGCTGAATGGCGTGGCAGTTATAAAGGATGAGTTTAAGATATTCTTTCCCTGATTATCTTTGATTGATGCTGCAATTTATTTTGAAGGAAAAAACCTCTTATTATAAATAATATAAATTGAAGCAAATCAAGGGAAAATAATAATCCATATAATTTTTCAGTTAGCACAACAATTTTGGCAATGGGCTGGGAAAAGCAGAACAGGGTAGTATGTTTTTTGGCAGCAAATTAATAGATCAACTATAAAATTTGTAAAATACAAACTTGAACCATTCATTTCTTTTCATAAACCATTGACTTACTTGAACAGAAATGAAGATAACAAAACCATGTACTATTTCTGAAAAGGATACTTGTTTGGTCCTTCAATCTTTTGTTTAGAACCTCAAACAAATGTATTTATTCAAAGGAGTTTTATTTCAGAACTATCGTAAAAATGTTAGATGCCAATTGCCATTGCCAACATCGTATGGCGTGATCCATTTGGTGGGAAAGGAACTTTTATGGTATACCGACTAGACTAATAATTCAATGCATACTTGTTTGATCCATTTGGGCGAAGTTGGATTAGTAGGACGTTTTAAAATGTTCCGTCCCATGGGACGGAATTAAGCATCCCGGTCTACCTACATATGAAATTTCTGCCAAAATGTTTTTTTATTTTAATTTTGATTAATAAAAAACTCGGCCTTAATTTTAATGGTTAATTGATAAGCATGATCTTCCTAATTAAACATGAAAGTCAACTTGTTTATTGGAATTTTAGAAAGGCAAAGATGAAAACCAAAATTAAAATAAATAAATAAGTGGACTAGGTCTAGACTTCAGAAAAACATGCCACAATCAATCTTAATTGAATTTTTCAATCTTTTCTCTTTCATTAATATCCACCATGAAATTCACCAAAATAAGGCACAACTTACAAATTGGTTATTTGTTATGTATTGAATGTACCTCTACTATAATTCTCTTTTTAATAAAATTGCTTAATGAAAATCAACAATATTGCTCAATATATTATTGTTATTTTGTTAATTATCGGGTTGGTGCCCCTCTTTATGCTTCACATCTTCCATCTCTTCATCGGTTGCTATATCTTTTTGTCAACAATATCCTCACTCCAAAAGCCAAAATCAAAACCAACATGGAATGGAATGCTACTTTCTACATGCGTCATCTCATTTGTTTGGATGAGAAACGCTTCAACATTCCATATATCATTCTCCGTCACATGAGAAATGCATTCAACAGCAAGGTCTATAATTTACCCTATGCTCACATTATTCACAAAATTATGCGTCGCAATGGAATTCCACTTTCACCTGACCTAACCTTTCACGGCCCGGTAAATTTAGTTAGTGAAATGCCTAATATTGGTTGGTCTTTAACGGCCTCCGCAAGTGGCCCACCCGGTCTTCGACCCGATAACCGTCCCGTCAATCGATGGATTAAAGCTCCCAATGCCCTTCCAAATCAATATTGGGATCCAATTGAGGCCAATCCACCATCCCCTCCACCAGCTCCACCTTCCGATGCTCCGGATCCACCGCAGGCCTCAACCACCGAAATGGCTTGGGTCATGGACCAATTGCGCGGCATCACTTCCGGTATTTCTAACCTCGCTACTAAACTTGACAAGGTCCATCAGGGTGTTCGCCGCAATGCCAAGAATATTAAATCCCTTGATGAGGCTCAAACGGATCTTGCTAAGCGTTGGGTGCGACGTTTTGGGGCGGGCAGTGGTGCTCATGATGATGATCCTGCTGATGATGGTGATGATGATGATGATGCCGATGGTGATGCTCCTGACGACGACATCTAGTTCCTTTTTATTATTTCACTGATCGTTCTTTGCGTTTCATTTGCTCGTACTTAGATTGTTGCGTATTATTCGATTGCTATGCTAGCAACTTATAATCACTTTGCTTTGCATGTTATGTAGACCTTTCAAAATATTTTATGATTATTAGTAGCTTCGTTTTATTGGTGGAATTCTTCTATGCCCTATAATTGTTTTTTACGTTAATCCTTCTTTCTCAATGCGTGTTGTTCTTTACATAATTCCATCTTCCACAAATTGAGGGGGAGTGCTTATTTTGAGGGGGAGCACTCGTTAGTTATCTTTTCTTTCGTCGATTTCCAAACGGGGGAGAAAATGCAAGACATGCAAAACTGACAATTGGAGAATAAACAATTGGGAAATATAACTTCAAATCAATTTATGCACTTACTTGCGATGTATGTTTTGCAAATCGTCAAAAGGAGGAGATTGTTGTTGCAAGCAATACTCTTAGTATGCTATTTGACTAATTTGCAAAACATACAACAATTGAATTTAACAATTTCTTTGAGTTAAGATACTTCGCAGGTTTAAGAAAATTGAAATTGCAATATGGATCTGTTGTCCTGAAGAAATCATCAAGATTTATCAAGACATTAAATTGTAAAATCATAGACTTGGTAAAATAGATTTGATGTTGAAGTCAGGGAACAATCGTTACCAATGATTGTCTATTCGTTGTAACGATTAAAATAACTGCACAGAAAATCAGAATGCGAGAAATAACACAATATTTCCAGAGAGTAATCGTTACCAACATTTATACAATCGTTGTAACGATTATGAAAGTCTCGCAGAATTTTGAATTTGGCTGAAATCCTAATTGCATATTAGTACTAATCGTTGTACAGATTAGTCAATCGTTGGTAACGATTGTAGGCAGAATACTCTTTCCGAAACTGCCTCTATAAATAAAGCAATTAGGTTTTCTCCCAAAATAACTCTAGCCGCCCCCAGCTTTTAAAACCGCGATTTTACTGTGCAATATTCCCCATTGTTGTGAGAGCTAAAACTTCAAAATTTCTTCACAACCTCAAATCTACTTCACTAATCTTGCTAGATTAGATTAGAGTTAGTTTTTGTGAGTGTTTCTCTTGATATTATAGACTTAGAGACTTCGTTCTCTACTCTAGTTGGCCGATTGACTTTCCATTGGTTGTAAGGGCTCACCGATTCACAAGTTGTAACCTTTCTCATTGGGTAATAGAAAGGCGCACCGAGAAGCGGTTGCGACGCCCCGGAGACGTAGGCCATTTTGCCGAACTCTGTTAACATCCCGCGTGTCAATTTTTCCTAAACTCTTCTATTTAATTTATTTGCATTTAGTTTCAATTTTTAAAGTAAATTAGTGGTGCCTTAGGGACAACACTTGCAACACCGTGAAGACCTCTCACCGTCAAGTTACCATCACCGGTTACGCAGGCGTCACCCCTTACAGTGCGACTTCTCTCATGAATGCCGTCGTGATCCAACCTGTTTCTGTAGCCATTGAATCAAGTGGATATTCTTTCCAACTTTACACGAGTGGAGTTTTTACTGGCTCATGCGGGACGAGTCTAGACCACGGCGTGACAGTAGTTGGGTACAGCAACAGCGTAACCCCTCACTACTGGATAGTGAAGAACTCGTGGGGTACATCTTGGGGCGAGTCTGGATACATCAGGATGAAGAAGGACATTACCAGCACAGCAGGCTTGTGCGGTATCGCCATTGAACCCTTTTATCCTACCAAGTGATTTTGATGATGAGCATGACCGTCAGGACTTGTGCTTTACATTTTTCATTGGATACAACTGCTACTTAAGTGACCAATGAGCCTCTGAATAAAAATTAAAGTATGCATGTGTGCTTTGTGGAAAGAGATCTATCAGTGAATAAAACAAATGGAAGTTTGTATCAAAATAGTTCTATATTCGTTCTATATCGTTTATGTATTGTTGGAACGATGTTGGAAAGCGCGAGACCTATACTCTTGTTTTAAGCCTAGTTCTATCTTCTTCAAGTATTACTCACAGAAACACTCTAATGTAATGGATCTTAAGAACAAAAGCATAATAAATTCATCACATAATGTCACCAATGTTATAAATGGAGCTTATCCAATGACATGCGCATCAACACTTCAAGAAGGAAGTAACAAAACGTAACATAGAATAAACAAATTAAATAAGCGGCGTTTCATAGGAGATGCCAGAAGAGGGTGACTTTTAATTAACTTCAACATAATGTATTACTCAAGAAATTAAAATGACCAAATATACCGAAGACAACTTGTATGAGTCACTTTTATTTTGTCACGAAAGTACCCGATTTCTGCTTACCGTAAGAAATTGCTCCTTGTAGACGAAAAACGACAAAAGCCGGATTGCTAACTTCAAAATAAATTTTGATTCAATAAACAACAATGCGATTCTTCGAGGTGATTCGATATACAACCTGCATATAATTTTTCAAGACAATATATTCCACGATATGTCATCCGCTGTTACCGTTTTTTCCTCTACTAAACCACAAGTAATTGAATAGAACGTTGTTTGGTCCTTGACATTAATTTATGCCTGAAGAATTAATACAATAACGACAACACATATCCGTACAACATAGAAATACAAGTTTTTTTAATTACAGTTTAAACAACAGAAAATTATTTTCATCATAAAAACAAGCGTTGTGAAGCGAGGGCTTTGCTTTTTTTTTTCATTACGGATAAAACATTTGTTTAATTCTTTCGCAATTTAGGTCGCCGCAGCGATATCATATTCTGTAACAAGAATAACCCCACACTCAAATAAGCAGAAATTAGGGAAACACAACTTCTCATGTTTGCGAGCTGGCGTTTTCAGACATTTCCGGGCACACAGGGACAATTGCTTCTAGGAGTGTGAAGCTATCACCGCGAACAAGATCGAATCAAAACGATTAGTTTTTTGTACGAGTTAAAATATTATAACTTGTCAAAGTGAGTTGTAGAAAACAAATGTTTAAAATATGATATTTTCTGTATTTTAAATAATCTTTGCATTTTTCTTTGGTTTGAAAGATACGATGGTCTTCGTCTAAGGGACTATATGAAAATGACACATTTAAATTTTTTAACAAAATAAAGGATGTAAGTGGTCATCTCTTAATGTTTGTTGTACACTTCAAAGTTTCTACACATATACAAACACTCTTCGGTTATAATTATAGTTACGAAATTACAATTAATTAACACCATAGTCAATTACTTCCAGATAATCTTTGTGGCTTAGAACCTGGCATCTCTACTTCACAGCGCAAAACCACCGATGTTTTCAAAATTCGCTCAGACAATTGCTGAGCCACATTTGTTACGTATATATACCGAATATGTTGTTTCCATGGGACTCTTCCTCACGCATCCATAATGTTGTGACATATCTCAAAATTATTACTAGATATCATTTATTACCTATAGGAATGCATGAAACAAAAGTTTGAACAATGTACGAAACATACATTTCCATTTCCCATCACGTCTTCATCTCCGTCGTAATGAGTGTGTCGGTCTCGCCTACAAAGGTACTATCCTAAATAAAACAGAAGGTATTCATACTAGAATCTTTTTGTTGTCCGGAAGTTCTTGCATGTTCGCACCGATGAAAGCAAAAATAGAAAATCATAATTTGAAAGCCAAAACAGAAGGTCATAAACTCAAATCATGAAAACATAATATCTTAATTGATATGGCGTTATTTTTTGTTGTTGTGAGCCAACCTGTGAGATCTCAAGACTCTAGTTAGCTGCGTGGCAACAAACAACGACATGCAGTTCAACAAGAACTGTAGAGGCAGTTCTGTATAGATCACTGAACGACAACCGATAAGGTATATCTTAAAAATATATACCAGCTTCTACATGTTTCAACACAAAAACTCTAGAGAAAAATGCAACTTCAATTCAATATTTTATGAACTCAACATCACTCTTGCTTGCTCAAGGTCATTCACGGTGTCTCTTTTTGTTTATTGTAGCCTCATGCTTTTCTTACATGTAAAGGCATCATGATTATGACCTTGTTTTGCTAAAACCATTGGTTGGTAAGAGGATTGTGGATTAAACATACTCTATAAATACTATCCATAGCACGCATTTAATTTCATCATCAACCACAAACATCTCTTCAGACTTACCTACAAAGTTTGAATTTACATTTCTTTCCAATGGCTTCTTCATCGCCTTTTCTGCCTACTATACTTTTGGGGCTTGTTCTCGGGATCTTATTTACAGCTCTACTTCCTATGGCTACTGCCAACGAGCCACTGACAGAGGTATTTGAGAATTGGATGGCTAACTTTGGTCGCGTCTATGCAAGCGATGCTGAAAAGTCGCTTCGCTTGGAGGTGTTCAAGACCAACCTGCAATACATCGAGTCCACAAACAACCAACCCGGTCTTACGTACAAACTCGGTCTTAATAAGTTTGCTGATCTTACGAACTCGGAGTTTATGGCTAAGTATGCAAGCTACACTCCACGCAGTGGACCGAAGAACTCAACCCCATCCAAATACTCAACATTTGTATCAGCCCCGACATCGATTGACTGGCGGTCTCAAGGTGCGGTCACACCGGTTAAGGATCAAGGAGATTGCGGTGAGTAAAACTATAAGTTTGCGTTATTAAAAACAAGCATGTCATCTACCATGATATAGGAACAATGAGAAACTAATCTTAACAATGTTAATTCGCACTCGAAAAACAAGAGTTCTCATAGCATATTATGTCGAGATTTCTCGACTTGCTCTTGTGCCAACACACAGTGACCTATAAAATTAAAGTAACATTTACTTGACTTTTTTCTCTCTCTCGAAAATACTAGAATTCATAATATATTTTTGGCACCAGATGTGACTCCTAGATTTTTATTAAATAACAAAGCTCTGTATTTCTTTAAAGAAAGAAAACTGTTATGCTGAGTATTATGCCTTGATTTTTATTCGGAAAAGAAAAAAAACAGTGTCATTATTTTCATTATCAACTATGAGTGCAGGTAGCTGTTGGGCTTTCTCGGCTGTAGCTGCTATCGAGGGGATAAACAAAATCAGAACCGGACAATTGGTGACTCTTTCGGAGCAGGAGCTGGTAGACTGTGTTACCTCTTGTTACGGATGCAACGGAGGATATATGGACTATGCCTTTCAATGGGTGAAAAATAACGGGGGCATCACAAATTCGACGGACTACCCATACAAGGCGTTGCAAGGAACTTGCAACACCGTGAAGACCGCTCACCGTCAAGTTACCATCACCGGTTACGCAGGCGTCACCCCTTACAGTGAGACTTCTCTCATGAATGCCGTCGCGATCCAACCTGTTTCTGTAGCCATTGAATCAAGTGGATATTCTTTCCAACTTTACACGAGTGGAGTTTTTACTGGCTCATGCGGGACGAGTCTAGACCACGGCGTGACAGTAGTTGGGTACAGCAACAGCGTAACCCCTCACTACTGGATAGTGAAGAACTCGTGGGGTACATCTTGGGGCGAGTCTGGATACATCAGGATGAAGAAGGACATTACCAGCACAGCAGGCTTGTGCGGTATCGCCATTGAACCCTTTTATCCTACCAAGTGATTTTGATGATGAGCATGACCGTCAGGACTTGTGCTTTACATTTTTCATTGGATACAACTGCTACTTAAGTGACCAATGAGGCTCTGAATAAAAATTAATGTATGCATGTGTGCTTTGTGGAAAGAGATCTATCAGTGAATAAAACAAATGGAAGTTTGTATCAAAATAGTTCTATATTCGTTCTATATCGTTTATGTATTGTTGGAACGATGTTGGAAAGCGCGAGACCTATACTCTTGTTTTAAGCCTAGTTCTATCTTCTTCAAGTATTACTCACAGAAACACTCTAATGTAATGGATCTTAAGGAGAAAAGCATAATAAATTCATCACATAATGTCACCAATGTTATAAATGGAGCTTATCCAATGACATGCGCATCAACACTTCAAGAATGAAGTAACAAAACGTAACATAGAATAAACAAATTAAATAAGCGGCGTTTCATAGGAGATACCAGAAGAGGGTGACTTTTAATTAACTTCAACATAATGTATTACTCAAGAAATTAAAATGACCAAATATACCGAAGACAACTTGTATGAGTCACTTTTATTTTGTCACGAAAGTACCCGATTTCTGCTTCCCGTAAGAAATTGCTCCTTGTAGACGAAAAACGACAAAAGCCGGATTGCTAACTTCAAAATAAATTTTGATTCAATAAACAACAATGCGATTCTTCGAGGTGATTCGATATACAACCTGCATATAATTTTTCAAGACAATATATTCCACGATATGTCATCCGCTGTTACCGTTTTTTCCTCTACTAAACCACAAGTAATTGAATAGAACGTTGTTTGGTCCTTGACATTAATTTATGCCTGAAGAATTAATACAATAACGACAACACATATCCGTACAACATAGAAATACAAGTTTTTTTAATTACAGTTTAAACAACAGAAAATTATTTTCATCATAAAAACAAGCGTTGTGAAGCGAGCAGGGCTTTGCTTTTTTTTTTTCATTACGGATAAAACATTTGTTTAATTCTTTCGCAATTTAGGTCGCCGCAGCGATATCATATTCTGTAACAAGAATAACCCCACACTCAAATAAGCAGAAAATTAGGGAAACACAACTTCTCATGTTTGCGAGCTGGCGTTTTCAGACATTTCCGGGCACACAGGGACAATTGCTTCTAGGAGTGTGAAGCTATCACCGCGAACAAGATCGAATCAAAACGATTAGTTTTTTGTACGAGTTAAAATATTATAACTTGTCAAAGTGAGTTGTAGAAAACAAATGTTTAAAATATGATATTTTCTGTATTTTAAATAATCTTTGCATTTTTCTTTGGTTTGAAAGATACGATGGTCTTCGTCTAAGGGACTATATGAAAATGACACATTTAAATTTTTTAACAAAATAAAGGATGTAAGTGGTCATCTCTTAATGTTTGTTGTACACTTCAAAGTTTCTACACATATACAAACACTTTTCGGTTATAATTATAGTTACGAAATTACAATTAATTAACACCATAGTCAATTACTTCCAGATAATCTTTGTGGCTTAGAACCTGGCATCTCTACTTCACAGCGCAAAACCACCGATGTTTTCAAAATTCGCTCAGACAATTGCTGAGCCACATTTGTTACGTATATATACCGAATATGTTGTTTCCGTGGGACTCTTCCTCACGCATCCATAATGTTGTGACATATCTCAAAATTATTACTAGATATCATTTATTACCTATAGGAATGCATGAAACAAAAGTTTGAACAATGTACGAAACATACATTTCCATTTCCCATCACGTCTTCATCTCCGTCGTAATGAGTGTGTCGGTCTCGCCTACAAAGGTACTATCCTAAATAAAACAGAAGGTATTCATACTAGAATCTTTTTGTTGTCCGGAAGTTCTTGCATGTTCGCACCGATGAAAGCAAAAATAGAAAATCATAATTTGAAAGCCAAAACAGAAGGTCATAAACTCAAATCATGAAAACATAATATCTTAATTGATATGGCGTTATTTTTTGTTGTTGTGAGCCAACCTGTGAGATCTCAAGACTCTAGTTAGCTGCGTGGCAACAAACAACGACATGCAGTTCAACAAGAACTGTAGAGGCAGTTCTGTATAGATCACTGAACGACAACCGATAAGGTATATCTTAAAAATATATACCAGCTTCTACATGTTTCAACACAAAAACTCTAGAGAAAAATGCAACTTCAATTCAATATTTTATGAACTCAACATCACTCTTGCTTGCTCAAGGTCATTCACGGTGTCTCTTTTTGTTTATTGTAGCCTCATGCTTTTCTTACATGTAAAGGCATCATGATTATGACCTTGTTTTGCTAAAACCATTGGTTGGTAAGAGGATTGTGGATTAAACATACTCTATAAATACTATCCATAGCACGCATTTAATTTCATCATCAACAACAAACATCTCTTCAGACTTACCTACAAAGTTTGAATTTACATTTCTTTCCAATGGCTTCTTCATCGCCTTTTCTGCCTACTATACTTTTGGGGCTTGTTCTCGGGATCTTATTTACAGCTCTACTTCCTATGGCTACTGCCAACGAGCCACTGACAGAGGTATTTGAGAATTGGATGGCTAACTTTGGTCGCGTCTATGCAAGCGATGCTGAAAAGTCGCTTCGCTTGGAGGTGTTCAAGACCAACCTGCAATACATCGAGTCCACAAACAACCAACCCGGTCTTACGTACAAACTCGGTCTTAATAAGTTTGCTGATCTTACGAACTCGGAGTTTATGGCTAAGTATGCAAGCTACACTCCACGCAGTGGACCGAAGAACTCAACCCCATCCAAATACTCAACATTTGTATCAGCCCCGACATCGATTGACTGGCGGTCTCAAGGTGCGGTCACACCGGTTAAGGATCAAGGAGATTGCGGTGAGTAAAACTATAAGTTTGCGTTATTAAAAACAAGCATGTCATCTACCATGATATAGGAACAATGAGAAACTAATCTTAACAATGTTAATTCACACTCGAAAAACAAGAGTTCTCATAGCATATTATGTCGAGATTTCTCGACTTGCTCTTGTGCCAACACACAGTGACCTATAAAATTAAAGTAACATTTACTTGACTTTTTTCTCTCTCTCGAAAATACTAGAATTCATAATATATTTTTGGCACCAGATGTGACTCCTAGATTTTTATTAAATAACAAAGCTCTGTATTTCTTTAAAGAAAGAAAACTGTTATGCTGAGTATTATGCCTTGATTTTTATTCGGAAAAGAAAAAAAACAGTGTCATTATTTTCATTATCAACTATGAGTGCAGGTAGCTGTTGGGCTTTCTCGGCTGTAGCTGCTATCGAGGGGATAAACAAAATCAGAACCGGACAATTGGTGACTCTTTCGGAGCAGGAGCTGGTAGACTGTGTTACCTCTTGTTACGGATGCAACGGAGGATATATGGACTATGCCTTTCAATGGGTGAAAAATAACGGGGGCATCACAAATTCGACGGACTACCCATACAAGGCGTTGCAAGGAACTTGCAACACCGTGAAGACCGCTCACCGTCAAGTTACCATCACCGGTTACGCAGGCGTCACCCCTTACAGTGAGACTTCTCTCATGAATGCCGTCGCGATCCAACCTGTTTCTGTAGCCATTGAATCAAGTGGATATTCTTTCCAACTTTACACGAGTGGAGTTTTTACTGGCTCATGCGGGACGAGTCTAGACCACGGCGTGACAGTAGTTGGGTACAGCAACAGCGTAACCCCTCACTACTGGATAGTGAAGAACTCGTGGGGTACATCTTGGGGCGAGTCTGGATACATCAGGATGAAGAAGGACATTACCAGCACAGCAGGCTTGTGCGGTATCGCCATTGAACCCTTTTATCCTACCAAGTGATTTTGATGATGAGCATGACCGTCAGGACTTGTGCTTTACATTTTTCATTGGATACAACTGCTACTTAAGTGACCAATGAGGCTCTGAATAAAAATTAATGTATGCATGTGTGCTTTGTGGAAAGAGATCTATCAGTGAATAAAACAAATGGAAGTTTGTATCAAAATAGTTCTATATTCGTTCTATATCGTTTATGTATTGTTGGAACGATGTTGGAAAGCGCGAGACCTATACTCTTGTTTTAAGCCTAGTTCTATCTTCTTCAAGTATTACTCACAGAAACACTCTAATGTAATGGATCTTAAGGAGAAAAGCATAATAAATTCATCACATAATGTCACCAATGTTATAAATGGAGCTTATCCAATGACATGCGCATCAACACTTCAAGAAGGAAGTAACAAAACGTAACATAGAATAAACAAATTAAATAAGCGGCGTTTCATAGGAGATGCCAGAAGAGGGTGACTTTTAATTAACTTCAACATAATGTATTACTCAAGAAATTAAAATGACCAAATATACCGAAGACAACTTGTATGAGTCACTTTTATTTTGTCATGAAAGTACCCGATTTCTGCTTACCGTAAGAAATTGCTCCTTGTAGACGAAAAACGACAAAAGCCGGATTGCTAACTTCAAAATAAATTTTGATTCAATAAACAACAATGCGATTCTTCGAGGTGATTCGATATACAACCTGCATATAATTTTTCAAGACAATATATTCCACGATATGTCATCCGCTGTTACCGTTTTTTCCTCTACTAAACCACAAGTAATTGAATAGAACGTTGTTTGGTCCTTGACATTAATTTATGCCTGAAGAATTAATACAATAACGACAACACATATCCGTACAACATAGAAATACAAGTTTTTTTAATTACAGTTTAAACAACAGAAAATTATTTTCATCATAAAAACAAGCGTTGTGAAGCGAGCAGGGCTTTGCTTTTTTTTTTTTCATTACGGATAAAACATTTGTTTAATTCTTTCGCAATTTAGGTCGCCGCAGCGATATCATATTCTGTAACAAGAATAACCCCACACTCAAATAAGCAGAAATTAGGGAAACACAACTTCTCATGTTTGCGAGCTGGCGTTTTCAGACATTTCCGGGCACACAGGGACAATTGCTTCTAGGAGTGTGAGGCTATCACCGCGAACAAGATCGAATCAAAACGATTAGTTTTTTGTACGAGTTAAAATATTATAACTTGTCAAAGTGAGTTGTAGAAAACAAATGTTTAAAATATGTTGTTTCCATGGGACTCTTCCTCACGCATCCATAATGTTGTGACATATCTCAAAATTATTACTAGATATCATTTATTACCTATAGAAATGCATGAAACAAAAATTTGAACAATGTACGAAACATACATTTCCATTTCCCATCACGTCTTCATCTTTGTCGTAATGAGTGTGTCGGTCTCGCCTACAAAGGTACTATCTTAAATAAAACAGAAGGTAAGAATATACTAGAATCTTTTTGTTGTCCGGAAGTTCTTGCATGTTGATATCTCGCAAACTTATCTATATTCCGACCCGTATTTTGTACCAAAACCTGTGTTTAGAACTGTCAAATCGTGTTTATTTCATTGAATATCTATAGAATGTGGTACTGCTGCGTATTTGCTCTTACTTTGGAGAAAACGGGTGAAACCGAGGAAGAATATGGAATTTGAAGGTTTATATACGGTCCGTGTACCTTCTTATGCGGACCGTACAACCCTCTGCTCGACCACAGACACGACCAGGACACCAATCTCAGCACCTGAAATTAAAACGGTCATAGATTTTGACTCGTAACTCTGTTTTGAGTGTATAACCACTTTTCGGAAAGCTTGCGAGAAGATCTACAATCTGAGCTAGAGACACAGGTACACGGTCTGTGTAGAATTTCACACGGGCCGTGTCAAGCATTTCCAACCGCTGACTCGACCGCAGGAAGAACACAGGCACACGGTCCGTGTAGAATTCCACACGGGCCGTGTCAAGCATTTTCGAAAACAGATTCAGAATTTGGAAACAAGGCTAATTGATGGAAGGTCGGCCAGAAAAGCATATAAGCGGGATTTCTTGCACCAGAGGGACATTCTGGAGCAGAGAAGCAATTGCTAGGGTTTGGACTTGGCGGCTAAGCTTGGAGACGAAGTTGAGAAGCGAAAGACGCGAGTTTTCGACGGATCTTCATTGTTCTTCGAGTTTTTTCTATGAACTCCTTTATCTTTATTTGCTTTATTTGCTTTTTAATCATGTTAGAGTAGACTTTTAGTTTCTAGGGTTGTGATGTAATCGAATGTTTTGTTTTGCATGTTAGTTACTGGATTCTTTTGTTAAAATTTATGTTTGCTTGATGGTGTTTGATTTTAATTGCTTGATTTTAATTGCTTAGTCTAAGTTGTTTGATTTTTATTGGTTTACCACTAGATGAATGCGCACATCTAGAAGGTACTTTGGCCCTTATAATCTCTCAATCAAACTAAGTACATGAGGTAGGATTAGTGATCCGGAAGGTGAAACCAAGTAGTAGCCGACAGGTGAACATTTCCTCATATCGACGGAATGAGGTTACCTTTAGTATACCAAACAAGCAACTAGGTAATTCAGACCAACATATGACAGTTGAGGTCTAGAACCCGACGAGGGCACATATTGCAATTCCATACCAAGTTAATGAACCAACAGACGACAGTTGAGGTTTGGGAACATTAGGTCTGGTCAGTAGAACCCTACACAAAGGAACAACACAAAGAAACAATAACTGCTGCATTCACTCGAGGGCCACACGGACCGTGTACGACAGTACCCGGCCCGTGTAGGACACTACACGGACCGGGTACCTCGAGGCAGAACTGAGATGAAGTCATAACCCTGGAAACGCCTTTTTACTTTTGATTTAAACCGAGTTGATTTACTTTCTTGCATTTTAATTACTGTGATCGAATTGTTAGGAACTATAAAAACCCAAAACCAACATTTTCCAACTTCTAGTCTTTATTTAATTTAGGCAGAATTCTAGTTAAAGACTTGAACCGTCCCTGTGATCGATACCCGAATTTATACTACTCGATAGGATTGTATACTTGCAGTCTGAACCGAAAAGTGTATTGAAGGTTAAAAAGTGCAGTTTACTGTACTGAAACTTTGTACTATACCTTTTGGTGTAACACATGTTCGCACCGATGAAAGCAAAAATAGAAAATCATAATTTGAAAGCCAAAACAGAAGGTCATAAACTCAAATCATGAAAACATAATATCTTAATTGATATGGCGTTATTTTTTGTTGTTGTGAGTCAACATGTGAGATCTCAAGACTCTAGTTAGCTGCGTGGCAACAAACAACGACATGCAGTTCAACAAGAACTGTAGAGACAGTTCTGTATAGATCACTGAACGACAACCGATAAGGTATATCTTAAAAATATATACCACATTCTACATGTTTCAACACAAAAACTCTAGAGAAAAATGCAACTTTAATTCAATATTTTATGAACTCAACATCACTCTTGCTTGCTCAAGGTCATTCACGGTGTCTCTTTTTGTTTATTGTAGCCTCATGCTTTTCTTACATGTAAAGACATCATGATTATGACCTTGTTTTGCTAAAACCATTGGTTGGTAAATTAAATAGGTTTAAGGTAGGGTTCAATACTCTCAAAGTTTATGCGGTGGTGCTAATTGTGCTAAGGTTAGAATTAATCAATTAAATAGAGATTCTCTCTTGGGATCATGTGCTCTCTTCCTAAATTATGCAAAATATAAATTTAGACGTTTCTCTACCCCGCATGCGACACTGTCACTGTCGCATGCTTTATAGATTTTCTCACAGCAACCCTCATGCGATACTATCACTACCCCATATGCTGGCTTGGTTTCTGCTTATGCCATTTGATGGGTTTCCGATCTTGCGATCAGCTTTTGGGCTATCAATTCTAAGTATCTTAGGTATGCAATTATCTTTTTCACACAAACACAATTGATCATTCCCTATTATACCCCACAATTAAATATCCCAAAGACCCTACCTAATTAAGGTGTTTCCTAATATAATCTAAATAAACAATTTACACTATCTTGCCAATGTAGCCTACTGGATTCTAACCCTAGTCTTTAAACCGTTGCCAAACGTCGTTAGCCGAAGTGTTACATATACACATGCATTATCCCACTCACACCGGGATGCAACGAAATAGTACACCTATTGGTATGTGGAGGACATTGGCATATAGTAGACAGAACTATGTATGCAAGGATTTAATAAAAAATAATTTAAATAATAAAGTAAACTCAATTCAACATAAACAAAACATAAATTTATATTAAAACATAACTTAGAATTCGAGTACAACCCTCACCCTAGAGATGAGAAGTTTAGCTTCTCATGGCCATGTCAAAATAAAAAGAATAAAATAAAGATAACATAAATTACAACCCAATTGAAGATGGATGAACCTTTGCCTCCTTAGATGACGCCTTCTTCTCCTACCTGGCTTCCGATGGCTACCCTTCTCTCTCTAAGTAACTCTCTAACCTAACATAGCAATGAGGATTGCTAATCTCTATTCTATGAACTTAACACAATTAAACACGCACACTAAAATCAATTACAAGAGAGGTATTTATAGCCTTCCTAAATGAGAGATGGAGTAGGGGAAGTTGTGGAGGTAGAGCAAACTTGGGGTGCACTTCAAGTTTGCTTAGATGAAGCCAAAAATAGCTATGAAAGCTTGCCGCTGAAGCAATTGCGACCATCTGGAAGAATTATGCCAAAAATAGCATCAACGGTGGAGATTTGATCAGAATCAAAACAGTCAACGGATTGAGTCCACGGATCGTGCGACATAAGTCTATGCTGCATACGGCATAGGGGAACCCGCATGACTTCCTAACTTAGCTAATTTTGCTGTAATTTTGTCATTTCGCATGTTGTGCACTTCATGTGAGGTGTTGCATGGTCAATGTAATGTCCTATTTTGGTGTCATTTTCAGAAATCGCCTAAATTCGACACTTTTGCTCTGTTTTTGGTCTAAATACGCAACTTTCTCAAAAATCTGCCAAAAAGACCTAAAACACACACATTTTGCGGTAAATAAATCGGGAATATGGATACTTTGCATTCGCTTTTCGCCATTTTTCGGAGAAAATATATGGATTTTCACTATATATTTTGGCTTCATCAATGCACATAAAATTTTTATTAGTTTGTGATTTTATTTTTCTATGAATCAATAAGATAAAACATCAACGTCCATAATTTATCCATATTAATGTATTTTTTGCAAGGTCTTAATACTGATAAAAAAAATTGAAATGTCACAATCTTGTATATGTGTATAGAGAAAATGATATATATCAAATCTAATAGTTTTAGTTTGATATTTGAGTTATAAATTTTAATTTTATTAACGTTTGAGAATGGAGGCAAACAAATGCACAAAAAATGAAGGCATTTGAACCCTCCTCATCAATTTGATATTTTAGAAAATATTTTTTGAATACAACATTAAAATTAGAGATGTGTTCTTCATTTGTTATATGCACGTGTATGAAATTTAGATCGTCTGAAAGACATATATATCATCTTGTTTTCTATCAAAATAGTATAATATTTTTAACGATAGAGTTTTAATGACTCTACGATGAATTTTACCAATGAAATTGGCTCACATTTTACCTAAATAATTGATAACAAAATTAATTTTTTTTTTGCTTTTTTTACTTTAAACAATATTTTTTCAATATCAAGTGGATGTATATTAAATTTATTTTCTCTAATGTGTGTTGTTTTATATGCTGTTATATGTATATACCAATTATTATTTTTTTTTTTCTAGTCTTGAGACCAACCAATTCAGAAAATTAGAAGTACACGTCTCAACTACCTGTTTCCAATTAGAATTTGACGAATTATTGCAAGAATTTAATTACATTAAATAAATGAAATGAGAGATTTGGTTAGAATGGCTAGCTGTACGTACGTAAATGCTAATGACAGATTGACATGAGACTATTAAAAACCAATATATAATGTTCGTGCGAACTCTTTCTAAGAAAAAAGAAGTTAGTGCGAACTTATTGGATATGTTCTTTTAAATAGGAATGATGAATTGTGAGTGCGAATTAGAATTTCTTTATGTTACATATATATATCTATTAAAAACAGTTAATTAATTTAATAAAAATCTTTATTGATTAGTTTCTCAAAGAAACAATATACAATACCATATTCTATATGTTGGTTACAAAGCTTAAAGAGCCATTAGAGGTAGGGGTGTAAACGGGGTGGATATTATCCGACTGTATCCACGTACCGTACGTATTCTTGCACTAGAAGTAATAAAGAAAAAGTATACAAGAAACTACTTTTTCTCAAAATATCTCGTCAATTCTTGTACTAGAAGTCATTCTTATTTAAGTCTTGCATCTTGTTTTCTTTTTTGTCCTTTCGGTGTTAATGTTGTGACCTAGAAGTCAATCATTGGATATTGTATTCTAAGCTTTGTTCATCCATTGGATTATTTATATCACCTTGTTTGAGTTAAAAATACTTGAATTGTGAAACTCCATAATTGTGTATAATGATAAACTCTAAATTATCTGTAGTTTTAATAGTTTTTTTTTTTTTTTTAACTTGATAGGAGCTACCAAGTGTGCATTAAAATAGCCAAGTTTTACATCCGAACCCAACCATGTTGGTTAGTTTAGCATTACAACCAAAAATAGCAATTATAAAAAACTTGAAAATTACAACGCCCTCGTAGCGTTTCCTCAATTTCTTATAAAACCTCCACTGGTTCCTCCTCCGGCTCCTCCTCTGACTCTTCCTCAGGTTCACCCTGAGGCTCCTCCTCCATTTGTTCCTCCGTTTCCACCTCCGTCAGCTCCTCTTAACGGGTCAAAGTCACAAATACCTAGTTCAATTAAAGGCTCTGTTTGACACCAGCCGTCCAAGAAGATGCACAAGGACACAACTAGCTTAACTAAATATCACTCAAAGAGGAGCAAGATTAACTCTACATAGCACAAAGAGGAGATAACTCAATTCAAAGTTGCCCAACAAATTAAGTTTGGCTTTTCTTATAGTTACATTAACACCCAAGGACAGCTAAACATTAATACTATCTTTTATTCTCCCAAAATACTCCTAATTAACTTCCTAGAGATCCTGACGCAGTGCGTACCGAGATCGCAACCGATTCAGATTTGGATGCAGACGATGGCCACAGTAAATCCAAACCAATCAAGGATTTATTAGCATGGATGGTCTTCTAGGAAAATTTATTGGTATGGATGGTCTTCTAGGCAAATTAAATGGCATGGATGGTCTTCTAGGCAAATTAATATTATTCCTTTGTATTTTGTTTTATTCAACAAAACTTTATTTTCTTCTTTAACCGGCAGGATATAATCTTGCATGGCAAATTTTGTTGCTTTGGGTTTTGGGTTAATTAACATTTAATATTATATCTTAGGGATTAAGTCAAGTTTGGTTATAAAAGGGAACATATGTGATTGTTGAAAGGAGTTGAATATTGAATAGAAAATTGTGTGTTTGTTTGTTTGAGTTATTTGTGAGCAATACCCTTTGTCTCTTACCATAAAACCGAGTACTTGAGCTTAACGGGCAAGACAGTATCGGGACCGCCTTGCGTCAATTGGTATCAGAGCGAGGTTCGACAACCACCTTCGCGCTTGCGGGAAGTTGTATCTTCGACAACCGCCAAATTCGACAACCACCTCCATCAACAAAACCTCACGCTATTTCCACCTATCACCAACACTATGGCCGATCCTAACCTTCTCGCTATTCTCGATCGTATGCAACAAAATCATACCGACACCATGCAACTCCTCACTAATCTAATTGAACGCCTTGCTCCCACCAACAACCAAAACAATCACCAAAATCCACAAAATAATAACGATGGAACTCCACCTCTCTATAAACGCCCACAAGACCGAGAACCAATGTGGAATGGCGGACTATGTGTAAAAATTCCTGATTTTTTTTGGGAAGCCTCAAGCCCGAGGAATTTCTTGATTGGACCAATACCGTGGATAGGGCAGCAGCAAGCCCGAGGAATTTTTTTGGGAAGCCTCAAGCCCGAGCAAGTTCCGTTTGTGACAATACGGCTACGAGATAGGGCAGCAGCATGGTGGCAAACTTATAAGTTTCGCCGCTACCTCGATGGCTTTCCCCCTCTCAACAATTGGTTCGATTTGAAGCGTGAGATGACTCGCGAGTTCTTACCGCACAACTACCGACAAAGTGAGAATCGTGACCGTCAGCCAAGGCACGACTCTACAAGCAACCGCCAACATTTCTCCTCACCACCGAGCTACAACAACATTTCTCCTCAACACCGTTACAATATCTCCACTAATGTTATTTCTCCTTCTCCTCACCTCCAACAGAGAGACAACTATTCCAAAATCCTCAATCGTTTGCCTTGTGGTTCAAAAGGAGAAAATTTCAACGGAGTAGATGAAGAGATCAACCCCTTCCACGGCAGCAAATCATTGGTCTCATGTGATGAAGATGCTCGACACCAGCACCATAGCCCACCGAGCACATGTTCCAAACAGGTCACAGACCAAAAGGCAACCACTCCAATGGAAGAGCGCCCAGAACAGTCGGATGAGCTTTTCGATAGGCTTGTCACGGTTGAAGAAAGTCAAAAGCTCGATGATGAAGATGATGTCAAAACCGTGACGGGTAAACTCGAGACAAAAATAGAGTCCTTTGAGAACTCTTCAGAATTTAATGAAAACTTTGTTGGTAATTCGTCGGTGTATTCGAGTAATCTTCCAAATGTTTTGTCCATTGAGGTTAGAGTTAGAGATGATCTTTTGTTGCAAACAAAACATTGGTGTTCAACCAACAATGAGGTCTTGAAGTCCAACTACAATGATCCATTCTTGCAGTCGGGTTCCCCAGCAAAGTCAGCGGGTTATGACGGTACCAGAAAATTCTTCCCGAGAAAGTTCTTCCAGAGAAAATCCGCAGGTTATGATGGTATCCGAAAATTCAACTGTGACTATTCGGTTAGTTGGAAGAGTTGTTCACAGACCACACATATAGTAACAATACAAGTTTCCAACAGTACACGAATCCGAGTAGTGTTACTTGTTGTCACAAGGTTTGAACCCGAAAGTGTTTTTGTGTACAACTACAAAGAAGTCTATAAAGATAAGAGGAAGAAAACCCGAACTCGAGGCGAAAATACAAGCTTGAGGTCAAGCTTTCATCAACCCGGGGAGTCTGACGCAGTGCGTACCGAGATCGCAACCGATTCAGATTTGGATGCAGACGATGGCCACAGTAAATCCAAACCAATCAAGGATTTATTAGCATGGATGGTCTTCTAGGAAAATTTATTGGCATGGATGGTCTTCTAGACAAATTAATATTATTCCTTTGTATTTTTTTTTATTCAACAAAACTTTATTTTCTTCTTTGACCGGCAGGATATAATCTTGCATGGCAAATTTTGTTGCTTTGGGTTTTGGGTTTTTGGTTAATTAACATTTAATATTATATCTTAGGGATTAAGTCAAGTTTGGCTATAAAGGGGAACATATGTGATTGTTGAAAGGTGGAATATTGAATAGAAAATTGTGTGTTTGTTTGTTTGAGTTATTTGTGAGCAATACCCTTTGTCTCTTACCATAAAACCGAGTACTTGAGCTTAACGGGCAAGACAGTATCGGGACCGCCTTCCGTCAGATCCACAAAACACAACTTGACTCATCTGGATACAAATATCCTTTTGACCATAATTAAAACACACTAAAAAATCACAACCAACTAATTAATAACACAACCCAAAACTGACCACTTCCCTAGACACGCCCTATTGACTGTGATGCCTTCTGATTAATTCTGGAAAATTGTAAACACCAAGTTGTAGATAATGTTATACGCTTTCCAAAGAACTTTGAATCGGGCTTAATCCGAGTTTGTATGAGCCAGATATGTTCAAAATACTAGAGTGTGTCAGCAGGTGGGCAGGTGGCAGTTTTAGACTATTGAACTGTCATTGCTGGAACTGATCTGATTTTTTTGTTGCATCCTGGACCGTGTCACTGTTGGGGAGTTAGGGTGAAGGTTTGCGCTGGGGTTGTGTGTTGGTGAGGTGGATTGGGATTTCTGTCTCCTGTTAGATACCAATTGTTTATAATTTAAGGATATTGATATATTGTTACCCTTTCAATTATTCCTCTCCTATATAAGGATAAAAACTTTTCTCCGAAGGACATTTTTCATATAAAAACTGAATGTAAGGCAAAGCTCTATAAAAATAGATAAAGGAAACAATAACCATATAAATTTCTTAATATTTGTTGAGAAATAAAGTTGTTACTGTGCCTTTTGTATTATTAGAAACTCACTCCATATATGGACTAGGGATACATTTGTAATTTTACACAATATATGGACTATTTTGTAACTTTGAAATATTGTAATAAAAATAGATGAGGAGTTAGTGAGCTGAGTTTACACTGAACCCTCTTTTTCCTAAATATCTCGTTCTTTCTTTCTTGTTTCCTAAAACCCTAGAAATCAACATGGTATCAGAGCCTACGATCCAACCCGATTGAATTTCTTTTCTTACCCCAAATAAGTAGAGAATAGATTGTTTACCTCAGTAAGAGAGAAATCGTTGTAAGAAGAGAAGAAATCGCAAAAAAAAAAAATGGTGAAGTCGCTGGTTGCTGTCGCTGGGATTTAAGGATCATTTGAAGTAAAGTGAAGTTGCTGGTTGCTCCAAGAAGAGGCTCACCTGAAGAAAAGTGACACGGACTGAAATTGCTCCAAGAAGAGAGTACGATTGCCCAAAAGAGACAGAAATTGCTCTAAGGAGGCTGAATCGCTGATTGAAACTGCTCCAAGAGAAGCAGAGTCACGATAGATATCGGTGTGTTTACTTTGTTTAGGTTGTGCACACATAATTACAAAGGTAATATTCTCTAAATTTGTTGAACTGAGAAGATGAGCTCAGAAATTTCAAGAGGAAAATCTGGTCCAACCACCGGTACTGAAATTGGGTCTGGAACTGGTACCAATTCTACCCAGGTTGTGTACCATGGGGATATAACATCTATCAAATTTAATGGATCAAATTACTTGGATTGGTCAAGGGCTATGATCATAGCATTAAGAGGACGTAGATTGCTTGGATATATTAATGGAGAGATAAAAGCACCAGGTGAAACAGATGCAAAGTATTCTGACTGGAGGGCAACTGTTTATAGTTTTATGGCTGTCATAAACAATACTATATTACCCGAGTTGGGAAGGAATTTTCTAGGTGTAGCAATTGCAAGGGACATGTGGTTAGCAATTGAGGCAACTTATTCCCACAAAGGAGATGATGCAAGGTTGTTTGAAATCAAAGAAAGTATTCAAAAATGCACTCAAGGAAACCGTTCAGTGCAAGAGTACTACTCAGAACTTCAAGGACTATGGAATGAACTTAAGGTATGTGAAAAACCATGTCCAAATTGTGTTCAAACTGGAGAGAAAAATAAGGTGTTTGATTTTCTCATGGGATTAAATTCTGAATATGAATGTGTGAGGAGTATGGTGTTTGCTCAATTATCTCTTCCACCTGGGTCAGTATATTATGCTGTTCAGCGTGAGGAAACAAGGAAACGAATGATGGAAACATCTATTGGTGAGACTGAAAAGGTAGGAATGGTGGCAAAGAATGTACCTATGAGAGGTCGAGGTAGAGGTTTTAACCAAGGAGGAAGAGGACGTGGTAGATCCTTTGGTGACCGTGATAAACTCAAGTGCTCTCATTGTGGCAAAATGAGGCACACCAAGGAAGAGTGTTGGGATATAGTTGGAAGGCCACCTCACATTGGAAGAGGAAGAAGGGCCTTCAATGCTGTTGGAGAAGGTACATCACAGACAATAGGAATGCAAGAATATCAGGACTTGAAGAGACAACTTGATGAGTTAAAAGTTAGTCTCTCCGAATCTCAACTTGGCATGTCTCAAGTTTTTGATGCTCAACAAAGTTCTCATGCATCAGCCAACTTAGCATCCTCTAGTGGAAAATGGGTAATAGATAATGGTGCCACTGATCACTACTCTGGTATGAAACACCTTTTCTCAAAATTCCACCTATATAACCAGCCCAATTCAATGACCATTGCTGATGGTTCTTCAATTCCAATTGTTGGAAAAGGATCCATTTCTACCCCTATTGCCACACTCAATCCAGTTTCATTTGTACCTAACTTACCAGTCAATCTTCTCTCCGTAAGTGCCATTACTAAGAGCTTGTCATGTAGTGTAACTTTCTTTCCAAATCATTGTATTTTTCAGGACTTGATGACGGGCAACCTCCTTGGGAGTGGCTATGAAAAGGATGGATTGTACCTTCTTGAAGATCCAAGAGTAAAGACTTCATCTTGTGGGTTAGGTTGTTCTAAATTGGAAAGTCTAGAACTTCTTCATTATAGGTTAGGTCATTTGCACCCTACAAAGTTGTGTATTTTGTTTCCAGAACTTTCAAAGTCAAAGGAAGATTTTAAATGTACAGTTTGTGTTAGAGCTAAACAGGTCAGGAGTCACTATCCTATAATCAATGATCATTGTACTACTCCTTTTGAAATTATTCATAGTGATATTTGGGGTCCATCTCCTGTTGCATCTATTTTTGGATATAAATATTATGTTTGCTTTGTGGATGATTGTTCTCGTTATACCACTATTTTCTTAATAAAATCAAAGAGTGAAGTTGCCTCCATTTTTCCAATATATGACAAGATGGTTCAGACTCAATATGGTGCAACTGTCAAGATTTTGAGAAGTGATAATGGAAGAGAATATCTCTCTTCTGAACTTCAAAAATATTTGGAGTTGCATGGTATTAAGTCTCAAGCAAGTTGCCCCTATACTCCACAGCAAAATGGGGTAGCTGAGAGAAAGAATCGACATATATTGGAGGTAACTCGTTCTCTTATGATTGGTATGAATGTGCCAAAGTATTTGTGGTCTGAAGCAATGCTGACTTCTGTGTATTTGATAAATCGAATGCCTTCAAAGATTCTTAATGGAAAGACACCACTTCAAATTGTTGATTCCAAATCAATATTATTTTCCATACCTCCAAAGGTCTTTGGTTGCATTTGTTTTGTCCACACGAAGGGAACTATGTATGACAAATTGGACTCCAGAGCTATCAAATGTCTTCATAGGATATTTAAATTCTCAAAAGGGGTACAAGTGCTTTGATCCTATCACCAAACGTAGGTATGTTTCAATGGATGTCACATTTTTTGAAAATCAACCGTACTTTAATTCTTGTGAAAATAGCTTTTGTAAAGACCTAACTAAAAATGAAGAAGAATTCTTTTTCCCAAGTCAATTAGAGTATGTCTTCAATCCAAACACTATAGAAAACTTGTCTAGTGAGGATAGAGAACCTCAACCCACTGAGATGAAAGTCTATACAAGAGGTAAACGAGAAGTGGTACTTCCAACCTCTTCAAATGTCACAGAACAAGGAGGTGCCTCAAATCAAGATATGGAAAATACAATGTTTGACAAGGAAGGTAACACAGATCCCTTGCCACATTATCTTGACCTACCCATTGCTCTCCGAAAAGGTAAACGAAACATCAAATTCCCAATTAGTAAATATGCCTCATATTCTCACCTATCTAAACCCCTTCAAGCCTTATTACCTCATGTGATACAGTATCTATTCCTAGGACTACTAGGGAAGCTTTGGAATCTGATGCTTGGAGAAAAGCAATGGAAGAAGAAATGTATGCTCTTGAGAAGAGTGGGACATGGGAAGTTTGTGAACTCCCAAAAGCTAAGAAGACAGTTGGTTGTCGATGGGTATATACCATTAAATTTCAACCTGACGGTAAAATTGAAAAGTACAAAGCTCGATTGGTTGCTAAAGGGTATACACAAACACAAGGGGTGGACTATGATGATACTTTTGCTCCGGTGGCTAAATTGAACTCGGTACGCATTTTACTTTCCATTGCTGCTTGCAAAAAATGGGAACTCTATCAATTAGATGTGAAAAATGCTTTCCTTCATGGATCTTTGGAGGAAGAAGTATATATGGATCAACCACCGGGTTTTAAACTTGAGGGGGAGACACATAAGGTGTGTCGATTGAGAAAATCATTATATGGTCTCAAACAGTCACCTCGAGCTTGGTTTGCACGATTGAGTTCTATCATGATCAGCTTGGGATATGTACAAACACATTCTGATCATACTGTGTTTGTAAGAAGGGGTGAGAAGGTATGTGTTTTAATTGTATATGTTGATGATATAATTGTGACAGGAGATGATGTTGAGGAGATAAATCGATTGAAAGACAATCTGAAAAATGCATTTGAGATCAAGGATCTAGGTAAGTTGAGATATTTTCTTGGAATTGAAGTGTCTCGTTCAGAAAAGGGTATTTTTATATGTCAAAGAAAATATACCCTTGACTTGCTAAAAGAAACTGGGATGTTGGGTTGTAAAACAGTGACAAGTCCTATTGAACCAAACCATAAACTTTGGGATAAAACAACTAGGCCATTAGAAGATCCAACTGTTTACAAGAGACTAATTGGAAAGTTGTTATATTTGACAATTACTCGACCTGATATAACCTATGCTGTTAGTGTCCTTAGCCAATTTTTGCAAAATCCCTCACATGAACAGCTACAAGCTGCTTATCGAGTTTTGAAATACCTAAAACGGGAACCAGGAAAAGGTCTTTTGTACTCTCATGGAAATGTTCTAAACATTGATATATACACTGATGCTGATTGGGCTGGGAGTACCATTGATCGAAGGTCCACATCTGGTTATTGCACTTTCATTGGGGGTAATTTAGTCTCTTGGAAAAGTAAGAAGCAAAAGGTTGTCTCCCGATCGAGTGCAGAGGCAGAATATAGAGCTATGGCAAATGGGACATGTGAGGGTATGTGGATAAAAACATTGTTGGATGAGTTAGGGTTCAAGATAACACAACCAATTCCTCTATATTGTGATAATCAAGCAGCTCTCCATATTGCTAGCAATCCTGTTTTTCATGAACGAACGAAGCACATAGAGGTGGACTGTCACTTAGTGCGTGAGAAGTCTGTGAAGGAGAAAGTGGTTGATCCAAAGCATGTGAGATCTCAGGAACAATTAGCTGATGTGTTTACGAAAGGGTTGTCTGGAAAAAGGATAGAAGAAATATGTTCCAAGTTGGGCATGATAAATATCTATGCTCCAACGTGAGGGGGAGTGTTGAGAAATAAAGTTGTTACTGTGCCTTTTGTATTATTAGAAACTCACTCCATATATGGACTAGGGATACATTTGTAATTTTACACAATATATGGACTAGTTTGTAACTTTGAAATATTGTAATAGAAATAGATGAGGAGTCAGTGAGCTGAGTTTACACTGAACCCTCTTTTTCCTAAATATCTCGTTTTTTCTTTCTTGTTTCCTAAAACCCTAGAAATCAACAATATTCATACCAGAGTTTTGTTTGTTAATTTAATAATGTACACACGGAGCAAATAAAATTTACAAAAAAGAAATAATTCTTAGGCACAATCAAATGATAAATAGAAACAATTGAGATTCTTTTCAAATAAATAGAAAAAAAATGAAAAATCCAAACCAAAGGTTTCATTCAAGAAACAATCAAGAAACTTTTGAATAGTCAGAAGAAAGAACATAAATCCACCCGAAAGCTTCAATCAATTGGATTTGGTTTCTCTACGACCTTATCCGCACCGCCACAGGACTCCTTACATATCGTGTTCCATCCGACCATGTAATGCTTCCAAATATGTGGGTAGAGCTAGGGGTATCCACATTAAATGTTACACTAAATTTCTTCTCTTCACCAGTGCCAAACGTTAAACTATTGGGCTCTACCTTCACTCGAATACCTCTCGGTTCCTCAAATGTTGCAGTGTACGTGCCTGCAGGACCGACATTTTTAACTTTGCGGGTTACTGTAACTGAGCCTGTGAGGTTATAAATTGAAAATGATGGGTAGTTCAAGTCCTTAATATCTAGACGATTTGAAGGGCATCGATAGCCCCGCTCGAATAATGATACTTGGATTGAGTTGTAGCCAATAGAGCAAAGAAATTTCATATAGTCGGTCGTGTTGAGGTCGTAAATCAAACCTGGATCAGCTGCCGCATTTGGGTTCAAATGGCCTGACCCGTAGCTGAATGGCGTGGCAGTTATAAAGGATGAGTTTAAGATATTCTTTCCCTGATTATCTTTGATTGATGCTGCAATTTATTTTGAAGGAAAAAACCTCTTATTATAAATAATATAAATTGAAGCAAATCAAGGGAAAATAATAATCCATATAATTTTTCGGTTAGCACAACAATTTTGGCAATGGGCTGGGAAAAGCAGAACAGGGTAGTATGTTTTTTGGCAGCAAGTTAACAGATCAACTATAAAATTTGTAAAATACAAACTTGAACCATTCATTTCTTTTGATAAACCATTGACTTACTTGAACAGAAATGAAGATAACAAACCCATGTACTATTTCTGACGAGGATACTAGTTTGGTCCTTCAATCTTTTGTTTAGAACCTCAAACAAATGTATTTATTCAAAGGAGATTTATTTCAGAACTATCGTCAAAATGTTAGATGCCAATTGCCAACATCGTATGGCGGGATCCATTTGGTGGGAAAGGAACTTTTATGGAATACCGACCGGACTAATAATTCGATGCATATTGTGTTCAACTCTTATACACATAATTAACCATATAAACAAAAAGTTCCAGAATTTTTTTTATTACCAGTGGTCATAATAGCTGATCGGATGGCTGCTGGAGACCAATTAGGGTAGAGAGTGTGGAGAAGACTAACAATCCCTGATATGTGGGGGCATGACATGGATGTGCCAGATAAAGTATTGAATTTTACACGGCGTTTATCGAAGTCCTGACCAGTTGGTGAAGTTGACTCAGTCCATGCTGCTAGAACAAGGAAACCTGGGGCCGTTATATCAGGCTTCAAGATTCCAGGGGTAATTGTATTTGGCCCTTGAGATGAAAATGAAGCCATATATGGTGCCGGCATTGTTTTGAGCACAGTTTCTGGTTTCGTTATATAACCAAGTGCCGCACTGTAATTTAGTGAGCCTGATGTTAGTTTTAGGTCTATTATTTTATCCTTCTGTAAATTTTGTTTTCTAGTTCAGTACAAGTAAAATTAATAGAAGTACATCCGATCACTATATATACATAGTATGTATTGACTGGGAAAGATATCGGGACATTTAAAATAATTTTTTTTATTAAAGGGCCCAGGTACACCCAACATCTTTTAGATGTTATTCTTGAGAATTGAACTTGCATCTTTCCGTGGAGAGACGAGGACTTGTGCCACTGTACTAATGCCGCGATTACGCTTAAAATCTTTTATTTTCCTAATTTTTAGCAGCAAGGTTTATATGCTTTGTGCAATACCTCAAAGTACCAAGTAAAATCCTCAAGCATTCAACTCGTATGATATGTACATACCTGTTTGATTTGATGTATGACAACAAAGTTTGACCGACAGAGCTGGTGATTGCAACAGCGGGCAGGATGTGTTCCTCGGTTCTGATCTCATAGTCCATGGTTGCAGTATAAATCAAGACCATACCTACTCCACCAGCTCGCAAAACAACTTCTCCTTTATCTACCCCACTGATTGTTCCACTTGTGCAAATTACTATTGAACCGTTAACCTTCGCAGAATCTAACGAACCAAAGCGGCATAGCCGACTGACATATAATATTCAAATGTAGCATAATATTGTTAATTAATAGCATATATCTAGACTGAGAAAAGCTTCATGCTCAATTATATGTGAAGGTAAAAATGTGCAAATTGTGCCACATAATATTTATCCTTATCTCAACTTTTGAATCATGATTGATAGTCTTATTTTTGTTTCTAGCTATTTGCTTGATTTTGTATAGACCTTTAGGATTCTTGTTTGCTGATTTTGGGTGCTTGCTATAGTACCTTGGGACATGGTGGTATTGATAGTTGGTACCTTTTATGGAAATTTTATGTAGTTTATATTAATAAAATTTATTATTGTAACAATAAAATGCCGTACGCATTATTTTCTGTTGAATTGGCCGCTCGAGCGTCTGTTGACAGGATAACTGGGTATTTTCCTTGTGCTAGACTTGTTGATGAGAGGCTCACACCCTAAATTTTTAAGAAGGAATCCAGGTTAAGAGTTAACATATGTTAAATAAATTATATAAGTAGAAAACCAAATTGAAGTCAAATTTCAAATAAATTGTTAATTGGAACTTCATGAAGTCAATTAATTTATTTTCACAATTGACTGCAAGTAAAATGCACAAGGACCGATATTTTTTATGGGAGCGTGACTAGCATATCTATAATGAAATTATAATCTGAATAAACGTATTTTGAGTTACCTTCAGGCTTGTGTTGCCAAAAGATACATAGGCAGGGAATTCCCGATCCATTGTGCTAGCTGCCACTGTGAATATCCATGGTGCCAAGTTCAAAACCGTTCCAGGTGTAGGGCTGGAGTTACTGGCCGAGCAGACAACTTTTATGCCGTTCTTGACTGCATGAAATGATCCAATAGCGATACTGTCTATGAAATAATCCCTCGGAGGCCCACCCAAGGAGACGGACAGGACATGAACACCATCAGAGATAGCTGCATCAAAAGCTGCAATGATGTCGGCATCCTCACATCTATCAAACCAGCATACCTATAATGGTAAGAGAAAACATAAGCTCATACAAAAGCATCAGGGAGACATATTTTTCTGGTATTTTATCTTTGTCCAAGTTGTTGAAATATATTACTTAATTTTCTATAATAAAGTTAGATTTGAATAAAACTTCTTGAATTCTATAGTGGACAGAATTTGAGGCTGATTAAAGAGGGATTTAGAAGGGTAAACGTTGGTCAATCTTGGTGTATGACCTATGGATTTAGAGGTCTTTAAGTCTAGTTTTTAATGATGAAGGTTTTAAATCAGTTGGATTTCCCCATAGAAAGTTATGGCTATTTTAGTAATTAAAGGGATGTCCGAATTTATTGTGTTGTTTAGAATTCTGTTTTTATACTTTAATATATTGTACGAATTTCTAGAGTCTTCTTCTGATGTTAAGGATTATAAATGAAGAAAGAAGTTTGTTTGTTCTTGTTCTCCTCTCCAAATAGTGTTGTATCCACCATTTATTTTTGACACAAGTATGATGTGAACAAAGAAACAAAACTAACAAACCTTGTATGCTGCAACACGGGAACCGGGCGAACCCCCTTTGGCCGTGCCGTTGCCATGGCCAAAGAAGCTTGCACTTGCCACAAATGTTCCACCAGCTGTCGAAAGAGTATGAGTCCCATGGCCATCTGTGTCGCGAGGTGTCTTAAAGGATATGTTTAGTGGCGCTCCCACAAATGCCTCATATCCCTTATTAAAGTATCTCGCACCAATCAACTTCCTGCAGAAAAATATGTATCATAACCCTAGTCAAGGTTATAACATTTATATATACATCTAGCAAGACGATATTTTCTTCAAATGATTTTCAATTTTTTCGACGTCCTTTTCAAATCCCAATTGAAACCTGATCTATACTCTAAAAAAATGATGTCATTGTAGTAAAATGCGCATGACAAAATTTTGCCCCAGATTTTACAACTGAACAAAAGATGTTTTCTTCTTGATGTTGATTTCTTTTTCTTTTTTTCATTTTAACAGTTCTAGGGCATACAAATTTTGTTTACAGAACAAGATGCCAACACAAAACTTGCTCAACTTGGAACAAAATATGGAAATTTATATGGATCCCCAAATACAAGAAACATAATTCATGGGCAATTAATTTGAATATTTTGAGAGAGCGAGAGAGACTTGTTGCAAGTGAAGGTGGCATCGGACTTATTCTGGCAAATTCCTTTCCACTGACTTGGGACAGCAGCCATTCCATCATCTGCAAAGCTTTTTGATTCTGGCCATACACCTACGTACGTAGCACAAAAATTAAAATAGTTCATTGATTTCAAAAGTTACAAAACAAATATACCCTAGCTTTGCTAAATAATTAATATAGAATCTAATGTTGATGTAAAAGATGATATTATTAAAAATAATAATAATAATTTAGTAATAGTAGTAATAATAATAATAATAATAATATCAAGCTCTATCCTTCCATATATATAAACTAAATGCTCTTTTACCAAAGTATTGAAATAATCTGTATGAAGAATCTGTATGAAGAAACTAAATGCTCTATCCTTACCAACCTTGAGTTGGAATAATCTGTATGAAGAAACCCATGATTTACAAGACCTAACAGAAGCAATAACAGTACAAGAAATTGCAAGAGTGATAAATGACTGGCCAGCCAACAAAAGCCCGGGACCAGACGGCTTTACAGGTGAATTTTTCAAAGAATTCCAAGAAGTGTTATTGCCGGATTTGCACAAAGTAATTGCAGAAGTCCTTGATAAAGGATGGGATTTAGACAAACTCAATACTTCCTACATTGTTCTCATCCCGAAAAAAGATGCTGCAAAATCCCCAAAGGACTTCAGACCCATCAGCTTAATCCATGGAATACAAAAGCTTGTGTCCAAAGTTCTGGCCAACAGGCTACAACCCCATATGCAGCAACTTGTCAGTGACAACCAATCCGGATTCATGAAAGGCAGACAGATTACCGAAGGCTTTCTATATGCGCAACAGGCAATCCAAATGGCAAAAGAAATGAAGACACCGTTAGCTTTATTTAAAGCTGATATACACAAGGCGTTCGACACATTAAGTTGGGATTTTCTTGTAAAAGTGATGGAAAGTTTGGGTTTTCCGGACAAATGGATACATTGGATTGTTAACTGTGTCTTAAAAGGGTCTTCTCAGATAATTATAAATGGTCTGCTGGGGAGAAAGTTTAGCTTGAGATGGGGAGTACGGCAAGGAGACCCTTTATCCCCATTACTATTTATATTGGCGATGGACTTCTTACCAAGGTGGTTAAACAAACTAGTAGAAAGTGAAACTTGGAGACTCCCTTTCATGAACATGAGGCCATGCTTGCTGTATGCGGACGATTCTCTTTTCTTTATCAAACCTGAGCTTCGACAAATCCAAACACTCAAAATTGTCTTCACAGTGTTTCATCAAATATCGGGTCTGACAATTAACATGGACAAGTCAGAGTTGATACTACCTGCAGGGCACTTTGTCAATTCTCAGGAGCTCCTAGATGTATTGGGCTGCAAACAAGGAGCATACCCTTTCCAATATCTGGGACTTCCATTATCTGACAGAAGACTCCCAAAAAGTGCTTACTTGTCGTTAATAGAAAAGATTAACAAAAAATTAGAAGGATGGACTGCAAAGTTACTCTCCATTGCTGGAAGAATTGTATTAATTAATGCTGTTCTATCTTCTATACCGACATATTTTATGTCTATATTCAAAATTCCAACCTGGGTGATACTTGAGATTGATAAAAAAAGGAGAAACTATCTGTGGAAAAGGAATGGAGAAAACAACAAGGGGATGCCATTAGCAAATTGGGAGATGATATGTAAACCAAAGAAATTGGGTGGACTGGGTATCATTGACTTGAAAATTTTTAATGATGCGCTACTAGCTAAATGGTATTGGTTTTGGGTAAAACCGGAGGAAAGAATTTGGAAATCTCTGTTATCTACAACTCACAATCTTCAGAGACGAAGTGACATCCCACAGTGCAAGTTCTTCAAAGAAAATTTGACAGGAATTGTAAACCTTTGTGAATCGGTACTGAAGAGGGTTGTAGGTAATGGTGAGCGAACCAAATTTTGGTTTCACAACTGGGGGCATGGAATTCTCAAAAACGAACTACCACTTCTATTCGCTGAATCAAAGGATGCTGATATATCAGTACGAGAGGCATACCAGATGAGGGGGATACCAGATTTGCTTATGAATATCGGTATTATACAACAGTCCATTCAAGGCAATAGACAGCTATTTGCTTTGCAAAGCATCATGTCTTCGTCAGCACAAATACTTGGAAACCAAGATGATGATGCACTTTGGACTCTCACAAGTACAAACAACTTTTCTGTAAAATCGGCTTACCAGAGGTTGAAGGATACACCTGGCTTCAAAGAATCAATCCACAAGGTCTGGAAAATGAAAGTCCCGCCTAGAATCAAAGTCTTTGCATGGTTAGTTTATTTTGACAAAATACTGACTGCAGACAACTTAGAAAAAAGAGGTTGGAACCTTCCCAGCATGTGTGTCCTATGTAAATCGGCAAGAGAAACGGTGCATCATTTATTTTCTGAATGTACTTTCTCACTGCAACTATACAATAGTCTGAGCAATGTGGTTCCATCTTTAAACCATAACTGGAATGTCATTCTACAAGGAAAAGTTGCCCAGCATTGGATCACATGTAAAGAGGGAGATGGAAAATCAAGGGAGATCCTTTTATTGGCCATGTTTGTTCTATGGCGCGAAAGGTGTTCAAGAGTTTTTTCAGAAGAAACCAAACCATGGAGTGTATTGGCAGATGAGGTGCAAGAAATGTGGCAAACGTTGCATTAAACGACAGAAGAGTTTTACCTTAACATCCATTTTCCTTTAGCAAAAATTTCATACTGTAGCTTTTTTCTTCTTTTTAAAAAAAAGGGGGTTCAACAAAGTTGAACCGTTTTTGTAATATTTTAACTATTAAGTATCATCCTGAAACTTAAAACTGTTTTACTTCAGGTAATAAATCAAATAAGGACTTTGATCCTTATTTTTTCTCAAAAAAGTATTGAACTACGTATAATACTTGGTAAAATGATATATTGTCGGTCTTAAGAAGGCATATAGGGGTGGGAGTCCGAATCTGCTGCGATCCGGGGTAGGATCGCAGGATCCTGCGATTCCGAATCAACGGTTCAAATTTTTCTGTGCGCGGATGTCGAAAACACTTTGGAAAAGTAAATTTTCATGCACGCATCACGAAAAAAACCAACAGCTGAGATTCGGGATCGCAGGGTCCTGCGATTCCCGAGAATCACAGCAGATTTATTTTCATAGGGGTGGACGCCTTAGAGCAAATGAACATTGCTCTACTTTATAAGTTATGGCGAAAAATTATATGTAAAGAGTTTTTAGAGATGTGGAAGTTCTAAGATATATTATTCTAATTCAAAAGCTGGTACATGATCTCCTTTTTTTTTTTCGGGGGGGGTGGGGGGGGGGGGGGGGGGGGGGTGTGTGTGTGTGTGTGTGTGTTAATTTTTGGTATGATTTGTGATATAGTAATTAATATAGTATACAAGCCAGTTTCCTTTAAACAAAAACTAAACATAATAAACTGTCAGTTGCTAAGGAATGGAATAAAGGGAATTTGAATCTAATGTCTAATAAAGGGGGCCAGTAGTAGGGCTTTGAGAGATGATAAGGGGTGATGATTTTAACACAACTATATTTTTTATTAACACAACAGTTTCAAAATTTTCAAGTGTATAGACAACTTTATCCCTACTTTATTGTTGTTATAGCTTGTTTTATTTGATTATGCAATCAACACTTTCTTCATTTTAATAATTATGATTCACTTTATTTCCAAAATCAAAACATCTCCCTCTAAATGCATTTCTTTCCTAAAAAACGGAACACAAAAATTAAAACTCATAATTAACGAGATGAAAAATCAATTTACCAATCAACATAAAGAAAATTTATAATAAAATTAATAAATATTAAATTGTAGATTTTATTAATTGAAATGATCAGATTTAAAGATAAAATTATCTAAGTATTTAGTTAAATTATAAAATATACAATTAACAAAAAATACTGTCAAAATAATTTTCAATTAATTGAGTAACATAATTAAAAGTAGGAAGTAATTACATCTAAAAAAAGAAAAGAAAAATCTAAGTGACAATTTGGGCATATTATTTCAAAATTTGAGTGGGTATTTCTTATACAATTAGAAGATAACATGAATGAAGGATAACAAATTTAGAAGTTTATATTTAAGAAGCTTGTTAATTAAAAAAAGAAATAAATGATAGCTTGATTGAGAAATAAACGAGAGATAAATTGCAATTTATTAAAGAATAATAATTTGAGTACCCTCAATTAAGTACCCAAAAATCCTCGCAAAATTATGTACTATGGTCCCACTAATTATATGGTCCCCACTAATTATTATTCTAAAAAGATATTATATTGTCCCCACTAATTATATGGTCTCTACTAATTATTATTTTAAAATCACTGCAACACTCTTCTTTTATGGTCCCCCCTTTCCCAGTCCCTGCACTCGTCCCTGCGTCAACCTTCATTGATATAAGTATTTGGAGGATAAGATAGTAACACTTGAAAAATAAGATATTAATACTTTGATGCGTAACTTGTTATGATTATCTTTTTTCCAGTCCCCCAATCGTCCCCGTGTCAACCTTCCTCTAATGAAGTAGTGGGGATCTCGTATCACTGCATCAACCTTCCCCAATTGTTTCCGAGTCAACCTTCTTCTAACAAAAATAGTTGACCATATAGGTATAAATACTTCAGTGCATATGTATAAATACTTGCAATACTTGATATTAATACTTTCAAACGTCATCCAGTGTCATATGTAAAAAATACTTACAAGTACAAGTATAAATACTTGCACGACAAGTTATAAATACTTGTGTGCCGACAAGTCCGAAAGTACGTCATCTGGATCTCATTTGAAAGAGAAAATTGCGTAGAAGACGTTCGTGGTTTGAGATTCGCAAAATTCCTCATAGATCGTTAGAAATATGGATGAGATTGAACGAAGAAAAAAACTCATCTCTAAAAACGTGTATTGTCCCCCATGTAGTTTCAGTGGTCCCACAGATATTTATAGTGCATGTACGTTTGAGAGATTTGGTTGGAGAAATAAATTTACGTAAAAATTGTTCACCTCATAGGTATAAATACTTCCTTACATACGTATTAATACTTTAGAAAAAAATTCAATGCTAGAGTTTTTGCGGCCCTCCAGGTAGTTATGGTAGTTATGGTGCGGGTACAAAGCGGGTACTGTTATCAACTTCCTTTATTAAAATATTTAAATCTTGTTGTGTTAATAATACTTTTTTTTTTGTGGTGTGAATATCAGCACCCGATCATAAGGAGATAGGAGTAGGTACGATGGGCATCGGACCTACAGTTAGGTTCAATTAGTTCTATCTCCGTACGATTAGCATCAAGATCTATGCGCACGGAAATTGATACAGACTTGCACGGATTTGGATGCATATCACATGAATCTTGATGCAGATCGGATGGTCATCACACCCATCGAACCAAGCTAGGTCCGATGGGCATCGGACCTACTCTCATTCCGATCATAAGAGGGTTCTTTTGGGAATAATGCAAATTTGGATATCACATAAAAATATAACAGTGCAATTTGGCATTGAGATTTCAAGGGAAAACATACATTCAAACCTATGTATGATTTTTTTAAGAGGAACTATTTTTCGTTAGCTTATCAGTTATGGGTAAGAGTATAGATTAATTTTTTTCGTTAATTGACATGGGTATACAAATGCTTCTATCTATTCCGTAGCGTACCGGTTCACACCTCTAATGTTGTAGGACTTATTAATTTTCTTTCATGTTGTTTCAGCTTGGTCAAAAGCTGGATATAGTCGCAGCTTGTGGCTTTAGAAATGAAATAACAATAGCCATTTTGCTTGAATTTGCTATTTAAAAAATATAATTGGAAGTCAACTGTCCTAGGCCTTAATTTCCGAAATTTTTATTAATAAAAAATAAAAAAATAAAAATATCGCGAAAGGGGTTTGATTTGACAGAAATTCAATATCTAGATAAACCGGATTGGTTTATCCCATCTCACGAGACGGGTCATTTTAACCCGTCCCACTAATCCATCTCCGTTTGGCCTAATCAAATTAACTGAATGCGAAAAAAAACCAGGGATGGTATATTCGTTCCCGTCTGACCGCAATAAAAAAAAAAAAACATATACCGTCCCGTCCTAGGAGCGACTTATTCATAGAGGTCCTATCCTAAAGCAAGAAAAGGGATTGATTTGCATTATTATATATATAGTGTATTTGTTTTATACGTAAAGTACGAAGCTTCCTTCAAAAGAGTATCAAAGAGAAAAATACATGAAAAAAAAGGGATTGATTTGCATTATTTACCTATAGGGAATTTTTTTTCCCTACAGTCCGTAATTTTTTTTCCCCGCTCTAGGGATGAGACAATCTATAACGTCCCAAGTTTTTTTTTTTTAGCTGTTGGACAGGATCAAATTTACCGTCGTGGATTTTTTTCTTCTGTTTTGTTAATTTGATAAGCGGGGCAGAGTTGGATTAGCAGGACGTTTTAAAATGTTTCGTCCCGTGGGACGGGATTAAGCATCCCGGTCTACCTACATATGAAATTTCCACCAAAATGATCCCCTTTAGCAATTTTTTTTAATTTTAAGTTTGATTAATAAAAAATTCGGCCTTAATTTTAATGGTTAATTGATAAGCATGATCTTCCTAATTAAAAATGAAAGTCAACTTGTTTATTGGAATTTTAGAAAGGCAAAGATGAAAACCAAAATTAAAATAAATAAATAAGTGGACTAGGTCTAGACTTCAGAAAAGCATGCCACAATCAATCTTTTCTCTTTCATTAATATCCACCATGAAAGTCACCAAAATAAGGCACAACTTACAAATTGGTTACTTGTTATGTATTGAATGTACCTCTACTATAATTCTCTTTTTAATAAAATTGCTTAGTGAAAATCAACAATATTGCTCAATATATTATTGTTATTTTGTTGATTAAACTATCATTTCATTCGAACAGGACAACATTAACAGTACATCAATAATTTATATATATTCCTCCAATACTATTCCAAGTATATATAATTCAGATAATATTTTGCCCTACAACACTTGGGAAAACTTAGTGTGTCCTATGAACTTGGTATACATACACAGATTTCTTTTTGGAATGATATATGGTTTGAAAATTGTGCTATGGCCTCTAAATTTTCATTCCTTTATGATATATGCAGTAACCCTCGTATCTCTTTACAAACTGTCATTCATTCACAAGGCACTGCCTTAAAGTTTAGAAGATCACTTCATGGGGTTCTATACTTAGAATGGTTAGATTTACTTGACCTCTTAAGCCGTATCTCCTTTACTCACTCAGAAGATAAACACTACTACAAAAAAGCTAATTCTACACTGCACATTGTACACGGTTTTTCTAATTTTATATAAAAACCGTGTGTCAAATATGAAATTGTGAAAGGGTTAAAAATATTGAGGAATTATACACGGACACTTAGTTATAAATCAGTGTAGAACTGTTTGAGAGAGCTACACGGTTTATTAGGGCGAAAAAAGCCGCGTGGAACGAAACCGTGTGGAAAAGATTGAGAGAGCTACACGGATATTATACAAAAATCCGTGTATGAATTGCTACACGGATATTTGATTAAATAACCGTGTACAAATATTAAGAGAGCTACACGGTTTTTAGTAACATATCCGTGTACAAATATTAAGAGAGCTACACGGTTTTCTTATCAAATATCCGTGTATAAAGGGTTATTGTACACGGCTTTTTTAATAAATAACCGTGTTTAAATTGTGACAGAGCTACACGGATTTCTAAGTATAAATCCGTGTAGAAAATCCGCGTAGGGTTTTATCCAATATAAAAGGGCCCTTCTCTTCCAGAGACTTCTAGCTCCAGCTGCGCCGTTTTGATCAAAGTAATTAATACGCCCTCTGTCTGTGTTGAACTGAGATCTGATTTCCGCAAATTAAAGGCTAGCATAGCTGGAAGCTGTCATCTTTGAAGTTTTTATTTTCTCCTCTCTAAATTTCGAAGGTTAGTATATACATATTTTCCTTTTTCCTCTCTAATTTTCTGTTTAGTAATTATTATTGCTTATTTACTTAGGTGTGTAATATATGCATGCATGCTTGATTTAATTAGTAATTAGGTAATGTAAATATATAATTAGTGTATTGTTGTCCAATAACCGACCTATAAATGATTTTTAGGTCCATGCCCGTTCAAAATTAATCCAATAGGGATTAATTTTGGACAGTCCCCGTTTTGGGACTGCTCTTTGAATATTGTGTCTCATTTAGGATGTGAACACATATTAGTGGGTTTTAATTAGTATTTGAGGAAAGTTCGACGATATTTTCCCTTATTGCTCCTACGAGTATGTGGTTCGTACGCATACTTGGGGAGTTAAGGGGAAATGCTGCCGAATTTTTCTCAAATACTAATTAAAACTCGCTAATATGTGTTCACATATGAGACACAATATTCAAAGAGTGGGTTAGGATTGTAAACCGGCCCTTTGTAAGCCCAAAATTTGGTACAATATATGTTGACCATGCTTGATTAATTGATCAAATCATTTTTATAATTTAATTTCCAGATGGATCGAAGCTGGATGTACGAATTGCGACGTGACAGTGAAGAATATTTGATTCGCGTTGATGAGTTTATAAAATTTGCTGAGATGTATAGAGTGAAGAAAAAAGAAAAAGACATTTTGTGTCCTTGTAGAGATTGTAAAAATATTTTAAGATTTGTGGACTCCGAAGAAATTAGAGGTCATTTAATTTGTCGGGGATTTAAGAAGAGATATACATGTTGGATCATGCACGGTGAGAAATTTGGTGAAAGTAGTAGTACCAATAAAGATTTTAATCGTTGTGAATTGAATGATGAGAATGTAGAAATTTCTGATAATTTTGAACTTGATTGGAACGAGAATTACGAGGATGCCGAAATTTTTGATGATATTGAACCCGGAACCGACGATGATGAGATGGAGATGAATTCTGGTGAAAATGTAGAATACGAGTTTATTGAAAATCTGGAGGAAATGTTTCGTGACGCGGAAGATGAAATTAGTGATAAAAATTATGATAAATTCCAAAATTTGTCTAATGATTCCAAAAAGCAGTTGTATCCCGGGTGTACCAAATTTACGAAACTGTCAGCTGTGTTGAAATTATTAAACTTAAAGGCAGACAATGGTTGGAGCGATAAGAGTTTCACGTCCTTATTACAGCTTTTACAAGAAATGCTCCCAGATAACAACGAGTTACCCGGTACAATATATCAGGCGAAAAAATTGATATGTCCAATGGGGTTGAAGATCGAAAGAATACATGCATGTCCGAACGACTGTGTATTGTACCGTAACGAGTACGAGACCATGCATGTCTGTCCTAAATGCGGTGTTTCACGGTATAAACGTAAGGACCAGGACAGTACTGATGATTGTGACGATGACAAAAAGGGCCGGCCTCCGGCTAAGGTGTTGTGGTATTTGCCGATAATACCGAGATTCAAACGGTTGTTTGCGAATTCCAAGGATGCGAAATTATTGCGTTGGCATGAAGAAGAGCGCAAAAAAGACGGTAAACTAAGGCACCCGGCCGATTCTCCTCAGTGGAGGAACATTGATAGACACTTCAAAGAATTTGGTTCCGAAATGAGAAACCTTAGGATTGTGGTGAGCACAGATGGAATGAGTCCGTTTGGAAGCTTGAGCAGTCGGCACAGTACTTGGCCAGTTCTTATAGCCATCTATAATCTTCCTCCTTGGTTGTGCATGAAACGCAAATATATAATGATGTCATTACTAATCCAAGGACCCAGGCAACCCGGAAATGACATAGATGTGTATCTCGCACCATTAATTGAGGACCTCCAGAAATTATGGCGTGATGGCGTCCCGGTCTGGGATGCGTACAGCAAAGAGGTATTTCAAATGCGGGCCATGGTGTTTTGCACAGTAAATGATTTTCCCGCGTACGGGAATTTATCGGGTTACACTTGTAAAGGAGCAAAAGCGTGCCCTATCTGTGAAGATGACACGCAGGTGCTGAGGCTGAAAAATTGTCAGAAGAATGTTTTCATGGGGCATCGTAGGTTTCTTCCTGTTAATCACCCATACCGTAAGAAGAAGAGTGCATTCAACGGGAAAATTGAGCTTGGAGTGGCCCGTCGTCCATTAGACGGGAAAAGTGTCTTCAATCGGGTAAAAAACCTTGATGTTATTTTTGGAAAATGTGGCGAAGCACCACCGAAGAATATTTGGAAAAAAAGGTCCATATTTTGGGATCTACCGTACTGGGAATTTTTAGAAGTGAGACATTGCATAGATGTCATGCATGTTGAAAAAAATGTCTGCGACAGTTTGATCGGTTTACTGTTGAACATTAAGGGAAAGACTAAAGATGGTATTAAAGTTCGGAAAGACATGGTTGAAATGGGAATACGACCCGAGCTTGCACCGCAGGAGAAAGGGAAGCGCACGTACCTACCCCCCGCACTGTGCACAATGTCGAAGAAAGAGAAAACAAGTTTTTGTGAATGCCTTCATAGTATTAAAGTTCCATCGGGGTATTCCTCGAATATTAAGAAGCTGGTGTTGAAGAAGGACCTGAAATTGCTTGGTCTGAAATCCCACGACTGTCATGTTTTACTGACACATATGATTCCGGTTGCAATTCGGGGAATTTTACCAAAGGAGGTTCGGGAAACCATTACGAAGTTCTGTTCTTTCTTCAATGCAATCAATTCCAAAGTGATAGACCCTCTAAAATTGGACTCTTTGCAAAAGGAGATCGTCGTTACTCTTTGCCAACTTGAGATGTATTTTCTGCCCTCTTTTTTCGATGTTATGGTTCACCTTGCTGTTCATCTTGTGAGAGAAATTCAGATCTGTGGTCCCGTGTTCCTGCGGTATATGTATCCGTTCGAGAGATACATGGGCATCTTGAAAAAGTACGTGAGGAACCGACATCGGCCTGAAGGTAGCATTATAGAAGGATATTCCACAGAAGAGGTGATTGAGTTTTGCACCAACTACATGGCCGGTGTGGATCCAATTGGCGTTCCGAAGTCGCGATACGAGGGAAGGCTCCAAGGAGTCGGGACAATTGGGTTGAGAGCCGTAGTTGCTGATATAAATGATCTACATAAGGCACATTTTATTGTACTACAGCACATGACAGATGTTGCTCCCTACATAGATGAGCACATGACAATCCTTAAACAACAGAACTACACGAGAAGTCAGAAGTGGCTTACTAACGAGCATAATCGTTCTTTTATAGGATGGCTGAAAGAAAGAGTGAAGTCACACCCCGTACCTGAAATTGTTAAACTGCTGGGCGAAGGACCCCAAATTGTTGTCAAAACATTCCAAGGATACGAAATTAACGGTTATACTTTTTACACTAAACAGCAAAGTGAGAAGAGTACAATGCAAAATAGTGGGGTGACGTTGGTGGCGACGTCTCAAGAATTCAGTAGATCTGGGGATGGCCGGGCTGTAACAGCATCGAGGTCATATTATGGAGTCATTGAAGAAATTTGGGAGCTCGTTTACAATCCTCGCCTGAGCATTCCCTTGTTTCGGTGTCAATGGGTCGAAGACCGGGGTGTTAAAGTTGATAACGACGGGTTCACACTCGTTGATTTTAACAAATTTGGGTATGTTGATGATCCGTTTATACTCGCCAAGCAAGCCACCCAAGTCTTTTATGTCACTGACCCGAGTGATGATAGGTGGAGCGTCGTCCTATCTGGAAAAAAGAAGGATTGTCGGGGTAGAAAATGTCGTTGATGAAGAAGAGTATGACCAGTTCGACGAAATACCTCCATTTTGTGCCGACATGGACCCTGAGGTAGCAACAATTGAAGAAAACGACGGAGCGAACTACATGCGATCCGACCACAATGAAGGAATATGGGCCGAGAGTACTGTTGAAAAGGAGAAAAAAAAGAGAAAAAGGAAAAAAAAAATCCGGTGTGTAATATTTATTTTTTGTTTAAAATTTAAACTTGTAATATTTCCTTTTTAGAAACAACTTTGTAATAATTAAACATTTGTAGTTCAAATATCAAATATTAGATTCCTCTAGTTCAAATATTAGTTCAGTTTTTTAATAATATTAAAAAAATTCTAGTTCAAATATTAGTATTAGTTTTTAAAATATTAGTGAATTCTGAAATAATGAAATAAAAAATAAAATATTAGTATTAGTTTTTAAATATTACTATGAATATTAAATATTACGAATAAAATATTTGTAGTTCAAAAATAAAATATTTGTAGCTCTCTGGTTCAAATGTTAGTTCATTTTTTTATAATAATGGTACAAAATTTCTATTTCAAATATTAGTATTAGTTTTCAAAATATTAGTTAAGATATTATATAATAAAAATAAAATATAAAATATTAGTATTAGTTTTTAATTACTAGTACAAATATTAAATGTCTATAGTTCAAATTTTAATAATAATAAAAAACCGGGTATTAGTTATTATTATTATAAGTTTTAAATATTAGACGTGATACTATATATTTTAGATAATTTATTATTAGTTTAAATAATATGAAAAAAAAAAGAAACATAATTTAATATGTTTGAACTTTTTGTACACGGACTTTTAGTTAATAGTCCGTTTATAAATAGTCATTGTACACGGATTTTCGATAAAACCGTGTATAAAGGTTTGGAGAGCTACACGGACTTTTACTTAATAGTCCGTGTATAAAGGTTCGGAGAGCTACACGGACTTTTACTTAATAGCCCGTGTACGTTTCTTTTGTACACGTATTTTTAATTAAATAACCGTGTATGATTCTTATAAGACGAAATTCAAAATTAAACGACCTTGAAAAGCCTTTTGTACATGCATGGAATTCGAGAAGTTGCCTTAATTATCTTTTTAATTCAGAAGACGAAAAGACTTCAAAATTCAATATAATCTGATGAGAAACTCCCCTTTTCGATTACTTTTCTCTGAGAATTTGGAAGCTAAGAAATGGCAGCTTCGGTGCCACCGGAAGAAGACGCAAATGTGCCATGGCCATTGCCCCCCGAAGATGCTCCCGAAGTCCCTCCCGGCTATGAAATGCCTCCTCCCAACTACAGGAGGACATGGCCATGGCCGCCCTCAAATGTGCCACGACGAAGCCCAAGGGAGCACCCACCACCAAAGCCCTACAAAAGGAGGGGCAATCCTTGGATCAGGCCAAAGAGACCCTGGATTAAAAGGAGGGGGTCAGGCCAGTGAAGGAGTGTTTAATTTAATTTAGCTTTTTTTTTTCGTTTTTCTCTCCGTTTAACTATTTTGTTAAAAACTTCATGCTATCTAAATAAATACTGTTATAGATATGAATTAGCAGTACAAAACAACCAACAAATAATTAATTCATGGATAATCACTAAAAAGTAAATTATTTAAAATTAACTTAAATAATCTGTCTAAATAATATCATTAAAATTTAAACTTGTAATATTTCCTTTTTAGAAACAACTTTGTAATATATAATTAAACATTTGTAGTTCAAATATCAAATATTAGATTCCTCTAGTTCAAATATTAGTGAAATCTGAAATAATGAAATAAAAAATAAAAAGAAACATAATTTAATATGTTTCAACTTTTTGTACACGGACTTTTAGTTAATAGTCCGTGTAGAAAGACTAATTATACACGGACTTTTACTAAATAGTCCGTGTAGAAAGACTAATTATACACGGACTTTTACTAAATAGTCCGTGTAGAAAAACCGGGGATTTGTACACGGACTTTTACTAAATGTCCGTGTAGAAAGAGGTGTACCATGTTTTTCAAAAGCTCTCTTCCAATTTCTTTCTGAAAACGATCGAGCCGCTTCAAAATCCTTCTCTTCTCTTTCAAAATCCTTTTCACTACTCCGCCTCTATCACCCTCCCTCTTAGCCGCCTCTGTCACCCTCTCCGCCGCCTCTGTCACCGCCTCTTCTGCCTTGCTGTGCTCATTGTCGCCGTCTCTGTCACCCTCTCCGCCGCCTCTGTCAGCACCTCTTCTGCCTTGCTGTGCTCATTGTCGCCGCCTCTACTGTGCTCATTGTGCTGTGCTCATTGTCGCCGCCTGCTGTTCTCACTACTGATTTGTAAGTTTTTTTTGCTTATTTTGCTGTGTTGTGCTGCCTTTGTTGTGCTGCTTTGCTGTGCTGTGACTATTAAATTTTCTGCTTTGCTTTGCTGTGCTGTGCCTATAGTTCAAAACCTATTAAATTTCTGGTGGATATAGTTAATTGTGCTGGTGCCACTTTACTATCCCTAAGACAAAAAAAAAATCGGCTTGCACCTATTTGAAGTAGTGACCTATTTAATTTCTGCAGTAGTGACATATTTGTTAATTTATGTAGTGACCTATTTGATTTATTTTTTTATCTCAACATTATTTGAGGACCTATGTGCAAAGTAGTGAAATGTACTCTAAACGGCCAAAATGACCTCTGCTGGTAAATTGATCAGTGCAGATCAATGCCGTGACCAAAACAAGATTATAACATGACCCACAGACAGAGGACTCCAAAACACACAAGATGGACACAAATTTCATATTTTTATGATTTTGTTTCCATTTTATATGATTTTTTAAAGTTCACATTTTCATTTTGAGAAAATCTGATGTTTAAAGGTGCAGAATTTTCATTTTGAGAGGCTGAACTTTGGAAAATCATATAAAATCGAATTAAAATCAGAAAAATATGAAATTAAGGTCCATTTTGTGTGTTTTGAAGTCCTCCATTTTACTGTGGTGTTTGTTTTGCACATAGGTCCATTACTTAATGTGCATAACTTAATGTGCATATATGAGTAAACTAATTCTCTCCATTTGGTGTTTATATAATATTTCTTTTAATATTTCTTTGTATGGCAGAACCATGTCGGATGAGGGTGAGCACATAGATGCGATGGCAGAAGATGATCAGCAAGCTACTGCCTCATCAGAAAGAAGGAAAAGAGGTCCGACAATGTGCACAAGCACGTCTGAGAAGAAGCAGTTGGAAATCCGGTTCACGGACGACGGGCGTGCGGAAGGTCCAAACCGAATGGCGTACTCAAATTGGTGTTGCAATTTGGTGAAGCGAAAGGCAAGTATCCTTGTAGAGAGTTGGAATAAGTTTGATAAAGAGGAGAAGAACGACTGGTGGAACATGGTGAAGGTAAAGCACCGAACAACTCTTTACTTTATTTTCATTGTTGTACATGAAATTAAATGCAGTTAATTTGGTGTCACTCAGGCTCAGTGGAACATCGAGAGCGATACCCCAAAGGTCAAGACTCTGAGGATCATGAACGAAGGTTGGAAGCAATTCAAGAGCACGCTGAAGACAGAGTTCATGGACGAAGGGAGAAGTCCGGTAGGGTACTATCCTTGGGTAACACAAGAGGTGTGGGAGGAGTTTCAAGCTTTGAAGTCCACAGAAGAGTTCAAGGTATGTAACATTATCCAAAGTAGTTTATGTTTTTTCTCGATTTTCAATTATTTTTCTAAAACTAATTGATTTTCTTGCACATGTGAAGGCAAAAAGTAAAGAAGGCAAGAGGATCGCTGGCATGAACAAGTATCCGCACCATTTAGGGTCAGCTGGTTACGAGGGTAAGTCGGCAGAGTGGAAGACAGCACTGGAGCAAAACAGAAATTCAGACTCACCCGTGGTCCAGATCCAAAATCCTAGGGGCCAATGTTGGTTCATGGGTAGATCTGAGTTAACCGCTGACGGGAGGATAGTACTCCCAGAGAAATTGCAGCCCGTGGCTCAGAGAATGGTAAGAGTCATTTGTTATAACTTTGTGTCATTCAAACGAAATTATAACTTCGAATGTACATCACTTGATCTTTTGCTCTAACTAATTTTTTTATTAACAGTTGGAGGTGGAGCAGGAGGTCAGTTCGGGTGCCCGGTCGGTCGAACGACAAAATGATTCCTTGGCCGCAGCGCTCGGGAATCCAGAACACACGGGCCGGGTAAGGGGTGTAGGGGCCTACAGGGGCTGGAAGGAGGTGTTCCGAGTTGAGGGTGAAAAATCTCGAAGAAAACCTCGTGCCAGAGTTGATAAAGACGAGATAGTTGCGCAGGTACGCGCGGAGGTCAGCAGAGAGTACGACTCCAAGATGGCTGCGTACGACGCAAAGATGGCTGAGATGGAATCAAGGTTGTTGAACCGGTTTTCATCTCTTGCGCAGCAATCCGAGCAACCACCTCCTATTTCGCCGGGAGTTCGGCGAAGTAGCCAAGCATCCGGGACTTGGGCCTTAGATGATTTGGAAAATCTAAAGGTAATCACTACTGTTTTATAGTCTAAAGGTAATTCATACCTGTTTGTAGCATTGTTAGACAACATCGCACCATTAAAAAGTAACAACTTTTTGATAATTGCAGGACCCCAGAGCATGCGACCTCGTCCTGTGGCAGGGTAGTTCTCCTCTGACCGTTGCCACGGGCGTTGTACTTCCAGGAGTCTCGATTGTACACCATGCTCAGCTCTTGCCCGACTATGCATGTGTGCAGGTTGACTCAGTCGTGGAGGGATGGGGGCGCATACCTCTTCCTGCCCCTACCGTCGCTCAGTTCGTTCTTGATGATGTTCGCAAGTCATTTGTCCAATGGCCCAGGAGTCAGATTGTTTTGCATCAGGTAATATCTAAATAATTCATTTCTTTTGTTACATTCAAATCATTCTTTTTCAAATAATTGAAGAAGATATGTTAATTTTAATGCAGACACGAGGAGATGATGACATCGGTGCACAGGAGTTGATGTCACCGGTACGGACTGTTGTGGCTTGCGACGTTGGGGCTGACGCGCCAGGATCACCAGACCGTCCTTTGGTCACCGAAGAAGAATACAGCCGTTTGCCCGGTGATTTGCGCCTTCTCCACGACCGCTTGATGTCGACACCCGAAAGCATGAGGGATATCTTCATCCCCGTCCCACCTGGGATGTTTTTACATGCCGGCGGCATGATCACTATGTCGTTCAAAGACTTCAGGGACATTCTCCACCACTCGTCATCCGATAAATGGCTCGATGTGTCGTTCATCTCCATTTTCCTCATGTTAGTGACTCGAAATTATTTTCATTATTGTATACAACTCAAATATAATTCTAATGTAAAATTTTGAGTTTTCAGGAAGCTAATCCGAAATTGTGATGAGATGGTAGAAAGGAAGAACTTGTGCGTATTTCTGGACCCCGAGATGGTGAGTGCTACAATGCTGAGACGTTCTTCGAAGGAGGGTATCGAGTACATTTGTTCAGCGCTGCATCATGCTCAGGAGGCGGAGAAGAAATACATTCTCTTGCCGTACCACCAGATGTTAATTCTAACCTTAGCTTATGTATTGTTCATATTAGCAAACACTCGTGTTACTATTATATGCTAAAGTACTTTAATTTTTATCCTCCCACAGCAAGCACTGGTGTCTGATAATAATTGTGCCTTACCTAAATACGTGCATAATTGTTGATTCTTGTAAGCCCGGAGGAAATATCCCGGCTAACAAGTGCAAAGACATATTCCCTTATGTCAACAAGTAAGCAATAATAATTTAATTGGTTTTAATTTTTTTCAATTATATCAAATTATAAAATTGCTATAAACATTCACTCAATTTTGTAAGGGCTTTTGCGAAATATGTTAAAGAGGGAGGATCGCATAACAAGAGCAAGAAAACCAAGTTGTGTTGGAAGTGGCTGCTGGTGAGCACACTATAAATTTATAATTTCATATATATTGTCGAAAAAAATATTATCATTCTAACATAGGCCGCTAAATGCAAATTTCAGGGCCCGCAACAGTTGGAGGGTTGGGAATGCGCTTACTACACGATGATTTTCATGTTTGACTTTGTCGAAAGAATACAATTCCAATTCCCAAACTCGGTATGTAATTCATATTAATTGTTCCTATATAATAGCAATTGATATTTGCGACTGTATTTCATCTACCTTTTCTTGTTACTAACTAATACCAAATTGTAATTGTAGAATTTGCCAAACCAACCGCATTACACCAAGGAGCAGATCGACGATATCAGGTGTGTGTGGGCAAGGTGGTTTGTATCAGAATTTTGCAATGCTCAACATGGATTTCCATAATTTTGTATAATTTGGTGTATGTGAATATTGTATAATTTATTGCATATGAATTTCTGGCTAATCTGGAAAATATGGATTTATTGGTAATCTGGAAAATATGAATTTCTTGGTAATCTGGAAAATATGGATTTCTTGTTATATGAAATCTGGAAAATATGGGAAATATGGAATAGTTCTCTGTAACAAAACTGGCTAGCAAAACTGGAGGCTAGCCGAAAAACAAAAAATACAAAAAAAAAAAAAAATGGTCTTCATACACGGACATTTAACTAAAGTCCGTGTATGAAAGAGGAGAGCTACACGGACATTTAGTTAAATGTCCGTGTATAAAGAGGAGAGCTACACGGACATTTTAATAAATGTCCGTGTAGAAAGGGTCAAGATACACGGGTTTTTATTTAAAAGTCCGTGTACGAAAAGAATCGTACACGGTTGTTTAGGTAATATCCGTGTAGCTCTGTATCATGGAGAGCGACACATTCTGGGCTTTTTACACGGCTGTTTGTGTAGTTATCCGTGTATAATAGTTGAGATTGTACACGGACAAATGTCCGTGTGTAGTTATTGACCTATTTATACACCCTCGATTTAAACACGGTAGGAAATCCGTGTAGCTCTTCCATTTTTGTCCGTGTATAATCTCCTTTTTTGTAGTAGTGAAACTAAGTTGGAGATGGGAATCTTCCGGTAAATTTTCAGTCAAGTCCTTGTATAAATTGCTTAATTTTAGAGGGATTAAACCTACACATGCCATGTTATGGTGGACTATACCTGTTCCACTGAAAATTCGAATATTCATGTGGTTGCTTGCTAAAAATAGGATTTTAACTAAAAACAACTTGAGGAAACGAGGATGGATTGGTAATCCCACATGTCAGTTTTGTCATTCCACCGAAACTGTCAATCATTTATTTGTCACATGCCAATTTACTCAACAGTTATGGTTTTGGATGGGATCTTGTCAGGATATTAGTCGACAATGGCACTCTTTTTTCTGGTATTCTCCATTTTGCTAATCAGCTGCCTCTTGTTCACAGGACTGCACTGCTCTTAGTGTGTAGTGCTCTATGTTGGACCCTTTGGAAGCATCGGAATGATTTATGTTTTAATCAAGGTACACCTAAAACTCCTAGACAAATCATTTTATTGACTATCTCTCTTGTACATTACTGGTCAGGGGCAGTGAAGGAACAAGTGAACACATGTACTGCACTCTGGCTACCTTCCGATCTGGATGAGATTCCTCTAGCTAGTTGGCACCCTGATGAGGCTGGAGACCTGCTGGCGATCACAGCTGTTGCAGGGGATACCACTCATGCATCATGAAAACATCCAAGTACCTCAAGACATGGAAGAAAGTTTATTTTTTGTTTCATATTAACTACCTCAGCCCCGTATGTGTGGCTTATTTTGGCACCAATGATTCTCTATCTTTCCGTGTTATCTTTACTATGTTGTCTGTTGGGTTTTTGTTGGATTTACGGTAGAACTAAGATCAAACTCCGGGTTGTAAGTTAACTGTTTCAATGAAACGGGCTTCGGCCTTTTTATCAAAAAATTCAGATAATATTTGTACTGCTTGAAATATTACAATATTAGCATTCTTACGATATTATTTAAATTAGCACTCTTCTCATACTTTTTTAACACAATAATTAACATAAATATTACTATACTCGTTAGTATCAAAAGATAAAGAGAATTTGAAATTAGAATATTTGACCATATCCTGATGCATTCTAAAGCAATGGTAAACAACAATAAACAACTATCTAAAGATATATAAGCATAGTATTATCCAATTATGTGTGATATTGTGGAACAATAACACAAAAAAGGAAAATGAATTGTAACCGGTACCTGTATCAATATTTCCAATAATAGTGTCTTTACCATACCCTGCTTTGCTCCAGAGAGAATTGGAATTAACATTTCCATCACTTTCTAGACCTAGAAATTGCCATGATCTAGTAGTATGAAGCTTGTATTCTCTGCTTGGAAACACTGATACCACCCCTGGTAACTCTGCAACAAATTATGCAATTCTGGTGTTAGTTGTATGTTTATTTTCTTGTAAGTTAACTTGAGATCTTCTATTGTGTACTGTTGTCGCCTCAGTTCAGCACTCAGCAGTTGGATGTTATTATTAGTTTTCAATGACTATAGTCCATGATCATATGGGTTCAAAATTGTAAGGTTATGCATTACCAGTGTACGGTGAATCAAGAAAATAATATGGGTTCAAAATTTTTTATGTTAGAATGTAGAAAAATAATAATGAATTACCAAGAGGAACTGTAATTCGGCAAACCTCCATGTAAAGAAAAAAACTATCAAATTAAACAGTTTAGCTATTAAAATGAAACAAGCGATGAGGATGGAGAGATATATACTTGATATCCTGTTTGCTGTTTCCTCGTCAATTGTTGCAGCAAAGCCATTAATGTGATGTGTATACGAGTAAAATATTGCATTTTCTGCTGCTTTCAGGCTGCATTCAAAAAAATGCACACATCAACTGCTAAATTAAGCAACCCATTTTCTAATATTAACAAAGATTATGCATGTTAATTATTGTTTGAATTTTAATGTATGGATGTATTGCTTACGTTCCCAAAATCGATCCCAAGAGCTCGAAGTGCGATTTGGCTACCATTGCATATTGTAATTCCTTGTTGCTACCAGCAAGACGCGGTGGTTCGCCAAGATACACAATGTATGGCTACATCAGAAATTAAGATGTGACATGAAATGGTTAAGTTTGATGATATACATTTTCTTTTGAATTATATATGGAAAGAATAATGAAAAAGGGGAGCCTTTAAACTCTGTACCACTTTATCAGAAGCTATGGCATTTTCTTTCAAAAGGAAGAATGAGAGCAAAGCAAACCAGAAAAATTTGTAACCCATATTTCTCTCTCTTTTACTCTCTCTCTCTCTACACCTAGATTGTGTGTTTTAGTGAGGAAGAATTGAAGAGAACTGCAGATCGAGCTTTGATTTTGGTCCTGCTTTTATAGCCCAGTATTGGGTGGAAAAATCTTATCTATTTGAATTTTTCTCTCCTTCTTTGAATGAGTGTAGCAGTTATTTTAATGATCAATACTTACAAAACTATTGATTAGTTCTAATTAAGAGAATTGGAAAAGAGCACCAAATTCTCCTGCCATTTTTTTTTTACCCAAGTCTAGTTCTTGTTGAAGATAAAGGATCAATTTGAGATCAGTTGTATTGATAACGAATCAATTAGATATTAATTAGTATTAATTAGCAGATATAACAAATCATGTTGTTAGGAAATATTATAATGGCTAATTAGCCTATATAAACCCCTGTAAACAATGAATGATCAACCTATCAATGAAATAATTTCTTGTAACATTCGGTAAATTAATAAAATTCTTTGAAATAATTTTGGATTTATTTATTAATTTAGAAAACTTATAGGTTTATTCATAAGTTCTTAAATAAACTTCTTTGAAATATATTGAATTTATTTATCAATGTCATATACTTAAGGTTATATTTATAAAAAGTGTAAACTCAAATTAAAAAAAAAAAAAAACAGAGAAGGACCAACGTGGCACCAAGGCCACGTGGCCCATGATAGGTGAAACACCTCACTTCCATTAAGTCCTTAAAAAGTAAATTTCTCATTCTATGCAAGTGGAGTAAAGGAAATAATAATGGAAAATAAACCAAAGAGAGAGAAGGGAAAAAAAAAAAGGAAAATAGAGTGAAACAGAACAGAATTCTTGGAAAATGGAGAAAATAAAATGATTCAAAAGTCGATTGCAATCAGAATTGAATTCTTGGATCGCTCGTTACAAGATTCTGCGAAGGGAGACTTGACGAGACTGCTCGGAACAATTCATATTTCACAATTGATCGTTTTCTTTCCCTACGTTTTTATATTACATTTTTATATATGCAAATAGGTATAAAGTTATGAGACATATTATTGGCATGGGATATCCCATACAATTGTTTTGTTGATCATTTTTATATTATTTTATGCTAGAGGTCCATGTTAAAACTTGGCCATCCTGCCCATGTTAATAATCTGAATTGTGGAGACTGGATATTTGCATGGGTTGTCGCATGCAATTGTTTTTGTAATCTTGTTTATAATATTTTATTATAGAGGTCCATGTTAATACTCAACCACCGTGCCCATGTTAAAAATCTGGATTGTGGTGACTGATTATTTGCATGGGCTAGCCCATGTTAATAATTTGGAGTTAATGGTCAGAGATATGTATTTGATATTTTTCTCCTTTTCAATGGTGAATATAACTATAAATCATAGCACTACAAATTATAACAGTGTATAAAATAACTTTAGTTTTGAAACATAAGCATTGGAATTTTAGATTAAATTGTCCGAAATATTTGAGATACGTAATTAATTCACTAAATTTTTAAAAAATATATTACAATTATTGTGCTCTCAATTAATATAATTAAACTGATAGTTGGACTGTTCATTTAAACTTATCTAATTTAATTATGTGACTTGATAAAGGGTCCAATTGGCTAAAAGGGTGGCAGGCAAAGAGTGGCAGTCTAAAGGGTAGCAATTACTCTCTATTTAAGCAGCCAGCACAAAAATTCTCTTCCAAAATCTTCTTAAACATCTACAATTCGTAGTACAAATCTGATCAGATTAAAGAATAGAAAAGAAAAATAATTTAAAAAAGATCATTTAATTCATAACATTTATTTTCAAAGTTCACATTAAACATAAAGAGTGAGGCTATGGTGCTATGCATAGCACGGATGGCTAGTGTACTACGGCTCAATATGGTATTTTTTAAAATTCTAACGGTCAATCCGACCGTACAATGTGATAACCATATGAATATGTACTTGCAAACTAAATTTTATATTTTTTCGAATTTTTTACTATTTTTTCAGATAGGTAGAATTTTGATGGTCCAGAATTTTCAAAAAACACTGATTTTTCTACCTATCTGAAAAAATAGTAAAAAAATTCGAAAAAATATAAAATTTAGTTTGCAAGTACATATTCATATGGATATCACATTGAACGGTCGGATCGACCGTTAGGATTTTAAAAAGTACCATATTGAGCCGTAGTACACTAGCCATTGGTGCTATGCATAGCACCATAGCCTCACTCAAACATAAAATAAAAGCCATATATTAAAATCAACAGAAATATTCATATTATTTTGTTTGATATTACAATCAAGTCATATTTAGCTATACCATTAAAAAATAGCTGTTCATAACATATATGACTAGTTTATAACAAAATCTTCATTATTCCTATGCTACTTCCTCGACTTCTTCATTTGCTCTCTCATCCATAACATTCATTGAGTGGGTCCCGTGTGCTTAAAAAAAGATATAAAGGGGAAAAAATATTAGTTGGCAAACAAGAAGCATTAATCCAAATTTATGCCTAAAAGAAGGGAAATTTTACTGAAGAATGGAAAAATTGTTTTAAAGAGAAAAAAACATAAAATATGCAAGTTTGTGGGGTATATCTGAAAAAGGTGAAAAATAACCATTAGCCTTGAGCCACTTAAGCACGAATGCCTTTAAAAGCACCTTGCCAGTTGAGACCTTCCATTAGATGTTGCCTCTACCTGAATTATGATAGCAAGAAAACTTATTCTCTTTACATTGCCCAAAGCATATAAAACAATTACTAAAATGCAATCCACGAAATATAATAAATGAATTAAGTCCCATTGCCTATACCACAATTTCACAATTTAACTCTAATATTTTGAGCTCAATTTGAGCAAAATCGCCCAAGGTCCGTGTCAGTATCGGTACCCGTCTTTTAGTACCGGTTTTAGTCTCTTTCATTCTGAAAACTTAGCATGGACCTAATATACTTTTAATTTTTTGAGTTTATGGTATTATAAACATGCTAATTCCTTTGTACAGTTAATTTCATTTTATGTCTTGTAGTCAGTATTGATTTATCAGTTCCTTTCATGTTTTACTATGCGCATTGTTCAATACCAGAATCGGATGGGAGACATTCTTTAATTAATTTTCATTTGATTACTATGAACACTATTGGCCTTGTATGCAAGATAACTAGAAGAAGATGAAAGATAACAAGTAGAACATGAAAGACAACCAATACAAGGTGAAAGAAAACAAGAAGAAGATTAAATACAACATGCAATAGACAAAAGACAGTCAATAGAACATGAAAGACAACCAGTAGATCATGAAAGACAACTAGAAAATGATGAAATACAACTAGTAGAAGGTGAAAGACAACTAAAAGAAGATAAAAGATAACCAGTAGAACATGAACGACAAACAATACAAGGTGAAAAACAACTAGAATAAGATGAAATACAACTAGAAGAATATTAAATATAACTAGAAGAAGATGAAATACAACATATAGTAGACGAAAGACAACTAGTAGAACATGAAAGACAACTAGAAGAAAATAAAAGACAACTAGCAGAAGATGAAAGACAACCAGTAAACAGTGGAAGATGAAAGACAGCTAGAAGAACTTGAAAAACTATTAGTAGAACCTGAAAGTCAACCAGTACAAGCTAAAATAAAACAAGAAGAATATGAAATTTAACTTGAAAGACAACCAGTAGAACATGAAAGTCAACATGTAGATCGTGAAAGACAACTAGAAGAAGATGAAAGACGACTAGTAGAAGGTGAAAGACAACTAGAAGAAGATGAAACATAACCAGCAGAACATAACTAGTAGAACATGAAAGACAACCAGTAGATCATGAAAAACAACTAGAAGAAAATAAAATACAACTAACAGAAGGTGAAAGACAAGCAGTAGACCACAAGTAGAAGATGAAAAACAACCAGTAAAAGGTGAAATAAAACAAGAAGAATGTGAAATTCAATTTGATAGACAACTAGTAGAACTTGTAGAAGGTGAAATACAACTCACAGAAAATAAAAGAGAACCGATAGAACATGAAAGACAACCAGTATAAGGTGAAAGACAACGGGAAGAAGATGAAATACAACTAGAAGAATGTGAAAGACAACCAGAAGAAGATGAAAGACAACTAGTAGAAGGTGAAAGACAACTAGAAAAAGATGAAAGATAACTAGTAGAACTTGAAAGACAACTAAAAGAAGATGAAAGACTAGTAGAAGGTGAAAGACAAACAGTAGACAACTAGTAGAACATGAAAAACAACCTGTAGTAGACGAAAGACAACCAGTAGAACATGAAAGACAACCAGTAGATCATGAAAGACAAGTAGAAAAAGATGAAAGACAACTAGTAGAAGCTGAAATTCAACCAGTAGTAAACGAATGAAACTCCAGTTCAACATGAAAGACAACCAGTAGAACCTGAATGACAACTAGAAAAAAATTAAAGACAACTAATAGAAGCAATTAGAAGAAGATAAAAGCTAACCAGTAGAACATGAACGACAAACAATACAACATGAAAGACAACTAGAAGAATATTAAATACAACTACAAGAAGATGAAATATAACCTATAGTAGATGAAAGACAACTAGTAGAATATGAAAGACAACTAGAAGAAAATAAAAGACAATTAGCAGAACGTGAAAGAAAACCAATAGACAACTAGAAGAACTTGAAAAACTATTAGTAGAACATAAAAGACAACCAGTACAAGCTGAAATAAAACAATAAGAATATGAAATTCAACATGAAAGATAACCAATAGAACATGAAAGTCAACCTGTAAATCATGAAAGACAACTAGAAGAAAATGAAAGACAACTTGTAGAATGTGAAAGACAACTAGAAGAAGATGAAACATAACCAGTAGAACATAATCAGTACAAGGTGAAAGACTTGAAGAATATGAAATACAACAAGAAAAAGATGAAATACAACCTATAGATAGACGAAAGACGTCCGGTAGAACATGAAAGACAACCAGTAGAACATGAAAGACAACTAGAAGAAAATGAAAGACAACTAGTAGAAGGTGAAAGACAACAATAGACAACTAGTAGAAGATAAAAGACAACCAGAAGAAGATAAAAGACAACTTGTAGAAGGTGAAAGACAACTTGAAGAAGATGAAATATAATTGAAGATGATGAAATACAACCTATAGTGGATGAAAGAGAACCAGTAGAACATGAAAGAAAACTAGTTGATCAGGAAAGACAACTAGAAGAAGATGAAGGACAAATTGTATAAGATGAAATACAACTAGCATAAAGATAAAAGAGAACCAACAGAACATGAAAGACAACCAATACAAGGTGAAAGACAACGATAAGAAGAACAAATACAACTAGAAGAACATGAAATACAATTAGAAGAAGATGAAATACAACATGTTGTCGACGAAAGAAAACTAGTAAGACAACTAGTAGAATTTGAAAGACAACCAAAAGAAGATGAAAGACAACTAGTAGAAGGTAAAATACAACTCGCAGAAGATAAAAGAGAACCATTAGAATATGAAAGACAACCAATACAAGGTGAAAGACAACAAGAAGAAGATGAAATACAACTAGTAGAAGGTGAAAGATAACTAGAAGGTGAAAGATAATAAGTACAACATAAAAGACAACCAATACAAGGTGAAAGAAAACTAGAAGAAGATTAAATACAACATGCAATAAACAAAAGACAACCTGTAGAACATGAAAGACAACCAATAGATCATGAAAGACACCTAGAAGAGGATAAAAAACAACTAGTAGATCATGAAAAACAACTAGAAGAGAATGAAAGACAACCAGTAGATAAAGATAACTAGAAGAAGATGAAAGACAACCAGTTGAACATGAAAGGCTTCTAGTACATGGTGAAAGACAACTACAATAAGATGAAATACAACTAGAAGAAGATGAATTATAATTAGAAGAAGATGAATTATAATTAGAAGAAGATGAAATACAACATGTAGTAGACGAAAAAAAGCAAGTTGAACCTAAAAGACAATCAGTAGAACATGAAAGACAACTAGAAGAAAATGAAAAACAACTAGTAGAAGGTGAAAGACAACTAGTAGACCACTAATAGAAAATGAAAGACAACAAGAAGAACATGAAAGACTACCAGTAGAACATGAAAGAGAACTATTACAAGGTGAAATAAAACAAGAACAATTTGAAATTCAACTTCAAAGACAACTAGTAAAACATGAAAGTCAACATGTATATCATGAAAGACAACTAGAAGAAAATGAAACACAACCTATAGTAGACGAATGACGACCAGTAGAACATGAAAGACAACAAGTGGAACATGAAAGACAACTACAAGAAAATGAAAGACAACTAGTAGAAAGTGAAAGACAACAAGTGGTCAACTAGTAGAAGATGAAAAACAATATGTAGTAGACGAAACACAACCAGTAGAAGATACAAGACAACTAGTAGATAATAAAAACAACTAGAAGAAGATGAAAGACAACTTGTATAAGGTGAAAGAAGAAGATGAAATACGACTTAAAGAGGATAAAAGAGAACCAATATAACATGAAAGACAACCAGGACAAGGTGATAGACAACGAGAAGAAGACGAAATACAACTAGAAGAAGATGAAAAACAACTAGAAGAGGATGAAAGACAACCTGTATATTATGAAAGACAACTAGAAGAAGATGAAAGACAACCAGTTGAACATAAAAGACTTCTAGTACAAGGTGAAAGACAACTACAATAAGATGAAATACAACTAGAAGAAGATGAATTATAATTAGAAGAAGATGAAATACAACATGTAGTAGACGGAAAAAAATCAGTTGAACCTAAAAGACAACCAGTAGAACATGAAAGACAACTAGAAGAAAATGAAAAACAACTAGTAGAAGGTGAAAAAAAACAAGAAGAACATGAAAGATTACCAGTAGAACATGAAAGAGAACTAGTACAAGGTGAAGTAAAACAAGAAGAATATGAAATTCAATTTCAAAGAAAACCAGTAAAACATGAAAGTCAACATGTATATCATGAAAGACAACTAAAAGAAGATGAAATACAACATATAGTAGACGAATGACGACCAGTAGAAGAAGATGAAATACTACATGTAGTAGACAAAAGACAATCAGTAGAACATGAAACACAACCAGTAGACCATGAAAGATAGCTAGAAGATCATGAAAGACAACTAGAATAAGATAAAAGACAAACTAGTTGAACATGAAAGACAACTAACTAGTACAAGGTGAAAGACAACTAGAAGAACAGGAAATACAATTAGAAGAAGATGAAATACAATTAGAAGAAGATGAAATACAATATGTAGTAGACGAAAAAAAACCAGTTGAATATAGTAGAATATGAAAGACAACTAGAAGAAGATGAAAGACAACTAGTACAAGGTGAAAGACAACTAGAAAAAGGTGAAACATAAGCTACATTGGACGAAAGACACCCAGTAGAACATGAAAAACAACTATAAGAAAATGAAAGTTAACTAGTAGGAGGTTAAAGACAACCAGTAGACAACTAGTAGAAGATGAAAGACTACATGTAGTAGACGAAAGACAACCAGTAGAACATGAAAGACAACTAGTAGATCATGAAAGACAACTTGAAGAAGATTAAAGACAACATGTAGAAGGTGAAAGACAACTTGAAGATGATGAAATAGAACCTATAATAGATAAAAGAGAACCGGTAGAACATGAAAGAAAACAAGTAGATCAGGAAAGACAACAAGTAGAACATGAAAGACAACTAGAAGAAGATGAAAGACAACTCGAAGAAGATAAAAGAGAACCAGTAGAACATGAAAGACAACCAATAGATCGTGAAAGACAATTAGAAGAAGGTGAAAGACAACCAGTAGACAACTAGTCGATGATGAAAAACAACTAGAAGAACTTGAAAGACTACCAGTAGAACCTAAAAGACAACCAGTACAAGGTGAAATACAACTTGAAGAAAATGAAATACAACTTGATAAAGATAAAATACAACCTGTAGTAGACAAAAGACAAACAGTAAAACATGAAAGACAAACAGTAAAACATGAAAGACAACCAATAAATCATGACATACAACTAGAAAAAGATAAAAGACTACTAGTAGAACATAAAAGAGAACTAGAACAACATGAAAGACTACAAGTAGAACATGAAAGACAACTAGAAGAAGATGAAAGACAACTCGAAGAAGATAAAAGAGAACCAATAGAACATGAAAGACAACCAATAGATCGTGAATAGAAGAAGGTGAAAGGCAACCAGTAGACAACTAGTCGATGATGAAAGACAACCAGTAGAACATGAAAGTCAGCCAATGGATTATGGAAGACAACTAGAATAAGATGGAAGACAACTAGAAGGTTAAAGACCACTAGAAGAATATGAAACATAACCTGTAGAACATGAAAGACAATTACAGGTTGAAATACAACTAGAAGGTTAAATACAATTAGAAGAAGATGAAATACAACATGTAGTAGACGAAAGACAACTAATATAGCATGAAAGACAACAGAAGAACATCAAAGTCAACTATAAGAAAATGGAAGACACTAGTAGAAGGTGAAAGACAATTAGATGAAGATGAAATACAACCTATAATAGACGAAAGGAGCCCAGTAGAACATGAAAGACAACTAGTAGAACCAGTAGACCACTATAGAACATGGAGGACAACAAGAAGAACATGAAAGACTACCAGTAGAACATGAAAGACAACTAACAAGGTGAAATATAAGTAGAAGAATATGAAATACAACTTGACAAAGATGAAATACATCCTGTAGTGGACGAAAGAAAACCAATAGAATATGAAGGACAACTAGTACAAGGTGAAAGACAACTAGAAGAAGATGAAATACAACTAGAAGAATATGAAATACAATTAGAAGAAGATGAAATACAACCTGTAATAGATAAAAAAAAAACGTTAGTCGAACATGAAAGACAGCCAGTAGAACATGAAAGACAACTAGTAGAAGGTGAAAGACAACTTGAAGAAGATGAAACATAACCAGTAGAACATGAAAGACAACTAATACAAGGTGAAAGACAACTAGAAAAATATGAAATAAACTTGAAGAAGATGAAACACAACCTGTAGTAGACGAAAAACAACCAATAAAACATGAAAGACAGTTAATAGGTAATGAAAGACAACTAGAAGATGATGAAATACAACTAGAACAAGATGAAATACAACTAGAACAAAATAAAATACAACTATAGTAGACGAATGACGCCCAGTAGAACGTGATAGACAACCAGTAGAACATGAAAGACAACTAGAAAAAAATGAAAGACAACTAGTACAAGGTGAAAGACGATTAGAAGAAGTTGAAATACAACTTGAAGAAGATAAGATGAAATACAACCAGTAGAACATGAAATACAACTAGTAGAAGATGAAAGACAACAAGTAAAAAGTGAAATACAACTAGAATAAAATGAAATACAACCTGTAGAAGAAGATTAAAGACAACTAGTAGAAGGTGAAAAACAACTAGAAGAAGATGAAAGACTACATGTAGCAGACGAAAGACAACCAGTAGATTATGAAAGACAACTAGAAGAAGATTAAAGACAACATGTAGAAGGTGAAAAACAACCAGTAGACAACTAGTAGAAGATGAAAGACAACCTGTAGTAGAAAGTGAAATACAACTAGAAGAATATGAAAGACAACAAGTAGCTAGAAAGTGAAATACAACTAGTAGAAGATGAAAGACAACAAGTAGAAAGTGAAATACAACTAGAAGAAAATGAAATACTTGTAGTAGATGAAAGACAATCAGTAGAACATTAAGACAACTAGTAAAACATAAAGACAACTAGAAGAAAACGAAAGACAAGCAGTATAAGGCGAAGGACAGTAAACAACTTGTAGAAGATGAAATACAACTTGAAGAAGATGAAATACAACCTGTAGTAGACGAAAGACAACAAGTAGAACATAAAGACAACCAGTAGATCATGAAAGACAACTAGTAGAAGGTGAAAGACAACCAGTAGAACATGAAAGACAACTAGTACAAGGTGAAAGACAAATAGGAGAAGCTGAAATACAACTAGAAGAATATGAAATACAATTAGAAGAAGATGAAATACAACTTGTAGTAGACGAAAGAAACACCAGTTGAACATGAAAGACAACCAGTAGAGCATGAAGGACAAGATGGAATACAACTAGAAGAATTAAAAAAAAAAAACTAGAACAAGATGAAATACAAACCTAGTAGATGAAAGACAACTTAGTAGAACATGAAAGACAACTAGAAGGAAATAAAAAAACAACTTGCAGAAGGTGAAACACACAGTAGACAACTAGTAGAAGATGAAAGACAACTAGAAGAACTTGAAAGACTATTAGTAAAAATAAAAGACAACCAGTACAAGGTGAAATAAAACAAGAAGAATATGAAATCAACTTGAAAGACAACCAGTAGACAATGAAAGACAACTAGAAGAAGAGGAAAGACAACATGTAGAAATACAACTTGAAGAAGATGAAATACAACTTGAAGAGTATGAAATACATCCTATAGTAGATGAAAGAGAACTGGTAGAACATAAAAGAAAACCCGTTGATCAGGAAAGACAACTAGAAGAAGATGAAAGACAACTTGTAGAAGGTGAAAGACAACTCGAAGAAGATAAGAGAACCAATAGAACATGAAAGACAACCAATACATGGGGAAGTACAACGATAAGAAGATTAGAAGAATATGGAATACAATTAGAAGAAGATGAAATACAACATGTAGTAGACGAAAGAGAACATGAATGACAACCAGTAGAAAATGAAAAACAACCAGAAGAAGATGAATGACAACTAGTAGAAGGTGGAAAACAACTAAAAGAAGATGAAAGATAACCGGTAGAACATGATAGACAACTAATACAAGGTGAAAGAAAACAAGAAGAAGATTAAATACAACTTGAAAAATATGAAATACAATTAGAAGAAGATAAATTACAACCTCTAGAACATGAAAGACAACCAATAGATCGTGAAAGATAACTAAAAGACAAGGTGAAAGACAACCAGTAGACAACTAGTTGATGACGAAAGACAACTAGAAGAACTTGAAAGATTACCAGTCGAATATGAAAGACAACCAATACAAGGTAAAATACAACTAGAAGAATATGAAACTCAATTTGAAAGACAACCTGTAGAATTTGAAAGACAACAAACAGATCATGAAAGACAACTAGAAAAAGATGAAAGACAACTAGTATAAAGTCAAAGACAACTAGAAGAAGTTGAAAGATAACCAGTAGAACCTAAAAGACATCCCTGTACAAGGTGAAAGACAACTAGAAGAATTTTACAACTTGAGGAAGATGAAATACAACCTATAGTAGACGAAGGACAACCAGTAGAACATGAAAGACAACTAGAAGGAAATAAAAGACAACTAGAAGAATGTGAAAGACAACCAGTAGACAACTAGTAGAAGATAAAAAACGACTAAAAGAACTTGAAAGACTATTAGTTAGAAATGAAAGACAACCAGTACAAGGTGAAATAAAACAAGAAGAATATGAAATTCAACTTGAAAGACAACCAGTAGATCATAAAAGACAACTAGAAGAAGACGAAAGACAACAAGTAGAAGGTGAAAGACAACTTGAAGAAGATGAAATACAACTTGAAGATGATGAAATACAACTAGTAGTAGATGAAAGAGAACCGGTAGAACATGAAAGAAAACCAGTAGATCAGGAAAGACAACTATAAGAAGATGAAAGACGTAGAAGGTGAAAGACAACTCGAAGAAGATAAAAGAGAACCAATAGAACATGAAAGACAACCAATACAAGGGAAATACAATGATAAAAAGATGAAATACAATTAGAAGAATATGAAATACAATGAGAAGAAGATGAAATACAACCTGTAGTAGACGAAAGAGTACATGAAAGACAACCAGTAGAAAATGAGAGACAACCAGAAGAAGATGAAAGACAACTAGTAGAAGGTGAAAGACAACTATAAGAAGATGAAAGATAACCAGTAGAACATGAAAGAAAACTAGTTGAACATGAAAGAAAACCAGTAGAACATGAAAGACAACCAATACATGGTGTAAGTATACAAGAAGAAGATTAAATACAACTTGAAAAATATGAAATACAATTAGAAGAAGATAAAGTACAACCTGCAGTAGACGAAAGACAACTAGTAGAACAAGAAAGACAACCAATAGATCGTGAAATACAACTAGAAGAAGGTGAAAGACAACAAATGGACTACTAGTCGATGAGGAAAGACAACTAGAAGAACTTGAAAGACTACCAGTTGAACATGAAAGACAACCAATACAAGGTGAAATACAACTAGAAGAATATGAAATTCAATTTGAAAGACAACCAACATATCATGAAATACAAGGTGAAAAAGATGAAAGATAACTAGTAGAAGGTCAAAGACAACTCGTACAAGGTGAAAGACAACTTGAAGAAGATGAAATACATCTAGAAGAATATGAAATACAGCTAGAAGAAGATGAAATATAACCTGTAGTAGACGAAAGACAACTAGTAGATAATGAAGACAACCAGTAGAACTTTAAAAACAACTAGAAGAAAATGAAAGACAACCAATAGAATGTGAACGACAACCAGTAGACAACTAGTAGAAGCTGAAAGACAACTAAAATAAGATGAAAGACAACTAGTAGAACATAGGGCTGGGCAAAATTGCTCGAACTCGTAACTCGCTCATTTACAGCTCGCTTTAACTCGCTCATTTACAACTCGAGTTGGCTGACTCGTTTAATAAATGAGCTGAGTTGGCTGACTCGTTTAATAAATCAGCACCTGTTAAACTGGTTAAATGAGTTATAAACGAGTTGTGAGCCAACTCGAGTTAATAATGAGCTGAGTTCGAGTTGGCTTTACAGCTCGTTTAACCATCCCAACTCGAGTTGACTCGCTCGTTTATTTAATGAGCTGAGTTCGAGTTTGGGGTAACTCACTCAAACTCGGCTCATTTACAACCCTAGTAGAACATGAAAGACTACTAGAAGAAAATGAAAGGCAACTAGTAGAAAGTGAAAGACAAGGAATAAACAACTAGTAGAAAATAAAAGACAACTACTTAAAGTCCTATTCATTTGGCAAAACCAAGCCTATTCCAACTAGTAGAAAATTTCAGCACATGGTGGTCCTACTACCATCAACAATAAATAAATAAAATATGTAGCAAACGCATAAGTAATTTAACATATCCGGGAAATACGTCGCACCTGAAATTTCGTAGGTTTCCTAAGCGTACTCTTTACGTTCGTCATGTTTCTCAATCTCTAGATTTGAACCTAATAAGTTATATAATTACTAACTTTTATTAATATTATTTCTGTATAATAAGTACTTTTATTATTTAATTATTTTAAATCATTATTTATCATAAATTTAAATTCATTAGAATACTAAATTTGAAATTTATAATATTAAAAAATAAAATAAATATGGATATTGTCATTTGATTGGCTTTTAAGATAATTAAAGAGAAAACTTAATAATAAAGAAAACTTTTAGATTTTTCATAGATTTTAAGAAATACGTACTAATAGATTCAAAATTCAGATTTGAATATATTTAAAGAGTATACTTATTTTAATTAAGAGAATGCGATGCATTTAATGTTGATGCAAAGATGTTGATGCAAAGATATAATAAAATAAGTGTAGATGACATAAGATAATGTGAAATAATATTTAAATGAAGAATTAAGATATACAAGTAGTGGAAAGATATGAATATAACAGTAAGAGATATTATTGGCAGAGAGGTTAATTTTGGGTTGAGAATTAATTAAGGAAATATGGGCTGCATAAAATTGATTGGGCTGTACTTCTTTTGATCCGTTAATTTAAATATTTATTTAATTTGTCATTTTATTATTTGGGCCTAAACAGAAATATTTATTTAATTCGTTTTTATCATATTTATATTTTTACATAATGTTAAAGAAATAAAATAAAGAACAATAAAATAAACCATTTTTTTCAAAATCTCTTGTCGATTCTTGCACTGGAAGTCATCCTTATCCAAGTTTTGCATCCTGTCTTTTTTTTTTTGTCCTTTCAGCTTAAATGTTGTGACCAATAAGTCTTTTTTTAACACTTTTGCACAAGCTGCAAAGTTGTGAGAGGGAATCAAACTCTCGACCTTTGGATAACCAATTGTCTTAGGACTTTGTTTCTAGCCAACTGTGCTACCTCCCATTCATTGTGACCAATAAGTCAGTCATTGGATTTTGTATTTAAGTTTTGTTCATGCTTTGGGTGATTTATATCATCTTGTTCTTTGATTTGTATCATTTTATGGATCATTCGAGTTAATTAAGGATTTGAATTTTGAAACTCCATAATTGTGTGTAATTATAAACTCTAAATTATCCCTGACTTTGATAAAGTTAGTATGAGGATTAAGTGTTGGTTATATTTTGAAAATCAAATGATAAGAGTATCAATTTAAACTCGTGGATGTGTATTAGTGAATACAACATTGGATAGACCTAACGTGAGACAAAGTATTAAATTTGAAGGTCTGATATGCTAATTTTTTCCTACGTGAGAAATGTGTATTTGTAGACGGTGTCCAACACATGTCTTGACATGGAGTCATAAATATGATGCTTTGAATATGCATGACTTGTGCCCTTCTTGTAAAAAAAAGCTAATGTTTGTATGCTAATGTTTGTAAAGCTAATGTTTGTATGCTAATGTTTGTATGCTAATGTTTGTATGCTAAAAAAAAGCTAATGTTTGTAAAAAAAAGCTTTAAATATGATCACGCTCATAAAAAAAGCTAATGTTTGTATGCATCAATATTTTTTAGCCCTTCTTGTAAAATGAAATTACATTGTACACAAATTTTGAACATCCTCTTTTTCAGTTTTCTAATTCCGCTCCCTTAAATGAATAATATCTTTTTTTTATTTTGAGAAACTTGGCAGATGGTGCCAAGTGGCTTAAGTTAACAGAAAAGTAAATTATAACATTCTCAGGCCCATATATAGCACCTAAATTACAAATTATCCATTTGCTAAGGATCCCCAAAACGCTGAAACAAAGTCAACAATTCAGCAATGTTTGTGCCATAGCTATGCCTCTTGTATGATTCTTCCAACCTTCATTAGAGCTGCAGGGAATTCTTTCAGCTCCTGCAACAACTCTCTGTTGCTTTTATTTGATTTAATGAAATTGTTGGTTGGGCCATCGCCAACTAATCTTCATAAAAGAAAAAAAATAACTTTCTGTTGCAAATAATTTGTTTTAGCTAGATTGTTATATCTATGCATACGCTATCTACTGTAAGATACCATCTGTATTTCTTAACAAAAATTAATGCAAGGGAACTCTTCAGAGATAAATAAAGGAAATAGAAATTACAAACTTTTGTTTAATTGATAAATGTTCTTTAAGAAAATAGAAATTTCAAATTTCTTAAATTGACAGTGTTCCTTTACTTCGTTATATCAATTACACATACCAATCAAAATTACAAAAATATATTATTTTTAGGCACAAAAAATTGATGTAATTGTGCCTCACTGATTTAATTGGATTTGGTTTCTCTATGGCCTTGTCCGCACCGCCACAGGACTCCTTACATACCGTGTTCCATCCGACCATGTAATGCTCCCAAATACATAGTTAGAGCTCGGGGTATCAACATTAAATGTTACCTTAAATTTCTTCTCTTCACCAGCACCGAACTTTAAACTATCGGGCTCCACCTTCACTCGAATACCTCTTGGTTCCTCAACTGTTGCAGTGTATGTGCCTGCCGGACCAACATTTTTAACTGTGCGGGTTACTGTAACTGAGCCTGTGAGGTTATAAATTGAAAATGATGGGTAGTTCAAGTTTTTAATATCTAAACGATTTGAAGGGCATTGATAGCCCGGCTTGAATGATGATAGTTGGGTTGAGTTGTATCCAAGAGAGCAAAGGAAGTTCAAGTAGTCGGTCGTGTTGAGGTCGTAAATCAAACCCGGATCTGCTGCTGCATTTGGGTTCACATGGCCCGACCCGTAGCTGAAGGGGGTGGCAGTTACAAAGGATGAGTTTAAGATATTCTTTCCTTGATTATCTTTGATTGATGCTGCAATTTTTTGTTTTTAAAGAAAAACACACTTTATTAGTAATATAAATTGAAGTACCTCAAGGGAAAAAAAAAAATCAATATAATTTTTCAATTAGCAAAACAATTTCAGCAACGGGGAAAAGCAGAACAGGACATTATGGTTTTCTGAGCATAAACAGATGATAAAATTTATAAAATAAACTTTAGCCATTGACTTTTTGTTTATCAACCATTGACTTGAACAGAAATTAAGATATCAAAACCATGTAAATTTTCTAACGGGATAATTGTTTGGTTTTCCGATTATCTGTGAGGCACATCAGATGTTCGGACATTATGGTTTTCCTTGATTATCTGATGTTCGGACATTATGGTTTTCCGAACATCAGATGAATTATTTGTTTGGTTTTCCTGGATTATCTGATGTTCGGACATTATGGTTTTCCGAACATCAGATGAATTATTTATTACAAAGAAAATTTATTTCAGAAGTATCTTAAAAATGCTAGATGCCTACATTGGTTGGAATGAATATCAAAAGGAAATATCTTTATAAAACACTTTAAAAAAGGTCTGACAAATATTTTTTAATTAACTCAGAAAAAGTTAAAAAAAGATATTTTGGATAGAAGTTGACCATGATTCCTTTAAAGGGTCTGGAATTTGCGTATTACCAGTGGTCATAATTGCTGATCGAATGGCTGCTGGGGACCAATCAGGGTAGAGAGTGTGGAGAAGACCAACAATCCCTGATGTGTGGGGGCATGACATGGACGTGCCAGATACAAAGTTGAATTTAACACGGCGTTTATCAAAGTCATAACCAGTTGGGGAAGTTGCCTCAGTGTATGCTGCTAGAACACTGACACCTGGGGCCGTTATATCCGGCTTCAAGATTCCAGGGGTAATTGTATTTGGCCCTTGAGATGAAAATGAAGCCATATAGGGTGCCGGCATTGTGTTGAGCACAGTTTCTGGTTTCGTTATATAACCAAGTACCGCACTGTCATTTAGTGAGCCTGATGTTAGCTTTAGGGTTATTTTATCTGTCCATAAAATTCGTTTCTATTTCAGTAAAAGATAAAAATAAATACAAGATGACATTTGATCACTAAATACAATGTATTGACTTGGAAATATCTCGGGCGCATAAAATCTTATTTTTTTAATTTATCGAAGGGTCCTAGTACACCCCAACATCTTTTAGATGCTATCCTCGATAATTGAACATGTGTCTCTTCGTAGAGAGATGAGGGCTCGTGCCATTACACTAAGCCCGCAGTTCATGCTTAAAAACTTTTAGCAGCAAGGTTTATTTGCTTTGTGCTATACCTCAAAGTAACAAGTAAAATCTAATACCATTTAACTCATATGATATGTACAAACCTGTTTGATTTGAGGTAAGACAACAAAATTTGACCGTCAGAGTAGGTCATTGCAACGGCTGGCAGGATGTGTTTGTCAGGAATGATATTGTTGCTGGCGCTGGCAGAATTAATCAAGACCATACCTACTCCACCAGCTTCCAAAACAACTTCTCCTTTCTCAATTGAAGTAATATTTCCTCTTGTACAAATCACTATTGAACCGTTAACCTTTGCAGAATCTAACGAACCATAGAGGCATAGCCGACTGCCATATAATATTCATACATATCAATGATATCATATGTTAATAGCTGATTTCTATACTGAGAGCAGCTGCTTGCCCAAGTTATATGTCAATTAAATAATATTTATCCGTATCTCAACTACTTTTGATCGATGTCATGATTGTTAATCTCATTTTTGTTTCTATTTGCTTGATTTTGTATAAATCTTATGTATTAATGTTTTCTGATTTTGTGCGTTTGCTATAGTACCTTGGGGCATGGTATTGCTCGTCGGTACCTTTGCTCGAAATTTATCTAGTTTATATTAATAACATTTATTATTCTAAGTTCTAACTAATAAATGTCTTACGCATCATTTTCTGTTGAATTGGCCGTTTTAGCGTCTGTTGACATGATAATTGGGTAGTTTCCTTTTGCTAGACTTGTTGATGAGAGGCTCAGACCCTAAATTTTTAAAAAGACATTCAGGTTAATTCAATTTATTATTAGTAGGAAACCAAATTGAAGTCAAATTTCAAATAAATTGTTAACTGAAATGTCATGAAGTCGAGTAATATATAACCACACTGAATTAATTGACTGAGTAAAAATGCACAAGGACCAATCTTTTTTTTTATGGTAGCTTAACTACCATATCTTTAATTAATGATATTATAATTAGAAGAAACGTATTTCAAGCTACCTTCAGGCTGGTGTTGCCGAAAGACACACAGGCAGGGAACTCCCGATCCATTGTGCTAGCTGCCACTGTGAATATCCATGGTGCCAAATTCGAGACTGTTCCAGCTGTAGGTCCTGAGTTGCCGCCCGAGCAGATAACTTTTATGCCGTTCTTGACTGCATGAAATGACCCAATGGCAATACTGTCCTCGAAATAATCCGTCGGTATCCCACCCACGGACATAGAAATGACATGGACACCATCAGAGATAGCTGCATCAAAGGCTGCAAGGATGTCGGCATCGAAACATCCAGCAGGCCAGCATACCTATATTGGTAAGAGCAAACATAAGCATATACAGAAGCATAAGTAAGATACGTTTGCTTCAATTTTTTTAGGTATATAGAAAATCAAAACTAACAAACCTTGTACGCTGCGACACGGGCATGGGGCGAACCCCCTTTAGCTGTGCCATTACCATGACCAAAGAAGCTCGCATTAGCCACAAATGCTCCACCAGCTGTCGAAAGAGTATGAGTCCCATGGCCATCTGTGTCACGAGGTGTCTGGAAGGATATGTTTAGTGGCGCCCCCACATATGCCTCATATCCCTTATTAAAGTATCTCGCACCAATCAACTTCCTGCAGAAAAATATGTATCATAACCCTAGTCAAGGTTATACCATGTATATATACTCATATATATATACACTAGCAAGCCATTGCATACAACTAATGTGGTCTTCAATCTTAAAAAAACTAAAATGGTCTTCAAATGATTTTTTTGCAACTTCCTATTCAAATCCCAATTGAAACATGATCTATACTAACAAAATATTAATGTCATTGTAGCAAAATGCGCTTGGCAAAATTAGACCCAGCTTTTTACAACTGAACGAATAAAGATGTTTTGTTCTTGATGTTGATTTTTTTTTTTTTCTTTTGAAAAGTTTGAGGGCATATATAAAATTTTGTTTACAGAACAAGATGGCAAGAAAAAACTTGGCGAACTTTTAACAAAAAATGGAAATTTAAATGGATCCCCAAAATACAAGAAACTTAATTTATGGACATTAATTTGATTATTTTGAGAGAGAGAGAGAGACTTGTTGCAAGTGAAGCTGATATCTAACTTATTCTGGCAAATTCCGTTCCACTCACTTGGGACACCAGCCATTCCATCATCAGCAAAACTTTGTGATTCTGGCCATACACCTACAAATATATATACCATTAATTGCACAAAAAATAATGGTTCACTGATTTCCGAAGTTATAAAATGCTACAATTAAATAATATAGAAACTAATTAATGTTGATGTAAAAGATAATATTATTAAATATAAAAGAATAATAATATTAATAGTAATAGTAGTAGTAGTAGTAATAATAATGTTAGTAATAGTAATATCTGGATTTCTCCATCCATATATATAAACTAAATGCTCTTTTACCAAACATAATCTGTCCTCGTAATATATTATAAGTCTTTAACTAGTACATTCAAGATAAGTATATTGCACTACGTCATAGTTGGTAAGATGCTATATTGTTTGTCTTAAGAAGGAAATAAAAACAACCATCTTGTTTGAATTTGCTATTTAATAAATAAAAATGGAAGTCAACTGTCAAAGTCCTTAATTTTAATTAGGGACCGACTAATTATCTCCCATTCATCCCCCGGTCAATATAAACTGCCTTTGTTAACTGCTAATTAAGAGGGGACCACAAATTTCAGAGCTAAAAGACAAAACAAAACGCGTCATTATCGCGGCGAGTGCAAGTATTCATATATAATACAAGTATTTAAAAAAAAAAACTGGACACATCACTAACTCATCTTTTACACATTTTTTCAGGTGATTTTTTTTCTCCGTTCACTCTAACCAATATTTCTGACAATCTGTGAGGAATTTTGTAAATCTAAAACCACGAACGTCTTCTACACAATTTTCTCTTTCAAATGAGATTCATGATGACATACTTTCAAGTTATCCGTTGCACAAGTATTCATACCTCGTCATTCAAGTATTCATATCTCATCGAGCAAGTATTCATACCTCATCAGTATTTCACAAATAAAAAACTGGACACATTATTCACTCATTTTTTACCGATTGAACTTTCATTACCACTCAATCATTGGAAGTGTCCAGTACACTCTATCTTTCTCTTCAGTTTCCTTGTCCGATCCAGCCCACTCAATCACTGAAAGTGTTCAGTACACTCAATCACTGGAAAAAAAAATTGGACACATATAAAAGATGGGCGTGTGATATATCCAGTTTCATTTTCCGAAATACTTGATATCTTAGGTATAAATACTTGTTCGACGAGGTATGAATATTTGCTCAACGTGGTATGAATACTTGCACAACGGGATATAAATAATTTTATGAGGTATGAATACTTGCGCGACAGATAACTCAAAAGTACTTCATCATGGATCTCATTTGAAAGAGAAAATTGCGTAGAAGACGTTTATGATTTTAGATTCGCAAAATTCTTCACAGATTGTTAGAAATATTGGTTAGAGTGAACGGAGAAAAGAAATCACCGCTAAAAACGTGTAAACAATGGGCGAGTAATATGTCCAGTTTTTTTTTTAAATACTTGATATCTTAGATATGAATACTTAGTGTATTATATATGAATACTTGATGTATTATATATGAATACTCGTGCGCATCAGTTGTAATTTTTTCAAATATAAGCGGTTCCCCAGTTAATTAGCGGTCCCCCACGTAATTAATAATTGATACACGTTTTTTTTTGTCTTTTTGTGCTTGAAGTTGTGGTCCCCTAGATAATTAACGATTGGGGGATTAATGGGGATATGAGCCAAGGGAAAAAAATCTTTTCCCTTTTAATTAATGGCTAACTAGATCAGCATGATCTGCCTAAACATGAAAGTCAACTTGTTTATTGGAATTTTTTTGGAAAGCCAAAAATGAGAACCAATTTAAAAAAAAATATAGACTAGGTCTAGACTTCAGAAAAACATGGCGAAATCAAATCTTAATTGACATTTTTCAATCTTTTCTCTTTAATTATATCCACCATGAAATTGACGAAAAAAGGCACAACTTAAAAATTGGTAACTTGTTGCGTTGAATTAGTGTAATTTTGTTAAACTATAGATCATTTCGTCCCAATAGCACAATATTAACACTATATTATTATTTTTTATATTCCTCCAATACTATTCCAACTATACAATAAAATTGAAATTAGAAAAATTGAACATCCTAATGCTAAACAATAAATAATTATCAAAAGATATATATATAATTTAGATAATTATTACGGAACAATTACCCAAAAAAGGAAAAAGGATTGCAACTAGTATACCTGTATCAAGATTTCCAATAATAGTGTCTTTACCATACCCTGCTTTCTTCCAGAGAGAATTTGAATTAACATAACCATCACTTTCTAGACCAAGAAATTTCCATGATCTAGTAGTATGAAGCTGGTATGCTTTGCTTGGAAACACTGATACCACGCCTGGTAACTCTGCAACAAATTATGCAACTTTTTTTTAATTTTTTGTTTATACATTTTTCCTGTAATTTAATTTTAATTGATTGTTGAGGCTGTTTCAAAGAAATATACAAGTTGACTTGAGCTCTTCTATTGTGCTGTACTGCTGTTACCCTGGTGCAGCACTCAGCAGTTGGATAGTATACCATCAGAATTCAATGGCTATATTACGCGATCATATGGGTTCAAAATTGTAAATCATCTAAGCTCATGCAAGTTATGCATTACCAGTGTAAGGTGAATCAGGGTTTATTTTCTTTTTCACATTGATTATCTCATAAAATGATGAAATTTTCCATGAAAAGAAAAATGAATTATTGAGAGGAAATGTAATTTGGCAACCCTCCACATAAAAGAAAAACTTTACAAATTTAACAGTTTAGCTATTAAAATGAAGGGACAAGCCATGAGGATGGAGAGAGATATACTTGATATCTTGTTTGCTGTCTCTTCGTCAATTATTGCACAAAAGCCATTAATGTGCTGTGTATACGAGTATAATATTGCATTTTCTGCTGCTTTCAGGCTGCATTTAAAAAATATGCCAACATCAACTGTTAAATTAAGAAAGATTATGCATATTTTTGTTGTTCAATTTTTTAATGTATGGATGTACTTACGTTCCCAAAATTGATCCCAACAGCTTGAAGTGAGATTTGGCTACTGTGGCATATTGTAATGCCCGGTTGCTACCAGCAAGGAGACGCGGCGGTTCACCAAGATACACAATGTATGGCTACATCAGAAATTAAGATGTGAAATGAAATTGCTAAGTTCGATAATTAATATACATTTTTTTTAATTATGGAGAGATTAATGAAGAAGGGGAGGCTCTAAACTCTGTACCACTTTATCTGCAACTATGGCATTTTCTTTCAGAAGGAAGAATGAGAGCAAAGCAAACCAGAAAATTTTGTAACCCATCTCTCTCTCTCTTTCTCTCTCTCTCTCTCCCTCTCTCTCTCTCTATGTATCTATTTGATATTGTGTGTTTTAGTGGTAGAGCTCCGATTTTGGTCCTGCTTTTATAGCCTAGTATTGGTTGCAAAAATCCTTTGAAGGAGTATTACCAAGCGAAGAAACTTGTATCTGGCATTATTTTAATAGTCAATATACTTACAAAAAAAAAAAAAATGTATTTCTAATAAGTTCTAATTACAAAACTATTAATGGTTAGCTTGACCTCCAACCTTTACTCAAAAAAAAAAAAAAAAAAACTATTAATGGTCAATACTGGCATCAACTTTTATATATATGTATATATATAATGTGTGTATATGTATATATATATCTAGAGAGTGACTAAGGTCAAAGTGGTAGTTCCTAGCCCCCGGTGCTACCAAGTCGTTTTCAGATTTTCAAAGTCCAAACGGTCGATTCGAGCCATTCAAGTTGTTCTCCATATTGAAATCTGCTTGGAGACCAAATTTTACATTTTTTGGAATTTGTTTACTATTTATTAAGCCACTTTGAAAATTACTGATCCGGGTGAACAGTAAAAACAGTGCAACCAAATTCTAGACCATGTGATCAGCAATTTTCAAAGTGGCTTAATAAATAGTAAAAAAATCCCAAAAAATGTAAAATTTGGTCTCCAAGCAGATTTCAATATGGAGAACAACTTGAACTGTTCGGATCGACCGTTTGGACTTTGAAAATCCAAAAACGACTTGGTAGCACCAGAGGCTAGGAACTACCACTTTGACCTTAGTCACTCTCTATATGTCTATATATATAGAGTAAAGCTAAGGTGCTCTTAAGTGTACCGTACTCCTAAATGTAGGCCGTTGGATTTCTTTAAAAGTCGTGTAGATTCTTTAAAAGACGTGGTAGCACGACTTTTAAAGAAATCCAACGGCCTACATTTAGGAGTACGGTACACTTAAGAGCACCTTAGCTTTACTCATATATATATATAGAATTTTGCTATTGTACTACGCGAAGTAAAATCAATATTTTACTTCACGCTCATATTCCCATTTTCAAAATTCAAAACGTCGATCCAACCGTTCAAGTTGTTCTCCATATTGAAATGCGCTTGGAGACCAAATTTTACATTTTTTGGAATTTTTTTACTATTTATTAAGCCACTTTGAAAATCGCTGATCCATTAGTCCAGAATTTTTTACTGTTTTTTACTATTCACAATGGATCAGCGATTTTCAAAATGGCTTAATAAATAGTAAAAAAATTCCAAAAAATGTAAAATTTGGTCTCCAAGCACATTTCAATATGGAGAACAACTTGAACGGTTCGGATCGACGATTTGGATTTTGGAAATGGGAGTATGAGCGTGAAGTAAAACTTCATTTTACTTCGCGAAGTACAATAGCCCTACTCTATATATATATATAGAGATAGGCTACCATGCTTTGCAAATTAAAGCACCTCTTGTGCTTTGCGCTCCTTTTCGGATTTTCAAAATTCAAAATGTCGATCCGACCGTTCAAGTTGTTCTCCATATTGAAATGTGCTTGGAGACCAAATTTTACATTTTTTGGAATTTTTTTACTATTTATTAAGCCACTTTGAAAATCGCTGATCCAATGGTCACACTAGCAAAACAGTGCAAATTTCTGGACCAATGGATCAGCGATTTTCAAAGTGGCTTAATAAATAGTAAAAAAATTCCAAAAAATGTAAAATTTGGTCTCCAAGCACATTTCAATATGGAGAACAACTTGAACGGTCGGATCGACATTTTGAATTTTGAAAATCCGAAAAGGAGTGCAAAGCACAAGAGGTGCTTTAATTTGCAAAGCATGGTAGCCTATCTCTATATATGTATGTATGTATGTATGTATGTATGTATGTATGTATGTATGTATGTATGTATGTATGTATGTATGTATATTTGTTTGTGTGAGTCTCTATCAATTTGATGTTTTAGAAAGTATTAATTGGTTGAATTGAAAAATTAAATTTGTAGATGATTTGATATTTTTTTTAACAAATTTGGATCGTTTAATTGAAAGAGTATATTGAATTTTACCAATTAAATTCCGAAAAGTTTCAAATTTGCTAGAAATTCTACCTAAATAATTGATAACAAAATGAAAAATGTATATTTCTTCTAACTTAAACAATTTTTTATTAGAGCGAGGCTACAATACTTTGCAAAGCACGAAACTGTCTATGCTATATGGATCAATATCTAATATCTCCGATTATAAAGTTCAAACTTTCAATCCAAACCATTCAAAATGATCTTCATAACAAATGTACTTGGGGAAAAAAATACATTTTTTGAGAGTTTTTACTATTATTTCAGGTAGAAAATTACCCTATTTCAATATTTTCAACCATGCATCCGAAAATAGTGATTTTCAATCTATTTAAAAAAATAATAACAAGTTTCAAAAAATGTAAAATTTGGTCTCTAAGTACATATTCATATGGAGATGATGTTCAGTGGTTTTGAATTGTTGTTTAGACTTTGGAAACAAAAATATGAATCCATATATAGCACATACCAATATGTGCTTTGCATGTACCATAACTTCACTCGTTCACGCACATAGCCAACACGTAACTAATCTGTGCTTTAATTTTGTGTCTATACCAATCATTTATTAACCAATTCTGGAGACCAACCAATTCCAAAGTACATGATCTCAACTACTTGTCTTCAATTAGAATTTGACAAATTCTTGCAAATATTTGATTATATATTAAATAAAATGAAATGAGAGATGGTTATTGGCTAGCTGTGAGTTCTAATAATTCCAGATTTAGACAAAAGGCAGCAATTAATGTTCGTGCGAACTACTAAATAGTACAGGCTAATGGAATAATATTTTTTTTTATTTGAGGGTCAAATCAGCACGAATAGTTGTTGGGACAATTTATTCAGGGATAGTTAATTTATATTGAAAAGTCTTCAAAAAATGATGAATTGTTTAGACATGAAAATAGAAGAAAGAGAATTAAAAACATTATTGATTAATTTCACATAGATACGATATATATTAATACAATGTCTATACATTGGTTACAAAGAAGTACCGTTAGAGGTGATGCCGATAGAAGAAAATGAGACCGTTATTACTTTGCCATTTCTGGTAATCATGGGGAGAAGGAGAGAAACAAGAAGAATAGAGAGAGAGTTGAATTCGCAAATGTGCAACTGGATTATATCAAGTATAAATTCTATACAATTGTTTGGAAATTTGATGTGTTCAATGCTTTGAATATGTCAATAATTAAATTATTTTCTTATAAAAAGTAACAATTCATTTCTATGTGTGTTTCTCCTTAAATAAAAAATATGGTTGGATCGATGCCTTGTCGAATTATTATCGAAATGCATTTCATAGGGTGTATCCTAAAGAAAATATACTTATTTCCTAAAGTTAATTTGCTCGCTTATACTTTCATGAAAGTCCTTTTGAACTACTTAATTTCATAACTCTAGTTACCTAAATTTATTTATAATTTTTGAACATTAATTAGAATCTACCTGTCGGTCTATCACGCAATTACCTAAGGTCATTCATGCACATATATATTTACAAAATTTCTTAAAATATTGCTAATATAAATATCTCCTTTAGGTCACAATCTAACATTAGCAAATCTTTTCATGAATTTAATACATTAATTCACTCACCAGTTCATTCAAACCAGTGTTCTAAATAGCGCGCTATAGCGGCGATATAGCGCCGCTATAGTGTTTTTGGACCCCAAACGCTACGCTATGACATCAAAATGCGCTATTTGCGTTACGGCCGCTATAGCGGCCGCTACAGCGCTATAGCTGTCCGCTATTTGCGCTATACAATATGAGTTTTTTTTTTTTTTAAGCAATTTATATGGGTTTTAAATAAAGATAAAAAAAATCTCAAACCGAAATTGAATTTGTTGCTACTTGCTACAGATAAATCAATTTGAAATTGGGAATAGAAATTGAAATTTGAATAGAAAAAAAGTCCAAACCGAAATTAAAATTTGAATAGAAAAAAATTGATTATGTCATGAATCATGATGCTTAAGATATTTTTTAATAGGAAAAATCGATAGTTTATGATATTACTATGGATATTTTGAACCGCAATTTGAACTTTGTATACGGGTTCAATATGAATATTATAATTTCTTAATTACTTTGGTGTTATTTATTGTTCTATGAGACTTGAGATAATGTTGATATTTAGTACAAATATTGAATATACGAAATGTAAAAAAAAAAATGCTATTTGGAATAGCTTCCGCTATAGCTTTTTTTTTAGCCTTCCCGCTACGACGCTATAAACGCTATTTAGAACCTTGATTCAAACATATACATAAATAAATAAATATCATATCTACAAATATAATTCGAATAAGTAAATATACATAATCAATAATATTAGATATACTACGTACATCCACAATTCCTACAATAAATATCTAGTCTTCCTTGCAACAAACAAGTGCAACTCCTACATCTTAATTCTAACAAACAAGAAAGAAAGAACGAAAAAGAATAGAAGCAGCATTTTTCTCAAAATCTCTTATCGATTCTTGCACTTGAAGTCATATCCTTGTTCAAATCTTGCGTCTTGTCTTCTTTTTTGTTCTTTTGGTTTTGGGAAGTTGAACCGCTTGAGTTTCACAAGAAAAGGGGATATTGTACTTGGGTTGCGGCTTGCCAATATGGATGCCAGGAACAAAGGTGAAAAAAGGAACCGGAACCCATTGGCGGATCACATTGGAAGAAAAAGGGTGCTAAGCCCTCCTCTCTCTTATAAATTGAAAATTGAAAATTTTGTTTATTAAATTTTATGTTTTTTGTATGCATCATATTGGAGTTTAGTGTTTAGGGTTTATTTTTCAGCTCTTTCTGTCTCAATTTTCCAATTATGCTCCAAATGGCTCTCTTATAAATTGAAAAAGGGGACTAAATTTTTCAGCTCTCCAAATGGTTCTCTTTTATAGCAATCCAAAGCAGAAAGGGAGAGAGTTACGTAAACGAAGAATATCAATCTGATCCTTGTCCCTTTTATTCAACGCCAATAAGAAGAGATCCCTTTTAGGAGTTAAGATATTGACAGAGCTAGTTTGACCGATAGAGAGAAAAATGAAAAAGTATATGACTGATCTGCATCATGAAGTCAAACCAGCTATATCAAAACCTTCACTGGAGGTGTATGTAACTTTCACCTTCTGCAACAACTCTCTGTTGCATTTATTTGATTGAATGAAATTGTTGGTTGGCCATTGCCAACTAATCTTCATAAAAGAAAAAAAAAATCTCTGTTGCAAATAATTTGTTTTAGCTAAATTGTTAGATACCATGTATTTGTCTTGCTATATGAGGATAATTGCCTTGCTCCAATAGAGGACATTTTTCCTAACAAAACTGAATGTAAGGGAAGCTCTTCAGATATTAATAAAGGAAATAGAAAACAAACTTGTTAAATTGAAAAAGGAATTTTAATTAAAATAGAAATTACAAATTTCTTAAATTGATAATGAGCTCCAAACAAATGATATAATTATGCACAATCGATGCCAATCAAACTTACCAAAAAAAAATATTTTTAGGCCCAAACAAATGATATAATTGTGCCTTCAATCATCAATAGTAGATGAATGAACTTTTCATATAGTCCAAAAAAAAAAAAAATAATCCACCAGAAGACTTGAATATTTGATTTGGTTTCTCTAGGTACTGGTCAGTACCGCCACAGGACTTCTTACATGCCGTATTCCATCTGACCAAGTAATGCTTCCAAATACATAGTCCGAGCTAGGGGTATCCACATGAAAAGTTACCGTAAATTTCTTCTCTTCACTGGCGCCGAACTTTAAACTATCGGGCTCCACCTTCACTTGAATACCTCTTGGTTCCTCAACTGTTGCAGTGTATGTGCCCTCAGGACCGACATTTTTAACAGTGCGGGCTACTGTAACTGAGCCTGTGAGGTTATAAATTGAAAATGATGGGTAGTTCAAGTCCTTAATATCTTGAGGATTTGGAGGGCATTGATAGCCATGCTCGAATGATGATAGTTGGGTTGAGTTGTAGCCAAGAGAGCAAAGGAAGTTCAAATAGTCAGTCGCGTTGAGGTCGTAAATCAAACCCGGATCTGCTGCCGCATTTGGGTTCACATGACCCGACCCATAGCTGAATGGGGTGGCAGTTACAAACGATGAGTTTAAGATATTCTTTCCCTGATTATCTTTGACTGATGCTGAAATTTTTTTTTTTTAAGAAAAAAAATCTCTTATAACTTAATAAGTAATATAAATTGAAGCACCTCCAGGGAAATAAAATAATCAATATAATTTTTCATTTAGCATAACAATTTCTGCAATGGGGAAAAACAGAACAGGAATTACTTGAACATTGACTTTTTCTGTTTTGATAAACCATTGACTTACTTTAACATAAATTAATTTAGATAACAAAACCATGTGATTTCTGTTCTAATAAAATATCAATATAGTTTTTAAGAGCAAGTTAACAGATGATAAAATTTATAAAATAAAAACTGGAGCCATTGGCTTTTTTCTGTTTTGATAAACCATTGACTTGAACAGGAATTAATATAGATAACAAAACCATGTACTATTTCTGATGAGGCTAATTGTTTGGTCCTTCGAGCTTAACTCAGAGCCACAGATGAAATTATTTATTTCAAAGGAACTTTATTTCAGAACTATGTTAAAAATGATAGATGCATACATTACATTGCTTGGAATGATCCATTTGGTGGGAAAGGAATTTTCATGGAAATCCAAGACATGAATATCTTGAGGAGGACGAACCACTATTTCTAGTACGATAATTGATTTCTTAGTCTCGGCTCAAAATTATCTTTATTAAACATTTCAACAATGGTCTGAAAAATATTTTTTATTAAGTCACGAAAAAGTTAAAAAGATGCATTTAATTTCAGAAATGGGTCTGCATTTTCTATTCAAAGTCCATCTCGACTAGACTAATAACTCAATGCGTACTGTGTTCAAATATTGTACACATAATTATACAAAAAGTACGAGAATTGTTTTATTACCTGTGGTCATAATAGCTGATCTGATGGCTGCTGGGGACCAATGAGGGTAGAGAGTTCGGAGAAGACCAACAACCCCTGATATGTGGGGGCATGCCATCGATGTACCAGATGCAAAGTTGAATTTTACACGGCGTTTGTCAAAGTCCAGACGAGTCGGTGAAGTTGCCTCAGTGTATGCTGCTATCACACTGACACCTGGGGCCGTTATATCAGGCTTCAAGATTTCAGGGGTAAGTGTATTTGGCCCTTGAGATGAAAAGGAGGCCATATACGGTGCCGGCATTGTGTTGAGCTCTGTTTCTGGTTTCATTACATAACCGAGTACCATACTGTAATTTATTGAGCCTGATGTTAGCTTTAGGGTTATTTTATCCGTCCATAAAAACCTTTTTTAGTTCTGTAAAGAAAAATAATTACGTGGTGACATGCACTGACTGGGAAAGCTTTTATCTGGGGACTCTTACAACCTTTTATTTTCCAAATTTTTGGCAGCGAGCAGGTTTATGTGCTTTGTGCTATACCTCAAAGTCCCAAGTAAAATATACTAGCATTGAACTCATATCATATATGTACAAACCTGTTAAGTTTGAGGTAAGACAACAATGTTTGACCACCAGTGTAGGCGATGTGAGTGGCCGGCAGGACGTGAGGATCGGAAAGGATCTCGTTGAACATGCCCGTGCTGACATTATTAATTAAGACCATACCTACTCCACCAGCTTCCAAAACAGCTTGTCCTTTCTCAACCGCAGTAATATTTCCTCTTGTGCAAATCACTATTGAACCGTTAACCTTTGCAGAATCTAACGAACCAAAGCGGCAAAGCTGGCTGCCATATAATATTCATACATAGAATAATGTTAATAGAAGATTTCTATACTGAGAGTACAGTTGCGCTCAAGTTATATGAAGTTCAAAATTGTACAAATTTTGCCACATAATATTTATCCATATCTCAACTTTTGATGTCATCATTGGTAGTCCCATTTTTGTTTCTATTTGCTTTATTTTGTACAAACCTCTTGTATTCATGTTTGCTAATTTTGGGTGTTTGCTATAGTACCTTGGGGCATGGTGGTATTGCTAGTTGGTACCTTTGTTGGAAATTTTATATAGTTTATATTAATAAAGTTTATTATTGTAACAATTAAATGTCTTACGCATCATTTTCTGTTGAATTGGCTGCTGGAGCGTCTGATGACCTGATAATTGGATAATTTCCTTTTGCTAGATTTGTTGATGAGAGACTCAGACCCTAACTTTTTAAAAAGGCATCCAGGTTAAGTTTATTATAAGTAGAATATCAAATTGAAGTCAATTTTCTATTAAATTGTTAAATGAAATGTCATCAAGTAAATTAATTTATGATGACACTGAATTAACCGACTGTCAGTAAAAATTCATAAGGACAGATCTTTTTAACGGTGATTCAAACATGATGTCATTACCATTATTCCAAATCACATGTAGCTTAACTAGCATATCTATAATGAAATTATAATATGAAATTCTGATTAAATGTATTATGAATTACCTTCAGGCTTGTGTTGCCAAAAGACACATTGGCAGGGAATTCCCGATCCATTGTGCTAGCTGCCACTGTGAATATCCATGGTGCCAAATTTCGAACCGTTCCAGCTGTAGGGCCCAAGTTACCACCTGAGCAGACAACAGTTATGCCATTCTTGACTGCATGAAATGACCCAATGGCAATCCCGTTTGTGAAATAGTCCTTCGGGGACCCAAATGTTGTGGGGCCCAAGGAGACAGACAGAACATGAACACCATCAGCAATAGCTGCATCAAATGCTGCAAGGATGTCGATATCGTTACATCCAGCCCCATGCTCAGGCCAGCATACCTATATTGGTAAGAGATAAGCGCAGGGGCGAAACCAGGATTTGAGTATAGGGGGTGCTAAATAATATTATTACTAGGATTTCAACAATGGGCTCTGTACTCGGTGCTATAATAAAGAGTCTGACTAGTATGATATTAGTGTCATTTCTGCTTATATAACACCAATTCCAAAATCTATTGAATTGACTTCAAACGGTGAATCCAAACCGTTCAAACTGATCTATTTCAGTTGTTGTGCGTTTACATGCAAAATTTATAATTTTTTGAATTTACTTATAAAGTTATAATCAAGTCAAGCGGTCAAATGTGTGAGTTTTTAAGTTAATTTTAATGCATTAAGTTTTCAACATTTTTTACCGCTTGATTTGATACTACAATAACTATAAATTTTTTTTTTTTTGCATGTAAACGCATCACTAACAAAGTAAATCGGTTTGAACAGCTTGGATTGGTCGTTTGAAGTCTATCCAATTAATTTTGTAGTTTGTGTCATATGACAAAAAATATTATTTGTTTATTACATTTCTAATATGGAAAGGGTTTTAATTTTGTTCTCTTCCACTGCGCAAAGACCGAAGGCCCACTGGCCCAAATAGAAATAAATCTAGTTTTATATTTTAAAATTTACATTGAAGCCCTTTAACTTTGAATATTATTATGGAGGGGGCTTATACATGTAAAACAAACAATATCAAATGATTTCTATATACTTAGTAACAAAAAATTTCAAACTTGGGGTGCCTTAGCACCCCCGAGCTATACCTATGTTTCGGCCCTGGATAAGCGTATACAGAAAGCATCAGGAAGATATGGTTGTTTCCATTTTTCTGGTATTTTAATCTTTGTCCTAGTATGATGTGAACAATGAAACGAAACTAACAAACCTTATAAGCTGCGACACGGGCATGGGGCGAACCCCCTTTAGCTATGCCACTGCCATGGCCAAAGAAGCTCGCATTGGCCACAAATGTGCCACCAGCTGTCGAAAGAGTATGAGTCCCATGGCCACTTTTGTCACGAGGTGTATAGGTTACGTTTAGTGGCCCCTTAGAATCTGCCTCATATCCCTTATAAAAGTATCTCGCACCAATCAGCTTCCTGAAGAAAAATATGTATCATAACCCTTGTCAAGGTTATACCAGATATATATACAGCTCGCAGGCACTTACATACACTGGTACAGGAATCAATACGGTCTTCAAATGATTATTTTTCAACGTCCTATTCAAATCAGCTTCTGTTTTACAGAACAAGATGCCTAGACAAAACATGCCCAACTTTAAACAAAATTTTAATGGATCCCCAAATACAAGAAACATCATGGACAATTTGAATATTTTGAGAGAGAGAGAGAGACGAGGAGGATGGGGCGGTAGCACAATTCGCTAAGAGAAAAGTCCTAGGATTGTGGTAATACAAAGGTCGAGAGTTCAAGCCCCTCCCACGACTTCACAGATTCTACGAAGCTTTCAAAAAAAAGAACAGAGAGAAAGAGAGATCAGAGTGTATGATGATGGTAGATGTGCTGTAATAGGCTAGTACAGTCGAGGAAATTAGCTTCTTGTTTGTTGTGATTATGTTGTAATATCTATTTATTACAGTAATGAAAACACCTTGGCAGCTGCTGCCAAGATTTAGAAAGAGAGAGAGAGAGAGAGAGAGAGAGACTTGTTGCAAGTGAAGCTAACATCGAACTCATTCTGGCAAATTCCTTTCCACTCAATTGGGACATCAGCCATTCCATCATCTGCAAAGCTTTTTGATTCTGGCCATACACCTAAAAATATACCATTGAACAAAAAATAATACGGTTCACTATTTCAAAAGTTAGAAAAAATGCTACAAATAATTAGTATAGAAACTAATGTTGATGTAAAAGATAATATTATTAAAACTACTACTACTAATACTAATAATAATAATTATTATTATTATTATTATTATAATTATAATAATAATTATAATATGAGTGATGCTACGATACTTTAGGAAGTAAAGAGGGTGTTTTACTTACCGCTCATATCTCTCTTTTCAAAGTTTAAATAGTAGATTGGAACCTTCCAACATGATATTCATATTAAAATCATTGATTTTCTGAATTTTCACCTATTTTTCAATAAATCATCATGGAACACTCTCATTTGAGATAAGTGTTGAGTAAAGACACTATATTGAAACTAATTTTATTACTTTAAACTATTCTTACAACTACACCTCTACTACTCAATATTTCCTACACCTCCAACTACTATGACTCTTTAGTTAGAAGAGGGATTGTTTGATTTGCTTGACACAAAATGGAGACTAAGAATTCCTATTTATACTAGCTAATGGAGTACTCTAGATACTAGATATTTTATTTATTTATATGTTTAAATTTACCGACTTTGTATATGTCGATTTTGAAAATTTGAGAAAATTCTGGAGTGATCTGAATTGGGCTTGGGCCTTAGAGTCGGTGCTGACTTCAACAATAAGTACATTGATCGGGAGGGTATTAATTTTTCACATAATTTATGATGCAGTAATGATACAGTATGCAAGCCAGTTTCCTTTATGCAAAAACTAAACAGAATAATCAAATGCCTTGGGAGATGAGAAGAGGGTTGTTTTTTTGGAAATAAAGGGAATTTGAATCTAATGTATAATAAATTATTGGTCCATACCACGGTGGTGTTTTCGACTGGGTTGAAGTCGTAACAAAGGGGACCAGTAGGGCCTTGAGAGATGAGAAGAGGGTTGTTTTCGGAATAATGCAAATTTGCATATCACATAACAAGATGACTGTGAATTTGGCATTGGGATTTGAAGGGAAAGTATATATACAATCAAACCTATGTATGATTTTCTTCAGAGAACAGTTAATTCAAATGCCTTCATTTTTCATGCATTCAATTTACTTCCCAATCTAAACTCTACATAAAAGATAAAATCAAAGCCTCAGATATATGTATCCTCTCACCTCATTGAAGAAAAATTTATTTGTTTATTTGCTGCTTTTAATTTTTAAAGAGTATATTAGCTTTTGATCGATTGATCATCAGTGTATTAATTGTACTCTTTTGTGATTTTCTTAATATCATTTTAATTTGTAGAAATGCTTCCACCCGATCCTTATGGTACCAGTTGACACCCCTAATGTTGTTGGATTTATTGAATTTATTTTATATTGTTTCAGCTTGGTCAAAGCTGGCCGAGATAGTCTGAGCTTGTGGCTTTAGAAATGAAACGAAAACAGCCATCTTGTTTGAATTTGTTATTTAAAAAATAAAAATGGAAGACAAATGTCAAGGGCCTCAATTTTAATTGCCTAACTAGATAAGCATATTCTCTCTAATTAAACATTAAAGTCAAGTCGTATATTGGAATTTGAAAGGCAAAAATGAAAACCAAAATTTTATAAAATAAGTAGACTAAGCTAAGTCTAGATCGACTTCACAAAAACATGCCACAATCAAAGCTTAATTGACTTTTCAATCTTTTCTCTTTGATTATGTCCCCCCTGAAATTCAGCAAAATAAGGCACCACTTACAAATTTTGCGGAATAACCTAACTACTATGTTTCACTTTTAATAAAATGCTCAATCATAATAAAGGATGTTGCTTAGTTATTGTTGTTTTGTTAAACGAACATTTTGTCCGAATAGCACAACTTAATTTAACACTATATCATTAATCTATATTCCTCTGACACTATTCTAACAATACTATTTTTTCTTCAAATAATATTTTCACTATATTAAATAGGAAAATATTAACATTCTTACGATCTTATTAAAATTATCACTCTTCCCACACTATTTTAACAGATTAACCTAAATAATACTACCTCATTAGTATCAATATATATATAATTTAAAATTAGGCAAATTGTTGTTATTATTTTTCAGGATAAACTGACTTTTTCCATTATCCAATTATCTATAATATTGCGGAACAATAATGGCAAAAAAGGATTAAAGGAATATGTAACTGGTACCTGAATCAAGATTTCCTATAATAGTGTCTTTACCATACGCTGCTTTGCTCCAGAGAGAATTTGAATTGACATTACCATCACTTTCAAGACCAAGAAATTGCCATGATCGAGTAGTATGAAGCTCGTATTCTCTGCTTGGAAACACTGATACCACTCCTGGTAACTCTGCAACAAAGTATGTAACTCTGGTGTTATTTATTTATTTATTTATTCATAAATTACTGTACTTTAATATATTACTGGGGCTGTTAGCTTAGTGCAGCACTCAGCAGTTGGATATTACCATCAGAATTCAATGGCTATAGTACATGAGCATATGAGTTGAAAATTGTAAAGCATCATAACTCATGCAGGTTATGAATTACTAGTGCAAGGTGAATCAGAGTTTTTTTTTGTTACATTGATTTTCTCCAAAATTTTCAAACTTTCAATGAAAAAAATAATGAATTACTGAGTGGAAATGTAATTTGGCAACCCTCCATGTCAAAGAAAAAGCTTAACAAGTTAAACAGTTTAGATATTAAAATGAAGTAAAAAGCAATGAGGATGGTGAGAGATACTTGATATCTTGTTTGCTGTTTCCTCATCAATTGTTGCAGCAAAGCCATTAATGTGTTGTGTATACGAGTAAAATATCGCATTTTCTGCTGCTTTCAGGCTTCATATTAAAAATTTGCAAACATCAACTACTAAACTAAGCAACACATTTTCTCATATTATCAAAGATTATGCATATATTTTTTGTTTAAATTATAATGTATATTAATGGATTGCTTACGTTCCCAAAATTGATCCCAAGAGCGCGTTGTGAGATTTGCCTACTCTTGCATATTGTAATTCCTTGTTGCTACCAGCAATGAGACGCGGTGGTTCACCAAGATACACAATGTATGGCTTCGTCAAAAATAAAGATATGAAATAAAATGAAGTTTGATCATATGAAGAGATTAATGAACAGAAGAGGAGGTCTTAAAGTCTGTACCACTTTACCAGCAGCTATGGCATTTTCTTTCAAAAGGAAGAATGAGAGCAAAGCAAACCAGAAAACTTTGTAATCCATCTCTCTCTAGCTTTCTCTGTACACCTTGATTGTGTTTTTGGTCCTGTTTTTATAGCCTAGTATCGGGAGCAACAGATCTTATCTAATTGAATTTTTCTCTCCTTGTTTGGAGTATTACCCAACGAAGAAAGTTTTATCTAGAAGTTATTTTCATGGTCAATACTTTTGTGACTATTAATTGGTTCTAATTAGGAGAATTGGAAAAGAACACCAAATTCTCCTCCCATGTTTTCCCCAAAGTTTATTTATAGTGTACATCAACTTTGAAAGGTCCAACAGCCGGTCTTAATTACTCAACGTGATCTCCATATTACAATGTGCTTCGAGCCCAAATTTTACATTTTTTTAAATTATTTACTATTTTTTAATAATTGTTGAAAATCACTGTTTTTTATGATCCAAATTTTCTGAAAAAACTTATTTTAAAAATTCTAAGAAAATAGTAATATATTTCCAAAAAAATGTAAAATTTGGTCTCCAAACACATTTCAATATGAAGATCATGTTAAATAGTTCGGATCAACTTTTTTGACTTCAAAAACAAAGATATGAGTGTCACGTTAAGCACGTCCTTTACTTCATAAAGCACAATAGCTCATGTATCAAATTCAAATTTTAGAAACTATTTTTCTAAATTAAAAATTATAGATGTGTTCTTCGTTTTTAAATTGCACATGTATCAAACTTACATCGTCTGATAGACATTTTCTATCAAATTAAAAAAAAAATTAACGATAGAGTTTTAATGACTTTATCAATAATTTTACTAAATAAATTTCAAAATTTCAAATTTAGTACGCATTCTATCTAAGTAATTTATAACAAAATTAAAATTTTATTTTTTAAAGAGTGAGGCCATGGTACTTTGCAATGCGAAGATCGATCCATACTATGTGGATGTACGTTAAAATTATCTTTCGTGTGTTGTTTTAAATATCTTCATCTTGAGACCAACAAATCCCGAAATACATTATCTCAACTGTGTGTCTTCGATTAGAATTTGACAAATTCTTGCAAAAATTTAATTAGATTAAATAAAATGAAATAAGAGGTGGTTATTGGCTAGCTGTATATGTTAATGACAGATTTAGACAAAATTAAAAACCAACAAATAATGATCATGCGAAGCACTAAATAGTACAAACTAATTCAAGGATAAGTTTCTTAATTTAATTTGAGGGTCAAATCAGCATGAATTGTTGCGACAATTTATTCAGGGATAGTTAATTATTTATAATGAAATTAATGTGGTAAAAAATGATGAATTGTTTAGGCATGAAAATGGAACAAAAGAGAAATATAGAGTGAGAATGAGAATTTCTTCAGGTGTATTAGGAGTTGAATTTGCAAAGTGCAACTGGATTATCCCAAGTATATCCAGTATTGTCGACTTCAACACTACTTGGCATCGTGCGTGCGTGCGTGCGTGCGTGCGTGCGTGCGTGCGTGCGTGCGTGTGTAAATTGATCGAGTCCAATTTCTGCACAATAAATCTGAAATTTGATGTGTTCAATGCTTTGAATATATATGTCAATCAATTATATTTATTTTTTTCTTATAGAAAAATAACAATTCACCTCTATATTTTTCGTCTTTCTATCATAAACATTAAACAAGGTTGGAGACAATCTGCTTTACCGAATTATTAATTTATTATCATAGTACATCTGATGCCGAAATTTTTATTAATAGAAATTAAAATATTAAAATATCGAGATTGAAGAAGACTTTCGGCAGAATTCGAAATATAGGAATTCCGTGATTTACTGTGACGGCCAAAGGCCGTTATAGACTATAACGTCCCGATTACTTACCAAATTAGCGAACTGATTTATGAAAACCAAATCTCAGGCCGTTATAGAGAATCACGGCCAGAATGCAGCGGAAAAATAAATAAAAAACTGGGCCGTTATAGAGAATCACGGCCAGGAAGCGCGAAAAAAAAAAGCTGGCCGTTATAGAGAATAACGGCCAGGAAAAAAAAATTTAATAAAATACGGAAGATATTTAGCCATGAATCAGCGTGAATGGTTTTTTTGATTGACGGGACTGCTAAAAGAATTATATGGAAGATACTCTAATAATGATCTAACCATTCAAATCGGACCAAACTGATAAATAACATTTTTAAATGACGGTCGCAAAAATATAATTAGGAGATCCTAATTCAAATTCTGAACAGATTCATTTCAAGTAGCCAGCTTGATCCTCACAAAGTCAATGATAGAAAATTAGAAACACCAATCATGCATAAACGAGTCACTACTATATATACTGTATTTTATGTAGAATTTTGGAGGGTCACATCACATGTGGGAAGATCGTGCAGCTTTGGAGGGTCACTAAACTGCATTTTATGTAGAATTTTATTTAGTCCTGACCGTTATTGTCTATATCGGCCAGTTTTTTTTTTTTTTTCGTGTTTTTTTACCGTGATTCTCTATAACGGTCCAGTCTTTTCTTTTTTTTTTTCCGCTGCGTTCTGGCCGTGATTGTCTATAACGGCCTGAGATTTGGTTTTCGTAAATCAGCTCGCTAATCTGGTAAGTAATCGGGACGTTATAGTCTATAACGGCCTCTGGTCGTCACAGTAAATCACAGAATTTCTATATTTTGAATTCTGCCGAAAGTCTTCTTCAATCTCGATATTTTAATATTTTAATTTCTATTAATAAAAATTTCGGCATCTGATGGGGTGTTATCCTAAAGGAAAATACTTATCTATACTTTCAACCGCTCTTATCAAATTAAATCGGGGGAATTTCATATATCCCCTCTAAAACTTCAATATTACGTATTTCCCCCTCAAAAGTTTATAAGAACATATTTACCCTTCAAAATAATAGAAACTCACGTATTTACCTAAAAATAATATAACAATAAAATTTAACACTTAAAATATACTAAACAATATCAATTATTGAAATATGACCATTATGCCCCTCCCTACTTTCTCTCCTTTCTATCTGTGTTCACTCCAAAAGAATTAGAGCCAATCTTTTGCAAAAAATTACCACTCCAAAGAAATCTTGGCGCTAAATACTCTTTGGAGTACCGCTCAAATCCAGCCATAAATTTCTTCTCTCCTTCTCTCCGCCTCATATCTGATCGTCGCCTCTGCTCTTCTCTGATTGTTCTGTGCCTCTCCGATGGGGCATCGGATGAATCGCCCCTCTCTTTATTTGCTAGGCACAATGTCGATTCCGTGGACTTGGTTGTCAGCGATCTCTCAAGACCTAGATAGAAGAACATACCTGAGTCGCTTGCTATCGACACTACTACAAAAATGGTAATTTTACACTGCACATTGTACACGGTTTTTCCTATCTTATATAAAAACCGTGTACCAAATATGATTTTTTGAAAGTCTAAAAAATCTGCGAGAATTATACACGGACATTTAGTTAAGAATCAGTGTAGTTTGGAGAATTATACTAGTTGTATTAGAGAGTTTGGACCAAACTTACCGAAAAACTTACCGAAAAATCTGCGAGAATTATACACGGACATTTAATACTAAGAGAGTGCAGAGGTGTGAGAAACCTGGAGATATTAAAAAATAGTAGAGAAACTTGGAGATATTCAAAAATGTACTTCTTTTCTTTTAATTGTTAGCCATTGATAATAAGATAACAATATCTGCACTTTGAGGTGTCATGAAGAATTCCCAACCTCTATGAAATCTATGAACCGTATACCACCGTCAGTTGGATCAGCTTCGTTCTCTTCTTGCTGATCTACGCTAGAGAAACAATTGGTTTCATTCGAGTTTGAATTTACATGTAGAAAATCATAGAACTCTGTATAATTATTCATGTCTGCATGCATGAGAAAAGAAAAACAATTTGGGTAATGCATCCTAACAAAATTTGCAGCTTAAGTTCAAAGGCTAAACTTTTTTTCTTGAGATTTTTCTTGGGTAATCATAACGAATTCTTAAGTGGCTTAACATTTTTTTTAGTTTACTTTCAGACTGTATCAATTTGTAGAAATTGTTAAAAGTTGCAATTTACCTTGATTTCCTTTTCGAATTAAAAAAAGTGAAATTATTAATGAAACTTTTTGTGTGTTGGTGAAATTATTTAACTCAACACGAGTTCAGATTTCAAGCCTTACAAGGCACCACATACAAGCAAAAAGAAATAAGGAAGGAGGCATAGAGGGATTTACCGAAGAAAGGCTTAAATTTACCAAAAGGGGCGAGGGTCTGTGCTAAACGATGGGGCGCGTCTGTGCTAGGTCGGGGTCTGAGGCAAGAGAGCGAGAGACCGAGAGAGATGGTGTGAGAGATGGTGTCGGAGAGGGGGAGAGCTGCGGAGCCGGAGATACGTGATTTAGGGAGCCGCAGAGGGAGGTGAGAGAGGCGACCAAGTAGAGGCAGAGAGAAGTTTCTTAATATGAGACGGATTTAGGGTTTTTAGTTTTTAGAGAGAAGGGAGGAGATCGATCTCCACGAGAGAGTCGCGACAGAGAAAAAAATGAGAAAATAAAGTGGCGTGGGGAAGGAGAAGAGAGAGAGAGAGAGAGAGAGAGAGAGAGAGTTTTGCGACAACAGCTGAGATTGAGTTTGTGTGACTATATGTGTAGCGAGTATAATTTTAACTAAATTTAGTCTTCTATATATAAAACAGATGTATTTAATCAAAAGAAAATAGATTATTTGATTGGAGGACTCGTATTAAATCAGAATTTTCATCCTTTAATCGTAACCGTTGGCAGATAAGAACATCAACATGCTTAATAATGAAATGGAGATATATTTTATATATATTATATATGAGGTTGGCTAATATCAAAACGTTTGCTTCGATTTTTACATTTTCACAGTCCAAACAGTCCATCCAAATTGTTCAACATTCAATCAATAATAGAAACCAAACTTTATATTTTTTTTGGAATTGTTTTACTATTTAAAGTTAGTTTTAAAATTATTGTTTTCAACTATCAAGAAATTTTTCACTATTTATTAAAATTAGTTATTTTAAAACTGGCTTAAGAAATAATAAAAAAATTAAAAAAAATGTAAAATTTGGTCTCCAAGCATATTTTAATATAGAGATCACATCTAATAGTTTGGATCGACCGTTTGAACTTTGAAAATCGAAAAATCAATTGGTTACACCACGGCTCATGAATAAACGTTTTGATATTAGGCAACGTCTATATATCAATTTGATATCTTTATAAAGTACATTTTGCGTTTTGAAATAACAAAATTAAAATTATAGATGCGTTCTTCATTTTTTTTAAATTGGAAGTGTATAAAATTTAGATTGTTTGAGAGACATCTAGTTTTCTATAAATAAATTTAGATTGTTTGACGAATTCTTGCAAAAATTTAATAATTAAGATTAAATAAAATAAAATGAGAGATGGTTATTGGCTAGTTGTGAGTGCTAATGACAAACTTACACAATATTAAAGTACAATAAATAATGTTCATGAGAAGTTAAATAGTACAAACTAATTGAAGGATAAGTTCATTTAATTCGAGGTTCAAATCAGCAAATAGTGCGACAATTAATTCAGGGATAGTTAATCTATAATGAACAGTGGTAAAAAATGATGAATTGTTTAGACATGAAAATGGAACAAAAGAGAAACTATATAGAGTGCGAATGAATTTTTCTTCAGGTTATATATCTATTAAAAAAAGTGAATTGATTTAATATAAGCTGTATTGATCAATTTATCATAGATACAATATATACAATACAATGCCACGGTTGCTCCTTTGCCATTTCTCATAGATACAATATATAATAGAGAGATTGTTGATTTAGAAAAAGTGCAACTGGATTATACCAAGTATAAATCCATTATTGTCTTCAACACTCGGGATCATATAAGATGAGGGGCCAACTTAATACAATCTCTTATAAAAATGTCAATCAATTATTTTTTGGTGCATATGCAAGGAGTTTTTTTTCAAATCCGTGTTTTTTCAAAATACCTTTTGAACTACTTTCATATCTCTATTACCTGAATTTTTATGAGTTTCGGACAACAGAGAACTCTACATCTCGGTCCATCACCCAATTATCTAATATTAACGGATCTCTTAATGAATTTAATAGACCTACAAATTCATTCAAACAGGCATAAATAAATCAAGGGGGAATTTCACGTATACCCCTCAAAAACTTCAAAATTACGTATTTCTCCCTCTAAACTTTAAAATTACATATTTCCCCCTCTAAACTATAAAACTCACAAATTTACCCATTTTATTGTCTTTTAAATTAAAACACATTCTAAATTTATAAAATACCCATTTTACCCTTTCATTAAAAGCATAAAACGCCCATCTCAAATTTGAATTTGAAGGGTTCCTCTACTTTCCAAATTGTTTTAAAATCCGTACCCACTAGATTAGCACGAATCTTGAAGCGAACACGCACAGATATTGAAGCAACTTGCACATATTTTAATGTGATGTGCGTGGATCGGAATTGCTTTAAGAGCCGTGCGTGCTAGATCAGCACGAATCTTGAAGCAATGCACACATCTTAATGCGATACGCGTGGATCGGACAGTAGAGGAACCCTTCAGATTCAAATTTGAGTCCAATAAGGTGTTTTATGCTTTTAATGAAAGGGTAAAATGGGTATTTTATAAATTTAGAATGAGTTTTAATATAAAGGGGCAATTTCATGTATCCCCCTCAAAAACTTCAATATTACGTATTTCCCCCTCTAAAATTTGAAATTACATATTTCCCCTTCTAAACTTTCCAAACTCACAAATTTACTCATTTAATCAATAAAATATATTTAATATATTTAAAAATACTTAAATAATATTATTTCGGATTCTAAATTTTTTTCAGACCATTATACCCCTTCCTCCTTCCAATCTCGTTCTTTCTCTTCAATTCATGTGCGTCTCACACCGTCCCCACCTATGGATCGGAGCAATGCGGCGAGCTCCATCTGCATCAGGCTGCCGCACCATCCATGTCGAATCGGCGAAAGATGTCACGCAGCTGCTTCAATCCATAGGTGGGGACGGTGTGAGACGCACATGAATTGAAGAGAAAGAACGAGATTGGAAGGAGGAAGGGGTATAATGGTCTGAAAAAAATTTAGAATCCGAAATAATATTATTTAAGTATTTTTAAATATATTAAATATATTTTATTGATTAAATGAGTAAATTTGTGAGTTTGGAAAGTTTAGAAGGGGAAATATGTAATTTCAAATTTTAGAGAGGGAAATACGTAATATTGAAGTTTTTGAGGGGGATATATGAAATTCCCCCTAATATAAAAGACAATAAAATAGGTAAATTTGTGAGTTTTCAAAGTTTATAGGGGGGAATACGTAATTTTAAATTTTAGAGGGGGAAATACGTAATTTTGAAGTTTCTGAGGGATATACGTGAAATTCCCCCATAAATCAATATTAACGGATCTCCTTTCATCCTTGTTCATGTCTTGCGTGTTGTCTTCTTTTTTGTCCTTTCGGTTTTGCGAAGTTGAACCGATTGGGTTGGCTGCAACTTAATTGGCAGTACAGATGCAAGGATGCAAGAATTAAAGATGAAAAAAGGAGCTGAAACCCAGGGGCTGATCACAATATTAATGGAGAAAAAATGGTGCTAAGCCCTCTATAAATTGAAAATTTATAATTTTATCCATTAAATTCAGTAATTTTTGTATGCATCAATACCTTTTAGTCCCTCTCATAAAATAATATTACATTATACTAAATTTTTGTTCCCCTCTCATTTTTCTAGTTCTGCTCATGCCGATCGAATCTTCTGTCTAGAAATCCAGAAAAGAAAAAGAGAGAGTTGGCTATGTACGTGAATGATAAAAATCCATTTGATATATCCTTGTCCCCTTCTAGTTAATAATGCCAATTAGAGATATCCTTTTTAGGGGCTGCCATGCATGAGGGCGGCTGCGCAATTAAAAATTGAATGGGTTTCCTTTTGATTCTGTTTGTAATGCAATAATGTAATACCCCTGTTGAATGAATAGCATCGCCGAAAATGATTTTCAATTCTAGAAAATGCTGCTGCCGTGTGGTGTGGTGATAGAAATATGAATGTAAGGGAAAGCTCTTAAGAGATAAATAAAAGGAAATAGAAATTACTAATTTAATTGAAAAGGTTCATTTAAGAAAATAGAAATTACAAATTTCTTAAATTGAAGCAGTGTTCTTTTTGTTATTTCAATTATGCACGGTGCCAATCAAATTTACAAACAGAAACAAATGATATAATTGTGCCTTCAATGATCAATGTTACGTAGATGAATGAATCAATGCAAGAAACTTTTCGAATACCTTGGCAGTGGCTGCCAACTTCTAATAAAAAATAAAAAAAAACTTTTCGAATAGTCAGAAAAAAGAAAACAAATCCATCAGAAGGCTTCAATCATTTGGATTTGGTTTCTCTATGAACTTGTCAGCACAGCCACAGGACTCCTCACATACCGGGTTCCATCCGACCAAGTAATGCTTCCAAATACATAGTCAGAGCTAGGTACCACCACTTCAAAAGTTACCTTAAATTTCTTTTCTTCATCGGCATAGAACATTAAACTATCAGGCTCCACCGTGACTTGAATCCCACTTGGTTTCTCAACTGTTGCAGTGTATGTGCCCGCAGGACCGACATTTTTAACCATGCGGGTTACTTTAACTGAGCCAGTGAGGTTATAAATTGTAAATGATGGGTAGTTGAAGTCCTTAATATCTTGAGGCTTCAAAAGGCCTAGACAGCCCGATTTGACTAATGCTAGTTTGGTTGAGCTGTAGGCATGATAGTAAAGGAAGTTCAGATAGTCGATCGTGTTGAGGTCGTAAATCAAACCCGGATCTGCTGCTGCATTTGGGTTCACATGGCCCGACCCATAGCTGAATGGCATGGCAGTTACAAAGGATGAGTCTAAGATACGCTGTCCCTGATTATCTGTGGTTGATGCTGCAATTTTTGTTTTTTAAAAGAAAAAATCTTATTAAGTAATATAATCAGCGATTTTCAAACTATCTTAATAAATAGTAAAAAATTCCAAAAAATGTGAAATTTGGTCTCCAAGCTGATTTTAATATAGATTAAATATCTAACGGTTTGGATTGATTGTTTGGACTTTGAAAATCGGAGAACCAAACTGTTTGTTTCATGGCCTAGGAACAAACGTTTGTATCTTAGCCAACCTCTATATATATATATATATATATATTGAAGCTCCTCAATGGAAAAAATAATCAATATAATTTATTCAGTTAGCATAACAATTTCAATAATGTGGAAAAACCGAACAGGAAAGTAGAGTTTTTTACATCAAATGCGTTACAATAAAATTAGTAAAATAAAACTTGAACCTGCAGAGGGTGCGAAGTCGTGAGGGGAATTGAACTCTCGATTTTTAGGTAACCGACAATCCTAGGACTTTCTTCCTAGCTAATTGTGCCTCTTTTGACTTTTTTTTATAAGCCATTGAAATGAAGATAATAAAACCATGTACTATTTCTGAGAAGGATAATTGTTTGGTTCTTTGAGGTCAGATCGGAAGCTCAGATTGAAATTATTTATAAAGAATTTTATATTAGCCCATCTTAAAAATGAAAGATACCACATTGCTTGGAATGATCCATTTGTTGGGAAAGGAAGTTTCATGGAATTCTGGGCCATGAAGATCAAGAGGTGGATGGGCCGCTATTTCTAGTTTGATAATTGTCTGTACCTCGGATTGAAATTATCTTTTTAAAACATTATAAAAATGGTCTAACAAAGTATTTTTAGTTAACTCAGGAAAAAGTTAAAAAAGATATTGCTGACAGAACTTGAACAACTATCGTACACATAACCATAAAAAAATTACCATATTTTTTGTATTACCTGTGGTCATAATAGCTGATCGGATGGCTGCTGGGGACCAATGAGGGTAGAGAGTATGGAGAAGACCAACAACCCCAGATATGTGGGGGCATGACATTGATGTACCAGTTTCAGAGTTGAATTTTACACGGCGTTTATCAAAGTCCAGACCAGTTGGTGCAGTTGCCCCAGTCCATGCTGCTATTACACTGACACCTGGGGCCGTTATATCAGGCTTCAATATACCAGGGGTAACTGTGTTTGGCCCTTGAGATGAGAAGGAAGCCATAAATGGTGCTGGCTTTGTGTCGAGCACAGTTTCCGGCTTTGTTATGTAACCAAGTACCGCACTACATTTTAATTTAGTGATCATGATGTTAGCTTTTGGGTTAGTTTATCTACCCGTAATATTTTTCTAGTTCGGTAAAAACAAGAATATGAAATAATTGATATTTATCAGCCAAAACATAAAAAATGAAAAAAAAAAGTAAAATAGGAATCAAGGACAATTAATTCTGATCTTAATTTTACATAATATGTACCTAAAAAGTACCAAGACAAAATTAGCTAGCAAGCAACTCATATGATATGTACAAACCTGTTCGATTTGAGGTAAGACAATAATGTTTGACCGTCGGAGTAAGTGATGTGACTGGCTGGCAGGCCATGAGCATCGGCAATGATCTCGTTGCCGGTGCTGGCAGTATTAATCAATACCATACCTTCTCCTCCCGCTTCCACAACAACTTTTCCTTTTTCTACCCGAGCATTTGTTCCTCTTGTGCAAATCACTATAGAACCCTTAACCTTTGCAGGATCTAATGAACCAACTAAGCATAACTCACTGCCACATAATATTCATACATATCATAATGTTAATTTTATACTTCTATACTATTCATGGAAATTTTCTGTAGTTTATATTAGTTGGTTATTTGCTATTTTTGTATCTTCTGTGATATCTACAGTTATATAGTATATGCAAACATAAATTTATGCTATCATTCAAGGACTTCTTCGTAACTTCGTAAGAATAATATTAGCCATCGAACCAGTTAAAGAAAATTGAACTTCCTTTTCTACTTTGCTATTGTCTCTATGTTTTCACTGAAACCTAGAATCGGAGTTACCAAAATTCAAAATTAAATAAATTTATTATTTTTAAAATATAATGTATTACGCATCATTTGCTGTTGAATTGACTGCTTGAGCCTCTGTTGAGCTGATAATTGGGTATTTTCCTTCTGGCAGACTTGTTGATGAGAGGCTCTGACCCTAAATTTGAAAAAAGGCACCAAGATTAAAAATATGCAAGTCTAGAACTTATTGTAATAGTAAAAAAAATGTAGTCAATTTTCAAATAAATTGTTTAACTGAAATCTCATGAATTCAATCAATTTATAATCTCACTGAATTAATTGACTGCAAGTAAAAAATACACAAGGACTGATTATTTTAAGGTAACTCTGAAATGATATCATTATTAGTACTCCTAATTACAATTATCTTAACTATGTCTATAATGAAATTATAATCTAAATGAATGGCTGTCGATTACCTTCAGGCCTGTGTTGCCAAAAGTCACATAGGCAGGGAACTCCCGATCCATTGTGCTAGCTGCCACTGTGAATATCCATGGTGCTAAATTCGAAACTGATCCAGCTGTAGGGCCCGAGTTACCGGCAGCACAGACAACTTTTATACCGTTATTAACAGCATGAAACGATCCGATAGCTATCCCATCTGTGAAATAATCCCCCGGAGCCCCGCCCAAGGAGAGGGACAGGACGTGAACACCATCGGCAATAGCTGCATCAAAAGCCGCAAGGATGTCGGCATCGAAACACTCACCCCCATTCACTGGAGGCCAGCATACCTGTATGGACAACAACAAATTGAGTCATAAATTAAATACAGGAGTTTATATCTATACCAGTAATTAGAGCAACCATAAGCATACGGCAGAGCATCATGTTGTTTCGTCCTTTCTTTAGGTACTTCATTTTTTCTCCAAGTATGATTTGAGAAATTAATGAAATAAAATTAACAAACCTTGTAAGCTGCAACACGGGCATGCGGTGAACCACCTTTAGCCATGCCATCGCCATGGCGAAAGATGCTTGCATTGGCTACAAATGTGCCACCAGCCGTCGAAAGAGTGTGGGTCCCATGGCCATTGGTGTCACGAGGTGTATCAAAGGATGTGTTTAGTGACCCCCCAGATGCCTTATATCCCTCATTAAAGTATCTCGCACCAATCAACTTCCTACAGAAAAATATGTATGATAACTCTCATCAAGGTTATACCATGTATATATACAACTCGCAAGCCGTTACGGAACTAATACGGTCTTCAAATGATTCTTCTGGAACATCCTATTGAAATCCCAATTGAAATTTCAACTCTAAAAATATTTAATGTTATTGTAGGTGCACATGATAAAATTATCCCTTGTTTTTACAGCCAACGAAAGATATGTCATGTTTTCGATGTTGGTTTCTCTTTTTCTTTTCTTTCACTTGATAAAGATACCAAGACAAAACATGCCGAAACTTTAAAACTAAATGTGGAAATTTAAATGGATCCCCAGATACAAGAAACATCATGGACAATTTGTATATTTTGAGAGAGATCCAAAGAGAGAGAGACTTGTTACAAGTGAAATTGGCATCGGACTGATTCTGGCAAATTCCTCTCACGTAATTGGGACATCAGCCAATCCATCATCTGCAAAGCTTTCTGATTCTGGCCAAACACCTAACCATGTACAATAAATAAAATTGATTCACTGATTTAAAAATTAGGAGAAAAGCTAAGAATAATTAATTTAGAAACAAACGTCGATACAAAAACTATCCTTCATGGATAATTTGTGACTCGTGCGTGAAATGGTCAGGGTGAGATTCATGTGTATCGGTTTGTTATTATTTGAAAGACTTGTGGGCAACTGGTCTTGATCGTTAAAAATGCAAAAGTAAATTGCATATGTTTTGAGGGTATTTAATTAATCCATTTTAGAAGACTTAATACATAAAGTTTGTTATAGAAACATGTCATTAAATAATCAGTTACTAAAACTTAAACTGATTTCGTTTTGTTATTATTTGTTTTTTTTTTCTTTTATTGACGAATAGCTAGGTTGAAGAATCAAGTATGGATTTTAAGATGTTGTTTTAATTACGCTCTGGATTGTCAATATCTAAAATGTGCCGTGGATGCGGGAGAAACCCGAACTACCTTAAACCATGGTGTCTATATATTATGTGTGTCAGTGTGTGCGCGTTTTCTTATTTACCAGTTCTCTTTGGTTGATTGCTGTTGTAGATTGCCAGTTCTGCACTAACACACTCACACAGATAACATGTGAAAATTTTACTAGACAAGATAGAGCAAATGTGCTCAGATAGAGTCGCATGTGCGATCCTAAAAATATGGTTCTCTATTGTTACTATTTTTTTAAATTATTTGTAACAATATCTTTGTTGATCAAAATAATTGTAAATATGTTCCACCCAGAAAAATTTATTCCAAGACCGTTCACACCATTTGTTTTCCATGCTCATTTTTAATATAAGAAAAATTTCAGGTGGATCTTGGTTTGATTTTCTCTAAAGAATAAACCATTCAGAGGTTCTTCTGATCTTGCCTACTAAAGAGGAATATTAAGAATAAAATTCACATGCTGCATTTGGCTGATTGTATGACATGAAACCATGCTTGTCTTTTGACATTTTTTCGGTTTTATTTCTTACTTACCTTCTTTTAACTGAGTATATATATATACGACATGCATGAAACTAAATATCATTGATGCCCATATGATTTGAGAGGCTAATTACAAAGTATATTGTAGTTGATGTCTCTTAATTTTCATGATCTCCTTGATAATATTAAAATAAATTGTACTTTCCGAGCATCTTGGGAATTAAATGAGCATGTGCAATCTGATATGGTCGATTTTATTATCTTTTTTTTTTATCTTGTGTTGTCTAGAAGATAATTTTTTATATGCACGTAGATCCAATGACAACCAATTAGTTTGACAATACTATATATATTCTAACTATCATTATTGCATTAATTTCCATCCAATACTATTTTAACTATACAATTTTTGATAGTTGATTATCATATAGTTAACATTTTTGCTCATAATTTGAATTTAGTACTATTCTGTACTATACAAAATGTACTCATATGAACAACATTATTCTTACAATGTTCATTTCACAATCCAAGCACACCCAAAAGCAATAGTTTACGCAAACAACTATCAAACTTATATACTTGGATATTATAAAAAAAAATGTTCTTATTATTGTTCATGATAAACTGCTGATTTTCATTTGATGTTGAATGTCAGATGACCAGTCCTTTCTCCATATTTTCTAAGTAATTATTACCCAGAATAGCATATTTCTATTTAAGTTTAATAAAGTGGAAACAATAATCACAAAAAAGGAAAGAAGGATTGTAACTGGTATGTACCTGTATCGAGATTTCCGATAATAGTGTCTTTACCATACCCTGCTTTGCTCCAGAGAGAATTTGAATTGACATTTCCATCACTTTCTAGACCTAGAAATTGCCATGATCTGGTAGTGTGAAGCTGGTATCCTCTGCTTGGAAACACAGAGACGACCCCTGGTAACTCTGCAACAAATTATGGAACTCTATTGTTATTTTTTGTTTATTTATTTTCCTTTAATTACATTTTAATTGATTATTGGGGTTGCTTTATTTTGTATTCTGAAAAGAGGTATCTTTTAAATGGAACTTAGTATCAATTTTCTGGCTATTATTTTTTTTTTATAAAGTCACCAAGAATTTATAAATTACTGTTACATTTATACAGAAATCTTGGCATAGTAATAAAAAAAAAAAAAGGCAATGGCTTTTCTGAAAATTAATACTTCAGATGAAAGTTTTACAGTGATGTGAATTTTGACTTCTCTTTAAAATTTGGAATATTTGATCATTCCCTTTGTTCAATGACCTATATTAAACTGGGAAAATATTATTCTTATCCCCTATATATGATCCACTATTTTACAATTTTTATATTCTTGTATCTATTGTATTTTCCCAGCATGCCCCTCGTGTCAAATAAAGTAATCAGCTTGGTTATATATAGTTAAGGATATGACAGTAGTACTAAACAAGACTTTTATATACTAAATTAATATTCAATGATACAAGTTTAATGGTACTGTCAAACCGTCTTTTTTTTCTATTTAACTGATGCGCTTGAGGTTAAAAGAAAATAATTTTATGAAAATGAAGCTTTGCATGTGCAGTATATGGTGCTGAATTGGAAGAATACAGGGTTTCTTTCTTAAGTGATTTTGAAGGGAAGATCAGCAATAAAATAAAAAAATAAAAAAGTGGATACTGAGATATGCAGATTGATATGCATGTTGACTTGGCTTTTCTAAAAAAGAAAAATGATATGCTGTACATGTATGGGTTCAAAATTCTAAAGCATGATCATTATTTATCTTATTGTGCTGTACACGATCATATGGGTTCAAAATTTTAAAGCATCTTAAACCATGCATGTTATGCATTACCAGTGTGAGGTGAATCAGGGTTTTTGTTATATTTTTTTTTTATATTTACTATCTCCAAAATGATGAAATTTTCTATGTTAGAATGTAGATAAATAATAATGAATATATTGCTGAGAGGAAATGTAATTCGGCAACCCTCCACGTCAAAGAAAAAACTAACAAATTAAACAGTTTAGCTATTAAAATGAAGTAACAAATAGCAACTGTTTCTAATGAAATGGGCAATAACATGCTTTTTTCTTAAAAAGAAAAGAAAAGAAAAGTAACAAGGGATGAGGATGGAGAGAGATATACGTGCAATCTTGTCTGCTGTTTCCGGGTCAATTCTTGCAGCAAAGCCATTAATGTGCTGTGTATACGAGTAAAATATAGCATCTTTTGCTGCTTCCAGGCTACATTTCAAAAATTTACAAACAACAACTGCTAAATTGAGCAACCCATTTTCTCATATTAACAAAGAATATGCATATATTTTGTTTAAATTTTAATGTATATGGATGTAGTGCTTACGATCCCAAAATCGATCCCAAGAGCTCAATGTGAGATTTGGCTAAGTCTTGAGGGATGCCAGCAAGGCGACTCGGCGGTTCGCCACAATACACAATGTATGGCTACATCAGAAATTAAGATGTGAAATCAAATGGTTGAGTTTGATGATATACATTTTCTTTTGAATAATGGAGAGATTAATAAAGAAGAAGAGGCTTTAAAGTCTGTACCACTTTATCAGCAGCTATGGCATTTTCTTTCAAAAGGAAGAATGAGAGCAAAGCAAACCAGAAAACTTTGTAATTCATCTCTCTCTCGCTCTCTCTCTCTCTCTCTCTCTCTCTCTCTCTCTCTCTCTCTCTCTCTCTCTCTCTACACCTTGATTGTGTGTTTTAGTGATGGAGAATTGAACAGGGCTGCAGAGCTCTGTTTTGGTCCTGCTTTTATAGCCTAGTATTGTGTGTGAAAAGTATTATATTTGAATTTTTGTCTCTCCTTGTTTAAAGGAGTATTACCAGTGAAGAAAGTTGTATCTAGCAGTTATTATAATGATGAATACTAACAAAATAATCAGTTGTGTGAGACTACAGTACTATGCATATCGCAGATTGGTCTGTACTGCGGAACAATATTTTTATTTTAAAAGTCTAAACAATCGATCCGCATTGTTCAACATGATCTCCATATGAACATGTACTTGTAGATTGTGTAAATAACATTTTTTATCAATGCAAAATTGTAAGATGGCAACTTGCCACCTTACCATCAAAAAAAGAAAATGTACTTGTAGATCAAATCTTACATTTTTTTTTATTGTTTTAATATTTTGATTAGAATATTAAGTTCAAGTGATTTTCTGCCTTAGATGCACCGGTACCAATCAAATTAACCATGACAGAACTAGAAAATTTAGATTAAAGAGCTGAAACATAAAATGCATAATATGTGATAGTGAGATTTGAACTCGAATCTCCACAATTATCAAGTGAAATTTGAACAACTAAACTACAAGCACACATTTAATATTTTATGAAGTAATTGAACATATAAAAAATAAAAAAATAAAAATTAAGTTTCAATATATATGCATGATAAAAAAAATTTAAAATTATAGGAGTGCTAAGCACCCATTGTCAAGGTTATAGATCTACCCGTGCATATTAGCATATAAATTTGAACAAGTGTCTGATTATGCATACTTGCTTTGAGCCGTGTTCTTTGTCACTCTGTGTCTCCCTCGGTATTGGTACCAGTCGGTACCAGTGCTGTCAAGCCTACTGGTACATTAGTTCTCGACATTTTAGGGGGTTTGTTTATAAAGTATTATGTATATGGGATTTAATCTGTGAATAAGCGAGATTTACGCTTGGCAGGTCTAAAATAAAAATATTTGAAAAACGCACTTCTGCTAGTCCTTCCGAACATCCGTGTGGATACGATTACGGATATGGTTTTAAATTTTAATTATCTGTATCCGAATAGTAGACATAGATCATATAGTTTAATATATATTATGAAAAAATTTATGTATATATCTACGGATATCCGATCCGTATTCTTATCTGTCTAATATCCGATTCATATCCGTATCCGAAAAATAAAAGCGGATATAGATATGGATTTACCACTATCCGATCCGTTTGCACCCCTAATTTTAAAAGGAAATCTGAAGTGGGCCTTTATATCTCTGCTGGGCCTTCAGGCTCTTTAATTTTTGTAACAGAAAATAATAAATGGATTAATTGTTATGGGCTTAGGCCCAAGACTTTAACTATGGAACTTTAATAAAATAAAAGAATTGAAAACTTGATTTGATTTGATTTAATAAACACAAGATTAAAATATAAGAACAAGCACACCTCGCACAATATAAAATTAACATACACTTTGTAAAAGATTTGAAACTAAATATGTAAAATAAGAGATAGGAGTAGGTCCGATGGGCATCGGACCTACATTTAGGTTCAATTAGCTCTAGGACCGTACGATTAGCATCAAGATCTATGCGCACGGAAATTGATACATACTTGCACGGAATTGATGCAGAGCACACGAATCTTGATGCAGATTGAATGGTCATCACACTCATCGAACCAAGGTAGGTCCGATGGGCATCGGACCTACTCTGATTCCTTAAAATAAAAGAACTGACAACTTGACATGAAGTAGGCCTTTATTCCTTAATTTCCTTTTTCCTTTGTTTTGCGCTTTGTTATCAGGTGTGTACTTACTAAATTTGCTACATTCAAGTTTTGGAATTTTAAACACCATTCCTTTTGTTTGTGCATATTGAACTCGCTTAGTTTGTATTATTTGTTGGTTGTATCAGGTGCATTAAAACATATAAATGGATAACCGAATTGAATATTTAAATTGTGGTTTGAGAATATGACATGTACACTTCGGTTTTTTTTTAAGTTAGTGGTTTAGATGTCTATTAACAATTTAATTAAAAAAAATGTACTTACAATTGGTCAAATGACAGTAATTTCTAAATCTATTCTTTTTTTCATAAAATCCTCTAAACTAGTTTACTATTCTAATCCTCTCTTAATCACCATAATACCTTAATCTTCATCTCGCTTCATGACCGGATCCGTTTCTTCAACTGCCGACGAGTTTCGACAATCTGCTTCTTACACTGTCACATTCCAATCGAGATATTGATCACCCTAACACCGTCTCAGACCAATCCGCTTCTTACACTGGCAAGTAGAACAACTTAAGGCGTCAAAATTTCCAATTCCGAGCTCCTAGGGATTGCAATCCTTGTACGTTGTTCTAATTATTGTAAAGTGAGAAACCCTGACTTAAGTTAAATTCGTCAAATATGGAGAAAGTTTCATAAAACAATAGTTAAAAGGAACAAACATTATATTTACACAATTGCTAGCAGTTACAGAAGACTCAACCTTGTCCTCTGGTGCATGAAATGCCTTTGTGCCCTGTGACCAACATTTTTTTTCAAAAGAATAAGTTTAGTTTGTACATAAATAGTTTTGGAAATATAATTAAATAACATGTCTGCTGTTAGAGGTCTTACATGTTTTCCATTCTTTCTTTTCTTTTGATGTAGAGAGATTGTACTGTCAATTACATAAAGAAAACAAAATAGCAATTCTAAATTGTATTCTTATGAAGGAAATAAAAGAAAAACCTTCAAAAAAAAATTTAAAAAGTTTGGTCATGCAATAGTCTATATAGGAATGACAGCAGATCAGATTGAATCAGAGCTATCACAAGACGAAAAAAAATAACTTTGATTCAAAACAAGTGATCAGGCAACCTTAAATAATACAACATCACCTTGATCTAAATATTAATTTCAATACCTTCCAAAAACCAAAATATAGCTATACAAATCTAGGATAAAGCAACAAAAACATTAAACTATTAATTTCCACAGGTTAATTGAGAACCTCCTGAAGCTGTACTTCTGATATTACACTCTCTCTTGCAAGAAAACTGAGAATTAGTTCAGTTACTTTCTCTGGTTTTTCAACATGAGGAATGTGGCCACAATTAGGTACCAGACATAGTACTGAATCTTGAATGTCGTTGCACAGCTTCTGCATGGTAATTATTTCCAGATAATCCCTTAGAAACAGCTCATATAAATGAAAATTTACTGCACTAGTAATTATAATTAAGTATTACAATACTTCTATGGTCAATTTCAGAACTATATCAGTCAGGTAGCACCTACTGGTGCATTACTATTTGAGATCTGCGCACAATCGAGGTTTGAGGATGTTACTAGATTTAATTGAAGCTTATATAATTGGTCAATTTTTACTTTCAGATGGGGTCAATTTTCTCATTTGAAGCCAATATTTCTGATAAATACAATGAGAAATATTTGGAGTATATAAACAAAAGGAATTGTATACAAGTAAAGGACAAAGGCTTAAAAATAATGAAGTACTGTTGCGAGTTCTTTGTTGATAATTCGGTCGTCTTCTCCCCATATGATTAAAGTCTTATGCTTTACCTAAAACAATACAAATAAATCAAAGACCAATGGTTTGAGGAAAAGGGAGCCATACAGAAAGAGCAAATGTTTATATATACCTACCTGTTTAATTAGATTAACAACATTATAGCCCCCATTAGTCATGAAACAAACAGTTGCATCCTCCCACCAAGGCAAATGGCAGTGTAACTGACCTACCTGAACGGGACACAGGCCACAAACTTTAGATAATATCAATAGTGTACCAGTGACTCCTATCCATAACCTGTACCATTACAAACCAGCTAACAGCCATCTGGGTAGCAGTTTCTTGAAAAGAAAAACATAGAACAAAGTAGTTACCCTAGTAAAGTCAAGCAACGACCCCTTTGGAACTTTGTTAAAAGCCAATTTCGTTGCATATAGCCTTAAAGGAAGGGTCTTTAATACATTTACCTGCTTGGTAAAAAAATTGTGAAAAGTATTACTTAAGATTTAACAATTATCAACCATGTATTGGCATCATCAATTGAAATAAAAATTGTCATATTAATCATTTTTTCATTACCACATACCCCAGCATATGCAATGAATTTGGGCAGTTTGGTCATATTTCCCGTGCCTTTAGCATATACACTTGCACCAATAAAGACTAACTTAGAAACCTGCAGGAATTTAAATTATCACCTATACAATACAAATACTCTACAATTTTGAAGTACGAAAATACAAAGTAATACTGCTTCCGGATAATTGGCAGCAAAATCAATAGCAACAGCAGCACCAAGGCTTGCTCCTACTAATATGATTGGCTTCTTAATATGTGACTTCCAGAGCTGATCAAATTAAACAAGGTAAATAAATAACAAAAAGATTTAGCTGGTAAGATCCACCAATGCAATTGATTAGAGTGTATAATAACCTGGTACAGGTGCTCACGTTTGGTAGAAACATCGCACGGTGGAAGTGTCTCTGGAAAAGAGTTCAAGGCAATCAGCCAATCAATATTGTTTTCTTAAAACAGATCAAGGTAGGCAAAAAACCTTATGTGACTATACCCAAGTTAGAGAAACCCCAACCAAGTATATCAACAGCCCATGTTTCAACTCTAGCTTCCTCAAGCAATGGATAGGTGTATCTCCACTCTAAACAAGAACTGTACGAAATATCAAAAGTTGATAGATAGAGCAGAAAAGAAGAAAACCATGAAATTCTTCAAAGACAATATGTACCTGTCGAAACCATGAAGGAGAACAACTGCTGCATTACTGTTTTGGCACACTGGTTTGATGCAGCTACTCATTATTGGACTCTTTACCGAGTCAATCTGAAAATTGGAAATAAGTAAATATTTTTCCCAAGAATTGTCACAGGCCGTTCTTTTGCAAAGGATAAATACCATTTCACATTATTAACAACATGGTTCTGAAACTCGGAATCGGAATCGGAATCGGGTTCTTGACCGTGGAATCGGAATCGGGTGAATCGGCCGGAATCGGCCGAGTTGACTCGGTAACTCGGATTTTTTTGCCAGAAACTTGTTTTGTAGCCAAAAAATAGAAAAAAAATTGGTAAAAAAATAATTTGTAGATACACTATGTTAAGACAAAATATCAATAATTAAACTGCTGAGTGAGTGCGTGATAAGATCTTGTCTTTAGAATTTAAGATAATACAATTGAAGTAGATATAATGTAGTTCACGTGCAGATACACGTTAAGGTCTTATCTTTAGAAATGTAAGCTTAACAATTTATGTCCGAATTTATTTATTTATTTTCCAACCGTAAGCGTACTTTCGGATATAGATAGTGACTAAATTAAATTGGAAATTCCAAATTCTTCAATTACTTGATCCAAGAAATAATATAAAACATATCAAGATTTTTACCGAACAATTAGAATTTTATACATCAGAAAGATTAAATTTTATTAAAATAAATGCCTCTTTTAATGCATTAAAACGCATTTCGGATATTTTCTCAATAAAATATATATGTAATATGAATTTTACATTTGCTAAAAATTAGATATTTTCGTTAAAACAAAAAAGAAAAGAAATACATTTTCGTTCTTGATATGTTTACACCATGAAATACTTTACTATATTGCAACAAAATTTTAGTAGTGATTATTAGCATTTCTAATGATAAAATAACAACATAATTTAATCTTGAAATAAATAAAGACAACAATACCTTTTTGATAAAATAACAACGCTTATAAATAAACAAAATCAGTAATAAATAGAAAAAAATAAGAAACCAAATTCGATTAGTTAAAGGTTGGTATATGCACCGAATTATACTTTCTAATCCGAATTATTTTTGCACTATTATTTTAGTAAAAAAAAAACACAAAATGAAAATAATTGTTAAATTCTCTTGTTAATTCTCTTTAATAGAACGATTTTAAATTAATCATTTCTTATAAAAACTATAGAATGGTGAGAGGACGCCCCAGAACTATAATATGTCTTAAATCTTACAAGTGGCCCCATCTCTCAATCAGAGTTTTTTCATTGCTCTTGGTTCACAATAGACCAACTGTTTTTTTCTATTTATGTACTTCATGGACTTGTACACCGAGTACATCTATTGGCCTTTCTTCTCCACAGGTGCCTTCCTTCTTTCTTCCCAAATCGACTATGCTTTTTTACGATAAACCCAAATTTAGGGCCGTAAATGAGCCGAGTTTGAGCGAGTTACCTCCAACTCGAACTCAACTCATTAAATAAACGAGCGAGTCAACTCGAGTTGAAATGGTTAAACGAGCTGTAAAACCAACTCAACTCAGCTCATTATCAACTCGAGTTGGCTCACAACTCGTTTATAACTAATTTAACCAGTTTAACATGTGCTAATTTATTAAACGAGTCAGCCAACTCAGCTCATTTATTAAACGAATCGGCCAACTCGAGTTGAAGCCAACTCGAGTTGTAAATGAGCGAGTTAAAGCGAGCTGTAAATGAGCGAGTTACGAGTTCGAGCAATTTTGTCCAGCAAAATCGGCTTATCTTGGAGAGAATCGCCTCCAAATCGTGAGAATTGGTCTGGAATCGGCCATTTTTGCCTTGAATCGGCTCAACTCGGTTGAATCAGCTTGACTCGGCCTAAAAATTGGCTAACTCGGCCGAGTCAAGCACTGTTCATCCGAGTTTTGCTGAAAAACTCACACGGGCGCGAAACTCGGGTGAAAATCGGATCGGAATCGACCGATTTTCCAAACCATGATTAACAAGTAGATCAAACTATCCAAACAAAGTTAAAATAATACAGGATGGCTACAATGCCGAAGCCTCTTCATAAATTTACCAAACCACTTTACCCAATCCATACAAACTCATAGCCCCAACAAAAAGAAAAAAAGAAATCTACTATACCTTTACAGGGACACGCTCAATTCTCTTGGCCAGTTCGATCAACTGACAATCTTTGATCCTTTCCACCTCCTTTGGAAGAAATGGAGGCAACTCTCCTGTCGAAAATTTAGCCCTAGCCCTAGTCAGCAGCTGAGGCCAGTAAGTTGTCGACATAGAGGTGAGAAGAGGAGACATTTATAACTTGTTAGTAGAAGTCATAAACGATTTTGCTGCTGAACGGTTTTCCTGTTATGTATTCATTTTGTATTTAACTACTGGTAAAGAAGGAGAAAGAAGAAGATAGATATATGATTTGAATCTCTTATTTTTGTATATTTGAGAAGAAAGAGTTACAGCCCTTTAATAGGCGATTTATATTGTTGTGCTGTACTAAAAGTTAAACTACAATTTGAGCTGTAAATAAAACAAATGCAACAGTTCTGTTATTCAAAAATCATCTCAGAATTGATTGTCTCAAGTTTAGATTGAAAAGGAGATCTCCAGTTGGATTGGTTATTAAATCACACTCTGTTTTGTTGCCTCCACTTCTCCAATATTAGTAGCATATATAGAAGGCATTTTTTTTTCTGTTCAATTTGGGTTTGCTAAGTAACTAGCGCAAGAGAAGAAATAGATACGGGCAGCAAATGGCCATCTCTGCAGATGGGCCCCGAGATTGAATCGAATGGATGGTTCTTTTATAGTCAGCGAATTTTAGCAACTGGAGAAATTTTGAAACAAAGGGCTCGAAGTGAGAATTCACATTCTCCCCAGTACCGTAAAACGGAATCTTTTAGAATTAGTGGATCCGGACTGTTCTTTTTAACTTTGCACGAATATTAAAGTCCAATAATACTGCTCCTGTGCTAGCTTGAATCTCAAAGCAGTTGAGAGTAATCTCAAACTGTAAAGTGAGGGGAATCTTTTACACATATTTGGAGAGGAGAGGATACTTGTCAAGTGAGGCGACATAAATGTAACAAAATTTAGCAATATTCATTAAGCCAGACATAATTTTTGTAAAAATTATTTTATTTTCTAATTTTTTAGTAACAATTTCAACCTTTAAATTTTAAGATTTTGTAAATCAGTCTCAATAATAATTAGAAGAAGATTTAAGTATTATTAAGTATAAATTTTCTATTATGTCTATCTCGTATAAATTCTAACTTTCAACATTTATTTCTAACTATTTCATATGTACATTATTTTCAGACAAATAGATTTTCAAATAATTTGTGTATCGTATTTAATTTTAAATTAACATAATTTTCTTCTTCAACTGTTTAGGAAAACGCTATTTGCTCGTTAAATGTTACCTATTTTAGTTGTAATGTTTGTATTTTATTGTCTTAGTGAATTATTTGAGTGTAACTATTTATTTAAACATAAATTGTTGACAAATTAATCTTTATCAATAAAAATAGTACAGAACAAACATTTTGTATTATATTAATTGTTTCTTTTTGCGTTGAATGTTGAATGAATATGATTGTTACCTAAATTGTGTACATGTTCAATACCTTTTGAATTACTTTCCTGAATGCAACAAGTTCAGCAGAATCAGAACCGAAAGTGCTAGCATCGCGCTGTTTTGGATGTGTAATGGGCTAATGGCTAGTAAATATGAATGCTAGCTAATTATAATATGATTAAAAAAATTAAACACGGTTCATAAAACCAAACAGTGTACAAAGAGTGGTTTGTAATAAACAGCCGTGTATAGTTTTCAAAATCATACACGATTTTCTTGTAGAAAACTGTGTATGTAACCTATTTATTATATACGGTCAAAATGGTTACTTTGACCGTATATAAATCACCATTTTCAGCTCTCTTTTTTTATAGAGATCTTACACGGTTCACTTGTTAGAACTGTGTATATTAGCACTGTATAGACACAGTTCCGAAACTGTATACAATATATAGATATGAGTGAGGCTATGGTGCTATGCATAGCACCAATGGCTAGTGTACTACGGCTCAATATGGTACTTTTTAAAATTCTAACGGTCGATCCGACCGTTCAATGTGATATCCATATGAATATGTACTTGCAAACTAAATTTTATATTTTTTTGAATTTTTTTACTATTTTTTTAGATAGGTAGAAAAATCAGTGTTTTTTGAAAATTCTGGACCATCAAAATTCTACCTATCTAAAAAAATAGTAAAAAAATTCATATGGTTATCACATTGAACGGTCGGATCAACCATTAGAATTTTAAAAAGTACTATATTGAGCCGTAGTACACTTATCATCCGTGCTATGCACAGCACCATAGCCTCACTCTATTGATATTTTCTTACACGACGCGTGGGGATACGGTAACGGAACCATGTGTCATTGGCTTTTCGGATTATGTATACGTGCATTTTCTGTAGTAGTGTCAATTCTAAAACTTGGAGAATGTGCAGTGCTTTCTTTGTCTACTCATTGGATCTATGCATAGGCCCATACCTTTTACTGTTATGTACCTAAAAGCACATGGTATTCTCTGTTTAGTGTTGTACAGAGTGCTTGGTACCAATTTGAAAAAAAAAAAAAAAAAACTATTTTTCATTTTCATCCTGTCTTATGAGTCGGTAATACTTATAATGCACATCTAATGTGATGTTGTAGTGTTTTTGTTTTTGTCTTTCATGTTTTTTCAATACTGACAGGTGATACTAACAGCAAAAATAGTTTCAAAAAATAGTACAAAGTCAATGATACAAATTAAAACGGTAATGTAATAAAAGTAGAAAAAAAAACTTAACAAAATGAGTAAGGAAAAAAAATATATATCTATATAGATAGCAGTACATTAAGTTTCTTTATGTTTATTTTTAAACAAAATCCTTAAGAGGAACTTTATTCATCTGATTTTGATCAAGCAAATGAATTATATCTTAAAAAGGTACTTAAAAAACTTTTTCACGGGAACTAAACTATCCATATTCCATTGAATTGTCAAAGAAGGGCAAAATTTTGAGTAGAACTAGGGTGTGATGTGCTCACCAAACTATTTGGTGAGCACAACTCTACATAAACTATCGGATTAACTTCAAACAAGATGAATTGAACCGTTGAAACTGATGTACTTTACGAGTGATGCGCGTACATGCAAAATTTTGAATTTTTTGAATTCATTTAGTCTCAAATCAAGTGGTAAAAATTGATGAAAAATGAATGATCCAAAATGAAGTTGTTTTAATGCATTCAAAAAATCATCAATTTTGACCACTTGACTTGAGACTAAATGAATTCAAAAAATTCAAAATTTTGCATGTACGCGCATCACTCGTAAAGTACATCGGTTTCAACGGTTGGATTCATCTCGTTTGAAGTGAATCCGATAGTTTATGTAGAGTTGTGCTCACTAAAGAGTTTGGTGTGCACATCACACCCTAGTTCTACTCCAAAAAATTTATACGATGGTTATTTATCACATAATCAACTATTTGATGGCTGGAAAAAAACATATATATCAACAACTATTTTTTAATTATATATGTAAATTCTTAAATATAAAATAAATAAATAATTATGGGACTTTGAGATTTCAAAATTAGCTGCATATTTTGTAAGAAAGAGTGTCCCTTGATAAATGCATGCAATAGTCGTAATCATGTATGTTTCATATGGCTTTTGAGATTCAAAATTAGATGCATAATTTTTGACAAAATATGCGTCCAATAACCGTAATCATGTATATTTTATGGATACAAATCTACTAAATTCTCGATAGTGAATAGTGAACAGTAACTCTGAAATCCATGTCTTTCTGAATCCAGCCGTCCAACTGTTTTGAGATTCATGTACAGAAAAACCAATTGCTTTGAGATTCGTGTATGAAAAAAGTTGGATACCTGAATTCAGAAAAGCAGAGATTTCAGAAATATTGTTCTCTCACCAGTAATTTGAGCACATACCATTCCATATTTCATAAGATGGATATTTTGAGTTATGGCTTTTTTTTTTTTGACAAGACATTATTGGACATTATTGGTAAGAATAATGAGTGTTCCGTGATAAATACTTAAAATGATTGTAATCATGCATATTTCAAATTCGATAATCATGAGTTACTTCTTAGTCTTTTTTGAAATATACATGGCAGTGGCTGTCATGCTGTGTACAGGAAATAAAACAAAAGAAAACAGCTTTTGCACTTCGATCACGTGGTTACAGGAGGAACCACATAAGCGCTTCACAATTCACGTAGTGATCACATCAGTCGCCTTCCTGATCCTCTACAACGCGAACCATTCTTTGGTTCCAAATTAACCAACATGTTGCCACAAAGTAGATTCCCCAGTCCCTTTGTTGCCTTAATTACCCAATTCTCTTTTGGCTGTGAGATGAGGCCTCCCACGTCAGTTGTACCTCGTTCACATGCCTCATTATAGGCGGACTCAGGATTTTCGTCGGGAGAACAAAAAAATATCGAATCGGGTTTAAATATCTAATCGGGTTTAAATCCATTAACCAATTGAATACTCGATAAAAAATAATGCTTTAACTTGTACTTTCTAATGCTTTGACTTGTAATTTCTGATACTTTGACTTATAATTCTAATTACCAATCAAAATTCAACAAATTTATTTCAATTTTAACTCTAAATTTAACCCGAATTACAAATCAAACGTCTAGAGGGGGGCAAAAAAAATTCCAGGGAGGGACAAAGTCGGTCAGAACCGATAAATCTCCACTAAAACTCAAAATCCAGGGGGGGCAGCTGCCCCCCCTGGAATACACTGGGTCCGCCCCTGCTCCTATACTTGCTGCCAGCCCCCCCCCACCCCCACCCACCCACACACACACACTTATAATGTATACGAGCACTGATCAGGCAGTCATGTTTAGTCGTGGGTTAAATTTATGATGGCATAATTAAGTTGTTTATTTCAAGTTATGACGGTCTAAGATATTTTAGTTTTGGTTATCGGTTAAAGTTAAATCTGAATAAGTGAGTTAATTTAAAAGAAGAGACGTGGCATAAGTTATGCAGAGATAAAATATAGTACAAGCTGGAAGTGCTAAGCCACTCTATAATTTCAAAAAATTGTTATAAGTATATAAAAGTTTAATTGAATTTTACTTTTTATATGTAGTAGCCCCTTTATGAACTATTACAAACTTATAAAGTTTGGAATGAAAGTTTGAAAAAGCTAACTTGTGACAGATTTCTCATTTTCATATAGACTTCGGTTTCCGCACTATTTACATTAAAAAATGAACATTTTTTGCTTTTGGAAAGCTGTCAAACGATACAGAAGAAATTAAAAGGAAGTGTCCAATCATCCAATAAAATCTTCAAATCCAAGCGGTTTACAATTCAACCATCTTTAAAAAACAAGAGTTACGCAAAATTACCAGAAAACAAAGAAAAATAAAGTGTGCGCAAGCGCAATACAATTTTTGTTTTAGCAAAATTTATTTTAATTGTGGTTTGTGTTTGTTTATAATTTATTAATTATTATTCATATAACTTTGAGATAAAAGTTAATTTCACTTTCATGTCATGAAAATGATAATTTATTTCTTTGTGTATAATTTGTACACACATAATATTATGTCTAAGCGAATGACATTAGCCTCTTATTTCGAAGTGAAAACAAAATTATTCGTTTTATATAACTTTTTTTTGTATTAATTTTCTTTAAATGATGTTTAGCACCATCATAGTTATATCATGGTTCTGCCGTGCCGCTGATGTTATGCAATCTGAATAGATGAGTTAATTTATGACGACATAAGTGATTTCTTATGCTATACTATTCTATTACACTTTTTACATATTTGGCAGTACAAGTAGAGAATAAGATACTTATTTCATAACTTATGTCACAACCAAAACATGGTCTCAAAGAACAGGTTGCAACAGTCTCCAAACCACAAGAATTTCACAGGACACATCGCAAGTCACACTGTATACCTCTTGTTTGCATAAGACCATGAGTGAGCAGCCTCTCTTTGAGTAGTAGCTTGTCCTTGACCTCTGTAAAGGTACGTAAGAGATAGGTGTTAAGACCTTATTATTACACTAAACAATTCGGTCACATAAACAGTTCAATTTAATTCAATATGCCACTATTGATCTACCTATGCCAAAATGGCCATCATGCAAAAATCATCAATTCTTAGGGAGCAGACGCAATACCTGATTCCATTAGCGTCTTTAAGCAAGGCTTCACTCAAAAGTCGGTTGATGAACTTGTGGAACAGCGGTAAGAAAACCTTCGTGCCGATGTAGAGGTTGAAGCGTCGGCGGCCTCCTCAGTGGTAGGATGAAGCCTTCCAAAGCTACAAGACTGCCCTTGTGAGATCGTGTTCACAATTCCTCAATGATCTCACCTCTCTATTCTTTAATGGGGAGAAGTAGAGAAGGCTACAGAATTGAGTAGATTGACGGCTAGAAAATTCTGCAACTTTTCGTATGTTCTTGTGCTTTGGAGACCAATCCTATTTATAGAGATGTGGAGTCGGCATATTGCCAAACCCTAACTCAAAACCAATTTTCTGGCCATATGCCAACTTAAAAAAGGTATTTTGTGCTAGTGCATCAAAAACCGTGCAATTGCATCAAAATCCGTGCGGCCGCTGGAGAATCGGTTTCCTTAATTGCAAATTTCAGAATCAGTCCATCAATGATTTGATCTTTGCCTAAATTGTTCTACACATTTGTGAACCATATCATAATGAATATATATTGATTGTCTATTACCTTATTTGATCACTTTAATTGACAATCATATATGACAGTAAACAATTCATAATTAGATACATATATGCTCAATGTTGGCATTAAATCCAACGATGTTGGTAATAAATCCAACAATCTCCCACTTGAGCAATATGTTATGACTTTTTAATTATGCATTGTGTTCCTTATGTGCGCACATTTCTTTACTGTCTTCCTTATATATATTCCCAAACCAATTCGGTCCATCAACTATATTAGCAAAGGACTAAAGCGGCATTCGTCGCATTTATTCGCAACTAAACCCTCAATAATCACATCACTAATACAGCTGAATGACATGAATCATGATGTGGATGTGTAGCATAGAAATTACATGCAATTGTGATCTTCACATGCCTATTTCTAACTTGGTCTCCTACTTAAATCTTGAAACTAAATTTCATAATTTAACTGAATTAGAGGTCAAACATAAATGAGAAATAGAATGTCAAAACTTCATAATATATATAACACTTGTTACATGTCACAGGTTACATATTCAAAATTAAAATGAAAATAGAACATTAAATTACAAATAACAGACTCCCACTAAAACTGAATATCCTCTATAGAGATTACACCCATATGAGCAACATGCTCTTCAAACTTAGCCGGTGTCAATCCCTTAGTAAGAGGATCTGCTAACATAGAGTCTGTTCCTACATGTTCTATTTTCAATTCACCATTCTGTAATTTTTCCTTTACAACCAAGAACTTGATGTCGATGTACTTGGACTTCGACGAACTTCGGTTGTTGTTTGCGTACAGCACTGCCAAATTGTTGTCACAGAACAATTGTAGTGGTCTCTCAATAGAATCCACCACCCGAAGTCTTGTGACAAAATTCCGTAGCCATACACCGTGATTTGATGCCTCATAACATGCTACAAATTCTGCCGCCATGGTGGAAGATGCAACAAGGGATTGTTTTGCACTCTTCCATGAAACGGCTCCTCCGGCTAACATGTAAATGTAGCCAGATGTCGATTTCATGCTATCCTGACATCCTCCAAAATCAGAGTCAGTATAGCCAATGACCTCTAGCTTCTCCGATTTCCGATACGTGAGTATATGGTCTTTTGTTCGCTTCAGGTACCTCAAGACTCGCTTGGCAGCTTTCCAATGATCTGGACCTGGATTTGACAAGTATCTCCCTAGCATGCCAGTGATGAACGCAATATCCGGACGCGTACACACTTGCGCATACATGATGCTCCCAACGACTGAGGCATATGGATACTGTAGCATTACTTCCTTTTCTGAATTATTTTTCGGGCATTGGTTTAGACTGAACTTGTCTCCCTTTGCCACAGGGGTATTTCCTGGTTTACAGTTCTGCATGCCATATCTTGCCAAAACCTTATCGATATAATTCCTTTGGGATAATCCTAATATACCTTGGGTTCTATTCCTCAGTATTTCTATCCCTAGGACAAATGATGCATTACCAAGATCTTTCATCTCAAAATTCTTCATCAGAAAGTTCTTAGTTTGTTGCAACATACTTATATCGTTACTGGCAAGCAAAATGTCATCGACATATAAAACCAGAAATACAAATTTACTCCCACAGAACTTGAGATATATACACTCATCCACAATGTTAGACTCGAATCCAAATGAGACAATCACACTGTGAAATTTGTAATACCATTGACGAGACGCCTGCTTTAGCCCATAGATGGATTTTTTAAGTTTGCACACCATAGACTTTGCATCTGCTGATACATAGTTTTCTGGTTGCACCATATAAATTGTTTCTTCAATGTCACCATTAAGAAACGCAGTTTTAACATCCATCTGATGAAGCTCCAAATTGAAATGCGCCACTAATGCCAATATGATTCTTAAAGAATCTTTCAGTGAAACCGGAGAGAAAGTCTCTTTATAATCAATGCCTTCTTTTTGAGTAAAACCTTTAGCGACAAGACGTGCCTTATATTTCTCCACATTACCCTTCGAGTCCCGCTTGGTTTTAAATATCCATTTGCAACCAATGGTTCTCTTTCCTGCTGGTAATGGGACAATTTCCCAAACGTCATTGTCTGCCATAGATTTTATTTCCTCATTCATGGCAGCAGTCCACTTGTGAGAGTTAGAGCTTTCCATGGCTTGCTTGACATTAATGGGGTCATTGTCTAACATGCCAACATCAAACTCATGCTCTTGAAGGTAGACTACATAATCCGAAGATATTGCAGGCCTTCTCTCTCTAGTGGACCTCCTAATTGGCTCTTCTAAATTTTCCTGAGGATTTCCAGCATTGTCTGAAACAATCTGGCCTACAATAGCATCTTCCAGATCTTCGGGCGGCTTGAGTGGCCTGCACTCGTCTCTGGATTTTCATTTTGTGCTATTTCATCTTGTTGAGTTTGAGTTTCTATAATGATTTCGTCCGTAACGGTGTTTTGAGTAAAACTCGGATCTATATCCACAAAACTTGCAACACCTAATGGAATATTTGCATATTCCTCTTCGAAATCAATTATTTTCTCACCCCCCACAAACTCAACATCCTCGAAAAATTTTGCATTTCCCGTCTCAAATACATTATGTTCTGTAGGATTATAAAATTTATAACCCCTTGAGCGCTCGGCATACCCAATAAAATAACAACTAACTGTCATTTCATCCAGTTTCTTTTCGGTAGGTTTGTAAGGCCTTGCCTCAGCTGGACATCCCCATACTCGCAAATGACCTAAACTTGGCTTACGCCCGGTCCAAATCTCGTATGGGGTTTTGTTAGTTGCTTTAGTGGGTACTCTGTTAAGGATATAAGCTGCAGATTTTAAGGCCTCACCCCATAGATTATCTGGTAAAGTAGTACGACTAATCATACTCCTCACCATGTCCTTAAGCGTTCTATTACGCCTCTCAGATACTCCGTTCATTGCTGGCGAACCAGGCAATGTATACTGAGGGACAATTCCGCATTCATCTATGAACTGAGCAAAAGGCCCTCGACGTTGTTCACCTGATCCATCATATCTACCGTAGTATTCTCCACCACGGTCAGATCTGATGGCCTTAATGCGTCTGTTGAGTTGTAACTCAACTTCCGCCTTGAAACTTTTGAACATGTCAAGGGCTTGTGCCTTTTCTTTAATCAAATATACATAGCCATATCTCGAATGGTCGTCTATGAAAGAAATGAAATAACGGTGTCCGTTTCTTGTGGCCGTTGGAAATGGACCACAAATATCCGTATGTATCAATTCTAAGACTTCTGAACACTTTCTGGCTTGATATTTTCTTAAGTTGGTTTGTTTCCCTTTTATGCAATTTACACAATCATTAAGATCTGAGAAATCTAAGGGTTGGAGAATTTCATTTGACACAAGGCGTTCAATTCTTTTTATCGAAATGTGACATAATCGCTTGTGCCATAATGTGGCTGAGTTCTCATTTGTTAATTTTCTTTTTCTTGTATCTGTTTGCAAAGCCTCAATATACGAGCTATTTACATCCAATGTGTATAGATTATCATAAGCAGAAAGAAAACCAGAGCCAACACACTTTGAATCATGAAACAAATTAAATTTTCTATTATCAAAATTACAAGCAAAACCATGCTTGTCCAAAGATGATACAGAAATTAAATTTCGTCTAAAAGACGGAACAACAAAGGTTTCATACAAATCCAAATAAAAGCCTGATTTTAGTAATAATCTAAACACTCCAATAGCTTGCACTTCCACCTTGCTACCATCGCCCACAAAGATGAATCTTTCATCATCACTTGGCTTCCGGTAACTTTGGCAGCCCTGCAAAGATACACTTATGTGAGTAGTTGCTCCTGAATCTATCCACCAAGTGTATCTAGATACAGAAATCAAATTAACTTCTGTACAAACCAAAGCAAGAGATGTACCTTTCTTAGCACGCCATGCGTGGTAATTCTGACAGTACTTCTTCTTGTGTCCTGCTCCATTGCAAAAGAAGCAAACCGGCTCATCAGTTTTTGCAACTGACTTGCCCTTATCCGGTTTGTTCTGCTGCGCGAAGACTGCAGCTTTAGTATCCTTAGACTTGTCCGGTTTCTTGCGTTTGGCTCCACCCTTAGTCTTAGAGGTAGTAGCAACATAGACATTTTCTGTCTTATCCCGTTTCAGCCTCTCCTCTTCCTCCACACAGTGTGAAATCAGCTCATTTATTGTCCATTTATCCTTCTGACAATTGTAGCTGATTTTAAACTGTCCAAAGTGTGAGGGAAGAGAGATCAATGCTAGGTGCACCAGAAGATCATCAGAGATCTCCATCTTTAGTGCCCTGAGCTTAGAAACGACATTAGACATCTCCATGATGTACTCTCTAATGTTTCCTTTTTCGTTATATTTCATTGAGACTAGTCTTGTCAAGAGTGTTCCAATTTCACCTTTCTCACTCTTGACAAATCTATCCTCAATGTCCTTAAGGTAGAGTTTAGCGCTCAAAATGGACTCTGAAATAGCGCCCCAAAATACCTCTGGAATGGACCGTTTCAATATCATGAGACTCATGCGATTAGACCTGTCCCACTTTTCCTTTTTCTCCTTTTGATCAGGAGTACTTGTATCCGTAATAGTGGGACAAGTTTCTCTAAACGCAAGGTCCAAATCCATGACACCGAGAACTATCATTAAGCTCTCCTTCCAATACTTGAAATTGGTCCCATTCAACATAGGCATATCCTTAAGACCTGTAGTAATGCTAGCTGATTCACGAAAAAAAAACACACCATAAACACGATTTAGTCTTAATTCAGAAATTTTAATTATAAATTATAAATTCTAGTAAAGGCCATAATGCTCAAAAAATATTTGATGATTTTCCCTTATTGTCACAACACATTCGAATTTCACAACCAGGTAAGTTCCCAGGTAAGTCAGGGATCACAAGGATCTGCTTCAAATTCCGGCTTGCCTAGACAGAACTTGCTTAGACATTGTTACGTTCATAGTGTTACAACTTGTCTTAATAAATCACCATATATTTTATGAGTCTTAATACCATCATAAAACCAAAGTATCGGATTCCATTAAGCGGCTACCTTTGGGTAACGGGTCAATTTCTTATGATACTTTGGCGCAATAATAAAATACTGATAACCTAGAACATACCGAACAACATGCCTTCCTTTGGGCCGACAATGTTGACATATGTGTAAAATTTTGGTCATCACTATACTTTATTATCACTCACTTGCACAAATAATTTTGTAACCATTACCTTCCTTTGGGCCGATAATAATTACATCCATTAATTGCACCTTAACTTCCTTCATAAAATGCATTTGAATTAACCTCATCAAAAGAGGTACCTTTGGGTACAATTAGGAATCAATTAATTCAAATCCAAATTACATATCCCTTTGCCTTTAAAAGAAATATAATTTATACTCTAATTATATTATCTAAATGTGCAATCAAACTAACGCAAAAGAAAAAATTTAATTGCTATACAATAATCTGTAGTTGCCGAAATTTGGCTTAACCCTATAATCAAATTATTGTATACTCTGTTGTGGTCTAAAAATAGCAGCGGAATACTTAAAAAATGGCTTAACAGAATTGCGTTACTCTGTTATGAATTGATTTAATTAGTATAGTTTTGATTTGTCAATGGTCAATGTTTTTGACAAAAGCTATACAAATATTAAAAAAAAAAATGGCTTAATCATGATTTGTATTTCCGAAAAATTCCAAAACTTTGATATTGACCATGATTGATTAAATCAAAACTATACAGAGGCGTCAGACAAATTAATGCAATTTCCAAAAAAAAAAAATACAGATACAAATCAAAACAGAGTAATACACAATTTCTGAAAAATTCAGAACATAGCTTATTCTAGCAATCAATTCAAAGCAATTGAAAAATCAACAATCAATTACTTATTATCTAGATCAATTCTAAACAAATAATCCAAATTGGCATAGGAGTGGCTCTGATACCACTTGTTAAGACCTTATTATTACACTAAGCAATTCGGTCACATAAACAGTTCAATTCAATTCAATATGCCACTATTGATCTACCTATGCCAAAATGGCCATCATGCAAAAATCATCAATTCTTAGGGAGCAGACGCAATACCTGATTCCATTAGCGTCTTTAAGCAAGGCTTCACTCAAAAGCCGGTTGATGAACTTGTGGAACAGCGGCAAGAAAACCTTCGTGCCGATTTAGAGGTTGAAGCGTCGGCGGCCTCCTCAGTGGTAGGATGAACCCTTCCAAAGCTACAAGACTGCCCTTGTGAGATCGTGTTCACAATTCCTCAATGATCTCACCTCTCTATTCTTTAATGGGGAGAAGTAGAGAAAGCTACAGAATTGACTAGATTGACGGCTAGAAAATTGTGCAACTTTTTGTATGTTCTTGTGCTTTGGGGACCAATCCTATTTATAGAGATGTGGAGTCGGCATATTGCCAAACCCTAACTCAAAATCGATTTTCTGGCCATATGCCAACTTAAAAAAAGTATTTTGTGCTAGTGCATCAAAAACCGTGCAATTGCATCAAAATCCGTGCGGCCGCTGGAGAATCAGTTTCCTTAATTGCAAATTTCAGAATCAGTCCATCAATGATTTGATCTTTGCCTAAATTGTTCTACACATTTGTGAACCATATCATAATGAATATATATTGATTGTCTATTACCTTATTTGATCACTTTAATTGACAATCATATATGACAGTAAACAATTCATAATTAGATACATATATGCTCAATGTTGACATTAAATGCAACGATGTTGGTAATAAATTCAACAATAGGTTCACCATCAGAGCTGCATGTTTGAGAGAGATGAAGGGGTTTGGAGGCGTTGGAAGTGATCCTTGAGACAGAGTACTCTCTTTTGTGATGTAACCCATCATCATTAATAATACAAAACGACAAAAACCTGTATTGTATGGAACATAGACTTAAATCCAAAATTGTACTATGAGATAGACTTGTTTCTTTTCTGAACGCTCAAAGAATATGTCAAAATAAATAATTTAGTACATACTGTTTAAATGATGTTTATTTTATTGTGAAATTAGCTCTTCTATAAATATTTTATGATTCCGTCAGTTAATTCACATAAGTCGAAATGGGGCTTCAATCGCCGAGATTTTTATTTTTACCCAAAAAAAAAATTAATTTAATATAATTAACCAAGTTTCGGAAAAAATTCTATTTGTACCCAAACCGTAAATAATATTTACGGTTTGAAAAAAAAATTCAAACCGTAAATATTATTTACGGTTTGAATTTATTTATTTATTTATATTTTAGAGAAAAATAGCTAAAATGCTGAAATGAAATATAACACAAAAAAATCGAATTGTTTTTTAAAATATTTGTTAGAAAATACGCTACGAATAGGACCGATTTTGTGCTAAAATACAGTAAATTACAATAATTATGCTAAAATACGGTAAATGTACTAACTAAAATGCTGAAATTACAATAATTATGTAGAATTATGCTAAAATACGGTAAATTACGCTAAATTACGTATGAATTGGGATGATATTTTCACTGAAAAGGCGAAAAACGACGACGAAACTTTAAACGGCCATAAAACGGCGCTCGAGTGTCCGATTTCAGCAAATGACCACTTTTCGGAAAGCTTGTGAAAATGCGCATCATCCGTGCCTGTGATGCTAGATTGCCAAATTCAGAATCGCCAAAAAACAAAGAGAAGGGCCTCAAAACTTCAGTTGAAGTTTCCGATTAAGATTTCATTTCTATTCTTCAATCTACGTAGCTCAGTAAATTAGTTATCTAATGAACTTGTAGAATACCAATTTTTATTATTTTTTGGAATTTTTTTTACTATTTTTTATGATTTATGAAAGATGCCACAAAATCGGCCCAATTCATACGTAATTTAGCGTAATTTACCGTATTTTAGCATAATTCTACATAATTATTGTAATTTCAGCATGTTAGTTAGTACATTTACCGTATTTTAGCATAATTATTGTAATTTACTGTATTTTAGCACAAAATCGACCCTATTCGTAGCGTATTTTCTAACAAATATTTTAAAAAACAATTCGATTTTTTTTGTGTTATATTTCATTTCAGCATTTTAGCTATTTTTCTCTAAAAAAAAAAAAAAAAAAATTCAAACCGTAAATAATATTTACGGTTTGAATTTTTTTTTTCAAACCGTAAATAATAGTTTGGGTACAAATAGAATTTTTTCCGAAACTTGATTAATGATATTAAATTAATTTTTTTTTTGGGTAAAAATAAAAATCTCGGCTTCAATCGTCTTTTTTGTTTAAAAACAAAAAAAAAAACAAAAGGAAAAAAGGCTAGAATGTATTCTTTTTTTTCTTTTTCTTTTATTCATTTTTACAAAGGCACGCAGGCTCACATACACCAAAATTCCATTCCAATGAGATTCGATTTTATGCCCTTTCTTTTGAAAGGCTATGTTACTACCAGCTGTGCTACATATCAGACTGTATTCTAGTGGGGAAGAAAAGTATTTTTGGCAAATTTGGCTGTGACACAGGGGCAGTGACAATAAGAAAAAAAAAGTTAGACAATTGTTTATTTTTTATATTTGAAAAAATATATTAGACCCTTATAAAATTGGGCTGTTTTCTATTTTTAAAAATATATAAAAAAAAATTACCGACTGTATCGTATGGTATGCAGGGGAGAGCCAATAAGAATTGGAGGTAGACAGTTGTTTATTTTTTACATTTGAAAAATTGTATTGAACTACTATAAATTTGAGTGTCAAATGATGCGTATGGGTGATGATGATGAACAGGTCTGGCTATGACAACCATGGTTTGAAAACTCGGCCGAGTCAACTCAGTATCCGTCGGATCCGATCCGAGATTTACTCGAGTCTCATGTGAGTCGCGTCCATGTTCTTAGCCACTCTGTCTCACTTGCTGGTATTATCATCTACAAAATCAGCCGAGTCAGATCGGAATTGGTTGAAGTCCAACCGATTTTAGACCGAGTTACGTGGTATGTGAGTTTTCAGCAAAAAAAAAAAAACCGGATCGACTCGGCCAAGTCATCACCGGGTTGGACCATTTCTGAAAATGTGAGCCGATTCTCTAATATATCATTTCAGCCTACAATAACCACTTCACACTGGAGGCCCAACAATAACAATTCTAGTACACATGAAAGTTGCTAGTATATAAATGTCTGTACTCGTATTTATACTTCCCTTGTGGGGGAATGGACTCTCTGCTTTTCTTAGCCTGCTTTTCCGATCCTAACCATTCAAATTCGTTGAGATTTGTATATGAAAAAGTTTCTTTATTGAGATACACGAATGAAAAATTTTGAATGGTTGAGATCGGAAAAGTAGGCTGCTGCTAGAGTCGGATCCCCTTGTGGGACTAGGAGCATGTTTTTTTTTTTTTGCATTACTAAACAAGTGGATGTAAGTCGATTATATTATACAAATAGATTATTTTAATGCAATCTTTTATCTTAACTTTATTTTTTGACAAATTATATTTTTTTTCAAATTTTCCTATTTTTAGTACAAAACAAGCTTCTGCCAAAATATTTGAGTTTCCGATTTGATTCGGCCGATTCGGATCCAAGGTTAAGTGACAAATCTCAATTCAGATTCCCATTTTGCAAACCATGGCTGGTACCAGTCGGTACAAGTGCTGTCTAGCCTACTGGTACATTAGTTCTGACTTTTCAAGGGGTTTGTTTATAAGGTATTTTGGATCTGGGGTTTAATCTGTGAATTTGCGAGATTTATGCTTGTCAGAAGGTCAAATAAAAAGTTTGCAAAAGACACCTCTGCTGGGCCTTCGGACTAGGCTAAAAAGATCATTTTAAAAGGAAATCTGAAATGTGCCTTTATTTCTTTACTGGGCCTTACATTTCAATTCAGTTTAACCTAAGTTTCCTGTTCAAATTCATTGTTTGGTACTTCATTATTTTTTTTGGGATCTCATGTCAAAATTGTAACCAGCTAAAGGGAAGAGAATAAAGTACTTAATTTTGGCCGTTTTTACTCTCTTTAAGTTATGTAATTTTAGGTAATAATAAGACATTAAAATTGTAATCCGGCTGTAACAGGAGAACATGGTTAATTTTAATTTGTTCCATTCCTTCTCCTTGCTAATCATGCAAGAAGATCAAAACTCTGTTTCTTTAGAGGTGGATAGAATTTGCAACCCCTGCAACAACTCTCTGTTTCTTTTAATTGATTTAATGAAATAATTTGTTTTAGCTATATTGTTATATCTATGCATTAATTATGTCTCCTGTTAAATACCATCAATTTATATTTTTTTTGAGTGTAAGGTGGCAACTTGCCATCTTACGATTTTCATTAATAAGAAAAGGTATTTACATGAATACCATCAATTTATAACACAATAATATTGATATAGTGTTATCCTTTCAATTATCCTCTCCTATATGAGGATGTATACATTTCTCTGAAAGAGGACATTTTTCTTAATTATAAAAACTGAATGCAAGCCAAAGCTCTTCAAAAATAAATAAAGGAAATAGCAACCATACAAATTTGTTATATTGATAACAGTGCTTTGTTTCTTATTTAAATTAGAGTGAGGCTATGGTACTATGCATAGCACGGATGGGTCCGTGCTACGGCTCCAAATTTGAGTTTTCAAAATTCTAACGGTCCATCCAAACCGTTCAACATGATTATAAAATGAATATGTACTTGCAAACCAAAATTTACATTTTTTTCGAATTTTTTACTATTTTTTTAGATAGGTAGAAAATCACTGTTTTTGGATGGTCCAGAATTTTCAGATCAAGTGTTTTTCTACCTATCTAAAAAAATAGTAAAAAAATTCGAAAAAATGTAAAATTTAATTTGCAAGTACATATTCATTTTATAATCATGTGCTATGCATAGTACCATAGCCTCACTCTTTAAATTATATTGATAACAGTGTTTTGTTTTTTATTTAAATAATACACACCGAGCAAATGATATAGAAACAATTGTAATTATTTTCAAATAAACAGAAAAAAAAATCCAAACCGAAGGCTTCGATCAATTGGAATTGATTTCTCTATAACCTTGTCTGCACCGCGACAGGACTCCTTACATACCGTGTTCCATCTGACCATGTAATGCTTCCAAATACATAAGTAGAGCTAGGGGTATCCACATTAAATGTTACATTAAATAATTTTCTCTTCACCGGTGCCGAACTTTAAACAATCGGGCTCCACCTTCACTTGAATACCTCTCGGTTCCTCAACTGTTGCAGTGTATGTGCCTGCAGGACCAACATTTTTAACCATGCGGGTTACTGTAACTGAGCCTGTGAGGTTATAAATTGAAAATGATGGGTAGTTCAAGTCCTTAATATCTACACGATTTGAGGGGCATTGATAGCCCGGATCGAATAATGATAGTTGGGTTGAGTTGTAGCTAGTAGAACAAAGGAAGTTCAAATAGTCGGTCGCGTTGAGGTCGTAAATCAAACCCGGATCTGTTGCCACATTTGGGTTCACATGACCCGACCCGTAACTGAATGGCGTGGCAGTTAGAAAGGATGACTTTAAGATATTCTTTTCCTGATTATCTTTGATTGATGCTGCAATTTTTTAATTATTAAAGAAAAAAACTCTTATAAGTAATATAAATAAAGTACCTCAATGGAAAAAAAATAATCAACATAATTTTTCAATTAGCATAACAATTTCTGCAATGGGGAAAAACAGAACAGGAATGTAAGGTTTTTTTTTCAGAAGGTTAACCGATGATATAATTTAAAAAAGAAGAAGTAAACACTTGAACCATTGACTGACTTGAACAGAAATGAAGATAACAAAACCATGTACTATTTCTGACGAGGATAATTGTTTGCTCCTTCGAGATTAGCTCAGAACCTCAAACGATATTATTTATTTCAAAGGAATTTTATTTCAGAACTATGGTAAAAATGATAGTTGCCTACATTGCATGGCATGATCCATTTGATGAGAAAGGAATTTTGATGGATATTGTGTTCAACTATTATACACATAACCATACAAAAAAAAAGATCCGTATCCGTATCCGAAAAATAAAAACGGATACAGATATGGATTTAACACTATCCGATCTATTTGCACCCCTAATTTTAAAAGGAAATCTGAAGTGGGCCTTTATATCTCTGCTGGGCCTTCAGGCTCTTTAATTTTTGTAACAGAAAATAATAAATGGATTAATTGTTATGGGCTTAGGCCCTGGACTTTAACTATGGAACTTTAATAAAATAAAAGAATTGAAAACTTGATTTGATTTGATTTAATAAACACAAGATTAAAATATAAGAACAAGCACACCTCGCACAATATAAAATTAACATACACTTTGTAAAAGATTTGAAACTAAATATGTAAAATAAGAGATAGGAGTAGGTCCGATGGGCATCGGACCTACATTTAGGTTCAATTAGCTCTAGGACCGTACGATTAGCATCAAGATCTATGTGCACGGAAATTGATACAGACTTGCACGGATTTTGATGCAGAGCACACGAAACTTGATGCAGATTGAATGGTCATCACACTCATCGAACCAAGGTAGGTCCGATGGGCATTGGACCTACTCTGATTCCGTAAAATAAAAGAACTGACAACTTGACATGAAGTAGGCCTTTATTACTTAATTTCCTTTTTCCTTTGTTTTGCGCTTTGTTATCAGGTGTGTACTTACTAAATTTGCTACATTCAAGTTTTGGAATTTTAAACACCATTCCTTTTGTTTGTGCATATTGAACTCGCATAGTTTGTATTATTTGTTGGTTGTATCAGGTGCATTAAAACATATAAATGGATAACCGAATTGAATATTTAAATTGTGGTTTGAGAATATGACATGTACACTTCGGTTTTTTTTTAGGGAAAAGATTTTTTTTCCCCGATCTCATCCCCGTTCGTCCCCCGCGCGGTTAACTGCCTTATCCGCTCGAATAACTTCCTTATCCGCCGTAATTTCCAAATATCAACCGCCTTATCCCAAAACAAGGTTTAGCGCCGTAATTTCCAAAGATTAACTGCCTTAACCGCCGGTGTTCGTTGCCATATTTTGAATTTCAAAATTCAGAGGCATCGCTCTCTTCTAAAAGGCGATTCTCACGCGATTGAGCTTCTCCAGGACCCGTCGGAGTCGGAGCTCTCTCTCCGTCGGTTTGTTCCAGTCGATCTTGCAGGGCGCTTCGGCGATCTTGCATCACGCCTTTTAGAAGACAGCGGAGCTTTTGAATTAGGATTCTCAGCCGATCTCGCTTATCCAGCACCATTCGGTGTTGCTTTTCTCGCTCCGACAGTTTCTCTCAGTCGATCTTGCATCACTCTCCGGCGATCTTCTATCACGCTCTGGCGATTTTTTTCACGTGTTCTCGCTTATTGAAGGTGAATATATTATTTCATAGCAATGAATACTTTTTTTTCAGAGAAAACTATACTTTTGTTGTCAGTGTGAACTGTACAAACTCATGCGAGAACTACTTTACTAAATGGGACTGTGATTTCTTTTCTGATCAACTGCGATTTCTTTTCTGAACTGTCAGATTCTTCACTATATATATACAATTGCGATTTCTACTTTATATACAATTTTCTACTTTATAGATCTGTCAGATTCTTCACTATAGTTCACTATACTCATGCGATCGTTTTCTACTTTATATATTTGTGATAAATACTGGAACTGAATGTTATATGTAGTTCTTTCATTCTTATCTTTATTTTCATCATCGATTGAACACTCTATTTTCAAGAAATATATGTTGTAAGGGTGAATATATTATGTCATATCAATGATTACTTTATTTCATTGAAATGAATACTTTCTGTTATAACAGTGAACTCTTAGGTAGAAATACTTTCTTTCATATCAGTGAAATACTTTATTTCCATAGCAATGAATACTTTCTTTGATATCAGTAAATACTGTTATGTAGAAATACTATTAAAAGTACTTTAGTTTATAACAATGAATACCTTCATAACAGTGAACTCTTATGTAGTCTTTCTTTCTTTCATATCAATGAATACTCTCAGTCAATAGCAATGAATACTTTATTTTATAGAAGTTAATACTCTTATGTAGATAACAATGATTACTTTTTTTGTTAGCAGTGAACTCTTAGGTAGAAATACTTTCTTTCATAGTAGTAAATACTTTCTTTCATACCAATGAATATTTTGTTTACTAAGCAGTGAACATGAAAATTCAAATCAGTGCCAATTTGAATAAATTATTATATTTTAAATGTTGATTGATTTGTTTTTATTTTTTTGTTAATTTTCAGGATGGATTTTGACCTCAATGAAAAATTTGGAGATGATTTGCTGATGCAAAATAGTAATGGAGAAGTTGATGAGGTGTATCTGTATCAATATTTCGAAGAGGTGCATCGTGCAAATGAAGCAATTAATGATGAGGTTGGTATGAGAGAGAATATCTTTGAGTGGGATTTGAACATGGAACCAATGGTGGAAGGGCAACCAGAGGATTGTGAAGTTGAAGAAGTAGTTGGTGAAGTAGGTGTTTTGGATGAGGAAGATCATGAAATAAGTGCACCGGCAGTTGGTGATCGGTTTGACTCGATTGAGGAAGCATATAAATATTATCAGCTTTTTTCAAAGTAAGTTGGTTTTTCAGTAATTAAAAGATCAAACCACAAGAGGGATAACCAAGTCAACCATTACTGTTTTACATGTGCTAAACATAAAATGGTAGAAGTATGTACTGATGGTCCATTCCCGGAGAGGAATAGGGCTGTTGTAGGTACAGGTTGTAGGGCATGTGTAAAATTGAAAGATCCCAATTTGTTCGGAAGATGGGTTGTAATAGAAGTAATTCTGGAGCACAATCATGTTTTACAACCTGAATCAGAATTTCTCATATCTGGTTTTAGATATATCCCAAAGAGATACCAGGATCTTTTGGAATTTAATGAAGATCAAGGTTTGGCGGTGTCAGTTAATATTAATTTAGTAATCAGAAGTGCTGGAGGTTATATGAAGTGCCCTTTTACTCGTAAAGATGCCCGAAATCATGTAGACTGTTCGCACGAAAGCGCAACGCAAGTTTCGGTACGCTTGAGGGCGTACCTTTTAAAACCGCGCTTACACTTCACGAATAAGGATTGCAAGTGCACAATCCCTATCGAGTAGTATAATCGGGTGTCGATCCACAGGGACGACTCAAATCCTAAATTTTGGCTTAGCCTAATTAGGTACTAGAAGTTGAAAAGGGTGTTTTGGTTTGTTTACAATTCCTAAATTCAATCAACAAAATTGTAACAACAGAGAATGAAAGCAATTAAATGTTTGACTTTATACTATCTGTAAAATAAAAGCGTTTCAAGGGTTTCAGATTTCATCCTCAACTTTGCTGCTCTGGACTTGTCACGCGACCCGCATACTCTCGTATGCGACCCTTGTGACGCGACCCGCATACTCTCGTATGCGACCCTTGTCACGCGACCCGCATACTCTCGTATGCGACCCGCGTAGCCCTCAAGCACTCTGGACCTCTCACTCGACCCGCATGCTTTCACATGCGACCTTGTGACGCGACCCGCATGGTTTCTCATGCGACCCGCGTGGTCCTGGAGCTGACACTGAATGTTTCTGATTCTGGTTGTTTAATTCGTGTAAGGCTCGATTGACCGTACCTAATGTCACTGAACCTCAACTCTCGTGTATTGGCTTAATAGACCTGGTATGGAATTGCAATTTCACCTTCCTAGATTCAATTCAAACCTAGGTTCTTGATCTCGTTTACTAAAGGCATCCACTATTCTTTCGACTAATGGAAATTTCACCTTTCGGCTATTATTGGTCTCACCTTTCGGATCTTAGACCTACCTCAAGTACTTAACCTAATCCACAAGATACATCAAGGCCAAATTACAAAAAGAAATGCCATAAGCAATCAATAGTAGACAATCAAGAATCAATCAAGCAATTAGGTCAAGCAATTTCAATCAATACAAAAATCAAGAAACACGAATAACAATTCAGATTCAATTAACATTCATTATCAAACAAAGCTTTGGATTACATCTAAATCCCTCAAAACTGAAAATCTACTCTAACATGATCAAAAAGAAAAGAAAAGAGATAGAGGAGATGCAAATCATGATGAAGAGTTGAAGAATCGAAGAAGATCGAGCTCGAATCAAGATCTTGGCCGAAATCCACCTTGCTCCAGCCTTCCTCTGTCTTCTGGCGCCAATCTCTCTCTCCCAGTCCCGATCTCTCTGTTTTTAATGAATTCTGGCTCCTCTGAATCGCGCAGGCCCAGCTTTATTTATAGAGGTCTTACTGGGCTTCAATTGGGCCTGCGCAGTTAATTCGACGCGACCCGCATGGATTCGGATGCGACCCGCGTCGGGTTGGGTCTGATGCGCGCTGTGAGGGTCGCGTCTGAGGTCGCGCTGGGCTGTGATGCGACCCGCGTCAGGTGGGACGCGGCCCGCATGGAAGATGTCTGAACTCTGCTCTTTGTCTGTTTTCGCCTATTTCCTGCAAAGTGATAACCAAAACGCAGCAGTACCATATTCTATTGATATTGAATGTAAACAATGCATTTTAGTTATTCAAAACATGATATTTGGTCTGGAAATAGGTCGAAACAATCGATCAAATAATGAGACATCATAGACAAATACAAGAGGAATAAATTAGAGGTTCTTGGGGGAGACGATGCTATTCTGATTTTTGAGTATTTTCAAAACAAACAGATTATTGATCGTAACTTCTTCTATGCTTACGATTATTCAAAAGAAGGTCGTTTGTGGAGCATTTTTTGGTCTGATGGGCGAAGTCGTGCAGCGTATAAGTATTTCCATGATGTTGTTGTTTTGGATGCTACATACTTGACAAATAGGTAATAATCATCTAATTATGATATTTTTTCTTCATATGTAGTCCTTCCTATATAGCTTTACTTATGTTTTATTTAAGAACAAATATTGTTTGTTAGATTTTTATAGTTGCTTGTCTTACAATGAATATTTCATAATTCTGTTATGCACACTTGCAATACCTGTTATTAGTACTGCATATATGTCTTCTGTAGAATTACTTTGTTCTGTATTTGTTTTTTAAATCATTATCAATATTTGTCAGGTACGATATGCCACTCGTATTATTTGTTGGTGTAAATCATCATGGTCAATCTATCATATTTGCTTATGCTTTACTTGGAAGGGAGAGTGAAAAAGATTACAAATGGTGCATTGCCAGGTACAAACCAGAATTAATTTACATTTACTTTCATGTGTAGCTATGAATACATATTGTGTCGTTATAATTATTTTGTCAGGAGTGAATATACTCACAAAATTGTTAGTAATGAAACCTTTCGTGATTACTTGTGAATACTTTATTGAATAGGTATGAATACTTTCATGATTAGGTATGATAACTGTTTTCTGATAGCAAAATTGTTTATATTTTTAGGTTTTTGGAATGTATGGGTGGTGTTAGACCAGGTTGTATATTGACGGATCAGTGCGGAAGCATTGAACTAGGTGTCAAACATATTTTTGGTCCTGACACAGTTCATAGATACTGCTCATGGCATATTTTACATAAGCTTACCACTAAATGGGGACGAGTTGATAATAAAGGTTGGAAAAGTAAACAAGTTAAGAAAGTTGTGTATCGGTCTCAGACCAGACATCAATTTGAGCAAAATTGGCTGAAGTTAATGGATGAATACGGGAAGCAGAATGATCCCTGGTTTAAGGGTATATATGAAATACGAGACAAGTGGGTTCCAGCATTTTTGAATACACAATTCTGGGCTGGTATGACTACTACACAACGTGTAGAAAGCATGAATGCACTGCTGAAAACGTATCTGACAAGGAGAGAAAGCCTTAAAGATTTTGTTAACAGTTTTGAAGAAGCTCTAATAAATATTTGGGAGAGAGAGCACAAAGCTGATCATGAGTCGAAGTATAAAGCTCCTAAATTGTATTCTGATTTACCTATGGAGTATCAATTTCAGAAGAGGTATACAAATGACATTTTCCTCAAATGTCAACAGCAGTTTAAATTGTGTATCAATTTGTCATGCAAATTAATTGAGGAACAGCAAGGAGAAGCCCTTTACATTGTCAGTGATTGTTCTGACAACACATTCCATGTTGTATATAAGAGGTCTTTAAAAGAAATTTTTTGTGTCTGTGGAATGTTTGAAGTAATGGGGATTGTGTGTTCACACTCGATTGAGGTCCTAAAGATGGAAAATGTATTTTTTATTGATGAGAAATACTTTGTCGATCGTTGGAGGAAGGACTTTCATCGTGAAAATTTGACGATATGTTACCCCTCACATCCTACTTTACCTGAACATAACAGGTATGAATAATTCACATTACAAATTTTAACATTTGTAGTTACAAAGATGAATACTTATCATAATAATTTTGTCTTTCCTTTTTTCTTTTTTTTCTTTTTTTAGGTTGTATCAGTTGACCATCTCAACAAATGCAATAATCCAAGATTTGCTTAACATTGGAAGTCGTGATGAGCATTTGTATACTGCTGTTGTTAATGGTTTGAAGGAATTGAGATGTAAAATATCAGGTCTGCAGTTTTTTTAATAATATTTTGGTCATTAGCTATTTTTGCAGTTGTATTGTAATGTATATTTTGTATGAAATCAACAAATATAGGTGGTGAACAGAATAATAAAAATCTCAATTCTGGAGTTGATGAAAGTTCTTCTAAAAAGAGAAAGAAAAGGAGACCTTCAACAGGCGAAGGAACTGCACAAGATGTTACAACAGCAAGAATACTACCTGATAGTGCAGGTATGAATACTTGTTTATGAACAAATGAATAATACTTGTTTCTGACATGAAAAGTACAATTGAAGAGAAATTTCATTACAGGTGAAGTAATTCCTGGTGAAATTGATAGTGAGCCAGTTGTTAATGCAACTTCAGGCACAAGTACAATAACATGTATAAATTCTTCTTTTGTACCGTATAAAATATGCACTACAAGTAATTGCCAACAAAATTGATTAATATTTTTTTCTGATGTGGATGAAAACTATCTTTATTCCAGCTGAGGAAGTGCATCCTGAAGAAAACAGTGAAGCATTGGTTCATGGAATTCAATCTTCTACATCTGTCGAACAAGAACCTACTGTTGCTGCCAATTCATTAGTAAATTGTCCACCATCTTTTCCTTTGCTACCACCTGCTAAGTTAAAAAGAAGGGGACGGCCTCGAAATAGTACTATTAAGAACAAACTGGACATTGCTGTGAAGGCCATGATAGATAAGGATAAGAAGAAGGAGGAAGAAAGTGTTCCAAAAGAAAATAAAAAGAGAAGGAAAAGAAAAGTTGTTGAAGGAGAAGAAAGTGGATTGCCTAAATAGAAAGGAAAAGGACAATAAAAAGGAAAACAAGAGAACGAACCGAAAGAATAATAGAATAGTTATTACAATAGTTTTAGTAAAGATATAAATAGAAACTTTTATATGGCTAATTCATTTTTTTATACACATTTATATGATTAATTGGAGTTGTAATTAATAATTGACTATTGCCTTTTTTTACATTTTTTATAGATTTGTGTTTGTTTTACTTTTCTACTATAAAGGAACCTATTTTTGATTTGTGGCTGTTCAGTTCAGATTTGAATGCATATGAACAATTCATACAACAGATATGAATACTTTATATAACATATATGAATAATTTACATGCGACATATTAATATATGAAAGGGCGCCTGAAACATTATATGAAAGGTTTCCTTGGGTAATGTGAAAGGTTGCCTCAAACATTATAAAAGCAGATGTTCTCTCCTCATTACAGAGTGTCTTCAGTATAACCTACCTTTCTTTCTTTCTAATGGCTAACATAAAAGAAGAACACGTTGAACCTTATGATGACCCTCCGCCAGCAATCCCACCAGGGTACGAGGGACCACCTCCAAATTATAGGAGGAACTGGCCATGGCCACCACAGAGAGTGCCACGTCGCAGCCCAAGGGGCCATCCACCACCCAAGCCGTACATCCGTAAGATCCGAAGGGGCCATCCACCATGCAGGGTTAATGTTAAAGAAGAGCCAAATTATTAAAGACAAACTTTTTAGTAATTTTTAGTTAATTTATCGTTAATTTAGTGTCTTATTATGCATGCCTATGTATTATCAAATGGGACATTTGTTTATGTATTAACAAATTTCTTATCTATTGTATTGGTTTAATACTATTGTGTACAAAGATGAATACTCTCATTCATAAATATGAATACTCAAAATTATACGAATAAACAGTTAAATAACAATTTCATACAATTGAATATGGCGACTAACATGCTACAAATGAATATGTCGACTAACAAATATGAATACTTTGCGTTATGTTTCATTTTTGGTTAACATTTTTGTTTATTAAATTTGTTTTGTTATATATCAATATATTTTGTTTTTGAATAATTAAAGAAGAAAATTTAGGAAAAAGAAGAAGAAAAGAAATGGAGACTGTTTTACAAAATTAAATGGAGACGTTCTTAAAATTAAACTTTATTTCTCAAGTGAAATGGAGAAGGTCTTCAAATTAAATGGTCCCTACCGTATTTCAAATATATATATATCTATTGCACCTTTTCCATTTATTTTGTTGCGCCATTTCGAAACGTTGCATCCGATCACTTAAACCAAGTCGGAGTTCGTACTCTATCACCGCTGAATGTGAATACATTCTAGTGCCACACTTACACCTTCACTCGAACCTTTTCGTCATTGTGCGATATCCTAGGGTTTTCCGACTCCGCCATTTTCAAAATCTCATTTCGAAGTTCTCCACGACACTGAAATTCCATTTCAGCATACCTAGTGTTCTTTCGAAGTTTTCCGCCATTAACAGCTCGCACCCTTTCGTCAATTCTCCGCCATTTTGGAAATTCCCCGACGTTTTGAGATGGTTTTGATCTCCAATTTTCATTCAAGTGATATAGAAACTGAAACTCCACCGGCTGAAACTGAAGCCGAAGTACCACCGCCTACAGTTGAAAGACCAATCGGTGAAAGTGAAGTAGAAGAAAAAACAATGGGTGCTCCTGAAAATGAAGGTATAGTCTCTAGATCTATTAATTTTAAAAAAAAAAATATTTGTTAGATTTGGATTTGCATGTTCCTGTAGTTAGATTTTAATTAACTTTCCATTTATGGGTTAAATCAACTTTCCATTTTTGGTAATATGAAGTTAGTGTTGGCTTATATGTACTATTTATTATTTAATTACTAGATACTGTTTCAGAGAGTTATGTATTTAATTATTAAATACAGTTTCGTCCTTGAAATTAGTTTATTATATATATTAGAGTTGAATACTTTTAGATTTTCTGTGGAATATATTGTAATTCAGCAATGAATACTTGTTCTATCAGCAATGAGAGTTATGTATTTATTATATATATTAGAGTTGGATACTTTGTAAGTAAAGTGTTGTAGTTTTAATTATTTTTGAAAAACTATTTTTGAAACTGTATTTGTTAGGAACAAATACTTGATATTTGAGGAATGAATAAGATATTTGTTAGGAATGAATACTATGTATGCTTAAATTGAATTTCATTAATTAAGTACAAAATTAGTTGTATTTAAATCATTACTGTTATTTATGAATTTGCATGTTTGATAAATTCTTTACTTGCTAAAAATTTATTTTCATTTCACTTATTAAAAATATAGGATATCAAGGATTGTCACATCAACCGGTTGAACCACCGGCTGAAACTGAAGCTCCACCGGCTGAAACTGAAGCCGAAGCACCACCGCCTACAGTTGAAAGACCAATCGGTGAAACTGAAGTAGAAGAAAAAACAATCGGTGCTCCTGAAAATGAAGGTATAGACTCTAGATCTATTAATTTTTTTTTTAAAAAGTATTCATTAGAATTGGATTTCCATGTTCCTGTAGTTAGATTTTAATCAACTTTTCATTTATGGCTTAAATCAACTTTCCATTTTTGGTAATATGAAGTTAGTTTTGGCTTATATGTAGTATTTATTCTTTAATTACTAGATACTATTTCAGAGATTTGCTTCACTGTGTGAATACTTTATTCAGAAATTGTATTTGTTAGGAATGAATACTTGATATTTGAGGAATGAATAATATATATGTTAGGAATGAGTACTATGTATGTTTAAATGGAATTTCATTTTTTAAACAGAACAAGGGAAATCTCATCAAGAAACTGAACAGCCAACACAGCAAGGGCAATTTCAAATGGAAACTCAACAGCAAACTGAGGTAGTTAATCCTACAGTGTTAAAACGACGTAGGGGAGGACAACTAGGCCATAAGAAAGGTAATTTATAACTTAATTTTATTGATCGTAACTTCATAGAAATGAATACTTTCTTTTGTAACTTCATAGAAATGAATACTTTCTTTCATAGCAGTGAACTCTTTCATAGCAGTATTTACAAGTATAGGGCAGACAAAATAGATAGTAACTAAAGAATACTTTAATTCATAGAAATGAAAACTTTATTTCATACGAATTAATAGTTTAATTAATAGAAATGAAAACTTTATTTCATAGGAATGAATACTTTACTTCATAGAAATGAAAACTTTATTTCATAGGAATTTAATCTTTTTGATGTAATGGTGAATATATTTTTTCATATCAATAAATACTTTAGTTCATATCAATGAATACTTTATTTCAAAGTATTATTTCAAAGCAATGAATAATTTATTTCATAGAAATCTATACTTCTGTTGTAAGGGTGAATATATTATTTCAAAACAAAGAATACTGTATTGTTTTTGTATGAATTCGATTTTATATGTTAGAAATTATGTACATGTTTTCTGATCGTGCTATAATTTTTTTGTAGGTGATCCTCCTATAAATCGAAGGGCATCAGACTCTTGTATAAAAAATAGATGTGTTGTTGATGCTGCAATGAAATTCTTTCATAAGAAAGTGTTGCCTAAATTAGACCGTGAGCACATCAAGCTGTTAGCAAGAACACCCTTTCTTCACTTGTTTGCATTCCCAATTAAAACACAAGTGAACAATTCTGTCCTATATTCAATTCTGTTGAGATGGGATGGAGCGCTAGGTATTTTTGTTTTCAAGGATGTGAAGTTGTCGTTTACTGCAGAAGAAGTTGCTCTTGTTATGGGCCTTAGTACTGAAGGATCTGTTGTAGTATACAACAGGAAAGAACTTGATTCATCTGCTTTGAGGCGCAGATATTTTAGTAACGAAGGTGAGATTACTCGGAGCCAACTTGAGGGTGCAATTCTAAATGCATTGGAAAAGAAGTGTGCTCCAAATGATGTTGTAGGATTGCTTGTTATGTACTTGTTTACAACAGTACTGTTCCCTCAAGCATGCGGAAATGTGCCGATCCATATGTTCCGATACGCAGAGGATATTGAGCGGCTGAGAAAATATAACTGGTCAGAAGGAGTGTACCGATTGCTAATGGAAAACATTCCAAACAATGCTCTTTGGTGCCAAATGAGAGCTGATGCAGAAGTTAGAGGTGAACCAATAGTAGAAAGTCCTGAAGTAGAAGTTCGAGGAAAGAAGAGAAAAGCAAAGTGCTCAGGCACCCTACCTGGTTGTGCACTTGCATTAATTGTAAGTTATATTAAATTAAAGTTCTTTATGATGGTCAATTAACAATTTTTTGAATATTATATACTTTTAGGTACGAATACTATGTAGTTAAGGATAAATACTTTCTTTGTTAGTGATGCACAACATGATTAAAATAGTATCATAACAACTCATTGTGTAGACTTGTTTCTTATTTTTTTCCTTTCATTTTTGTAGGCTTGGTTTTATGAACACGTTGAGATACCGGACTGCAGGAAATTTACGGGGCACATCCCGAGGTACCTAAATTGGAAGTTGAATATATCTTGGAGGAGATCACACTACAACTCTTTACTTGCTGCTGTTCTTGCAGTAGATGTGAAGGGAGGGGAATTGAAATGGAAAGAATCAGAGTGTTTTATTAAGGCAGAGGGCTTCATTGCGGCAGACCACGTGCATCGTCTGTCACACTCTACAGCTTTGCATAGAGTTCACAACGACAATGTTCGAAAGTTGATGGTTTCAATGACACCAGTTTACCTTATTTTCCGATACAATGTCTGCACTGACTTGGTTAATAGGGCTGAGCCGGACAGAATTGTAGAACTTCAATACATCCCAGAAGATGGTCAAACATTGTCTCCTACATCAGAGTAGAAGATTGTTGCTCAAATTCAGCATGAGGAATGGAAACATCATCTAAAAAAGAATTCAAGTGAAAATAAAAATCCTTTATTTCCAAGTTAATTTAATATTTATTTAATTATTAATATGGATTTATGAAATTTTTAGTATGAATACTTCTAATGTTAGCTGTAAATATATTTATTTTTGTTGATCTTCTACAGCAAAGAAGAAATTAGAGAAGGGAACCTCTTCTGGTGTTGAGAAGAACAAGAGATCTAAATGTAAGGCTTACTGTTTTTTTTTATTAAGAAGAACAGTTCATATTAAATTATTATATAAATTTATTTTGAGTAATTGTCTATTTTTGCAGCTGAAAAATCTCCAAAACTCCTGAAGAGAAAGGGGGGAATGACGAAGAGAAAAAATTCGAAAGTGTAAGATTTTTTTCATTTTAATTTTAAAATATCTTATTGTCTTTATGGTGGTGTTTATTATGTGTTATGTGTAGGTATGAATACTTGGTAGTTTTAAAGTTCAATGTTGATACTAGACTAGTTAAATTTTTGTGCAGTATCAATGTTTACTTTATGTTTATATATAGGTATGAATACTTGATAGTTTTAAATTGTCTATTTTTGCAGCTGAAAAATCTCCAAAAACTCCTGAAGATAAAGGTGAGAATTTCGACGAGAAAATTCGAAAGTGTAAGATTTTTTTTCATTTTAATTTTAAAATATCTTATTGTCTTATATCGTACTCTTAATATGTGCAACACATATAGGTATGAATATTTTCGTTCTTTCAGAAATAATATTAGTCTATTTCACTGTTTTGTAAAGTTACAATGTTTAGTTTTTGTTATAGGTATGAATACTTGGTTACCATGTTGTTAACTTGCAATGTCTATTTGTGTTATGTATAGGTATGAATACTTGGTAGTTTTAAAGTTCAATGTTCATACTCGACTAGTTAAATTTTTGTGCAGTATCAATGTTTACTTTAGGTTTTATATATATGTATGAATACTTGATAGTTTTAAAGTAAATACTATGTATGTTGAGATGTTATATTCAATTTTCAATACTATGATATCTATGTTCAAATACCAACATTTTTTTTTGGAATTGTACAGCTGGTAAATCTGTTAAAAGTCCAAAACAGAGACCTTCTCCTCAGATAGAAAAGCATGTTGGTGTTACTACTAGAAGTTTGGCCAAACTTCTAGATCAAACCCCTGAGAGTCCTTTGAAAAGCAAGGTGTTATTTAAGGCCGTAACACCAACGCCTTCTGTTGGTAAAATGGCACCGACAAAAATATCAAACAAGGACGAAAAAAAAAGACAACAAGACTTGGAAAATGTAGAAGATGTGAAACAATTAGTAGAAGAGGAAGAAAGAGGGCCTCAAATTGAGGATGAACAACAGATGTATACTCAAGCATCCGAAGATCTAGAGGTTTCGCAACAAGAAACACAAAAGCCTCATGAAGAGTTAAGAGAAGGAATTGAAGGTTTTACCGAAAAGGAAAAACATTCACCAGCAGTACAATCATCAGATTTTAATCTTGAAGCTCAAATTTTCAATGTTTTACAAGATATTGAGAATATGAAATTACCCAATCAAGAAGGTGAAAAAGAAATACTTGAAGGAGGAAGGAAAGAAGGTGAGATAGAAGGCGTAATAGGATGTGAGGAAAAAGGAGAAGATGTAGAAGGGGGAAGGAAAGAAGGTGTAATAGGAGGTGAGGAACAAGGAGAACATGTAGGAGGAGAGAAGAACAGTAAAGACGAAGAATCAGTTAGGCTTAGGGAAGTGGATAATCCTAGTTTTAATCTGTGCGTAACACCACAGGTTGAATCTTTGAGAAAAGAAACTGATAACAATGCGATAATCCTAAGCCCAAATCCTTGCCAAGAAATTATCCTAAGCCCATCCAAAGCGATAATTGTAAGCCCAGATCCGAAACAAGGTTATAAACGACCTCTCCCACCAGCCCGTTCAAAGGTTGTTCCTTACAAGAGGCAAAAGAAAGGGAAATTAGGCCCTAAAGAAGGTGACTTAGTAATAGATCTTAGTTCGCAAGAGAAACCAGTGCCCAAGAGAAAAGGGAAAGTACCTCCCAGAAAACGGAGAGTACGAAAACAAAGGTATCAACCAAAGAGAAATTTTGTCCATAAAACTGGATTTGTTGGTGAACCTTTCATCTCTGAAGTAGTAGTGGAAGGATCAAAAATAGCATTCCCTGAATGGATTCAAGTCTGCCTAAATTCGTTTGAGGTATGAATAATAATAGTGTCATTTATGAATACTATTTGTGTAAGGAATGAATACTGTAATGAAATACTGTTAAGAATGACAAACTACTTTAACATTAAATCTTTTATTGTAAGGATGAATATTTTAACTGATAACAATGAATACTTTATTTCATAGAAATGAATACCTTGTTTCATAGGAATATATACCTTTGTTGTGATAGTGAGTATATTGCCTTATATCAATGAATACTTTGCTTTATAGAAATAAATACTTTGCTTCATAGGAATCATTACTTTATTTTCATATCAATGAATACTAAATATGTTAGTTGTTAGAAGTATATTTTTGTTGAAGACTATCTAAATTCGTTTCAGGTTGAAGATATTGAAGACATCTCTTTCAAATACTTTGAGGACAATGTGAGTTGGAACTACAACACCGACAGTTGTTTCATAGATCCCGGGTCTCTTCCACTAAATGAGAAAAGGCCATTGGCAAATAAGAGTTGGGTGTATGAAAATAGGGACACGGTGAGTGATCTTGTAAGCAATATCCTTGATGGATGGGTTACCGATTATTTTCAGTACAAGATTAGTGATGATGACTACGTGCTTAAAAATGATGCGGCGAATCTTTTTATGGGAGTGGATTGTTTCAGGGATTTGCTTTACTGCGAGAATGAACTCGGACCTGAGGTATGAAATTTTTTATTTTATGGGTGAATATATTATGTCATAGAAATGAATACTTTTTGTCATAGAAATGAATACTTTCTGTTTTAGTAGTGAACTCTTTCATAGCAGTATTTACAATTATAGCGCAGACCATTGATCTGTTAACATTCATTATGCTTAACCTGCAATATTTAGAAACATAGGAATGAATACTTTCTTTCATTGGAATCTATACTTCTGCTATAAAATTATTTCATAGCAATGAATACTGTATTTCATAGAAATTAATACTTTTGTTGTAAAGGTGAATATTTTATTTCATAGCAATGAATACTGTTTTTGTAAGGGTGAATACACCATTTCATAGCAATGAATACTTTCGTTCATCGAAATGTATACTTTCTTTCATAATAGTCAGCTATTTCATAGCAGTATTTACAAGTGTAGGGCAGACAATTGAAATGTTAACATTCATTATGCATAACTAGCAATATTTAGTGTCATAGGAATGAATACTTTAATAGATAGTATGTAATTCTTTGTTAATCACGCGTTTTTGGTTGTCTTTTAGTGCGGAAATCGTGGTCCCCTCTTAATTACCGGTAAACAATAATTAACAACCTTATCCGGGGAATGAATGGGGGATAGGAACCGGGGTATTGTTAGTCAGTCCCTTTTTTTTAAGTTAGTGGTTTAGATGTCTATTAACAATTTAATTAATAAAAAACGTACTTACAATTAGTCAAATGACAGTAATTTCTAAATCTATTCTTTTTTTCATAAAATCCTCTAAACTAGTTTACTATTCTAATCCTCTCTTAATCACCATAATACCTTAATCTTCATCTCGCTTCATGACCGGATCCGTTTCTTCAACCGCCGACGAGTTTCGACAATCTGCTTCTTACACTGTCACATTCCAATCGAGATATTAATCACCCTAACACCGTCTCAGTCCACGACCAATCCGCGTCTTACACTGGCAGTAGCACAACTTAAGGCGTCAAAATTCCCAATTCCGAGCTCCTAGGGATTGCAATCCCTGTACGTTGTTCTAATTATTGTAAAGTGAGAAACCCTGACTTAAGTTAAATTGGTCAAATATGGAGAAAGTTTCATAAAACAATAGTTAAAAGGAACAAACATTATATTTACACAATTGCTAGCAGTTACAGAAGACTCAACCTTGTCCTCTGGTGCATGAAATGACTTTGTGCCCTGTGACCAACATTTTTCTTTCAAAAGAATACGTTTAGTTTGTACATAAATAGTTTTGGAAATATAATTAAATAACATGTCTGCTGTTAGAGGTCTTACATGTTTTCCATTCTTTCTTTTCTTTTGATGTAGAGAGATTGTACTGTCAATTACATAAAGAAAACAAAATAACAATTCTAAATTGTATTCTTATGAAGGAAATAAAAGAAAAACCTTCAAAAAAAATTTAAAAAGTTTGGTCATGCAATAGTCTATATAGGAATGACAGCAGATCAGATTGAATCAGAGCTATCACAAGACGAAAAAAAATAACTTTGATTCAAAACAAGTGATCAGGCAACCTTAAATAATACAACATCACCTTGAGCTAAATATTAATTTCAATACCTTCCAAAAACCAAAATATAGCTATACAAATCTAGGATAAAGCAACAAAAACATTAAACTATTAATTTCCACAGGTTAATTGAGAACCTCCTGAAGCTGTACTTCTGATATTACACTCTCTCTTGCAAGAAAACTGAGAATTAGTTCAGTTACTTTCTCTGGTTTTTCAACATGAGGAATGTGGCCACAATTAGGTACCAGACATAGTACTGAATCTTGAATGTCGTTGCACAGCTTCTGCATGGTAATTATTTCCAGATAATCCCTTAGAAACAGCTCATATAAATGAAAATTTACTGCACTAGTAATTATAATTAAGTATTACAATACTTCTATGGTCAATTTCAGAACTATATCAGTCAGGTAGCACCTACTGCTGCATTACTATTTGAGATCTGCGCACAATCGAGGTTTGAGGATGTTACTAGATTTAATTGAAGCTTATATAATTGGTCAATTTTTACTTTCAGATGGGGTCAATTTTCTCATTTGAAGCCAATATTTCTGATAAATACAATGAGAATTATGAGAGTATATAAACAAAAGGAATTGTATACAAGTAAAGGACAAAGGCTTAAAAATAGTGAAGTACTGTTGCGAGTTCTTTGTTGATAATTCGGTCGTCTTCTCCCCATATGATTAAAGTCTTATGCTTTACCTAAAACAATACAAATAAATCAAAGACCAAATGGTTTGAGGAAAAGGGAGCCATACAGAAAGAGCAAATGTTTATATATACCTACCTGTTTAATTAGATTAACAACATTATAGCCCCCATTAGTCATGAAACAAACAGTTGCATCCTCCCACCAAGGCAAATGGCAGTGTAACTGACCTACCTGAACGGGACACAGGCCACAAACTTTAGATAATATCAATAGTGTACCAGTAACTCCTGTCCATAACCTGTACCATCACAAACCAGCTAACAGCCATCTGGGTAGCAGTTTCTTAAAAAGAAAAACATAGAACAAAGTAGTTACCCTAGTAAAGTCAAGCAACGACCCCTTTGGAACTTTGTTAAAAGCCAATTTCGTTGCATATAGCCTTAAAGGAAGGGTCTTTAATACATTTACCTGCTTGGTAAAAAAATTGTGAAAAGTATTACTTAAGATTTAACAATTATCAACCATGTATTGGCATCATCAATTGAAATAAAAATTGTCATATTAATCATTTTTCCGTTACCACATACCCCAGCATATGCAATGAATTTGGGCAGTTTGGTCATATTTCCCGTGCCTTTAGCATATACACTTGCACCAATAAAGACTAACTTAGAAACCTGCAGGAATTTAAATTATCACCTATACAATACAAATACTCTACAATTTTGAAGTACGAAAATAAAAAAATGAATGATGTAATACTGCTTCCGGATAATTGGCAGCAAAATCAATAGCAACAGCAGCACCAAGGCTTGCTCCTACTAATATGATTGGCTTCTTAATATGTGACTTCCAGAGCTGATCAAATTAAACAAGGTAAATAAATAACAAAAAGATTTAGCTGGTAAGATCCACCAATGCAATTGATTAGAGTGTATAATAACCTGGTACAGGTGCTCACGTTTGGTAGAAACATCGCATGGTGGAAGTGTCTCTGGAAAAGAGTTCAAGGCAATCAGCCAATCAATATTTTTTTCTTAAAACAGATCAAGGTATATAGGCAAAAACCTTATGTGACTATACCTAAGTTAGAGAAACCCCAACCAAGTATATCAACAGCCCATGTTTCAACTCTAGCTTCCTCAAGCAATGGATAGGTGTATCTCCACTCTAAACAAGAACTGTACGAAATATCAATAAGTTGATAGATAGAGCAGAAAAGAAGAAAACCATGAAATTGTTCAAAGATAATATGTACCTGTCGAAACCATGAAGGAGAACAACTGCTGCATTACTGTTTTGGCACACTGGTTTGATGCAGGTGCTCATTATTGGACTCTTTACCGAGTCAATCTGAAAATTGGAAATAATCAAATAAGTAAATATTTTTCCCAAGAATTGTCATAGGCTGTGTTCTTTTGCAAAGGATGAATACCATTTTACATTATTAACAAGTAGATCAAACTATCCAAACCAAGTTAAAATAATACAGGATGGCTACAATGTCGATGCCTCTTCATAAATTTACCAAACCACTTTACCCAATCCATATAAACTCATAGCCCCAACAAAAAGAAAAAAAGAGATCTACTATACCTTTACAGGGACACGCTCAATTCTCTTGGCCAGTTCGATCAACTGACAATCTTTGATCCTTTCCACCTCCTTTGGAAGAAATGGAGGCAACTCTCCTGTCGAAAATTTAGCCCTAGCCCTAGTCAGCAGTTGAGGCCAGTAAGTTGTCGACAGAGAGGTGAGAAGAGGAGACATTTATAACTTGTTAGTAGAAGTCACACTCTGTTTTGTTGCCTTCACTTCTCCAATTGTTGATTTTTGTGAACAGAAAGATGAAAATCTGAGAGAAGAATATATTTGATGATATGTTATCTTGTATTACAATCCTTAGGTGCTATATATATTACAAGACTTGATATAGCCGTAGAATCCTTTGGTACAGTGTACCGTTGAGTTATTTCCTAAGTTATCTATTACACTTTTACACATATACCCTTTGTTAGAGAATATACTGTAATTGTGTCTGGAGATTACTTTTTATGTTTCTAGATTTGCCTAGATTAGATTACTATAAATATGTAATCTCTCTGAATGAATATACAAGTTATTCAATACCAATCTTTATCTCTGTTTACATGGTATCAGAGACCTGATTAACTCTGACTAAAATCCTAGCCGCCGGCACTGAAATATCGCCATAGCTACTGTCCTCTCTTCCTAAATCCAAAACCTTCACAATTCACCTGTCCGCGCCAAACTAGTAAATAGTAATTCCTGTAGCGCCGCACTGTAGCACCACACTGTTTCGCCCTGTAGCGCACTGCTATGCACTGTAGCTATACTGTACTGTCACTGTAGCGTGCAATTCTCCTCATCCGCTTTCTGGACAGAAGACAACGCCAACACCTGTTCGCACCTCTTCAGAACACAGATCCACGCTAACACCTGTTCAACCGACTTTTCTTTTCTCTCTCAAGTAACAGTGAGCCTTTTTTCTCTTTGTTTGGGAGTCAGAATGACATCTGAACTAGCCCGTCCAATCTCTGTCATTTTAGATGGCAAGAATTACAGCTAATGGTCCTATTACATGAAAATTTTCTTAAAAGGTCGAGGTTTGTGGAAATATGTCACTGGAGATAAATCATGTCCGCAGATTACTGCAGACAATTTGAAAAAGGATAGTGTCAATTCTAAAGGAATTTTTTTATCTATAGAAATTATTAAATACATATGTACGGCAACAGAAAAAGTATCTCGTTTGCAACAAATATAGAAAGATCTGACTCAATGAGTCCAATCCAAATTTATGGATCGGTCTCAATGGTCCAGATCCATCAATATATATATATATAGAGAGAGAATGGCTAATATCAAAACGTTTGTTCCTGGACTCAGGAACAAACGATTCGGTTCTCCAATTTCCAAAGTTCAAACAACAAATCCAAACCTTTAGATGTTCAATCTATATTAAAATGTGCTTGGAGACCAAATTTTACATTTTTTGGAATTTTTTTACTATTTATTAAGCTGGTTTGAAAACCGCTGTTTTTCAATGCTGCAGAAATTTAATAAAAACAGTGATTTTCAAACCAGCTTAATAAATAGTAAAAAAAATTCCAAAAAATATAAAATTTCGTCTCCAGGCACATTTTAATATAGATTGAACATCTAACGGTTTGGATTTGTTTTTTGAACTTTAAAAATTGGAGAACCGAATCGTTTGTTCCTGAGTCCAGGAACAAGCGTTTTGATATCTGCCATTCTCTCTCTCTGTATATATATATATATATATATATGGGATATTGTCCTTTGCAAAAAGTAAAGCGAACGTTTTACTTTGTGCTCGATTTCGGATTTTCAAAGTCCAAATAGTCGATCCAAACCGTTAGATGTTCAATCTATATTAAAATCTGCTTGGAGACAAAATTTTACATTTTTTGGAATTTTTTTACTATTTATTAAGCTACTTTGAAAATTGCTGATTCAGGTAAACAGTAAAAACAATGCAACAAAATTCTGGACCATGTGATCAGCAATTTTCAAAGTGGCTTAATAAATAGTAAAAAAATTCCAAAAAATGTAAAATTTGGTCTCCAAGCACATTTCAATATGTAGATCAACTTGAACGGTTCGGATCGACATTTTGAACTTTGAAATGGAAATACGAGCCCGAAGTAAAATGTTTGCTTTATTTTGCAAAGCACAATAGCCCATCTCTATATATATATTGATGGATCTGGACCATTGAGACCAATCCATAAATTTGGATCGGACTCATTGAGTCAGATCTTTCTATATTTGTTGCAAACGAGGCACTCTTTTTGTCCGTACATCTGTATTTAATAATTTCTATAGATAAAAAAATTCCAATCCTAAAACATGGAGAACGTGCTGTGTTTTCTTTGTCTACTCATTTGATCTAAGCATAGGCCCAGACCTTTTACTATTATGTACCTAAAAGCACATGGTATTCTCTGTTTAGTGGTGTACAAAGTGCTTGGTACCAATTTGAAAAAAAAACAAAACTATTTTCCATTTTCTTCCTGTCTTATGAGTCGGTAATACTTATAATGCACATCTAATGTGATGTTGTGATGTTTTTGTTTTTGTCTTTCATGTTTTTTCAATACTGACAGGTGATACTTACAGCAAAAATAGTTTCAAAAAATAGTACAAAGTCAATGATACAAATTAAAACGGTAATGTAATAAAAGTAGAAAAGAAAAAAAACTTCACAAAATGAATAAGGAAAAAAAAAAAATCTATATAGATTGCAGGACAATAAGTTTCTTTATGTTTATTTTTAAACAAAATCCTTAAGAGGAACTTTATTCATCTGATTTTGATCAAGCAAATGAATTATATCTTAGAAAGGTGCCTAAAAAACTTTTTCACGGGAACTAAACAATCCATATTCTATAGAATTGTCAAAGATGATCAAAATTTTTATACGGTGGTTATTTATCACATAATCAACTATTTGATGGCTGGAAAAAAAACATATATCTCAACAACTATTGTTTAATTATATATGTAAATTCTTAAATATAAAATAAATAAATAATTATGGGACTTTGAGATTTCAAAATTAGCTGCATATTTTGTAAGAAATAGTGTCCCTTGATAAATGCATGCAATAGTCGTAATCATGTATGATTCATATGGCTTTTGAGATTCAAAATTAGATGCATAATTTTTGACAAAATATGCGTACAATAACCGTAATCATGTATATTTTATGGATACAAATCTACTAAATTCTCAATAGTGAACAGTAACTCTGAAATCTCTGTCTTTCTAAATCAAGCCATCCAACTGTTTTGAGATTCGTGCACAGAAAAACCAACTGCTTTGAGATTCGTGTATGAAAAAAGTTGGCTACCTGAATTTGGAAAAGCAGAGATTTCAGAGATATTGTTCCCTCACTGATATCAAATTTGCCCTCGATTTTTTTTTTTAAATACCCTGACCTCCCCTGTGGGGAGGTCCACTGTTCAAACCAAACCGCCACACAGGGGGGCGGTCACCTATGCATACTAAACTGCCCCACTGTGGGGTGGTTTGGTTATTTATTTTTTATTTTTTTGAGATTTTGAGAAACAATATGAAGAGCAAAATGCTGAAATTTAACAATAAAAATTCGAATTTTGTTTTTAATATTTGTTAGATTAATTCTTTTGATGTATAATTAGCATATTTATACTAAAATATGCTAAATTACTTAAAATTATGTTAAATTACGGTAAACTACGCTAAATCCTAAACTCTTATTTTGGACAATTTCTAAAACCCTAAACCCTAAAAATTACCGTACATTAAATGATTTACAATTTTTACATTACATATTTATAAAAGGGAAAAGATTTATTTCCCCCAGTATTCATACCTCGTAGTGCAAGTATTCATATCTCGTCGTGCAAGTATTCATACCACGTTGAGCAAGTATTCATAACTCGTCGAACAAGTATTCATACCTAAGATATCAAGTATTTCGGAAAATGAAACTAGATACATCACACGCCCATCTTTTACATGTTTTTAGAGATGGATTTTTGTTTTCTCCGTTCAATCTCGCCAATATTTCTGACGATGGGTGTGTGATGTGTCTAGTTTTTTTCGAAATATTTAATATCTTAGGTATGAATACTTGCTCGACGAGGTATGAATACTTGCTTGATGATACCTCGCATATTTAGTCTATTTTAGGCCTGTTTTAGTACCAGATTCGTGCCCTAATTCACCAGAATCATGTGCATTTTATCGATATATCTTTAGAATTTGGTACTGCTGAGTGTTTGTTTGTTTTCTGCAGGTTTGGAGCAAAACACACGAAGAAACGGCGATTTGGGATGATCTGGTACGGCCTGGCCTTACCAGGCTTGGTACGGGTCTTACCAGACTTAGCCGATTTTCAGCTCATCACGCCTGGTACGGCCAGGCCGTACCACTTTGGTACGGGCCGTACCTAAAGGCGACTTGACAGATTCAAATCTTGGCAGAGGATATTTAAGGCGGGGAGCTCTCCAATTTCGATCATCTTTCATTCCAGAGACATTTGAGGGCACAGTAAGAGAGAGAAAGTGAGCTGAGGAGCTAGGAGCAAGAAGGAAGGAAGAGGAAAGAGGCGAAGCTCGACGGATCAAGCCTCTTCCACTCGATCCCTTCGATCCATGGCTTTCTTTACCTCTTTTATTGTATTTTTAGATCAGATCATGTGCTGTGAGTAGTCGTTTTAGTTTCTAGGGTTTTGAGATGGATTCTTGATTTGCTTTGACTTTCTTTGACTAGTACTTTGTATGAACTCTTTTGATTGATTGATTGTGATTTCTTTGCTATCTCTTGCTTTGCTTGCTGTGATTGTGTATGATGAACCTCTAGGTCTAGATCAAACCTATCAAGGTCATGTGATCATCTCAATCTCTCAACCAAATCAATTGCTTAGGGTAGACTTGTTCGAATTGAAGCCGAGAGGTTGAATTCCCCTCTAATCGACAGATTAGAGAGTACCTTAGGTCTCTAATCAATCAGCTAGGGTAGATCTGTGCCAATACATGAAAATTGAGGTGTAGCAACCCTAAAAGGCAATCAATTGCATTCCAACCTAGATCTTGATCCAACACACGAGAGTTGAGGCTTAGGAACCTTAGGTATGGTCAATTGAACCTTTCTAAAGAGTTTAGCACAAGGTACCAGCAAGAAATGCATCAACTCGAACTGGTAAGCTCTGTTCTGGGAAGCCAGTACGGGTCTTACCAGGGTGGTGCGGCCTTGCCTTACCAAGGCTGGTACGGCCTAGCCTTACCAACTTGGTACGGCCTAGCCGTACCAACTTGGTACGGGCCGTACCACTAGGCCGTACCACTAGAGGCAGATCATAGATGAAGTCTGAAACCCTAGAAACGCCTTTTATCCATAATCAAAACACAGTTTACATTTCTTCTAGCACTCTATTACATTAGTTTGCATTCTTTGATTTGTTTGAATTGATACTTTAGGAACTTAAATACCAAACCCAATCTTTCTCACTTCTAGTTTTTAATCAAGTCTAGTAAATTCTAACCTAGTAATTGTCCGTCCCTGTGGATCGACACCCGTTTATATTACTCGATAGGGGTTGTACACTTGCAACCCTTACTCGTGAAGTGTAAGCGCGGTTTTAAAAGGTACGCCCTCAAGCGTACCGAAACTTGCGTTGCGCTTTCGTGCGAACACTTGACGTGATATTAATACTTGCTCGACGTGGTATGAATACTTGCACGACGAGATATAAATCTTTGCAGTGCGAGGTATGAATACTTGCGTAACAGAAAACCCGAAAGTATGTTATCATAGATTTCATTTGAAAGAGAAAATAACGTAGAAGATGTTCGTGATTTTAGATTCGCAAATTTCCTCACAGATCGTCAGAAATATTGGCGAGATTTAACGGAGAAAAAAAATCCACCTCTAAAAACGTGTAAAAGATGGGTGTGATGTGTTCAGTTTTTTTTTCCGAAATACTTAATATCTTAGGTATGAATACTTGCGTCCAGTTTTGTATCTTTTGTGGCTCTTGTTAACAAATACTTGCGTCCAGTTATGGTCCCCCTCTTAATTAGTGGTTAACAAAGACAGTTATTGGTCCCCCTCTTAGATTACTTCTTTTGATGTATAATTAGCATATTTATACTAAAATACGCTAAGTTATGCTATTTTACGCTAATTACATATGAAAAAGGACGATATCTTCACTGAGAAGGCGAAAAACGACGATGAAATTTCAAACGGTCATAAAATGGCGCTCGAGTATCCGATTTCATCAAATGACCACTTTTTGAAAATCTTGTGAAAATACGCATGCGTCAGTGCTAGCAATGCTGAATTTTGAAATTCAGAATTGCCAAAAAACAAAGAGAAGAGCTTCAAAACTTCAGTTGAAGTTTTGAGTTAAGATTTTCATTTCTATTGTTCAATCTACGTAGCTCAGTAAATTAGTTATGTAATGAACTTGTAGAATACCAATTTTATTATTTTTGAATTTTTTTTTTACTATTTTTTATGATTTATGAAAGATGACACAAAATCGGTCTAATTTAGCGTCATTTTGCGTAGTTTAGCGTAATTTAGCGTATTTTATTATAATTAGCGAAATTTACGTAATTTACCGTAATTTAGCATATTTTAGTATATATATGCTAATTATACATCAAAAGAAGTAATCTAACAAATATTAAAAACAAAATTCCAATTTTTATTGTTAAATTTCAGCATCTTACTCTTCATATTGTCTCTCAAAATCTAAAAAAAAAACCAAACCGCCCCACAAACAAGTGGTTTAGTATGCATAGGTGACCGCCCCCCCTGTGGGGCGGTTTGGTTTGAACAGTGGATCGCCCTAAGGGGAGCGGTCAGGATATTTAAAAAAAAAAAATCAAGGACAGATTTGATATTTTCTTTGTTTTTTAGGGTATTAATAAAACTCTCAGCTGATAATTTCAGCAAATACCATTCCATATTTCATAAGATGGATATTTTGAGTTATGGCTTTTTTTTTTTTGACAAGACATTATCAACAAAAGTGTCCCTTCATAAATGCGTGGAATAACAGTAATCATAGGACTGAGATTTCAAAATTTAGATGCTTATTTTTTAAGAGTTATGATTGATATATTTCAACGACGAGACATTATTGGACATGATTGTACGTCGTCACATGCCTCATTATATGTCCTCCTATCCTTGCTGCCATGCCCCCACAAAATTGTACTATAGAGTTGTTTCTTTCCTGAACGCTCAAAGAATATGCTAAAATAAATAATTTAGTACATACTGTTTAAATGATGTTTACTTTATTGTAAAATTAGCTCTGCTATAAATATTTTATGAATCCGTCAGTTAACCGACATTTTTAAAAAATATCCAAAGTTAATTACAGATTAATAAATATGTCCACATTTGTCCAAGAATTTTAAATATGCCCAAACCGGCCATTAAATGGCCGGTCCCGCTCATAATTCGGTTCTATAAATTGTTACGCATTCCTATCTCATTTGCTCACAATTCATTCTCTCAAATTTTACACTATCTCTCATCGGTTGAGCCATTTCTCCTTCTCTTCTCAGATTTGCAAGTAAGTCCCTCTAATTTATTATAATATTTTTTGTAGTGCAAAATGGTTGTGTAATGTTAGGATTTGTTAGTAATTACCAAAATTAGAATAATTTGTTGTAATTAGGGAGTAATTAGTGTAATTAGACAAATTTAAGGTTTACGGTTTATGATTTAGGGCAATTTATTGTAATGTAGTATAATTAGCATTGATGACCATATTTCAGCGTATTTTAAGATGTTTTACCATACTTATGACAATTAAGCCTAATTTATGGCAGTTTAGCATAATTAGGATAATTAAGTCTGTTTTAGATGTTTTTTAGCGTAATTAAGCCTATTTTAGCCTTTTTTAGCGTAATTAAGTCTATTTTTAGGTGTTTTTACCGTTATTAAGCTGTTTTTTAGCGTAATTAAGCATATTTTAGATTTTTTAGCGTAATTAAGCCTTTTTTTATCGGTTTTTAGAGTAATTAAGCCTATTGTAGCTGTTTTTTAGCGTAATTAAGCCTATGTTAGCTGTTTTTACTGTTGTTAAGTCTTTTTAGCTGTTTTTACCGTTGTTAAGCCTATTTTATCAGTTTTTACTGTCATTAAGCTATTTAAGCCTATTTTATGCGTTTTTTAGCGTAATTAAGTCTATTTTATCGGTTTTTACCGTAACATAATTTTATTACTAAAATTAGGATGGTTAGAGGACAGCCTAGGCTTCGTCCACTATCACCTATAGTTAACGAGCCGATCGGGACTAGCAGCACAGAGCATTTCAGTCCTCTTCTGTGGGTACCCCACCGCGATCATCGGGTCTCACTGGCTTCTCGTGAGGTATGTTTTTTCCTCTTTTTTAAATTTCATCAAGTTTAATTGTTGATGTGTTAACAACATGTGGATTAAATTTGTCAATGTAGGATAAATTTCTTTTAGATGTGAAGCTGCGGTGCGTTCATTTGCCGTACTACAGGGCGATGGATCGGTACATCGTCAATTTAGGCCTCTACCAGATGGTGGACATCTTGCAGACTGGGAGTGGCATCATCAACGCGTCTCTCATTGCAGGGTTGGTTGAGAGATGGCGTTCCGAAACACACACATTCCACATGCCGTTCGGAGAGATGACAGTGACTCTCCAGGACGTGAGTTCTCTCTTGGGGTTGGCTATCAGTGGCACCCTCATCGGTGGCGTATCTGACAGCACGACGTTTGCTGCTCAGATTGAGGAACTTTTGGCGGCTGATCCTTACTTCCTCATTGAGAAGAGTGGAACATCGAAATTCCACTTAAGGATTAAGAGTTTGCGGCAGCACTTCAACGCGGGTCTGACAGCAGACTCCACCGATGAGGAGATTCAGAGGTAAATACTTCAAATCTCTCGTATTATTTTTATTTATTGAATTCCCGTTTGTTGCTGATCTTATATTACCTGTTTGTTACTGCAGATATACACGTGGATACGTGATGGACCTATTTGGTTTCGTCATGTTTCCTGATTCTTCTGGTGACTGCATGGCGATGATGTATCTCCCGCTGCTGACAGACCTTACGCAACCATCGCGCTACAATTGAGGTGCGGCCGTCCTAGCCCATCTGTACTCCCACCTCTGCCGTGCTTCTACGGTATGTCCCTAACTATTATCTTACTATTTTACCTAATAAATCAAGAAGTGGCACCTGACATATAAAAGTATTACAAATGCAGCCTGATACGAAACAGATGTATGGGTCAGTATTGTTGCTTTAGCACTGGTCGTGGTCACGGCTACCGGTGGGCATGCCCATCCTGAATGCGGTGCCGGTTTGGGGAGAGCCCGATGATGTCCGTTGTCCGGTGTACAGCAAAAAGTGGCACGGTACTCACCATTATCATGATACGGGCCACGGGAGTATATTGGGTATCAGGCCAGTTCGGTCACAGCTGTAGACTTTGATGGTAAAGCGGGTTGAGTGGACACCGTACGCCAGACTGTACGATGAGGGGAGGCTACCGGCGAGATGTTTCCAGTCTCAAGATATGCGGTTCTACATAAGGCCACTCGTACATTTCTGGGTAGTGGAGCACCACTATCTGGATCGTGTACTCCGCCAGTTTAGACATCCGCCGTTCATTCCCATGAAGCCATCTTTGCCGAGGTCCACTATCGTAGACCTGCACAGGTAAGTCGTATCCCTTTTCTACTATTCTCTATTTACTTGATTTATTTTTATTGCATCTAACGTGTTCCTTATAGGTTGTCACACTTATCGCGTACGGAGCGCGACTGGAGCCAGCACCACGAGTTCTACTACCATACGTTGGCGCAGCCGTAGGACCACCACTTCTATGTACTCCCGGATGAGCTATTGCAGATCCCGGGGATCCCCTATTGAGGTACGAGGCTTGGTACTTGCGGGTCGGCATGACGAGCGTATATCTGGAGGGCGATTACGGTGCCCACTTACGCGACAAGCTCATGGACGACGACGGTTACACGCCCAATGGTAGTAAATGGGCTCGCGAGGTAATGCACATAAAACTATGCTACTTTTTTTCTTAGCTGATTACTTAATCAATGTTTGATCTAACAAATTACCCTTTTCAGCTGTTGAAAGCGCTCAAAGGCGCCGCGCATGGGATCAAAATGTTAGGCAAGAAGAGTTTTAGGCGTCTTGGGTTCAGCTACATCGAGAGGAGTGCCACTTTCATTGAGTATTCTGGGCACGGTGGGCAGCTCATCGGCATGCTGCGGGACGCCAGAGAGAACATCAATTGGCGTGAGATAGATGCGTTTGATTCCGATGATAGCCCTGTTCGGCTGCGAGACATGCCATCTCCCCCGAGACAGTTGCAGCATGGGACTACCATCGCTGGGTATTGTCCACGAGGGGATGGCACGCATTTTACGACGAGCGGGGACGGCCAGTTCATCCTCCGGTATGATTTATTTAATTTGCTGTCTGGGTTAGTGCGATTTTCTTCGTTCAGTTCTAATTTAGTAAATTTTGTGTGTGATTGCAGGGTCCAGCCGAGATGCCGGAGGCTGCTCCAGAGTTCGGTCTGGACGAGCTCGGCGTATTTGACTATGGGATGCCGCCGATGCCTCACGATGGAGAGGCCAGTGGTAGCGGGGCTTAGCATCAGCCTACCTATGGGATGCCCCCGATGGCCCACGATGGAGAGGCCAGTGGTAGCGGGGCTCAGCCTGACTTTGGGATTGATTTTGCTGCATCTATCTTCGGTACACCCCGCTGGTCTCTACGCGTGAGTCTGCCTGGGATACTGCAGATAGGATGTATAGAGAGGTCGACGCTCAAGTGGTGACACCGAGAGATAGAGCCTGGCCGCAGCGAGCGAACGCCGGAGTTCCAGCTGAGCGATGGTCCCCTTCTCCGTGGCGGCGCTGATTTTTTTATTTTTTATGGTTTTGTTGTTTTATTGTTCTATGTTTGGTGTTTTACTATTTTATTGTTATATGTTTGGTGTTTTATTATTTTATTGTTCTATGTTTCGTGTTTTATTATTTTATTGTTCTATGTTTTGTTGTTCTATATTTCGTTGTTCTAACTTACGCAAAATAATAAGTACGCTAAAATATACCAAACTGACATACTTACGCAAAATTATACTAAAACATAATAACTAAATCGAAAAAACTTACGCAAAATATTAAAGTAAAAAAAAAAGACTATAGATTGAGCCCTGGACATTCTGATTTTTTATGGGACCTCTTCCCGGCTATACTTATAAAGTATATTTTTTTTAGTGTTTTCCTGTATCATTTTGTTTTTATTGGACTTAAGTGAAATAAAGTTGGGACGCAATATTTATATTTTTTTATTAAATATATCCAAACCGGCCATTAAATGGCCGGTCCCCTGATTTCGACCCTATAAATACCCATCTTTCTCTCTCTCCCCCTCACAATTACCTCAAATCGGTATAATTAGAAGGGAGAAAGGGTTAGAGAGAAAGAGAAAGCGATTTCATTAGCGAAAAAGGCGATATTTTTAAGGGCCAAAGGTATGAACAATAGAGAGCGAGGTGGGTTGTCCAATCGTGGCCTAGCGAGAGGAGGGTCAAGTGATCGGGGTAAAGAGAAAGAGATCAAGGTAAAAACCGAGATAAAGTCAACTATTGATCAAGGTACAACTAAGGGAGAAAATAAATGTAAATATTGCAAACCGGGGAGTAAGGGACATATAAAGTCATTGCCAATTTCGGACGATGACTTTGTGGAAAACCTCTACTGCTATTTTCAAAAACAAAGAAAGTTGATCCAGAGCCTCCAGCATCGGACGATGAGTTCGTTCCATGTACATATGCTGGTAAAGTTGCAACTCCGTCTGATGTGACTGGTCCAGATCCGGCAAAATCTGATGATGACTTTGTTCCATGTCATTTCAAGACTCGTTCTAAGAAGTAGAACTAATTATATTTTTTCTAGCAAGTACATTATAGTATAATTTGTAGGCTCTTGTGGCTTAAAAAAAAAAAAAAAAATTAAAGTTGGAACCGGCTATTTAATGGCCAGTTTGGACATATTTAAAATTCTTAGGCAACCGTGGGCATATTTATTAATCTGTAATTAACTTTGGGTATTTTTAAAAATGTCGGTCAGTTAATTCACATAAGTCGAAATGGGGCTTCAATCGTCGTTTTTGTTTAAAAACAAAAAAAAAAACCCTGTATTGTATGGAAGATAGACTTAAATCCAAAATTGTACTATGAGATAGAGTTGTTTCTTTTCTGAACGCTCAAAGAATATGCCAAAATAAATAATTTAGTACATACTGTTTAAATGATGTTTACTTTATTGTGAAATTAGCTTGCTATAAATATTTTATGATTCCGTCTGTCAATTCACACAAGTTGAAATGGGGCTTTAATCATCTTTTTTGTTTAAAAAAAAAAGAAGGAAAAAAAGGCTAAAATGTATTTGTTTTTTTTTTTTTTTTACAAAGGCACGCAGGTTCACATACACCAAAATTTCATTCCAATGGAATTCGATTCTATGCCTTTTCTTTTGAAATGCTATGTTACTACCAGCTGTGCAACATATCAGACTGTATTCTAGCGGGGAAGAAAAATATTTTTTGCAAATTTGGCTGTATCACAGGGACAGTGACAATAATAAAAAAAAAGTTAGACAATTGTTTATTTTTTATATTTGAAAAAATATATTAGACCCTTATAAAATTGGGCTGTTTTCTATTTTTAAAAATATATTTAAAAAAAAATTACCGACTGTATCGTATGGTATGCAGGGGAGAGCCAATAAGAATTGGAGGTAGACAGTTGTTTATTTTTTACATTTGAAAAATTGTATTGAACTACTATAAATTTGCATAAATGTCAAATGATGCGTATGGGTGATGATGATAAACCGGTCTGGCTATGACAACCATGGTTTGGAAACTCGGCCGAGTCAACTCGGTATCGGTCGGGTCCGATCCAAGATTTACCCGAGTCTCGTGTGAGTCGCGTCCATGTTCTTAGCCACGCTATCTCACTTGCTAGTATTATCATGTACAAAATCAGCCGAGTCGGATCGGAATTGGTCAAAGTCCAACCGATTTTAGACCGAGTTACGTGGTATGTGAGTTTTCAGCAAAAAAAAAAAAAAAAAAAAAACCGGGTCGACTCGGCCAAGTCATCACCGGGTTGGACCATTTCTGAAAATGTGAGCCGATTCTCTAATATATCATTTCAGCCTATAATAACCACTTCACACTGGAGGCCCAACAATAACAATTCTATTACACGTGAAAGTTGCTAGTATATAAATGTCTGTACTCGTATTTATATATTATACAAATAGATTATTTTAATGCAATCTTTTATCTTAACTTTATTTTTTGACAAATTATATTTTTTTTCAACTTTTTTCTATTTTTAGTACAAAACAAGCTTCTGCCAAAATATTTTAGAAGAAGATTTGATTCGGCCGATTCGGATCCAAGGTTAAGTGACCTATCTCAATTCAGATTCCCATTTTGCAAACCATGGCTGGTACCAGTCGGTACAAGTGCTGTCTAGCCTACTGGTACATTAGTTCTGACTTTTCAAGGGGTTTGTTTATAAGGTATTTTGGATCTGGGGTTTAATCTGTGAATTTGCGAGATTTATGCTTGTCAGAAGGTCAAATAAAAAGTTTGCAAAAGACACCTCTGCTGGGCCTTCGGACTAGGCTAAAAAGATCATTTTAAAAGGAAATCTGAAATGTGCCTTTATTTCTTTACTGGGCCTTAAGTTCTGACTTTTCGGCCGTTTTTACTCTCTTTAAGTTATGTAATTTTAGGTAATAATAAGAGATTAAAATTGTAATCCGGCTGTACCAGGAGAACATGGTTAATTTTAATTTGTTCCATTCCTTCTCCTTGCTAATCATGCAAGAAGATCAAATCTCTGTTTCTTTTAATTGATTTAATGAAATAATTTGTTTTAGCTATATTGTTATATCTATGCATTATGCTCCTGTTAAATACCATCAATTTTTTTTTTTTTTTTAGTGTAAGGTGGCAACTTGCCATTTTACGATTTTCATTAATAAGAAAAGGTATTTACATGAATACCATCAATTTATAACACAATGATATTGATATAGTGTTATCCTTTCAATTATCCTCTCCTATATGAGGATGTATACATTTCTCTGAAAGAGGACATTTTTCTTAATTATAAAAACTGAATGCAAGCCAAAGCTCTTCAAAAATAAATAAAGGAAATAGCAACCACACAAATTTGTTATATTGATAAAAGTGCTTTGTTTCTTATTTAAATTATATTGATAACAGTGTTTTGTTTTTTATTTAAATAATACACACCGAGCAAATGATATAGAAACAATTGAAATTATTTTCAAATAAACAGAAAAGAAAAAAGAAAAATCCAAACCGAAGGCTTCAATCAATTGGAATTGGTTTCTCTATAACCTTGTCTGCACCGCGACAGGACTCCTTACATACCGTGTTCCATCCAACCATGTAATGCTTCCAAATACATAAGTAGAGCTAGGGGTATCCACATTAAATGTTACATTAAAAATTTTCTCTTCACTGGTGCCGAACTTTAAACAATCGGGCTCCACCTTCACTCGAATACCTCTCGGTTCCTCAACTGTTGCAGTGTATGTGCTTGCAGGACCGACATTTTTAACCATGCGGGTTACTGTAGCTGAGCCTTTGAGGTTATAAATTGAAAATGATGGGTTGTTCAAGTCCTTAATATCTACACGATTTGAGGGGCATTGATAGCCCAGATCGAATAATGATAGTTGGGTTGAGTTGTAGCCAGTAGAACAAAGGAAGTTCAAATAGTCGGTCGCGTTGAGGTCATAAATCAAACCCGGATCTACTGCCGCATTTGGGTTCACATGACCCGACCCGTAGCTGAATGGCGTGGCAGTTAGAAAGGATGACTTTAAGATATTCCTTCCCTGATTATCTTTGATTAATGCTGCAATTTTTTGTTTATTAAAGAAAAAAACTCTTATAAGTAATATAAATGAAGTACCTCAATGGAAAAAAATAATAAACATAATTTTTCAATTAGCATAACAATTTCTGCAATGGGGAAAAACAGAACAGGAATGTAGGGTTCTTTTTTTCAGAAGGTTAACCGATGATATAATTTAAAAAAAAAAAAGTAAACACTTGAACCATTGACTTGAACAGAAATGAAGATAACAAAACCATGTACTATTTCTGACGAGGATACTTGTTTGGTCCTTCGAGATTAGCTCAGAACCTCAAACGATATTATTTATTTCAAAGGAATTTTATTTCAGAACTATCGTAAAAATGATAGTTGCCTACATCGCATGGCATGATCCATTTGATGAGAAAGGAATCTTCATGCATATTGTGTTCAACTATTATACACATAACCATACAAAAAAAAAAGATCCAGAATTTTTTGTATTACCAGTTGTCATAATAGCTGATCGGATGGCTGCTGGGGACCAATGAGGGTAGAGAGTGTGGAGAAGACCAACAATCCCTGATATGTGGGGGCATGACATGGACGTACCAGATACAAAGTTGAATTTTACACGGCGTTTATCGAAGTTCCAACCAGTTGGTGAATCTGCCTCAGTGTATGCTGCTAGAACAAGGACACCTGGGGCCGTTATATCAGGCTTCAAGATTCCAGGGGTAATTGTATTTGGCCCTTGAGATGAAAATGAAGCCGGTGCCGGCATTGTGTTGAGCACAGTTTCTGGTTTTGTTATATAACCGAGTACTGCACTGTAATTTAGTGAGCCTGATGTTAGCTTTAGGGTTATTTTATCCGTCCGTAAAAACTTTTCTAGTTCAGTAAAAGGAAAATTAATACAAGATAGCATCTGATTTCTATACATAGGTTTATATTCTTTGTTCTATACCTCAAAGTAGCAAGTAAAATCCACTAGCATTCAACTCGTATGATATGTACTAACCTGTTTGATTTGAGGTAAGACAACAAAGTTTGACCGTCAGAGTAGGTGAGTGCAACGGCAGGCAGGACGTGTTCATCAGGCTCTATCATGTTGCCCTTGCTAGCAGGATTAATCAAGACCATACCTACTCCACCAGCTTCCAAAACAGCTTCTCCTTTCTCAACCCAAGTAATATTTCCACTTGTGCAAATCACTATATATTGAACCGTTAACCTTCGCAGAATCTAACGAACCAAAGTGGCATAGGCGCCGACTGCCATATAATATTCATACGTAGCATAATGTTAATATTCATACGTAAGATAACACACACTACATAAATGCTCTACCTGATTTTCTAAGAAAATATGCCTTATAACTTATAAGTATATCATATGATAAATTATTAATTTTGATTCGTAATTACATAGACGTTGATAGAGACCACTCAGATCGATTGAGTGCGGTAGCCTACCGTGTCGAATGATTTTTGCATTGTCAGTTTTAATCTGGCACGAATCTTAAAGCAAATTCCCTGTAATCCAAGTAGGCACCAAAATTACTTTCACGTAGCTTTTTGCCCTTCGGACCCACATGTAACCGGGGAGGGGGGGGGGGGGGGGGGGGGGGGGGGGTCAGTCGCCTCTCTCTGTATTTTGAGTTTTAGTAGAGATTTATCGGTCCCGACCGATTTTGTCCCCCTTAAATTATTTTTTGCTCCCCTCTAGATTTATGATTTGCAATTCAGGTTAAATTTAAGATTAAAATTAAAATAATTTTTTTTGAATTATGATTGGTAATTAAGATTATAAATTAGAAAATCAGAAATTATAAGTCAGAGCATTGAAAAATATAAATTAAAATATTATTTTCTATCGAGTACTCAATTAGTTAATGGGTTTAACCTGATTCGCTATTTTTTTGCCCCCCAACAAAAATCCTGAATCCGCCCCTAGTTTTATACATATTGAACTCGCTTAGCTTGTATTATTTGTTCGTAGATATGATATTTATTTATTTATGTATATGTTTGAATCAAGGTTCTAAATAGCGTTTATAGCGTCGTAGCGGGAAGGCAAAAAAAAAAGCTATAGCGAATAGCGTCGCTATAGCGGAAGCTATTCCAAATAGCGTTTTTTTTTTTACATTTCGTATATTCAATATTTGTACTAAATATCAACATTATCTAAAGTCTCATAGAACAATAAATAACACCAAAGTAATTAAGAAACTATAATATTCATATTGAACCTGTACAAAGTCCAAATTACGGTTCAAAATATCCATAGTAATATCATAAACTATTGATTTTTCCTATTAAAAATATCTTAAGCATCATGATTCATGACATAATCTATTTTTTTTTCTATTCAAATTTCAATTTCTATTCCCAATTTCAAATTGATTTATCTGTAGCAAGTAGCAATAAATTCAATTTCGGTTTGAGATTTTTTTTACCTTTATTTAAAACCCATATAAATTGCTTAAAAAAAAAACCCATATTGTATAGCACAAATAGCGCAAATAGCGGACCGCTATAGTGCTGTAGCGGCCGTAGCGCAAATAGTGCATTTTGATGTCATAGCGTAGCGTTTGGTGTCCAAAAACGCTATAGCGCGCTATTTAGAACACTGATATATATGTATATATATGTATATATATATGTATGTATATTTGTTTGTGTGAGTCTCTATCAATTTGATGTTTTAGAAAGTATTAATTGGTTGAATTGAAAAATTAAATTTGTAGATGATTGATATATTTTTAACAAATTTGGATCGTTTAATTGAAAGACATAGTTTTCTATCAACTAATTTAAAAAGATTAACAGAGAGTTTTAACGACTTTATATTGAATTTTACCAATTAAATTCCGAAAAGTTTCAAATTTGCTAGAAATTCTACCTAAATAATTGATAAAAAATGAAAAATGTATATTTTTTCTAACTTAAACAATTTTTTTTATAGAGTGAGGCTACAATACTTTGCAAAGCGCGAAACTGTCTGTGCTATGGATCAATATCTAATATCTCCGATTATAAAGTTCAAACTTTCAATCCAAACCATTCAAAATGATCTTCATAACAAATGTACTCGGGGAAGAAATACATTTTTTGAGAATTTTTACTATTATTTCAATAGGTAGAAAATTACCATATTTCAATATTTTCAACCATGCATCCGAAAATAGTGATTTTCAATCCATTTAAAAAAATAATAACAAGTTTCAAAAAATGTAAAATTTGGTCTCTAAGTACATATTCATATGGAGATGATGTTCAGTGGTTTTGAATTGTTGTTTAGACTTTGAAAACAAAAATATGAATCCATATATAGCACATACCAATATGTGCTCTGCATGTACCATAATAACTTCACTCGTTCACGCACATAGCCAACACGTAACTAATCTGTGCTTTAATTTTGTGTCTATACCAATCATTTATTAACCAATTCTGGAGACCAACCAATTCCAAAGTACATGATCTCAACTACTTGTCTTCAATTAGAATTTGACAAATTCTTGCAAATATTTGATTATATTAAATAAAATGAAATGAGAGATGGTTATTGGCTAGCTGTGAGTTCTAATAATGCCAGATTTAGACAAAAGGCAGCAAATAATGTTCGTGCGAACTACTAAATAGTACAGGTAATGGAATAATATATTTTTTTTTTATTTGAGGGTCAAATGAAATCAGCACGAATATAGTTGGGACAATTTATTCAGGGATAGTTAATTTATAATGAAAAGTCGTCAAAAATGATGAATTGTTTAGACATGAAAATAGAACAAAAGAGAATTAAAAACATTATTGACTAATTTCACCTAGATACGATATATATATATATATATATATATAGAGAGAGATGGGCTATGGTGCATTGCAATGCATAAACACCCTTGTGCATTGGACCATAAATCACCCATTCAAAGTCCAAATGGCCGATCCAAACCGTTCATCTTGTTCTCCATATTAATATGTACTTGGAGACCAAATTTTACATTTTTTGGAATTTTTTTACTATTTATTAAGCCACTTTGAAAATCGCTGATCCAATGGTCACAGCTCCGAAACAGTGAAAAATTCTGGACCAATGGATCAGCGATTTTCAAAGTGGCTTAATAAATAGTAAAAAAATTCCAACAAATGGGAGAACGGAATCGTTTGTTCCTGAGCCCAGGAACAAACGTTTTGATATTAGCCATTCTCTATATATATATATATAGAGAGAGAGAGAGAGAGAGAGAGAGTGGCTAAGCTCAAAACGTTTGCACCAAGCCCTTGGTGCAAATGTTTTGGTTCTCCTATTTGCAAAGTCCAAACGGTCGATCCAAACCGTTAGATATTTAATCCATATTAAAATGTGCTTGGAGACCAAATTCCATATTTTTTTGGAATTTTTTTGCTATTTATTAAGCCACTTTGAAAGTTGCTGATTCGGGTGAACAGTAAAAACAGTGCAATCAAATTCTGGACCGTGTGATCAGCAACTTTCAAAGTGGCTTAATAAATAGTAAAAAAATTCCAAAAAATGTAAAATTTGGTCTCCAAGCACATTTCAATATGGAGAACAACTTGAACGGTTCGGATCGACCGTTTGGACTTCGAAAATCCGAAAACAAATCGTTTGCACCAAACCCTTGGTGCAAACGTTTGTAGCTTAGCCACTCACTATATATATATATATAAATACCAGTGTTCTAAATAGCGCGCTATAGCGTTTTTGGACCCCAAACGCTACGCTATGACCTCAAAATGCGCTATTTGCGCTACGGCCGCTATAGCTGTCCGCTATTTGCGCTATACAATATGGGTTTTTTTTTTAAGCAATTTATATGGGTTTTAAATAAAGATAAAAAAAATCTCAAACCGAAATTGAATTTGTTGCTACTTGCTACAGATAAATCAATTTGAAATTGGGAATAGAAATTGAAATTTGAATAGAAAAAAAGTCCAAACCGAAATTAAAATTTGAATAGAAAAATAAATAAATTATGTCATGAATCATGATGCTTAAGATATTTTTAATAGGAAAAATCGGTAGTTTATGATATTACTATGGATATTTTGAACCGCAATTTGGACTTTGTATACGGGTTCAATATGAATATTATAATTTCTTAATTACTTTGGTGTTATTTATTGTTCTATGAGACTTGAGATAATGTTGATATTTAGTACAAATATTGAATATACGAAATGTAAAAAAAAGAAAACGCTATTTGGAATAGCTTCCGCTATAGCGACGCTATTCGCTATAGCTTTTTTTTTAGCCTTCCCGCTACGACGCTATAAACGCTATTTAGAACCTTGATTCAAACATATACATAAATAAATAAATATCATATCTACAAATATAATTCGAATAAGTAAATATACATAATCAATAATATTAGATATACATACTACATCCACAATTCCTACAATAAATATCTAGTCTTCCTTGCAACAAACAAGTGCAAGTCCTATATCTGAATTCTAACAAACAAGAAAGAAATAACGAAAAAGAATAGAAGAAGAAGCATTTTTGTCAAAATCTCTTATCGATTCTTGCACTTGAAGTCATATCCTTGTTCAAATCTTGCGTCTTGTCTTCTTTTTGTTCTTTTGGTTTTGGGAAGTTGAACCGTTTGAGGTAAGACAACAAAGTTTGACCGTCAGAGTAGGTCATTGCAACGGCAGGCAGGACGTGTTCATCAGGCTCTATCATGTTGCCCTTGCTAGCAGGATTAATCAAGACCATATATACCTACTCCACCAGCTTCCAAAACAGCTTCTCCTTTCTCAACCCAAGTAATATTTCCACTTGTGCAAATCACTATATATTGAACCGTTAACCTTCGCAGAATCTAACGAACCAAAGTGGCTACTGCCATATAATATTCATACGTAGCATAATGTTAATATTCATACGTGACATAACACACACTACACAAATGCTAGCTCTACCTGATTTTCTAAGAAAATATGCCTTATAATTAACTTATAAGTATATCATATGATAAATTATTAATTTTGATTCGTAATTACATAGACGTTGATAGAGACCACTCAGATCGATTGAGTACGGTAGCCTACCGTGTCGAATGATTTTTGCATTGTCAGTTAAAATCTGGCACGAATCTTAAAGCAAATTCCCTGTAATCCAAGTAGGCACCAAAATTACTTTCACGTAGCTTTTTGCCCTTCGGACCCACATGTAACCGGGGAGGGGGAGGGGGGTCCGTCGCCTCTCTCTGTATTTTGAGTTTTAGTGGAGATTTATCGGTCCCGACCGATTTTGTCCCCCTTAAATTATTTTTTGCTCCCCTCTAGATTTATGATTTGCAATTCAGGTTAAATTTAAGATTAAATTAAAATAATTTTTTTGAATTATGATTGGTAATTAAGATTATAAATTAGAAAATCAGAAATTATAAGTCAGAGCATTGAAAAATATAAATTAAAATATTATTTTCTATCGAGTACTCAATTAGTTAATGGGTTTAACCTGATTCGCTATTTTTTTGCCCCCCAACAAAAATCCTGAATCCACCCCTAGTTTTATACATATTGCACTCGCTTAGCTTGTATTATTTGTTCGTTGTATGTGCTTAGTTTGTATTATTTGCAGGTGAAGGGGTCCTTTCGATGCCCATTTAGTTGGACCAAAGATATATATTTGTTTCTTTATATTTGTTTGTTCACTGATGAGTAATGACCCATAATATGCTAAATTTGTAAACCATTGCATGGTGAATAATTTTTGAAATTTAATGAATCCAAATTAATTTGCTGATTTTTTTCCATCATACATTAAGGTTACAGGATTTTAGTATGGTTTGTGACTGGGGATAGAGAAAGAAATGGCCTTAGGTTTGGAATTATCCATGACTGGTTGTTAACATGTCATTGATATTATGATGATATCTCTATAATTAATATTTGTAATTCTGGCTTCTCATATGAGAAGTGTCAGATTGTGGTACCAATTAAACCAGCTGACGTGAGATCAATTGCGTAGCTAAATTGGCTAATGGAGAGACATTTTTCAATTCCTGACCCAAAAAATATTGTTTTGTTACTATTAAAAAATTACAAAAATATATACTTGTATTTAAAATAAGAGTGTCTTCTATGGACATAAGGACCTATTTGTAAAATGAACATATTTTCATTTTCAAAGTTCAAACAGTCGATCCAACCGTTCAACATTATCTCCATATTAAAATGTACTTGGAGGTCAAATTTTACATTTTTTTGAATTTTTTTACTATTTATTAAGTATTTTACAAAACTAGTCAAATTAAGACCATTGAATTTTGTAAAATACTTAATAAATAGTAAAAAAATTCAAAAAAATGTAAAATTTGACCTCCAAGTACATTTTAATATGGAGATAATGTTGAACGGTCGGATCGACTGTTTGAACTTTGAAAATGAAAATATGTTCATTTTACAAATAGGTCCTTATGTCCATAGAAGAATTTGCCTTAAAATAAATATACAATTGTACTCCAATTTTTTTTTATCTACTTTAGTGAATACTAAATATGTAATTTTATTGAAATTTAGTTTGAGAGATCAAGATTGCCGTCTGAAATTTATTGAAATTGACCTTCCAATTCATAGAAAAATAATTTTAAAATTCGATGTCAATTTTGTATGTGAAATATCCCTTTTAAACAGATAATTTTGTACTTTCGATATGGGCCATTCATTCGTATTGGATGGGGTCCCTATTTAAAAAATGAGGTCTTCTAATAATCGTCGTTGCAATTTTGTCTCTGTTGAAGTGTGAACACTATACAAATTATTCTGATAAAATGTGAATATATAATTCATAGTTTTTAGTATGTTACGCATTGAAATGATGCTTTTTTATTGGCTAAAGAGTCGAAGGCAAATTTTCTATGTTTTTTTTTTTTTTAAAAACTAAATTAGAAGAGGATTGAAATGCTTTCATTTTTTTTTTTTTTTTTGTCTCCATCATGCCTTTATTTTCTAAGACTTTAATAACTTAATATTTGAAATTTGAAAATCAACACAAAACCATTAGATATGATCTACATCATTTTATGTATGCACATGTAAATAATTATGACAATTGAACTTTGTTTTGATTGTCATCAAGAGCTTGTAAAAATGTATTAATGTGGATCATTTTTAGACGTTGATTATTCAACTTATTGATTAACATAAAAACAAAATCGAAATGTGATAATTTTTTTATGAGCACATAGAGAAAATAACATAGATCACATCTAACGGTTTTATTTTAGTGTTGATGTTTTAAATTTTGAGTTATTAACGTTTTAAAAATGAAAGCATAGTGGAGACACGAAAAATAGAGACATTTGAACCGTCCTCATTAAAAAATCTTTCTATCCTAGCACCATAATCAACTTTAGAAAATTTAGAATTGCCTGATCCTGCTTAACGCTCTACTGTATGTACTACATGTATGCCAATACGGATGTACATTCGTATTGTGTCGTGATTTGGATCTTGTATCATGTCATGATCTGACCAAGTTAAGTTTTCATGTGTCATGTTGTTTTGTTTTGTGATTAAAATTATGAAAATGATTACAGCACTAACCCTCACTAATTGGCTAGTCATGTTTGATCATGGTAATCACATGTAACTATTTTTTTTTAACTTTCAGTTAGTTTAAGTAATAAAATCAGAGAAAAAATAAAAATATTGTAAATAAAGAAACAATGTTGCTAAAAAAGTTGTATATAATAAATAAATTTATTTTTTGAAATTTAATTGTTATTTAAGATAATTAATGACATAAATTTTTGTGTGTAGCCACAATTGGTCACGTTCCTTTGCGGATGGCGTGTTTCGTACCATTCCGTGATCAGACCAGTTCACGTAAACTGCTGTGACCAAATTAAATCCTTTATTTGATTATACAAGGGAAAATTACAGAGGATTAATTTTCAGTTTGAAAATCCAAACGACCGATCCGAACTGCTCAAGTTGTTCTCCATATTGATATGTGCTTGGAGACCAAATTTTACATTTTTTGGAATTTTTTTACTATTTATTAAGCCACTTTGAAAATCACTGATCCGGCGGTCCAGAAATTTTTACTGTTTTTTACTGTTCATAAGGATTTTCAGATTTTCAAAGTGGCTTAATAAATAGTAAACAAATTTCAAAAAATGTAAAATTTGGTCTCCAAGCACATTTCAATATGGAGAACATGTTGGAAGGTTCGAATCGACTATTTGAACTTTGAAAATGAAGATATGGCGTGGAGTACCAAGTCGTTTTACTCCATGGAGTAGCCTAGTCGGACTCTATATATATATATATATATATCAGTGTTCCCATTAAAAAGTGAGTCACGCTGTGCTTAACGTGCCGTGACCATACGTAACTCGCGTGACCATTTAATCATAATTTAGGTTAATTTATTCAAGATTCACCATTAAATCAATATCTAATGGTCCTAATTACATGTGACTCGTGTGCTTACGTGTCGTGTCATGCCGTAACTAAATCTTTCACGTGCCGTGCCGTGCCAAAGTTTCAAAAAATGAGCACGGCACACGAATGGTCACGGCACGGAACACGCGAGTAGAGAAGGAAATACGTGACACGCCGTGACGTGACGTGACAAACACGCCGTGATTTGGTCACGTGACGTGACGTGACGTGATCAATATTTTTTTTTCACGTGACGTGACGTGACGTGATCAAAATAGTGGCAGACGATCACGTCACGCGAATGGTCACGTCACGCGTAGTCACGCCGTGACTACACGTGACATGATATGACGTGACATAAATTAGTCACATTGAACTTTTTTTATATTTTAATTTAAATTGTTGAAAATTCAGAAAAAATATATCAAAAAATATGAAAATTATAAAATTTGTAAAATAAGTAAATAATGTTGCAAAAATTAACTAGTAAATAATATTCTAAAAATTGTCAAATTTTTTGGATAAAAGATATTTAAGCCCGTCTCATTAAGAAACATAGTTTTTACAAACAGCCACAAAAGAAAAGTCTGAATATACTACATAAACATAGCCTAATAGTGCTAATAGGAATATGGACTACTAGAGTTTGTCCTCAAACACATACTTCATAATTACACGTGACAGTACGTGATCACGTGATGTGTTTTATAACGTGACGTGACGTGACGTGATCACGTGACGTGACGTGATTAGTTTACGTGACGTGACGTGACGTATAATTTTTGTTAAATACAGTCACGTCACGCGAATAGTCACGTCACGCAACACGTGAGTCACGTCACGTAATTGACACACGTGACGTGACGTAACGTGACGTGAACGTGACGTTACGTGACGTGACTGATCACGCCGTGACAAATTTCCTTCTCTACACGCGAGTCACGGTACGTAACTAACACGCGTGTCGTGCCGTTCCGTGACGGAGCCGGCTCCGCCGTGCCATTTTTCCCACTCTAGGTAATACTCTTTTAAACAAGGAGAGAAAGATTCATTTCAAATAGAAAGGTTCTTTGGCACCACACACTACTAGGCTATAAAAGGAGGACCAAAAACAGAGCTCAGGAATCCTGTTCAATTCTCCTTCACTAAAACACACAACCAAGGTGTAGAGAGAGAGAGAGAGAGAGAGAGAGATATGGGTTACAATTTTTTTTGGTTTGCTTTCCTCTCATTCTTCCTTCTGAAAGAAAATGCCATAGCTGCTGATAAAGTGGTACAGACTTTAAAGCCTCCTCTTCTTCATTAATCTCTCTATAATTAAAAAAATTGTATATTATCAAACTTAACCATTTCATTTCACATCTTAATTTCTCATGTAGCCATACATTGTGTATCTTGGCAAACCGCCGCTTCTCCTTTCTGGTATCAGTCAGGAATTACAACGCACAAAAGTAGCCAAATCTCACTCTGAGCTCTTGGGATCTATTTTGGGGAAGTAAGCAATACATCCATACACTACAATTTAAACAAAAAATATGCATAATCTTTGTTAATATTTGAAAATGGGTTGCTTAATTTAGCGGTTGATGTTTGCAATTTTTGAAATGCAGCCTGAAAGCAGCACAAGATGCGATAATTTACTCGTATACACAGCACATTAATGGCTTTGCTGCAAAAATTGACAAGGAAACAGCAGACTTGATAGCAAGTATATCTCTCTTCTCTCTATCGTGATCCGTTGTTACTTCATTTTAATAGCTAAACTGTTAATTAAGTTTATTAGTTTTTTCTTTGAAATGGAGGATTGCTGAATTGCATATTATCTGACTGAGGAAATTAATTAACCTATTATTGATTGAGAGGGGTTCAAATACCTCTATTTTTTGTACCTCCACCATGCCTCCATTTTTAAAAATGTTAATAAATCAAAATTTAAATCATAAACGTTAAAATAAAACAGTTAGATATGATCTATGTTATTTTCTCTCTGTGCTCATAGAAAAAATATCTCATTTCGATTTTGTTTTTATGTGTATCAATCAATGAAAAATCAACGTCTAAAAATTATCCACATCAATACGTTTTTACAAGCTCTTGATGACAACCAAAACAAAGTTGAAATGTCACAATTTTTTACATGTGCATAGATAAAATGATGTAGATCATATCCAACGGTTTTATTTCGACTTTTAAGTTTTAAACTTTGAGTTATTAATGTTCTTAAAAATGGAGGCATAATAGAGGCACAAAAATAGAGACATTTGAACCGTCCTCTTATTGATTTATATTTCCTCTCAGTAATTCATTATTTCTACATTCTAACATCGAAAATTTCATCATTTTGGAGATAATCACTGAAAAAAAAAACCCCTGATTCACCTTACACTGGTAATGCATAACCTGCATGAGTCAAGATGCTATACAATTTTGAACCCATATGCTCATTGAATTCTGATAGTAATATCCAACTGCTGCTGTGCTGCATTGAGATGACAGCAGTACAGCAAAAATAGAAGATCCTGAAAGTGAAAATTGGAAATTTCTATATATCTCAATTAACAATACTGTACAAATATATAGACCAAAGGTAAATCTAAAATAGGAAAGAAAAACTATTTCCTAATTACATCTATTACCTAATTATAGTTATTACTATAATTTCTTTCCTTTAACAGATCCCAAGTCAACTTGCATATCTCTGTGCCCTTTTTTTTTTTTTTTTTTTTTCTATTTGTGTTGCTGATATTCCCTTAAAAATTATCACTCAAGAAAGAAACCCTATATTCATCCAATTAAGCAGTGAGTCAATGCAGATATTTTATTCCATATTCTGCAAATGCATAAGTGTTCCAGATAAGCTTCATTCTCAGTTCATTATTTTTTAACCTCAAGTGACATCAATTAAATAGAAAAAAAATGGTTTGGACAGTACCATTAACTTGTATCATTTAATAGTAATTTAGTATAGAAAAGTCATGATCAGTACTGCTGTCATATGCTTAACTATATAACCAAGCTGATTACATTATTTGACATGATGGGGATGTTGGTAAATACAAGAATCTAAAAATTGTAAAATAGTGGATCATAGGGGGGAAGAACCGAAGAAGAATAATTTCCAAATTTTATATGAGGTCATTGAACCAAGGGAATGAGCAACTATTCCAAATTTAAAAAAAGAGAGTCAAAATTCACATCAACTGAACTCTTTTTTATCTCCCACAATTTTTTTTTTTGTTGTATACAAAAGTATAAAACATAAAATGCCATGTCAGGCACATCAAAGTAATACTTTCAGTTGAAGTACTAATTTTTAGAAAATGACATCTCCTTTTTTCTTATTACTATGCTAAGAATTTTGTATAAACTTAACGGTCATTTTTTAAAATCTCCGTGACTTTACAAAAATGGCAGAAAATTGGTACTAAATTCCAGTTAAAAGATACCTCTTTTCAGCACACAAAATGAAACAACCCCAATAATCAATTAAAAATGAAAAAAGTGGAAATTATATAAACAAAAAATAACAATAGAGTTGCATAATTTGTTGCAGAGTTACCAGGGGTGGTATCAGTGTTTCCAAGCAGAGGTTACCAGCTTCACACTACCAGATCATGGCAATTTCTTGGTCTAGAAAGTGATGGAAATGTAAATTCAAATTCTCTCTGGAGCAAAGCAGGGTATGGTAAAGACACTATCATTGGAAATCTTGATACAGGTACCAGTAACAATCCTTTCATTTCTTTTTTGCAGTGTTCTAAATAGCGCGCTATAGCGTTTTTGGACCCCAAACGCTACGCTATGACATCAAAATGCGCTATTTGCGCTACGGCCACTATAGCGCTATAGCGGTCTGCTATTTGCGCTATACAATATGGGTTTTTTTTTTTAAGCAATTTATATGGGTTTTAAATAAAGATAAAAAAAAGCTCAAACTGAAATTGAATTTGTTGCTACTTGCTATAGATAAATTAATTTGAAATTGGGAATAGAAATTGAAATTTGAATAAAAAAAAAGTCCAAACCGAAATTAAAATTTGAATAGAAAAAAAATAGATTATGTCATGAATCATGATGCTTAAGATATTTTTAATAGGAAAAATCGATAGTTTATGATATTACTATGGATATTTTGAACCGCAATTTGGACTTTGTACGGGTTCAATATGAATATTATAATTTCTTAATTACTTTGGTGTTATTTATTGTTCTATGAGACTTTAGATAATGTTGATATTTAGTACAAATATTGAATTATACGGAATGTAAAAAAAAAACGCTATTTGGAATAGCTTCCGCTATAGCTTTTTTTTTTAGCCTTCCCGCTATGACGTTATAAATGCTATTTAGAACCTTGCTTTTTTGTGATTATTGGGGAAAATAATATTTTTTTTCTAATTTCCAAGTCTATATTTTTTTATGTATTGTTGTTTGTGTAGACTATTTCTTTTGGGTATGTTTGAATCGTCAAATAAACAATGTAAGAATAATGTTATTCATATAATAGTATCTAGAATAGCAGGAGAATATTACTAATTCGAATAATGTGCGAAAAATGCTAATTTTATGAATTTATAATAGTAAATATTCTTAAATTGTATTGTTAGAATAGTATTGAAAGGAATTTTGCAATAATGATATATAGTGATAATTTTATGTTATTCCGGCAAAAAACTGGATTAAAGAAATAACATTAACTCAGCATAATTTTTAATTTTGATTGAGCGTTCGGATTATAAGTGAAACAGTGATATTAATTAGAGTGAACATTTTGAAAAAATTGATAACTTTGATGGTGACAAATTTTGAACTTTTGGTGAATTTTCAGATCTAGCCTACTTTCCAAGTTTCCTTTTCTCATTTCCTATTATGTCCAAAAAACAGGTCAATTTTTAGTTAGGCAGTGGCTTCTCTAGCTAGCCATTAAACTTGGGGACCTATTCTCCTTGCATGTTCTTTCTTTTTCAACATTGAGATTTGAGAGCATTGGTTTTCTCTTTTTTATTTTTCTTTTTTTTGTTGGGGGGTGGGGGGAGGCGATAGCAATTGCTTGACACTTTAATATCCACAAGAGCCGTCAGATTTTGAACCCGTGACATTTTACACAGATAGCATTGTATTTTGGCACTCGATCAAATGTTGGTTATGTAGTGAGAGTATTGATCAAGTGTATACAAATCTTGATGTAGATCAGACAACTCTGACCAAGTATCGAATCTAATTTTGTCTTATGCTCATTGTACCGCCTCCCACTCCATAGACCCGAAATTTTTATTAATAAAAAATAAAATATTAAAATATCAACATTGAAGAAGAGTTTCGGGAAAATTCGAAATATAGGAATTCCGTGATTTTCTGTAACGTCCAAATGACGTTGTAGAAAATAACGGTCTGATTAGCAAATCCAATTAGTCAGGCGATTTAGGAAACTCCAAGCCGTTGTAGTCTGTAACAGCTAGAAAATTGCGAAAAAAATATAATGGCCGTTATAATATGTAACGGTCAGAAAAAAAAAACAACAAACACACGTGAACTTAGAAAAAATTACGGTACCGAATTGCGTGGTCTAAGCTGCTACGATTTAATAATTTAAAATAGACTTCAAGTCTGTAGTAGGTGACAATATGCACCTGGTGTATGTGTATTTACTATGAGCCAAAGGAAAACGGGAGCCGCCTAGTACGATTGGTGTTAATCGGAGGGTAAAACACCGAGTTAGGAAAGAAAAAAGATAGTGCGGTGGGTAAAACACGTGGATAGATTTGAGCGGACTGGAGGCACATCATCTCGAAGTTTTCAAGAAGGATGAAGCGCTCCCACTTCATCAGGACCGTCCGATAATACTTCATGTTCTGCATCGACCACCTGGCCGTCACAGGCTACATCGGCCAGGGTTTTTTTTTTTGTAATTTCCTGGCCGTTACAGATTATAACGGCCCGCATTTTTTTTTTCTTTTTCTGCAATTTTTTGGCCGTTACAGACTACAACGGTCCGGAGTTTCCTAAATCGACTGGCTAATCAGTTTTGCTAATCGGGCCGTTATTTTCTACAACGTCCTCTGGACGTTATAGAAAATCACGAAATTATTATATCTCGAATTTCCGCGAATCTCTTCTTCAATGTCGATATTTTTATATTTTATTTTCTATTAATAAAAATTTCGGCTCCATAAACACCATGGTTTAACGTAATTTGGGTTTCTCCTGCATCCACTGTCACATTTTGAATTTTGACAATTCTGAGAGTGATTAAAACAACATTTTAGCATTCATTTTTAATTGATCAATCCACATTGTCAATTAAAGTAAAACAAAATAACAAAACGAAGTTTGTCAAAAAATTCAATAGTCACTTATTTAACAATACATTTTATAAATTAATTATTCTAAAAAATGTATTAAATTAAATACCTTCAGAATATCTCCATTTTACTTTTGTATTTCTAACGAGACGGTTTCACATTAATCTTCCAAATCAAAGCAAACAAAAATACATTCTTACCATTTCATGCAGCAATCACAAATTGTCCATGAAATATTAATAGTTCGGGTAAAATGTTAACAGAGTAAATTTGGCTACATGCAGTGCACGGACTATAGAATCAAAACAGCGGTCTGTATGGCTCTTGCGCTACATGAAGTTAAAAAAACAGCTCAGTTAAATATTTTACCTGATAGTTCTTGTATCGAGTATCAATGTTAGTTTCTATATTAATTATTATTTTTATCTTTTCTCCTAACTTTCCAAATCAGTGAATCATTTTTATTTATTGGACATGGTTAGGTGTTTGGCCAGAATCAGAAAGCTTTGCTGATGATGGAATGGCTGATGTACCAACTGAGTGGAAAGGAATTTGTGACAATGAGTTTGATGCCAGCTTCACTTGCAACAAGTCTCTCTCTCTCTCTCTCTTTCAAAATTTTCAAATTGTCCAAGTTTCATGTATTTGGGAATCCATTAAAAATTCACATTTTGTTTCAAGTTGGGCAAGTTTTGCCTTTGTCATCTTGTTCTGTAAACAATATTGTTATATGCCTCAAATGTCATAATGTTCAAAAGCAAAAAAAAAAGTACTGGGGCTAATTTTGTCATGTTCATTTTGCGACAATTAATGGCATCAATTATTTAGAGTATAGATCAGGTTTCAATTGGGGTTTTTAATAGGAAGTTGTGATACATATTTTTCTACAGGAAGTTGATTGGTGCGAGATACTTTAATAAGGGATATGAGGCATATGTGGGGCCATTAAACATATCCTATCAGACACCTCGCGACAGCGAGGGCCATGGGACCCACACTCTTTCGACGGCTGGTGGTGCATTTGTAACCAATGCAAGCCTCTTTGGCTATGGCAGCGGCACGGCTAAAGGCGGTTCACCGCATGCCCGTGTTGTAGCTTACAAGGTTTGTTAGTTCTATTTCATTAATTGTTCATAGATGGTTGCTTTGGTAAGTAAAGCAGGTCCCGCCCAAATATCCGATTTCAAAATCTGAAAGTTGATTGGAACTGTTAAACATGATTTTTATATTAAAATGTATTTGAGATCAAATTTTACATTTTTTGGATTTTTTTTTATTATTTTTTTATTAGATAGGTAGAAAGAATATTTCAGAAAATTTTCAACCATGAAAAATAATGAGTTTGTACCTCTAAAAAAAGTAAAAAAATTGCCAAAAGATGAAAGATTTGGTTTCCAATCACATTTTAATATGTAGATTATGTTGAACGGTTCGGATTAACTGTTTGGACATTAAAATCACAAAATAATTAAGGACAAGCAGTGAAACACGGACTTTACTTCCCAAAGCACCGTAGTCCAACTCAGTTGTTCAAATCATACTAGGAAAAAAACTAAAATAGCAAAAGAAAGGAGGAGACAAGTGTATGGTCATGATGCTCTTCTGTATACTTGTGTTTTCTTTTACCAGTAAAGATATAAGCTCCTTCTGTATTTCATTTACTGACTCAATTCCTTGTTGTACATACAGGTATGCTGGCCTCCTGTGAATGGGGGTCAGTGTTTCGATGCCGACATCCTTGCGGCTTTTGATGCAGCTATCTCTGACGGTGTTCACGTCCTGTCCGTCTCCTTGGGCGGGGCCCCGGAGGATTATTTCAAAGACGGGTTAGCCATCGGATCATTTCATGCAGTCAACAGCGGCATAAAAGTTGTCTGCTCGGCCGGTAACTCTGGCCCTACAGCTGGATCGGTTTCGAATTTAGCACCATGGATATTCACAGTGGCAGCTAGCACAATGGATCGGGAGTTCCCTGCCTTTGTGTCTATTGGGAACACTAGTATCAAGGTAATTTAACATATATACATTTATTCATATTATAATTTCATTATAGACATGATAATTAAGATAACTGTAATTAGGAGTAATGATAATGGCATCATTTAATTTCTAAATTACCTTAAAATTATCAGTCCTAGTGCATTTTTTTACTTGCAGAATTAATTCAGTGAGATTATAAATTAATTGAATTCATGAGATTTTTCATTTATACAATTTATTTGAAAATTGACTTCGATTTGTTTTACTACTTTACAATAAATTTTACATTTGTGCCTCTTTTGAAATTTAGGGTCAGAGCATCTCATCAAGAAGTCTAGCTGTAGGAAAATACCCAATTATCAGCTCAACAGACGCTCAAGCAGCCAATGCAACAGCAAATGATGCGTATGACATTATATTATAAAAAAAATATTAATATTGTGGATTTAATTTGGTAAACTCAGATACTAGGTTATAGTGAAAACATGGAAACAATAGCAAAGTGGAAAAAGGATGCTCAATTTCTTTCAATGGCTGGATTGCTAATATTCTTACAAATATTGCAAAACAATCCTTGAAAGATAAAATAAATTCATGTTTGCATAATACCCATATAACTATAGATATCACAGAAATACAAAAAAGAGCATATAACCAACAAATATAAAAGAGTGAGGCTATGGTGCTATGCATAGCACCAATGGCTAGTGTACTACGGCTCAATATGGTACTTTTTAAAATCCTAACGGTCGATCCTATCCATATGAATATGTACTTGCAAACTAAATTTTATATTTTTTCGAATTTTTTTACTATTTTTTTAGATAGATAGAAAAATCAGTGTTTTCTAAAAATTCTGGACCATCAAAATTCTACCTATCTAAAAAAATAGTAAAAAAATTTAAAAAAATATAAAATTTAGTTTGCAAGTACATATTCATATGATTATCACATTGAACGGTTCGGATCGACCGTTAGGATTTTTAAAAGTACTATATTGAGCCGTAGTACACTAGTCATCCGTGCTATGCATAGCACCATAGCCTCACTCAATATAAAATACATAAAATATCCAAGAATAGTATAGAAATCTACAATTAAAAGTATGATATGTGTATGAATTAATATTATATGGCAGTCGGCTATGCTTCGTTGGTTCGTTAGATCCTGCAAAGGTTAATGGTTCCATAGTGATTTGCACAAGAGGAACAAATGCTCGAGTAGAGAAAGGAGAAGTTGTTTTGGAAGCTGGCGGAGCCGGTATGGTCTTGATTAATACTGCCAGCACCGGCAATGAGATAATTGCCGATGCTCACGTCTTGCCGGCCACTCACATCACCTACTCCGAAGGTCAAACTTTGTTGTCTTACCTCAAACCAAACAGGTTTGTACATATCATATGAGTTGCTTGCAAGCTAATTTTGTCTTAGTACTTTCAGATGTTGCACAAAGCATATAACTCTCATTGTTTCCCAGGCAGTACATATTATGTAGGACAGTAGGACTGTTCAAACTTCAAATGCCTCATGCCTTTCATACCTCATCGTGCCTCATATCTTATATCTTTGTTTTCAAAGTTCAAACTATCAATTTGAACCGCTCAATATGATATCCGTATTTAGATAGGTACAAAATCACTGTTTCTGTACCATAAAAAATAGTAATTTTGTATCTATCTAAAAAAATGTAAAATTTTCCAAAAAAAAAAAAAAAAATTTGATCTACAAGCATATTAATTATGGATATCATGTTGAGCGGTTCGGATTGATAGTTTGAACTTTGAAAGGCACGAGACATTTGAACCCTCCTCTATTACGTAAAGTGCATATCAGATGTCCTCCTCTATTCCTATTTTAGCTTCTTTTTCATTTTATATGGTTTGCCTGATAAATATACATTATTTAGTAATATTAATTTTGTTTTTACCAAACTTGAAAAATGTTATGGATAGATCAAATACCCCAATGCTAACATCATGATCACTAAATTACAATGCAGTACAGTACTTGGTTACATAACAAAGCCGGAAACTGTACTCAACACAAAGCCAGCACCATTTATGGCTGCGTTCTCATCTCAAGGGCCAAACACAGTTACCCCTGGTATCTTGAAGCCTGACATAACGGCCCCAGGTGTCAGTGTAATAGCAGCATGGACTGGGGCAGCTGCACCAACTGGTCTAGCCTTCGATAAACGCCGTGTAAAATTCAACTCTGATTCTGGTACATCCATGTCATGCCCCCACACGTCAGGTGTTGTTGGTCTCCTCCACACTCTCTACCCTGATTGGACCACAGCAGCGATCCGATCAGCTATTATGACTACTGGTAAGAGAAACTTTCTGGTAATTTTTTTACGGTTATGTGTACAATAATTGAACACGATATGCATTGAGTTATTAGTCCAGCGAGTTGGATTTGGGAAACAAAATCCGAACCCATTAATGGAATCATGGTCAAATCTGTCCACAATATCTTTTTTTAACTTTTTAAGAGTTGATTAAAAAAAATTTCAGCACTTTTCTAAAATGGTTTAAAAAGATTATTTCAATCCGAGGTACAGATTAATCAATTATCACACTAAAATTAATACATGGTATTGTTATCTTCATTTCTGTTCAAGTAAGTCAATGGTTCAAGTTTTTATTTTATAACTTGTATTGTCTGTTAACTTGCTACAATTTATATTACTTATAATATGTTTTTTTTTTTTTAAATTGCAGCATCAATTACAGATAATCAGGGAAAGAGTATCTTAAACTCATCCATTGTAACTGCCACGCCATTCAGCTACGGATCGGGCCATGTGAACCCAAATGCAGCAGCAGATCCAGGTTTGATTTACGACCTCAACACAACCGATTATTTGAACTTCCTTTGCTCTCTTGGCTACAACTCAACCCAACTAGCAACATTCGAGCCAGGTTATAAATGCCCTTCAAAGCCTCAAGATATTAAGGACTTCAATTACCCATCATTTACCATTTATGAACTCACTAACTCTGTAACCGTAACCCGCATGGTTAAAAATGTCGGTCCCGCGGGCACATACACTGCAAAAGTTGTGGAACCGAGTGGGATTCATGTCAAGGTGGAGCCCAATAGTTTAAAGTTCGATGCCGGTGAAGAGAAGAAATTTAAGGTTACATTTCATGTGGATACCCCTAGCTCTGACTATGTATTCGGAAGCATTACTTGGTCAGATGGAACCCGGTTTGTAAGGAGTCCAGTGGCGGTGCTGACAAGTTCATAGAGAAATCAATTGATTGAAGCCTTCTGGTGGATTTATTTTCTTTTTTTCTGACTATTTGAAAAGTTTCTTGATTGTTTCATTCATCTACCATTGATCATTAAGGCACAATTATATCAGACCGATTTAGGTCCAATACCCATCGGATGCGCCCCGCTTCCATTTTTCACACAGCAAGCTATTCATTTTTTTGAGGAAAAATAGGGATCTTGTCCCTATTTGTTTTATTGAATCAAGGTTTCAAGGAGAAACCTACAGTTGTTTACATAATATTCAACTCAGTTGAATTAAAGTAAAAAATAAAAAAAACGATAATGAAAGAATTTTTTTTTTTTTTTTTTTTTTAGTGCAAAAACATCCATTGGTCTTGTATTTCTCCAAGTAAATCTTCTATATTCTTATTGTTATCTGTAAATATCCTTGAACATCTCTCCCTCCAACAGACGAACATCGCTAACAGTAAAAGTTCTCTGGATTTAACTTCTCCTTTTTTATGCACCACCCATAGCTGGGCTTGCTGCCTTCTCAGTATGAATGTCCAATTCCAAGCCGGTAAAGCAAAGTGTTGCGATACAGCCCTATACAATTGCATTGCAAAATTGCATTCTGAGAATAAATGTGCAATTGTGTCACATTCCCTTCTACACATAACACGCATATTCGGCATATGCCATCCCCTTTTCACCAAATTGTCCACCGTCAAGATTTTACCATGATAGGTTAGCCATATAAATACCTTAATTCTTGGTGGTATTTTCATCTTCCAGACCTTGTGTATTACCTCCTTGAATTGTGGTGCCTCCTTCATACGTTGGTAGACTGACTTGACCGTGAACTGTCCACTGCTTGTCAGTTTCCAAAGCACACTATCTCGCTGTTGTTGATTGACTGATTCCGATATCAAAATATTAGAAAGGGCCATCAACTGGGAGATGAATTGTATAGAACCAATTATATTGAACATATGTGTAACATCCTGTATATGCAAAGCTTCTCGTAATGATATATCCGGATCAATCACTTCTAGGTATAATAGTCTAAATTCATCTTTCAGTAGGCCATGACCCCAATCGTGTTGCCAAAACTTGATGTATAATCCATCACCTGCTACCCATCTCATGTTTGTGTTGAGCAGAGCTTTGGTTGTTTGGAAAGATTCTTTGAAGAATCTGCATACAGGAGTATCACTCATTCTTCCACCATGTGTTATTAAAACAGACGATTTCCAAAGTCTCATTTTCGGTTTGCTCCAGTACCAGTACCATTTGGCCAATAAAGCATCATTGAACACCTTTAAATCAATCACACCTAGACCTCCAGCTTTCTTTGGCTTACATACTAGGTCCCAGTTTGCCAGTACTATGCCGTGTCCTTCTCCTGACCCCTTTTTCCAAAGAAACCTTCTTCTCGATTTATCGATTTCAGTTAGAACCCATACTGGTAACTTGAATACGGACATGAAATAGGTCGGTATCGATGATAACACTGCATTTACAAGAACCAATCTGCCTGCAATTGATAACTGGGTCGCTGCCCATCCTTGCAGTCTGTTATTAATCTTTTGAATCAGAGGTATATATGCAGACTTGGGTAATCTCTTATCTGACAGAGGTAGTCCCAAATATGTAAAAGGAAATGAACCCTTCTTGCATCCCAATAAGTTTATCAAATTCTGATGATCATACCCCTCATCTTCTGAAAATAATATTTCAGATTTCTCCATACTGACAGATAGGCCTGATATCTGTTTAAAAGCCGATAACACAATTTTTAGAGCCTGAATTTGCCTCATCTCCGGTTTGATGAAAAATAATGAGTCATCAGCATAAAGAAGACATGGCCTCATGTTGTTAAACGGTAATTGCCAAGTTCCATTGGACACCAGTTTGTCTAGCCACCTTGGAATAAAATCCATAGCCAAGATAAATAATAATGGAGAGAGAGGATCTCCTTGTCGTACTCCTCTTTTCAATATAATCCTCTTCCCCAATAGCCCATTGATTATTATCTGTGATGATCCTTTGAGAACACAGCTGGAGATCCACAATATCCATTTTTCCGAAAAACCCAAACTTCTCATGACCTTTGTCAGGAAATTCCAACTGACTGTATCAAACGCTTTGTAAATATCTGCTTTAAATAAAGCCAAAGGGACCTTGTGTTCTTTTGCCGAATGAAGAATTTGTTGTGCATATAGAAAGTCTTCTGTGATCTGTCTTCCCTTAGTGAAACCCGTCTGACTATCTTTTACCAGGTCTGTGATAAATGGCTGAAGTCTGTTTACTAAGACCTTGGATATCATTATTTGAACCCCATGTATTAAGCTTATTGGCCTATAGTCCTGAGGGCTCTTGGCATTTTCCTTTTTAGGAATAAGAACAATGTAGGATGTGTTTAAATTGTCTAGATTCAAGCCATTATCTAGCACCTTAGTCAGCACACTATATAAGTCTGGTACCAAAACATCTTGGAACTCCTTGTAGAATTCCCTGTAAATCCATCCGGCCCTGGGCTCTTATTCGACGGCCATTCTGTGATTACATGCAATATTTCCTCCTTGGATATTGACCGAGTTAATTCCTGTAGGTTGTGATTATTCTCATAAAGCTGTGACCAGTTCACTTGAGGTACTTGCGGAGATTCAGCCCCCATCAGGCTGATGTATACATCTCGGAATACCTTTGCCTTACCAGTCTGAGTTGTGTGTGTTACCCCATTACAATGCACTTCATTTATCTCATTTCTCCTTTTCTTTGATGTGGCTAGTGAATGAAAATATTTCGTATTTCTGTCCCCTTGCAATTCCCATTTCACTTTGGCCCGCTGTTTCCAAATCTCTTCTTCTACAACAGCCAGTTCCGTATATCTTCTTTTTACCTGTAAGAACACCCATTTTTCTAATGTTGACATTCTTCTTACTTCTTCAACTCTGCCAATCCACTTCATGAACTCTCTGCAAACTTTAATTTGTTCCTTTATGCTTCCTATGTGTGTTGTTGTCCAATCCTTAATCTCCTTTTGTAAGTTTTTGAATTTGTTGTGTAAATCGACCGGTGACACTGCTAACTGCATCTGAGACCATGTGTTCCTGACAAAATCTTTAAATTGTTGCGAAGATAACCATGTATTTTCGAATCTGAAGAACACTGTTCTCTTGAAACGTGTGCTTGTTGTATACAGAATAGGAACATGGTCAGAAGATGTATTAGCTAGAACCTCTTGCTTGGAATTAGGAAAGGTGTGACTCCAAGAATTTGAAATCAAGAATCTGTCCAATCTAGCCATTGTGGGAATTTCTCTAGTATTGGACCAAGTGTATAATCTCCCTGTTAATGGCAAGTTTAACAGTTCCAATTCTACCAAAAGGTCGGCAAATTTAACCGACTCCCTCCAGTTGTTATCATTTGAGTTTGATCTATCTTCTCTCAGCAGTGTAATGTTGAAGTCACCACACAAGATCCATGGCATACCGTCAACTGGTTGAACATGCTGTAATTCTTGAAAGAATTGTCGTCTGGCCTGTGGATTATTTGGTCCATAAACTGCAGTTATTTGAAAACATTCCTCCTTGTGCATTAAGATTACTGAAATCGTGTAAGATCCGATGTACTCATCAAGTTTGTGAAATTTTGACTGACTCCATGCCACCAGTATACCTCCTTTTGTTCCATTTGCTCCCAAGTACTCAAATTCTTTTAGTCTTCTTCCACAACTTTGTCTCAACAATTGCTCATCTACTTGTCTCAATTTTGTTTCTTGAAAACTTACAATATCCGGATTTTCAAGCAAAATAGTTTGCCGAATTGCAAGTCGCTTTGCCTTCTCATTGAGTCCTCTCACATTCCAGGACAGTATTTTAATTTTTGATATGCTATCCATAAGCACAACTGAACTTCTTGTTACTATAAATAGATAACCGATACATGAGCTCCAGCCCCTGATTATGAAACCTCCATACTTCATCTCCCTCAAAACAACTTTTGTCAACACAAAACCAACTACCTTGAATACAAAATCTCCACTCCCTAAACTCAGTTTCAAATAACCTGAAACTCGAGTATTTAAGTACTAAACAAAAGTTTAACTCCATTAGAACACTAATAACTCTTAAAACTGTAAACATACAAAAACTGCCACCTCCTAGAGCTGGTGACCTCCTTCCTTCAACCCATCACTACTTTCTCAGCTTCCTCTTCAATCTTGCCAGCAAACTTGATTCTCGCCATCTTAATCACCATTTCTGCCTGCTCACGGGTGAGAGGGTCCAAATTCTGTTGGTAATCCCCATTGATCAGATTTGCCATCTCCGTTTTCTTGTTGGCCTTTCTCATAGCTGTACCATATCTGACTCGATCTGTAGGGTATTTCTTCTGTAATCTGGGGCTGCGACGCACTGTGAGACATGGAGGTGTATCCTTCTTCTTTCCCTTCTCTCTGATTTGATTCTGCACCTCAAATCCGCTTACCTGCTCGCTGCTCACCATCGGCAAGACATTGCTCGGCTGATATATCGGCTCAGGATAACCCGGTGGTGGGCCTAGTTCCTCTTCAAATATGATCTCATGCTAGTCCTTTGAAGCAGGCTTAGGTCCAATCATATTGCCGGCCTCTTTTGGGCCCATAACCATCACTTCTCTATCTTCACTTACCTCATTGATCTCCAATTCCTCTTGGCCCAGGCCCATATTAATTTCGATCTCAGCTTGCTGTTTATCCACTCCATTCTTATTCTCAGACACAACCTTGTCTCGGCCCACCCCCATTTCACTTACATTTTACTTGCTCCAAAATTTCAAAAATCCTGCCCTCTGAATTACTTACAAGTGGTCCCTGCCTCATTGAAACTAGTGATGAGTGATGACCGTTAAACTCAATCTGGAAAGATGAATTTGTATCCGGTCCCAAAATGAGCACATTGAAGACCTTATTACCTGCACCGTCCCTAATACTGGCTTTGTTTAGCGACATCTCAATCTTTTTTTGATTTCCTTCAGTCACCGAGGTGCGATTATTAATTAGACACTCCGATGCGCCAGTGATGCGTTGCACTCCAAACGTTTGTTCATTAATAATGCCCGCCGCTATTAAATTCTCTCTTAATGCATCCACCCAGTTGTTTACCGGCCTTGTCCAGTTAGAGCCTGCACTGGAGTTGTCCCTTCCTTCACGTGATCCTCTGTTATCACCTCTGTGATCAACCGCTCCCCGGTTTCTACCTCCCACCGGTGACCTCCTTGCCTGGTTGGAAGGTCGATCACCATTGCGACCCCACCTTTGATCATTCTGTCTGTCCCTTGTCCGACGTCCTCCCTGATTCGGTGGTGGAGGAAAGTCATGCCTTAACCATCCATCGAGTTCCACTCTGACATCCTTCTGGTTTGGATTAACTGATAGGTCCAGATTGAAAGGCACCTCCGATGCATCCTTGGTGGCAACTAGCATAGTCAGGTGTTCGTAGTTGCCATCTATGAAATACGGTGCAAACCTCAACGGATAACCAAACCCTGAGACCAAAGTTATCATATCAACTCTGTTCCAATGTTGCAATGGCAATCCATACACCCTAATTCTTGCTCGTCCTCCAAGGGGGTCGAAGGCCATCTGTAGGTCTGGTGAATAAGGATGGAGGTTGATGGTGATGTTGTTGCCAATGTAGAAATTGGCATGAGCGATGGCTGACGCCGCCATATCCGCATTAGGAAAAATCAACAGGAGGTCGCCAAAATCTTCATCTATGGTATGGATCGGAAACTCCCTGGGATCTCTATGGAACTGCCGTGCCATGCAGTTTGCTATTCGTCTTTTGAGATAGATGTCACCACCACCTTGTCCTACAAATATGAAAGCAGCACACTCCAAGAAACGGTTTGATGGAGCAAGCCCCTCACGAGGAGCCAAGTATACCTTGAGAGATTGAGGTCGCCTGTCCCATAATTCTGCGGGACAGTTCATCGTTGCAGTTTGCCAATCCCTAGGCGCTGCATAAGGTTCAATGGGATCCATTTTGGTAATGCCCTCCTTGGGTAGGGAATCAGTTTTTTTGCTCTGTTGTTTGGTGGGAAAAAAGTTTTGAGGTCTGGAGGTATGAACTTTGGAGTTGGTATGAATCTTCTCGTTTGGATTTGCATTGGTTTTATAGAGTGAGTTTTGATGTCCTGCGTCTCTTGGCCTTCTCTTAGGGAACTCCGGACAGTTCTTTATAATGTGACCTGAAGCGTTGCAGTAGAGGCACCTCCTCGGATTGGCACACACTGCCTGGACATGACCTGTCAGTAAACATTTAAAACATTTCCGCTGTTGCCGTAGTTTCCTTGCATGCAGGTGTAATGGTGACTCTTGGTTACTCCCCAATCCTTTAACCGTAGCATGATTTTTCTTCTTTTTTCTTGTAACCAGAGTCCATCCAAAGGAATCCTCATCATTGCTGTCCTTTTCAAAGTTTGAATTTTGACCCTTCTTAGTGTCGATTGGTATTTCCTTTGGTGGAGAAGTGCAAACGTTTTGTTCTTCGCTGGAATCATTGCTATGAATAGACAGGTGAGTTGACACCCTTACTGCGCCATTATTGCCATTGGGGAGGATGCGAAGAACCGGAACTTCACCTATTAGTATCAAATCTGTCCTTTCATTTTTGCTGTCTTGTAATATACCCGCCCTTTCGAAAATATCTGGTGTGTTGCCCGGATATACGCCTTTTCTTGTCTTCTTCTTGTCTAGGTATTCCAAACTTGAGACAGAATTGTGGTACAAAGATTCTGTACTTTTTCTATCTCTCTGCTTTAGATCCTTATGTATTGTCTCAACACATGTCGACACTGTTGTGTGTAACACCCTTGTCGGCTTTATTTCAGCCTGCGCCGCCTTAAGAGTCACTTTTGGAGTCTCCTTTGGTGGCACCTTCGAGATCAGCTGAAGAGTCTCCTTTGAGGTCGTCATTGGAATCGCTTGTAGATTCGCATTTGGAGTCACCTTTTGAGTCGCCGAAGTCGCCTTGAGAATCGCCTTTGGAGTCGCCATTTTCGTTCTCGCGTCTTATCCACCGCCTTTTGCTCTTTACAGCAAGCTATTCATTCACGAGGGATATTACATGAATGCATTCCAAACAGAACAAAAGGAAACCCATTCTCTAATTGGCATTAATTAATTAAAAGGGGACAAAGATCAAATAATATATATTCTTCATTCAAGTACATAGCTAACTCTCTTTTTTTGTTTTCTGGATTTCTAGACAGTAAGTTTCGGCATGAGCAGAACAACAAAATTGAGAGGGGCACAAAAATTTAGTATAATGCAATATTATTTTAGGAGAGGGACTAAAAAGTATTGATACATACAAAAACTACTAAATTCAATCGACAAAGTTATAAATTTTCAATTTATAAGGGAGGGCTTAGCCTCCTTTTTTTTTTCCGAAAATCATAAATAAATTCAGGTAACTGGAGATATGAAAGTAGTTCAAAAGGATTTTTAAAAAGCTCCTTACATATATGCACCAAAAAATAATTGATTGACATTTTCAAAGCATTGAAAACATTTTCAAGAGTTTACATTGTATTAAGTTCGCCACTCAACAATTTATAGGATCCCTAGTGTTGAAGACAATACTGGATATACTTGGTATATATAATCCAGTTGCACTTTTGCTAATTCAACAATCTCTCTATTGTATATTAATTGTACCTATTATTTGATACATGGATAGACCCAAAACTAGTTCTAATTTTTATATTTTGTTGCATCTTATTTATTTTCTCTTTAACTTTTTATCAATCGTTGGCAAAATTTGATTTTTCTCATTAAACTCTTCTCAATAGAGATATACATACGGTGATATGAATATCGATACGGTGATACGATACGTATTAGATACAGTATGAGATCATATATGAAGTATCGGGTAATGTGGATTAAGATTTGGGGAACCGAATCTTCTGCCCACTGTTGAGTTTAGCTAATGCTTGACACATGGATGAATTAAAAAATAATTTTTCAAACTAATTAAAAAATGAGGATTTTTTTTCTTTCTTCTTTCCTCTTTGCTTCATCTCTTCACATTCCATTTCAGATTTAAAAAGGACATTGATTTGTTTAATAATAATTTACAATGAACACTGATTTTTTTAATAATTAGATCTATTCAGCCTATTGCTAGATATATCATAGTTCATGGGATAACAATATTATGATACGCATAAATTCAAGTGTGAACTCTGTATGATTATTTTTTTGTCAAATGTATATTCTGTAAATTTAAATTTTGTACAAAATTGATACTTATGAAAGAAAATATCCTCCTAAACTTAGAAAGACTAAGAAAAAAAATATCCTGAACTTAGAAAGACTGGATTTTTTTTAATCCAATTTATTTCGTCTAATATAAATAAACTGAAGAGATTCATAATAATGAACTCTGAGAGATGATCATGACAAATATTTTTCAATCCAATTTATTTCATCTTGCTCATGGTTTTTTTTTTATCTTCAAGCCCCACATACGATAACCTAATGTTGTTTTTTTTTAATTAAATCTGAAATGGAATGTGAAGAGATCGATGGAGGAAAGAAAAGATCCTCATTAATTAGTTAGTTTGAAAAAAAAAATTAATCAATTCACAATCAATTAATTAATTAATAAAAAGATTCTCATTAACGAGATTAAAATTGGATATCATGAAGCATATGTGAGCAGAGAATTCGGTTCCAAGATTTGGTGATTGATTAATTCCCACACAAATATATGAGAATTATTTAAAGGCTTATATGGGAATTAATTAAAGGCTTTCTATTTTGATTCGCACAACCAAATTAGAAAGGGATTCAAATGTTGGTTGGCTAATATTCTGAGACCTGCCCACTGGAAACAGCACTCCATGTTTTTTTCCAGTGCAGTTTTGCCATACGTTTTTGGTATTTTTTTTCTCAATTGGCAGGTTTCAGAATAGTGCACCAAGGAGATTCAATACAGAGCATGTTCACAAATTCGCGCACTGCATGTAGAGGTCGGATCAATGCAAGGAAATGCCGGAGTTTACTTCTTTGCAGGTTGCTGGTACATCTGGAAGAACAGGAACAGGGTGATATTCGAAGGAAGTGGAGCTGATCCAACACATGTAGCGACTCAAGCTTGGAGAGATGTCAGACTTTGGGCACAATACTGTTAATTGTTTTTTGTACTCCTAGATGTATCCCAGATTATAGCATGGCTGTGTAATTGATTATCTCGCTGTACTCAAACTGATAGCCGCTATCAGTATTTCAAAAAAAAAAAAATTCATCATTTTTTATCACTTTTTATTATAAGATTAACTATCCCTGAATAAATTGTTGCAACTATTCGTGCTGATTTGACCCTCAAATTAAATAAACTTATTGTTCACTAGTTAGTTTGTACTATTTAACTTCTCAAGAACATTACTAGCTTGTTGGTTTTTTAATATTGTCTAAATCTGTCATTAGCACTGACAGATAGCCAATAACCATCTCTCATTTCTTTTTATTTAATCTTATTAAATTTTTGTAAGAATTTGTCAAATTCTAATTGAATACACGCAATTGAGATAGTTGGTATATACTATATACATACCAGCATATAAAACAATACACATTTAGGAAAAATATAATTTTAAGATACATCCATATATATGATATTTGAAAAATATTATTAATTTTGTTATAAATTATTTCGGTAGAATGTGTACTAAAATTGAATTATTTCGTAATTTGATTGGTAATATATAATATTCATCATAAAGTCATTAAATTATAAAATATTTGATAGAAAACTATATGCCTTTCAAACAATCTAAATTTGATAAACGTGCAATTTAAAAAATGAAGAACACATCTATAATTGTATTTTTTTAATTAAAAAACTATTTTCTAAAATATCAAATTGATACACACACACACACATACATACGGAGAGAGAGAGTTGTACTATCATGCTTTTGGAAGTAAAATGCATGTTTTACTTCGCGCTCATATCTTCATTTTCAAAGTTCAAATATTCAATCCGAAATGTTCAACATATTATTCATATTAAAATGTGCTTGGAAACCAAATTTTACATTTTTTTGAATCTTTTTGCTATTTTTTTAGATTTTTTAATCACTATTTTAATATAGTAAAAAAATAATAATAAATTCTTAAAAATAACGATTTTAAACCATTCTAAAAAAAGCAATTTTTTTTAAAAAAATATAAAATTTGGTCTCCAAGCACATTTCAATATGGAGAATATGCTGAATTTTTTTGAATTTTGAATTTTGAAAATGAAGATATGAGCAGAAAGTAAAAGAGACATTTTTACTTCTCAAAGTATGATAGCCCAACTCTCTCTCTCTCTGATATATATATATAGAGGAGGGATCCAATTACACTTTTTTTTGTGACACACTTTGACACCTACCATTTTCAAAGTCCAAATAGTCGATTCAAACCGTTCAACATGATGGATATATTAAAATGTGCTTGGAGATCAAATTTTACATTTTTTTGAATTTTTTTGCTATTTATTAAGATGGTAACAAAAATCGTTGTTTTCAGACCATTGAAAAATAGCAATTTTGTAACCATCTTAATAAATAGCAAAAAAATTCAAAAAAATGTAAAATTTGATCTCCAAGCACATTTTAATATATCCATCATGTTGAACGGTTCGGATCGACTGTTTGGATTTTGAAATCGCAAAATTAACCTATATAAAAAACGGTGTCATGATGTGTCACCAAAAAAGGTGTAATTGGATCCCTCCTCATATATATATATATATATATATATATATATATATGGAAAAATTGGTTATTTGCCACTCCAAAACCTTCTAATTGTAAAAATGTCATCCCGAAATTTGAAATTATAAAAATGTCACTCTAAACTTCATTAATTCCTAATTTTGCCATTTATACTGTATTAGTCTTCTTAAAAAAAAATTAGGACTAAAATACTCTTCTCAGAAAAAACAAGAAAAAGGGTCAGCACGGTCCAGAAACAGAGGAACTCGGTACTAGTAAGGCACTGGTACAACCAGAACAGCACAACCAAAAACAACATAGCCCCGAATAAATCATACAGCAAGCAAAACAATCCCAGCAAAGCACACAAACCAATCAAACCAGCACAGCCATACACCACTGCAAACCCACAAGGCACGAAGGCCGACAAAATAAAGAAAAAGGCTCAAGGCCGTAGGTTAAAGGCACAGCCACCAAATAGAAACAAGGCGCAATGCCACAAGTCAAGCAAGAAGGCACGAAGGCCACAGATCAAGGCAACAGCCACAAGCCACAAGGCAAAAATCAAAACCAAGAGGGTCAGAGTTACCGGGTGAAGAGCACAGTCCAAGTCACTCGGTTGGTTCCGAGGAAAATTGCCTCGCCTCCGACCAGCACTGCACCGTAAGTCCAAGCAACAACCCAAACAACCCATTTCTCGGCACAAATCGCACCCACAGATAACAACCACGAAATCGCAACAGCACAGCACATCCAAGGAAAAAATCCAAGCACCAATTAATTGTATGAAGGGTATAATCGGAAATACAGAAATACGTATACCAAAATAGTATTTTTCAGTTAATTTTTAATAAAAATAGTATAAGAATACAGTATAAATGGCAAAATTAGGAATTAATGAAGTTTAGAGTGACATTTTTACAATTTTAAATTTCAGAATGACATTTTTACAATTAGAAGGTTTTGGAGTGGCAAATAACCAATTTTTCCTATATATATATATATATATAGGGATGGGCTATGGTGAGCTATGGAGTAAAATAAGTTTTTACTCCACGTCTCATTATTTTCATTTTGAAAATCCAAACAACCGATCCGAACCGTTCAACATGATCTCCATATTGAAATGTGCTTGGAGACCAAATTTTACATTTTTTGGAATTTTTTTACTATTTATTAAGCCACTTTGAAAATCACTGATCCATTGGTCCAGAATTTTTTACTGTTTTGCTACTGTTCACCTGGATCAGCGATTTTCAAAGTGGCTTAATAAATAGTAAAAAAATTCCAAAAAATGTAAAATTTGGTCTCCAAGCACATTTCAATATGGAGAACAACTTGAACGGTTCAGATCGGTTGTTTGGATTTTCAAGATGAAAATATGGCGTGAAGTACAAACTCGTTTTACTCCATAGCTCACCATAGCCCATCTCTATATATATATATATATATATTGATGTACACTACAACTAGACTTGAGAAAAAATAATTGGGAGAATAATTTGGTGCTATTTTCAAATTCTCCTAATTCTCCTAATTAATAGGTTTGTAAGTGTTGACCATCAAAATAACTTCTAGATACAACCTTCTTCGTTGGAGTATTCGTTGGGTAATACTCCTTCAAACAAGAATGAGAGAGAAAAATTCAAATAGATCGATAAGATTTTTGCACCTAATACTAGGCTATAAAAACAGAGCTCTGCTGCCCTGTTCTCCCTCACTAAAGCACACAATCAAGGTTTATAGAGAGATGAATTACAAAGTTTTCTGGTTTTCTTTGCTCTCATTCTTCCTTTTGAAAGAAAATGCCATAGCTGCTGATAAAGTGGTACAGACTTTAAAGCCTCCCCTTCTTCATTCATCTCTCCATATTTCAAAAGAAAAATTTATATTATGCTCAAACTTTTTAACCATTTTATTTACCATCTTAATTTCTGATGTACGTAGCCATACATTGTGTATCTTGGTGAAGCACCACGTCTCCTTGCTGGTAGCAACAAGGAATTACAATATGCAACAGTAGCCAAATCTCACTTCGAGCTCTTGGGACCGATTATGGGAACGTAAGCAATACATCCAAACAATAAAAACTAAACAAAAACGCATAATCTTTGTTAATAGTAGGAAATGTGTTGCTTAATTTAGCTGTTGATGTTTGCAAATTTTTAATATGCAGCCTGAAAGCAGCAGAAAGTGCAATATTTTACTCGTATACACAGCACATTAATGGCTTCGCTGCAACATTTGACGAGGAAACAGCTCTTGTAAATATTTTTTTAATCAATATATTTCTTAGTGGATAATTTTCCACTAACCCTAAAAAAAAAAACATTTGACGAGGAAACAGCAAACAAGATATCAAGTATATCTCCATCATCATCATCGTTTGTTCTTTCATTTTAATAACTAAACTTTTTTACTATTAAGTTTTTTCTTTGACGTGGAGGGTTGCCAAATTACATTTCCTCTCAGTAATTCATTATTCTTTTCATCGAAGATTTCAGCATTTTTTAGATAATCAATGTGAAAAAGAAAATAATCCCTGATTCACCTTACACTGGTAATGCATATCCTGCATGAGCTTAGATGCTTTACAATTTTGAACTCATATGATCGCTTACTATAGCCATTGAATTCCGATGGTACTATCCAACTGATGAGTGCTGCACCGAGGTAACAGCAGTACAGCACAATAGAAGATCTCAAGTCAACTTTCATATTTCTTTGAAACAGTCCCAATAATCAATTAAAATGTAATTACAGAAAAATAAATAAACAAAACAATAACAATAGAGTTGTATAATATGTTGCAGAGTTACCAGAGGTGGTATCAGTGTTTCGAAGCAGAAAATACAAGCTTCATACTACCAGATCATGGCAATTTCTTGGTCTAAGTGATGGTTCTGTCAATTCAAATTCTCTCTGGATCAAAGCAGGGTATGGTAAAGACACTATTATTGGAAATCTTGATTCAGGTATCAGTTACAATCTTCTTTTCCTTTTTTTGTGTAATTGTTCCTCAATGTTATACATAATTGGATAATGCTATGCTCAACAGTAATTACTTAGAAAAGGCGGAGAAAAGGATTGGCCTTTGATTTTCGCAAATGGAAATAGTCTGTTTCTCATGAAAAATAATAGCAACAATTTTCCTAATTTTAAACTCTATATATCTTTTGATACTAATGAGTAGGTTAATGTGTTAAAATAGTATGAGAAGAGTGCTAATTTTACTAATATCGTAAGAATGCTAATATTGTGCTATTTCAAATAGTACAAATATTATTTGAATTATATATATTAGGGACCGACTAACTATCCCCCAACTCCTATCCCCCATTCATCCCCCAGTCAATAACTGTCTTTGTTGACCGCTAATTAAGAGGGGACCACAAATTTCAGCGCTAAAAGACAAAACAAAACACGTCATTATCGCGGCGAGTGCAAGTATTCATATATAATACATCAAGTATTCATATATAATATATAAAGTATTCATATCTAAGATATCAAGTATTTAAAAAAAAACTGGACATATTACTTACCCATCTTATACACGTTTTTAGAGGTGATTTTTTTTTCTCCGTTCACTCTAACCAATATTTCTGACAATCTGTGAGGAATTTTGCAAATCTAAAACCACGAATGTCTTCTATGTAATTTTCTCTTTCAAATGAGATCCATGATGACATACTTTCGAGTTGTCCGTTGCACAAGTATTCATACCTTGTCATTCAAGTATTCATACCTCATCAGTATTTCACAAATAAAAAACTGGACACATCATTCACTCATTTTTTACCGATTGAAATTTCATTACCACTCAATCATTTTTTACTTGATATCTTAGGTATGAATACTTGTTCGACGTGGTATGAATACTTGCACGACGAGATATAAATAATTTTATGAGGTATGAATACTTGCGCGACGGATAACTCAAAAGTACTTCATCATGGATCTCATTTGAAAGAGAAAATTGCGTAGAAGACATTTGTGATTTTAGATTCGCAAAATTCTTTAGAGATTGTCAGAAATATTGGTTAGAGTGAACGGAGAAAAAAAAACCACCTCTAAAAACGTGTAAAAGATGGGTGAGTGATGTGTCCAGTTTTTTTTTAAATACTTGATATCTTAGGTATGAATACTTAATGTATTCTATATGAATACTTGATGTATTATATATGAATACTTATGCGCGTCAGTTGTAAAAATTTTCAAATATAAGCAATCCCCCTAGTTAATTAGTGGTCCCCCACGTAATTAATGATTGGTACACGTTTTCTTTTGTCTTTTTGTGCTTGAAGTTGTGGTCCCCTAGATAATTAATGATTGGGGGATGAATGGAAAATAAGAGCCGGGAGAAAAAAATCTTTATCCTATATATTAATGATATAGTGCTAGTGTTGTACATTCAATATGCAACAAGTAGCCAATTTGTAAGTTGTGCCTTATTATAGGTGAATTTCATGGTGGATATAATTAAAGAGAAAGGACTGAAAAAGTCAATTAAAGTTTTGATTGTGTCATGTTTTTGTGAAATCTAAACCAATTCTACTTTTTTTTTTTTAATTTTGGTTTTCATTTTTTTTTCTTCTAAAATTTCAATAAACAAGTTGACATCCATGTTTAGGCATGTCATGTTTATCAAGTTAGCCATTAAATTAAGGCCCTTGAGAGTTGACTTCCATTTTTCTTTTTTAAATAACAAATTCATACAAGATGGCTATTTTTTATTTTTCGTTTAATTTCCAAAGCCACCGTGATTTTTATTAATATACAAAGTTAATTACAAATTAATAGGGATGATATCTTCACTGAGAAGGCGAAAAACGACGATGAAACTTCAAACGGTCATAAAACGGCGTTCGAGTGTCCGATTTCAGCAAATTACAACTTTTCGGAAAACTTGCGAAAATACGCATGCATCAGTGATGGCTTTGCCATTTTTCGAAATTCAAAATTACCAAAAAACAAAGAGAAGAGCCTCAAAACTTCAGTTTAAATTTCTGATTAAGATTTTCATTTCTATTGTTAAATCTACGTAGCTCAGTAAACTAGTTATATAATAAACTTGTAGAATACCAATTTTTATTATTTTTGGGATTTTTTTACTATTTTTTATGATTTATGAAAGATGGCACAAAATTAGCCTAATTTAACGTAATTTATCGTAATTTATCGTATTTTAGCATAATTTAACATAATTATTGTAATTTAGAGTAATTTAGTGTAATTTAGCGTAATTTAACATAATTTCAAGTAATTTAGCATATTTTAGTATAAATATGCTATTTATATATAAAAAAAAGTAATCTAACAAATATTTTAAAACAAATTGATTTTTTATTGTTAGATTTCAGCATTTTTGCTATTTGTCTCTTAAAAAAAAAATTATTTAGTACCGGCCATTTTCTGGCCGGTACAGGAAACAATTAAAACCAATCAGAAAATGGCCGGTATGAGTAGTTTTATAAATTCTAGTGGTTATTGGGTATATTTATTAATTTGTAATTAACTTTGGATATTAATAATAAAAATGTCGGCCAAAGCCACAAGCTACGACTATCTCCAGCTTAATTTGTCCAAGCTGAAATAACATAAAAGAAAATCAACAAGTCCTACAACATTAGAGGTGTCAACCGGTACGATACGTACTAATAGGATGGATGTATTTTTATATCCATATCCATTAAGTTAACTAAAGAAATTAATTTTTATTCATACCCGTACCATAACCGATAAGCCAACAAAAAAAATTCCTTTCAAGAAAATTGCAAATTGCACTGTCATCTTCTTATGTGATATTGCAAATTTGCATTATTCCCAAAAGAACCCTCTTCTCATCTCTCAAAGCCCTACTCTACTGGCCCCCTTTGCTGACATTTTTATTTATATCCAAAGTTAATTACAAAATAATAAAAATACCCAGAGCCACTTGGTTTTATTAAAAATGTTCATACCGTTTGAAGTTTCGTCGTCATTTTTCGTTTTCTCAGTGAAAATATCATCCCTATTCATACGTAATTTAGTGTAATTTACCGTATTTTAGCATAATTTTACATAATTATTGTAATTTATAATTTAGTGTAAATCAGCATAAATTAACATAATTTCAAGTAATTTAGCGTTTTTAGTATAAATATGTTAATTGTGAGTAGAACTAGGGTGTTCCTAAGCTCACCAAGGCCTCTCGTGAGCTCAACTCTAAAACCTATCGAATTGACTTCAAACGACATTTCCAAACCGTTAGATGTTCAATATATATTAAAATGTGCTTGGAGACCAAATTTTACATTTTTTTGAATTTTTTTACTATTTATTAAGCCGGTTTGAATTTTTTTACTATTTTCCAATGGTGCATAATTTTAATAAAAACAACGGTTTTCAAACCGGCTTAATAAATAGTAAAAAAACTCCAAAAAATGTAAAATTTGGTCTCCAAGCACATTTTAATATAGATTGAACATCTAACGGTTTGAAAATGTCGTTTGAAGTCAATTCGATAGGTTTTAGAGTTGAGCTCACGAGAGGCTTGGTGAGCTTAGGAACACCCTAGTTCTACTCGTTAATTGTATATCAAAAAAGTAATCTAACAAATATTTAAAAAAAAAATTTTTTTTTTAGTGTTATATTTCAGCATTTTAGCTATTTGTCTCTAAAATAAAAAAAGGAAGGTACCGGCCAGAAAATGGCCGGTATAGATATTTTTAATAAATCCAAGCGGCTCTGGGCATTTTTATTATTTTGAAATTAACTTTGGATATAAATAAAAATGTTGGCCCCTTTGTTAGACATTAGATTGAAAATCACTTATATTACATACCCTAGCAACTGACAGGTTATTCTGTTTAGTTTTTGCATAAAGGAGTCTGGCTTGCATACTATATTAATTACTATATCATAAATCATGTCAAAAATTAATACCCTCCCTCCCCCACTTATAAAGACAATGTTCATTTGCTCTAAGTATTCTACACCCCCACATATTCCTTCTTTAGATAAACAATATATATATATATATAGCATCTTGCCAAGTCTGACGTAGTTCAATACTTATTTTGGTAAAAGAGCATTTTGTTTATATATGGATGGAGAGAGCCTGATATCTTTATTATTATGATGATTATTTTATTACTACTACTACTATTACTATTATTATTATTATTATTATTATTGTTGTTGTTATTGTTATTATTATTATTATATTTAATAATATTATCTTTTACATCAACAATAGTTTCTATATTAATTAATTGTAGCATTTTTCTAACTTTGGAAATCGGTGAACCATTTTAATTTGTGTGCAATTAATGGTATATTTGTAGGTGTATGGCCAGAATCAAAAAGCTTTGCAGATGATGGAATGGCTGCTGTTCCAGGTCACTGGAAAGGAATTTGCCAGAATGAGTCTGATGCCACCTTCACTTGCAATAAGTCTCTCTCTCTTTCTCTCTCGAAATATTCAAATTGTCCATGAATTATGTTTCTTGTATTTGGGGATCCATTTAAATTTCCACATTTTGTTCCAAGTTGGGCATGTTTTGTCTTGGCATCTTGTTCTGTAAAACAGACTTTCTATGCCTCAAAGGCTCAAACTGTCCAAATGAAAGAAAAGAAAAAAGGAAATCAACATCAAGAACATGGAACAAACGGTTTGTCACCAAAGTCCAAACAGTCGATCCAAACCGTTAGATATTCAATCTATATCCAAACGGTTAGATATCCAAACGGTTTGGCACCTCCAAAGAGTGGCTAAGATACAAACGTTCGTTCCATGGCCTAAGAACAAACGTTTGTATCTTAGCCACTTAGCCACTCTATATATATATATACACACACATACATGGTATAACCTTGATGAGATGATACATATTTTCCTTCAGGAAGTTGATTGGTGCGAGATACTTTTATAAGGGATTTCTGGAACATGAGAAGAACACACCCTTTCGGGAGACACCTCGTGACTATGATGGCCACGGGACTCATACTCTTTCGACGGCTGGTGGCACATTTGTGACCAATGTGAGCTTCTTTGGACATGGCAACGGCACGGCTAAAGGGGGTTCGCCCCAAGCCCGTGTCGCAACTTACAAGGTTTGTTAGTTTTATTTTGTCGTTCACATCATACTTGGACAAAAATAAAATACCAGAAAAAATTGAAACAATCATATCTTCCAGATGCTTCTATATATGCTTATGTTTGCTCTTACCAACATAGGTATGCTGGCCAGAATGTTATGATGAAGACATTCTTGCGGCTTTTGAAGCAGCTATTTCTGACGGCGTTCACGTCCTGTCTATCTCCTTGGGTGGGGACTTCCCGGTGGATTATTTCGAAGACGGGTTAGCCATCGGATCATTTCATGCAGTCAAGAACGGCATAAAAGTTGTATGCGCAGCCGGTAACGAGGGCCCTACAGCTGGATCGGTTAATAACGTGGCACCATGGATATTCACAGTGGCAGCTAGCACAATGGATCGAGAGTTCCCTGCCTATGTCTTTTGGCAACACTAGTATCAAGGTAATTCAACATACATTCATTCAGATTATAAATATGCTAGTTAAGCTACATGTGATTTGGAGTAATGGTAATGACATCATTTTAAATTACAGTCAAAAATATGTATTGGTCCTTAATTAATTGTGTGTTTTTAATTACAGAGTTAATACATTGTGATAATAAATTAATTGACTTCATATATAACATTTAAGTTAACAATTTATTTGAAAATTTAATTACTTCAATTTGGTTTCCTGCTTATAATAAATTTAAAATTCGTTAACTCTTAACCTCGATGCCTTTTAAAAAAATTAGGGTGTGAGCCTCTCATCGACAAGTCTAGCAGAAGGAAAATACCCAATTATCAGCTCAACAGACGCTCGAGCGGCCTATTCAGAAGAAAATGATGCGTAATACATTTTATTGTTACAATAATTAATATTTTGTTACTAATATAAGCTACATAAAATTTCCAACAAAAGTACTGACTAGCAATTCCACCATGCATGCCCCAAGATACCAAAGGTTTATTCAAAATCAAGCAAATAGAAACAAAAATGAGACTACCAATCATGACATCAAATGTTGAGATCAGGATAAATATTATGTGGCACCCCAATTTGTTCATTGTTTAACTTGACATATAACTTAAGCTTGCAGCTGTTCTCAGTATGGAAATCTACTAACATTATGCTACGTATAAATTATATGGCAGTCGGGTATGCCACTTTGGTTCGTTAGATCTTGCAAAGGTTAAGGGTTCAATAGTGGTTTGCACAACATCAAATACTTCGGCTGTTGAGAAAGGAGTTGTTGTTTTGGAAGCTGGTGGAGTAGGTATGGTCTTGATTAATACTGCCATCATGGGCAATGAGATCCAAGCCGATGAACACGTCCTGCCTGCCGTTGCAATCACCTACTCTGACGGTCAAACTTTGTTGTCTTACCTCAAATCAAACAGGTTAGTACATATCATACGAGTTGAATGCTAGTGGATTTTACTTGCTACTTTGAGGTATAGAACAAAGAATATAAACCTACGTATAGAAATCAGATGCTATCTTGTATTAATTATTCTTTTACTGAACTAGAAAAGTTTTTACCGACGGATAAAATAACCCTAAAGCTAACATCAGGCTCGCTAAATTACAGTGCAGTACTTGGTTATATAACAAAACCAGAAACTGTGCTCAACACAATGCCGGCACCGTATATGGCTTCATTTTCATCTCAAGGGCCAAATACAATTACCCCTGGAATATCTTGAAGCCTGATATAACGGCCCCAGGTGTCAGTGTAATAGCAGCATGGACTGGGGCAACTTCACCAACTGGTCTGGACTTCGATAAACGCCGTGTAACATTCAATACTTTATCTGGTACATCGATGGCATGCCCCCACATATCAGGAGTTGTTGGTCTTCTCCACACTCTCTACCCAAATTGGTCCCCAGCAGCCATCCGATCAGCTATTATGACCACTGGTAATATGAGTACAATAGCAATTGAACACAATATCTTTTTAACTTTGTCCTGAGTTAATCCATTGAGTTATTACTTATTAGTTTGGTCAATTTGGATTTGGCATAGAAAATTCAGACCCATGCATTAAAGGAATCATGTTCAAATTCTGTCAGCAATATCTTTTTAACTTTGTCCAGAGTTAATTAAAAATATTTTTTAGACCATTTTTAAAATGTCTTTGAAAGATAATTCAATCCGAGGTACAGAATGATCAATTATCACACTAGAAATAGCAGCTCATGGTCCTCCTCAAGATCTTCATGGCTAAGGTTTCCATGAAAAATCCTTGCCCAAATGGATCACTCCAAGCAATGTAGTCATCTATCATTTCAAAACATAGTTCTGAAATTAAATTCCTTTGAAATAAATAATTTCATCTAAGGTTCTGAGTTAATGTTTGAAAGACCAAACGATTATTCTCATCAGAAGATAAGTGTAGCAGAAATGCGTATGTTGCGGTGGAGTTGTGGCCATACAAGATGGGAATATATTAGAAATGATGATATACGTGACAAACTTGGGGTAGCACTGATTGAAGAGAAACTTGTCCAACACTAGACATCTCCAACGGAGACCTCCCAAGGCACCGATGCGTACTGAAATTATAAGGCGTATCGAAAACACAAGAAGAGGCAGAGGTCGGCCACGATTGACATGAGACGAACAGTAAAAAGGACTTGAATGAGTGGAATGTATCCAAGGAGTTGGCTTCAGACAGGAGCACGTGAAAGTTAGCGATCCACGTACCAGAACCATGACTTAGGAAATATTGGTTAGGAATTGTTTTGGAGTAATATTATAGGCCTTAGGTCATAGAACTAGTAATTTGAGGTCAAGGATGTAAGCTTAGAATTTTGACACCTACGATCTATAGTTTAGGCATAATATAGTTAATATTAGTATTATTATTATTACTATTATTATTGATACCATTATGACTATTAGACTACCACTACTATTACTATTATTATTATTTTTATTATTATTTTTATTACTATTTTATTACTACTTACCTTGACTTTATGATTGTGATTGGGTTTCATTTCTAGCTTACCCCAACTTGTTCGGGACTAAAACCTTGGTTGTTGTTGTTGTTGTTGTTGTTTGTAAATAATACATGGTTCTGTTCTCTTAATCTCTGTCAAGTAAGTCAATGGTTCAAGTTTATATTTTATAAATTTATCATGTGTTAACTTGCTGCTAAGAAGTAAAAACCCTACCTTACTGTTCTGTTTTTCCCCATTGCTGAAATTGTTACGCTAACTGAAAAATTACATTGATTATTTTTTCCCTTGAGGTGATTCAATTTATATTAAGAGTTTTATTTTCTTTAATAAAAAAAATTACAGCATCAATCAAAGATAATCAGGGAAAGAGTATCTTGAACTCATCCTCTGTAACTGCCACGCCATTCAGCTATACGGGTCGGGCCATGTAAACCCAAATACGGCAGCAGATCCGGGTTTGATTTACGACCTCAACACGATCGATTATTTGAACTTCCTTTGCTCTCTTGGCTACAACTCAACTCAAGTAGAAACATTCCAGCTGGGTTATAAATGCCCTTCAAACCCTCAAGATATTAAGGACTTCAACTACCCCTCATTTACAATTTATAACCGCGCAGGCTCAGTTACGGTAACCCGCACGGTTAAAAATGTCGGTCCCGTAGGCACATACACTGCCACAGTTGCGGAACCGAGTGGTATTCGAGTCAAGGTGGAGCCTGATAGTTTAAAATTTGATGCCGGTGAAGAGAAGAAATTTAACGTAACATTTCATGTGGAAAAACGTAGTTCTGACAATGTATTTGGAAGCATTACTTGGTCGGATGGAACCCGGTATGTAAGGAGTCCGGTGGCGGTACTGACAAGTTCATCGAGAAACCAAATCCAATTGATTCAAGCCTTTTGGTGGATTTCTTTTCTTTTGTTTCTGACTATTTGAAAAGTTTCTTGATTATTTCATTCATCTATATACCATTGATCACTGAAGGCACAATTATATCATTTATTTGTTGCCTAAAAAGAAGTTCGTTTGTAAATTTGATTGGCACCGTGCATAATTGAACTAACAAAAGGAACACTGTTTCAATTTAGGAAATTTGTTATATATTTTATTTTCTTAAAAATACTTCTAACAATTAAACAAGTTTGTAATTTCTATTACCTTTATTTTAATCACTAAAGAGCTTTCCCTTATATTTAGTTTTGTTAAGTAATGCCCTTTATCAGAGCAAGGCATTTATCCTCATATAGCAGAGATAAATAGATGGTATTTAACAGGATACAGAATGTATAGATATAACAATCTAAGCTAATTAAAACAAATTATTTGCAACAGAGAATTGTTTATTTTTTTCCTTTTCTTTTATAAAGATTAAATCAAATAAAAGCAACATAGCGTTGTTGCAGTAGGTAAAAGTTTCATACACCTCTAATGAATTGGTTTTGATCTTCTCGGATGATTAGCAAAGAGGTACATTGCACCATAAATCCATGTTTTCCTGGTACCTTAATGAAATTGATCATTAAAAAAAGTTCCAAATTATTTTAGAATAACAGATAACTAATATACATATATGCGAAGTACATCCAATTGGACTCATTAATATTTTATAATAGATAATTAATATACATATATGACAAGCACATCCTATATATATATTATTCAATAATTTTACGATATTTACCATACTAACCTTGATACATAGTATTCAATAAAATTATTTACCGTACTAATACATATTATTCAATAATTTAACAATATTTTTTGAATAAATATGCACTCTTGAAAATAAAAAAATAAAAAAAAGCTAATAGCCCATTTTCAAATTCATAGTCAAATTAATGCAATTTGAGTAGAAAGCATCAATAGTTGTCCCATGTTATTTTTGAAAAAGTCCAAATCATTAATAAATCATAAAATATATACAAAATCATACTATGTATTTATATATAATTTATGTATCATGTAACTTTTGTCTAAAATACTTAAATTCTATAAGCACTGTCAATATTTTGTAGATAGTTGGATCCCAATTTATTGTTTATGCTGTCTGGTGGTTTATTTAGGAGAACGGAGTAGGTCCGATGCCCATCGGATCTACTTTTGGGTCCAATTAGCTCCAATCACCATCCGATTAGCATTAAATTTGTACACACTAAAATTAAAGTAGACACACATGGATTTTAAAGTGGAGTGCACGAATCTTAATGCATATCAGATGGTGATTGAGCCTACCGAACCAAAGTAGGTCCGATGGACATCAGACCTGCTTTGAACTCCTTGCCTAGACTTTAGAATTAATTACAGAGAGGATGCCACACAGAATCTAGAAAGCATAGTGAGATAATGGTATGAAATGAAGTAATCTAATACATCATCGGTTCATGTGTGGCCAGGAGCAGGATAGGGCGTGAGTGGCCTGGCCTCCTGTTTCCTCCCTTACCCCTTCTCTCAACCAAATAAATTCCTTGTTTATTAGATTACAGTTAATCAAGTCACACAGTAATATTATTAATTCCCTCCTTCCCCCTATCCTTTTCCTCACTCTCCCCCACTCGTACTTCATCGTATTCATTCATGCAAAACTAAGCATTCTCTCGTCTCAAAACCAGCAAACAAGGAAGCAGGTTCTCTCTCTTTCTCTCTCGAATCATTGATTTCTTAATTTAAATTTTAAATTAGCCCATGTTCAGCAATTCTGGTGTAATTTTCAAAAGGCAATTCATTGATTTCTCTCTCTTTCTCTCTTTCTCTCTCGTACACATTGGTTGGTTGTTGAAAGTAATTTTCAAAAGGCAATTCTGATGTAACTCGAACTTTGATGATCAGTCATTTGATTAAATTAAAAAATTAAATTATAAACATGTTTATTATTATTATTATTTAAATAGTATGTGTATAAATTTTGGGTTAATTTAAAAGTCAATTTATCTTTTATCAAATAATATGTAAATTCTAACCTTTTGAGAATTTGATGGCTTTCTATAGATAATCAATTAAATTTTAAATTGACTCAAATTTGATATGTAATTTATTTAAATGATGTAGCACACACCTATAATTTAATTATTTGATATATTATATTTTTTAAATATCAAGAAATTAGATGTACGTTAATTATTCAATATATTGGTGACTATGACTTTTAGTAATATATACATTAACAATTTACATGCCCAGTCATATTTGATAGTGGAGTTATATAAAGAAATAGAGGGATAATTTTTATCCCATGTCATCATATTTGGTTTGGTTGAAAAGTTAAAGATAAAGTGTGAAAATAAGAAGATAATTCTTATCATTACTTTCATAAAAGATAAGAGTTATCTTCATATCTCTTTAATTATTTTATTCTACTTTTAAATATATCTTATGAAAATAATAGAACTTATCATTTTATCCAATCCACCTTATTTCTTTTCTAAATTGACCTTAGTTTATTTTATCACACTTCGTCATAGTTCTGTAATTTTATGAGAACAACTCAAACAAATTAAAGCATGTAAACCCTTTTGCTTCCCCTTTTAAGATTAACTTCCATATTTATTTTTTATATAAGTTTATAGGCCCACACTATTATAAATTAAAACTTTAATTCAATTCTTAATTTAGTTCAGAGGCCTTTGGTTGAAGTATTTAAGTATTTTAGACAAAAATTACATGATACATATATATATAGGGATGGGCTATGGTGAGCTATGGAGTAAAACAAGTTTTTACTCCACGCCTCATTATTTCCATTTTGAAAATCCAAACAACCGATCCGAACCGTTCAACATAATCTCCATATTGAAATGTGCTTGGAGACCAAATTTTACAATTTTTGAAATTTTTTTACTATTTATTAAGCCACTTTGAAAATCGCTGATCCATTGGTCCATAATTTTTTACTGTTTTGCTACTGTTCACCCGGATCAAAGATTTTCAAAGTGGCTTAATAAATAGGAAAAAAATTCCAAAAAATGTAAAATTTGGTCTCCAAGCACATTTCAACATGGAGAACAACTTGAACGGTTCGGATCGGTTGCTTGGATTTTCAAGATGGAAATATGGCGTGAAGTACAAACTCGTTTTACTCCATAGCTCACCATAGCCCATCCCTATATATATATATAGAGAGAGAGAGAGAGAGAGAGATGGGCTATTGTGCTTTGCAAAGTAAAGCGAACGTTTTACTTCGGGCTCGTTTTTGGATTTTCAAAGTCCAAACAGTCGATCCAAACCGTTCAAGTTGATCTACATATTGAAATGTGCTTGCATACCAAATTTTACATTTTTTGGAATTTTTTTACTATTTATTAAGCCACTTTGAAAATTGCTGATCCGGGTGAACAGTAAAAACAGTGCAACAAAATTCTGGACCATGTGATCAGCAATTTTCAAAGTGGCTTAATAAATAGTAAAAATATTTCAAAAAATGTAAAATTTGGTCTGCAAGCACATTTCAATATGTAAATCAACTTGAACGGTTTGGATCGACTATTTGGACTTTGAAAATCCGAAAACGAACCCGAAGTAAAACGTTCGCTTTACTTTGCAAAGCACAATAGCCCATATATATATATATGTTACATGGTATGATTTTGTATAAATTTTATGATTTATTAATGATTTGAACTTTTTCAACAATGACAATTGGACAACTATTGATGCTTTCACGCAATACTCAAATTACATTAATTTGACTATGAATTTGATAATGGGCTATCCATAGATGCAAATAAATACCTATTAACTCTCTTCTTCTTTTTCAAGCGTGTTCATATTTATTCAAGAAATATCGTAAAATTATTGAATAATTATGTAGCATGCTTATTAAGGTAAATAATTTTAGACGGTCTATATTAATTTAATCGAATTTTAATAATTTTATTAGGAAGTGTACGATTAAAGATACTTAAGTCATGTTACATGATTATAATTTTGAATATTTAATTCATAGAATTAGTGGAGAGAATATTAGTCGAACCCATTACAGCAAGATAAATCCTTTTATTTTTGTATTATAATTTATTTTGAACAAAGTGAGTAACAATCCGACCAATTTTATTAGAAATCAAGATAAATGTTTGATACCAAACTAGTACCCATTGTACAGCAAACATTAATTAGCTATTAGAGAGAAGTATCTTCTAAGAAAACAAAGCAAGAAACATTAATTATTGTATTAACATTAAATAATTGAAACTCTGAAATTAATTTTTGATATATTTTTTTAATTAAAATCAAGCACTGACTTGAGTCCAAATTCTTCATTGCCCCATGGATGGCCCCTACATTGGAGCAGAGAGAGAGAGAGAGAGTACTGTCTCACTTAGTCACGTTCCATCCCTGCCTTCCTGGTACATTTCCTTGTTGTTAAATAACTAGCCTTTGTGTTGAAATTTATTTGTAATCCTGGTGCATACCAGTTCGTATGGATACTGGTAATGATGGTGATTTGCCTTGGGAAGCATGAAACATGGCATAAGGCTTGATCACTTACAATCTATTGTTTTAGGTGACTGGTGCGAGAAGGAGAGATGGATTACATGTATGGACCAGGGAGAAACCACCTATTCGTGCCGGGTCCGGTTAACATTCCGGATCCAGTGATACGTGCCATGAACCGCAACAATGAGGATTATCGTTCTCCTGCAATACCGGCTCTCACCAAAACCTTACTTGAGGATGTTAAGAAGATCTTCAAAACCACCACTGGCACACCTTTCATAATCCCCACTACAGGTATATAGCCTAATTGGTACTGGTATTGCCTGACTAAAATATATATTCTCCCATTTCTAATCTTCCCTTTTCATAACATCTTTTCATAATCCCTTTCATTTATTGTTCAGTAAGGAGCATAAATGATTTTTTTATTGTTCTTTTTTCTTCAGGTTTAATGTGCTTTTAATATCTGTAATATGACCAAAATAGAAAGTTTTGTGGGCGAACCCCTGGCCATTTGCAAACTGGTAAAATACTAAGAACAAAATAATATAATCTACTTACAGGAACTGGAGCATGGGAAAGTGCACTTACAAACACTCTCTCACCGGGTGACCGAATTGTATCCTTCCTGATCGGTCAATTCAGTCTCTTGTGGATTGACCAGCAGCAACGCCTCGGATTCAATGTGGATGTAGTTGAGAGCGAATGGGGTCACGGTGCAAATCTCGATGTGCTTGCTTCTAAACTGGCGTCTGACCGCTACCATTCAATCAAGGCTATTTGCATTGTTCACAATGAAACTGCAACCGGAGTTACCAATAACTTGGCCACTGTTAGGAAGTTGCTGGGTCAGTGCAAAATACCAGAATCTTATTTTACCACACCAGTTTGGTAACACATCCTACCAGTTATAGTAAACAAAAGTTTGCTTTGAAGTGCATTTAGTACTGATATTTTACATGTATTACCTACCTTGCCTGCATTACTAACAAAGCTGACCCCTTACCAGCTACAGTAATAGTATGTAATTATTTTTACATTTTTACATTTTGCATAATCAAATCACTAATCGTAGAAGATTTATTCAACTTCAGATGATTACAATCACCCTGCATTACTTCTGGTGGATGGAGTCTCCTCGATTTGTGCACTAGATTTTCGCATGGATGAATGGGGTGTTGATGTGGCACTTACTGGGTCCCAAAAGGCGCTATCGATGCCAACTGGCATGGGCTTTGTTTGTGCCAGTCCAAAGGCCCTGGAGGCTGCCAAGTCAGCAAAGTCAGTTAGGGTTTTCTTCGACTGGAATGATTACTTAAAGTTTTACAAAATGGGGACATACTGGCCGTACACCCCATCTATTCAGCTGCTTTATGGTTTGCGGGCTGCTTTGGATCTCATTTTTGAGGAGGGGTTGGACAATGTTATTGAAAGGCATGCCCGTCTTGGAAAAGCAACACGGTAAGTATTTGTTCTTTTCATGTTTTATGAAATTTTGGCAAGTTTGAGAATTAGAATGCGACTAATGTTGTGGTAATGAATTGCTCTAGACAAGTTTTGTGGGTACATCAAAAACTAGAATAACAACTACTAACCTTGCTCCTAGAAACTATTAAGTACCAGAAATCAAATTGATTTTGGAGATGAGCTAATTTTGGTTTTCCAGGACTTAGCTTTGTTAGTGAAAAACGAACCTGTTCAAAAATTAGAAAAATAAGCTACCAGCAATCCTTTCTTGTTCCATTTTCAGCTAAAGAGTATAGCTATTTGTGGTTTCTGTTGCTTAGTTTTGAAATTAATAAAATGATCAACATTTGCAGGCTGGCTATAGAGGCATGGGGATTGAAGAATTGCACCCAAAAGGAGGAGTGGTACAGTGATACAGTGACAGCCGTATTGGTCCCACCGTACATTGACAGTACAGAGATAGTCAAGCGTGGCTGGAAACGGTACAACTTGAGTCTGGGTTTGGGACTTAACAAAGTGGCTGGAAAGGTTTTCAGAATTGGTCACTTGGGAAACCTCAATGAGGTAAGTAAAGCTTTTTTTTTTTTATTTATGTGTTTCTATAGTGAGACCATTTAAATTATTAGTTTGAATGCTAACCAATTTTTTTCTTCTTATTGAATTAAATTGAATACAGTTGCAATTGCTTGGTTGTCTTGCTGGGGTAGAAATGGTGTTGAGGGATGTAGGTTACCCTGTAAAGCTTGGAAGTGGAGTTTCGGCGGCTGCCGCGTACCTTTCAAACACCACTCCTCTTATCACTTCTAGAATTTAACTGTATCTTGTGTGCAATTATAATGTAAGAATGAAGAGGAACACTTTATTCTGTCCAGGATACTTAATCCCTGATTAATACTTAAATTAATTTATATGTAAATTCCATACTTCCTCGATGTCTTGTTACGGAACCCCCTTACCTTTTTGTTAGCAATTAATTGAGAAATTTTGCTACATGCATAATAATTCCGCGTCTCACAAAAAACAGAAGGAAAAAAAAAAACATAGGACAAATCAAAATTGGTACTACATCAAGCCATTGGTGTTTCAAACTTTCAATCGACAAGTCCGACTGTTCGATTCAGTCAGAAAAATCTGCTGCATTTTTTGCAAGCTCTCTTTCTACCACCCTTTTCAAAAAGCTTCCTTCCTCAACCACCATATGTACCGGTACAAAACCCAATCCATTCGCGACTGCCAACATGACCTCCTTCATCTCCCCTCTGAACTCCTCCAAATCCACCATACCATCACCATCCTTGTCAAATTGCTCAAACAAACCCTGGTACATTTGTACAACCTCTTCATGGCTTAGGCTAGGCTCATCCATTCCCCCAAAATGCGAACCGAGAACACTTAGACTCATCAACTCTTTTTCCATTTCGGCATATGTCAGCCTGCCATCGGAATCGGAATCTAAGCTGGCAAATCGAGTCTCAACTGATGTATTGAATGCCTTCTCATCCTCGATGAAGCCAAGAACCATTGAGCCATCTAGTAGTTCCACACTCATGTTTAAGTTGTTTCAATTCTCTTCTACTTATTTGTACTACTCTTTGGTTTGGAGAAGACACTGTGTGATGAACAACATATATAAGTAGACCTTGGTAGTAGGTTTGAGGTTGGTTCCTGGGGGTTTGGTAGAGTTCGTTGGGTATGTTATTGAATTGTCGTGTTGTCTGAGGAGAATTCTCCTGAAACAGATTAAAAGGTGGGTTGTTCAACCTTGAAAGAGTAGTATAACAATGACCCGTTTTAGGAATTAAACTAGAAAGGAAGGAAGTGCAACAAGGAGTTGGGATATTGTCATACGCAACTAATGGTCTGGGAAGGTTCGGGATTGGGTGCTTTTAATTTGGTTGTTTGAATTAAAAATCAAATTTAGGTAGATGGTTTTCAGTTTTCACCTCTTTCTATTACTAGAAACACACCTATACTCATATCAACTCCACAAAATTACACTTAGACAGACAAGCTCTATTTATTAACAGACAAAACTACACATACAGTATACATCCAAAAACAGACCAGCATTCAGCCAACAAAATAACTTCATCAAAGAAAAAAAGATTTCTGCTATCAAGGAATAATTTAAAGATCAAATAAATGAATCAGCTGTACAAAAGTAAGAAACACTCCATTTGGGTTACATTTTTACTTCAAATGTTTGACTAGTTTCATTACAGGTTTGACTGGTACGGCATGAGCAATTTGAAAATGGAAAGGCATGGGCTGCATTTACCGCATAATATTGGTCACACATATCGGTGTAAAGGTCTGACTGGTAGAAGAATTAAACAAAAGTTTGACAAAACAAACTTTAAATTGCAAAATGTAGCCAGGGGTGGATCCAGGATTTTCGTCGGGGGGGGCAAAAAAATATCGAATCGGGTTTAATTACCTAATCAGGTTTAAATCCATTAACCAATTGGGTACTCGATAAAAAACAATGTTTTAACTTATACTTTCCAATACTTTGACTTGTAATTTCTTATTCTCTGACTTATAATTCTAATTACCAATCAAAATTCAACAAATTTATTTCAATTTTAATCCTAAATTTAACTCGAATTACAAATCAAACGTCCAGAGGGGGGCAAAAAAAATTCTAGGGAGGAGCAGAATCGATCGGAACCAATAAATCTCCACTAAAACTCAAAATTCAGAGGGGCAGCTGCCCTTCTGGAATACACTGGGTCCGCCCCTGAATGTAGCTGATAGGCAAAGAAGGGCAAGGATGCACCATTTTCTGAAGGATATAAAATATTAATGCCATTGTAGAAACATGTATGAGTAATTTGAGGGATGTCGTCTTTTGGTTATTCAAACTTTAAAGACTATAATCTAAGTAATTTCATGTTATTATTTGATATTTCTAAACATGTATGATATTTCTAAAAAAAATAACAATTGAAAAATTCTCTTTTCAACTCATTATGCTTTGATGCATTACAAATTCTTTGATACTATTACATCATAAGAAATTAAAGAGAGTCTTCTGTGTTTTTGTTTCTTCATCCCAGCTCTAAGACCAACTCTGCTCCTTTCCATTTTGTCATAAAAAAATAATGTTAAGCAAATCCATCTTGTGTAGGAGCTTTGTGCACATATTTAAGGCCTCTTTTGCATAAAAACAGCCTGAAAGAATGGTCAAACAAATTTTTAATATAAGAGTCAGAACAACAACTTTTAATATAACAGTCGGAACAAAATTAATGATCTATTTCTAATTATAAGGTCAGACATGTAAAATTACTAGTTTGCCCTTGCAATTTCATCAAAAGGAATCCTCACATAGCATCTAGCAATCACTAACATGGAACAAACAAGATAAATGTCATCTAAGAGCACAAATTAAAAGCTATAAGCTAGCCTCCAATTTATGAAAATCAACCAAAACAATACCAAAATATCCAAATCAGACATCTCCGGTTCTGTCATAGATTTACAATTATTAAACCATGAGCTAAATTCATACATGTTGCAAAATTAATGTTTATCTCTCTCAATTTTATCATATTAGAAAAATAAAAGAGTATTCCAACACAAAAAAAAAAAGTTAAACCAGTTTGCAAGTGCTTCAAAATAACATGCAGAAGTTCCGACTTATGTATCTAATTCAAAGTTAACATTTTTTTTCTAAAATACCTAAGTTTTGCAACTATTATAGAAGACAATAGAATAAGAAATACCTGAACAAGAACAAAACAAAATTTGGTACCAGTAACAAGAAGTACCTGACAGTATGGTACCAGTAACAAAATTTGGCCAGAACTTCTGCTCCTAATTTGTTTCAGTGCATTGTCTTTTAGACCTTGTTATTATCCATGCCATATTGGGATGGTGATTGTTGAGGTTTTACCACAAATAATTTCCAGTATTTATAAAAATAGGGAAGCTACAGAATTGGGAGTAAATAGGAGTAGATAAATTTGGGTGCATTTGGCACTCTCCTCATGATATTATTGATCCGTAAAAGTCAAAATAGTCGATCTGAACAGTCTAACGTGACTTATATATACTTGCAAATTAAATTTTATATTTTTTAGAATAAAGTTACTACCTTTTGAATGGTCTAGAATATTTAGATCAAGTAATTTAGTTTTTATAAAAAAAAAAAGTAAAAAATAAATAGAAATATAAAATTTGATCTACAAGTACATTTTCATACGAAAATCATGTTGAAATGGAGATATTGATCCATAGTACGGACTTATATGTGTTATGCATAATGATGTAACCTCACTCATAGTGATACAACTCGCCAAAAATTCGTGTTTTATTCATTTTTTTTACGTTTCTGAACCAAACACAGAATAAAACACAAGAAAAAAGTATAATGCGTTTTATTCGCGAATAAAACACGAATTTTTTTTTGGGGGTTTTTTTGGGTTTCTTTTTTTTTTTCCCTTGTGGTACCGAATCTTTCCCAAATTATACCCAAATTACTTCCAAATCACGAACTTTTAACCCCACCAAACCAAACCCGAACTATTCGTTTGTGACTATGGCCTCACTCAATATATATACACATATGCCACGCACATTCAATTGGAGTCATTAATATTTTATAACAAAAGACAAGTGCCATCTAAATTAAAGCCATTAATTTTGTTTACTTATTTAAAATTTTCCTTTTTTCAAAGGATATATGAATTATAAAGCAAACTTTTATTCAGAATTCTTGATTTTTTTTTTCTTATCTATATGATGAAGTTAATACGTTGGTGACCGAATTAAACATTAATTTTTCATGTCTAAAAGATTTCTAACTTGTTATGATTTGATCAGTGTTCTAAATAGCGCGCTATAGCGTTTTTGGACCCCAAACGCTATGTTATGACATCAAAATGCGCTATTTGCGCTACGGCCGCTATAGCAGTGATAGCGGTCCGCTATAGCGCTATAGCGGTCCGCTATTTGCGCTACGGCCGCTATACAATATAGACTTTTTTAAGCAATTTATATGGACTTTAAATAAATATCAAAAAAAACTCAAACCGAAATTGAATTTGTTGCTACTTGCTACTGATGTCTCACTATTTGATTGATTGTTTCGACCTATTTCCAGACCAAATATCACATTTTGAATAACTAAATTGCACTGTTTACATTGAAATATCGATAGAATATGGTACTGCTGCAGTTTGGTTATGATTTTGCAGGAAATGGGCGAAAACCGACAAAAAGCAGAGTTCAGACATCTTCCATGCGGGCCGCGTCACACCTGACGCGGGTCGCACCACAGCCCAGCGCGACCTCAGACGCGACCCTCACAGCGCGCATCAGACCCGACCCGACGCGGGTCGCATCCGATCCATGCGGGTCGCGTCGAATTGACTGCGCAGGCCCAATTGAAGCCCAGTAAGACCTCTATAAATGGGACTGGGCCTGCGCGATTCAGAGGATCCAGAATTCACTTTTCAAACCAGGAGATCGGGACAGAGAGAGAGAGGAGTTGGCGCCAAGACAGAGGAAGGGCAGGAGCAAGGTGGATTCGGCCAAGATCTTCATTGGAGCTTGATCTTCCTCGATTCTTCTCCTCTCCATCATGATTTGCATCTTCTATCTCTCTTTTCTTCTTTCTTTGATCATGTTAGAGTAGATTTTCAGTTTTGAGGGTTTAGATGTAATCTAATGCTTTGTTTGATGATGAATGTTAATTGAATCTGATTTGTTAATCGTGTTTCTTGATTTTTGTATTGATTGAAATTGCTTGACCTAATTGCTTGATTGATTCTTGATTGTCTACTATTGATTGCTTATGGCATTTCTTTTTGTAATTTGGCCTTGATGTATCTTGTGGATTAGGTTTAGTATTTGAGGTAGGTCTAAGATCCGAAAGGTGAGATCAATAGTAGCCGAAAGGTGAAATTTCCATTAATCGAAAGAATAGTGGATGCCTTTAGTAAACAAGATCAAGAACTTAGGTTTGAATTGAATCTAGGAAGGTGAAATTGCAATTCCATACCAAGTCTATTAAGCCAATACACGAGAGTTGAGGTTCAGTGACATTAGGTACGGTCAATCGAGCCTTACACGAATTAAACAACCAGAATCAGTAATGTTCAGTGTCAGCTCCAGGACCACGCGGGTCGCATGAGAAACCATGCGGGTCGCGTCACGAGGTCGCATGTGAAAGCATGCGGGTCGAGTGAGAGGTCCAGAGTGCTTGAGGGCTACGCGGGTCGCGTGTGAGAGCACGCGGGTCGCGTCACAAGGGTCGCATACGAGAGTATGCGGGTCGCGTGACAAGTCCAGAGCAGCAAAGTTGAGGATGAAGTCTGAAACCCTCGAAACGCTTTGATTTCATAGATAATCCAAAATCAAACATTTACTTGCTTTCATTGCTTGCTATTACTATTGTTGATTGAAATTAGGACCTTAAACAAATTCAAACACCCTTCTCACTTCTAGTACCTAATTAGGTTAAGCCAAAATTCAGAATTTGAGTCGTCCCTGCGGATCGACACCCGATTATACTACTCGATAAGGGTTGTGCACTTGCAATCCTTATTCGTGAAGTGTAAACGCGGTTTTAAAAGGTACGCCCTCAAGCGTACCGAAACTTGCGTTGCGCTGACGTGCGAACAGCTACAGATAAATCAATTTGAAATTGGGAATAGAAATTGAAATTTGAATAGAAAAAAAGTCCAAACCAAAATTGAAATTTGAATAGAAAAAAAAATAGATTATGTCATGAATCATGATGCTTAAGATATTTTTAATATGAAAAATCGATAGTTTATGATATTACTATGGATATTTTGAACCGCAATTTGGACTTTGTACGGGTGAATATTATAATTTCTTAATTACTTTGGTGTTATTTATTGTTTTATGAGACTTTAGATAATGTTGATATTTAGTACAAATATTGAATATACGGAATGTAAAAAAAAAAAACGCTATGTGACATAGCTTCCGCTATAGCGACGCTATTCGCTATAGCTTTTTTTTGTAGCCTTCCCGCTATGACGCTATAAATGCTATTTAGAACCTTGGATTTGATAAATTCCTAACAGGATCTAAGTAAAGTTTTCTCTAGTAAAATTTTCAGATTTGTTGTTTAATTATATACTGTGTTCGAAATACGCACAATGTACGTAACATGTATGTAGTATTTTTTTATACTCCGATAGTAAAAATTATTGATGCTAGACAATGATCTAACATTAATACGGGCATGTAATTTTTTAATTTATATATTTTACAATAAAAAATATTGCCTCTCTTTTATGGGTGATCATCATCACACACATTTTGAAAATTGTAAATATATAAATATTAAATAAAACAAAAAATGCTAAAAAAAATAGCTAAGTGTTTAAAAAATATTATTTTTAATGTAGAAACACACAATTATCCAATCATTATTTTTATATGTTAAAATCAACTAATTTATTGTTAAAAATAACTTAACAAAATACAATGTATCCAGATCGAGGTGGATACTAAAATAGAGGATGGATTGAACATATTTTTCATCAAAAAAAATTATACAAAATTGTTAACTTGAGTAAACAAATGTGAAAAAAAAATAAACATATCTATCTCATAAAAAAAAAACAAATAGTTGGTACAACCATAGCTCCTGTTCTTTCCCCTCTATTGCCCAGGATCCTACCAAGTTATTTCAAAATTTTAAAAGCTAATTTTTTATTTGCAATTTGATCCATATGCATAATTAAGTTAAGTTTTCGTTTGTACTTTTTTATCAATTTGCAATTTGATCCGTGTGCATAATTACATTAAGTTTCTTTATTTTGCTCATTAAAACTTCAAAATAGATCATTTTTAGTACCAAATAAATGACATTATGTTGCTGGTTTTTAAAATTAAATTGTACTTTTGACAATAACTACCAAGTTATTCTTTCCTTTAATTACTTTGGAGAGATATTATTTGAAACTTGTTTATCTTGATAATTTTGATAATGTTGGTCAGATCAATGGAAGGTTGAAAATTAAAAAAAAAAATTATAGATAAATTGTTGGACAAGTTGATATCTTACTAATAAAATTCATTAAGGGCAATTAATTTCATATCATTAAAAAAAATTAAATCACTCGATGAACGATAGAAATATCCGTCAAATCTCATCATTTTCATAATCATGATATAACCACCAAATAAATCTTGTCTATATATGATGTTGGAAGTTAAAATTAAATTTTACTTTTGAAGATGTCCATGACTATCAAAATAAATAGTTTCCCATTTTGTTCTTAAATTATGATTCAAAATATTTTGGTTTCTTATTCAAAAAAATATTTTTTGATGTGTACATTTGCTCAATTATAGATAGGTAAATTAATGGTATATATAAACATTTCTGGTTTGAATTTATTTAATTTATTATTTCATAAAAAAAGGAAAGATCAATACCAATCACGCCGAAATTTTTATTAATAATATTTAAATTAATTTAATTAAAGAAAATGACATGGTTTTAATTAAATTTTCAGAAACAACATTTCCGCTGGATTATCCAACGGAATTTACGGTCAATTCCGCTGGATTTATCCAGTGAAATTCCATTGACTACTTTCCGCTAGATTATCCAGTAGAAATTAAATGCATTATTTTGATGAAAAACCATGTCATTTTCTTTTTAATTAATTTATATGTTATTAATAAAAATTTCGGCCAATCACGCGTTAACAATTTCATTGAAAAAATTAATAGGAAGACCAAAGCATGAACTGACTTTATGATTACAATTTAGATATCAAATAAGAAGCTTCTAAATTTCATCTCATCAAGGTCATACAAAGATGCAAGTCATATAGCAAAATCAAGCTTGTCAATAAAGCAAATAATTAGCAAATGATTGTGACGCCCAATTACTTGCCCTCCTTAAATAGAAATTAATTAAGGATCCGTATCCTCTGCATTAACTCAAAAGGGAATCTTTTGAGTTAATGAATTTCAACCATCTGATTTTAAATGGAGTCAATCCGATTCGTGTCTATAACATAGAGAGCTTTTTAATATTAGTGCAGATTTAGTTCGCACGAATCTTGAAACATATTGGACAGTTGAGATTCATTAACTCAAAAGATTCTCAGAGGATATGAATTTATTAATTAATAGGTCGTTCTCTTGCAATTCAAGAAAGCAAATAAAGTAGCGGATGATAGTAACGTTCCAACTTCCAACTATAAATGAATTTCATGTTAAGGAAATTTCATGTATATTTCTCAAATAAAACCTCTCATTTTATTTTTTTATTAAAAAATAAAAATATGTAATTTGTGTAAGAAAAATGGTTCATTTAGACATACGCTTGTGTGTGCATCACAAGTAAAAAAAATAAATCATTTGCTCTCACAATTGGCTAACTAGAAGATTGAACATTTTTTCTAAATAATCTATATATTTTTTAAATAAAGGATAAAATAGTATTTTATATATTTAATATAAGTTTTATAGAAAATATAACAAATTATGTAAATCTTTGAGTTTTTAAATTTTAAAAGAGTAAATATGATACTATGAATTTTAGAGAAAAAAAATTGAATATACATGAAATTTCCTCTTCTTTTTATTTTAGTGAACTGTAATACATTCGTGACAAACGTTTTAGTTATGATGTGTGTTTGCTGTCTGTTTGTATCGTGTATCATTTATATACTTTTATCAATTTTGATTATGTGGAATGTAAAAATTAAATAATTTTTATTGCAAATTTTAAATGAAACTAATTTCAATTAGCGATTTGTTGCAAATTGGAGATTACGTGAATTGCAAGAGAAGGAACTCGTAAAGCATCTACATCAGTAAAATTAAAATAAAAAAATAAAAATAGTTGTCAAGCACCAAATAGAAATTAAATTAATTTTAATTTATAAATCTCTGCACTGCAATTATTACTAAAAAATTCAAGCAACGGGAACGAGAGCCAATAGAAACTTTAGAAAGTGATTTTTTAAAAGATATTTTTAAATTAAAAATTACGCTACATCTTAAAAAGTAAATAGAAAATTTCAACGTACTTTTTGAAATAAAAAAGAAATCCCAATACTCTTAATTAATTTCTGTTTAACAAGGCCAAGTAAGCTTTAATTACTTTAATATAGCAAGAGGCTACATCTATGATTTTTCTTTTTTACTTTTGTATTGTCCCTAGTCAATAATGCGCTGTCAATATCCTCAAGTCAATGCTGAAGCAATCTAAGTCAAGTCAATGCAGCCACCTTCCTGAGTCTTTCGTATTTCGCGCGTAGCTTGTCCCACTAGATAAACTTCTGTCAATACCTGGCTCACAGCCTCCTTTTAGATTTGGATAAATTTATATTGAGTGGGTCCCAGTTATCTACGGTAAATGTGACACATGTCCTGTGCTCTTGGAGCAACCAGCATTGTTGTTCACTCCGGTCACTATCCACTAATCAGTACCAACCTTCACATAGTTTTCTGTGATAGCTTACATTATAAATTATATGTAGCAAGTTTATTTACGCACTTAAATTAACTATGTTTAATAGATCACTACACATATGTATACAAAATTAATCTTATAGAATTTCATACATGCCCACAGGATTGACTAGGGAGAACAAGTTTTATGTGGTATCTTACATTATGAATTATATGTAACGAGTTATTTAAGCGGCTAATCATGTTTAATAACTCGCTACAGATAAGTCTACAATATTGAGCTTAAAGAATTTCATACTCAGGACCTCAGGTCTTCACGTTTTCCAATTTGATTATATTGAATATTCTTCTTACTCTATCTAACCTTGATGAGGTGGAGCATTTATTGTTGAATTTTGCATTGCCTTTGTCTCGTCTCTCTCTCTCTTCCTTCCCTATTAAGCGTTCAAGCTGTATTTTCTTTCATTTTTGCTCCTAATTTGCCTTCTAGTTTCTTCTATTAGTTTCAAGGGTTTCTTTTTTGCGGAGGTTTATTTGTGAGTCAGTATTTGGTACGGTATCGTTATGCATTTTTTCTTCTTTTGGATTTGATATAGATATAGGTTCGATTTAGAATGTATTTCTCTAAATTTGACTGTTGAAAACTGGATTTCATGCCCAATTTGCAATTCAATTTTGACCAAATCTATCTCTATTCCCCCCAAATAAACCAGCTCAAATTGAAAGGAGAGGCATTACACCAGAAGTAATAAACAAAATTTGTAAATATTTCTTTTAATTGGGAGCTTTTTGCAAGTATAGATGGGAGCCAAAGAATCAAGACCAAGTAGTAGTAGTAGCAGTCACCAGTATGGTTATTCCAGTGGCTACGGGTACGGGAATACTGAGAATACCGCTGCGGGATACGGGAATAATAACCCGGGATATGGGAATAGTGCCCCAGGATATGGAAATAATGCCTCAGGCTATGGGGATAGGTATGAATCAAGCTACAGTTCTGGTTATTCTTCATATGATAATCACAGCAATCAAGCTAGAAATGAGAATAATAGAGGGAGAGTGCAAAACAAGTATTCTCATATCGGTGACGATTATCGGACTCTCAATCAGGTATAGAAATTTTCCTTGAATATGTATTTATGACATAATTTGGATAATTTTTTGATAATTTTTAATGAGTAGAGTTAAAATGCACTGTTGGTTTTGTGCCCCAACCATACCCCACATTTTTATCTCTGTTCTCAAAGTTCAAACAGTCGATCTGAACCGTTCAACATGATCTACATATTAAGATGTGCTTAGAGACCAAATTTCATATTTTTTGGAAATTATTAACTATTTTTTTATATAAGCACAAAACCAATGGTGCATTTTAACCCTCCTCATTTTTAATAATCTAGTCTATCCTTATTTTTAAGATATATTTTTATATCTTTATAAGGATTGTATGTGTATTATGTAGTATAATATATGGTGCTATTCATTATTGTAAGTTACTTGTACTGGAACTTGTGCTCAGCATTTTACTTTTTTCTTTTTTTTTTGACAAAAGTGGGTAAAATAACCCCACATATTTCATACTTTCTGGTATGAGGTGACAGAAAACATTGTAATTAGTTATAGTGTGGTAGGACCTTATGTACATAAACTTTCTTCTTTTATTAATGTAAAATTTGTTGGTGAGGTTTCAGCTCACTGACCATTAAAAAATAAATAAATATATAACCCCACAGATTTCATTAAAGAAACCATAATATCTAGAAGTCAGGTACCAAACTGGTACCCAACTTCATCATAAACGACTGCAAAAACCCGTTTCATATTTTTTTTTCTATGTATATTTATAGGTCACAGATGCTTTGGCACATGCTGGTCTTGAGTCATCTAACCTCATTGTTGGAATAGATTTTACCAAGAGCAATGAATGGACAGGTACCAAAAATGGGTCAATTTTTTATCCTCTTTTTTGTTTGGTTATTTATCCATTTGTTTGTGTTTAACTTTCTATGCATTTATTTATTCATAATGTGTGTTATTTTCTGTTGAGTTGAATACTTGACAGTGAAATTCATACTAAGATGAAAATATGTTGAATTGAGGTTTAATCAGTCAAATTTGGTTAATCTGAGACAAATTGCATATCATAATTTTCAGGTAAATTATCCTTTGGGAGGCGTTGCTTGCATAATATAGGGAATATACCGAATCCATACGAACAAGCAATTTCTATAATAGGAAGGACCTTATCAGTTTTTGACGAGGATAATCTCATACCTTGCTTCGGTTTCGGCGATGGTAAGTTCAATTAGTGAGTTCTTTAAATAAAAGAAAAAATTGCTAACCAGCCAATAAAATGGCATTTGCACACTTGTTGTTAAATAGAGAATTTTATTTTGTAAGGTTGGACTATCTAAAGCAGTCTTTAGGGAGAACTCGAATTAAGGGTATTTGTGCTTTAGGGCAAATAAATTTATATGCATTTTGTGTGATTTGCAGTTTAATTAGATTTCTTGGGGTTGACTTGAATTTTAGAAATGAAATTATTTTCATAAAATTAGAAACAGCCAAGTAATTTTGATTTCACAAAATTAAAAATAATACGCTTTTTTTCTTATTATTGCATGCACAGCATCGACACATGATCAGGAGGTATTCAGCTTTTATCCTGACAATCGGCCATGTAATGGCTTTGAAGAAGCCCTAGACCGGTATAAAGAAGTCGTACCAAACCTTCGTCTAGCAGGTCTGTCTGATACCTTCTCTGAGTTCCTCTACTTGAAATTCAAGATTTCTTTAATAATTATTGGATTTTACATTAACATGTAATTGTGATATAAACAGGCCCCACATCTTTTGCACCAATAATTGAGACAGCAATCGGCATTGTAGATAGCACAGGTGGCCAGTATCATGTTCTTCTCATAATAGCTGATGGCCAGGTTAGTACTTCATTCCCACAATACTCAGGGGCAGAACTAGAAAATTTAGAAAGGGGGCTGTAACGTAAAATGCATAATATGTGAAAATACCAAATATGTGGTCACTGAAATTTGAATCGAAATCTCTAGAATCACTAAATTAAATTGTGACCACTAAGCTACAAGCACACATTTAGCAATTTATTTGGGGGCTGAACTATATAAAAACTTTAAGAAAAATGAAAATTAAATTAAATTTCAATATACATGATTAAAAAATTTGAAATCATAGGGGTGGCTAAGCACCCCCTGGGCTTACCTAGATCCACCCCTGACAATACCTAGAAATGTAGCCTACCTATCAGGAGGTGTTACAGTAATCCTCAACAGTAAATTAACTAAAAGAAATATTGTGTGATGTGACATTTAATGCTTCTTGTAGGTGACAAGGAGTGTCGATACACAATCAGGCCAGTTAAGCCCGCAAGAAAGAGCCACCGTTGATGCAATTGTAAAGGCTAGGTAACTATAACAAATGCAACCCTCAAATTTCTGTAGTTTCTTCTTTTTCTTTTAGTAAGTTACCTCATTGGCTCCAAAGTATTTTACATTTCATATTTTCATCCTTAAAATCCTAAGCTCCTGTTTTGTTCCCTTGCCCTAGTTATCTCCTTTCAGTCAAGAGTGAGACTACTATGCATAGTGCATATTGGTCTGTACTATGGATCAATATCTCCATTTTTAAAGTTCAAAGAATCGATTTGAACCGTTCAATATGATCTCGATATGAAAATGTAGTTGTAGATAAAATTTTACATTTTTTAGAATTTTTTTACTATTTTTTCGATAGGTAGAAAATCACTTGGGGTATGTTTGGTTGTAAAATAAGAATAGTTTGAATAGCCAAATCAAGAATAGTTATTGTTTGTTTTATTATAATAGCTAAATCTCAAAACCGTACGTTTGGATCATGCAAGGATTAGTGCAAGAATAGCGATTTTTGAGTTAGTGGTTGAGAATAGTGTTAACCCGAGTGGCTTGAGAATAGCGCTAACTTTAGACTATTCGGGTTAGTAAAAATGTGTTTGGATTGTATAATTGGAATAGCGATGAAAGGAATGAATAAAATAATAATTAAACTAATCTAATATTTAAACTAATATTATATTACATTTAATATTTTTAGTAATATTATATTACATTTAATCAAGGTTCTAAATAGCGTTTATAGCGTCGTAGCGGGAAGGTTAAAAAAAAAGCTATAGCGAATAGCGTCGCTATAGCGGAAGCTATTCCAAATAGCGCTTTTTTTTACATTTCGTATATTCAATATTTGTACTAAATATCAACATTATCTAAGGTCTCATAGAACAATAAATAACACCAAAGTAATTAAGAAATTATAATATTCATATTGAACCCGTACAAAGTCCAAATTGCGGTTCAAAATATCCATAGTAATATCATAAACTATCGATTTTTCCTATTAAAAATATCTTAAGTATCATGATTCATGACATAATCTTTTTTTTTTTCTATTCAAATTTTAATTCCGGTTTGGACTTTTTTTCTATTCAAATTTCAATTTCTATTCCCAATTTCAAATTGATTTATTTGTAGCAAGTAGCAACAAATTCAATTTCGGTTTGAGATTTTTTTTATCTTTATTTAAAACCCATATAAATTGCTTAAAAATAAAAAATAAAAAAAAACCCATATTGTATAGCGCAAATAGCGCCGTAGCGGACCGCTATAGCGCTGTAGCGGCCGCTATAGCGGCCGTAGCGCAAATAGCGCATTTTGATGTCGTAGCGTAGCGTTTGGGGTCCAAAAACGCTATAGCGCGCTATTTAGAACACTGCATTTAATATTTATACTAATATTATATTACATTTAAACTAATATGTTTTAATACTAATATAATATTTTATTTAATACTAATATAATCTAATCTAATATTATATTTATTTAATATTAATCTAATATTTAAACTAATATTATATTACATATAACATTTAAACTAATATTATATTACATTTAATAATTAAACTAATATTATATTATATTTAATCTAATATTTAAAATAATATTATATATTTATATTACATTTAATATTTAAATTTATATTATATTATATTTAATATTTAAACTAATATTATATTATAATTAATCTAATATTTTATATAATACTAATCTAATATTTAAAGTAATATTATATTACATTTAAAATTTAAACTAATATTATATTACATTCAACACTTAACATTTACAATAATTTATATTACATTCAAGTTAGTGGCTACTCTACTACATAAGCATATGAGGGCATATGCTTATAAGTCATTTTTGTGTTTTCGAAGTCCAAATAGTCGATCTGAAGCGCTCAACATGTTCTCCATATTATAATGTGCTTGGAGACCAAATTTTACATTTTTTTTGAATTTTTCAAAATAGTGTTTTATTATAACAAAAAAAAATCTAAAAAAAAAAAATCTGAAAACACTGTTTTGAAAAATTCTAAAAAAATAGTAAAAAAATTTCAAAAAATGTAAAATTTGGTCTCCAAGAACATTATAATATGGAGAACATATTGAGCGCTTCAAATTGACTATTTGGACTTTAAAAACTTAAAAAATGACTTATAAGTTATAAGCATATGCCCTCATATGCTTATGTAAGTAGAGTAGCTAACCTCTACATTCAATTTTTAAATTAATATTATATTGTCTTTAATCTAACATTTTATTTAATATTAATCTAATTTGATATTATATTTATTCAATGCTAATCTAATATTTAAAATGATATTATATTACATTTAATATTTAAACTAATATTTTATTTAATACTAATTTAATCTAATATTATATTTAATACTAATCTAATATTTAAACTAATAATTATATTACAATTAACATTTAAACGATTATATTACATTTAATATTTAAACTAATATTATATTACATTTAATATTTAAACTAATATTATATTACATTTAATATTTAAACTAATATTATATTACATTTAATATTTAAAATAATATTATATTATATTTAATCTAATATTTTATTTAATACTAATCTAATCTGATATTATATTTATTTAATACTAATATAATATTTAAACTAATATTATATTCCATTTAATATTTAATGACTACAATATGATATTTAATCTAACATTTTATTTAATATTAATCTAATTTGATATTATATTTATTTAATACTATATTTTAAATTAATATTATATTACATTTAATATTTAAACTAATATTTTATTTAATACTAATCTAATGTTATATTATATTTATTTAATACTAATAAAATATTTTATTTAATACTAATTTAATATTTAAACTAACTCTAATTGAGAGGAATCAAATATTATATTAATATCACTAACCCCACTAGCTTTATTCTTGCTAACTCACCATTTATATGGGTTAGTAGAATAGAGCTATTCTTGAGCTAACCCAATTTGCTAATTTGTGTTTGGATCATCAAGGTTTGAGAATAGTAGAGCTAACCCAAGGTTAGCTCTATTCTTGGGTCATCCAAGCGCACCCAAAGGAATAGCCTATTCTAATAAGACAAAAAGTTTGGATTCACTATTCTAGCTATTCTAGCCTAACCAAACACTGAATAGGCTATTCCGAATAGCCTAACCCTAATAATAACTTATTCTCAATCCAACCAAACATACCACAAGTCTAAAGATTCTAGACCATTCAAAAGTAGTTATTTTGTTATACCGGGAGATTAAAATGATACAAACTGTGATGTTGAGGGACCAATCAGGGAACATTGAAATTTTAGGGTCAAAATAAGAAAAAGTGATACTTTAAGGACATTTGTATATTTTGCTCAACTATTATTGTTTTGTATTATCTATTGATTTGTGAGTACAAATGCAGCCAGTATCCCTTGTCAATAGTTTTGGTCGGAGTTGGAGATGGGCCTTGGGATATGATGCATCAATTTGATGACAACATTCCGTCCCGTGCCTTCGACAACTTTCAGGTTATTTTTATTAAATATTTTCTGGTACAGAAGCCAACAATTATTAAATCTAAATAGCACCTTGTGTTCAGTTCCATTTCTTTTCCCTTTTATTTTCTCTCTATTTATTGTATCACTTTGATTTTTTCTTCTACTTTTTGGTATTTAGAGAGATACTTGCAAAATTGCCAAGGAGTATATCTTTGAGCTAATCATATACTTTTTTTAAACCATTTGCAAACTTCCTGTCTTAAATTTTCTTATCTAAAATCAAATTAAACAAAAATTGAACACAAGTTACAGTCTCAATGAACAGATTATGAAGAAAATCTGTTACTCTAATAGAAAAACTCTCATTTTGTTCAACTTCACATTTTTTTTATCCCTTGTGTCTAGATTGCAAATTAATATTAAGAGTTTATGACTAAATCATGTTTGCTATTAAACTATGACCCCAAATTTTTGACACAAAAAAGGTGAAAGAGAGGACTAAAGGTGTGTTTTTTGTACAGTTTGTAAATTTCACCGAGATAATGTCAAAAAGCATCCCGACAGAGAGGAAGGAAACTGAGTTTGCGTTGGCTGCTTTGATGGAAATACCGTCCCAATATAAAGCGACAATTGACCTTCAACTTTTGGGGTATTTAATACCTGACTCGTTACTATTTATGAATAAGAGAGGAAGTTTTTGGTACCACAAAATACCACAACTTCACATTATATCTATATTTTAAAATATAAAAACCAAATTTGTTGATCTTGTTCATTTTCATTAGGGATATTTTCTTGTAAAAAAATTATGATTTTGGAATTATTAGTCATGGCTAAATACCGAAGAAAAATCAAGGGACTTTTAATTCGCTTAATTCCACAAAATAGTGTCATTACTTGACTAATCCTATGTTCTTAATTTGGTAATTTTATTATTTATATATTTTATGTAGTCGCCGAAGGGGAATTCCACCGAGAGTATGTCTCCCTCCGCCAAGCAGGAATAGTTATTCCCGAGGAAACAGTTTCAATTATTCCCGAGGAAACAGTTTCAATCAAAGGGCACCACCAACACCAACTCCAAGTTATAACAGCAGGCCTTCGACACCTCCTTACGGTTCAGAAAGTACTCTTGAAGATAAACTGGTAAATCTTTCTTCTTTATCAATGCAAGTACTAAATAATTTAAATAATTGTTCTGGTACACGGGGGCAAAATGGGGGGCTAAATCCCCCCTATGAAGTGCATTTTTAAATTTTTTTTCCTTTAAAATTTTAATTTTTACAAAAATTATTACTGTTAGTCCCCCTTATAAAATGAAATTACATGACACTTATTCATCCTGCCTCCCAATCTCAATTTTTTGGTTATGCCCCTGCTGGTACAGAGATTTAATAACATTATTTTTCTCACAGCTATGTCCAATTTGCATGTGGAAATCAAAGGACTGCGCATTTGGATGTGGACATCAGGTAAGATTAACTGAATTTTATGTTTCATATCATTCTATTTCAAACTTCATAAATTAAGCTCGTAAATTTCTAAAAAAATCACTTGATACCATTCGGAAGTAGTGATTTTCTACCTATATAAAAAGTAGTAAAAGATCTCAAAGATGTAAAATTTTGTCTCCAAGTACAACATTTTCATATAGAGATCATGTTGAACTGTTCGGATCGACTGGTTGAACATTAAAAATAGAAATATGGATCCAAAGCACAGGTCGATCTGTAATATGCATATTACCATAGCCTCACTATCATTCTATCTCAGACTTTACAAATTGATCTCATAATTTTCAGACTTGTTACGATTGCGGGATAAGCCTAGAGAAGTGTCCGCTATGCCAAAGCCCTATAACCACAAGAATCAAGCTCTATTGATGTGTAATTACTGAGTCGATTTAATGGATAAAAGAATTGTACTTGTAAATATGTATAATGAACTCTGATCAATTCAAATTTGCTTTGCATCAATTGAAGACATGTGCAATGCTTTGTATTTTTTTTTTTAGTAGCTCTTATGGTAGAGTTCATGATCATGCATAGTCGAGTGAAGGATACTTGTTTCTTATTTGAACAATGATTGTTTATTGTATTTTAAATAATGTAAACTATGAATAGATATATATTGATCTTTAAAATCAGAGATTTTCCCTTTATTGTTTACATCCACTAAAACACACAAAATCACACAATTCATTTTTTTTATTTTGACTTACCTGGGTTATCTGAAGAATAAAAAACAATATCCCTACTTGTAATATAATAAAAGAAACTATATCTGAAATCTAAATATATGCATTCAGTATATTAGATGAACCCAATTCAATGATTTAAATAGAGATATCAATTCTATATATTCTTTATGAAATCCGGATATATAGACAAAATAAAATTTACACATTTTTTAGGAAATTAAGTTAATCAACGATGGATCAATACACATTTCTAGTATTTGTACCCCTTCACATACAAGCTCTCGGATGCCGCAGCATCAGTGCTTCCTCCCCCATACTTCCCTAATGTCGCCTCGGAATTTGCCTTGCACCGTGCCAAAAATGCTGCCTGTGCGGCCTCGACATTCTCCTTCTTACCAGCCCATTTCTTGATGGTGCTCTGTTGCAGAGCACGGCCGAAGGAGAAGGAGAGTGTCCAAGGCTTCAGCACATCCAGTTTGTTCATCGCATCCAGGTTCAGTGTCGCTTGCTCCTCGCTTTGCCCACCAGACAAGAACACGATGCCTGGAACAGCGGGAGGGACGGTGCGTCGAAGGGCGGTGACTGTGTGCTCGGCTATCACCTCTGCAGCAACCTGACGTGGAGACAGTTTTGTAATGTGATGTAAGCGTTACCTAAACCTAGTTTTTGTTGGCTACTTTATTTTATGGTCTAGCAGTTTGATCATAGACAAGTATTGTGGCCAATAGTAGCTTAGATATACTGAACAAACACGAAAAACTACTAATGTTTACATCGTATCATTATTTTTACAAAGAGTGAGGCAATGGTAATTTGCAGAGCGCGAATCGGTATGTGCTGTGGAATCATATCTCCATTTTCAAAATCTAAACAATCGTCTGAACCACTCAACATCTCTCCATTTAAAAATGTACTTCGGGACAAAATATATTTTTTTAGAATTTTTTTACTATTTTTTTAAAAGATAGAAAATGACTACTTTTGAATGGTTCAAAAATCTTTAGATCGAGTGATTTTCTACCTATCTAAAAAAATTAGTAAAAAAAATCCTAAAAATGAAAATTTTGGTTTCAAGTACATTTTTATATGAAAATCTCTTTGAACGGTTCGGATCGATTGTTTGATCCATTGCAGGGACCATTCCGTACTTTGCAAAGTACCATAGCCCCACTCTCTGACAAATGTTGCATGCCAACTACAATACTTCTACTAACTGACAAAATGGATATATGAAAATATGATGATAGAGGATATAGCACAAACAAAACAATGCTATTATGTTGTGGGGCCATACCTTTGGGCTATCAGAGCCTGGAGTGACCATGTTAGGCTTCAAAAGAGTGCCCTCCAAAAGAACGTGGTGATCGTTCAACGCCTTGTACACAGCCGCGAGCACCTGCTCTGTAACCGCAGCACATTTCGCAATGTCATGGCTTCCGTCAGTCAGAATCTCAGGCTCCACAATCGGCACTAATCCGTTCTCTTGACAGATAAGCGCGTACCTCGCCAGGCCCTGCGCATTTTGCACAATCGACAGCTCAGAAGGCTCGGTCGGGCCTATCTTCAACACTGCACGCCATTTGGCAAATCGGGCCCCGGCTTCGTAGTACTTCTGGCATCGGGCCCCTAGTGAATCAAGGCCCTGGGTTGTAGTTTCACCATTTGTACCCGCAATTTCTACGGTACCTTTGTCAACCTTGATCCCGGGAATGACCGAGTTCTCCAAAAGGAGGTCAACAAATGGCTTGCCATCTAAGGTTTTTTGGTAAAGTGTTTCTTCAAAAAGGATGACCCCGGATAGGAAAGGTAGGGCACCTGGCGCGGTAAAAAGCATTTCACGGAGCGCCTGGCGATTGGATTCAATGTTTTCAACATTGATGCTGGCGAGACGTTTGCCGATTGTGCCTGTGCTCTCATCAGCAGCTAGAATGCCTTTGCCCGGCGTGGCTATGTATTTGGCAGTCTTGATAAGTTCCTCTGCATTAATTCAGAGAATGTTACTGTTAACAAGGTAAGGAAGAACAAATTTCTTGTTGGCATTTTTGGCATTTTTGGCATTTTTGGCTTGTTATAATTAGGTGGCACATAATCACAAATATAAAAGGCACCTTATTTTTATTTTAACCTTAGCTTAGGATATAAATATTGCTTGTAACTATGTTTAACCGAGATATCATTACATCTTTTTGTAACTAAGATAAGTCAAAAGGAATATAAATATATATGTAATCAACGCATTCTTTTTGTTGTAAATTTTTACCAAAATAAAAACCTAAAACAGTAATAATCATGATAAATTAATGATAAAGCACAGTTGACATAAGTTGCACTCATTTACTAAATAACCAGAAATTAATGATAAGCCCAGCTTATTTTTACTTTTCTTTATCAAATTGGCCCTACCTTTGAAAAAAGAAAATACTAGAAAGTGATTGGATTCACAGTTTTACCTGCATATTTTCCAATGAAGGCTGACATGTTTTCTGTTTGAGTTTGCTGGTCAATATAGAGAACTTCGCCGCAAAAGCAAAGCTAAATAGACTAGTGTCTTATATAAGCAATCAAAACATGGGATATACCATGTGAATCTATTATGCCAAACTGACACGTGTGAGCAGCTAACCCGTTGAATCCTATCATCCCTGGATAAAGCAATGAGTGGCCCAGTGGTATCACTTCATATAGTCCCATGAAAAATAAAATACTTGGTTTCTCATGTAAGTAAAATAAAAACAAAGAAATAAAGACAAAATGAGTGGTAAGGCTGTAGGGATAAATCTGCTGACGTGCACTTATCCAGCGAGAATGTAGGGAGGAAATGAATTGAAATCGGTGTAAAGATAGATTTTAACAGAGCAGTTTAGGCTTCATACAGCGCTTGAACTGTAAGATCAAAATAACATTGAATGTGATTCATGCTCTGCATGAAACTAAAATTGCTCTGTTAAAATCTTTTACCTGGCAACCGCAACCGCAAACGGAAAAGTGCATGTACATGTATTTTCATGCACATTTGCAAAGATAGTATTGACCGCACAGCTCGATGAATTCATATTACCTAAACTCAAATTTTGAGTTTAAATCTAGACCGTCTGATCTGCTGTGGCACGAATATTACAGAAACCCCGTACATTCCAGCTCAATTCCCAGGAGCTTGTCTAATAAGTTTTAACTAAATCCTTCCACAGATCTGTGGTTTGATAATTTTCATGATAGTTGTCACCAACAAATGAAAGTTTTAACCAGATCTGCATTCAATACTTGGTTTCATCTCCAGTAGAAAGAATCAATGTGTTGCCGTATTGAGAGATTCGGTAACATACATGAGAAACAGATATTACAAAAATCCACACTGATAATAATCTAATGAAAGATCAAGCACGTTCAACGATAGCATAATTCTTTGTAATATTAATTCAATAATTAAGCACAAAAACTCCTCAAAATGCAACTTCCCTTTAATCGACACCTGTCAGTATATCAACCCCTTCTTCCTCTTCCTCTTCCTCTTCCTCTTCCTCTTCCACTTCCACTTCCACTTCCTCTTCCTCTTCCTCTTCCCCTTCCCCTTCCATTCCCTCATTGTCACCTTTCTGAGGTGGCGACTGTGACCCATTTGCCCCATCACTACCACCATTAGCATCTCTCCTTTGATCACTATACCCATATGGTGCCTCTTGTTTATGAGAATTGGCATTTCGAGGACTTACTGGAGGCGAGACGGAAGCATGCCTAACATCAGAGACTAGCGGTGAGTCTGCTTGGTCAACAGACTGATCACGACCGGCACTGTGGCTTCGGCTCGGATAGGGGCTGTTGCTACGACTAGGACTGTGACTCAAGGTCCGTTCACGACTAGGGCTTCGACTGCGGCTTCTGACACTGCCACGCAACTTTTTAGGATTTGGGCTAGCAATGTCACAGGTTATATCAGGGCTAAGGCTATGGGTAGGGCTTCTGCTTTTGGATGGTGAATGGTCCCGTGACCGTTTAGGGTTAGGGCTTGGACTGCGGCTATTGGCATCTTCATAACTAGCACGTGACATCCTCGGGCTATGAGATGGATAATCAGAGCGGTCCCTCCTGGGGCTAGAACTATAATTGTCACGAGCTGTATAGTCAGTGAAAACCCGCTTAGGGCTAGGGCTATGATTGTCACGGGATGGGTAATCTGTGCGGTCCTCCCTCTTAGGGCTAGGGCTACGATTGCCACGGGATGGGTAATCTGTGTGGTTCCTCTTTGGGCTAGGGCTAAGATTGCCACGGGATGGGTAATCTGCGTGGTTCCTCTTTGGGCTAGGGCTACGATTGCCACGGGATGGGTAATCTGTGTGGTTCCTCTTTGGGCTAGGGCTACGGTTGTTGCGGTATGGGTAATCAGTGCGGTCCCTCTTAGGACTAGGGCTACGGTTGTTGTGGGGTGGGTAACCGGTGCGGTCCCTCTTAGGGCTAGGGCTACGTTTTTCACGAGAAAGATAGTCAGAGCGGGCCCGCTGAGGGCTACGGATGTTAAGAGGTGGGTAATCAGGGCGGGCCCGCTTAGGGCTAGGGCTGCGGTACCGATTATAGCTGCTATCCCTTTCACGAGGGACCTTGTCTCCAACCTTGTGCCCCCTCTCATTTCCCACCTCAACTCCATTATACCTGTTATAAAGTATTACAAATTCAACAGTTCATTAGAGACACGCAGACAGTCTTCTCTGTTATTTTAAGTGTTTCTACTTTGCTCTAGACCAAATTTGACAAAACTAAACAATCTGTCCTATAATTTATAAACACATTTTAAAAAAAATAATCCAAAATTCAAAGCCAAAAAAATAATCCAAAAGCACATTTAAGACTTCCAGGACCTTTTCAGATCTGGTTCTAAATGTAATCTCATCAGATAATATAACCAACACATTAATGCATCCAGGTCAATGCGCCCTACAAAACACAAGTTATAAATAACATATTTACTACGCACCTGCCATTGCTGGCATATGGAGCACGAGAATCATAACCCACATGGGACTGACGATCACCGTCAAATCTCCCAAAAACAGGCTCAGGTGCCCTGCCTCTACCAGAAATATGGTCACTGTTTCTCTCTCTATCAAGCCCACCAGCTGCAGCTCTGCTGGTTGGACTATCAACAGGTCTCCAACCACGGATGGGGCGGGTTGGCCTCTTGCCACCGCCACCTTGCAATGCAAGTGCCCTTAGCTCACGTGGAACCCGCTGCTTAGCCACCTCAAGGATCTTGATGAGATCCTTGGCGAATCTTGCTTCCTTCTGACAGAAGAACGTGTATGCCACGCCAGTTGCACCAGCTCGACCGGTACGGCCTATCCGGTGCACATAGTCTTCTATTCCAGTAGGGAAATCATAGTTGATCACCGCCCTGCCCAATACCAGACACAGATTAGGAAAAAAAGAGAAACGAATGAGGAAGAAGAATACAATTGGAGCAACTTTTAAAACTGTTTGTCCCCCAGATCTGCTGAACAAAGTAAACCCCTTAAAACCTGATAATTCTTAGCAGCAACAGATATGAAACAGAACTCCTTTAAACTGCAGATTAACTGCGTGTTTTTCTTATAATCTTTTAGATATAACCAGAATTTAGCCCAAAATATTTACAATTTAAAAAATAAAACCTCAAGAATCCCAGGTTCTAAGTTTCAATATCAGTTATATGCACATCACTACCTTGGCTGTTCAATTGGCTCTTGATATTGAAGGAAATAGATATGGAGTCTTTAGATGATAAAATTATCTCTTTACCTTATATCCTTAATGTCAAGACCACGAGCAGCAATGTCGGTGGCAATAAGGATTGGGGTGCGTCCAGAACGGAAGTGGTTGAGCACCCGTTCTCTCTCACCTTGGGACTTGTCCCCATGAATCACTGACACTGGGAATTGCCGCACCAGGTTGTGTGCCAGCTGATCACACATGCGCTTAGTTATGCAAAATATCAGCACCTTTGCCCCTCTCTCCTGCGACCTCAATATCTGCTCAACCCTCCTTAACTTCTCTGTCTGTATTGTAACCTCCACATTCTACATACACATTTTTCATATTAGAATCAGTCGTTCATCACTTCATGACTCCTATGTAGGGGTGTTCATTGGATCCAGTCTATTTGGCTTTCAACGGAACTGACAAATTTTGGATTAAATGGTTCTGTTTTTTGGTTTAAAAGGTTCGGTCTGGTTGAATTTTTTAATTAATTTGGTTTTTTATATTTGGTTCAGTTTAATCTCACTAATTTCAGGTCAACCAAACAAACCGAAATTTACTTGATATTTACTTGAACTAATTCGGCATTCAATATTTGGTTCAGTTTAATCTCTCTTATTTCGGATCGACTGATAAATATCTTAATATTTATTTCCATGATTATTAAATGTATTGAGTTTTGACCTTTTGAAATTTACTCTCTCATTTTGGTTCAACCAATTAAACCAAAATTTAATTCAGTTTTTTCAGTTGACAAGTTAAATTCGATTGGTTCGGTTAGATTTTTGAGAACCGAATGAAATTTTGCTCTGACTCCTTTCATTTGGTTTTAACCGAACTGAACATTTGAACACCTCAACTCATTTGTACTGCTTGAAAGAGTAATAGACTTGCCTGGGTGATGTTACTATTGGCTACAAGCTCATCGACGCGGCCAATGTTGACCTGAACAGGACGCACAAGCAGATCCCCAGCAATTGCACGGACCTCCTTGGGCCAGGTGGCAGTGAACATGAGGGTTTGGTGGCGCTGTGGCACCTCCTTTATGATCCTTCGTATTTCAGGCTCAAAACCCATGTCCAGCATCCGATCCGCCTCATCCAACACAAGGTAAGACACCTGGCGAAGGCTCAACCGTCGCATCTCCATTATGTCCCATAGCCGCCCTGGTGTCGCAACCACTATGTCGACCCCGCGTTCTAGGGCTTTCAGTTGGGGTCCTTTTGGGGCACCACCATATAGACACTGGTTTCAGTTGGAAGTTCAGCACCTAGCACTTTACAGTGAATGGTATGTACTAAATTTGGAACGGGGAAAACCAAGCAAATACCGTGCAAGAGATATGTGCAGATCGGCTGAACTTGACAACCTCTGCTTCGATCTGAGTGGCAAGCTCTCTGGTTGGAGCAAGAACCAGAACTGTGGGGCCCACTCTAGGGTCATTGCGCAACCGCTTAATGCGAATGAATCCAGGGAGGAGGTATCCGAGGGTCTTGCCTGAACCTGTCTTTGCAACAGCTACAATATCATTGCCCTCAAGAGCAATTGGCCACGACTGTGCCTGGATTGGAGTTGGATATTGGAACCCAGCTTGGAGTAACTGTTCAAATTCATAAAAAAAAACACATAAAATCAATTACATTGCATGCAGATACTTGAATATTTAACTTCAATAGAAGAATATAAACAAAGGGGAAAAGGTACAATTGTGCTGTGGTATGTCCCAGAAGTAGTTAGTTAGTTACCAGCTCCTCAAGGAAAAGGGTGTGCTTTTGTTTGCCAGAACGCACATCATAGCAGTTGTGAAAAAGCTGACTCTTTGTTTGGTGGACCCGCATGACAGCGGCTTGCATGAAAAAGGGTCCATTTTGTGTGGAAATGCGAACTAACAGTACTCAGTGTTAGACCCCACTCATACTGACGTGAGCCGTGATTGTCAAGAAGTAGCATTTCTCAAGCAGGAAGAAATGCCACAATATATACGATACATTTCCATGTGGCATGTAGTATAAAACCCGACAGTTGTGCTGATATGCAACCCAACTGTCAGGAGCTAGGCATCGAAGCAGGAAACTGGGATCAACTATGACCCGTGCATGGCAGGTCAGTTCAGTCCTTGCCAACCCGTTCCTAATGGGCCGACAATTTGACCAGGAAAAGCGTTAACTCCACAGCCGCGCAATTGGCCACAGATACAAATCCCAGCAAATCAGGTCAAGGCAGGCCCACAAGCACAGGCCAGGCACGGACCCAAAGTGAATGGGGCCATCCTGAACTGTACGACATTGGCTCCATCATGGAGCAAATATCGCACCTGGGACTGACATAGATGCAAAAGAGAAAAAAAGAAAGATGAAAAAGAAAGAACTCAAATTTTACAGCGAAGATAATTTCAACAGAATAACTCGTCCAGCCTGATATATAGTTATTTATTTATTTTTAATATTATTATCTAGGATAAGGAGTCAATGTGAAAGGCATATTGGTTTGATATTATCTAGTTAAAGGGGATAAAATGCTATAATCAAAATTGATTGTACCATAGAACTTCAAATCAAAACAATAAAAAAGGAAACTGATAAGAATAATCAATTGAAGTTTTTCGTGTGCTACTGAAAGATGGGAGCAGCAAAATGCAAGAAATATAAATACCTCCTTAAGTATCTCTGGTGGTAAATTAGCAGAATCAAATGTAGGAAATGGCGCGGGTACGTTGTCACCCTAAAAAAAGATTATCAAGAGCGCCAAATATTAACAAAAAAATCATAAGACAAAATTACAATGAATATGTGCAAGTGAATAGCATTTAAACATGTTGCCCATTGATGTAACAACAATTGATCTAGGTTGAGTTTCTTATTTAGAGAAAACATTTGGCAAATCCATTTAATGGAATGTGTAACAGTGCAAAAATACAAGTACAATATACGTACAATAACAATAATCTCATGGCGCTGACGGTATACTTCAGCAGACCCAGCATCTACACCTGTCGGATAATCCCTCCTGCTGCCAATAGATACAGCCCTAGGATCCCGTCCATACACATCCATGCTGCCGCCTCTACTACCTCCTCCCTGTAACTAAAATTTAAATCCTACATGATCTTAATATAAGCCATATATTCCAGGCAAATTTCTCCCATAAACACTATTCTAAGAGTTAGGGTTACGTTGTATGCTATGTGTCTATCCTATATTACATTCCATTCTGGTGACAGCTCCTACTTCTAATTATTCTGATCAATAGTGTACTTAAGAGGAAGTTTGATGGTGTAGATCAAACAATATTAGGTTAATATCACCTACGAGGCTATGGTACTATGCATAGTTTTGTATTGGTCCGTACTATGGATCAATATCTCCATTTTCAAAGTCCAAACAGTCGATCTGAACCGTTCAACATGATCTCCATATGAAAATGTACTTGTAGATCAAATTGTACATTTTTTTTACTATTTTTTTAGATAGGTAGAAAATCACTTGATCTAACAATTCTAGACCATTCAAAAGTAGTGATTTACTACCTATCTAACAAAATCATAAAAAATATAAAATTTAATCTGTAAATACATTTTCATATGGAGATCATATTGAACAGTTTGGATCAACTATTAGAACTTTAAAAACAAAGATATTGATCCATAGTACGGGCCAATCCACGCTATACATAGTACCATAGCCTCACTCTAATATCAGATCTAACATTGTTTATAAATACTATCCTCTAGATCTGCTCCATATCCCCCATCTAAAGGCCTCCAGTTCCTATGGTTTTCACACAAACAAATTTCTTGTGAATATGGAACTAGAAGCGCAAAAAAAAATTGAGGGAAAGGAAAAAAAAATACCTGATGAAAGGTTTTGGCGCGAGGTGCGTACCGGTCATCAGATTCATCAGGGGAGTAGCTCCTTCTCCGGCGGCGATCCGGTGCTGCCACGGCGGCCGATGAGATGCCCCGGTACGGAGGTGGAGGAGGGAGCTGATCTTCCAACGGTAAGGGTCGCTCGTACTGTGTCACATCCGTCTCTGGATTCCAGTAGTACAAGTAACCAGTGCTTCCATCTACTAAACCTCGCCATGGTTTAGGCAGAGTTGGATCCTCAGGTGCGTAACGAGGCGTTGCTCTACCACCACTCATGGAAGGAGACTGGCGGTGCTCTTCTCGTCGATCGATCGAGTGAGGAGGAGAGAGCACGAGAGGAGGCGCAGGGTACTTGCGTCTCTTTCGAGCTAGGGTTTCAAAGCGGGGAATTGGGGCACGCATCTATCTAGGTCTTTTTTACTTGACCTTGCATTAATGGATTGGTGCCTATTTGTTGTTCTTTCATACTTTCACGAGTATTCCCTCACTACCTGAATTCGTATCACCTAAGGTAACAGAATATATCTGTTTAAATCAAACTGTACAAACAGAATCTGCACGAATATTAATGAAGACCTGGGCGTTTCACCTCGGGACGGATTGGCCCGAATTCTGATCGGACGGTGGAAATCTAAACATAAATATTCTGTTACCTCAAAGGTACTGTTTCCTCACTACCGGACCCACGACCCAGTAGATCTATTCTCACGGTCAAACCAATTTCAGTCAGGAAATAAATCTGCTGTTATTCCATAAGAAATACAGGAACCTGTTATTCAGATCACAACCGTTCAAATTTTTCTATCTGCGAATATCAAGGAAGAAAGTTTTCCAAGCGCGAATCTGATCGAAGATCAACGGTTGTGATAGGAATACCAGGTTCCTGTTATTCATTTGGAATAACAGCAGATATATTTCCTGTCGGTCAAACTCAATTCAATTCCGCGTTTATTTGGAATAGAGGAGTGTTCGTTTTGAGATTCGTGCCAGAATAACCGACGACTCAGATCTCATTCTATCCGATCAGGTATTGCACTGAATCTGAATTCTACTTTCACTGTTCGGATAGAAAGTTGAATCAGATGTTCTTGAGCTCACTCTGACAAACAAATGCACTGACTTTGAAAGTTTAATTCCAGAACCTATTAAATTGGATTTAAAACACTATTTTCAATCGTTAAAACCGATTTACTCTACAATTTATTATAAAGAGTGATATATTAACATGTAAAATTTATAAATTTTGAAATTAATATAGTATAAAGTCGAGCAGTTAAAAAATAATAAAAAATAAACGCACTAAAATTACCTTACAAAGTTTTTTTTTAACTTTATACTAAATTAATTCAAAATTTTATAATTTTTTTATGTAATGCATCACTCATGAAATTGATCAATTTTAATGGTTTGAATTTGTTGTTTGAAGTCAATTTGATAGATATAGAAAATAAGATCACTAACATATTTAGTGAGCTTAAGAACACCCCAGTTCTACTCCGAATAGAAAATTATTATAATATATGTGAGCTGCTTTGAGCCCTTGACAACTAAAAAAATGGAAGAAATCACATTACATTGATTATCTTAATATATTTGTCAATCAACTTATATAATGACAAAAATAAAAAATAAATTTATAAATATATTATTGAATGTATAGAGATCACCAAATAAGTTCCATATAATTGGAATATTATTTGATACATTAAAGAACGTTAATTTTAAACAAATTATTTGAATGATAAAATATGCATCAAATTTTATTATTTTGTATCGGTACAGTATGCGTAATATGAATATCATCGACTAGAACTAGGGTGTGTTGTGCTCATCAAAGGTTTTGGTGAGCACAACTCCTAAATCTATCGGATTGACTTCAAACGAGACGAATCCAAACCATTGAAACCGATCTACTTCACGAGTGATGTGTGTACATGTAAAATTTTCAAATTTTCAAATTCATTTAGTCCAAAGTTGATGAAAAATGTTCGAATTCAAGCGGTCAAAATTGATGAAAAATGAATGCATGAAAATTACTCCTAAATCTTTATTTTGGTGCATTCATTTTTGATCAATTTTGACCTCTTGACTTTGGACTAAATGAATTCGAAAATTTCAAAATTTTGTATGTGCACACATCACTCGTGAAGTAGATCGGTTTGGATTTGTCTCGTTTGAAATCAATCCGATAGATTTAGGTGTTATGCTCCCTTTGGTGAGCACAACACACCCTAGTTCTACTCAATCATCTATATAATATTACATTTTAAATTTAAACTTATTTTTTTATAAATACCAAGATTATTAAATGACCCTCATTTATTTTTGAAATTTTGATTGAAATGCATTTTTTAAGTTTTCTACAAAGAAAATTGTTACATATATCTACTTTAACTCCGATATTTCATAATTTGTGCACTTCGGTCAACTTATTTTTTTATTTATTACCTCAAATTATCTATAAAAATTGATGTAATTAAACTCTGCATATTCCTAATTATCACTTTAATTTATGATGCGGCTATATGAAAAAAAAAATTATATAAATGAAATATTTTAGTAACCAAATAAGTGAGTAAAGATTGAAAGTTAAGTCACTCGACTATTTAATATCTACAAGAAATCTTCATCTATACAATCTTAGTAGTCCCAACTAAGTTTTTCAAGAAAAAAAAAATCTTCATCTGAATTTTGAACATGTGATCTATATGGAAAATATTATCTTTTGTCGTTAGATCAAAGCTGATTTTCACGTATCGCTATTCAGAAAACATCTGTTAGCATGCACTAAATAAGGTCACCAAAAATTACCTTAATAATGAGTAAAAATTAGTGTTTAAGATGGCATCTTAATTTTCAGATAACATACTATGTACTAGACTAACAGTCAATTAGCTTTGAAGAAGATCATGGCCGTGGGACCCACCTAAGGATTAATTGGTCATTAGTGTTTCACCATTTTTCTTTACCTAAATATAGCCAAAGAAGGTTAAAACCTCGTTGAAATAAACAAATTACAGCTCTCTTTTGAGTTGTTCAAATTGTACTGTGGAATTATCCTTCTCAAGACAAAATGTAATTACCTATATTTAACTTTTTATCTCCTTTGCCTGAATATCTCTTTGTTCCTCAATCCTCACTCATAATTTTGCTTGATCTTTGTAGAGGCCTGTAAAAAAAAAGAGGCAGAAAGAATAACAGGAAAAATATCATCTCATATATGAATTCTTAATCTACATAGAATATCTAGAAGTTCAGAATGATTAAGAGATTGAGATCTCGAAATGCAACGAGGAGAGTTGAAGAACAGAGCTTGTCAGGTGCAGCTCATAATTCTTCAATGAGCTCTGATACACCGCAAGATGAGTCAGCAAACAATACCAAGCAAGCCCCACAAAGCTCAGTGGTCTCATTTTACGAAACAAAGATAGCCGGTGTGCCCCGTCAGGTCACTGTCTCATGGAACAGAAGCCTTATCAGTCATTCATTCTCCATCTCTGTCGAAGGAAGGGAAAATGGACCCCTATTATGTCGTGTTGACCTCAAACCATGGCCGTTTCGGGGTCGAAAGGGCTCAAAAGAAGAAGACGTTGATGGTGATCGTGTTAAGATATTCTGGGACATGCGATCGGCCAAGTTTTCAGAAAGTCCCGAGCCCATAAGCGGCTATTATGTCGCAATTGTAAGCCAAGAAGAAGTCGTTTTATTACTTGGGGATTCAAAGAAGAATGCTTACAAGAAGAGCAAATCGAGGCCTTCATTGGAGGACCCGATTTTGCTTTGCAAAAGAGAAAGCGCGCTTTCTAGAAGGAATTTCACCACACGGGCACGGTTCAACAGCGGAAAAAGAAAAGAGCACGACATTGTCATTGAGAACTCCGTGCCGGGATCGAGGGATCCCGAGATGAGAATAAGCATAGATGGTAAAGTTCTGATCAATGTCCAGAATTTGCACTGGAAATTTCGCGGAAGTGAGATGGTTTTTGTGGAGCAATCGCCAGTGCAGGTGTTCTGGGACGTGCACGATTGGGTCTTCAACGGACCGTGGTCACAAGCATTCTTTGTTTTCAAGCCGGGGGAAGCCGAGTTGGCGAGAAACTATGCTGATGACGGAGAAATGTTGTGCGATTGCGATAATTTGAGCGGGTTTTGTTTCTTTTTAAATGCATGGAGGACTGAATGACAGAGATTGAAGAGTTGGCTGAGGTAGTGTCTGAATTTATTGGTTGACAATAAGGTAGAGAATTTTGTTCTAAATTTGAAATGAGAAGCATTTCATAGTTGAATCCTGTTTAATTCTTGTATATAATGGAGGAAATGATGAAAGCTTGTCCAATTATCTTTATCTATCCTTCATATACACATTGCACATATTTACTCAATTATGTAATTTTTGCTCAATCTTTCTGAATAGAAAAAAAATTAAACAAGTTGCGTAAATCCGCCAAATCAGAGGGAGGAAACGGTAATTTATACACTGGTAAAACAAAACATGAACTGAAATCTACATGGTATTTCTCATGATACATGAACAGAGTAATTAACAACACTACAGATTCAAAAATTCCAGAGTTTTAACTGGCTTATTACAACTTCAGATCTAAACACTGTTAATTATATGGAACCAAGGGGTTAATATGGACCAAAAAAATTGACCATACAAGAATTTTCTTGCTCCCATTAAAACTAAAAAAAAAATTTGCTAACAAGAAAATACATTACTCCTATAACCCTCTGAGACCTCAGAATATCCAGTTTGCAGTAAGGCTAAGAAACATCACCAAAACCATTGTACTTCAAACATTATGAAAATGACCAAACCACCCCTTTTTCACTGCTTTACCGGGAACACAAGACATTTCTTATTAAGACATTTTGAGCATCTAAATTAAATAACAAAAGGGGATAAAAAAATTAATAAATGACCTTATTCCATGACAGCAACACCCCCAGCTGCCTTAATCTTCGCCATAATCTCCGTGGCCTCCTCTTTTGTGACCCCTTGTTTAACCACAATCGGTACCTTTTCAACCAGCTCTTTGGCCTCTTTCAGGCCCAAATTCGTAAAACTCCTCACCTCTTTTATCACCTTAATCTTAGATGCCGTATCAAATTTCTCTAACTTTACATCAAATGCCGTCTTCTCCTCTTTCTTTTTCTCCTCTGACTTCCCAGGCCCAGCAGCCTGGGAGGAACCGAGACTCAACCCTTGGCCAGACAGAGTGCGTGGTAGAGGCTGGTTGAGACAAAGGAGCAAGGCGGGCCCAATTTGCTTTATTTCTCCGGGCGGTAGGGAGGCAATGCGGTCAGCTAGGTCAAGGATTTTGGAGGAAGGTGGTGGACTTGGTCCATACGGGTCATAGACAGGTGGGTAGGTGAATTTGTTTGTGGGATCTTTTGGTGCTGATGGGACAGCATCAGAGAGGTAACGGGACAGTGAGAAAGAGGCAGGTGTTACTGGTACGGTAATGGTACCATGTACACGTTTTAGAAGGCCCAAAACCTTCATGGTTGAGTAAAAGAGGTATTAAAAGATGCTGTCTAGTATGTAAATACTAGTTGGGGAAAGTAACAATCTTCAGGAGTTTATAACCTGGAGAAAAAAAAAAATCATTATTTTAATACTAGAAACTCTTTTTGTTACGCTAATAACTCTGCAAAAAGAACAATCTCCCTTACCCAAAACATGGAAATAAAAAAAGATTCCCCATTTTCAAGGAAAATTTGTTTCAAATTATCGTTTCTTTGTAGTAAAACAACTCCTTAGAGTGCGTTCAGTTCGTTTGCGTTGAATAGGGATCCGTGGCTTAATCAAGGGGTAAATATATTGACAGAGCACTTTTTGTTTCATACAGCGCACGAGTCATATGCAGCACTGTTCTGGCTCTATTGTCCGTGCGCTGCATGAAGCAAAAATTGCTCTGTCAATATCTTTACCCTTAATCAAGTTCTATGAAAAGAACCTAGGAAATGAAATAGTAAAATCAATCAAAGGCCAATTAGCCTTACTACTGGTTCAGCATTGGTTCTCCTTAATTGTTAGTACTGGTACAGCATTGGTTTCCCTCATTAGTTTGGAAGCTCAATTAAAAATCAAAATCAGACGCAAATTGTGACACCAAGCTGAAATAGATTAATTTCATCCCAAAAATACAAAGAAGATATTAAATCCGTGCATGCCTTCTACCCTCACCATGCATTTATCGCTACTTAGCATCGATTCGAAATAAGAGATAAAAATGATATTAAAGAATAGATCACCGTTGGATCGGCTCTCTCGCCATTCGCCAATGGTCTAGCAGCTGCTTATTCCAAGGAAGCTCGCAAAAGAATCCATAATCGAAAAGAGAGAGGGTTTGAGAGAGAGAGAGAGATGAAGCTAGGGTTCGGACTTTAATTTCCATAGAAGGCCTTTTTTTAATGGGCTTATAAACAGCGGAGAGAAGAAGCCTTACTGGCCGGGCCGTTAGCGGGTATAGCTTTATTCTCTCAAACTCAACCCGACCCGACTTGGATATAATGTGGCCGGTATAATTGGAGTTTTCCCTGAGGTACCTGAATTCGGATCCCAAACTCAAATTTTGAGTTTGGATCCGGATCATTCAATCTGTTTTGGCACGAATGTTAAAGGAGTTACGTACATTCACCTTGAATCGAATTGACCGATCGAAATGTTCGAATCTAAATTCAAAATTTGAGTTACTTCAGGGAATCCGGACTCCAAGTATCTAGGGAAGTAGAATATTTGTAGCCAAGTCAAAAGAGATAGGAGTAGGTCCGATACCCATCGGACCTACATTTAGGTTCAATTAGCTCTAGAACCGTACGATTAGCATCAAGATTTATGCGCACGGAAATTGATACAGACTTGCACGGATTTTGATACAGAGCACACGAATCTTAATGCAGATCGAATGGTCATCACACCCATTGAACCAAGGTAGGTCCGATGGGCATCGGACCTACTCTGATTCCAAGTCAAAATCATTTGAGTACCTATTTCTGATTCAAGTTTTTTTAATGAGTAGGGTTAGAATATCTGTTGGTTTTGTGCCTCATCATGCCTCAATATCTTTATTTTTATTTTAAAGTCTAAATAATTAATTTGAACTGTTCAACATGATCTTCATTCTAAAATATGATTGAATAACAAATTTGATAAATTTTTAGATCTTTTTTACTAATTGTTTAGAGAGGTACAAAACTACTTTTTTGAATGGTCCAAAATTTTCTAAAAACAATGATTTTGTACCGAGGAGGGATCGGATGACACCCTACATTTTCAAAGTCCAAACAGTCGATCCAAGCCGTTCAATATGATGGATATATTAAAATGTGCTTGCAGATCAAAATTTACATTTTAATATGAAGATTATATTGAGCGGTTCGGATAGACTGTTTATATTTTAATAATAGAGATAACTATGTTGGGGCATGATGGGTACAAAACCAAAGGGATATTTTAAACGTACTATTTTTTAATATACATGTTGTATTTTTAAATATTTAAGTAATTACCTAGTTTGACGAAACTTTTTGTCACGATCGAAATTCAAACGTTACATTTCGTCACACTTAGATAACCGGAATGTTTCATTCTGATTTTGTAATTTTAAAAAAATAAAAATGATGCTATTCATTTTATTTCAATATTTGTAATGCTATGAATATAAAAATCGGGCAAGACTTTATCCAAACTAGTGCATTAAAAAAATCTGATTTAGTTACTTTATCTAAACAACTTTAAAAAAATAATAGTATGTAATGAGGTTACAGATTAAAAAATCCAACTAAAAAATTTCTCGTTTTTTTGTTGAATAAATTGATGCCTAATCACTAATTAAAAAAAACAATAGCATGGAACGCTAAGATGATTCAATTTTTGGACTGAAAATCTGATATTTAGTATGCTATGGATCCAAATATGTTGAAATCCGAGATCATCAACAGTAACCCTGAAATTCCTGAAATCCCGAATCCAGCCATTGAATTGTTTCGAGATGCGTACACAGAAAAACCAGCTGTTTCGAGATGTGTGCATAGAAAAAATTGGACGGCTGGATCTCGGATTTCAGGAATTTCAGGGTTAGTGTTTATGGATCTCAGATTTCAGCTGATCTGAATCCAGTATGCATCTCGAAAAAAAAATATACATGGCTTTATTGCAAAAGAATGTTCTATAGCTTAAAAAAATTATATATTTAATGATTGAGGAAGAATTATTTGACAACAGTTATTTTGATAATCTTAAAAAGAAATAAAAAAATCAAATAAAATCGAAAATGAAAATTGATTTAGGTATGTTATTGGATTCATAGATAGCCTAACAATGAAATTTTATGCAATTTAAGTTTTGTTTAATGATGCATGAAACAATGTTAATTTATGACTATTAAAATTTCAAATAATTTGATGTATGGAAAAATGTATATCAAATATCATCATATTTTATAGAAATGATATGTGAATAACATAAAGAGGATGGATCACTTGACAATTCGTTATTTGGACAGTGTTGACAATGAATTTTCAAAAGAAATCAAATAAATTTAAAAATTAAGAAATAAATTTTTTTTATTGGACATATTATTGGTCTTAGCTATCATATGTCATACAATTTAAGTATTGTTTGATGATCCATTATGATGATAAAGTTGGGAAAGATTTGAAATGCTACTTTATATACGTTGATCACATCAAAGCTTTACAATTTAAAATAAATTAATTCATTTATTATAATAGAATAATAATTACATGAAAGCTTTCGTAGCACTTTATTATTGTTAAAATTGAACTTCTTTTTTACTTTTTTTTATGTCAAGCTTATTAAAAGTATTTTTTTGTGTGATTTAGTATATATGTAAGCACATCGAAATTTAAGATTAAGAGGCATTTTACAAGTTTTCATTTTAATTGACATCGCGAAAAGTTTTAGATGAGTGAGCGAGAGAAAGAGAGATAGACATAGCTAGAGAAATAGAGAAAGCTTGAGAGAGAGAGAAAAAGAAGTTTGCATGATCTATCATACCTATATTATTTTGTTTTGGATTTTAAATATCTCTTGAATTATGTGAAAATACTAGCTATAATTTTGTGCATGTAGAAAAACAGTAAAAAGTTGACAGCAAACAAATCTATATTACGTAAATAAGTTGATCTGAACATGTTTGCAGTAGTTGTATTTGTAAGTTTGCAAACAATTTTTTTATTTTCAAATTAGATATAAGAGAAAATCAATAAATTGTTGCTATTTAGTTTCTAAAGTCTAACTTAAGTCAGGGGGTGTTCGGCAACCCTTCTTAGAAGCCAAATGATTAAGAGTTCAAGCTCTACTAAGAAGCTCGTGTTCGGCAAGCGCAAAGGATTAAGAATATATGATAAGTGTGAATAAAAAATCTATGAAGAAGTAAAAGACTGTGTATTGTCCCTCATATGATTCTCTACTAGACGAGAACGAAACAGAACATTACCCAATTTTGATGAAATTCAGGAACTAAAGAAATTTGGACGAAATATAGACGAAATCAAGAAACTAAAAGAAACCAACAAATTTGGACGAAATCAGAAACTAAAAGAAAAATAGCAAAATGGATGTCAAAAGATAGAGCATCTTGGCACGAAGGTCCCTGTAACGTTAGATTTACGATCTTGTTGTTGGAGTTTCGTCAATTTAGGCTAGAATATGGAGGAGGTGATATTTTTCGAACCTAGGTTTCTATGCAGGCAAGAAAGAGAAAGCAGATAAAAAAATATTATAAAAATAGAAGCTCTAAGGAAATGAGTAAAGTAGTATGTATAAGGCCCAAAAATGTCTAAAGGAGGCTCCAAGGAAGACCGTCTCTTAAGACGAGGGGGGATGTGGACTAAGAAAATTCCTAAGGAAGCATCTAAGGAGTTCTCTTAATCCAACCTAAGCCGAGAGTGTTCGGTAGGATTAACGCGGATTAGAATGATAAGGAGGCTAAAGTGCTATTGCCGAACAGGTACTAAGAGTTCTTAAGATTAATTATCAAGTTGTCAACTTTATTTTTATTTGTGTTTTCATTTTTTTTCTGGGCACTTTCATGTTATACAATTTATAAAGTTTATTAATATGTTATACAGTTTATAAGCAGGGGCGGATCTACACTATGTCCAGGGGTGCTAAGTCACCCCATGATTTTGAAATTGTTAATCACGTATGTTGGAATTTAATTGATTTTTTACTTCTTTGAAGTTTTTATATAGTTTAGCACTCCTCATAAAATGTTGGATGTGTACTTGTAGTCTAATGGTTAAGACTATATTTTGTTCTTGGGAGGTCTTGGGTTCAAGTCTCACTTACCACAAATTAATATTTGTGTATTTTAAATTTCAGCCCCCTCTAACTAAATTTTCTAGTTCCGCCTCTGTTTATAAGTGGTATTTAATTCGCTCTTTTGAAAAGCAATTTTCTTTCATCACAAGTGCATTTTTTTTTATCATCGTGTTTAACAAAAATGATAAGAAAATGGATATGATAATGTGTGATTAACTTGCAATTATAATTTTATACTTGATGACGATTACACCGTCTATGATAATGGCAAGAATATAATTTTTATATTAATGCTCGACGGAAATCACTCTCAATACCTTTATCAGATAACGGCGCCAATTTTTTTTAAAAGTCAAAATCAGATTCAATTTGTGACGCCCAGCTGAAATAGATTAATTTCATGATATTAAAGAATACATTCAAATTGATTAAGGCAATTTAAGTCAAAACTTATTAATGTTGATATGTATAATTACTAATCCTGTGGTAGGACCTTTTATTTTATAAAACAAATTGATGGAAAGATGAATATTCCGAATTTACAAACAAAAATTTTCATAAGCTATTTGAACCGATTAGTTAATGGGTTTGAATTCGATTTTTGCCTCACCCTGGAAGAAATCCTGGATCCACCCCTGGATATAGCTTTGTTCTCTCGAACCCGATCCGAACCCAATTTGGGATATAACTAGTTTCTTTTTATTTTTATCTTGGCGTTTTATTTTATAAGGTACACTTTTAGTGTACATTTTTTGGGAGTTTCATCACATATATAGTGTGATCTTTGTGGCCACCAATTCTAACGTTAAAAGAATTATGGAGCATCAAAATAAAATTGGATTGGCATGTTAGACATATTTTTTGTCATTTGGACAACATAGAAATTTGCATCCGTTCTCAAGCATATATGGAACATTTTTTAATGAGTGAGGCTATGGTGCTATGCATAGCACGGATGGTTAGTGTACTACGGCTCAATATGGTACTTTTTAAAATCCTAACAGTCGATCCGACCGTTCAATGTGATAACCATATGTATATGTACTTGCAAACTAAATTTTATATTTTTTCGAATTTTTTTACTATTTTTTCAGATATGTAGAATTTTGATGGTCCAGAATTGTCAAAAAACACTGATTTTTCTACCTATCTAAAAAAATAGTAAAAAAATTCGAAAAAATATAAAATTTAGTTTGCAAGTACATATTCATATGGATATCACATTGAACGGTCGGATCGACCGTTAGGATTTTAAAAAGTACCATATTGAGCCATAGTACACTAGCCATTGGTGCTATGCATAGCACCATAGCCTCACTCTTTTTTAATTATATATATACTAAGCTTCAACAGAGTAGATAGTATATTTAAGGTGGTCCATTAGTGTCAGAAACATAGAAAGAAAAGATATAGTGCTCCAATAATAATAACTGATCATAAAGTGCAAATACTAAGACATAAAAACCTAATATATAAGTGCAAATTTCCCTCAAACATAAAATTTTCTTAAAATGTCACCACAAAAGTTTCAGAATTGGCATCCTCTGAGATATCTCAAACTTTGAGTGTTTTTTCTGTAAAATCTCACCCGTTCAAATACGTTCTGCACAAATCTCAAAGCACAAATTATACTTGCCCCACCTCTACCCAAATAGGCACCGTACACGTTGGTTACGCAAAAGTTGAGATATCTCAGAGGATACACACTCAAAGTTTCAGACTACTGGAGCATGCGTCGGTACAATTCATTCATCGCCTCCTTTGATAAAAACAATTTCGGCACTATCTTCATCACCTCCCTCGAAAAAAACAACTTTACACTTCTCTGATAACTTGGGCAACTCGAGCATCTGCGAAAATACTGTGTCATCGCCTAACTCAGTGACATGGAATTTCTCTAACAGAGGTGCAGTGCTTAACACAAATTCCGCAAATTCTAGCATCGACTTGGAGCATTGCAATTGCAAGGACAACTCATTGTCGTGTTCATAAGAAACGGACACAAACTCGAGGCTCTTAAACAAGCAATCTCGGATTGCTTTCGATTCCCATAAACCTTGAACATGCGCTTGATCCCCAAAAGCATAAAACTGAAAATTGGAAGAAGAAAAAAAAGCAGCCCTCTCAGTGGTATGATTAGGCAGTATGAATAAATAGAAAGATTTAATTAATTAATTTTCCGATAACATATGATTATGTTGATTAAATTCAAGCACCAACTTTATAAAGATATGGTACTTTGACCAGTACAAAGGAGCTATTGATGTTTATTTTTTGGAGTAGGGGGTCATTTTTAGAAAAAATGTAGGGAATTATGGAGGTCAATAAGCTTATTTGTAGCAATTTTATCTAAAATCCAACACATCAAACATGAAATTTTTACAAAAGAATGGGGCTCAGTTGACGAGTCCGTATCATCTCAGGTACTGCATAAGTGGGGCCCACAACTTTACGGTCCAAATTTACTCCCATCCGGGCCAAACTCAATCCGGTGCCTATTTAGAAATAGGGGGTCCACTTTAAGATTCGTGCTAGGTTAAAAGAACAGTCTGGATTTGGTAGCTTAGTATTGGTAGCTTTGTATTTCTTTCTAGTTTCCTTGCCTATATATAGTATTACTTAAAAGGATTTGCAAATAACTGAGCATTCAGTCCCAAAATCTAAAAAGGAATATAGAACATAAATAGAAAATTGATTAAATCATATATAACTTGTAGAGAAGTAGTGGACCTCTATATGGAGTTCTTTTAAGTTCGGTGCATTTTGCAATAAGCAAAGAGCAGTCGCAATCTCATCCGGGCCAATACGTAGCTCAACAGAAATCTCTGTCAAATTATTGAAGATAACCGGTAGATTCTCTGGAACAGGTCCCATGGCCAAGTACTTGCAAAGAGTAGTAGAAATCATAAACATAGTATTACCGCATCAAACAATTCTGTGCCAGTTGGTTATATCAGTTTTTTTATTATTATTTTGCTAGCTAATCTATCTTAATTGCATAGTTTGAGGCTTAATTAAGTAGAACATAACCATTCTATACAAAAGTTCAAATATATGAAGCCCTATTAATGGTATTACAAGGAATTGGTATGGTAATATAATTGTAAAAAAATTAAGCATATATGAATCTTACATCAGAGAAAGCACCAGTTATCTTTAGGTTTTGAATGTTAGAAAGGTGACCAAGAGCACGTGTAATGTTGCTTTCCTTGCTATGTTTTGCTCCACTTAACTTTTGAAAATCTTGATTAACTGGATTGAGATAAACGCATGCCGAGGCCAATTTTGGAGTTTCCAAATAGATATCATGAAATTCACCCATAATATCCAAAGAAATGAGGTTTGGTGCGAGGATCCGAAGGCAACCTTGTTGGAGAAATAAATGAAGTGCCAAGTGATGTAGCAAAGGGCAATTCGAAACCAATTTCTCTATACCGAACCCTGGCATAGAAAAATAAGAGAGGTGAAGAGTGTGTAAAAATGGAAAGCCACTGAAAAACTGAGGAACATTGAAAATGCAATATGACAGATTCACACGTTCTAATGCAAGGCAAGAGATGAATCGGAAAGGAATATAGCATTTTTTGTTAAAACAAAAACTTAGCTCTAGATCACTGATACTATTTCTAGACAAGATAAGCATCCAACGGCCAATCGCCTCGTTGCAATCATGCTTACTATCAAGTTTGAATATTTGAATCGGACCCTGATGAACCCGTAATACTTGGTCGACCATTTTAATAAGTCCCGACTCGGTACAATTTTCTTCAAAGACCAAATTTGGAATCCATGTCCATGAATCAATCCACTTGCTCGAAAGGATGCTTGTTCTGACCACCTCTTTCAGTGAAAGTTTCACTAAAATTTTCTCTTTTAGATCAGCTGGCAAGCTGATGATATAATCATGATTCAAATCAATATTATCTCTGCTTTTTTGGAGCTGATGTCTTTTCATTGATAATTTCAAATCAATTTCAACCTGCATGTAGCATTACCAACTCATTAAAATGCATCTCACTAAACAAAACAAAAAAAAAGCCCAATAATTTGAAAGTTAATTGTAGGGAACATATTTCAACACCCAAAAAAAAAAAAAAGTAAGAAACACACTAACCATGCATTATTTCTCTCACAGAGCGCAACAATCAGTTCATTGCAATCATGAAACAGAGAAGAGGAGTTGATATATTACCAGCAGTAGAAGTAGAAACGAGGGGGAGATAACGGAGAGACAGCAGTGAACTCGTAGGAGAACAAATGAAAACTAAATCGTTGGAAGAGAGAAGAAATTAAGAGAAGGAGCGAAGATTCGAGCGAGGGTAAAAAAGAAAGAGCGAAGAGAACACCTGTCCACTGACAGAGAAAGAGAGAGGGACCAAGAGGAGAAAGGGAAAATAGATCTGCTGTTATTCTAAAGAGATCACAGGACTCTGTTATTTCGATCCCAGCCGTTAAACTTTGTCGAGATTCGGATACAAAAGCTTTTTCTCTTAAGATTCGCGCGTGAGAAACTTTGAACGGTTGTAATAGAATAACAGGGTACTGTGATCCCTTTGAAATAACAGCGCATGAGAAACTTTGAATGCTTTTAAATTTTAACTATTATACCATATAACATATCATTTAAGAGTAAAATTAGCGTGCAATGTGTTTAATTACTTTTTTAAAAGGGTTTGATAAATATAATTTAAAACTCATTTGAATTAATTTTAAATGACGAATTTAAATTGTTAAAATCAATCTATTTTACGAGTGATACGTATACATATAAAATTTTAAAAAAGTTGAATTTATTTAGTACAAAATCAAGCGGTCAACAAAATGAAAGTTTATGAGTTATTTTAATATATTTATTATTGTTTTACCGCTTCACTTTATATCAAATGAACTTGAAAATTTAAAAGTTTCACATGTACACACATCACTCGTGAATTATATCGGTTTAAACAGTTTGAATTCGTCGTTTGAAACCAATACAGTAGATTTTGGAGTTATGCTCATCAAACTTCTTGGTAAGCATAGTGCACGCTAGTTAGTGGAGTTCATCTTCGACCATCGATTCATATCGTCCGAGGTACAAAGGGAGTGTTAAAGTTTCAATACTAAAGTTACAAACTCCCACCCCCTCCAATTTAATATGTGCCCCTCTAAAATGGAGCCGCATATTGAATTAGAAATTCTAGTATTTTTCAAATTCTCCATAATTTGTGATTTATTTCTTTTTTTTTGCCAATGGTATTAATAAAAATTTCGGAAGAATGACAGTAACAAAAATTATTCAATATCACTAAAACCTCAAGTCTAGAAATGCCACCGTGGCAAAGAAAAGAAAAAGTAAGATTCGGCTCCACATAAGATACAGAATATGTGTCACACAGACATCAACACACACAAAAAAAAAATGTCGGTGCGGCCCCACATATTTTTCTTTTTTTTGGTTTTTTTGTTTGAGCCATCAGCCATGTGGGGATATCTCAAAGAAACAGCACAACCTTTTTTTTTTCTTTCTTATTGGAATTCGTATCCTCTCTGATAAATATCAAAGTTTGAGTGAAAAAAAGGAAAATATTTGGAACCGCTCAGGTATTTTGCGGCCTCCTGACTGGGGTTACATTAGCATTGTGCGGACCTCAGTTTTTGGGGCCGCACAATACCCCTGCAGCTTGAATATTTGTCAAATTACCTCAGATTTAGAGTGATTTTGTATATCTCACAGTCAGGGGTGGAGGGATTAAGAGAAAATGGGGTCAATTGATCTCTATTTTTTTAATTTTTTATTTAAATATGACTTTTTTATATAATTTAGAATGAAATATTTTGATATTGTAAAATTAATTCTCATTTTTCATATAACATTTTTATATGATTGATCTTTATAAATTTTTTACTCTTATAATTTGAAAGTCTAACTCCGCTCTTGCTCACAGCGCAACAATATATAAGTTTATTGCAATCATGAAACAAATAAAATAATGAAACAGAGAAGAGGCGTTGATTACCCGCAGTAGAAGTAAAAACGAGAGGGATAACGGACAGAGCGGTGAATTCGTGGGAGAAGAAAAGAAAATGGAGCTGTGGTGTGAGGAAGAAAACTAAATCGTTGGGAGAAGTGAACACACCTGTCCACTTAAGACACGGACCAGTATCCTCTGCGGAGTTATTCCCTGCGGAGTCGTGCAGAGTTTTAATCTGGTCCGTTCGTTTTGATCGGACGGATCAGATTAGATTTTATCGGACAGGAGAATTTTGTTTTTTTGTTTTTAATTCGGAAAAGATCTAATCTGATCCGTCCGATCAAAACGAACGGACCAGAGCAAAAGCTCCTCACGACTTCGCAGGGGATAACTCCGCAGAGGATACAAATTCCTTAAGACACAGAGAGAGGGGGATTGACACGGGAATCCATACGGAGCCAAGAGGAGAGGTGTTAGAAACGGTATTATCCGTGATTCATATTCCAAAATTAATTACCGATATCTAAATATCATACTAAGGGAGTGTAAAGTTTGGTTGAGTAGTTCCGTTAAAATTGAAATAAAATAAAATAAAAATTATAGAGTTTTTAAAAATATAATTGAATTAATTTAAATAAACTTATCAGTTGAATTAAAATTGAAATGAATTTGTTCTGTTAAATCAAAATAAGAAGATTAATTATAAAAGTAAAAATAGTTTTTGAATTTTATTTAAGATGGATTTAAAATTTTTTATTTGGTTCGGTCTAATCGGTCTTAAACTGAACCAAGTAATATACACTATGTCGTAATTTTTGAATATTTTTAAATATTTGGTTTGGAAGGGGAGCATTTTTTAAAATTTTGATCAGTTTGGTCTAATTGGTTTTAAAGATCCTAAACCGAACTGTTTAATCTAAATTCTCTCGGTTAGGTTTAAAACTGTTTAAACCGAATATGATGAACACCTCTAACAAAAACCACTCCATTCAAAATTAAATATATTGATAGATATATTAGATATATAAATAGATATGGTAATATACGATGGAAGCGGAGTAGATTTGATGTTCATCGAATTCAAATTAGGTTTGATGGATAGCGCTTATGTTCGATCCGTTTCAAGATGTATGTGTGCCGTTTCAAAATTCACATGTGTCCGTTTTAATATTTTGTACGAATCAAACATGTACATATTTTGAAACGGTTCACTCTAACTGAACTCAAATTTAAGTCTGATGAACATCAGGCCTACCCTTTTTTTCTGGCTGGGATAATGAATTCAGATCCAGTGCACCTGATTGTATAAAATGAAATCTGAATCGTTGATTTCAATCTGCCCCGAAATGAAATCCAATATTTTAAATAGGTATCAAATTGATTTTAGCTCGGCAGAGTATGCATTCTGAGATAATTGGGATAACTATGGCCAGGTGTCACTTCTATTTCTGAGTCATTAATAAAGAAGTTCATTTTTTTTTAAGTATTTATTTTATTTTTACTTCTGAACATGTTTAATTTAAATCGTTTTAATATATATGTTGTATTTTTTTATGTACTTTAGTAGTTAAGTTCAATATAAATAGTTCCATTTAACATTATAATCATGAAAATAGGAATGTATGAATGAGTATTTTAAAAATATTTGAACAAGTAACTTGGTGAATGTATCCTTTTACAAAATTTCACAAATAAACCTAATAATCTCTTTTTATTAATATTCGTAAAAGGATGCAAATTCTTATTAAGTTTTTCTTGGTGAATGTGTCATTTAATTTGCTCAGATAAAGTGACTATGTTTTGCTTTTTTTGGGAAAAAAAAACAAAATCAATATTATGATGATAAAAGTTGGAAAATTTGTAACTATTCAAATTCTAGATTGTCTTATTCTATATCCCTGGTTTGTCTCTATATACGTTAATTACATCAAAGCTTTCTAATTCAAATAAATTAATTCGTTTATTATAATAGAAAAATAATTACATGAAAGCTTTCAAAGCACTTTATTATTGTTAAAATTGAACTTCTTTTTACTTTTTTTTTATCTCAAACTTAATAAAAGTATGTTTTTTGTGTGATTTAGTATGTAAGCACTTCAAAATTTAAGATAAAGAGGTATTTTACAAGTTTTTATTTTAATTGACATCTCGAAATTTTTTAAATGAGTGGGTGAGAGAGAGAGAGAGAGAGAAAGAAGTTTTGCATGATTTATCATGGTTATATTCAGAGGCGGAGGTATTCTTTGTGAATGGGGTTAATTGACCCTATTTTTTTATAAAATATTTATATTTATGTAAGAATTTATATATAATTTCTAGTAAAATGTGATAGATACGGTAAATTGACCCCATATTTTGAAAGTTTGGCTCCGCCTCTGATTATATTATTCAGTTTTGGATTTAAATATCTCTTGAAATTATGTGAAAATACAAGCTATAAGTTTTTGCATGTGGGAAAATAGTAAAAAGTTGTCTGCAAATAATTCTATATTTATGTTAAAGTAAATAAGTTGATCAGAACATGTCTCAAGTAGTTGTATTTGTGAATTTGAATAATTTTTTTTAATATTAAAATTAGATATCAGATAAAATCAACTAATTAAAAAAGTTTGTTGATATTTAGATTCCAAAGTCCAACTCACGAGATTTTAAGGGAGTGTTTTGTTCTATTTTTTGGAAGACGATTTTCTGTCATCTCAATTGTCGTTTTTTTCATTACCGTATTTGACAAAACTGATAAAAGAGTAAATATAGTAATGTGTAATTATTTTAAAATTACAATTCCATACTTGATGGGCATAATAAGAATGAAAAATGAATTTGTTATATTTTTCTTTAACGGAAATCACATTTCCTTTCTCAAAGAAAGATGCAATTTTTTTTTGTTTTTTGTGGTTTCATTTTTTCATTTTCAAACAACCACAGTTTTTACAAACACATATCTCCCAGGTAAATCCAAGAATTTAATCCAAGTATCATTTTATTATTAAATGAAAGTGAATGGGGAGAAGAAAAAAAAACATATTAGGTCAAATTATAAATTGTTTGCTCTCTGAATTATACCAACAACAATTTTAAAAAATTGCACCAAATAACATGAAATCTCCATTTATTGGATATGAGTCAGCAGGTAGATTTTATACAATTTTTATAAATTTGTATTTGGATTATACTATAATCTGATTCAAATATATATGATTCATTAAGAGCCCTATAGCTATTGTAGTAAATGTATTGACTAGCAAACTTGTTATAAACCCCAACAACCTACATGCTTATCATGTATTTTTTTTTTTCACTGAATTGATGTAATATGTTTAAATTAGAATGGCTCTAATTTTTTTTAATGATTTTTTCACTTGTATGTGAATTTTGTAAAAGTTAGCATTGCATTAAGATACAAACTAATTTTGCACAAAATTTGTTCATAACTAAATAAATCATTGGGATTAAATGGATAGTGTATAGTTGATTAAAGTTAATGATTGTTAGCATATGGTAAGGTTTTGTGATTATTGTACACCTAACAATAAATTGATTAAAAATATGGCAACAATTAATTAGCAATTAAGTACAGTGAAAGTTATCAATCAAACAGGGGAATCAGTATCACACTTATAAAATTGAGATGGTTAATTGAAAAAAAAAATAGTTGATTGTTATTGTTGATGTACTCTGTTTTGTTCATGGACCTAATAAGAAAAATGTTTTTCTTTGTTTATTCTGGTTATTTCAAATGAATGACAACATCTTCATTAAAAAATATTTGAATACTTAGTATACCTATTTGCTTGCTAACACATGCATATTACGTTGAATTTTAAACTTTATTTTATAATATTGTAAAGATTGTTGAAATAAAAAATTGTCAAGTAATCACCTTTCTATTATTATTTTTGAAAATATGCAAAAAAAATTAATTTTTTTGTGTGAATATATCATTAACTTGCACACATACAGTGGCGATATTTTTTCTAGCTCGTCTTATTATATATATTCTAGCTCGTTTCTCTGTGTGAGAAAAGATTTAAAATGTTTCTTTATATATATGTTAATTACATCAAAAATTTATAATTTAAATAAATAAATAAATTTAATGTAATAAATAATAATTACATGAAAGCTTTCGAAGCACTTTATTATTGTTAACATTGAACTTCTTATTACTTTTTTAATCTCAAACTTATTAAAAATATTTTTTTTTGGTGTGATTTAGTATGTAGGCACTTCAAATTAAACATTAAGAGGCATTTTACAAGTTTTCATTTTAATTGACATCACGAAAAGTTTCAGAGTGTAAGTGAGACAAAAAAGAGAGAGAAAGAGAGTTTGAGAGAGAGAGAGAGAGCAAAAGGAGTTTTGCATGATTTTATCATGCCTATATTATTCAGTTCTACGTTTAAATATCTCTTGAATTATTTGAAAGTACTAGCTATAATTTTTTTCATGTAGAATAATAGTAAAAAGTTGCAAATAGATCTATATTTATGTTCAAGTATATAATTTGATCAAAACATGTCTTCCGTAGTTACACTTGTGAGTTTGCATATAGTTTTTGAATTTTCAAATGAGATATTAGAAAAAATCAACCACATTTATTACTTATATTGGTTAAATAAATTTTGTTAAAAAAAAAAACTTATACTATTGATAACATTGTTTTTTATTATAGTAGATAACTTTTCCTTGTTCATGGTATTATTAGGATTTTTTTTATCCAAATTAATTCAAATAAATGATATTTGTATATTTATTTTGAAATATTTGACTATTCTGTATATCTATTTGCTAACACAAACAACCGCAAATAATATTAAATATATATACAAATTAATTGAGTCTCTTTATCCAATATCTTGAAATTAAGTGCTAAATCACAACATTGTTGAATCACAATTATCAAGCATTCACGGACTAGTTTTAACGCACAAATTGCTTTTATGGTTTATCCTAAGAACTTTACATAAACACCTACGTTTAGACATCTACGATTGAAAACTTATGTAATAATGCTTAAAAGAATAACTATGCATAAAACAAACGAAGTTATAAGTAGAACTAGGGTGTTCTTAAACTCACTTAGTCCTTGTGAGTTTAACTTCAATATTTATTGGACAAAATTTTAAGAGTAAATAACAAATAACTCTATTTTTCACCGAGAGGTGAATGCTGAACTAGGGTGTTCTTGAACTCACTTAGTCCTTGTTTATAGATACTAAGATTTCAAAAAGATCTCACAACGAGAGGTGAATGCTGAACTTTTATTTTTACCATCTCAAATAAAAAAACAAATAACTCTATTTTTCACTGAATTCGATATTTATTTTGTCCGTCATTTCAATTGGCGACTCAAAACTAGCTGGTCGTCAATTCAAATGACAGACTAGATATTGGATCACCAATTGAATTGGCTGATCTATTTTTCTTTTCTTTTTTCTATTACATTTCTTTTCCAATCCAATCCAGATTCAACAAGCTAATTAAAAATGCCAAATTCATATCACCTAATAGGTAAAATAATATTTATGTTCAGATCCGGACCATCCGATCAGAGTTCACAGGAATATTAAAGGGGCCCATCAATTCAAATTCGGGTCAGCTTTGGCCTGGATTCTGATCGGATGGTCCGGATCTAAACGGAAATATTCTGTTACCTAAGAGGATATGTACTCGAAAATGCCTTAGGCCAGCAACTGTAGCAACTGTAGACCCTCTCCTACACGAAAGATTATATTAATTCTTATTAGAATAAAAGCACTCCTACTCATATCAACCTCAATTTTCCTCCAAAACAACATATATTGAAACCTGAGTTTAAAAAAAATATAAAGTCCTTCGACTCATTATAGCATTTTTGAGAGCATAATCTCTAGTAAGCTCCTTTATTGCCTCCTTGCCTCTATTTTTATGTCTTGCTATTAGAAAAACATCTACTCCATTAGAAGCCAAATAAAATTTGAGTGATCAATTGATTGGGACAAATTTGATTCAAATTAGAGACTTAATTGAGACAAATGAAAAGTTCAATAACTATATAGAAAGACAAAAGTGATCAATTCGTAATACAGAACAAAGTTTAATGATCTCCAATAAAATTTATCCAACTATAAATAAACATTTGAAGCATATTGTGTTGTGTGAGCTTATGAAACAAATGGAATCAAAATTTATTGAAGAAGAGTACATCAATCTCCAATTGTAGTAGTAATGGATACCTCCACTATATGTCATAATTTTTTTTTATTTTTGTCAAATACATTATTTGATAGCTGGTATTATAATTAATTATTTGAAGCAAAAGCCTTTCTCTTCTACTTGAGATTTTGTTGTTTTTAGATACTCAATTTGAAACCATCTATTGGCCTTACTTGTCAAAGGAATATATATATGATGCTATCATCTCCTTCGATCTTAGCAAAAATAAGATCGAAGTCCACATTGAGAATTTGCTATCATTTTTGAAGTCGTCCCGCATTGAGATCTGTGCACATGTAATCCGCATGAATCTTAAAATTCTCTGCGTGAATATTAATGCAAATCAAACGGCTCTGATTGTGCATCTGACTGAATTTGGTCCAATGCTCATCAAACCGCCACTGATTCCTTCATTTTCAAAGTAAAATTTATTAAATGAAGCCTCATCTGCACTAATGCATATAACACGGCTCATAGTTTTATATTTGATGAACTGCAATTAATAAGAAAATTTACTTTTCACATCTAATATTTTGTACAATTAAATGTATTAACTGACGGGCATCTACGTTGTTAATTTTATTCCAATTTTAATTTTAATTTTATTTACTATTTTATGAATGTATGATAATTTCATAAATAGAAAGATTTATTTAGTGAAATTTCTTGTTGGCAACATTATTAATTCTTATTTGCTATTTATGATAATCTGTTTTTTTAATTTCTAAAACCTAAAAGCAATCCAAATTAATAACAAAAGTGCAGTGTTTTGCCAATTAATTTCAGTTTAATTTCATGAATATAGATTAGTGTTTTGCAAACGGGTAAGGGCGGACCGGGACGGGTAAAACCCGGGGCGGGCAACGGGCAAAGCAGGTCACGGGCGACACGGGACGGGTTAGCACGGGTATTTTTTTCAAAAATCCTACCCGGCCCCTCTCAAACCCCCCGGGCAACATGGGTCACGGGCGACACGGGTCACGGGCAACACGGATCACGGGTCCGGTCCGGTCCGGACTTTTTTTTTTTTTTTTTTTTTCTGTTTTGGGGGGGAAATTTGAATTTGAATTTGAGGGGGTATTACGGGTACGGGTATAACGCTCCGGGTACGGGTACGGGTAATCCGGGTCCACGGGACGGTACGGGCGGGTACGGGTTTGAAACGGATACGGGTATCACGGTAAAATTGAAAAAAATCGTGCCCTACCCTTTTCAACCCTTACCCGGGTTACCCGTGAACCCGTGTCAAACCCGTGCACGAGCACGGGCAGGGCGGGCACGGGTCCCGGGCGGGCAAAATCAAAACACTAATATAGATGCTATCCATAATTGCATAAAACACTGCTGGCTAGTTATATTTGATAAACTACAGTAGAAAATTTACTTTCCACAACCTATATTTTGTACAAATAAATATTCAACCACACAATTAAGAATTAATTAGAAAAGCCGGTGTATGTATATGTCTCCTCACTTAATTGATTAATTGTACAGCATAAAAATTGCAGTTACTGCACTGAAACTGATAATGGGTAAAGATATTAACAGAGTTAGTTTGACTTAATGCAGTCCAAAAACAATAGATATAAATTTATAATTAAAATGAAAAAGTACGTGATTGACGCGCTGCATGAAGCCAAATAATCTCTGTCAATATTTTTCATCATTGTTCTCTCTGCGACTCTGCCTTAATCCTCCGGGGAGAAGAATTGGCTCCTGTTCGTGGTGAGAGTAACATTTTTACTCTACTTCGGCGATTCTCTATCTGAATCCAATCCTCTGAGGTAAAAGAATATTTGAGTTTAGATCAGGACCGTCCGATCAGAATTCGGGCCAATCCAGCTCGAGGTGGAATGCACGGAGTCCCTTTAATATTCGTGCCTAATCAGATCTGACGGTCCAGATCTATACTCAAATTTTCTGTTACCTCAGGTGAACAATTCACATTCTTCTCTCGAACTAAATCGAACCTCTCTGCTCACCTCATTTCACCCACTCCGTTCCTTTTCTAGATCAAGATGCACAAGACAGCTCAGTCGTGGTTCACCGGCGGCCCCTCGTCGAGCGGCGGCGCCTCGTCGTCGGGCTCTCAATCTGTGCTGGCGGAGTGGAACTCCTACGCCGCCGCCAGATCCGCCGAGGAAGACGCGGATCTCGGGTTTGATTTCGATATTGAATCCGCTGTCCGTACAGCCAATGATAAGGTCTCCGGCACTTTCAGTGTGTAAGTGAATCAATCAATCCTATTCTACCTGTTTCTTTCCATTACTTTTGTGAAATTAAGCTAATTACAGGCTTGTAGTGAATTGGTTGAACTGGAATGGATTTGATTTGAGCTTCTAAGGTTAGATAGTTAGAATTATAACTAAAAAATGAGATAGAAAAGCAATTCAGGAACTTATACTTGATTGATAGAAATTAAATACATAAGAAGAAAAAAGGTAGTGCAAAATCAGTCAAATATTTCTTCTCTTCTCTGTTCAAAAGCCGATTTAAAAAGTTGGATCCGAAAACCGAATTATTATCTATTAGGCACTTTTACCTTCTTTTATGAGAAAAGTGACTGATTATAGAAGCCAATGGTGCTTGAAATTTACATTATTTCTGTGGCATGTCAGTAAATAGATCACCGTTCATTGTGTTTATATCACCATTTTATTTTTATGCTTGCTAGTTTTTATGTTATCTTCTATCCTTTTTGTATGATATTAATATATTTTTGTAAGTTCAGGTGAAAGAGAATGAAAGATATAGAAATTTAAGGTACATTTGGAGTGTTTTCATGTGCTGAAACACGTAATGAGTGTACATTTTGAGACTGATTGGTTATTTGAATTCGACTCAAAGTAGATGTTGTTTGGCACCTAAATTGTAGGACACAACACATGTTGCCTTTATCATCTTTTGAACTGTGTTAAAGCATTATACTTTGGACTTTAATCAAACAGTATATTTTCTTATATAGTGCTTTTGTTTTATCATTTTCATAATAGAATCTTACACATCTAGTTCTGGTCCAAACTTTACTATTTGTTTTTTAAATAATGCAGGGTTACAAAAGGAGTAAGGGAGCTCCCGGGCAGCTTCCAGTCGGCCACTAGCAGTGTGCCATCTGGCAAGTCGTTGATGTACTTTGGTCTCTTATTGACCAGTGGCATCTTTCTAGTGTTCATCGCCTTCACGATCTTTCTACCGGCCATGGTTTTAGTGCCTCAGAAATTCGCCATTTGTTTCACGCTTGGCTGTGGATGCATTATTGGCTCATTTTTCGCATTAAAAGGCCCCAGAAATCAACTCTCTCACATGATCTCCAAAGAGGTATATGATACCTCTACAAATTTAGCTGGTATCTTATTTGGACATATATAAAGTAGTATATGGTACCATGAAATGATGAAAACACTGTCATGGCATGTTTTGTTCTCCATTTGAAGTTTTATTCCGGTTCCTCGTAGCTTCATTCATCTAGAACACTGTAGACACTTTCTTGAAATTTTGCACATAGGCTGCGCTTTGTGTGTTGCATTTCCTCTCTTAGATTTTCTCTAATTTGCACTTATTTGATGTACATGTTTATGTTTTTCTTGCAGAGGCTCCCTTTCACCCTGGGATTCACTGGCAGCATGGTAGCAACCATTTATGTGTCTATGGTGCTCCATAGTTATATCCTCTCTGTTTTCTTCTCTGCACTTCAGGTTCTTCCCGCTCTCTTTCTCTTACTCATTGGGATAGAGAAGGTCCTTATGTTATTTTGGACTAATAGGGGTGTTCTTAAGCTCACCGAGTCTTTTGGTGAGCTTAAATCCAAACCTATCGGATTGACTTCAAATGATGATTTAACCCGTTGAAACCAATCTACTCTACTAGTGATGCATTTAGATATAAAATTTATAATTTTTCGAATTAATTTAGTATATAGTCAAGTGGTCAAAAAAAGGTTTATAAATTAATTTATTACATTCATTTTTCATCAATTTTTGACCGCTTGAATATATAATAAATTAATTCGAAAATTTATGAATTTTACATGTAAATACATCACTCGTGAAGTAGATCTGTTTCAATGGTTTGGATTCGTCATTTGAACACCCTAGTTCTACTCTAGAAAGTATGAAATAAAGGAAATAAAACAACAGCAAGGATGCAACAGGAAGATTATATGTAAAGAATAACAGTTCCATATACAGTTGAGTAGAGTTATATAGGAAATATCGGTAATAACGGGTATGCATTTTGCACTTTTAATAGGTGTTGGCACTTGCATATTATGCTATCTCATATTTCCCGGGAGGATCAGCGGGACTGAAGTTCCTTTCGTCAACTCTCATTTCATCTGTATTTAGGTGCTTTGGCCGATGATCTCTATACATAATTGTAGAATTTAGTATCATTTGTTTCTATCCATTGAGTGTTCTTATCGACTTATATTTTTAGATAGCCTCAGCAAATCAGTTTTTCCATTTATTTTTTTTGACCCCCCCACCCCTTCCAACCAAGATTATAGAGAAATTTTAGAATATTAGTTTATTTGTATGGTGTCTTTTGTGATTTTTCTTCAAATGTTGTATGTCATTTGTATGGTGCAAAGTTACACTACCCCAGAATTAAAAAAATATATATTAAAAAAAGTAAAAAAAATGAAGATGCTCGTAAATGCCATTGCATTTGGGAATTATTTTGGTCTTTTCTTATTTATATTCTTTTAATGAATTGACAATAGTCACAATACTGTTTCGATTTTCAAATGGTTGATAATTTTGTCTATTTTGTAAATATGTGAGTTCATAAATAATATCTTCATATGTTTTATGCCTTCTTCTTATCCTTTTTGAAGTGTTATTAACTAAGTTTTCAATCGTAGATGTCTAAATACGCATAAACGCATGTCTTCTCTAATGAACATATTTGGATATATACTTTTAATAGGTAGGATAATAATTCAAATCCACAGCCTGTTATTTATTTGACATAACATGTACTTGATACAGTTATTAGCAATATAAAAACAGATGATATTATCAACAATTTTGTGTCGTATATATTTTTGTACTCTTTACTAATAAGCCCAGGAAAATCCCTCGTAAAAGTAGGAAGAGGGACTTGATGGTGTTTTCTTTTGTACCATAGAGAAAACAGTTTGATACAAACTAAATATGTTCTAAAACCCATTAAGAAAATGGGTTTAATGTGCTACATGCATCATGATATTTTATTGGACTTGGGATTTATATACAGGCCCCTTAATTGATATTAATAAATTATTTAAACTTCCAATTTAAGCTGATCTGGATTATCATTAGACTTTTTTTTTTATGGTTGATGGCAAGGCGCCATCAACCGTTATATTACGGACATACCACGCCTTGCCTTGTACCAGACACTCAGTATATCTCTCCCCCCTTGTGTTTGAATGTTATACTGCTGCGCCATAAGGCCTCTCCAGAATCTGACAGCGTAACTACATTCTCACATGATGTAGTCTCTGGTTTCTACTATATATGCTTGCCGAGCAGAGTTGACAACCCGTGTTGGAGCAGAGTTGACAACCTGTGTTGATGAGACAGCCTCTGTAGATGAGGACATCATGCGTTAGGATTTTTCGGTCGAGCATTAGCCAGATAAAAATCTTGACCTTCATAGGTACCTTTAGTTTCCATATGTCCCTTTGGGAGGCCGAAATTACTCCCCTATGATGCATTGTATGGTATCCTGATGCACAAGTGAAATCTCCATTCTGAGACCACTTCCACCTTTTGATGCTACCTACAAGTAATGTGCAAGCATTTAAAACCATATAATGTGTAAATTTTGCAGTACACACGTCTCAATTTAAAAACAGTACAATCACACCATTTAGTCTCTTCAAAACAGAATAAATCCGGATTGCTTTTGGTTACTAAGTCTTCAATAACCGCATATTTATTTAAGTGACTCAGACCTCGCACATTTATTTAAAACACGCATATAAATTCATTTGTCATAAGAGGTAATACACAAAAGGCACTATCATAAGAGGTAAATTCAGTCAGATGCACGATCAAAACCGTTCGATCTGCATTAATATTCACGCGGAGAATTTTAAGATTCATGCAGATTATATGTGGTCGGTAGTAACCATTAAGTGCCAATAGGCGTCAACGAGAAACTGACGAAGCACTATTCTAAGGCGTCAACTCCGAAAATTAGCAAGTTCAAAATATAATAAATCAAATTAAAATAAAGTTATCCGGATCGTGCGAAACACTATTATGAAGCGTATTCCGTCTCATCGTGCAAGATGGAACCGCAATCAAGATAATCTGAGATTGTTGCTCCTTATACACGTCATGAAAACAACTGATGATAGCTCTGCAATATCCAGCAAGGATCAGAATTTGATAATTGAGATAAATGAAAGAATCATGTGGGAGAAAAAATATATTTTGCTTTTTTCTTTCGAATGGAAAGATGGAGACAAATCAATTGTTTGTATTTTACTGAAATACAAACAAGTTCAGAGATTCAATCGGAGGGTACACTTATTCTATAGCAATTTATTTTGATGAGATAAGAATCAAATAAGAAACGGATTAAAAAGAAAAAGAAAAACGCATCATAAAGATGCCTTCGAAGGGTGTACTGTAAAGATATCAATACTACACGGTCATTCGAAAATTAACTAATAATTAAGAAAACAAATGAATTGAATAGAGCGTTATGTACAGAAAGAAAACGTCTCTATTCATTTTGAGATAACAACGGAGACTACAGTGGAGCCTCATTATATATATCGAAATTTCAATTTAGTCCTCAACTTTGTAAAATATTACAAACGAAGATTTTTTAAAAAAAAGAGTTTTTTAAACTCAAGTTCTAACACAAGGTACATACACGCTGATCTGACGAGTTATCGCCTGTATATAATTTTATTCTTCGATGTTCCCTTTGATCCATTTTGTAAGAGCGAATAGCATTGCATCTTTCATACGTGAACGATGGACTTCGATCTTATTTTTGCTAAGATCGAAGGAGATGATAGCATCATATAATATATATACTCCTCTAACAAGTAAGGCCAATAGATGGTATCCTCAACATTGACACCACCATTAGAAGGGAAGCTACTTATCTTGCTACGACCTTATATTCGGCCCGTAGCAGAGTGGAAGAATAAGTCAGTCAGTGTGCATCATTTCACCTTCTTCCGATCCAAATCCCGGGATATAAGTTGGCTCGGCAGTGACACTTCTCGGGTGATGGGGTTGAACACGGTTATCTCGTCTTTCACTTCAATATATACAGAGAAGGCTGTTGCAGGATCCTCCCAAATGCCCATCGATGCCCAAATCTCGAGGCATCCAAATTTCACGGGGATCAAAATCCACATCAACAACCGTTGTGTTTTCACAAAAAAAAAATGCTAGAATTAACCCCTTTATTGACTACAAGGAGTCGCAACCCCTTTACAAATAAATTATAAATATTTTAACTATTATAGTATAAACATTTGGAATATCCTCCTTATTTGATATTTAAAATTGAACATCTAGTAATAAATTAATATAAATGAGCCCATTGTCACTAACTCAATTATTTGAAAGAATAATTATCCACATTAAAAATCCGCATATTAATTGATAGCGGAATATTTGCAAATAAAATTGAGGTTGTGTAAAATTTAAAGAAGTATAAATTATTAATAATAACATGATAATTATTGGACTAAGACAAAATAAAAATATAGTTTAATTTGTCCTTGTGAACTTATGTATGATAAAAAAGTTTATTTGAGCTTCCCTTATTACTATGCGCATGATAATATGATATTCTTCTTTTAATTGCACTTTCAAATTTTGGGGGAATTTCACGTATACCCCTCAAACACTTTGAAATTACGTATTTCCCCCTCTAAACTTAAAAAACTCACAAATTTACCAATTTTATTGTTTTTTATATTAAAACTCTTTTAAATTTATAAAATACCGATTTTACCCTTTATTAAATTGTGTGTTTTATAAAAAATGAGTATTTATACTCAAATTTATAAAACACTCATTTTATTGTTTTTTATATTAAAACTCATTCAAATTTTAATTTGAAGAGTTCCTCTATTGTCCGATCTGCGCGCATCACATTAAGATATGTACCCATCGCTTCAATATACATGTGTATTTGCTTCAAGATTCGTGCTGATCTAGCGTGCGGAAATCTTAAAGCAGTTCGGACGGTAAAGGAATCCTTCAGATTCAATTTGAGTATGATGGGTGTTTTATGCTTTTGAGTTTTGATAAAGAGTAAAATTGATATTTCATAAATTTAGAATGGGTTTTAATATAAAAGACAATAAATCGATAAATTTGAGAGTTTTAAAAGTTTAGAAGGGGAAATAAGTAATTTTAAAGTTTAGAGGGGGGAATATGTAATTTTAAAGTTTTGAGGGGTATTCCCCCTAATTTTTTCTCTTCGCTCACTCTTTCCTCCCCGTTTAAACCCTTCTCCTCTACTCCTCTGCTCATCTCTTTCCCCAGTCGGGACTGGTTCGACAGCGACATCTCTCGGATTAGAGCACCGATTCTATCAGGTCTCTTTCTCTTTTTCTCTCTCTAATTCGACTTTGAGGTTTTGTTCCTGGCGAGCTAGGGTTCGATCCACAACGATCTATTCACGAATCAAAATTTAAATTTTCTTATTAATGGTAGTGCTTAGATCGTAGTTGTCTGGCACTTCTAAGTTTGTATCGCCATTGTTGGAGCTTTGTTTGTTCACCTCCGAAGCAGTACACAGTTTTCTGTGCTCAATGTTACTAAATACTCCTGATTTGCTTTCCGTACTGACCTAAATTTCACATATATTCTATGGAATTTTTTTTTTTTTTTTGCAATTCTGCTGGTGCATATCCATTTCATTCCTATTTAAGGCCTTACACCAAGAAATGTACAATTTGATATTTTATTGTTATTATCCTTGGCATGGGGCAGAAGATAGGTCTGAAAATAGATATAATTATAGTTCAATTACTTCTTTCGCAGGCTGATACTGAGTGTCTGGTACAAGGCAAGGTCTGAAAATAGATATAATTGCGTTCACAGGGTGTGATCCTGTTTCTTTTTTGCCAGTTTTGGATAGTATGTAGAACTGGTTTGCAGACTTTGTCATCACTATATTTAAAAAAGAAAAGGCATGCCATGGCTCTGCTGTTAGTAATAACCTTCATTTTTTATACATTGAATTTCAGGATAATAAGTCAGAGGTGCGATCTAGCTTCAAATCTGACAAATCTGATAGATAGGGCTATTATCAAAATTTCTTTTCGCCTTATATATTGGTCTGTAGTTTACATAAGACCTGTGTTGGCGGTAAAAGCAATTTTCTAATTACATAATTCCAAAACTAATTCCTGCTGGTATTCCAATTGATAATAATTAAATACCTTATGTACAGGACAGTGGTTAGATTTTTATTTTACTGGGCCTCTTTTATTTGGTTTTCACTGAAAAATATCTTAAATCTGAATCGTATCAATTTGATTTGTTTATACATCTATTGATTTAGCTTGAGATAAATTATTGATGGTTTGTGGTTTTCTTACATTTGAATACAGAGATCGCGCATGTAAGGTGTTTGGTTGAATTTTTCATGACTTGGGAATGATGGAGGGTGGAGATTTCGCCAGAGACAGAATTAGTGGTTTACCTGACCCGCTTCTTACCCACATCCTCTCTTTTTTACCTATCGAAGAGGCTGTGCGCACGTGTATATTGGCCAAACGATGGATAAAGGTTTGGGCTTCTTTGCCAGTTCTCATCTTTCTATATGACCCAGATGATAATCTAACAACAAAAGAGTACCGAAAACTTGAAGCTAAGTTTCTAAGATTCGTTGGTAGCGTCATTTCCCATCGAGAAAAGATAACCCTGGATACATTCAAACTAGCATTGTTAAATGCAGAGAGGGAGGACAGTCTTCGTCATATATTTGAATTTCTTTGTTGTGCTGTCGAGTGTCGACCCCGGGTATTGTCAATCCAAATCAGTGTTGCTTGCACATTTTTCGACTTGCCTGATTCGATCTGCACATGTACGTCAGTAGTGGAGATGTCATTGTGGTTTGTAAATTATGATCCTTTATCTGATGATTATCTTAAACCGAGATCAATAAACCTCCCTTTCCTCAAAAAACTGGAGCTTGGTTGCATGCATCTTCTTGATGATTTAATAAGAATGCTTATATCAGGGTGTCCTATTCTTGAAGAATTAGTTTTGATACAATGTTGTTTGGAAGTGAATTTGATTTCCTCTAATGTGCTGAAGAAATTGGTACTAAAGGATTGCGTTTTTGGGGGAATGGAGATTTCTTGCCCAGGAGTTGTGTCTCTCAGCATTGAAAAAACTGTGCTGATAGGAGGAGGAATTACATTGAAGAATATGTCATCTCTTACCATGGTTGACATCCTTCTTAAAGATAGTGATTTTGAAGATACCATTGATGAGTTGAGGCTTCTCAGTGGCCTTTCAAATGTGACAAGCCTAAAGCTATATATAATATCTCCTGACACTATGGTATTTTCCTTTCTGTTATGTCAAGTAAAACTTTTGACTTTATCACTGGAAACATAAACTAATTATCAAAAATAATAAAATTCATTATTTTTCAATTAGTTAGTTAATGAGTTAATTAAGGAAAAGATAAAAGGAAGTGACTAAAATAACCTATTCTTCTATGAATGCTTTTGAGCAATTTTGTACAATGGTAAAGGAAGGCAAAACTAATGATTGGTTGGGTTGGATTCTTAAAACATGCTATCAATCTGTAGGCTATATATAGATATATGAGGAGGGATCGGATTACACCCTTTTTTTTGACACACTTTAACACCTACCATTTTCAAAGTCCAAATAGTCGATGCAAACCATTTAACATGATGGATATATTAAAATGTGCTTGGAGATCAAATTTTACATTTTTTTGAATTTTTTTACTATTTATTAAGATGGTTACAAAATTGTTGTTTTCAGACTATTGAAAAGCAGCGATTTTGTAACCATCTTAATAAATAGTAAAAAAATTCAAAAAAATATAAAATTTGATCTCCAAGCACATTTTAATATGGTGATCATGTTGAACGGTTCGGATCGACTGTTTGGATTTTGAAATCGCAAAATTGGCTTATAAAAAAACAATGTCAAGATGTGTCATAAAAAATGGTGTAATTGGATCCCTCTAGATATATTTAGGGTACCAATCTGATAATATAACTTCTTTTACTTTGATGCTAGGGCCTACGATTGATTAAAAGTTATGTAGGATTTGCAGTTTGATTTATTGAATAATTGGTCCAATTTGAAAATCATATTCCCCCTTTTAATAATCTTTTCTTTTATACTATGCAGAAATTGCTGCGAGCAGATATTTCAAACTGTCCGACCTTAGAAAACTTAAAGAGCTTGGAGCTTGGAGCATTGGATTTCAATTATGACTGGGATTTAGTGGCCTGTCTCCTTCAACATTCATCCAATCTCAAGGACCTCACGTTGCATTTTTATCAAGTAGTCTCTCTCTCTCTCTCTAGTGATTTCCTAGTTATAAGCTGGTTTGATGATTGATTTTCAACTAGTAAAGTTAATTCTAAGGAGATCCTGAATTCATAATTTGATTAATGAATGAAACAATGGCTGATACAGTCTGGTAAGATGCTTGGATTTCAGTATCATAACTGTATGTTATGTCTTAACTGGCCTACCATAACTCGCAGAACATACTAAAACCAGTCAAGACAAATAGTAGCATGGAGAAAAAAAATTGATTATCCTCTATACTATAAAAAAATACAAAATGAACAGAGCGAAGCACTCTGTTTCATGTAAACCCAAGCTAGACCTTCGGTTACTGTTATCTGCCATCTGATTAGTTAACTTTTAATTTTTCACCACCAAAGCAGAACGAAGAAGAGTTTCAAGGAGAAATTTTATTCCAAGATGAGTGCCTTGAAGCAGTGAAGACAATATGCCCGGGGAAGAATGTTAAGTTGGCTGAGGAACTGGTTCACAATCGGGATGAGCTATTAGTGACAACAGCAAAGGTTATTATCTTGTAAGATTGTTTAACATGTTTGGCTACTGCTTTGTTGACTAACTAATCATTAGATACTCAGTGTGTGTTGTTAGTTTTCTTCTGGATACGTTTGTAGTTATAGTTGCATCATAATTTTTGAAAAGGTATCTTTTGTTTTTGGCCTTGTTTAGTGCACTTAATATGTGTGCAGCTTGGATTTGATGTTGGATTTCAATATGTTATTTTGTTTCATAATATGAAATTAAAGTTGCTCATATTTTGAATTTTAACAATATAAATGTTTCACAGTTTTAATTTTACAATCAAGTTCGTTGCTTGTTTTTTAACAAATATGTCTTTCAGTGTTTTATTCTGTTTCAGACTTTCAGTTTAAAATGTTATTTATTTGCATTCAGCATTTTATCGACAATTTTGCAATGATAAAAGTAGTCAATAAATTGTAATTATAAATTTGTATAAGATATTTTTTTCATGCTTAATTTTCCTTAAGAAACAAAAGCTCATTCCTATGATTCCACACACACCAACATAAACCACTCGCCATTATTATAAAAAGCCTTTTGTTTATATTTAGGAACTTTGAAAGCAACATCTAGCACATCAGATATTGATTCCCAATTCTTAGTTAAATGATGGTAACAAAAATAAAGTTCTAACATTCATTGAAATATCTTGTATATACTATTTTTTTCAAAGTTAATTAAATATATCTTTTGTTTTAGCGAACGACAATCCAATATATGAAAGCATCATGCTATTGGAATTTTGGGCCATAGGAACGAAGTCAAGACCAGGCTGATAGCCTGTCATGGGAAATACAGACACACTATTTTTGGGCTTTCGGCCCATAAGTTTGGGCCAGATTACATGTTTCAAACACCAAACCCCTACTGTAAGTCTGTAACCCCAAAATCAGGATTCCGAAGACCGGAACCCGCTCAAACATGGGTCCTTACCCTCTACAGAAACTCAAAATTTGATTTTGAATCTTGACCGTCCGATCCGAATGCTAGCCAATTTAATGTTGTGCGGATTATGATCGGGCAGTCGAGATCTAAACTTAAACTTTAAATTACCTCAGAGGATTCGAATTCTCTCAACCTCAAATCGCACAGCTGCCTTCTTCCACCTTCTCCCGAGCAGTCGAGCACCAACTAAACCCTATACCCTTTGCTGCGTTACTAGTATAGTGAAAAACTAAAGGCACTAGTTCCTCTCTCAACTCATCGCCATGGACGACTCTATGTACGACGAGTTCGGCAACTATATCGGGCCGGAGCTAGAGTCGGATGCGGAATCCAACTCCGACGCCGGATCCGAACCCGCTTCGCCCTCCCCCTCCGACCGGTCCCCATCTCCACCTCGCTCCAACGCCTTACTCGACGATGACATGGACACTGCTCCTTCTTCCCAAATTATACTGGCTGAAGATAAGAAGTACTATCCCACAGCTGAGGAAGTGTACGGCGAGGATGTTGAAACCCTAGTGATGGATGAAGATGAGTTGCCTCTGGAGCAAGCGATTATAAAGCCGATTCGAGATATTCGGTTAGAGACAAAGAGTCATACTGCCCCCAAAGCACGCATTCCCACTGAGTTTTTACTTGGTCTTGCCTCGAATCCTGCACTTGTTCGGAATGTTGCTCTCGTCGGCCAACTCCAGCATGGTTTGCTTCTTTTTTTCATTGATTTTGTTGTCTTCAAAGACAAAAGATTTTAATTTTGCATTGTAACAGGGAAGACGGTGTTCATGGACATGTTGGTGGAGCAAACACATGACATAAGCACATTCGATGCCACGTCAGAGAAACATGTCAGGTACACTGACACGCGGGTTGATGAGCAGGAGCGGCGTGTATCAATCAAGGCTGTGCCCATGTCGCTTGTTCTAGAAGACAGTGCAGGGAAATCTTACCTGTGCAATATCATGGACACTCCAGGACACGTCAATTTCTCTGACGAGATGACTGCAGCGATTAGGCTTGCTGATGGGGCTGTGCTTGTTGTTGATGCTGCTGAGGGTGTCATGGTAATCTCATTTGTTTTGGATGTTTTTGTCATGCTAAGGGGCCATTATAGCCTGAATTGTTTTGGATGCACAATTCAATAACAGAGAAAATGCATCAATTGGTATCAGCAGACATATTAATACCACTGATACATGTTTGCTGTTCTTGTGGATTTGTATTTACCTAGAATGGCTGCTTGATAAGCCCCGAGATTTACTTTTGATATTATGCTGGTGTGTACCGAGTGGCAGAGACATAATCTAGTCATTTTAATATACATTGTCATGCCAATTTTATTTTTTGTTTCTTTCATTTTGTTGATTAGGTAAACACACAGAGAGCTATACGCCATGCAATCCAAGAAAGACTACCGATTGTGGTTGTGATCAATAAGGTAAACTATTATTTCTTTTTAGATTCTTCCTGTTTTATATCCAGTCACATGGATATGTTTTCTAATTCATTGGCCTTTTCGAGATATGAATTTGGAGTATAAAAATATCCTCTAGCTTTCAGGTTGTAGAAAGTTTCATTTCATTCATGGTTTTAACTAACGTCCAACAAAAAATAAATGATCCCTATAATGTCTGAAGAAAATTGCATCTTTGTTTTGTCAGTATTTTTCAACTTGTACTGTTGGAGAAATTAAAAAGTTCTTTTATATTATTTAAACAATTAGCTAACCATTTAATAATATAGTGATAGCAGTGTTGTAAAAACAGCCGTTTAGGCTGATTAATCGTCCGATTAGTCGTTGGCGGCGACCAAACCGTCACGGATTTTCCTGACTAATTGGCCGATTATTTCCGATTATAGCCGATTATTTCTGATTAATCGCTTGGTGGTACCCTGTCCGTCCAACGAGCGCATACCGTTATTTACAACACTGAGTGATAGTTTAAATCAAGTTTGCATAAGGTATTATCTAAAGTATAGATGGTAGATACTATGCAATTTTGCTTAGGATTAATTTCATCATTGAAACTGTAGATTTAATAAAGTGATAGGGTATATTGGGTTTCTCCCAGAAAAATGTTAGAAATTTTCTACTGCACTGCCTGTTGAGTCTAGGGCTTTTTTGCAAACTTCTCTATAAATTAATTACATATACTGTATCCTGCCTCAGGTTGACAGGCTTATAACTGAGCTGAAGCTACCACCTAATGATGCCTATTTCAAGCTACGTCACACTATAGAGGTCATAAATGATTTAATCACCTCATTCTCCACATCTGTTGGTGGGCCTCAGCTTGTGGACCCGGTCTTAGGTAATGTCTGCTTTGCTAGTGGCAGTGCTGGTTGGTCTTTTACTCTTCAATCTTTTGCCAAGCTCTATGTAAGCCTTCATGGCATTGCTTTTGATTCTGACAAGTTTGCATCTCGCCTCTGGGGAGACTTTTACTACCACCCAGACTCCAGAGCTTTCCGGAAGAAGCCCCCAAAGGAAGGGGCAAACCGGTCATTTGTTGAGTTCATCCTTGAGCCGCTTTACAAGATCTATAGTCAGGTGGTAGGAGAGCACAAGAAAAGTCTAGAGACCACACTTTTTGAGTTGGGTGTCACATTAAATAACTCAGCATATAAGCTCAATGTTCAACCACTTCTTAGGCTTGCATGTAGCTCTATTTTTGGGAATGCTTCTGGTTTTACCGACATGCTGGTAAGACACATACCATCAGCCAAACAAGCGGCCTCTACAAAGGTGGAGCATCTGTACACAGGCCCGCTTGACTCATCAGTTGGACTTGCCATGAAAACTTGTGACCCGAACGGTCCATTAATGGTTAACATCACCAAGTTGTACCCAAAAGCAGACTGTACTGTATTTGATGCTTTTGGCCGGATTTATAGTGGTACTATACAAACCGGCCAAACTGTAAGAGTTCTTGGCGAAGGTTATTCACCTGATGATGAGGAGGATATGACTGTGAAGGAGGTGACTAAGCTATGGGTGTACCAGGCTCGGTACCGGATACCAATTAGCAAAGCCCTTGCTGGGTCATGGGTTTTAATAGAAGGGGTCGATGCCTCTATCATGAAAACCGCAACAATTTGCCCCCTGAATATGCATGAAGATGTATACATATTTAGGCCGTTAAAGTTTAACACATTACCAGTGGTGAAAATTGCTGCTGAGCCGTTAAACCCTAGTGAGTTGCCAAAAATGGTGGAGGGGTTACGAAAGATAAGTAAGAGTTATCCATTGGCTGTTACTAAGGTTGAGGAGTCAGGGGAACATACTATACTTGGTACCGGCGAACTTTATTTGGATTCTATCATGAGGGATCTTAGAGAGCTATATTCTGAAGTTGAAGTCAAGGTAAAGTTATATGATTATTGCTATAGCATAGTAGTAAGTTTGATCCATGACTGGAATTTTCTTACCAATCAAAGTTCTTGCAATGAATTATCAAAGCATTTTGAAATTTACAGACTTCAGCACTGCAGTCCATTTTCTTTGTGTGGTTATTTATTTTGTATTTTAATACTTTATTGATCTGCTTGACTATTATTAAGTTGTGTAGTTGTTGGCAAATGATTAGTACCCCTAGTGAGCACTGCAGAATTTACACAGTTGATTTCTCAAGAGTAAGAAAATGGGTAAAGTGCTTCCATAAATATCATGAAGTGAATATTTTGTTGGATTAGGTTGGACAGTATAACCAACAGGCTCTAATAGTCATACCAATATGTAGATGTGATTAAATTTGTTTCAACTATTGCATTTTTTTTAAAATATTTGTTATAACAGGTGGCGGATCCTGTTGTCACATTCTGCGAAACAGTTGTTGATACGTCATCCATGAAGTGCTTTGCTGAAACACCTAACAAAAAGAATAAAATTACCATGGTGCATCTCTATGCCTTTTTGTCCCATACCTTTTTTTTTTACCATATTTCAGCATTTATCCTCTGTGATTGTTATTAAAATATGAGATATACATACAGGTAGCAGAGCCTCTAGAGAAGGGGTTATCAGAGGATATTGAAAATAGTGTAGTATGCATTGACTGGAAGCAGAAAGATATAAGTGACTTCTTCCAGAAGAGGTATGACTGGGACGTGCTCTCGGCAAGGTCAATTTGGGCATTTGGACCTGATAAGCAGGTACGGAGAAATTCATGTTTTTCTCAATAACAGTACATTTTCTTCTTGTGACTTGTGATAAAATGAGACCTGGCTGTTAATATTTGCTTGAAAAGTTCCCTGTTCTTTCTTATCAATTAGTATACAAAGTAGTTAGCAATCCATATTAATATGCATTTGTGTAATGTTTCAGGGACCTAACATTTTGATGGATGATACTTTGCCGAGTGAGGTTGACAAGCATTTGCTGAGTGCAGTCAAGGACTCCATTGTTCAGGGGTGAGATTATTTTCTTGCACAGATGCTTTTTGAAAACTAATGGTGCATTGTAGTAAACCCCAATTGCTGCCAAATTTGTTTATCAAACTATTGGGTTATTGCAGATATTGGAAGTCATAGTCAACTTTTGTAAAATTAATCTATTTGGTAATGTTTGTCAAAAGTCGAAATTGCCCTCCTGATATATTAGTGAAGTGTCATTTCATACCAAAACATCTATTGGCATAAAGTTATTATTTATTTTTTATGAGGCTATGGTACTATGCATAGTGCGGATTGGTCCGTACTATGGATCAAAATCTCCGTTTTCAAAGTCCAAAAAGTCGATCTGAACCGTTCAACAATCTCCATATGAAAATGTATTTGTAGATCAAACTTTACATTTTTTAGAATTTTTTTTTACTATTTTTGTAGATGGGTAGAATATCACTTGATCTGGAAATTCTAGACCATTCAAAAGTTGTGATATTCTACCTATCTAAAAAATAGTAAATAAATTCTAAAAAATATAAATTTAGTCTGCAAGTAATATTTTCATATAAAGATCGTGTTGAACAGTTCAGATCGACTATTTGAACTTAAAAACAAAGATATAAATCCATAGTACGGATCATTGTGCGCTATGCATAGTACCATAGCCTGAGCCTCACTCATAAAGCTCCATTATTTTGAAGTGCCTATAGCACGTTAGTTTATTTTCTCTTATTTTGTTAACCTTGTTTTGTTGCTAATCTGACAGATTCCAGTGGGGCGCGAGGGAGGGTCCTCTGTGTGACGAACCAATAAGGAATGTGAAGTTTAAGATACTAAATGCTACATTAGCCCAGGAGCCATTGCATAGAGGTGGTGGCCAGATCATACCCACAGCACGCCGTGTTGTCTATTCCGCTTTTCTAATGGCCAATCCACGGCTTATGGAGCCTGTATATTACATTGAGGTTTGTTAATCTTTTATTATTATTCTTGTATAACTTCTAATATAAAATACCCAATGTATTTGTTGAAACTTGGAACTATTGACCTTCAGGGGTGGAAATAGAAAATTTAGATTGGGGGGATGAAACGTAAAAATGCATAAGTTGTCACTGGGATTTGAACCCAAGTCTCCACAACCACAAAGTGAAATTCTAACAACTGGGCTACAAGCACACATTTGACAGTTTATGAGGGGGGCTATATTATATAGAAACGAAAAAAATAAACGAAATTTCAATTAAATTTCCATACACATGATGAAAATTTTAAAATCATGGGGGTGCCTAAGCACCCCCTATACTACCTTAAGATCTGCCCTGCTGACCTTATTCTTGACACTAGCATTTACTTGGCTTACCTAGGCATTTTGGTCTGTTAAAGAAAATTTTGTTCACTGTTCATTTTTGGAAGAAGAGATCAATCAATTTGAAACATTATACAAATAAACGTTAAGAAAATTGTTAAAAAATAGAGTTGAGCTTCCACTTTTTGACGACTGAGGCTTCTGTCCTTGATCTGGTTCTCTTCAACTATGATTATATTTTGTGCAGTTGCTTAGTATAGTAGGTGTCTACATGAAAATTATTTCTAATATTTTGGTACTTGATAGCTATTTTACATTTTCTCATAATGGGATTTTACAGATACAAACACCAATTGATTGTGTCTCTGCAATATATACGGTGTTGTCAAAAAGGCGTGGGCATGTAACTGCAGATATACCGAAGCCTGGCACACCCATATATATTATCAAGGTGAGAGTATTTTTATTTCGTAAGTGTTATTTAATTATTTTGCTCAACTAATGATGATGGGGAACTCTGATATTTGGATGCGAGTTTAATTATAGCATACTGTTTTTCATAGCTTCAACTTTTGAAAAAAAAAAAAACATGAGGTGCTTCTCTTTAATTAAACTCATGATGGTTGAATTTATGTTGTGATTTCAGGCATTTTTACCGGTGATAGAATCTTTTGGGTTTGAAACCGACCTTCGATACCACACCCAGGGACAGGCATTCTGTCTATCAGTATTCGACCACTGGGCTATTGTACCAGGTGACCCACTTGATAAGAGTATTGTTCTTCGGCCACTGGAGCCTGCACCAATGCAGCATCTGGCGCGTGAATTCATGGTCAAAACAAGACGCCGCAAGGTAATTGTTTTTAGATAAATTGGGTTGTTTTGAGTATAGTATCACCTGTCCCCTATAATAATTGGTTTATTATTGCTTAGAAACTTAATAAAAAAAATAGTACTGTGGTAGTTACAAATACTAAAGGGGATTTACTTATTTATTATTTTTTCTTTTTGTTACTGAGAGTTAAATGTTTAGGCCTGTGTTTGTGGTGCAAAGCCTAGTTGAGATACCAGTAGAGTCAAAGAACATGATTTTCTTAGCTTAAATGTTGGCCTCTTTATAAGGTTGGATTTGTAAATTATTTTTCATTTTTTGCTTCTCATCTTATAACAGGGTATGAGTGAGGATGTGAGCATAAACAAATTCTTCGACGAGGCTATGGTTAACGAGCTCGCACAACAAGCAGCTGATCTGCACCTTCAGATGATGTGAACTTGTACTAGTTTATATATATTTTTCAGACACTACTTGCCAATTTTGTATGGTAGACTGTTGTGTGATTCAGAAATTTATCAGATTGTAGGAGGGGACATCTTAGGAAGTGTAACTTATTTCTCTTTTACTTTATGCGATACAATTATTAGGCTTTAGAGTTGAGATGTGTGAAAAGGTTGGGTAGGGCAATGCACATTCTAAGATTGGTTGAATTAGAGGGTAAAGAGCTGAAAACAGGATAGATATTTACATGCTACGGGGATTTTAAAGATACCAAAAGGGCTAATCTGGTCAATGTAGAAGACGGGCTATCTTAGGCATTGTCTACCTGTACTGTGCTCTTGATTAACCGTGTAAAATATCTAGTGAGGCTATGGTAATATGCATATTACAGATCTACCCGCACTATGGATCCATATCTTTAATTTTAAAGTTCAATTAGTCGATCCAAACCGTCAAAAAAATGTACTTGTAGACCAATATTTACGCTTTTTAGAATTTTTTATTTTTTAGATAGGTTGAAAATCACTTGCTTTGGATGGGTCAGGATATTCTAATCAAGTGATTTTCTACATATCTTAAACATGGCAAAAGGTTCTTTAAAAATGTAAAATTTGTTTTTGCAAATACATTTTCTTCCTATGTTGAATGGTTTAGATTGACTGTTTAGACTTTAAAAACAAAGATATGACTATATGAGTTCATAAGTGCGGGCCACTGTGTAATATGCAATATGTATATTACAAGGAGGTTTCAAATGTTTTTATTTTTTGTGCCTCTATTTTTTAAAACTTTAATAACTCAAAATTTAAAATTAAAAGTCAAAATAAAACTGTTAGATATGATCTACATTATTTTATCTATACATGTGTAAAAAATTATGATATTTCAACTTTGTTGTGTTTGTCATCAAGAGCTTGCAAGTATTGAGTGGATAATTTTTAGATGTTTATTTTTTAACTTATTGATTCACATAAAAGCAAAATTGAAATGTAATATTTTTTATGAGTATATAGAGAAAATAAAATATATTAACAGTTTTATTTTGATATTTATGATTAAAATTTTGAGTTTATTAATGTTTTAAAAACAAAATATAATGAAGATACAAAAAATAAAGACATTTGAACTCTCTAAAAGAATACTATAGTCTCACCCTAAAATATTTTATGGTACTCACATCCGTGTCAGTATAAATACTAGTCTTTCTTTAACTTCTATTATGTATTTTGTTGTATCTAACCCCGTTCGTGCTACGACTCTAATTAAACACACAAAAGACAAATATTCCCTAATGTACGTTTGGATCGTGCAAGGATTAGTGCAAGAATAGTGATTTTTGGGTTAGTGGTTGAGAATAGTGTTAACTCAAGTGGTTTGAGAATAGTGCTATTTTGGACTATTCCGAGTTAGTAGACAGGGGCGGATCTAAGATTTTCGTCAGGGAGGGGGGTCAAAAAGAACTTAATTCCTTTTCAGGGGGAGCAAAATCGATCGGAACCGCTAAATCTCCACTAAAACTCAAAATTCAGGGGGGGCAGAAACTCAAAATCCAGGGGGGGCTGCCCCCCTGGATACACTTGGGTCCACCTCTGTTAGTAGAAATATTGTTTGGATTGTATATTTGAAATAGTGTTTGGATTAATGTTGAGAATTTAGCTAACCCACACTTTTGTAGAAATAGCAGAATAGTGTTGTTTCTGAATTATTCTTACTTTCTATTTTACGTTTGGATCACAGATTTTTAAAAATAGCAGAGCTATTACCGGGTTAGCGCTATTCTAACTCAATCCAAACGCACCAAGAAAATAATAATTATCAACAAACAAAATAAATAAACAGATAAAATTGAGAACATGTTGTTATTAAGTGCAAGGACCTACTGATGCTGGTGCGGATCATCATTTAGCACTGTAATTGCTCCACACGATCATTTCCATAAAGAACCCTATCTAACATGCGTTCTTGCAATTTTAAAATCTGGTATTATATTCGTCATGTATTACATACGTCAGCACATCTATGTTTTCGGAGGCTCTCTTGAGCGTGTATATCATAGTACAAGATTTACGAATTATTTGTGAATAATTCAAATTTGAGCTGTAGGCAAATTAATATTATTCGGTTTTCCGAAATTTCCCGAATCGCGAATTTTACGGATTATTCGTGATTTTTTCACAATTTTTGTTTTGGCTTTCAATGTAAAATTCCGAATTATTTTCAATTTACGAAATTTTTATCCGCCGAATCATTAATTTTATTTAATAAGAAGTTCAATTATGGTGTATATCACCTGACATAACTGAACTTCTTATTTAATCTTAAAATCAGTGTTAAAAATTGTTTACGGTACGTGCCTATTTCGATGCTCAGGTACGTATTAATAAAAAATGGGTTGCTTTGAGATTCGTGCTTTGGAAATTTGAACGGTCTGAATTTTCCACAAATCAACTCAAATTTTTTGAGATATCTCATAGAATGTAAATTTTCTCTTTGGCCCGCTAAAATATTTGTCCTTAAGTCCTGATGCATTGCTATTTGCAAGTTCAACCAGGGACGGAACCAAGGCCTGGGCCAGCCTAGGCCCTGGCCCCCCCTTGGTCCAGAAATTATACATAACCCTTTTAATAAAAAAAAAAAAACTGACTGAAAATTACGATTGATTCCTGGTTTCTGGGCTCCCCTACCGATCATTCCTGATTCTTGAGCCCTTGAGCCCCCCCTACCGATCATTCCTGGTTCCGCCACTGAGTTCAACAGAAAGCAAAAATACGAGACTACATATGAAAATCTAGGGTTGCTATTGCTAAATTTGAGAGAAGGAAAAAAAGGTTTCTTTCATGGATAATTTACAATTTTCAAGAATACTCCACAAGGGTCCCTAAAATTTTTTTTTGCAGGGTGCACAGAACAACACTTAGAGATTTTTCATAGCAGTCCCTAAAAAAATGTTTGCCATCTATTACTATCATACAAATTGTTTTCCCTCGAATGTTTGGCGAAACTGCCAAGTAGAAGGTGCCACATGATAAGATGTGATGGTTCCCCCATCTCTGGTAGTGACTTCAAAGGAGAGCGGCTGGTTCCGCAGGTCAGCATCACATTGCCAGATCTGGCCCCAGTTTCTACCCATCGAGATCCAGCCAGTCCTCGACCCCTTTACTTTCACAGCTGTAATTTCACCATCAGAACCGACATTGGTTATTAACACTTGGTGAAAATAGGAGCTCCCGGTCACAGTAAATCTCATGCCGCCCGTTCTCTGGCATTTTACCCTGTATTTATATTCCGTGACAGTATGTTTCAGACAAGAACTAATCAGGGTTTGGTTTGCCAAACAATTAATATGATAGGGGCAAAACAGTCTTTTATTATGGAGTTTCAACAAACAAAAAGAATGATTAAATTCAAATAATTGGAGGGAAATAATTTTCTGATTGTACCTTATCTTAACAATGAATTAAAAGGTAATTAATGGCCTCCAACTATAGAAGCTAGTATTGTTTCAAGATCTAGGGAAAATAATTGGAGTTTATTTATTAAACCCCAGAACTTCACATTCCACAGAATAATTGAGGTTAGGGGTGTTCAAATGGTCGGTTCGGTTAAAATCGAATTAAAATAGTCAAACCAAAATTGTATTCGGTTTTGCAAATCTAACTGAACCAACAAAATAACAACCGAACCAAAAACACCGAAGTAAATTTCAGTTTATTTGGTTGAACCGAAACAAGAGAGATTAAACTGCAAAAGGTCAAAACTCAATACCTACACAAATATATTTAATAATCATACAAATAAATATCAAGATATATATTAGTTGAATCGAAATAAGAGAGATTAAACCGAACCAGATATAAAAAACCGAAGTAATTCAAATTTAACAATTTGGTTAAAAAGTTAAAAACCAAATAACCAGATCCAGTGAACACCCAAATTGAGGTTACATACAGGAATTTGTGTATAACCAGTTTACTCCTTTAAGGGCCTCTGGTCTAAACTTTAAATCCGAACTCTTGAGTAATATAACTCAGTTCTTCAAAACTAAGATTTTGCACAATAGACCACCATAGATGAAGCACATAGAATGTAAGTATGAATCAAATCATGTACCTTTGGTATTGAACTGGCACTATGTTGGCTATTGTTTTCGCAATGCCGGCAAAAGCAGCTACTGACATCTCAAAGTGCTCCCTTGGGAAATTGCACCAACCTCCGTCTTCATCCGGCAACCCCCAATTTGGTGCACAGAAATCAGTAGCGGTGACAACAATTGACGGACTTCCCTGCAAATATGCTCAAACTTAGCTTATGTCACTTTATTTTTTATATTTTTTCTACTTTTCAGTTCTTTATACAAGTAAATTTTGTAATGGTTTAATATGACCTTTTTCAAATTCTTTCTTTTGCATTTTGGAGTTATGATCTTTAAATTAGAAGTTCTGTTAACCTATCTTAACAGAGCAATTGTGGCTTCATGCAGGGCACAGACTATATTATCAAAACAACACTGCATATATGATTCGTGCACTGCATGAAGCCAAAACTGCTCTGTTAAATCTTTAAGTGTTCTTTCCTTCTCAAGCAGGATAAACCAATTCCAGCATCCAAAACTGGTGTGACAGTAAAAATTTACTATTGTTTCTGACAAACCATACCTGTAAGCACCAGTGAATGTGGTCTACGCACCGAATCTCGAAGCATACCCCACAAGCACCACCTCTACCAAACAAGGCACTGCTCAGCCCGGTTGTGTCTCTCCCGTAACCCGCTTCATCCAAGTCTCCATATCCACATGCACCACCTTAGCACAAGGCATTTTGTTGAATAGATTAGCTTACATGTACACTGTAAAAAGTAAGTATCACACTATTACAGTGTGGGTTTCCTTATATTTTCTTTCTTCCTTTGTTTTACCCCTCTAAAATTCATAATGTCATATTTACCCTTCTAACTTTCAAAAACTCGCAAATTAATCCAATTTATTGACTTTTCTATTAAAACTCAATTTTTAATTTATAAAATATCCATTTATCCTATTAAAAAATAAAAAATATGTAGCTTGTTTAAGAAAAATAAATATGATATTATCATTTTGGGGGGGGGGGGGGGGGGGGGGGGGGGGGGGGAGGAATATGTAATTTCCAGGTTTTTGAGGTGTATACATAAATTCTCCAAAATTTTTTTTTTTGGGGGTCAAACAGACTACTTGCTCAGACAGTCTGATTCCAATTTTCTTTTTTTAATTTTGGGTACTTGCCATTCTTACTGGAAATATATACATATGAAACTGTGTTGTTTTTTATACATAAAAAAAAAAAAAAAAAAATCTGAAATCTCATCTCTCTCCCATTATAAAACCATTGAACAGCCACTTCTTCAAGTACACTGAATTTTTGCTTTTTAAAAGGAGGAACAATTTTGGGTTTTCAGCATTTCAAAAAATTTGATTTATCAAATTAAAACAAACATAGAGAACTTGTTGAGAGGTACCAGTAACACTTGAGAGCTGGTTCTCTTTAACAAAAGTCGCTGTAGCTGATTGCCATTCATCAATTTCATTTGCATTTCCTCCCATTTCGATTTCCCCTTTTGCCAAGCCAGAATAGAACAGATAAAACAAGAACAAAGAAAACAGAGAGATTTTGGTTTGTAGTGAGATCATCTCTCTTGTGCTTCTTGGTCGAGTGAAGAGAGAGAGAGAGAGAGAGAGAGAGAGAGGCGCTCTTTCTAAGCGGCGCACAACTGCTTTTTGTATCTTTCCGAGACATTTTGGGTAAATATTTTAACAGAGCGGTTTTGGCTTTATGCAGCGTATGAACTAATGAATCAAAACAGAAATTTATGAGGTTCGTGCGCTGCATGAAGATAAAACTACTCTGTTAAAATATTTACCCGACATTTTGATGAATATATCCATCTCTAAAGTAACTAAAAATTTAGTTTAGCTCGATACCGTCAGATTTGTTTTGGCACGAATATTAAAGGGGTCCAGATGTAAACCCAAAATTTGTGTTACTGCAGAGGATCGGGACTCCTTTTTCGAGACAGTTTGATTTGATCGGGATAGTGGAAAAATATAGTACTCTTTTGCAATGAGTACCCGTGCTCCGTAATTCAAACAATTGCAAAGTGGTACAATTTTTAGATTGCCCCACTAAAAAGGCGCTTTAGGTCATTTATAACTGTTAAATGTAATACATGTACTTGGTAACATGTGTGCCTCAAAAAGTAGAATACTGGATGCTTGGTTTTGAAGTCATTAGAATTTGTTTAAAAGAAAATATATATCAATAGATAATTAAAATATTGTGCAGTTCATTTTTTTGTTCTAGTGTCTTACATTTTTAAATCTTTTAAATCTCTTAAAAGAATTGCATGAATAACAGAGGTTACTAGTAATTTCTTTTTTAAAAACCTCTAAATAGAATTGCAAAACATGGTTGGTCAATGGTGATATAGTCAAAGACAAACGACTTTCTGAAAAAGGTTGTGCTGTGCCATTGGCCTTTACTGGGATTTGGTAATTTGGCTGTTTTCGGGATTTTCTGTGGCATTTACAAAACTATCACACGTGTGCGAAACTAATTGCTTGATCTAAAAATTCTAGACCATTCAAAAGTAGTAACTTTTGACATGTCTAAAAAAATAGCCAATAAATTTTTAAAAATTGTAAAATTTGATATTCAAATACATTTTTATATATTAATATAAAACTCATGTTTAGTGATTCGGATTGACTGTTTGAATTTTGACTAAAAATATTGAATTCAAAGTACATATCAACATGTAATATGTCAAAGTCCCACTCAAAGAACATTGCAGAGTTGATTCTACCGAAACATGTCGAAAATGTAGAAGATACGGAGTTACCATATTTTTTTTTTCTGATAAGCAAACTAAACGAAATTATTAAATATGTAGAAAAATGTCTGATGAATTTTGACGAATATTAATGAGAAAATTTGAGAGAGTATTGAGCGCCCTTTATCTTCCAATGAAGCCTGAATATATTAAAAAAAATTACTTTTAAGAAATATATTAAATATTTTGTTGGGAAGAAAAAAAATGATAGAATTTTTTCGATGCATTACTAGTAACGATAGATTTCTTCAAACGTTTCTAAAAAAAAATCATGTGATCGAAAATAATTTATATTATCTCATTCGCGAAAAAAATATTAAATACATTTTTTAAAAATAAAATATTTTGTTATTACTAAAGTAATAATTTTGAATAAAATAAATAAAAAATATTTTTTAAAAATAAAAATATTTTGCTAAAGTAATGTTTTGTTATTACTCGCAAAATTACTCTGCAGAAATGAAATTTAAATTAAGTTTGGGTTATACACAACATTTCATTTCACTTGTCATTTTTAATAATAATTGAAGATGAAGTTATTAAACTGTTTAATATTTTCAAGAGATTTCTATCCAAAATTTGAACCTTTGACTTCTCACTTAAAAATGTTGTCTTTATCGTTAGATTAAAAGTTAATTCGGATATTGTATTACATTTTTATTAAAACTTCCAATAGCAAAAAGAAATCGGAAACAATTGATGCTTATTCCTAGCCGCTTGATCTGCATCAAGATCTGTGCACATTTAATTTTCATGAATGTTGAAGCTCGCAGCGTGAATCTCTATACAAATTTAACAACTCTGATCGAACATTGGACCAAATTATATCCGATGGACATCGGACCACCATCAAAAATATTTTTATTAACCAAATTTAAATGTGATGATTTGGGAAAACATATCAAAATGTAGTGGACTTTTTAGCTCAAGCTGTGAACATGATATAAATAATTATTTTTGCTTATAGTTATTGTAATCAAATAGTTTTTCAAGCGTGTGTATATACTTCGTAAAAGAATAAAGTTTCAAGACTTTTCAATTTTTATATATATTACATCATCACCACTTTCATCTATCTGATTATTTATTTTTCTTAATTATTATGATCGGATGGCTCATATTTACTTATGCTCTCTCTTCTGAGGGTATGTTTGGTTGGATTGAGAATAGGTTATTCTTGAAGTTAGACTATTCGGAATAGCCTATTCGGTGTTTGATTGGGTTAGAATAGCTAAAATAATGAATCCAAACTTTTTGTCTTATTAGAATAAACTATTCTTAAGGGTTTTTAAATTTGACTATTCTAATAAGACAAACAATAGCTATTCTTGATTTAGTTATTCTAGCTTATTCTTATTTTGCAACCAAACATACCCTCAATTAACAAAAAATATGTGTTTTGTTTTTATGTAGAAAATTCATGCATCTAATTTTCTTTTTTATTGAATTGAATTTTAGAGGGCTGTAAAATTCTTGTATAAAAAAAAAAATAGTCCGAGCGATCATTCTACCAATAATAAAGTGAGAATAATTTGATTGTAGTAGACTAAATCAATCTCTTGATCTTACATGCAAAATTCAAATGTGAGTATGGTATGAAAAAAAAAAAATATATGCGTTATACATAATTTTTGTTAATTTGCCAATTTATTAGACAACATGCTAGTCTTCTTGGTGTGTAACATTAATGTATAACTAACCAGAGACGGCAGTTACAACTAGAAGACAAAATATAATTAAATTCCAGTTTATACTAGAGAACAAAAATATGGCCTCAATAGAGAACAAATATATTATCCCAACTAGAGAACAAAACAACAACATAAAATTGCACATCAGCAATCACCAAACGGAACCAGAAATTTTTATTTTTACAATCTTAAAAAAAAAATTAAATAACTACGGTTTGATCAGAATTTCATTTTCGACGCAGTTATAGTTTTAAACTGCGAATATAAATTGAGTGTCCGCAATTTCAAACTGAGAACACATAATTTTTTTTGTGATCAAGCTGTTGCATTGATTTGTGTCGACCCCGGAATTTTTTTTGACCAATTCAAGTTTGATGAGCCGCACAAAAACCAAAAATTCTTGATCAAAGCCGCGTAAATCAAAATTTTGAGAAAAAATAAAATTTTATGGTTATTTGGTTTTTTAAATAATAAAAATAAAAATTTCGGAAACACAACTCACCAAACAGGGATTCAGCTCCTCTCCATTTCATAAAAATGGAGCACTAGACATAAAAATATTATCCAAGTCCAAATATAGTTGCGGATCAGTTATAAAAATATTAGTTTTGTAATTGTATTCATAACTATTTTGATTGTATTTTCGCAATTATATTATATCCAATTTAATCGGATTCAAATAGATTTTGATTCGAATTGAATCGAAAACTGGATCGAAACTGAATAATCAGATAAAAGTAACACAATGTTCTCAGAGTAGAATTAAGGTGTTCCTAAGTTCACCAAGCCCCTTTGTGAACTTAACTTTAAAACTAATTAGATTGGTTTTAAACGACTAATCTAAACCCTTGAAATCCATCTACCTTATGAGTTATGCATCTTCATGCGAAAATTTTAAACTTTCGAATTAATGTAGTATAAAGTCAAGTGGTTAAAATTAGAAGGTTTATAAATTATTTTTTTAAAGGTTATAAATTAATTTTAATGCATTCATTTTTTGAAGGTTTTTTGACCATATGATTCTATACAAAATTAATTTCAAAAAATTTTAATTTTCGCATATAGACTCATCATTTATAAAGTAGATGGTTCAACGGTTTGGATTCGTCATTTAAATTTAATCTGATAGATTTTAGAGTTGAGTTCACAAATAAACTTGATGAACTTAAGAACACCCTAGTTCTACTCCAATTTTCTCCTCTCTTTTCCACCTCTTTTTATCTTTGATAACTGTTTTTTTTAATCATTGATAACTGTTTTCTTTGATAACTAAATGAACAAAATGGACCACTACAACATATTAAATTTGAACATGATATGCGTGAAACATTAAATGTACTTATCAAGTCCAATGAACATGCACATGTTTGAATAAACCTATTCTTTAAAAAAAAAAGAATTAATTTTCTATATGCCCTTCAAATCTACTTCAATTTCTTAGTTTTCTTCAAACTCTTTAATATATTATATTTGTTTTTCAACTCTTCTTTGTCTTTCACATATGTCCTTAGAATCATAAAAATAATTAAATAAAATTAATGCTAGTAGAATTGCACAAACTAACTATCAACAATAGTAGCTATCAAGTAGAATGCTAATATTTTTTTTTTGGTTTCAAAATAAATATGAAAGAGAAAGAAGAGTTGAAGGGTAAATATAAAATATTGAAAAAATCAAGGAGAAATTAAAAATTGAAGTAGATTTGAAGAACATACAAAAAATTAATTCAAATAAAAATTAGACTCTCTTTATGGTGAAGCTCTTCTTCTAAAATCCTTCAAACATGCTTACTATTTTCTTTTCTGCTCTGTAATTAATATATTTTCCTTTATGTTAGCACCCATGTGCGTTGCCATTTATTTTCTTGATATTATTTCTACTTGTCTTCCTTGTTTTTCGTACCTCAACATGTTTTCTCTAAAATGGAAATTGAATTTTAACGGAATTACCAAAAAAATTAATGGAGAGAGGTTGGATATGAGGGGCAAATTTGTCATTTTTCTAATCTATTTAAATAGTAAATGGTAGTTATTATAAATTAATTTTGAATTTTTCTCCAACTTTTTCAAGGATGGTTTATATTCTGACTATATTATCAAGTTTTTTTTTTTCTTTCCAAAAAATCAACTTACAAATATATCAAAAATAATGTTAATTCTATCATAATCCTTATTTATTAATAAATATGTTCTTACATAAATTAGGAACTAGTCTTAAAGCAAAGTATTAATTCCATACTTATAATTTTCGATCGGGTATTCAAAATTAATTACTTCATTTCCTTTCAAAAAAAAATGTAACGTAATGGAGAATTAAATTATTAATTTTTATTAATTAGCACAATCATCTAAGAGAAAAATATGGAAGATTTTTCAATTTGAATGGGGAAAAAAACAAATAATAAAGTTTTGGTGATAAAAGTTTTAATTAATTAATTTTTTTTCACAGATGTACATTCAATAATGCCTTCTAATTTTATTCAAATGCTTTTCATGAAAAAAATAATTAGGGAGATGCTGAACTTTTGCAAGTTATAGACATTTTTACCCTTAACTTTTAATCATTTCCTTCTAAAGCTACTTTTTTTCCTCATTTTAGAAGATAAAGATGTACCAATTATGGAAATTATACAGTTAATGAATAAAAATTAAGACAAGAAAGCAAATATGCATTAAAAAATAAAGTTACAAGAGGTAATTTTAGAAGATAAAGATTTACTAATTATGAAAATTATTTAGCTAATAAATAAAAATTAAGGCAAGGAAGGACAAACAGTTGTGAATTTAAAAAAAAAAACGTTACAAGAGGAAAATCAAGGGGTGAGAATCTGCTGCTTTTCTTCAAGAACATCCAACCGTTCAAATATTTTCAATGGTTTAGATTTTGAAAATAAGTGAAAAACAACATATTTCATCTCCAAATTTTGATTGTTAAAAAGAATTTGAAAGGTTGGGATAAAGAAAAACATATTCTTGTTTTTCTGAAAAAAGAGCAGCAAATTTGGTTCCACAATTAAGGAGGGATTAAATTGTCCATAATCTTTTTTAATGTATTGTGGTAATAACAAAATTTGTAGTGTTAATATCAGCATCTCTCATATTAATGTGATTGTGTGACATAAACCTTGGATACCTTACGTTTTACTAAATGAGGCAGCAAGTGACCACATGCAGGTGCAAAGGACACTGAAAGCAAGGAACGGTTCATTAAAATTAAAATTGGTATTGATATCTGGTTGGTACCCACCTGCAGGTACGGTAGCAACTAGAATTTTGTCGTCCAGGACCAAATTAATATCATATTATTAATATCACAATCCAAGAGAGAATTAAACATGAGAGAGGAAATACAAGAAGGAAATAATTGGATAGAATTCTATGCTTGTTTTCTTGTTAATATTGGTTACTATATATCTGATAGGAGTGGGGCGGTTTGATGGGTATTAGATCAAATTTAATTTGATGTTTGATTAGAACTGTTCGATCTATGTTAAAATCCGTGTGCACTTGATTCACAAAATTTTTTAAGTTGTCTGTGTGAATCTTGATGCAGTTTGAGTAGTTTCGATCGGATATCGGACCGAATATAATCTGATGCTCATCAAACCACCCTGATTCCTCCACTGATAGGAGATTGGCACAGATATTATTTGTATTGATCATGTTTTTTTTTTTATATTTATGGTTGACAGATGTATTGATAAAAAAAAAGTTAATTTACAAAATTCAAGTAACAAGAATTACTATGCCTACTCTCTAAGCTATACAATAGAGCAAACAATGTAATCCTTCCTCAAAGCATAGAACCAAAAATATAATTATTTACAAGTTACTTCTCCATCTCTCAATCTCAAGCGCAGTCTCATTAATGAGATGAGATAATGCGGAAATCATCGTTTATTAGAAAACAATCTCTTATTTCCCTCTCTCCATAGTACTCATGTTCCCACTGCCCATAGCATTCCACATCATTTTTTGTTGACCCGATAGGGGTCGTCCAGTGAGGAGCCATACGTGTTGTATCTCCTCCTCTTCTCGTGCTGTTATGTTGTATTGTGCTAACAGCTCTCTTTAGAATCTCGCTGCATAGACACAATTCCACATAATATGATCTCTTGTTTTCACAATATCCGCCTCACATAAATGACAACCCGACTGGATGGTGCAGCCTCTATATAGCAAAATGTCCTGTGTCAGTAATTTCTTATCTAACATTAGCCAGATGTTTCTTTGGGACCTTGATCTTCCATAGTGTCTTGTGATAAGGAGATAAAATGCATGAAGAGCACGAAAAAACCCCCAACGGTGTCCAACCCCATTTTGTAATTCCTCCTTGCATATCTATCGAGCACGAATAAAAAGGCTTGAGTTTTATCAAATCCCTGATGAAAAAAGAGCCGTTTGTCCCCAGGTGTTCTATCTATGTAATGCCATACAAGGATCTTGTTAATATTACTCGTATTGGGCAAAGATATGTGTATCGTCAAGATAAAAATGGCAGCAAGAAATTATGATTAAGTTCTTCAAAACGATCTTGAATTTTTTTTTTAGTTCTTTATCTGTGCATATTATGTAGAGATTAATCACAGGGGTGAATGTATTAATCGCTTTGTTACAAATGATGAACAGTTCAAGGCTATCCAGTGTCAAGACAAATAGCCGAAATCCAGCCCATTCCTCTTTCATTAACAAATGAATTAATTGGTAATATATCTTGCTCAGGAGGTATGAAAAAAGAAGTTCCAAATTTCCACAAACATAAAACATTTCAGTTCTATATCTTATATACTTTGGATCAATATAAACCTGTTTTCATTCCTAACGAATTCAGTTCCAAATTTAAGTTCCAAATAATATTTCTCAAACTGTGATAGATAACAATGGCCAGAAAAAAAAAATTAAAATTTCTCTAGCTATGATAGACAACATCAGCCAGTTCCAGATTTTATTTCGGTTAATTAGCGGTAACTCGGTAACTTGATTTCATTAAGATGGCCGTGATGGTCTATAACGTCATCTAGACGTTATGGACTATCATGTTTTTTTTTACAAATCGAATTTTTGCGAAATACTTCCTCATTAAAGATATTTTATTTATTTATTTTTCTATTAATAACAATTTCGGCAAACGGAGAATATCGAAGGGAAGGGAAATTTTTATCTGCTGACGCTAGACGACGAAATAAAAAATAATCTGACAACTCAATCTAGGATCAAACGGGATTGAATTGTGTGTCACTGTTCATAGCTACAGTAACACTCTATTCAATTTTTATGGTTTATAATTCCACAAATTCCAAAGTGCATTGGATCCAAACCCGTCTGATATCCGGTTTATGTTGTCTGATTCGTGTTGATGTTCTTGTAAGCGGATTTAAATATTCTCTGATCTCAACCGTTTTGTGAATTTAAACTGTCAGCGTGAAACTCGCCCTAAATCGGATGGCTTAGATATCAAGCGGATTTCTGTCTGATGCCCACAATTTTGTTCGATTGCACCCTTTGTAGAGTTCTCAATCATAAACTATTTTAGGCCCAGTAAAAAAGCCCAATTTGGAGTTAGCCCAAAACTTTCTCCCATTTCCTCAAATAGATTAAAAAATACTTTTAAAACTATTCGATAAATATCTAACGGTTCTAAGACTTCTAACCGATTTGAAGAGGATAATAATAGCTCATCGCTTTTAGTGAGCCAATTTCTATCGTGCGATAAAAATCTAACGGTTCACATTTTTGACGTACAATACCCAGAAATTAATGGTAAAAATTTAACACAGTAGTTTTGGCTTCGTGCAGCGCAATGACTATAGAATCAATACAGCGCTGCGTATGGTTTGTGCGCTGAATGAAGCCAACAATGCTCCGTTGAAATCTATACCCGAAATAAAACCCCACGGGAAGACCTCCATTTCTCCATTTACCCGATCATTTTTTGCTACTTCCATCTAAACCCGGATGAGCGGTGGCGGCAGCAAAGAGGAGGAGGTGATGACCGGAGCGGGTCGTAACGCTATGGACGTGGAATCTCTGGTGAACTCCTTCGTCGGCGTCACCTCGGCCTCTCGCGAGGAGGCGCTCTTCTTCCTTGAGAGTCATGAATGGCATCTGGACCCCGCCATCGAGTCCTTCTTCGAAGACCAGCCTCTGGCAGGGGAAGAAGAAAACAATGAGGAAGAAGAGAATCAAGAGATAGAAGGGAAAGAGGCTGACAGTGATGACGAGGATTACATTCCTTCAGAAAACGAAGACGCGGGTAATACTGCTGTGGCGCGTCCTTCTGTGGCCGTGCGTGTGGGCGGGTCGGGATCAAGAGGGAAAGAGAAGGCTGGGAAGTCGAGTAAGAGATCGGCAATCACAACCTTTTCAGATCTTAAGAGGAAGGCAGAGTCAGACTCGGACTCTGATACTGATTCTGATTCTGATGAAGATCAGGATTACTACGCTGGAGGAGAGAAGAGGTGAGGTATCTGATATTGATTCAGGCTTCTTGTTTTTCTGGTATAGTGGTACTAGTATGTATCAGCTTTCTTGTAGGGTTTGGGTGAGTATCCCCTGTGGTACCCTGAGTCCATATCCTCTGAGATATCTCAAATTTTCAGTTTATCTAAAGCCAGTATTATTGTGCTTTGAGATTCGTGCAGAAATGATTTAAATGGTCTGGACTTCCACATATCAATTCAAAGTTTGAGATATCTTAGGGGATGCAAATTTGTGGTACCCTACCATGTGGAATAACTCCCAGCCGAACCAAAATCATTTCGGTGCCTATTTGAATTGTTGGGGGTCGCTTTGAGATTCGTACCAGGTTAAAGCGGATGATGCAAATCTCATTCTACATGGTAGGGTACCGCTCTGGATCTGAGCCCATATGGTTTAGCACTTCAGTGTTTGAATGTAATTGGCTGAGCTCCGTAGCGCAAGCTTGTAAGTTGTAACCTGAGTGCAGGCTGGGTAACTGACAGTTGCATCCAGTTCTGACCCGATATGGCCCCTGAAGTAGCTCTTACCGAACAGTCACCTTTTAGAAGCGTTTCAAGTGCTTGAAAGCACTTATAATCAAACATAAATTGAACGATACATTCCGTAATTTGGCCAGAAAACTCGTTGATTTCACTAAAATCCTATCAATTTGTAGAAGAACTTGGTAAATCATTGCCTTGTATTGATTACTACCAAATTAAGTGCTACTATCAGCCTGGCTGGCCCATGATGAAAGTAAATTAAAAAGTTTAGTGCAGTATTGAAAATCAATACAGAGAAAGTCAATTAAAATTTTTATTAAACTGAATAATGCAACTTCTATATGCACGATGTTAATTTTATCTTTTTCTGTTAGTGGAATGCTTGTCAGGGATTCATCTAGAAAGCGAAGCCGTAATAATGGAGAAGCCATTTTTGAGCAAGCTAGGAAATTTGCAAGACCTGCCCCATCTAAGTCTAAATCCAAGAGCTTTACTGGCAAGGGAAGGGTATTATCAAGTGAAGAAGCACCGTCTTCTGGTGCTCAACAAACGGAGAGTATTTCTTACAATATTTACTTCTGGAGGAATGGTTTCACTGTAGATAATGGTCCCTTAAGAGGATTTGATGATCCAGAAAATGCCGCCTTTCTTGAGGTTAGTTAAATTTGTTGTGTTTATGTTCGTTTTCCAAATAAGCGATCGTGGAAAATTTGCCAGGATTCTTTTTAATTTAGTGACAAACTTAAAAAGTGAACCTAATTTATCAGGAATTTGGTGAAAGTTCCCCTCACTTCTCACTACAAAAGATGATACTTTTGGAAATGTCAGATTAAATCATGGACACAAATTGATATTTGTATTGATAATAGGGTTCTTGTTAAATAAATAATAAACAATTAGTGTAATTAAAGTAGTATCATTCAAATTTTGAAATGATCCATGAGAATATAAATTGAAATGGCTAATAACATCATTGCCAAACTTGAGAAGTAATGTTGCTAATGATCCAGCTTTTAATAAGGACTCACGTTTATAGAAGGGATGTTTCTGCAAACAAAAAGGAGCGGTGTTAATGTAGGATTATAGAGCAATTTTTATGCTTATCTAAGTGCTGAACATTTACTAGCTGATTGGTTTATCTGAGCATTTTTTTAAGTTTATATTAGCTTGTGCATTTTATTTGTTCTAGTTATTATTTATATTGTTTATATATTATTTTAATGGCTATTTAGTATTCATCAATTCATAATGCTGGTAGTTTGGGGTTTAGGGTTTAGGGTTGCTTATCTTAAGCAACTCAAAATTTTGAGTTTAGATACGGATCGTCTGATGAGAATTCGGGCCAATCTGGCCCAAGGCCCCTTTATAATATTCATGCTAAAGCAGATCGGACGGTCCGGATCTAAACTCAAAATTTGAGTAAACTCAGGTGATATGAATTTTTGCCAAGGGTGGGGTTTTCACTTACAGAAACGTTTTTATTTTTTTATTTTTTTAAGTTAATAGAATGATGCACCTGTTCTCAAAGTTCGATCGAAACACTAATCATCATCTCTCTCTCTCTGTATAACAAATTTTTTTTTAAATAGAGTATCAAGAAGTCTGCATGCCCAGAGGAACTTAAACCCTCTGACGGGTCGTCAGAGGTCCAGGTCAAGCTCGTTCACAGGCAAAGTAACTATCCCACTCAGGCTCTACGGCCTCCACATGTACGTATTACTTCACCACCTATTATTTTTGTTCATAAGATGTTACAATTTGACTGCACTAGTTCTCTTTAGTATTATTAGACTTTGCTGGCATTACATTGGAGTATCATACCAAATCATTTTGGCCTCTTTTTAATTTTCTGACTTGGAAGTAGGGGTGTTAATGGTAACCTTTTTCCGTGTACCCAACCCTTATCATATTCAATAAGACGGGTACGGCCGTACGGGTAAAGTTTTTTCCGTTAACATAACGGTAATGGTACGAGTAAAGACTATTTCGTACCCGTTTATTAAAAATAAAATTATATATATTTATATGGGGATGATGCATGATATGATATAGTTTTATTTATGCCCATATATATCTATTCAGTGGCACCCTTTATCCATTTACCCGACCCATACCGTATTCAATAGACGAGTATGGGTAAGATTTTTTTTCGTTAGCTTATCGGGTACTGGTAAGGGTAAAGTTTCTTTTCGTTAACTTTATGGGTAAGGGTATGAAAATGCTTCCACCCGACCCGTTTCGTATCCGTTGACACCCCTATTTGGAAGAGTGATATTATACCAGTGATCTTACTTTCTGATAGCATCACAGTAACAGTGGTACAATTGTTAATTTCAAGTAAAGTGACTCATTTACCCCACTTGGATCTCATGCAGAAAAGATCAAGGCAGAATGGCACTTTCCGAGGCACTGGGAGAACCCTAGGTACTGATCCTACTGAGCAAGTGCCTGACACGACTGGTACTGATGTTCCCATACCAGTACCAGTACTTGCCCCAGCTTCAAACTCCACTCCTGGTTTTCGGGTGGATGAATCTCTCCCTACTACTTCTATCCAGATAAGGCTGTCAGATGGGACCCGCCTTGTGGCTCGTTTCAATACCAGTAATACTATAAGTGATCTGAGAGCCTTCATTGATGCCTCTAGACCAAGTGGTACCAGTACAGACAGATTGTACCAGTTACAGACTGTTGGATTCCCACCGAAACCTCTTGATGACGTCAGCAAGACAATTGAGGAAGAAGGGATAGCCAACTCAGTTATTATCCAGAAGGTTTAGATATAATGAAATTTGCTATTTTGTCGGTGCACAATCCAGGCACCAAATTTGCTTTTATAATTTCTTTTATTTCCCCCAACTCCCTTGCTCCCTAATTACTTTTGGAAATGATAGTGGTATATATATATATATATATGCAGTATATGCACTAGTGAGATTATCAATTTAGTAAGATTTCATTCCGTAGATCCCGATTAATCTCGTTTTATCTTAGGGAAAAAAATATTGGGGTTTTTTTGGTTAATTTCTGGCTTAACGGTCAAAGGGACAGCATCATTAGTGCTTTGATTAACGGTCAAAGGGACAGCATCATTAGTATTTTTTTGGGTTTTTTTGGTTAATATTAGTGCTTTGATTAGTTGTCTTTCAAATAGCACAGCATCATTAGTGCTTTAATTTGTTTTTTTTATTATTAATTATTTGTTCTCTGATTCGCTAATAGCTGGATGACCATTACCTCTCTAAAGAAGGATAGGATATCAGCTGCCTAGTGGAAAAATCGTATAGATGTTCAATTTTGATGATCTCTTTTAGTTTTAAACTTTTAATAAATGTAGATTAAATTCTATATTCTGATGAGTACCTTATGCTAAGGCGGATTCCAGTCACCGCTGGCCACTCAATAATGTTATCTTTCTTTAATTTTTTCAAGTATAGTGTATAGACCTGTAAGGCGGTCCAATGAATCTGTATCCCCTCAAGGAGTATAGTGTTTAGACTCGAGTCTTTAAATTTTTGAAGTATAGACCTATAACAAGGGTAGATTAAATTTTTCATATTAGATTTGATTCTTCAAGGAGTGTAGGGCGGTCCAATGGGTTCAGACCCAGTGCGGTACCCTACCGTGTATATATGCACGAGATATGCCTTGTCCGTTTTAACTTGACACAAATCTCAAAGCAGACTCCCTATAATCTAAATAGGCACTAAAATGATTTTGACTCGGCAGGGAGTTATTCTGTCTCTTATGGTACTGTAGGAGATACTCGGTCTGATGTCCAGTGGAAGTCTTCTACTTTGCATTAAGATTCGTGCAACTTTGATTTGTGCGAATCTTAAAGTTGACTGTGCGGATTATGATGCTGATCAGACGGTTCTGACCTGGCGTCGGATCGAATTTGGTTCAATGTCCGTCTCTTTAAAGGTTTCATGAACCAAACTTAATTCACATGAAGCAACTTTGATCTGTGCGAATCTTAAATTTGACTGTGTGGATTTTGATGTGGATCATACGGTTCTGTATCAGATCGAATTTGGTTCGATGCTCGTCCGACCACCCCTGATTCCTTTCTTTAAAGGTTCATGAAGCAACTTTGAGTTCTATCATAGTTAGTCCATTATCTTTAGCATATTTCCTTTCTTTCTACATGACTCATGAGATAATGAAATAAAAATATATCCATTTGTTTGTTAGACAAAACAGGGACAAAATGATTCATCGAAAGGAAAAGATGTCACTTGAAGCAATTATCTCTTAACAACTAACTAAAATTTGTGTACTCTTGATCAACATTGGACCAAATATAATATGATATCCATCGAACTGCTCCTGAGTCCTTTCTTTAAAGGTTAATGCACCAAACTTAATTCTCATGAAGCAACTTTCCTTTCTACATGACTACATGACTCATGAGATACTGAAGAAATGAAATGTATCCATTCATTTGTTAGAGAAAAGAGGGACAAAATGACTAATCAAAAGGAAAAGTTGTCAGCTGAAGCAATTATCTTGTAACAACTAACTAAGATTTATATATTTAGTGACCTCCAAAGAAAATATCTTTGTTACCTTTCTTCTATCACTTGTCTTTTCATTTTTTAGTTGGCTGATGTCAAAATCTGATAGCGCATACAGCACTTGCACCGATGTTCTTTTTCTTTTCCTCCACTTCTATTGCACTGTTATAGATTTTGGATCATTGGATCACTGGTCTTTAGGACTTGTGACCTTATCCACATGACCAGAACATTTGTAAAAATCTTTTCTTTTCCAGGCATATTTATACTGATAAGAATATACTGGTAACAACTGATGCAATGCCATGTTTTGGTGGTAAGAATCATTAATCTTGTACAGTCTAAAGGGTCACCACTTGCAATTTGATCCTGACTTTTCAGATCAATTAAATTCAGGAACGAATTTAAAGCTTTATTAGGAGTGGCTGAGCATTTCTATAAATTTATATTATCAGTTTTGCTCTTGACATCTATAATTTTTATAGAGGCTATGGTACTATGCATAGCGTACTTTGGTCCATACTATGAATGTATATTTTCATTTTAAAGTCTAAATAGTCGATCTTTTTGCTTAATATGATTTCCATATGAAAATGTGTTTGGATGCCAAATTTTTCATTATTTATTTTTTTGCTATTTTTTAAATATATACAAAATCACTTAATCTACGTATTCTAAACCATTCGAAAATAGTGATTTTCTACCTAACTAAAAAAGTAATAAAAAAATTTCTAAAAAATATAAAATTTGACTTCCAAGTATATTTTTCATATGGAGATCATGATGAACGGTTCGAATCGGCTATTTCAAAAACTTTGAAAATTAAAATATGGATCTGTAATAGCACCGTAGCCTCACTCATTTATATAAGTATTTGTATCTTGTAGGCTCCTTATAAAATAAAAGAGGAGGGATCCACTTACATCTTTTTTTGGTGACATCAAATTACACTTTACATTTTTAAAGTCCAAACAGTCGATTCAAACCGTTCAACATGATAGATATATTAAAATGTGCTTCCAGATCAAATTTTATATTTTTTTGAATTTTTTTATTATTTATTAAGATGGTACAAAAATTCAATGGTCTGAAAACAACGATTTTGTAAAATACTTAATAAATAGTAAAAAAAAATTTAAAAAATGTAAAATTTGATCTGCAAGCACATTTTAATATATCCATCATGTTCAACGGTTTGGATCGACTATTTGGATTTTAAAAACTTTGAAAATGTGGAGTGTAATCTTGTGTCACCAAAAAAGAGTGTAAGTGGATCCTCTCAAAATAAAATTATATTATGATAATTTATATATATTCTTAGTACTGCGTCTGATTAAATTATAGGTATAACTTTTATCCGAGCTGCCGATCTTTCTTTTTTGTTTCAAAAAAGAAAGAAAAGTTTGGTAGCGACCTAAACTGTTCAATCAATCAGTGTTCAATATCCTGGCCATGAACTTGACCTCTCTAAATTAAGACTTCACCAGTTCACCTACCTCTCTACAAACATACAATATTCTTCACAATTAATTTCTTTAATTTCTATCCTGTTGTACAACATGCACAATCCCCCGCCCACCCGAGTACGTATCCTCTGAGATATCTCAACTTTTGCATGACCGACGTGTCCGGTGCCTATTTGGGGATAGCGCAGGGGGCAGTATTATTTGTGCTTCGAGATTCGTGCAGAACGTATTTGAATGGTTGAGATTTCCCATAAAGTCACACAAAGTTGAGATATCTCAGAGGATGCGAATTTCGCCCACCCCCCCCCCCACACACACAATTTTATAGACTCCAAAAACTCCACAAAAAAAAAAAAATTGATGTTTTGAATTTTTGAATGTTATTTGTTAGGCAGAAGGGCTGAGATTCTCTCTTCTTCCTCTTGAGCTGCAGAATGAATTATGAGGTTGAAGAGAGAGAAAACCAAGTATTCATAAGGATTGAAGGCAGAAATTCTAATTCCGTTGGATTATCCAGCGGAATAGGCAATTCCGCCGAATTATTCATTTTCGCTGTATAATCCAGCGGGACTGGTCATAATTTCTGCTGGATTATTCAGCATAAATGTTGTTTCTGAAAATTTGATTAAAACCATGTCATTTTCTTTAATTTAATTATTTTAAATGTTATTAATAAAAATTTCGGAATAATATTAGGAGCATCAACGGAGGGAGGAAGCATTTTTCATATTTGTATCTGATAAGTTAATGGAAAATTTACCCTTATATGTACCCAATAAGCTAAAGAAAACAAATCTAATATATACTTGTCTTATCAAATACGGTTGTACGGTACGAATCTGATAAACGAATAAAAGCATGCCATTAACACCCTCAGGTAATAATCACCTTTGGTAGTATAAAGATATCTACAACGAAGTTAAGCATTTAACAAAAAAAAAATTTTGCAATTAGTATTTAATTTTACAAAAATATAATCACTCATTCAAACTAGATATATTATTTGATTTTCATATGCGATTAATTATTGCATGCACTCAATATGATATGCATCATGTAAATAATGTATGCTGTGGTGAAATGGTCGGTCATGACCGATTTCTAACTTGTTAATAATTGGTATTTGGTATACATTCAAGTAATTGATCTCAAAACCAATCTTTATCACGTGCTTTTAATAAAGCACGCATGCATATACGTACTCATTCTGCACCTAACGGGTGAGAACACTCAACAAATAAATATATATATATATATATATATATATATATATATATAGAGGAGGGATCCGATTACACCACTTTTGAGTTACCACAAATTTACCCTCCTTATTTTCTACATTTTCAAAGTCAAAATTGTCGATCCAAACCGTTCAACATGATTATCTAAATAAAATGTGCTTGCAGATCAAATTTTACATTTTTTTGAATTTTTTTACTATTTATTAAGTTGGGTACAAAATTCAATGGTCTGAATTTGACTAGTTTTTGTAAAATACTTAATAAATAATAAAAAAAATTCAAAAAATGTAAAATTTGATCTGCAAGCACATTTTATTTAGATAATCATGTTGAACGGTTTGGATCGACAATTTGGACTTTGAAAATGTAGAAAATAAGAAGGGTAACTTTGTGGTAACTCAAAAGTGGTGTAATCGGATCCCTCCTCTATATATATATATATGTTTAAAGTTTTCAAGTCAAATATATATATTTATCTGCTTCAATCTTTTTTTTCCTATGTATGTTTTAAGTCAAACGCACGTTCACAATAGCCGACATTTGTGAATATTTTACATCAAAGAAGAATTTATATATTTAAATAAGATCTCTTTCTAATTTGAGAGTTATATATTAGTAACTAATATAAAACTGTAAACGTAGGGAATGACGTAAAGCTACAATAGTAAAAGGATATGTGTGTATATTATATATCAAAATTAGAATATTATATACTACACAACTGTCTACGCTATGAACTCATATTTCTATTTTAAAAATTCAAATAATCAATTTGAATTATTTAACATGATCTCCATATGAAAATTTACGTGCAGACCAATTTTTATTTTTTAGAATAATTTAAAAGTTTTTTAGATAGGTAGAAAATCACTTAATTTGAAAATTTTGGACCCTTCAAAAACAATAATTTTCTACATTATTCCTATAAAAAGTAGTAAAAAATTATAAAATGAGTAAAATTTGGTATGTTACATTTTTATATGAAAATCATGTTTAACAATTCGAAATGATTGTTTAAACTTTAATACATTATTGAACATGATTTTCATATAAAAATGTTACATACCAAGTCTACATTATTCCTATAATACATTAGCACATGTGGATCTGATAATATATATTATCATAGCCTCACTCAACCCAAAATATATATTTTAATAAGATATGTTTTTTAATTATAGAGTTATATATTACTAACTAAAACATTAAACGTAGGCTATGACGTTAAGCTACAATTAGTAAAAGGGTATGTTTATATCTTATCTGGGTTAGTTAGCCAGAGGGTTCCTATCTACAATTATTTCAAAGTCCAAAGAGCTAAGCAAGGGAAATTTGCCTCTTGGCAATTCATTTCCTCTGCTATTTCATGTTTCATTGCATAATCATGCAATAGAAGGAACAATCAAGTAGGGAATGGAAAAAAAAAAAAAAAACAAAAAAACGGCTTAAATTTAGAATATGTTTAACTTTATAAAGTATCCAGCATATTTTAAGTTTGAAAGTAAGAGTTGAAAAAAAACTTCTAGAATGGAAAAGAGAGAACATATTGAGGAGATAATATATTTAATATTCATTGTTATTCTTTTATCATTGCATAATAGAGTTTTATTATTCTATAGGAATAATATAGGGAATTTTTTCTACTATTTTTGTCAACATACTCTAATAACTTAATATGTTGTCACATAAGCAATTAATATTCTATCATAACATAATTCAATTGATTAGTACATAGTTGTGCAATCAAGATTATCAACATCTTCAGTGGATATATATTTTGTGCAAATTAACATTGTATTTTGTTTTGTACTCTATCTATATAGAATACACAAAAATTGTATAGCAAAGATGAAAAATAATAAAAAGAAAACATAGTCACATCAATAGTTAGTGTTTTGTATTCCACATAATTAATAATTAACATTGACAATATGTTTCATTTGACCATATTGCTTTCATATAGTTGGTTAATAAAAGAGCTTTCCTTGCACTCAATTTCAAACTTTCTATCTTGATATATGGGACAAATTTGAAGGAAGAAAATAATAATCAATTTCAAGCTTTCATAATGATATTTAGGACAATATTTTTAAGGAAAAAAATATATTAAAAACAGGGGCGAATTCAGAATTTTTGTCAGGAGGGGGTGCAAAAAAATATCGAATCGGGTTTAAATCCATTAACTAGAGGAGGGCAAAAAAAATTTCAAATGGGGACAAAGTCGATCGGAACCGATAAATCTCTACTAAAACTCAAAATCCAAGGGGAGCAACTGCCTCCCTAGAACCACCTGGTCCGCCCCTGATTAAAAAGGTTAAAAATGGTCATAAATAATATGTGTAAGATTTTTTTAATAAGATCTTGAATTTTGTTGTTGTTCATCTTTACTTTATTTCATTTTTTGACGTTTAATATATCTTTTTTCTCTCTATTCTCGAATAAAATAAAATGAAAGAGCCAAACATCTCCTCAATATATATATAGAAAAAATGTTGAGAATTTGCTTGTGAATTAGCTAAAATATATATAATTGGTTTGTGCAATTTGGAAGGAATAACAGAGATAGAGAGGGTTAAGATATGAGTTCGTTTCATGTCTCGAGGACTCGAAGCAGGCGTCATTAATGACGTTTTATCACCATTTCAAAGTCAACCCAAATAGTATCCATTTGCCAACACAACAACACTTCCATAATTACATTACGTTTCTTTTTTCTCACCATTTCCCATCATTGAGATTCTCTGCGGTGGATTACATGCGCCAAACTGTGTAGCAATTTATTTTTAAACTCTAAGATTGTGTTTCACAACCTCTTCATTAAAGATTAGGTCCACAAGGAATTATGTGGAGAGAGGGGAAGGGAACGGAGGTGAACTGACTCGTGACCGAATATGTCTGTGGCCATTTACTTGCTCCACAACCGTAAAATTTAGAGGTGAGCGAAGGAGAAAGAAGAGGAACGAAAGTGAAGTGTGCTCAAAATCTAAAGAAAAATATAAACTTAACGATTTTATCATTTCCGATTAGAAATATAAAGAATGTGAACCCTCGTGCACTTCTCCTCTCTTTCATTTTTTTCCTTTTTTCGTTATGCAGTTTTTTTATGAGCACAGTCTAAGTACTTGATTCGCTACACGAATTATTATTAACATGTGCCATAGAGAGTGTTAAGTACTTGATGTTTCCCAAATATTCCGTCCTTTTCCGAGCCCCGAATTGGGATATAAGAATCCGTGCCTTGAGCACATTTGCTTCCCTCCATCCGTTCTTTCATTAATTTCTTTAATTAATTTAATTCACTTGTTTGAGTTTTAGATAACAGTGCACACATCTGATCCTATCCTTGCACCACAAGTTCCCTGAGGGAATGTATGCAGGGGTGGATGTAGAATTTTTATTAGGGTAGAATAAGAAATTATTAAATTGGTTTCAAATTTATTCGAGTTTTAAGATCTAAAAGTTCAATGTACAATTACAAATTTAATTTAACAATTAATTAGAGTTCGAAGACTAAAATTTAATCTAAAATACTAAAATTAGAGTTCAGGGTAAAGTATTTATTGTTTTAGACTAGGGCAAAAACTCAAAATCAGGTTCCTGAAAACTATTTATGAAATTCCAGGGTAGGGCAACTCCGTCCCTGAGTAAATCTGATGCCCTTTTAGGTTTAATGGACTTCAAACTGTCCAATTAATTTTAAGATCCGTGCATATAAAAAGTGAAGCGGATACGCATGAATATTAAAACGGAGCACACATACTTTAAAGTAGATCGAACAGTCTTAGAGCTGATCGAACCTAAAATAGGTTCAATGCCCATCAGACTTACTCCTAAGTCATGTATGAAAGCTTTTATAGCAACAGTAACATTAACATATCTATATATTTTCTAGATTTTAGAAAAAGCTCTCTAATTGAAGATACTGATCACATGTGAAAATTGAGATGATATTTTTTTATCTTGTAAAATTTGGAATATCCAACTTGGCTTGTCATATCTTGAACATATATGAAAGTTGTATATGAAATAAAAGATGTTGTTCAATTAAGTTAATTTAAACAAAAGTTCATTATTAATGATTTGATGATCAAATTTGGTGGTTTGAATAGGTAAAAATCTTGACTACTTGTATGGAAAACTTTTGGACAATTTAGAGAGAAAAATAACAAATCTTTCAAACATCTTACACATAAAAGTTATAAGATTATTTACAAAACAAAAGATAAACACATCATCTGTACAATTAAGTTAATTAAAACAAAAGTTAAAAATTAATGATTTCATGTTCAAATTTGGTGGTTTGAAAAGGTAAAAATCTTGATTACTTGCCTGGAAAACTTTTGGACAATTTAGAGAAAATAAGAAATCTTTCAAACATCTTTCACATCAAAGTTATAAGGTTATTTACAAAACAAAAGACAAACACATCATCTGTAAAATTAAGTTAAGTAAAACAAAAGTTAAAAATTAATGATTTCATGTTCAAATTTGGTGGTTTGAAATTAAAGGTAAAATCTTGATTACTTGTATGGAAAACTTTTAGACAATTTAGAGAAAATAACAAATCTTTCAAACATCTTTCACATCAAAGTTATAAGGTTATTTACAAAACAAAAGACAAACACATCATCTGTAAAATTAAGTTAAGTAAAACAAAAGTTAAAAATTAATGATTTCATGTTCAAATTTGGTGGTTTGAAATTAAAGGTAAAATCTTGATTACTTGTATGGAAAACTTTTGGACAATATAGAGAAAATAAGAAATCTTTCAAACACCTTTCACATAAAAGTTATAAGGTTATTTAAAAAACAAAAGACCAACACATCATTGCTTATATTCGTTCCGTTATTTAACCAAAATACCTACTTTCAACAATGATTTAAATATTAACAGAATTTATTCCTTTTATTAGCATCCTGTTCTCTGATTTAAAAAATGCAAAGCATTATTTTCACAGCTTTCATTTTACTTTACAAGAGAAATCATAGATGATGACAACCTTTTTTTATCTGTACGAATGATGAGAACACAGAAAAAGTGCGAACCTAGTTGGCCATTCTCCACACTCTCTTTTTCTCTCTCTATTTTTTTTTTTTAAAACATGTAGACTTACCAATTCTAATTTTTTATATTTTTAGAAATTATAATATCAATTTGTTAGAAACAAGATGGATTTTTTTTTCTTGATGAATGGATGTGATCAAACAAATAATTCGGACTCATTGGGGCGACTGATTTTCATAATTTATCAGACAAACAGTCACAGTTAAAAAATAATATTGAACTATTGGTTCGGTCTCATTGACCTCTTCCCGACAGAGATCTAGGACCTGGGTGGAAGAAAGAAAAAAAAAATAGTGAATTGTAAATTCCTCACTGTGGCCGAATCAATAGTTCAGTTCTAGTAGTTTCAGATTTTCTGTGCTGAAAACACACTGCAACTTACGAGAAACTACCGGAACCAAACTATTAATCCGGTTCTATAGATACTTCAATGGAACTGAAATATTACTTCGGTTGAGATAAAAAAAAAAAATTTCAACATGTATACGGTAACTAAATTTTTTTATTTCTGAAAGTAAAAAACCATTGTACTAATTATCCATTCGCTGCGTGCATAGAAATGGGCCACCCTTGTTCTCTCTCTCTCTCTCTGCGTGTCTCTCTCTCTTTTTCCTCTTCCTTTTTCCTTTGTTTTATGAAAGTTATAAATGAAGCCCTTTATAAACAGGCGACTCAACTGAAAATTACACACGAATAAAGGTCTCATCTCTCCAAGAGGTGGACCTAACCAACTCTTCACCGCCCCCTCCCCCTCCATACTTCCTTTACCCCTTCACAAAAAAGATAAAGGGAAAATTAAACAAGAGAGGATGGACAAAAGCAAGCCACAAATGGAAGGAAAGGAGCGCCGGCGGTGTCGCACCGAAAAATCGCCATTTTTCACAATTTTCATGCATGCAGACAAGGTTGATGTGGTTCTAATGGTTTTCGGTTTCATCGGAGCGATAGGCGATGGCCTTTCGACACCAGTCATGCTTCTGTTAACTGCCCAGTTCTTTAATGACCTAGGCAATGGGCCTGATGTTATAATGGAGTTCACCTCCAAAATAAACATTGTAAGACATTTGTATATATATCTCTATCTTTTATTTATTAAGAGAATTTGAGGTAGAATTTCTTTCATTTGTTGTTCTTTCGTATTTGACATGTTTATCTTTACACAAAAGTATAGTGTCAACTTTGGGTTTTTTAAGGTGTCCCTTTTTTGGCTTCAATTGTATAGAAGCAATATGAAAAATGTACATGCAATTCTTTCAAAATCTAAAAATCATTTAATTATCCTTTTTCTAAAGGTGAGAATGGTGAAAATAAAATTTACTAAGTTTGACTGATGCCATGCAATGCATATTTTGTATGTAAAAGTATGTGAATATTGAGGTTCATAATTTGGGTTTCTTTCTGTCTCATCTATGTTAAAAAAGAACATGATCGAGCAACGTAATAATTCCTTTAGATCCTAAAGAATTCTTTAGAATATGGCATATTAATCTCCTTATTTGATTCCCTTCATAGCTTTTCTTTGTATGTCGCTATTTTTGCATGTGTGAATTAATCATAGTGTCAAAATTAAGTGCGCTTTTAATTGCAATGCAATTATTTTCATATATAATGCGGTCTCTTTCTGTATGGGTGTCATTATGTCTTGAGTCTTGAACTTAAAGTATTGCATTACAACCATAAAAAATAAAAATACCCATAAAATAAATTATATGAAACAGATCATTTGTCATGTGCACCAAATTCCATATGTCAACGCACATTATATGTATACCACACAAATTAATCTTCTTAAAGAAGACTTGAATTGCATATATTCATTTTATATTATTTGGAAGATTTTTCATTTTTGTAATGATTTTAATTTAATTTCTGTCCTTTTACAGATAGCCAGAGACCTTGTTTTCTTGGCATTGGGATCATTGGTCATGGCTTTCTTAGGTAACTTTCTTAAAGATACAAGTAATGTTGCTGTATAAGGCTGAGTACTATATATAAGAGGTATATATATATTGATGGTGCTGAGTTGTGTAATTATATACAGAGGGTTACTGCTGGGCAAGGACAGCAGAGCGGCAAGCATCGACAATGCGAGCAAGATACCTAAAGGCTGTGTTAAGACAAGATGTCGAGTATTTCGACCTAAAAGTGGGGTCCACCAATGAGGTCATTACTAGTGTTTCCAGCGATAGCCTTGTCATCCAAGATGTTCTAAGCGAAAAGGTTAGCGTGCAAATCTTTTCATTTTCGCCATATGCCAATCATGAAATCTATACCTTTTATGTACTTTACTTTTCGAAAAGTGACTTCGAAGAACCAACAATTTCACTATACAATTCATATGCAGGTGCCGAACTTCATAATGAACGCATCGATGTTCTTCGGTAGTTACACGGTTGGATTTATCCTGCTATGGAGGTTGACTCTCGTAGCCTTTCCAACTCTCATACTACTAATCATCCCGGGACTCATGTACGGTAGAATTCTCATGGGAGTTTCACAGAAAATCAAGCAGGAGTACAGCAAAGCGGGCGTAATTGTTGAACAAGCAATCTCCTCCGTGCGTACCGTATATTCATTTGCTGCTGAGGAACAAACCATGACGAAATTCTCGAAAGCTCTGGAGTATTCTGTAAAACTTGGCCTCAAGCAAGGCTTGGCTAAAGGCCTTGCAATTGGGAGCAATGGAATTACATTTGCAATTTATGCATTCGAGGTTTGGTATGGGAGCCGCCTTGTGATGTATCATGGTGCTAAGGGTGGCACGGTCTTTGCTGTTGCGGCTGCAGCTATTGTCGGTGGCCTGTAATTATCACTTTACCTCCCTTTCACATCTACATTTACATTTGCACACACACATACAAGCAAAACGCGCTATTGTTTTTGTGCCCCTATCATGCCCGTTTAAATTTTTTTACTATTTTTTAGATAGGTACAAAATCACTGTTTTTGGATAGTCAAGAATCTTAAATTTGAAAAACAGTGATTTTGTACCTATTTAAGAAGTTAGTGAAAAGATTCTAGAAAAATAAAATTTATTCTCTAAGCACATATTATTATGGAGATCATGTTGAGCGTTTCGAATCGAGTGTTTGTACTTTGAAAACGGAGATAAGAAATGTGAGGCATCAATTTGGTCAAGTTCTTAAACTTGAACATTTATAGCTGTTTATTAATTTGTGTGTTTATTTCAGTCTTAAGACTAACTCTCATTCTCTATCTTTCTAGGTCACTTGGATCAGGGCTCTCAAATGTCAAGTACTTCGCGGAGGCAGGATCTGCGGGTGAGCGGATACTAGAGGTTATACAGAGAGTACCAAAGATTGATTCAGAGAGCACTGAAGGAGACGTATTACAAAACGTATCAGGCGAGGTCGAATTCAAAAGCGTTGAATTTGCATATCCATCAAGGTTGGAGAATCCAGTGTTTGTAAATTTCAATTTGAGAGTGCCTTCCGGTAGGACAGTGGCACTTGTCGGTAGTAGCGGGTCGGGAAAATCAACCGTGGTTGCGCTTCTAGAGAGATTCTATGACCCGCTAGGGGGCGAGATTTTACTAGATGGAGTAAACATAAAAAGGCTGAGACTAAAGTGGCTCCGGTCACAAATCGGTCTGGTTAGCCAGGAACCGGCTCTCTTTGCAACAACTATCAAAGAGAATATATTGTTTGGAAAAGAGGATGCAACAATGGAGGAGGTAATTGTGGCCGCAAAGGCCTCCAATGCTCACAACTTCATCTCTCAGTTGCCTCATGGATATGAAACCCAGGTTAGTGCTTTCCACTTTCCACATAATCATGTAAAAATCTTTATGATAAAATGAAAAGAGTAAGGTTATGGTACTATCAATAACGCATATCGGTTCATACTATGGATCATATATTCATTTTTAAGTTCAAATAGATGATATGAACCGTTCAATATAATCTCCGTATGAACATGTACTTGTATATCAAATTTTACAAAAAAAAAAAAAAAAATTTAAATTACTATTTTTATAGACATGTAAAAAAATCACTGATCAAAGATTTTAGCCCACTCAAAAGTGGTGATTTTTTTATCTATCTAAAAAGATAATAAAAACATTCTATGAGATATAAAATTTAGTATGCAAGTACATTTTTCTATAGAAATCATATTGGACGATTTAGACAGACTCATCTTAAATTTTGAAAACGGAGATATTGATTCATAATACGGAACAATATGTACTGTGCATGTGCATGGTACCATTTCCTCACTCAAATGGAGAAAAATGAAGGGATTTTAATCAACTTTTTCATTTTTGGCTTTGTTATTGCACTACCAAAAACTTCAACCAGTCTTGTCAACTGCTTTTCTAAAAGGTCCCCTAAATAAGAGACATTTCCTTTTAGAAGGGAGTTGTTTGTACTTTGTAGGCGATTCTCTGCTTCCACCAATCGTTTGCCCCTTTTGGTAGCACTATCTTGGGAGATTTTCTATCTTTTCCTTTTTGGGTACCCATGTTGGTCAATAGATTTTTTAGGATGAGACATAGGTAATAGGTTAACTATTCTTCAGTATATATATATGTACACTTTACTGCCTTTTACAAGTTGGTCGATAGTTGGGCAAAAGAATTGGCATAATTATTATTATTTTTTTTGGTAGCTTTGCGGAGGTGCATTATATATATATATATATATAATTGTGCTATTGTACTTCGCGAAGTAAAGCCAATGTTTTACTTCACGCTCATATTTCCATTTTGAAAATCCAAAATGTCAATCCGAACCGTTCAACTTGATCTCTATATTGAAATGTGCTTGGAGACCAAATTTTACATTTTTTGGAATTTTTTTACTATTTATTAAGCCACTTTGAAAATCGTTGATCCATTGGTCCAGAATTTTTTACTGTTTTGCTATTGTTCACAATGGATTAGCGATTTTCAAAGTGGCTTAATAAATAGTAAAAAAATTCCAAAAAATGTAAAATTTGGTCTCCAAGCACATTTCAATATGGAGATCAACTTGAACGGTTCGGATCAACGTTTTGAATTTTCAAAATAGAAATATGAGTGTGAAGTAAAACTGCGTTTTACTTCGCGAAGTACAATAGCCCAACTCTATATATATAGGAGTTGGCTACGATGCTACACGTAGCATAGAAGGCCTCCATGCTACGGCTCAATATTTGAGTTTTCAAAATTATAACAGTCGATCTGAACCGTTCAACATGATCTCTATATGAATATGTACTTGCAAACCACATTTTAAATGTTTTAGAATTTTTTTACTATTTAATTTTTTAGATAGGTAGAAAATCACTTGATCTGAATGGTGCAGAACTTTCAGATCAAGTGATTTTCTACCTATCTAAAAAAATAGTAAAAAAATTCTAAAAAATGTAAAATTTGGTTTGTAAGTATATATTCATATGGAGATCATGTTGAACGATTTAGATCAACCGTTAGAATTTTGAAAACTCAAATATTGAGCCGTAGCACGGAGGCCCTCTATGCTACGCGTAGCATATTAGCATTTTCCTATATATATCAGAAATTCATTGCCAATGGACTAACGTGAAACTGATGCAAATGTTTGAATGTTTATTGTTTATTAATACCTTTTTATATTACTAATACTTAATTAGCAAGTAGGGAATACAAAGATGTAGGTCTGGAATAGAGATACTTATTTAGCGTAGAGTAGAATAGAGAGGATTAAGACTAGATTAGAGAAGAGTAGAGGCTTATTTTCGGAAATAAAAATTTTTATCTAAGGGTTGTAAATACTTTTTCGGCTATTCATTCGTTAGTAGACATTCAGGCCACTAAAAAAAAAAATCTAGCAAGTGAGAGGAAGAGTATGCTACCTTATAATCCTTTTTACTTGGTAAGACACTGAAATCGGTAATTATCGCCTTTTCAGGTCGGTGAATGGGGAGTTCAGATGTCGGGAGGTCAGAAGCAAAGGATTGCAATTGCAAGAGCTATACTAAAATCACCAAAGATTCTCTTACTTGATGAGGCAACAAGTGCACTCGACACGGAATCCGAACGAGTGGTGCAAGAGGCCCTTGATCTCGCCTCGGTTGGCCGTACCACTATTGTGGTTGCTCATCGATTATCCACCATAAGAAATGCCGATCTGATTGCCGTCATGCAAACTGGTGAGATCAAAGAGCTCGGGTCCCACGATGAACTCATCTCCAATGAAAACGGCCTCTATTCATCACTAGTTCGCCTTCAACAAACTAAGGAATCAAAGGACGAGCACACAACCGCACAAGGGGTCACAGGACAGTCATCACAGCTGGCCCACAGCCACAGCACAAGCAGGAGATTCTCAGGCACCACCAGCCGGTCAAGTTCAGCAAGGTCTTTTGGAAACGGAGATAATGACGGTGACGAAATCAAAAAACCAGCTGTGCCAGTTCCATCCTTTAAACGGTTACTGATGCTTAACGCACCCGAATGGAAACAAGCAGTTCTCGGAGGGTTAAGTGCAGTTGTGTTTGGTGGAATACAGCCATTGTATGCTTACGCAATGGGAAGCATGGTTTCGGTGTATTTTCTGACAGATCATGACAAGATCAAATCAGAGACGCGCAAGTATGCGCTGATCTTTGTCGGATTGACGGTTCTATCCTTCTTGATCAACATTGGCCAGCACTATAACTTCGGAGCGATGGGGGAGTACTTAACAAAGAGGATACGAGAGAGAATGCTTGCTAAGATCTTGACATTTGAGATCGGATGGTTCGACCAAGACGAGAATTCCACCGGCGCCATTTGCTCTCGCCTAGCCAAGGATGCCAATGTGGTATGTTTATCTTTCTCACTCTCACTCTTGCTGATATAATTACTCAGTTGAATTGTAATTCACTCTGCTTGTATAATTATTTTGATATATTAATTAAGTATATTTTTATAAAAAAAATTCCGAGAAACATTTAAGATGAAACAAAATTTTATAATTTTGTTGAATCTTAAGTATATTTTTATAAAAGTTTGAAGAAAAACATAGAATATGGAGATATGTAACTTTTCATTTAGATCAGTATTCAGCTCTTGAACAACTATTCATCAAGTTATTAGTACCCCGTCACAATCAATACAACTTTTAGTTATTATCAATTTTGATAGCTACTAAAATACACTATTACCAACACATCAGGTCACACCTTAAATGTGAATTATCAAATTTAAAAATGACATGTCTATGTACTATCTGTCTAGGTGCGATCACTGGTCGGAGATCGAATGGCCTTGGTCATTCAGACAATATCAGCGGTCACGATCGCGTGCACAATGGGGTTGGTTATCGCATGGAAGTTAGCTCTAGTCATGATCGCTGTTCAACCGCTGATTATAGTTTGCTTCTACGCTCGGCGTGTCCTTCTAAAAAGCATGTCCGGTAAAGCAATCAAAGCGCAAAGTGAAAGCAGTAAGTTAGCTGCTGAGGCTGTTTCCAATCTCCGTACTGTCACTGCCTTCTCTTCCCAAGACCGAATACTCAGCCTATTCGACAGAGCACAGGAAGGACCACGCCGAGAGAGCGTTCGACAAGCTTGGTACGCTGGGCTTGGGCTTGGCACATCTATGAGCCTTATGACTTGTACATGGGCACTTGATTTCTGGTACGGCGGTAAGCTAGTTGCCGAGGATAAAATTTCAGCAAAAGCCCTATTTCAAACCTTTATGATACTAGTGAGCACGGGTCGTGTCATTGCTGATGCCGGTGCAATGACAACTGATTTGGCCAAGGGTGCTGATTCTGTCGGTTCAGTCTTTGCGGTTCTTGATCGGGATACAATCATAGACCCAGATAACCCACAAGGCCATCGGCCTGAGAAGCTCAAAGGCGACATAGAAATCAAGGCGGTTGATTTTGCATATCCTTCACGACCAGACGTGATCATATTCAAAGGGTTCTCTCTGAGCATCCAGGCAGGGAAATCAACGGCTTTAGTGGGGCAGAGTGGATCAGGCAAGTCAACTATCATCGGCCTGGTTGAGCGATTCTATGACCCGTTAAAGGGATCCGTTAGAATTGACGGGAAAGACATCAAGACGTACCATTTGCGCTCTCTAAGGAGGCACATTGGACTTGTCAGTCAAGAGCCTACTCTGTTTGCTGGTACAATAAGAGAAAACATTATTTTCGGTACAGAGGGAGAGGTCACCGAGACTGAGATTGAAAATGCAGCAAGAGCAGCCAATGCGCATGATTTCATCAGCAACCTAAAAGACGGGTATAATACCTGGTGTGGGGACCGCGGAATACAGCTGTCAGGTGGTCAGAAGCAGCGTATTGCTATTGCCAGAGCAATCTTGAAGAACCCGACAATTCTCTTGCTAGACGAAGCAACGAGTGCACTCGATAGCCAATCAGAGAAGGTTGTGCAGGTGGCACTGGAGAGAGTCATGGTGGGGAGAACTAGCATTGTAGTTGCACACAGGTTGAGTACAATACAAAATTGCGATCTCATTGCCGTGCTCGAAAAAGGGGTAGTGGTTGAGAAGGGAACACATGCCTCGCTCATGGCGAAGGGGTCGAACGGAACCTATTTCGGGTTGGTTAGCCTTCAACAAGGCACCCATGGAAATGTCCACTAGATCAAACCTCAAATATATATAATTTATATTTTGTTTTTTTTTTATATATTTCTTTGACATGGAAATTTTGTAAAACCATTCTGCATTGCAGTATGCTTGAAAATTGTAGAAAATTTTACATAGTTTTCTTATTTTCTTTTTCTTTTAGATAGGATTGTTTTTCAGAAGTTTTAACTTTATAGTTTTGAAACACATGTAGATCAGCAAATGCGTCTAAGATGCAACTCTGTAAAGTGTTTTCTAGTTGATATATTATGTAATATTAATAATAATTGCATCATCTGTTTTATAGGGAGAAAATCGTCTAGAATATTTAGATCAAGTGATTTTTTACCTATCTAAAAAAATAGGAAAAAATTCTAAAAAATGTAAAATTTGATATGCAAGTACATTTACACATAAAGATCATATTAAATAGTTCGAATTGACTGTTTCGATTTCAAAAATGGAGATAGTGATCCAATATGCTATATGCATAGTACCGTAGCCTCACTCCCTATAATAATACTTTTTATTTGTTCTACCATTCCTGAATTGATACAGTACTGGCAAGGTTCTTTCCCATATTATTTGAATATTTTCATAACAGCCAAACTTCACTAATCTTATATCAGAACCAAGACAATGCACCTTGAAAAGAACTAGCCCATAAAGGTAATCTCAAAACATAGTAAATGGCTCAAATGCCAAGCCAGTACAACAAATGATTTAATTTTGGTTCAAATCTAAAAATCATTCTAATTTTCTCAACCACTAATAAGTGTGTGTTTGGATTAAGAACAGGGTTAGCAAGGTTAGCGGCTAACCAAACTATTAGGAATAGCCGCTAACCCAACCTTTGATTGGAACAGCGGAATAACAGGGTTAGCGGCTATTCCGAACAGCTTCTCACACATCCAAACACGGAATAGAGTTCGGAATAACTCGCCAACCTGAGTTAGTACTATTCCTCTATGATCCAAACATACCCAATAAATAGTTTCGATTGAGAGCGATGCTCTTTTAGGGTTCTATTCTGTATGAATTTGAAACTGAAACTAAATGTTGGCACCAATAAACTAACTAATAAGTAGTTAGACAAGAAGTTACAACTAAAACAAAATACAAAGGGCAAGTTACAAAAGGGCAGTCAACTGCTACTACACAAACAAGCAACTGAACTCCTAGGCTTCTAAGAACTGCTACAGATAAATTAAGTCAGATTAAACTCTTTTCTGCATATAAACAATGTATCATTTCATTCAGACTTCCTCAAACCATCAAGGAAAAACCTTACCGTCTCCTTGACAAGATCAATTCGCTTTAAACCCTGCTCAATTTCCTCGGTACGAAATTTCTTAACCTTCCTCTCCAGCACCAAAGCCTTCGACTTGTCAATTCCCAAAAATGCCCTTTTAATCAAGGCTCCATTCGGGTCTTCCATCGCAATCTTCTCAACCACCTCTGAGAGATAAGGATAGCTGGCTTTATTTTTGTTCCCATATTGCCCCTCAGCATGAGCATGCCCGTTCTCAATTTGATTTGCATCTATTTCGGTATCATCAAAGTTGAACAATTCGATGTCGGTGTTCTTTGTGGCAGTCTTCTTGGAATTGGAGCCCCAAACCGACTTTGAGAGATTGAAGAGGGTTTTCTCGTGCGAATCGGGGAAGGAGGGGTTGGATACTTCTTTGCCTAGTAATACTGCTTGGTTGAATTTTCTTTTCAGACCACGTACCTTGTCAGAGAGCTGAATAGTGGAAACCTGACAGCAAAGAAAAGAGACAAAAAAACCACTAAGCAGAAAAAGATAAGAGAGTAATTTCATTAATATAAAATGATTTGAGTTTGATAACCAAGCATTGTCGGTACCAGATTTTATGACCGGAACTGTAAACTTCTATCAATTAAAAAAATGTTTCCATGCGGCAATTGGATTGCGAATAATTAAAATCAGAAAAAGATGACAAATTCCAACAAAAATCGTCTTAATTCCCATATTTCAGATTTTACACATTTGACTAAAAAGTGGTATTTTGTGATGTGAATAAACATCAAATGAGACTTCAGAACAGCAATGTCTGTTAGAGAAACTCAGTAGTTGGTCAGCTAAAGGAGTAACTTTAACAAATTCAACCCACAGATATGCTAAAGAACGTTTAAAACATGCTTAAGGTTTCAGGTTAACCCCAAAGTATTCCTTTCAATTCCCCAATCAAACAATAAATTTGACTTCCAAATAAGATTGCTTTTTATAAAAGATAGAAAAGGAATGCCAGACTACCAAACCATTCTGTGCCAAGCATCAACAGTATCAATAGCATGCTAATTCATACTGGTACCATAGAAACCGACTGATACACTAATCAATTATCAAAGTTAAAACCTTGATACTGAGAGAACCCCTAATAAGCCGATGAAAAACCTCCATCTCCTGAGCTGAAGCCGGCAACACTCCTTTCTTCGCCCGATAACTCAAAAGCCCTCGAACAACTGTCAATTCATCCTCAGGTGACCACAGCCGCTTCTTACCACTGCTTCTCGCAGCTGAGGCAGAGGCAGATGAAGTAGAAGATGACACCTTTGGCCGCTTGGAGCGCGGCTGAGAAGGTGGTGGTGGTGCAATTGTTCTGGGCTTTGCAGGCCCAGTGATGGCATCCATGGGAAGAGACTTCAACGGCTTGATAGTCGGGTCGATACCTCGGGCCGGGCGATGGGTATCAGATGGGTCGGACTGAGCGGATTGATCGGATTCAGAGTCGGGTTCGAGTTCAGGATCGAGTCCGTCTCTGTCGTCATCAGTGGAAGGTGATTTCAGGTTCGGGTCGGAGTCGGAGTCGGTGTGCGAGTGCGAGTGCGGATCCGATAGTGGTTTGTTGGAAGGTGGAGGGGAGGAGGGAGTGAGATTGGGCTCAGTCTCCTCCTCGGAGAAGGAGGCGGAGTGCGGAGAGGATGGCGGATCTGCGGCCGTGCGCTTTGTTGCCATTTTTTGTTTATTTGTTTTTCCTTTTCTCTTTGGTTAGAGTTGTAACTTTAAGCTCTCAAGTAGGTGGAGTCGAAGTGGGAAGGTAAAGATATTTTAACACAGCAGTTTTGGCTTTATGCAGCGGACGAACCATATGCACTGCGGTTTGGATTTTGATGGTTATTGCGCTGCATTAAGTTAACATTAATCTGTCAATATCTTTACCGTGAGAAGCGGAGAAGCCGAGAAACGCAATTTTAACGGGCCGGATCTGAATGTGTACGTAGCAAAATTACGGGCCGGACTAAAGAAGATCCGTTTGGGTCCTACAATGATCAGGCCACACATGGGGTTAACTAATGAGAAGTACAGAGGTAAAAAAATAAAAGGCCCAAATTGACCCAAACAACTTCGGGCCGGCTAAGCTCACACAAATGAATATCACGAGTAGAACTAGGGTGTTCTTAAAGTTGACCATCACACCCGATTCCCAAGGAGTAGATCCGATGGGCATCGGACCTACATTTAGGTTCAATTAGCTCTAGGACCGTACGATTAGCATCAAGATTATGTGCACGGAAATTGATACAGACCTGTACGGATTTTGATGCAGAGCACACGAATCTTGATGCATATAGAATGGTCATCAGACCCATCAAACCAAGGTAGGTCCAATGGGAATCGGACCTACTCTGATTCCGATTCGAAATCCCTAGTTTTCACCCCTTCTCTTTTCTCTCCAAAGTCCAACCGCATAGCCCTGCCACCAGCCGCCACTCCTCTCGCGCGTTCTCTTCAAGCTGTTTCTTTGATGAAAAACAACTCTTTCTTTGGGATATCTGAGTGCCTGCAGCCCCCAATCCCCACCATGGGTGTTGTGTTGTGTATTTACGAAGAATGAGTTGTTTTTCGGAAGAAACTGCTTTCAGAGATTGAATCAAAACAAAACAACCTTCTAAGAGCTTCAGCAGGCATTTCGATCATAGTATGTTGATAGTTTTTGTGATATAGATGGTGGACATCCCTGGTTTCAGTAAGTACCAGTAGTTGGTCCAGTGGCTACCAGATAATCATTTGATTTGAAATTATTTTTGGTGTTACATATTTAGCTTTTTAGTAGAGCAGTAGAAAAACTTGTATGAAGTTTAATAAGTACCTATCAACCAAATGCAAGAAATCATAAAACCCTAACTGAGAAGTACTTTTGCAGATTATTCATAACCAGACCAAGAGAGCTGAAATTTAGAAGCATGTTTACTTATGGGCTGTGCTAGAAGGGTAGGATCGGGAAGTTAATCTGACAACAGTAAGCAAAATGACTTTAAGAACATTCTAGTTTTGCTCTTTATAATCTTAATTTGTCATTTCTTAAGCAAGAAAGTTTCATGCTAAAATAACAAACCTATCAAAGAAACTAATGACTGTAGTATGTAATGTGCTTATCTACGATACAATTATAGTAATTTGTGCCAAAATTTTATTATATTAGAATCAGGACAAATCAGACCTTTTGCTTCAAAGGGTGTTATACTTAACTGGTGAAGAGGTGAAATTGAGAAGGTGTTTGATTTTGTTGGTTATTTGATTTTCAAAGGGCATTGAAGGGTTTTGTAAATTTAATAGTGCAAATATTGATTCTGCAACTGTTTAATTGAGAGAACAGTAGATTTTTAAATTGGGAAACTAAATATAATTAGTTACACTTTTTGTAACAAAAATTATAAATAGAATGTGAGGTAGAAATAATCCATTTTTAGTTAATCATAATTCTCTCTGGATATAATGTTAGATGTATGATTACATTAATATCCCTGTAAGAAAAAATTTTCATTAAATTAACAACCATTCGACGGAATCAATAATGACTGATTACATTTTTTTAGTGCATTGAAGGCCCACTCAAAGTAAAGTTAACAATATAAAAATTAACAAAGCTACCTCCTTCAAATGCATCATTGCAAGAGGCCAGAAGCATCTCAGCTGTGTTCTTGCTGGTCCCATCCGGAATTAGTTTTGCCAATTCGTGGGTCTTTTCACTTATCTTCTTTCTCCTAACTCTTGCTGCTACACTCTGTGCCCATGCACACAAGAATGCCAGTACCATTGTCCCCTGTACTGTACCAGTACAGGTACAGTACAGGGCCTTACTGGAAAACCTGTGTTTTGGTACAGGAAATGTACTTGGTTGATCAAGGAAGTAGTCGTTGCAAGTCTGTTACTCAAATCACAAATCAAGTGTAAAAAAAATAATATTGCCCTCAAAAGTCATGGCTTATCAATTTTTCCTCTAATGACCAAAATGTCCTAATGTCTTTCACTTTTTCTTTTTTTTATCATTGGAAGTATCTCTTTTTTGCGGGACTTGATTCTTGGAGTGTGTTCTAATTTCATGTTTACTTTGTTACACTTGAAAAGTTGAAACTGTCTTCACTCTTTTAATTTTCTTTTGTCTTTCTAAATTTCATTGTTTCATAGTATCGCTGATCAGAGCAAGGGCTTTAGCAGAGAATGCATTTTTTCATAATCATGTCAATTAGCTATTCTTTCATGGAAGATTACTTTGCCATTTACATGGTTAGTCTTGTCCTAAACTTCTAGTATGCTTTTTGCCCTTCACTGGTATTAACCTCAGCATACTGGTAGCAATGTCCTTGTATCAGTTGGTGTTAGCAATGCCTCAGCACTGGGAGAAAGAGCAATGCACACAACCAAAAATCGGAACGCCATCAACCAGCACATAACCAAAAATGGCAACGCCTCACTTTGTTTGTAGTTTATACACAAACAAAAGAGTGATTTTTTTATTTATACACAAATATATGTTTGTAGTTTTTTTATAAATAATGATAAAATAAGTATATTTTGAAATTGTTTTGGATCCAAGAATAAACCGTCTCACCTTGTGCCAATGTGCTCCGCCCCTGATTGCATCCCTTGTAACTAGTATTGGTTTCAACAATTTAATATCTATCTCAAACTATTCTGGTTTCTTAATAAAATAGGTGAATTTCAATTTACTTTTGTAAAAAAAAAATATATATTAATTGCATCCCAAGTTGGTACTTCATATACCGACATTTTTAAAAATACCCTAAGTTAAATATAAATTATTAAAAATACCCTAAGTTAAATATAAATTATTAAAAATACTCACGGTCCCAAATCTTTATTAAAAATACTCATACCGGCCAATTATTGGCCGGTACCGTTTAAATAGCCCAACCGGCCAATTATTGGCCGGTTCCGTAATTTTTTTTTTTTTTTTTTTTTTTTAGAGAAAAATTGCTAAAATGCTGAAATGAAATCTAACACAAAAAAATTGAATTGTTTTTTTTAATATTTGTTAGAAAATACGCTACGAATAGGACTGAATTTGTGCTAAAATACGGTAAATTACAATGATTATGCTAAAATACAGTAAATTTACTAAAATACGGTAAATTACAATAATTATGTAGAATTATACTAAAGTACGGTAAATTACGCTAAATTACGTATGAATAGGGCCGATTTTGTGCCATCTTTCATAAAACATAAAAAATAGTAAAAAAATCCAAAAAATCCAAAAAATCCAAAAAATAATAAAAATTGGTATTCTACTAGTCCATTATGTAACTAATTTACTGAGCTACGTAGATTGGAGAATAGAAATGAAAATCTCAATCGGAAACTTCAACTGAAGTTTTGAGGCCCTTCTCTTTGTTTTTTGGCGATTATGAATTTGGCTTCCAGCATCGCGAGCACGGACGATGCGCATTTTCGCAAGCTTTTCGAAAAGTGGTCATTTGCTGAAATCGGACACTCGAGCGCCGTTTTATGGCCGTTTGAAGTTTCGTCGTCGTTTTTTCCCTTCTCAGTGAAGATATCATCCCTATTCGTACGTAATTTAGCGTACTTTACCGTATTCTAGCATAATTCTACATAATTATTGTAATTTACTGTAATTCCAGCATAAATCAAGTAATTCAGCGTGTTTTACGCTAAATATACTTCAAACACGCTCAATTATTTTTTGAAATTTTTTTACTATTTTTTATGTTTTATGAAAGATGGCACAAAATCGGCTCTATTCTACATAATTATTGTAATTTCAGCATTTTAGTACATTTACCTATTTTAGCATAGTTATTGTAATTTACCGTATTTTAGCACAAAATCGGTCCTATTCGTAGCGTATTTTATAACAAATATTTAAAAAAACAATTCAATTTTTTTGTGTTAGATTTCATTTCAGCATTTTAGCAATTTCTCTAAAAAAAAAAAAAATTAAGGAACCGGCCAATAATTGGCCGGTTGGGCAAAAAAAAAAAAAAAAATAAAAAATCACGGAACCGGCCAATAATTGACCGGTTGGGCTATTTAAACGGTACCGGCCAATAATTGGCCGGTATGGGTATTTTTAATAAAGATTTGGGACCGTGGGTATTTTTAATAATTTATATTTAACTTAGGGTATTTTAAAAATGTCGGTTCATATACTCTTCTTATTTTATTACAATTTCATGTCATTGCTGTATCCCAAGTTGATATTTCGTGTACTCATCCAACAAGTCAAGATAAAATTACTCAAATACTAAGAAAACAAGTTAACATAAAATAATTTCCAATATCCACAGTTTCAATAAAAGGGTGGGATCTGGATCCTTCACTGCGCAACAGTTGTGTCGCGGATGCAAATTAAAGAACTAATTGGTTGCTTCAAAATAAATGCGCATGAATGAAAATCTACAAACCACTATAATTCATGCAGCACAAACAATAGAGTCAAAACAACACTTCATGTGACTCATGTGCTACATGAATTAAATACTGCTCTGTCAAAATGTTTACCCAAATTTTCATAGTATATTGACTACTCAAAACTATTTAGTAACAACAATAATATCTATAAAATATTTCTCATTTATAATGGTTTGCCTCTCGGCTCACCACTGATGGCAAACACATCAGAAGCAAAACTGAAGACAGAATTTAAAATTTCTCGAAAAAGACTAACAAGGAAATTATAACAAAAGAGTAAAGCATGTGGATGATTTTTCTGCAGTAGAATTTACAAATGCATGCCCTTTTGCACTGTTGCTTTGCCTTCAAAATTTACACTGACACCAAGTCAAAGAACAAACTAATAAACTCTTTTGTTCCTTGTTTATGTTACAAATGAAATGTGCATATTTGCCTTAAAAGGAGCTCTCTGGTGCAAATTGTTCGTGCTCTGGAGCTCTGTAAGAGGAGCCGAGATCTTCACCCGAGCGTCTCCGGGCAACACTGGCACGTTGCACCAGCCGAACAAGCTGCTGAACCACTTCTGACATGGGTGGCCGAAATTCAGGTGAAGGCTGCACAATTTATCACAGAAAATTCCATGGTCAAATCTAAGGTAATAATTATTCTTTTTCTGTTGCTAATTCTTTCAGAAGTTTTAAGTTTAATGAACGTGCATTTGAGATAGTATCGGCTAGCACAAATTTTTTTTTTCTTTTCAGATGTTTTCAATGCTGGCACAGAAAATCTCTCAAAAAAAAAAAAATTGGGATAGTGTCGGGTAACATACCTGAACACATAAAGCAATGATATCAGCAAATCGGGACAGAGATTTTGCAGGATACATCCCATTCAAGGCAGGATCGACCATTTTAGAAAGTAAATCGATATCATGAAGCTGTGGTGAAGCCCATCTAACAAGAGACTGTTCTGTTCTTGACCTAGAACTGGTTGGGAGACCAATACTAATTAGTATACAAAGAACGAACACAAAAATAAAAAATAAAACAAATGAAAATATTTTTTTCATGGGAGTCATAATGGTAAGTTATTTGGGGACCTCAATAATGATAGGCTTATCATACTAATTTTCTGACTCATCGAGCCTCTTTATAATTTTCTTTCTTTCTGTTTTTATTAATTCATTGAAAAAAAAAGATTGATTATTTTTTTTCAGAAATTAATAAAAAACCTGTCAAGCGGCATTCGACCTGTCAATAGTTCAAGCATAACCACACCAAAACTGTAAACATCGCTCTTGGCGGTATAAATGCCAGACATAGCAAACTCTGGAGCACTGTATCCAAATGAACCAACCACCTCAGTGGACACCTAGCGAATATAAAATATATGAAGTCATTGAAAGTTTAGAAAAAAAAATTATGGAACTAAGAAAAGGATTTGAGTGAGGCTATGGTACTATGCATAGCGCATATCGATCTGTACTTTGGATCAATATCTTTGTTTTCAAAGTTCAAATAGTCAACCTGAACCGTTCAACATGATCATCATATGAAAATGTTCTTGTAGATTGAATTTTACATTTTGTTTAGAATTTTTTACTATTTTTTAGATAGGTAGAAAATCACTTGATCTAAAGATTCTAAACCATTCAAAAGTAGTGATTTTCTACCTATCTACATAAATAGCAAAAAAATCTATAAAATGTGAAACTTAGTTTGAAAGTACAATTTCATATGGAGATCATGTTGAACAGTTCAGATCGACTTTTGAAACTTTGAAAATGAAGATATTGATTCAAAGTATGGAGATCATGTTGAACAGTGCGCTATGTATAGTACCATAACCTCACTCAGAATTTATATCATTATTATCAAGGTGATACCTGTCTCTCTGTATTAGGTGCCAAAGAAGCAATTCCACAATCCGAGAGGTGAGCATTCAATTCTTCATCGAGTAGAATATTTGCTGATTTGAAGTTTCTGTGCACAACTGCAGGCGCGCAGACTTCATGTAGGTACCTTCAAATGCCCATGAAATATGGTAGTCAGAAATACAAGAAATAAAAAATGAAATAATGTCATGAAATACCCTAAGGAGTGAGTCCAGCTTTGCTGTGGCACACCTGATATAACAAACCATGTAGCATTGTAGCATATCAGACTGGAAAAGAAAGACTCAAGCACGTACCGATATCATATTTTGTCTAAAAAACAAAAGATCGCCTGACAAGACAAAACCCAAACAATTCAAACCTGATACAGCACATGCCCAATTTGACCCGATTCAGACAAATGTGATCCAAAACACACAAGCTATAAAGAAACATACTCTAAGGCCCTAGCAGTGCCAAGCGCAATCTTCACACGTGCATTCCAGTTCAGTCTTTTCCCAGTTTCGTCAGAAAAATGTAGGATTTCATGTAACGTGCCATTACCCACATACTCATATACCAAGAGTCGTTGACCGTGCTCAACACAGTAACCGACAAGTGGTATAATATTCGGGTGCCGAAGCCGCGACATGTTGGATACAGCATCCAAAAAGCTGTCTTCCTCTTGCAAAGAAACAGCTGCACTGTCGACCTTTTTGACAGCTAGAACCTGAACAAGGGAGACAAAAAAAGAGGCTAAATTAAATCATTGGTAACAAAACTAGAGTCGCTTAATTTTGATCACCTCTGGCTATAATGTTGCCGGAAATGGATTCAAAATAGTAATTATAGTGCCAATGTTTGCATCGTTTTTGGTTTGTAAGATAGGTTTTTTCTGAAAAATAATGTTAGAGCCTCAAGCAAGTGAGAAAAAAGAACATACCAAAGAAAAGAACAGCAAATTGAAGAAGTAACTAGTATCAGATTTTAACAATTATCTATTAGGATCATGATAAAATGGGAGTTAAAAAAACAAGATATAAATGATCTAAGTAGAGCTAGGGTGTTCTTAAGTTCACCAAGCCTTTTGGTGAGCTTAACTCCAAAATATATCGGATTGACTTCAAGCGACAAATCCAAACCGTTGAAACTGATATAATTCATGAGTGATGCATTTACATGTCAAACTTATAAATTGTCAAATTAATTTAGTATAAAGGCAAGCGGTCAAAAATAATGAAAAATGAACGTATTAAAATTAGCTTATAAACCTTCTTTTTTTTACCGCTTGACTTCATACTAAATTAATTCAAAAAATTTATAAATTTGACATGTAAACTCATCACTCATAAATTAGATCAATTTCAACAGTTTGAATTTGTCATTTGAAGTCATTCCAAAAAATTCTGGAGTTAAGTTTATCAAAGGTTTGGTGAGCTCAAGAACCCCTAGTTTTACTCAAATGATCTTGCATATGTACAGGTTCCTTTACCTTCGCATTAGAAAACTCCGCTTTATACACACGACCTAGTGAACCCTCCCCAAGAAGGCTATCTTGACTAAAGCTGTTGGTTGCAACTTGAAGAGCAGCCACTGTGTATGAAGTTGCTGTCATCGTGACCTGACATAATTTCCCAACGACTTCAATTTTAGTTCATATACATTTGATATGAACATGCAAAAATTTTACTGGTCCATGGAGACTTAACACAAAGTTCACCTTAGGCTTTTTCATGGACACATTTTTCCCAAATACCCTATCAGGTGTTACTTTCTCAATTGGTGGGGGCTTCAAGTTCGCCGTAGGAGTTTCAGACCTCTGCACTTGAGCCACTTTATTTGTTTCTACACAAGAAATAAGCAAATTATAATTTATAAGCATTGATATCTCTAAGAGGATGAAACAACAGGTGATTTTTTGGATTGTCAGGTGATCAATTGAGGCTTAGTTGCACCTAAAACTAATTCAATTGAGACTGAATAATACTTTAGATCAGGGTTCTAAATAGCGCGTTATAGCGGCGCTATAGCGTTTTCGGACCATAAAAGCTATGGTGCTATATGGCAATAGCGTTGTTTTTTTAGCTGTTCCACTATGACGCGATAAACGCTATTTAAACCTTTGCTTTAGATTATCTCAACTGAACTTAATTGCACCTTAAACATTAGGGGGAATTTCCTGTATACCCCTCACAAACATTGAAATTACCTCCTTCCCGCTCTAAAATTCATAATATCATGTTTACACAATTTAAAAAACTCACAAATTTACCCAATTTATTGTCTTTCTATTAGAACTCATTCAAAATTTACAAAGTTCCTATGTTACCCTTTTAAAAAAATATATATATATGTAATAAAAAGGTCCTATTGTCACAGGTGTAGTACAGGCTTAATTCTGTACTTACAAATCGTATCTCTAGAGTTTCAATTCAACACTTCCGCACTTTTTCAACTCACAATGATATAATGCAATGCAACACCAAGCTCAGATTTGACTATGACTTTATCTAAAAACAATGAAACAACACTGGCATTCTTATCATTACCTCCCTCAACAGTAATGGCCAAAGGATCGACACGATCACTGGTACCGTTGCTGACCTCATCATCGTCCCTTTTTCTCTTGGTATTTCTCAGGCATAGAACAAGTGCTAAAACCACGCAGAGAGCCACAAAAACTGAGCCTACAACAATCCCTATCAAGGCACCTGTTCCCATACCTTGTTTCTTCTCTTCTCCGGTTGTTGGAGATTCTTCGGGACCATTTCTCGAAGGTGGAGAGTTATTTTGAGTGGTACGTGGCTTGCCAGGTGGCGGTGGCGTAAGTGGAGGTGGGGGTGGTGCTGCCCCATTAGTGAAGGAATTGCCTCCAATTCTAGAATAGAATTGTAGAACTTAATAAAAGGACAAGAAATGAAAAGAAAGGAGGGATAACTCAAACCTTCAGTTTAGATACGGACCGTCCAATCCAGTCCGATCAGAATGCATGGGATCCCTTTAATATTCGTGTCAAAGCAGATCGGGCGGTCAAGATCTAAAAATTTGAGTTACCTTAGGTGATATGAATTCAGAGTATGGTGGAGGGTTGGAGGCACAAGATATCCACAGAACCAAATAATATTATTCTCACATAAATGATTTATCATTATCATAACCATATAATAGAGGAATCAAAGGGTCAAACAGTTGACCAAGTCAGATGAAGAATGCAAATGTACCAAAGGGTCAAACAGAAATTAGTTAGGTTGTTATGTTGTAAACTTTGCTAATAGATACATGTACTTGTATCAAAGACATTACCTTAACTGGCACGTACAACTTACATGAGATTTGGGATTGAACTAAATTCTTGCGGTATCCAGCCACTGAAGTTATTATTCGCAATATTCCTAAGATGAAAAAAAAGGAAGGAAAGGTCACGTATTGACATAGGTCATGCAGTGGCATAAAAGAATCACAAAAGTAATTTTACTGGCTTACAGAGTTTTTAGGCCAAGGCTAGATAGCATGTTAACTGACCCACTCAACTGATTGTTTTCCAAATATCTGGGTTAATTTCCAAAAAAGCAACACATTAGAGTAATGAGATCATTAAAATAGGTAAATTAAAAAAAAAAAAGTTTTAGGAATACCCACAGGCTAGTTAAGTTTGATAACGAAGAGAAAGAATTTGGCAAACTCCCGCTGAAATTGTTGAATGAGAAGTCTCTGCAAAGGAAGATGAAAAATCATATAAAAAGTACAAATTAAAAATGTTTTCAGTTCTTATTGACAATGTTTACTACAGATCTATTTAGAGTAATTTTTTGCTAATATATTTACACACTTCTTTTTAAAATTATTTCTGAGGTGTTGTTCTTTCCTTATATATATTGATTATATATATTACGTAGAGAATTTTTACATTCTTCATTTTTATTTCCTGTCAGACATACGTACATAGTTTTACTAAAAACCTTAATTCCTACGGAAAAAAATACTATATTACTGAAAAAAAAAAAAAGACTTCACTAACCCGACTGCACAACGATCACTATCAACTAAATGCATCATTATAATTTTAAAAAATCAACAATATCGCAGGGCCAAAGAAATGTGAGTTTTCACACCTACTTGAATAAAATAAGCTTTATGCAGCACTGAAAAAATAGGACATATTTTTATGCATTGGGAACTGGGCACTTTGGGATAAATTGGTACTCTTCATTTTCAAAATGACCCAAACCATATCCCGACTCAATAACAAGAAACAGGTCATTAAATTTGTTTGCTCAAACTTTCCATCCTTGCAAGTAGTGAGACAAACTGCCAATTATTCAATATAAATGTCATGACTAAGAAAATTTCTATCATTTTCTTCAATTAGGTCAAGTTTAGCTGTTTAGTATGATGAGTACTTTTATGCTTGTTTGGTGGATTATGTGGTTGAAGTATGTTAGTTGTTGCTGTTTTAAGAAAAACAGAAAAAAAAATATATATTTATATATTAACATATCATAATACTAATAACCCTACTTGATGACCAGACTATGGCCAGAAAGCATGCCATGACTAAAGGAATTTGTTTATTTCTGTTGTTAGGTGAGTTGGTTACCTAGTAGGACATGTGCTTACTTTTTTTTTGGGTGCTTTAAGTGGCTGTTAGCATTTCATATCTAGCTAAGGTTCATTATTAGCCCCTTATGTTAAACTTTTGACTGGGACCTTAAGCTGCTCTAGATATAAACTTTTTTTTTTGCAAATGTGCCTCCATATTTCTCATATTCGCAAATAGAATCTACAATAGCTTCGAAATATTTATAAATAACACCCATCTGGTAAATATAATGTTAACCAAATAGAAATTACTAAAATACCCTTATATCATCATATTATATACCTCGAGGCCTAAAAATTAAAAATCATGGACTTGATTGTAGTTTCATTTCAGTGGAGACAGGGTCAAATTTTCCAAAAGTAACACTTCATATTATTACCATCTAAAAGTTTGTAGGGTATTATTTGCCCATAATGTAAACCCTTTAAATAATTTAGGTACCCTTCAAAGAATCATTAATAATATATTTCGTAGGTTGATAACCCTTTTTAGGTGAGATTCTTACCAAAGTTACCTAATATATCCACATCATATGCTTTGTTAGGTTACTTAATATAAAGGTAGGACCAGAGTATAGTAGTTGACTGTGATTGTCAATTATGGGCGCTTCATTAATTATGAATGGGATTGATATATGGGCTTGTGTTCCATACATATATAAAATGGTACTACTTTGTGTGGACTTGATCTTGTGAATCACCAAATACGTGATTTGAAATCCAAAATTAACGTTTACGATCTAAATACAGCAAAGCAACTCTAAAATTCAATTAAAGAAATTCTGCATTTTCATATGTTGCTTCCAAATTGGAGTTTTGTTAATCCAAATTGGATATCTTTCTTAAATACATGTTTGGTCAAAGGAATAAGTGTGAAGTTTTTTAAGGTGTTACAGAAATTCTCACAACCTGAAAGCAAAAGATACCAGTACTTGACTATGATGGCAACAACAACACTAAGAATAATAACAAAAATCTAAAAAGGTCAGAATAAAACTACTCACAATTCAGAAAGCCCCTTTAGGTTTCCAAATACGTCTCCAATTTGCTGAGATAGTGAGTTGTGACTAAGATTTCTATACCAACAACATAGAAACAATGATCAGAAACAAAAGAAAAACAATGGGAATATGAAACCAATAGAAAGAGAGAGAGAGAGATCACTTACAAGAAAGTGAGGGAAGCCATTTGAGAAATAGAGTACGGAAGATTCCCACTAAAATTGTTTTTTGCGAGATTCCTGTCCGATCATGAAATCAATCGCACAAATCAACAGAAATCAAAATTCATGTTTAGATAATACATACCATTTTATGATTAAGTTATGGACATGTACCGGTACCAGAAAAATAACTACTTGGTAAACAAAATTCATGTTTAGAGAAATTATTACACGTATGTGACATTTGGCGGTAACTGGTAGGGGATTGAATCATGTATGCTGTTGTCACTCAAATCCCTACAAAGAAAATTATTAAAGAAAGGATGCTTACACAACAAGACATAGATTGACTGAAACAAATTGAATCATTATACAAAAAAGAATACACAATATCTAGATAAGTTATCTTACAGTGTTTTCAAGGATTTGAGATCAGAGAGACGGTAACCCAGTGTACCATTTAAACTCATCCCACTAAGCTGTCTGTTAAAAATTAGAAAGAAAAATAAACCCAAAATAGGCAAAATCGACACATATTAATCAGAAAAATAAACCAACTATTTATTACATGACTGGTTACTGGTAATGTACCAAAATATAGTACCAGAAAACAAGATAAATTACATGGCAGTGACAGCTGAACCAGAACAGGAAACCCCTTTCCAAGAATTGCCACATGGATCACCACCCGACGGGGCCCAATTCGTCAGTTGAGGTGGACTATTGAGTGAGGTGTACAAAACGCCTAGAGCTTGAACTGAAATTAAGAAGAGGAGAAAAAGATTATTTTTTTAAAATAGGTCAAAGATCTAGTCTTTCTCCTTCCCTGAGTCAATTAATCAACGCCAATAAAATAAAATTAGGAGAATCTAACGTTAACATTGCATGACACCTCGCACGCTACATTGGTTCAGAAAAGAGTTGACTGATTTGGTTTAAATAAATGGAAGTTCAAAAATGTGCTTAAACGGGGGAAAATGTGGCCTCAATTTAAAAAAGAAAAGAAGCAAAGGAAGAACAAATAAAAAGAGAAGAACTTTGAATTTCACAAAGAAAAATAATCTTATTACTATCAGAGTTGTCGGTGTTTGATCGGACCAACGAGACTAGAGCTAAAATCGCAATGAGAGTTGCCCATGCCGCCATGAACAACCTCTCTCTCTCTCTCTCTCTCTCTCTCTCTTTTAAATTCCTGGCAGAGGCTGCCTAGGGAACAACCTCTCTCTCTCTCTCTGAGAGAGACTGGATATGAACTGATTTAACAAATAAAAAATGATTTAAGAGAATGGAGACAGCTGTAAAAGGTGAATAAAAATGGTTGCTTGGGGAAGGAAAGGAAAGGAAAGGAAAGCAGTGTCGGCGAAGAGTAATGTCGCTCAGTTGCTGTGCTTTGCTTTCCCTTAAATGAGCAAGGAATTGAAATGTTTCTCCTTTTGAATGATTAAATGAATAAGGAATTGGAATAAATGAATTGAATAGTCAATAGTGAAGGTACTGGTGAGGGAGCAGGTGAGCTGGTGAGGTGAGAGGAAGAAAGAAGAGAACAAGCCAGCAGGTACAGGTGACCGGCTTGGTAAGGACAAAACAAAAGAAAAAAAAGGAAGGAGAGATTCCGTGATTCGTTCTGAATTTTTATCACTAAGGTAACAAGATATTTAATTTTAGATCGACACCGTCCGATCAGAATCAGCACGAATATTAAAAGAGACCTGTGCATTCCACCTCAGAGGATCTAAAAAAAATGTTCTGTTACCTCAGAGGATATAGACTTCATTTCTTGCCTTGTTTTGTTCTCCGCAATTGATGAGTGAATGCCGAGATTTTTATATATAAGAAAATTAAAAAAAATATATTAAAAACGAGAAACTGTTGGTCAGAATTTCAAAAATAAGAAGGCTGGTACGTGCGGGACGCCATGACATACTCCGGTCCATGGAAAAAACATAAAAAAAAAAAAAAAAACGGGACGCCATGTCATACTCCGGCCCTAAAAAAAAAAAAAAAAATCAACTTTTTTTTCTGCTGTGTTCAGTCAGAAATCCAATAATTTTGATCAGATTCAAAATTCATTTTAGAGAAAATGACTACATGGATTTTTGTGTTCTTTATATCAAAATAAAGTTATGAAAGTCTAGTTTCCAGATAATATAATTTCTCTATACAAAAATATTACAGATTGGTACAGTTTTAGCGATTAATTGACAGAGGTCAGAATTCAGAAAAACTAAAATTCCAGTGAGCAGTCCTATAATTTTGACCAGATTCAAAATTTAATTTAGAGAACATGGCTATATGGATTTGTGTGTTCTTTATATCAAAATAAAGGTATGAAGGTCTAGTTTCCAGATAATATAATTTATCTATACAAAATGATAGGGCCATGTTCCATAGGCCCTTTTACCTAACTTAAACTGGGCCATAAGCGACTGGGATTCGGACCTCTCTAAGAGGCCAACCCGAAGTCATATGAAAGGCCCAAAAGGTCCACCAAGTCGGGGCCCAATACAGCGGCCCCCAACATAGCCTTAAATGGGGTTCATGCTAACCGACATGCGGGATGATAGTGGAAACGGCTAACTTAATGCCTCCCATTCCTGTAACGGCTGACATAACTACCCACGTCTTCCATAACTGTCCGAGATAGCAGTTATGGAAGGACTATATAAGGCAGTGATTCCCATGAAGCGGTGACACTTTTCCAACCACAAGAGAGATCACACAGGATAGAGTACGAATCTCTCACAATCAACCCCGAGTTCACAACTCTATTACTACCTCGGCCTGCCATCCTTTGGCAGGACGAACTCAACTCAGCCCAAGATTCCATACGGCCTCATCTCCCGAGATAGGACGTATCACAAAAATATTACAGATTGGTACAGTTTTAGCGATTAATTGACAGAAGTCAGAATTCAAAAAAGCTGAAATTTCAGTGAGCAGTCCAATAATTTTGATCAGATTCAAAATTCATTTTAGAGAAAATGACTACATGGATTTTTGTTTTCTTTATATCAAAATAAAGGTATGAAAGTCTAGTTTCCAGATAATATAATTTCTCTATACAAAAATATTACAGATTGGTACAGTTTTAGCGATTAATTGACAGAGATCAGAATTCAGAAAAACTGAAATTCCAGTGAGCAGTCCAATAATTTTGATCAGATTCAAAATTCAATTTAGAGAAAATTGCTAAATGGATTTTTGTGTTCTTTATATAAAAATAAAGGTATGAAAGTCTAGTTTTCAGATAATATAATTTCTCTATATAAAAATATTACAAATTGGTACAGTTTTAGCGATTAATTGACAGAGCTCAGAATTATTGGACTGCTCACTGAAATTTCAGCTTTTCTGAATTCTAACCTCTGTCAATTAATTGCTAAAACTGTACCAATATGTAATATTTTTGTATAGATAAATTATATTATCGGGAAACTAGACTTTCATACCTTTATTTTGATATAAAGAACACAAAAATCCATGTAGCCATGTTCTCTAAATTGAATTTTGAATCTGGTCAAAATTATAGGACTGCTCACTGGAATTTCAGCTTTTCTGAATTCTGACCTCTGTCAGTTAATCGCTAAAACTGTATCAATCTGTAATATTTTTGTATAGATAAATTATATTATCTGGAAACTAGACTTTCATACCTTTATTTTGATATAAAGAACACAAAAATCCATGTAGCCATTTTCTCTCAAATGAATTTTGAATCTGATCAAAATTATTGGATTTCTGACTGAACACAGCAGAAAAAAAAAATTGATTTTTTTTTTTTTTTAGGGCCGGAGTATGGTATGGCGTCCCGTTTTTTTTTTTTTTTTTACGTTTTTTCCACGGGCCGGAGTATGCCATGGCGTCCCAGCACATACCAGCCTTCTTATTTTTGAAATTATGACCAACAGTTTCTCATTTTTAATATTTTATTTATTTATTTTCTTATATATAAAAATCTCGGGAATATATGACAGAGTAGTTTTTGTTTCATACAGGGCACCGATAATTGAGTTAAAACACTTTATATGATTCTTGCGTTGCATGAAGTAAATATTAATCTGTCAATAATATTTACCCATTTTTTAGTGTTACTGTACATTACAAGCAAACAGGTGAGCGTCTTGGTAAGGACAAAACAAAAGAAAAAAAAGGAAGGAGAGATTCCGTGTTCGGTTCTGAGTCCGGATCCTCGGTAACTCAAATGATGAGTTTAGATCCATCCGATCCACGGTATCTCTTTAATATTCATGCCAAAGAAGATCGAACGGTCCGGATCTCAACTCAAAATTTGAGTTAACTCAGGTGATTGAAATCTGTTCGTTTCTCGCCTTGTTTTGTTCTCCGCAATGTTTAAGATATTTATAGAGCAGTTTTTGCTTTATGCAGCTCATGGACAATAGAGTTAAAAATCACGCTGCATTTGACTCGTGCGCTGCATGAAGCGAATATTGCTTCGTCAATATATTTACCCATTTTTGAGTATTACTTTTACTGCTTGTCTGCTTCCATTTTTGTTCACTTGTTCTTTTTGCGTGATGGTCTGATGGAGGCACTGGGCATTAATTGATCCCGAGTATCTCACAGAGTCACAATCATAAATGAACCTGCCTGCAACAACCAAACAAAAAAAAAAAAAAAAAATCTGCCAAGTAATCCTCGCTCCGGCTTCTCTGTAATATGTACAGCTAGAATTTCGGATGTCTTAGGACTTGGTGTCGTTTTTTTAGAGAATTTTTTATTCTTAGAAATTATTAAAATTAGATGTACAAAAATAGAAAGAGTATATTGATTCCAACATATTTAGAAAGATCGGATTTAATGTTCCAATTCAAAACTTTTTTTTCTACAGATAGAGATGATTTTTTTTTTAAATGCCATGCCAAAAAATGTCAGGTAAAGATAGAGAAGATTTGATGTCTCAGGAAATCAATCAGTTAGTTAATGGTCAAGATCTCTGTTCCTGATCCATTAATTTTTTTTTTTAAAACTACGAAGATGTAGAAAATTTGCAAAAAAATAATGGATTGTGAACAGTGATCCCGATCATTAAGAGGTTGATTTTCTGCGGCACCAAACCCTCTGTATCAACATTTTTTTTTAAATTATTGGATCGGGACCGTTGAGTCCGATCCAAAAATTTAGATCAGGACCGTTAATCTCGATCTTTCTAAATATGTTGGAATCAAGATAGTCTTTCTATTTCCGTACATCTTATTTTAATAAATTTCTAAGGATACAAAATCTTGTTATTTTAGATATTTGCCCTTCGATTTCTAGATCATATTTGATTGTACAGTAATATATATCAATCCTAATTAGTATATGTTATGAGGATGTGTTCTCATAACAATACTTCTGTTTTATATCTCCTATCATGGGTAATAAAAAAAATAGGTTATGAGGATGACCATATTTGTAAATTAAAAAATATATAAAATTTCTAGCTATTATTGTTTTGCAAATAAATAATAACTAAAATAGCTAAATCAAGAATAACAATTGTTTGTCTTATTAGAATAGCTAAATTTCAAATCCTTATAAATAGCCTATTATAATAAAACAAAAAGTTTGAATTTCCTATTCTAGCTATTCTAACCCAACCAAATACCGAATAACCTAACCTCAGGAATACCTATTCTCAACCAAACCAAATATACCAAACATGTATTTACAAGGAGGACAAGACATTTTAGGTAAATTCTACGCAGTCAATTGTAGAGGAAAATATAGAACTGGTCAACTGGACATGAGTGAGTTCAATTCCACTGATACGAATAAGATATGGGCGTTGGATGCGTGGCAGGTTGCTCGCACTAGAACCCATACACATACACACTTTTTATTTTTTTATAATTTGCAATAGCTGTTTGTTCCCCGACATTTTTAAAATACCCTGAGTTAAATATGAATTATTAAAAATACCCACGGTTCCAAATTTTTATTAAAAATACTTATACCGGCCAATTATTGGCCGGTACCGATTAAATAGCCCAACCGGCCAATTATTGGCCGGATCAGTAATTTTTTTTTTTTTTTTAGAGAAAAATTGCTAAAATGCTGAAATGAAATCTAACACAAAAAAATTGAATTGTTTTTTTAAATATTTGTTATGAATAATTTTTGTTGTAAGTTTATTTGAATTAGGGAAATGCTGTTATGCATTCCATTTGGGTAATTCTAGTACATCTTATAACATTTACGATATGTATATATTTAAAAAAAATATTATTCAAAATTTAGATGTGTTCTGAATTATTTAAATAGTACTTGTATCAAATTTTATTGAGTCAATTTTAAATTTGATTGGTCATTCATCATACTGCCATGAAAACTGTACTGTTAAATTTTTTTTATATTTTTTTTATGGAAGGCTATACGCTTTTCAAATCGACCCAAATGTGATACACTTGCTATTTAAGAATTAAAAAAAAATACATCTACAATTTTAATCTTTTAATTTAAATAATAATTTTCAAATATATGTACTATAAAAGTTAATTAGATGTAACATAAAAGTCAGGGGTATGCCATCATTATTCTTTTCAATCTATATATATATACTTATGAACATTGTACTGGTGCTTGGCTAGGCATTCAATATTCCAGTGCTAGGGCATATTTGGGCATGGCTGGGTTGTGTCCCTGTAACTAGAAAGAGTTTCATTAAGCAACTTGCGGCTGGAACCAGTTGCATTACTGTACCGGGTGGTGTACAAGAGACGATCTATTTGGAGCGCAATTCTGAGGTTAAATTTATAGAAACATCAATGGTATTGCTTGATATATAGATAAATTTATAGCAATTTTTCTCTAAAAAAAAAAAAAAAAAAAAAAATTACGGAACCGGCCAATAATTGGCCGGTTGGGCTATTTAATCGGTACCGGCCAATAATTGGCCGGTATGGGTATTTTTAATAAAGATTTGGGACCGTGGATATTTTTAAAAATGTCGGGTTTGTTCCAATGACACTCCACGTTTACATAAGTGTCCTACCAATCAAATAATTCCAAGATTGAAACAAATAACAATGAAAAATAAGTTGATAACATTTCTTTTGACAATTTAAAAAATTAAAATTTGAAATATAAGGTCATTTTTAAAAATTTAAATAATGATGGGTTGAAGCTTAAAGATGAAGGATTTAAAACTTTCAACTAATTTGTGTCTTAAAAGTTGTAGAGGGATATCCGATCGATGAACTTTTTTTTTGGCTGTGACTGTTACTAGTTGATCAGATACGTTATGAACCAATGAAAAGGAAATTAAATAATTTGTTGGCGCAATAACCAAGTTAATCAAAATAAAGTCTGATGTTCCCAAAAAAAAGAGGAGAGGAAAGCATTGTACGGAGGCAAGCTTATCAGCTTATGTACCACACAAATCTCCATTGCATCACAACCGTCCATCTGTGTCATTTAGATAATTTAAATAACGTATCATTTGGTGTATGTTGTTGGAGTTATCTTATGCAAGGAAATGTGTAGGCCGTTCAGTGAAATAATGTGTTCGTGAAAAAAAAAATTCACTCAGCCTCTGTTCGGCGCACTAAGAGAAACGAGAATGGGTTTGGGAACAACAAATTTTTGAACTCGTGGGAAAAAAAAAAATTCTAAGTGAATTTTTTTTTCCACGGCAACAGTATTTCGCCGAACAGGATCTCAGAGTGAATTTTGTTTTTCCACGCGCACAATATTTAGGCCATTAAAAAATCTTCATTCATGTTCACATTCCCGTTCCCTTTAGACGGCCAAACACGCCCTTATAGGTTTTTTTTGTTTTAGATTGTGCTTGCACGGATCATGAAGCAATCGAACGGCTAGGTTTATTTGGTTTTTTTAGATTGTGCGTGTACGGATCACGAAGCAATCGAACGACAGGTTAAGTTTACATCAGCGTGTACAAAATTTACATCAGTGCGCACACATATTAAAGCAGAATGCACGGATCTTAAAGCGAATTGGACCGTCCTGGAGCTCATCGAATTTAAAGTAGGTCCGATGGGTATCGGACCTACTCCGTAGTCAGCTGCGACAAGCCCGTACACAGATTGATACCTCGTATTGTATCATCTAATGAGTATATGATCGAGATTCGTGCTGATAAGATCACAAGTTAGATGGGCCACAGACGGTTCCGATTCACCGAGTACTACTGATTAGTTAATTAATTGGCTCAAAGAACGTGGAATGTGCGCGTATTGATGAATATATATTTGATATATTTTTTAGTACCATTGAACCAATCATGTAATTTATAAGGTACTATTTAATCTCTGACGTCTGATCCTTTAATTACAGATGCTTAACTGCTTATGCTATCCGGTCTCCATGGCACAATACATGCATGCATGTTTCACTGCCATGCCATCTGATTAAATGGGTTGGGTAGAAGAGGAGTTTGAAGGCATAGTACAATTGTACAAATAATCAAAGTACAAGGAGTAGAACTAGAGTGTTTTTAAACAAATTTTGAGTTTTTTTTTTATATGAATTTAGTTTCAATATCAATAAATGATAAATTCAAGTCGTTGAAACTGATATACTTCGCGAATAATGTGTTTACATGTTAAATTTGTAAATTTTTGAATTAATTTAGCACAAAGCTGAGGAATCGGAAAATGATAAAAAATAAGCACATCAAAGTTAACTTCTTCTTTTTTATTAAAGTTAACTTCTTCTTTTTATTAAAGAGTATCTGTACATCTCAACATCTTTTAGATGTTATTTTTCTAAATTGAACCTACAACCTCTCCGTAAAGAGACGGGACTCGTTCCATTGCACTAAGTTCCCGATTCTTAGATTGAAGTTAACTTGTAAATTCTTTTTTTTTTACTCTTGATTTTATATTAAATTAATTAATTTAAAAAATTATATAAATATGACATATAAAATGTATCACTCGTGAAGTATATCGGTTTTAATAATTGAATTTGTCGCTTGAAATCATTTCGATAAATTTTAAAATTCTAGTCGTGTGAGCTCAAAAACATTATAGTTTCGTATAACAAGATTATAGGTGATGTAACATAGTTTTTTTTTTTTTTTTTGCACTGGTAGATTTATTAAATAGTTACGAAAATCAATTGATCCGAGTAACTCACTTGTAAATATTATTTTATCTCAATATATATCTTAGTGAAATACTTTCCACTAACCATAAAAAAAAACATAGTATTTTTCTTTTTCTTTTTGTGTGTGTGTGTGTGTGTTTTGTTCTGGTTTTGCTATTCAATTATTATTTATTTTATATTTTTTTTGGAGTTGAATTTTGCTATTCAATTGATGAAAAGTATCCAACGAAAAGTTTAAAAACATAATAGAAATCATAGTCGTTAATTAGGACCAGCAGTTAGTGATGCACAAAGCCCATTAAAGAGAAATTGATCAGGTGGGGCCCAAACGCAGAAGTCAACCATTCGTGCCCACATCCAACATCTCAAAGTGAAGATAGGATTAGGTCCGATGGACATCGACCTATTTTTAGGTTCAATTAACTCTGTATGATTAGTATTAAATCTGTGCGCACGGATTTTGATGCGGAGTGCATGAATCTTGATACTGATCGGATGGTCTTCACACCCATCGAACCAAAGTAGGACCTACTCTGAATTGCTCAAAGTGCATTATATCCAACATCTGAATATTATTTGCTTCTGTTAAATATTTGGTTATAATTCTATATATATATCAGGTAAAGTTTCTATAGTTGGATTTTGCAACCATTCTCGGTAGTCAAAATCTGTCATTGTTCAATGAAAATAAAATTTGCAATGTCTACCTCACTAGTCAAAATCTTTCATAATCTCTTTGTTTGTAATTTGTAAATATTAGATGTATGCGGTATGCCTATCAAAAACATTACATCACCTTTTAAATATTTCCCAATTCTAATGTTGTAAATAATAAATTGAATGTTTATCAATAAAAATCTTAATCTTTGACATCTTACCATAAATTATTTAATTTCAATTAAATTCATATTGAAATTTCATAAAAATCCTCTTGATGAAAATAGCCTTTCAGATCTCTTCCTTATCAATCTAAGATATCCTACAAATCTCTCATCCTCTTTAATGAATGTGATTTTGATAGTGCTCCATGCTTCTAAATTTTTCTCTTTTGTTACTTTGTCTCTTTTAATTGGTAGTGATTATGTTAAGTTTGTAAATTTTAATTTATAGGTCCCTTATTATCAGGATAGATTATGTAAGTATTCGGCAAAGTCAACTAAAAATAACAACAATTGTATCTAGAGGCGGAGCCAGACTTTCAAACTATGAGGGTCAAACACATATGAGGATCAATCATATAAAATTTTTTATGGAGAATTTGAGTCAATTTTATAATACCATGCCATTTTACTCTAAACTATTAGCCGTACAATATAAATTTTTTTATTTTCAAAGTTTAAACAATTGATCTAAATCATTCAACATGATTTTCGTATGAAAATGTACTTGCATATCAAATTTTATAATTTTATAATAATTTTATTATTTTTTAGATAGGAAGAAAATCACTCGATCTAAAGATTCCAGACTATTTGAAATTAGTGATTTTTTTACTTACAAAAAACATAGTAAAAAAATATAAAAAATAGAAAGTTAGTCTGCAATTATATTTTTAATATGAAAATCATACTAAACTGTTTAAATCAACTTATTAAGACTTTTAAAATAAAAATATTAATTTATAATATGGATGTGCTATGCAAAATACCACAGCCTCACTCTATGAAAATAAATTCGGTGAAATGGGTTTGTGCTGTAGCTGTACCTGAGTTATGTCACAGAAACAAACAGTTTTGTCATTATCGTTCAAGTCAGATTGAATGGACAGGTGAAAAAGACAAAAAGTATCTCCACCTTGCCAAATTAAAGGCCCACTGGTACCCAGTGGAGCACCATTTTCCCTATTGTAGGCCGCAGCCCACATCACAACATCTGAAAAAGAAATATATAACAAGTTTTCCTTGATGTGGCATGTGTTCGTGACGAGAACTATGAAGCGGGTTATAGCCCTCGAAAGCTCCGACCCGGCATGGAGAGGTTGGAGATTGAGGAGGAAATCACTTGAGGTAACTCAAATTTTGAATTTGGAGAGGTTTCTTAATCTGATTCGACACGAATATTAAAGATGTCACGTGCATTTTATCTCGATTCGTATTAAAACTCAAAATTTGAGTTACTTCAGAGAATCTGGACTTGGTGGAAGGGAAAAGAAGTGTCACATTCCAAGATAACCCGCTACGTATTTCTACGTAAGAGCAATTGCATCACATAGCTAGTATAACATTCACTATCATGCTCGTTCCTTGTAGCATTTATTTTTTATTTGGACAACAAGAAAGGAAAAAAAAACAATAATTTGAATCAAATATGTTGCCATCTTTATATTCTACCTGTTTATTCTGCTCTTGAGTTTCTTCTATTCTTGCTCCTTCATCACCTGAAATCCACATAAACAAAGTGGTACTAATGAGATATCAAACATCCTCTTAGTGCGGTATTTAGGGTGTGCTCTAGAAGAGGAGAGACGAGAGGGGAGGGGAGAAAAGGGGTGACCGGATTATCCGAAGGATGTTTACTTGCTCCACAAACTAAAATTTTGGAGAGGAGCCATGTGAAGATAACAAAAGAAAATGAGAACCAAGATACAAAATTAAATAGAGTTCCCTCCAATCTCTACCTCCAATTTAGAGGGTAGCTCCCTCTCTTACTCCTTCCATCTCCTCCCTTTTCCTTCCATTCTATTTGGAGTTTGTGGGAGCACACTCTTAATTTCAGTCCGGAATTTGTAAAATTTTGATATGCAACATGCAAATTCAACAAGCAATGATGATAACAATTAAATGCAACAAAATGACTGTTATCTTAGTAAAGTCTTATTCGTTCGTTATGTCTCCTACTTGTTTGAAAAGTCGAACCTAAGTAATAAATATATATACTCCTAATTAATAAAGTTCGAATTCATGTGCTCTCATTTCCCATGGTTCCTTAATTGTTCTTCTTTGTCGAAGTATATAGATTTGAGGTCATAACCTTAATAAGAAATACTATTCATTATATTTTGTTCTGTTAATTCTAATTTACTAAACTTCAGTTAATTTACTCATTTATTTGATTAGAGACAAATCAAAGAAATAAAAAGAAAGAATCCGAAATTAATTGAAATTAAGAGTAACAAATCTAGAAATAAATATTGTTTACGAACCTTTTATTATTAATGGAATAAGAGAATAATTTTATTTAAGTAGAGACAACTAATCAAAAGAAGAAATTTTATTGGGAATCTTATTTGTAAACATCTATTAGGAATTCAAAATTGATTGAGAATAAAATAATAAATCTAGAAAGAAACTTTATTTGAATGTAGGCATGTAAGAAAATAATATCTTAATTCATGATTTGTTGAACATACAAGTAAAGAAATCCTTACATTTAATGTACGTTTGCTGAAATTTATTTCATCCTAGCACTTAAACTTTAATTCAATCATCTATTCGGCAAAAATGTGATGCTAAATTCAGACTAATAATTAAATATGTCAATTTTTTTCATAAACAATATAATTTTCATCAGAGCTCATCGCTTTTCAAATGCTTTTATATATGTGGAGATAAACATCCAAATGAATAGCGAAGCAAAAGAAATACAAATATTTATTGGAGTATGAACTCTAAAAATAAATCAACATGTCATAAATCAAAATATTATAAACATGATATTCAACAGATAAAAACAATGAAAAATATAGCATTTTGTCATCAATTCTAAGTTCGTCTGAAAAATATAGCATTTTGTCATCAAAATATAGCATTTATTTGGTATGTTTGGTTGGGTTGAAAATAGGCTATTATTGAGATTAGACTATTCGGAATAGTCTATTCAGTGTTTGGTTGGGTTATAATAACTAAAATAGGAAATTTAAACTTTTTGTCTTATTAGAATAGGTTATTCCTAAAGGTTTTGAGATTTAATTATTCTAATAAAACAAACAATAGTTATTCTTGATTTGACTATTCTAGCTATTCTTGTTTTGCAACCAAACATACCCCAAAACATCTTTTATATATATCATAATGATTTTATTTATTTATTTATCTATTTTAGCATAAGATCAGGATTAAAATTTTCAAAATATCTTGGAAGTAGGAAGGTACATTAGTTTGGTTCGTTAGACATTTTATCAACTACAATAGCAACATCTCAAATCAAAATTAGCATTGGTATATGATCAAACTTTCCTAGATTTTAAAATACAAGCACTTTGAACTGAAATGAAATCCAAATAGCTCCAAGATCTTCTAAGGACCGTCCGATCAATACCCGGATCAATTTGATCGGAAGGGATGCACGGGATCCTTTAATAGTCGTGCGTAATTCGATCGACGGTCCTGATCTAACATAAATTTCTGCTACCTTATTAGGTGATATGAATTCGTCCTCCAGTCCTTATCCTCTGAGGTACCTCAAATTTTGAGTTGTTTCGGTGTCTATTCTGGCTAGTATAAATGTGCTTCTAGATTCGTGCAGAAAGGATTTGAATGGTCCAGATTAATGTGCTTCTAGAATGCGAATTCCCCCATCTAAAACCCTTCCCTGCCCCAGCGTCTCCACCTTATTCCCCAATCCCCAACCATGGCAAACGAAGGCACTATACAGCACTTTTGCGAGATTTGTCGCGACGTGACCGCCTTCGAGGGGGAAGTCGGCTTCTTGTACTGCTTACAGTGTGGGTCCCAGACGCAGGACATCATCGCCACTGATGTCGTCGCCGATGATATGTTCGCCCAGGAAGGCGGCGGCACTGGCCTGTACAGCCAGACCCTCCACCGCCGGGCCCCTCCCAAGCAAGAGCCCGAAGAAATACTCGATTTTGATGGCGAGGAGAAACCTAGGGTTTTTGGATCAGTCCCTCTACCTGATATTGAAACCGTTGCCGGAGCAATTCGTGCCCGGTACGTTGAGGTATGAACATTACATCCCCATTTTTGCACATTTTTGAGGTATTTGAGGGTTTGAGATGAATTGATGAAATTCTACCTTGTTCGAGTGTAGGGCCTACAGCTGATGCTAAGGAGACAATGTGAAGTCTTGGTAGAAACGTTTAATGTTAGTCCGCTTATATGTGGCATGACACCTTCAATTTGGCTACGATATATGAGTACTACAGGAGTTTTTAAAGAAGGGTGGGTTGCATTGGTGATAGCTAATTGCAAAGATCGGCATGCGAAACGAGTTAAAGGTATATTTGAGGATTATTTACTTTTTTTTTTGTGAAAAAAGCACGTAGGTTTTCATATTTACCGATATAAATGTTTGTAGAATAGCCTGACTCAACATCATGGAAATCGTTAATATCTAATACAAAACTGAGTGAGGCTATGATACTATGCATAGCACGGATTAGTCCATACTATGGATCAATATCTCTGTTTTTAAAGTCCAAACAGTCGATGTCAATGGTTCAACATGATCTCTATATGAAAATGTACTTATAGATCAAATTTTGCATTTTTTACAATTTTTTTACCTATCTTATTAAATAGGTAGAAAATTAGTTGATCTAAAAATTCTAGACCATTGAAAAGTATTGATTTTCTACCTATCTAAAAAATAGTAAAAAAATTCTAAAAAATGTCAAATTTAGTATGCAGGTACATTTTCATATGGAAATCATGTTATATGGTTCAGATGGACTATTTGAACTTTGCAAAATGAAGATATTGATCCATAGTATGGAGCAATCCACACTATGTATAGTACCATAGCCACACTCTGCAAAACTTCCTTAAACAATAGCTACTGGTTGGTGCTAGTTTCCAGTAGCCTCCTTTTGATTTTATGTAAGATAAAAGTTTCATACTCTTAGAACTTTTTTTTTTCTTAAATTTGCTTTGCAGAGATCAAGAGAAAGCGGGGACAAAGAAAAGCTAATATAACCTTCATCCTTCGTACACTACGAAAAACAATTCCTATTTACTCAACAATTGCCATTTCTTTTCTCTCATGCCACCTGGCAAGAGAGCCGGTGTTGCCTACTGATATAATTGATTGGGCACTAGAAGCAAAGCTTCCATACCTCTCTCTCTTTCATGATATGGATAAATACATTGGCACTGCTCCAGTAGCATGTCCCTTAAAAAATAGGACTATGTTTAGACCTACACTATTACTCGGGTCCTGCCAACTAGAGGTTGTAGTGGGTAAAATAGCCGAGAAAATTGGCTTGAATTTACCACCAGTAAATTTCTATGCAGTGGCTAGAAGGTGGTCAGAAGAACTCACTCTCCCTATGAAAATACTCCCACATGCGTGCCGGGTCTATGAATGGCTGTTACCGGCTGAGTTGTGGATTTCTGGAAACGACTTTTTTGGGTTCCCGACTCGAGTTGTCGTGATGTCGGTTTTGATTATTACACTGAGGATCTTGTATAATATAAATGGTTATGGCACATGGGAGGAGAGTTTGAGTAATGTTACTGACAAGCAGGGCCCACCGGAGGATGTCACAATGGAGTCTAATATGAGTTCTGAGTTTGATGCAAGAGAGTTGTTAAGAGTTCTAAGTGCTGTTCACGAAGACATTGAGGTTAAGCATGGTAATTGTTTCTTTTAGCCGGTTAATTTTTTTTTAATGGTAATTTATACTCTGCAAATTTGCATAGGTATGGAGGTTCTTTTTATGGCTGAGCTCGGTTGAATTCGTGATTGTTTATCAGATGATTTACATTTGTCCTAATTTCAATTCATTTGCCGTCCATTCATCTTGATTTTTAAATAATCATCGAAAGGATATTGATGATCCAACTGTAAAAGGAAATTCAATTATGCCTCCCTTACTCCAGTCCAGGGGCAGAGCTAGATTTTCAAGCTATGGGGGTCAAACACAGATTGGGGGTCAATTATATAAAAATTTTCATGCTAAATGGGGGTCAATTTTACAGTACCGGTAGTATTTTACTCTAAACTATATAGAAAATCATATAGAAATACAAATTTTTTGAAAATTAATGGGGGTCAATTGACCCCCATTCACCACACTTGGCTCCGCCCCTGCTCCTGTCCCCTCCTCTCCTTTGCTCATGCATTTCTAGAACACTTGTTATTTGTTTTGTTATAAATCTCCAAAGGTAAAGAGTGGAAAGAGTAGGAACCGAGAAAAACCTGAAACAAGTAGAGTGGCTTTAATCTTAAGTGCATTTATTTGTGAAAATGGATACAGTGTTGTGGTAAATGATAAATTATGCCATGAAATCCAGTAAGCTTGATTAACACAAAATGCATAGGTTATATGCCATGTATATGTTGCCTAACAAACCCTTTTTTTTTTTTCTTTGTACAGACTATCCAAAAGACCTGAATTCCTATTTAAAGTATTTCAGGGATGTTATTTCTGTTGAAATGACACCTGACTCTAATCTACGAGTTAATAGAACGATTGACAAGTGCTGGAACATTTATAATAAAAATGAGGTAATTAGTGTATCATTTACTTAGTCAATCTTTTCATATATATTCAATTCTAGGACACCTCTTGGCACATTAGCAGTTTTTTCTTTTATTTCTAAAATAGAAAAATATAGTCCGTATCCCTTGTTTTAAGAAAATGGGGCAATACTATATTGGCTTTGCAAAATGCACCATTCTGTAAATAGATGAGGAATAGTTAAAATGGGTTTTTCTTTAATTTTTTTCTCAAATTTTTTGTCTTTTGAGAATTTTGCCCCTTACATTGTATGAACCAAACATTGTAACTTCATATTTTTTTTTTATCTGTGAAACTGTAGAGTAGTGTTAATATTGTGGAGAAATGAAACGAGCAATGAGAGGGAAAGACTGAGAAGAGTATAATTTTTTTTTTATTAATGGGCCCTAGTACACCCCAGCATCTTTTAAATGCTATTCTTGGAAGAGAGACGAGGGCTCGTGCCACTGCACTAAGCCTGCAGTTCTCTGAGAAGAGTATAATATGGGGGTGAAATTTACAGAATGTCTATATTTGATCAGTATGGTGTCTAAATGGTTAAACTCTGTTGGGATTATGAAATAAAGGCAAAACAATTCATTTTTTTTTCTTTCTAAAAACCTATTTGTATTCAGGCTCATTGTCGTTGCTTTTCTCAAATCACTAACCATTGATGCGTGTTCTTGATTTGATTTCCTAGATAGCTAATCCATACTGTTGAATTTCTCTAAATTCAGGGTAATGATTCTGGCATTGAAGCAGATAATTTGAACTTTGAGCAGAAAGATATGGGCGCGAGGAGATATAGTGATGATGTCACTGTCAGCACATCCTCTGAGCCATGCACACGCCTAAACCCTGACAATTACGATAACAAATGTTCTTCGCACAAATGTGTTGTAGATTCTTCTTTTAGTGAAGAGAGAGAGTTGGACAAGATGAGGTTTGAAATGGAACAAAACTGGTTCTGTTACCTTGCCCCTGTTACCAAAAGGAAGTCAAAAGGTAAATACTAATAATATAAAATTAAATTGATTTGATTGAACTTGTACAGTTTTATCACCTATAACACTCAATATAAAGTGAGAGGTACTGAATTCTGGTATAGATCAAGTATCAATTGGCAATATTAATATCTATCTTATATAACTATATACTTCATAACTTTTTTTTTTTGAAACTTATTGCATGGCAGGTTACATTAGCTATAGACGAGTAAATGTAGAGAAAATTCTTGTTTATGCTGTGCATGCCGATTATTACATCTTACTAAGAGCCTTGGCTAAGGTAGTAAGAGTTGATATGAGATTGTTGCATGCAAGTACGCTTGAATTGGAGAGGAAGCTTGCCTGGATCGAAGAAAAAATCAGAACCAGTTTAAATGTGCCAAAGGGTCGGTCAGAGGGTGGGCCCGTCGAACATCAAGAATTTGAATTGGATTGAGAACTTTTTGTTTAAATTTTATTTGCAATGAAGGAAAGTTTTCGGAGTGCAAGAAAAGTATTTGTATAGCAGCGTATTTAAACTAATTATGCATTCATTAATAATTGTTGATAATTATCAATATTTTATAGTACAACTTCATGACGCACATTGCTTCCAATAAACTTGTAATTTTAGTTAAGTTAGAATTTGGTTTTAAATTTTCACTAACTATTTGGATGTAGCCTCGGTGGCAACAAGCCAACAGCTATCATAGAATTTTGTTGATTAAAGAATTAATGGAAGTGGTTGAACAATTAATTCTCCTTTGGTGCTCACTTCAGTTGTGAAATGTTGAATGGTAATATTGTCTAGCTCGAATTCAAATCCACTGCAATACCTGACCGTGTAGAATGAGATCTGAGTCGTCCGTTTCAATCTTCTAAATAACTAAGCACGGAATTGATTTTGCTAAAATGAAGAAACTTTAACAGCTTTCCAAATAAATAGAATTTTCTAAATAAATAGCTTTCCAAATGAAGAAACTTTATAGATATTAGAGCATATTTAGTTAATTTAATAGATTTCCATGCCCCTTGCACAGTGAGATCCATAAATCTAACTCACAATTTTGAGCGGTTCGGATTGACTTTTTAAACTTTCAAAAGTAAAAAATATAGACGCGAAGTAAAATAAGACTCTTACTTGTCCCCGCAATAAAGTCTACAACCAATATTAATATTGTATGTAAATTTTATATCATTTCAAAATATTTAACTTGAGGCTTCCTTCTCAGCACTTGCCAGCCACATAGTAAGGCTGAAGTCTTGGACATTTTTCTACCCAACACGCCAGAGCGGTCAAGATCTACAATTTCTTGACACAATGACTTATAATATGATAATACTTTAGTGATTAATTTTGACAACCAGGCTTCGGTCTAGTGTTTACGAGTAACGCTCCCTCTACCTCTTCAGGTCTGATCTTAATTAGTTAGTTTAGAATTGGCATTGATATTTTTGATATATATAATTATATATAGATAGGCTATCATGATTTGGGAAGTAAAGATGGTGTTTTATTTCTAGCTCATATCTCTATTTTTAAAGTTTTAATAGTCAATTCGAACTTCTCAATATGATATTCATATTTATATGTGCTTGGAGACCAAATTTTATATTTTTTGGAAATTTTTTTTACTATTTTTTTAGAATTTTTGAAAATCAGTGTTTTTTGAATTTTTTTTTATTTTTTTATTTAATGAAAAATTGTGATTTTCAAAAATTCTAAAAAATAGTAAATTTTTTTTCAAAAAATGTAAAATTTGATTTCCAAGCACATATCAATAGGAAGATCATGTTGAGAATTTCGGATTAACTATTTGAACTTTAAAAATAGAGATATGAGTGGGAAGTAAAAATCCGTGATTAACTATTTGAACTTTTCAAAGCATCGTAGCCATAGTGATAAATGAATTATTCGGGTTCGGTTCGGCGAGATCAAAAATTCGTGATTCGGGAATAATTCGGGAATGATTCGGTACAACAAGAAAGCAAAAAAAAAAAAATCTATTCAAGATTTGATTTATATAGAATGCTACATTAGCATGGTCACAAAAAACTTTGTCTCAAATTCACCACGTGCTAATGCCTCTCAAAATTCAAAAAAATTCAAAAGCTTTGCCTCAGCCCCACGTGGCTTGGTCACAATGAAATTCAAAAAATTTCAAAAGTTTTGCCTCAGCCCACTTTGCCTCAAAAATTTTCAAAAATTTCCAATGTAGCAGCGAATTTTTCGAATAAAACGCGAATAATTCGTAAAAAACGTTTTATTCGCGAATAAATCGGTAAAAATTCGGTCAACCGTTTTATTCGCTGTTCGGTTCGGAAACCTCCAAAAAACATTTTATTCGCGAATAAAACGCGAATCATGTTACTATGATCGTAGCATCACTCACACACACACAATAAATAACTTTAGAAATGCTGATATGTATGGTACAAAATCTCCACTAAATCCATTTTATAAGAAGCTTTCAGTTATGCATTATAATTCATATGTTACAGATAATTAATGTGGAATTCTACAGATTTTTTTTCGTTAGAAAAGAAAAATAAAAACTGAAACCACTTAAATTATTTTTCTTCTTTTTGAATAAAACCATATAATTCCATCAGTACTTGAGATATACAAATTGGAAGGAAATATGCAATGCACATATACTTGTATATATATACCGCGCAAGTTACAGATTAGAAAATGTAACGTAACATGTTGAATACACTATAACCTTTATGTCAACTTAAAGCTAATTGTAGCATTCATAGTAATTTAATTGTAAGTGCATGCACTAATACACTATTTCCTAAAGTCATCCCATCACATTGTGTAATCTTTACGTGTATTGAAATTTATCCAGATTATTTTATATTTTACTCTATATATATATATGCATCTTTCACCACGCCAGTTTTCCAAATCCATTCAAAAGAAACTAGAAAAGAAAAGAAAATTATAGATATAGATAAATGTCTATTGTTTTCTTGCTAATATTGTTCCTCCTCTCTTGCTGCTCCACTGTGATATCAACTAAAGAAGATGAAATCATGCTTCTCAAAATGAAGAAGCAACTGGGAAATCCTGATATTCTCCGTAAATGGGTCAAAGGATTCGAGTACTGCGGGATCAAATTCTATAAACCACCAGACTCCTTCGTATATATAGCATGTACCGGCACCGGTCGTGTAAGCAATCTCAGATTCAAAAACATAGATTTCTCGGCAACCTTTCCATATGCCATTTGTGGCTTAACTGAACTAGTTTCCCTTCACATCTATAAGTGGCCCGGGCTTCATGGTCCGATTCCTCCCTGCATTCGTAAGCTTGTCAATCTTAATTTACTTGTTATAACAGAGACATGGCTCTCTGATTCCTTGCCTAATTTTTCCAAGAATACCAATCTAATTGGCATTATTCTATCAAGCAATCACCTGTCTGGTACAATTCCACCATCTCTATCTAAATTACAAAACTTAAGGTCCTTGGATCTTTCTTCAAATTACATAACAGGTACCATACCACCTAAGATTGTCCGTGGTCACAATCCAAAGCTTTTTCTTTCCAATAACAACCTGACTGGTGAAATACCAAAATCTTATAAATCAGTAAATTTCGAGATGATCAATGTAGGAAACAACCATCTCAGTGGGGATGCTTCCTTTTTATTCGGTGAACAAAAGACAACCATTAAAATTGTTTTGGCTAACAATGACTTTGGATTTGATTTGAGTTTTGTAAAATTCTTAAATCTGGATAAGTTGGACCTAAGCCACAATAAAATCTACGGCAATGTGCCATATTCAACTGGCACTGCTGACTCATTGTGGGATCTCAATCTATCATTCAATAGACTTTGTGGAGAGCTACCTAAGGGGTATAACATGGGGCGATTCAATGCTGCAGTTTTTGCGAACAATGCATGTCTTTGTGGTAACCCATTGCCACCATGCTTCAACTCAGCACCTACATCTGCACCTGCACCTGTGCCTCTATCCACCACACAATTTGATTCGGCACCTGCACCTGCACCTGCACCTGCATCCACCACACTATTTGAATCGGCACCTCCACCAAATTCAAGAGATGATGAACAGAACATTCTTCTCAAAATGAAAGAGCAACTAGACAACCCTGACATTCTCCGTTACTGGGTGAAAGGTGCTATTGACTACTGTGGGGGATTCCCCTATGGGCAAGATTCTCTGGTAGTAGTAGGTTGTACCGACACCGGTCGTGTATCTTATCTCATAATCAGAAACTTAGATGTCTATGCACCCTTTCCAGATGCCATTTGCGAGTTTACCGAAATAGAGCAACTCGAGATCTCTCATTTACCAGGACTTCATGGTCTGATCCCTCCTTGCATTAGTAAACTTGTCAAACTTAGATCCCTCCATATAAGCAAGACATCTCTCTCTGGTTATGTGCCTAATTTTTCCAATAATACCAATCTCCTTTACATTATTCTATCAAGCAACCAGCTATCTGGTACAATTCCACAGTCTCTCTCTACCTTACCAAACTTAAGATTTTTAGATCTTGGTTCTAATTACCTCACAGGTACCATACCACCTGGGCTTGTCACTGGTGACACTCCAGCGCTTTTTCTTACCAATAACAACCTAACCGGTGAAATACCAAAATCTTATGGATCAGTCAATTTGTTTACGATCCGTGTAGGAAACAACTTACTCAACGGTGATGCTTCTTTTTTATTTGGTAAACAAATGACTGACATGGAATTGGCTAATAATGACTTTGAGTTTGATCTGAGTTTTGTAGAATTCTCAGATAAACTATATAACTTGGACCTAAGCCACAATAAAATCTATGGCAATGTGCCAGATTCAATTGCCAGTGTTACCGAGTTGAGAAATCTCAATCTGTCATTCAATAGACTCTGTGGAGAGCTACCTAAGGGAGGTAACATGGGGCGATTCAATGCCGCAGTTTTTGCAAACAATACATGTCTTTGTGGGAACCCATTACCACCGTGCTTCAATTTGGCACCTGCACCTACACCTGAATCCACCACACCTCAAGTACCTCTTTGATGTGTGCTTGATCCAACAAGCCAAACATTCTCATGTGATGTTGTTTTGATGTATCCATTAATGATGTAACTTCAGTGTTTTAATAAGTGCAATATGCATTCGGTGATCATACTGTAATATGTGAGTATTTTGTTAAATTCTTGACATATCAAATTGAAGTTTCTACTTTGACAGACAGGGGCGGATCTAGGATTTTCGTCTGGGGGGGCAAAAAAAATGTCGAATTGGATTTAAATACCTAATTGGGTTTAAATTCATTAACCAATTGGGTACTCGATAAAAAACAATACTTTAACTTGTACTTTTCAATATTTTGACTTGTAATTTCTGATGCTTTGACTTATAATTCTAATTACCAATAAAAATTCAACAAATTTATTTCAATTTTAATCCTAAATTTAACCTGAATTACAAATCAAACGTTCAGGGGGGGAAAACAAATTTCAGGAGAGGCAAAGTCGCCCCTGACAGAGGACCCATGTGCCTAATTAATTTGTAGATAGAGAACCTGTGGATATTTTATTTGTCTAGTTTCTACTTGAACCGGGCAATAATTAATTAGGTCCATGGGATCCACACGCTTTTATATACATGGGCTTAAAGCAGCAAAATGTTGCTTGAACATGAGCTTAAAGCCTCGTAGGAAATAACATAGGAGAGAAAATATATCTTGGATTCATTAATGTCATGTAATTGACAAAGGTAGCAGCAAAATTCGGCCTAGATAAAATCAACAAGTCGTAACATGCTAGAGCTATAAGGGCATATGTGGTTATGGTGTAAGGGTGGTGTATACCTCTTACTTCATACTTGAGTTTTCAAATGAGTTGTAAAATAGAAGAAATTTGATAGAATTACAACATAATATGATTTTTTTTCTTTTGACAAAACGACATAATTTGTTAAACCATCTTTCTAGGCAGATTTAACTTCATATTTACTCTAAGTAGCAAATAAGATAAAGTAAACTAATTGATAATATATATACACAGAATGCTAGCCTTCCCTGCATAGAATATGTTACAATTGAAGAACTCAGACCAATTCAGTTTGAGGTAGAATACACGAGACTCCGATTGACAGTTCGGATCTAAGTTCATTATTCGAGTAACTTTAGGCGATATGAATTCCAACTTGCAAGTTGCAGCAACCTTGTAGCATTATACGCATAGGGATATTAATGGATATGATACGGATGGTGGAGGATATATTTTCATATGCGTATTCGTATAAAATTAGTCTTATTCGGTAAGTGTTTGTCTATTAAAACACAAAAAAATGATCCCATTAAATAAATTAATAGCTTATATATTTAATCCAAGAATATAGTAAATATATAAATAAATTAAACACATCAGTGTAGTGTACGTCTATTATAAAATATAAAAAATAAAAAATTATATTTATTCTATTAAAATTTATATAAATTTTGGACAAATCATTTTTTTCACAAGTCCTAAATAAAAATTAGATAAATAAATCCAATAATTATAATAAAGTTACATAAATATATAATTATTTAAAATGTTTTGTAAGTCTACTGTTGGATTTTGTTCGATGCTCAATGTATCTTTTGCCCTTGTGACATAAATGTAAATGTACATTGTGAATTGTACATTTTTAAAATTTAGATAGCTATGAGATAATATTAGATAGATAAGGATTTTGAATAAATAAGCATGGTTGAAATAATAAGAACATTAAAGAAACGAAATCTGAATAAAAAAATTATTGTTAATATCAGCTTTTACAGACCTAAATCAGTAAACTTACAAAAACATAACCTATCATTCAGAGTTGTAGCAAAAAACTAAAATGAACTAAATTACATTGGTATATCCTTAATGAACTGGTAGGCCTTATGCCTACCTAAACAATGGGAGAGGATTTGGGATGTCGGACCTAGAAGCAAGAAATATTGCAATACTCTTGAGGTATGCAGATCCTAACCCCCTTATGCACGGCCTTTTTGAAAATGATTCGAGAAATAGTCTCTGTGAATGGGCCAAACCTTTATTTTTCATTGGTGCACGCATCTCTTTTTGGTTCACTATACTGCAAATATTACCCTAGAACCAACTGCAGGAGCCAGCTCCTCTGATGAGTGTCCAGTTCATTGGATCAAAAATAGACAGCAATTTGTTTATGATATTAACGCAGAACATGTGAATTTTTACTAACAAATTCTGAACTACATCCTCCTCAAAGAAAGAAATCGGTACCTTGTTCATTGGAGGATCTTTTGTATGTGTCATACATTTATCTATTTTTAAATCAAATGGTCAGATATGAATGGTTAAATAAGCGCCACATGAATTTAAAGATAGTAATTAGTAAAGATTTAAACTCTCTATAACAGATTTACCAGAATTGGCCTAGTATCTTCAATAGCTGTACAATTTAGAGGAGGAATACTACCGACCAACACACCCATTCAACTTGAGACAAATACTAAAAAGAGGTGCACTTCAATCTTTCTCACCTTGGATAGCAAATTTTAGCTCAACAAGCAGTGTTAAATCTATTTTGGAGCAGTCACTGGTAGTGCTAGTCTTCTATTACACCTATCCAATCATTGAGAACGACTAGTATTAGTAGAGGCACTTAGCTCAAATATAATAGTAATATTATAATTATTAGGACAGCAGGCCTTCACTGTAAATATAACACCATTGGTGCAGAGGCCATAACTAGTTAGCATGGAGTAATTGAACTGATATTGAAAACATCTAAATTTGTAGCTTATTTGCTTCTTCAGGTATAATGCAGTCTTAAGCTCAGGGTAGCAGAGCAAGAGAGATACTTGAGGAGTAGTCTTTCATTGCTCGTGTAATCCAAAGTCAGCAATATGAAATTTCTGTTCATGACCAGAAAAATATTCTCAGATATCAGGTCTCCAAGGCCACTATATTCTCCATTTTTTAGTACTTGGTATTTTGTACAGCTCTGTAAGCAAAACATGAATGCACGGTGCTTTCATAATCAATCGTACCATACCAGAAGCCACTATTTCAGAGAAAATACAACAAAATCACATTTACCAAAAGGGAATATTATATATTTACTATGACAACAAATAATAATAAAATTAACGAACCTTTGCTGATCATCCAGCAGCAGCTCTTTTGTTTGTCATTTTTCACCCAACTTTTATCCGTCCTGCATTACTCTTCTGTTTTAATATCAATACTGACAAAGTAGGGTCAGGAGTTGGAAGTTAAATTTTGCTCATTTCTTCATTCCATAATGCACAATTCCTCGTTCAGAACTTCTTTGGTGTACAAATGAAATATAAATATATATCAGAACCAGACTTTAATCATGAATTGGGCACAGCTTAGGAATCAAATAGCTCTGCAAACTATTGTACAAAAGCACTAAAACATCCAAAAGCATGGTAACATTGTGCAAAAGCTGTAACCTCCCCTTCTATATAAATGACCATTAAACAAGAATATTACATAAAGAGTTATGTTAAAGCTATCATTTAAATTACATTTAAAGTTTCAAACTAAATATTATGAAACATACTGTCCCCCCTTTTTTAATAATTAAAAATTGTTCTATCCATAATTCCCCAAAATATAATTAATAAAATTATCATATCAAGTCATATATAAGGATCTTGATGGATTCGAACCATCACCCCCCTGAAAAATCAGGGACTCTGTCCAAATGCTTTTGAGCTAAAGATCCATTTTCAGAAGGAACACGTTCATACAACCCGAACAAATTGACAATAATTCCACATCACATGGAAGTTGCATACCCTTTCGTTTAAGGACTAGAACCCACACTGATATTCCAGAAGCTACCTTTGATATTAGAAACCATTCCAACTAACAACAAACAATTCATACCTGCCTGATGAGAAATGAATGTCTTTTGTCAAAAGTGCAAACTGTAACATGCAAGCAATAAAGTATCACATATAACAGCATAAAAATTTCAAATTTCTTTTTTTGATTTTCAAACGTCCCTTTGCACATTGAAAAAGTTCCTAGTCTTGCGTCAAAAGTCAGATTGACCCCACTGCAGTAACTAAGTCAGCAAAAAGATAAGATTATACAGAATTTCACAAATAATAACAAAAACTAAGAACAATATTTATATAGATAATTAACCTGATACAAACATTAGCATGAACCTTGATAACATACATTCGGCATACAAACCAGAACATAGAGCCCTCCGAAACATCTCCCTATATATAGACAAAACCAATTATCAACAGGACCAAAATAAATGGTCACTGCCGAAAGGAATTTAAAAATACAAATCACGAAATATATTTCTCCAGTATTTCAACAGTAGGAAATGGTAAACATAACTGCAATTTAGCAAGATATCATTTGCTTCCCATAGTTACAATTACTCAACAAAAAATTTGTATATTGTTATAAGAATCTCAAGTTTAATGAAAATATCATAACAGATAATTTACTGATTTGAACAAGGACACAGAATCACTTCAGACATGACAACTAATGATACCATCAACAAGAGCAGAGCTATTAAAAGTAACTATTTTTTCAGACTTCTTACTGCATGCAACGAGTTTCTAACGAATCAATATGTTGATATTTCAAGTTAATTATTTTTTTCACTCAATGGCTTAACAGAACATTGCTATAAACAAATTTATTGTAGACAAATTCATTTAAATGAAATTAAAAATAAACTTTGAACTATACCTTGAAAAAGTAGTTCAGTACGCTTTCAATTGAATTGCTATCATCATCAACACAATTTATAGAGCAGGTTGTGTAGCAATCAGGTACTCTGTAGAGAAAATGTGAGAAAAGGGGTATAGAGAGGGAGAAACAAACACTAACATTGAAAAACAATATTTTCCCTTGACCCAAAACAACAAAACTGCAAACTGCATAAAACAAGTTTTCAGTTTTATATATGAGAACATTCTAACTAACAACACAAAAGTCCAATCAAACTTATCACTGTAACAAAAGATAACATGCAAGTAACAAATGTGCAACAATCACAGCATATAAATTGATGCTGACAATTACAAATAATTCTACCTTCTTACATAAACAAAGCTCAGCAAAAAGACAAATATACAATTTTTTACAGAATAATCACAAAATTAGAAACAGAATTTCAATGAAGTCTGACTCAAAGATCTATAAAACACTCCCCTATACAACCTTTCCAATACCATCACAACAGGAATAAAAATATATGCAGTAGATATATTGTCCATCACTATCTAAAGAATTATAAAACATATATAAGCCAACATTCAAATATTTCTCCAATTATTAAACAGTAGGGTAATACCAAACTAATTATTAGCCTTTCATCAAATATAAAGTGAATAAATAAATAAATAATTACAATAAATTAACAATCAAATTGCATATAGCTGCTACTATCAGAAAAAAAAATCATAAGAATTTTAAAATTTAATGAAAATAACCCAACAAATAATTTACTGTTCTGAACAAATTGAATTTTCATAATGTTCAGTCATGAGATTACTTATCATTGCAACAAGAACAAGATATACTTCAGACCATGACAAATTTGCTCGATATTCAAGAGGCACATTAAAAGGAAATCATCTGTGGAAATCTGTACATTTCATATAATACAGACATGACAAATTTGCTAGATTTTAGTGACGACATTACAAGAAAATCATACGTGGTTGTCTATGCATTTTATAATTTAAAAATAAATTTTCCAAATTTCTTACTGCATGCATTAATTTTCAAAGAAATCAACCTATTGAAGTTTCTAGGCTTCATGCACTAATTATATCACTTTAAATTGTCATCTGTTATAAAGCATTCGCCTGGATTGAGTACTTTTTATTTTTGTAAAATCATCATATTAAGGTCTATTACCCGCAACTTATTAAACATAAATTCATTTAATTGTAATTAAATGGTGTAAACTTTCAGATATACCTCGAAATAGCAGTTCACTAAGCTTCAATTGCATGGCTTCCATCATTAATGCAAGTTATAGACCAAGTTGTGTAGCAATCAGGTACTCTGTATAGAAAATGTAAAGAGAAAAGGGGTATAGAGAGAGAGAGAGACGCGCACACACACAAACACACACAACAAGAGAACCTGGGGGTAAAAAAAACTTCCCCATGCGATCTCCCTCAAACAACAAAAAACAGTTTTATTACTCTGGTTGACCTGTCATGCGAGCGCACCCAACATGACAAAGGTCTCTAAGTACAAAATATATACAAGATATCAGATCAGAAAGCTTACAACTGTAAGAACATACTTAATACACACTTACCAAAGTGATTGACTCAGAAAAGTAGCAGCCGAGATAGATTATGATGAGATCCATCAGGCAACATCAGGCAACAAACAATGAAGTAGGCTTCAACTGCTCGTAAGAAACCCGAAAATAGCTGACCATGATCATGGTCATCTCCCGATCCTCCACAATTACATATTACGTACGGGCAATTGCTGGATCTCGCATAAGATCATTGTCTTCTTGTCGAGGATAGAGGGCTGACTATGATATTATGGGAGATGAATCAAACGGCTTCGTTTCTTCAAACGAGTCGCACGTCAATCGAATAACAGGAGGTATATTTATTTGATCAGATCGATCTGACTTGTAAATCCAGATCTGAAACTGATTTCGAAAGTCCCGCCGTAATCTTTCAGATCAGCGCCAGATATAACCATCATTCGAGCTCAAACCCTAATTTAAAATAGATCTCCGTCTTCACCGCCGCTCAAACCCTAATTTATACTCGATCTGTGGGGTTTATGAGAGGATAAAAGAGAGGCGTCTCTTGGTTATTCTTGGATAGGTTTATGGATTTATATAACAAATTATAAAGTCGGTTTATAGGCGTCTCTTGATTTTTAGCAAATCCTAAGTCGGTTCGTATTACCGGATCGGATCTATCCACGTGTAATATTTTGATTGGAAGGACCTCGAAATATATTCCTTCTTTATCACGTTTATGTCCGCGTAAAGGTTGTACCGCCGATTTTTTTTTTTAGTACCCAAAAATAATCTGACCGCCTCTCAATTTAGATTTTTACCTGAATTTTTTTTAGAGATATTTAATGTGAATAGAATGAATGTTTTAAAATTAAATACTCGCAGTAATTTGATTTCACTGTTTTTATAATTTTTTTCTTTTGTTTTTCTTTTTTTGGATACTCATATTCTTTGATTTTGTAATAGAATATATAACAAATAAAATATATATGTGTGAAACTAGAGCTGAACCTTAGATATTGTATAGAACTCATGTACTAAGAAAATATTCTCTTGTTTTTTTCATAAAATATTGGCAATTTTTTTTATTTTTAAGTCATTTTGTGTCATCTTTCATAAATCATAAAAAATAGTAAAAATTGATATTCTACAAGTTCATTATATAACCAATTGGTATTCTACACCATTTTTCGATATTCATAATTTCAAAAAAAACAAAGGGAAGAGCCTCAAAACTTGAGTTGAAGTTTCCGATTAAGTTTTTCATTTTTATTTTTCGATCTAAGTAGCTCAGTAAATTGGTTATATAATAAACTTGTAGAATACTAATTTTTACTATTTTTGGAATTTTTTTAATATTTTTTATGAATTATGAAAGATGACACAAAATTGTTGTCCCTAACGACACCTAGGAGTGAATAGGTCTGTTTAAAATTTAACCATTTCAACTTGTGACTATCGGTTGGATAGACAAGTTTCAAACTTGTTCCTGTGTGTAACTAATTTAACTAACCTATCTACTGTGAGTTCTTGGCGGAATCAAGAACTTGTGAATTAAATAACTAATAAATTTTAAAGTGTAGTAAACTAAATAGATAGAGTTAGAGAAAGTGACACATGAGTGTTAACGAAGTTCGATCACTAAAGGACCTACGTCTCCGGGGCAACGCAGCCTTAAGAGGCGCGCTTTTCTATTATCCAATGAAGAAAAAAATACAAGTTGTGATCAGTATGAGACAACACTCATGCGGTCCATACACACGACAGTTTGAGCACAACAGCTCAAAAGAAAGAAAGGTGAGCTACTAGGCTCCAGTATGAGACGAGCTCGCAGGCTCTTGGTTTCACTCTACTCAAGTTAGGTGAAATATATTTGAGGTTGCTGGAGAGATAATCAAAGTTTGAGCACAAGCAACCAAATGGACTAGGCTAAACCTTTCAAAATGATTCTAAGATGTAAGATTTGTGAGGTATTCTCTCGTTAAATGAAATAGGAGACATAACCCACTATTTATAATGGAGTTCAAAAGATAGACCAATGGCTCTTTGCAGATTACAAGATCCATAACATAATGGTTTAGCCTAATTTGTTTGTGCCCAAATTTCTAGTAATGATCATACTTGGCTATTTGAATTTTGAATTTGAAATCCAGCCAAGCAACGGCTAGACTCGGGTGATCTCAACCTCAAATCTACTTTACCATACTTTTGGACATAAATAAAAATTACAACACAAATGGTAAAGTATGATCTTCCTAATCTTCATGATCTTGATCTTCATATGATCCTCTATATTCTTCACGATTCAGTATCCCATCAACATCCGACATTCCAAAAGGCTTGCGTGAATCTTCCATTATAACATATGCATTAAATCATCATTCCTTGTAACTTAAGAAGGTCATGTAACAGATTATCTTGTGCAGCTGGTCACGTTCCGACTTGTCATGATAAATACTTTGGCTTTCTTTAACCTTCAGACGCGTCTTGTTACGCTAACTTGTCATGATATGCACCGTTGACTTTCGTTGACCTATAACTGTAATTCTTAAACCTGCACATACTCTTAAATAGAGAAATTGTAAAATTCAATAGCTATATGTTTTGCAAATTAGTCAAACAACACAGAAGATTGCTTACAACAACAAAAATGGCTTAAAAATAAAAGAAAATTGTCAATATTTTATGAAAGATAACAAGAGTATATTTTATTGGTACATGGGTTCTATATAATATCTAAGGTTCAGCTCTAGTTTTACCACATATATATTTTATTTGTTATATATTCTATTTACAAATTCAAAGAATATGAGTATTCAAAAAGAGAGAAAAAAAAAGAAAAATCATAAAAACAGTAATACCAAATTAATGTAAGTGTCTAATTTTAAAACATTTATTCTATATACACTAAATGTCTCTAAATTTTTTTTATAGCAAACCACTTCAGTGTGGGGGCAGTCAGGTAAGCATAAAAAATAAATAAATAGAAAAGTACCCGGGCGGTCAAGTCATTTTTGAAATTATTTCAAATTCGAAGATAGATTTGTTATTTTTTTGGTATTAATAAAAAAATCGGGTTGTACCGCCACCGACTTTCTAAGCTAATTAAAAAAATGATATAAAAAGAAAGGCTGTTTTGGCGAGTTTTGTGTGAATAGACAGTCCGGAATCTTAAAGTAACTCAAAATTTGTGTTTAGATCAGAACCGTCCGATCAAAATTCAGGTCAATCCGATGGTAAAATGCACGGGCCATTTTTTGTGCCAAAGAAGGTTGGACTGTCCGATCTAACCTTAAAATTTGAGTTACTTTATATGATTTTCGGTGCATTTGCTAAAGAATCATGGCTTACGTCATTATAAATAGAGATTTTTTTAGCTATTTGCGAGTTTTTTTTTTTAAGGTTTTTATGGGCGAGTTTCTTTTGGGCCTGAAAGTACAATAACCTACTATTAAATGGGCCAGCCTCAATAATTGGTATGAAGATGCAATGATAGAGATCGGCCCAGCAACAAAAACCCACGGTACCTATCCAATTCATTACTGTAACTTTACTTTTTAGTGAAATAAGTACTTTCTATGTTCTGATCAGTAACTTCTGATCTCTCGAATTCAGTAAAAACAGTAGTGAAACATTAAAGAAATAAGCATTAGAATTTTTTAAAAGGATATTGACTATTATACTCTTATATTAAAGAAGCCGGTACTGTGGATGTAAATATTGTTTGCAGAATATGAAATAAGTCATCACTCAGAATTTTTAAATAAGCTCATACTGAAGCAAACTGGGCGTAATAATTGCTAATATGTTGGAAACATTGTAAATTAATATGAGGAGAGATCCATTTGCATTGTTTTTGGTGACACTCGATTACACTTTATATTTTTAAAGTTTTCAAAGTCCAAACAGTCGATCCAAATCATTCAACATAATAGATATATTAAAATATACTTGCTGATCAAATTTTATAAGGTATTAATATCCTGGAACAACCAAATCAAGATTTAGAGATGGTGCAACTTTGATTAGGATCATTAATCTATAAGCACCAATTGCAGTACTTCAAAGAGAGGAGAGGTCAAGACAAAATGCCTCACAATAATTTTAAGAATGGAAATTGGTGGGGTAAGTATAATCTTTTTAAGTCCTAACACCAAACACTGAAATTTTTAAATATAGCACAGCCCCAAAAAAAATAAACCAAAACGGCACCGTTTCGTCAGAATTTCAAATTTAGCACGGCCGCAGATCAGCTGAGCGGCCCCTGAAATGGGGCCGCATATCCGCTGAGCGGCCCCAGGGGTTTTTTTTTTTAATTACGAAATATGTATTTGTGTTTTAGTTATTGTGTTATAAAAATAAATGTATTTGTGTTTTAATTATTGTAATGTTGTTTTAATTTATCTTTTTTGTCGCAAGTTATTTTAGAAACGTGGTTCGTTTGAAATATTTTATATATGTCGTGTGGTTCTAATTTTTTTTTTTTTACGAGGAGATAGTGATATAATGAACAAAATAAATAAATAACCAAAATAAATAACAAAATAACAAAAAAAATAAGAGGCATAATATAACAAATAAGTCCAGTGTCTGACATAGTCTACAAATCATACATCTGTCTCTGCTTCTTCTTTCTGAACCCTCGACCCCGCCTGGAGAGTGGCGTCTCGTCTGTATCTCCTGAGTCTGTAGTGTCTGTGGAGTCCGCCGCCTGGACATCTGCAGACTGGACCGGCTCATCACGAACCTCCTCAATCTCGGATGTCTGCTGTACTCCAGGACCAAAAACAGTAGTCTGTGCAGACTCAGGATGCGTGAATAAATACGCCTGTCTGGCAATGGGGTCATCAAGGGTGGCATGATGTGAGGACTGTCCCGGAAACTCCGGGAAGGGCTCTGTCTGAACATACCCTGGCTGATAGGCAGGAGGATCCGTCTGGGTCGGACTGTAACCCGGAGAATACAGTCCGTCTGCTGAGATCTGGTAATCCGGAATGCGCTCCCCCTCCTCACCCTGCTGCAGTAATTTACAAGTTAGTTAATCGAGAAATTTGGAAAAAAAAAACAATTGTTTTATATTTTAATTACAAATTATACCTGGGCAGCCGTATCAGCCTGAGATCCCATGCCCATACGCCCGAAGTCGCGCATCAACTCGGCAGCTCGGTCAAACACCTGACCAACAGTCTCAGCCTCATGTACAGGTCTAAACATGGGCTCATCGCCAGTGTACGGGACGTAAACATCAGGCTCGGGCTCGTCAGATATGTCGTCTACCGCATCAACTCCGCCCAAGCCAGCGCATCTCAGTAGAGAGTCGAGACGCGCCCTGTACCCACACTGGCACACCGCCGGTACGCTGTGCTTGAGGAGGACCTTCCCGAGCCTCTTCCAACCCGTGGTCACGGCCATCGTAGCCCCTATCACGCAACCCTTGACCAGATATAGTGCCTGCAAAGAAAAAAATATATGAAAAAGTTGTACAAATTTAAATATTGTTAGTTTTTAACTTTAAATTTAAAATTAAACATACCGTGGCTGCGAACGGTGCGCCAGCAGGGATAAGACCATGGACCCGTCCTCTCCGATCCCTCGGCTTTGGTACTCGCTCTAAGGGGTTGTCGGCGATACACCCCTCCAGATATATAGTGTACGCGCCGTGATCCTGGTACCAATCTCTATAAGGTCTGTACAAATTACAAAAAAAACGTTAGAGTGACGGTCTGTACCAATCTCTATGAGAAAATTACAGTGAAGGTTTCGAATTTGAGAAAAAATTGCTTACACTGGCGCGACATCCATGTGACGGTCCGGCTGGGCCAATGGGGGGTCAGGAGATGCTGCCTCGAACACGTAATCAGAAAGACAGGTCCCCCAGTTCTTGCCAGCTGTGGTGTCCCTGGCCCGATGGAGCTGTCGCCACACCTCCTCGCTGATCGGTGCCGGGGTGGAGCTAGCTGACGCATGCCGAACTGCCTCAGGACCCGACCAGGGTAGTGATGCTCAACGATCTACATATTTCAAAATGTTCAGTATGTCAGATATTTAATTAAGTTTTTAATGTACAGAAATATAAAAATTAAATTAAATAACGGTACCTGAAAGCATATGAGCGGCACCTCTGCACGCCAGTATCTCTCCAGCTGCCGACATCGCTCAGGCAATATCTCGATGTAAGCCCGATGTCCCCCATCGACCTCGACCTGAAAGCACATATTTCATACCATATATCAATTCAAGTAAAGTATGAATTGATATAAGTTTTTTCAAATTCAAAATTATAATAAAAGTAGACTCACATATTCTCTGTAGGGCTCCCAGGTGACATACTCGGGATCATCTCTCAGATGCTCGATCTCCTGTCTCCAGAATGTGATCCCGAGTGTCGCGCCATGTCCGGCTCCAACCCAAACCTTCTTGTAACAGTATCTGGCGCCGTATGCAGGGCACTGGTCTGGCTCGGGCTGGCCCCAGTCCGGCACATCAGTCGGTCTGGCTATGACTGGGCGGCCTACGATCAGATGTGCGTAGGACCAATGCTGTAGTAACATGCATGGTCCAACAAAGGTCTTGTTCTTCTTAAGGCAGGCATTGTTAAGACCCCTTAACAATGCACAAAGTCAGAGTTGCCTATACTCTACAATATTTGAAAATTTTAAATATGATAAGAATAATTTTCTTACCTGTATAAGCATGCCAGCGTGGCCGCACCCCAGTTGAACCTGCCCGCAGTGGGCAGGTCGCGCAGAAACGGAAGATAGCACAGCCGAACCTGATCTCCGTGTGAATCCGGAAACAACCGACAGGTGATCATCTCAAGAATATACGCGCGGATGTGTCGGTCAACAACCACCTATTATTTATATAAATTAGAACATTGTTTACAAGTAAATCTGATATTATTTGAATTAAATAAGGTACAATTTACATACCTGATCTGGATGATCCGGATAGTCCTTGAATCTGGCCCTCAACTTCATCAAGCTGACGGTACTGGGCGAGATCGCAAACCTCTCACCTTTCTTCTTCTCTTTCTGTAGCTGGTCGTGCGGGATACCCAGCAACTCCTCGCACAACAGACGGAAGTCCCCGTACTCGACACCCGTCACCGGCTCCCCGGTAATAGTCATACCCCACAGACAGCTGACGTCCTGTAGGGTGACTGTCATCTCAGCATGGGGGAGATGAAAGGTATGCGTCTCGGGACGCCATCGCTCGATGAGGCCGGAAGATAACCCCTCGTCATGGTTCTCCTCCCGCATCTGTGATAGCTGAAATAATCCCATCGAGCGTAATGTCCCCCCGTACGCCGGCTGATACGGTAGCCACATGCGGTTGTGACGAACCGTAACCGCATCCAACCCCTGCATTTATGTAAGAAATCAGATTAAGTTCATTCATAAAAAAAAGATTATGTTTTATTGTATTTTTATAAATATGACTAATTTATAACTTACCCCGGTGGCAGCCTCTAGAATCCGGTGCTCTGAATTCGGGTACCACAGGAAGTCGCTGGCCCTGTCAATGCGACTCCGGATACCCGGAATATCTGTCTGTGATAGAGCACTCTCGATGTGCTGGGACATCTGATACGGAGTGGGTGGATGGGCATGGTGTGTACCTCTACTGGAAGATGGCACACCCATACTGGAAGACGGTATATCTCTACCAGATGCCATGCTGTATTTAATTTTTGGTACAAATCTAGTTAAGTATTGGTGCTAAAACAATTGATTTTGGCTATTTAATTTTTGGTACAAATCTAGTTAAGTATTGGTGCTAAAACAATTGATTTTGGCTATTTAATATACCTATTTAATTTTTGGTACAAATCTAATTAGTATTGGTGCTAACACAATTGATTTTGGTAAAATATACCTATTTAATTTTTGGTACAAATCTAGTTAAGTATTGGTGCTAAAACAATTAATTTTGGTTAAATATACCTACTTAATTTTTGGTACAAGTCTATTTTAATTTTATTGGTGGGACAATTAAAATTTGGAACAATTCTAATTATTAACTCTAAATTAAATCCTAATTATCAATTCTAATCCTACACCCTAATCCTAAACCCTACTCCTAAACCCTACTCCTAAACCTAAACCCTACACCTAATTACTACCCTAAACTAAAAAAATAAACAAGAATAGAAGAAGAGAAAACTTACCCGAGTACGAAGGGATGGAATTCTTGAATCGATAAAAAAAATGAAACCAGCGGCCCCCTTATATAGGCCTCCAGGGGGCCGCTCAGCGGATATGCGGCCCCACTTCAGGGGCCGCTCAGCTGATCTGCGGCCGTGCTAAATTTGGAATTTCCGTCAAACGGTGCCGTTTTGATTTATTTTTTTTGGGGCTGTGCTATATTTAAAAATTTCGGCACCAAACATATATAATTACACAGAGAATCAAATCACAAGTAATGGAGTAAGGCAAGGGCACTAGCCCCTACGGTGAACAAGGAAACCATCAAATAACAAGCTCCAATTAATTAACAAATTACACAATCATTATCAAGAATCAATCTCCCTCAAAATAGATAAGAAAGGGTAATTATTTGCAGGGGCGTAACCAGGTGATTTCAGGAGAGGGCAGCTACCCCCTGGATTTTGAGTTTTAGTGGAGATTTATCGGTTCCGACCGACTTTATCTCCTCCCCGGAATTTTTTTTGCCTCTCTCTGGACGTTTGATTTGTAATTCGGGTTAAATTTAGAGTTAAAATTGAAATAGATTTATTGAATTTTGATTGGTAATTAGAATTATAAGTCAAAACATCAGAAATTACAAATCAAAGCATTGAAAAGTATAAGTTAAAACATTATTTTTTATCGAGTATCCAATTAGTTAATGAATTTAAATCTGATTCGATATTTTTTTGCCCCTAACGAAAATCCTGAATTTGGATTGAGATATCGTAACCATGATACACAAGCCTTTGAAAGCATAAATAAAAATTGTAACATTTGAGCATGGCAATGCATAAACAACACCCAAAGCCTTTTTATTAAACTAATTAGTCTCAATCCTCAAGAACTCAAAGGAGGGATTTTTGGGTTATTACCCGGAAAATTGTAAATTTCTAGTTCAATAATAAAATGATAAGAGTACGCACATATTCAATCTTTATGCCTACGGGTGGTTTGACAAAAAAGAAAAAGAAAAAAATATTCAATCTTTACAAAACCAATAAATAGAAACTTAATCTCGGCCTAGATAGATCAGATTTGACAATTTTTATGCATTTCAAATAATTATTTAACAAATGCTTCCCACTAATACATGTACATAAGTTTAAGGCATTAGTTATATAGAGTGAGGCGATGATACTTTGTAAAGCGTGGATCGGTCTGTCTACGAATCTATATTTTTGTTTTCAAAATCTAAACAGTTACTTATTGCAATGGAAATAATAGGATGATTAAAGAATTAATGTGTGATTTAGCAATAAAGATAGCGGTCTTAATATAGAAGATCACATGTTCATAATTCCGATAAAAAATTTATTGTAAATATTAAATAATTGAATAACTTAACCTCTAACTTTACTTAAAAAAAAATTAAATAATAATATTGTCTCCATTTATTATTTATTTGTAATAAAAGTGGGCAAAATCACCGTAGCGCTTCCATTGAAACAAGAATAGTTTTGACAGATACAAATCACTGATACAAATTACAAAGAGACAAAACCTAAAACAGTGAACTTATAAAAACATAACTTAACATTAAGAGTTGTAGGAAAAAAACTAATATGAACTAAATTACATTGGAATATTCAAATATTATGGATAAGACTCAATGATTCATATATAAGTGTTTTTTTTTTATATTTGTTAGAAATAAGACACTTTTTATATTTCTGTACGTCTGAATTTAATAATTTCTATAGATAAAAACTTTATGATTTTTTGGATGGATAACACTCTAGACAGTTACTGTCAACCTTTCCAAAAAAAAAACTCAATTAAGTCAAACAAGATATCAAACTAAATTACATCAAACAAGATGTTATACTCAAGTAATGTCTCCATCGTTTCTGCAAAATGCACCCATACTGATAAAAGATCCAAATAACCAAGTTTCTCATAATATCAGAATTGCCCTCAACTAGCGGTGTACTACTACTGCTGCATCAAATTAAAATATCACTCAGGCCACCCAAACTTTGTTGGCAAGATTAATGAAAGTTTAATTAAAGAATGAGTTATCTCCTCTTTATTTGTATCAAAATGAAGCTACAAAAATAATTTTGTCCCTATTAATTTTAAAGAACAAATTAACCGAAGCTCCTTTGAAGCACACATTGTTTTTTTTTTTTCTAACTAAAGTACTTAAAGAACTACGTACTCTTCTAATCATTTTCCACAAGAAGTTTTTCTTTAATGATATTTGAGTATCTAAAAACCAAAGGCCAGAAATTGTGCGGCAGTGAAAAACTTTAGAGATATTAGAGCATATTTAATTAATATAATAGATTTCAACGCCCCTTGCACAGTGAGATTCATAAATTCAACCCACAATTTTTCTAAAAAAGATTTATTCATAAGCTTTAAAAGTCTAAGGACCTGTTTGGCGGACACATGGGGCAGGGAATGGGCACAAGAACTGAAAAAATTGAATTGATTTTTACTGTTTACGTGGGAAAAAAAAATTCACTCTGAATGAATTTTTTTCTCAAGTGAACAATAAAAATAAGAGTGCAGCCGAATAAACACTAAGAGTTTTTTGAACAAAATTGAAGATCAAGCCACTCAAATATTAAATATCTCTGGATAAAAAGATCTCCTCATTTATCATTATAAGCTTGTATAAAATATGAAAAGATATGAAGTCGTGATTTATACATTTTCTCTATGTTGTTCATTTTTTCTTTTCAATTTATAACAAATTTATTATTTACTGTAAATGTTCACATTTCGAGGCATTGAGTTAAAAAAATAAAAATAATGAAGCATGAAAGTATTTAAATTAGCAGTGTTCTAAATAGCGCGCTATAGCGTTTTTGGACCCCAAACGCTATGCTACGACATCAAAATGCACTATTTGCGCTATACGATATGAGTTTTTTTTTTTTTTTTTTAAGCAATTTATATGGGTTTTAAATAAAAATAATCTCAAACCGAAATTGAATTTGTTGCTACTTGCTACAGATAAATGAATTTGAAATTGGGAATAGAAATTGAAATTTGAATAGAAAAAAAGTCCAAACCGAAATTAAAATTTGAATAGAAAAAAAAATAGATTATGTCATGAATCATGATACTTAAGATATTTTTAATAGGAAAAATCAATAGTTTATGATATTACTATGGATATTTTGAACCGCAATTTGGACTTTGTACGGGTTCAATATAAATATTATAATTTCTTAATTACTTTTGTGTTATTTATTATTCTATGAGACTTTAGATAATGTTGATATTTAGTACAAATATTGAATATACGAAATGTAAAAAGAAAAACGCTATTTGGAATAGCTTCCGCTATAGCGACGCTATTCGCTATAGCTTTTTTTTTAGCCTTCCCGCTACGACGCTATAAACGCTATTTATAACCTTGCAAATTAGCATTAATTATCTGTATACTTTGAACTTTGTGCATTTGTTTGATATTATTTTTTGTTCGATTTCTTTTCTATTATCTTGTTTAGATCAGGGGCATCTAGGCATCTAGCTAAGAAGAAATCTTTCTCTGGCCAGGAATTTTATATGATATGATTATAAAAAAACTAACCGGATCACCTGCCCTGTGACTCTGTGAGCAGGAAATACTATTTCTAAAATCACTTGAAAGTAGAGTGGGAAAAATGGCACGCCGGAGCCGGAGCCAGATCCGTCACGGAACGGCACGGTAACAGCACGGAACGGCACGGCACGTGTGTCGGTCACGTGCCGTGACTCGTGTGTCCCGTGCCGTGACCATTCGCGTGCCGTGATCAATTGTTGGCAAAGGAGACACGGCACGGCACGGCACGGAAATTGTCTTGGTCACGGCACGGCACGGCACGGAAACACGGAACGGCACGGCACGGGACACGCGAGTCACGGAACGGAAGACACGCCAGTCGCGGCAGTAGCGAAGCAATACACTAACATACCTTCCTATAAGGTATAATTTTATTTTAATTAAAATATTTACATTTAAATTTCAATTAAAACATTTGAATTTTAAAGAATCGTTTCATATTTTTTTTTAAAACGTTAAATGCGATCAAATTTGACTAACGCGCGTTTGGTCACGGCACGTCTGGTCACGGCACGAATTAGTCACGGCACGACTTAGTCACGGCACGCGAGTCACGGCGTGACTCGCGTGCCGTGACCATTCGCGTGCCGTGACCACCCCTCGTAATTTTTGTCACGGCACGGCACGGCACGTGACCAAAGTCACGGCGTGTTAGTCACGGCGTGTTAGTCACGGCACGGCACGGCACGGCACGTTTTTCCCTCTCTACTTGAAAGTGTCAGCTTACTACGGGTCTGATCGGAACAATAAAGGTGTTAGAGTACAATTGATTTCAATTTAATAGAATTCAACAGAGATAATTTCTAAATGAAATTTGTTGATCGGAATAAAAATAGACAAGAATTGAATTCTTCTCTATTTATTAATTGAAATGTACAAATAATAAAAGAGAAATGATTTCATTCAAGTAAAAATGACTTTTATGCCCTTAAAGTATATACTTAAACCCATTCAATTTGTAGCTTAAAGTAATTTATCAAACAACTAGTTCAACTAGTTTTGGACATAAAATGTTTATATCTGAGTTGGTACTGACATCAAATGGTACCAATCTTACTGGTACGGACAATATTCAATTGGTTTAACATTATAATAATGTATTGGACAAAACATCACTAAAAACCAACTAGTACATAAAAAATAAATTATCTTGCTGGTAAAAAACAAACTGGTACATAAAAAGTAATTAAAGCTGACCTAAACAAAAACCAATTGGTACATAAAAGTAAAATACCTTGCTGCTGACCTAAACAAAAACCAACTGGTACATAGAAAATTAAAATAACTTGCTGCAGACCTAACTAATTTCATTAAGCATTTTCATCCCATATAAATGTATTAGTATTAAATTGCACATTTATTTGAACACGCTGGCTGAGGTCTGTGTCCGGAATACCAGTAAAACTCTTGACCCGTCCTTCTAGCAAGATTTGCCAAGCAGTGAGGCAGGCGCACTATATCTCGTTGGGCTAACATCACCGTTCTTCCGGACGTGTCCTAAATTATTAAGTGTGTATGTTAACACACACCACCCACAAACACATCAATTTTTTATTTAATGGATTTCGTCAACCTAAGTGAAGTTCTAAGTAAGACGATGTATATTTGAGTTTTAGTAGAGATTTATCGGTTCCGACCGACTTTGTCTCTCCTGAAATTTTTTTTACCCCCTCTCTGAAAGTTTGATATGTAATTCGGGTTAAATTTAAAGTTAAAATTGAAATTAATTTGTTGAATTTTAATTGGTAATTAGAATTATAAGTCAAAGCATAAAAAATTACAAGTCAAAGTATTGGAAAGTATAAATTAAAGCATTGTTTTTTATTGAGTACCCAATTGGTTAATGAACTTAAATCTGATTAGATATTTAAACCCGATTCGATATTTATTTTGCCACCCCTGACGAAAATCCTGAATCCGCCTCTGTATCTTTAGAATATAGTTTTTGCCTTACTCCTATAGTCTAAACAAATTTATTTTTCGCAGGGCTATAGTCTAACTAAATTTTCTTTTCTTTTTTTTTGCTGGAGATCTAGAACCATTTTTTTTTTCAGGAAAGAGCGAGAGAGAGGAGACAAATGAGTTTTGATGGTTAACGGGTTTAAGTGTCGGAAAAATATAAAATCCGTTTAGAATAAGTCGCTTAAGTCACCAACTGTTAGATGATATCTTAATTGAATCAATGGTGGATGCTGCTCATCGGAACCAAACTAGATCCGATGGGCGTCGAAGCTACTCCCATCCCCTTGTTTAGATCAGGGGCATCTAGGCATCTAGCTAAGAAGAAATCTTTTCTCTTGCCAGGAATTTTATATGATATGATTATATAAAAACTAACCGGATCACCTGCCCTGTGACTCTGTGAGCAGGAAATACTATTTCTGAAGTCACTAGAAAATGTCGGCTTACTACGTGTCCTAGAATTTGAATAGAAAATAATGTCACGAGATGCCCCAGATCTAGAAAAGATCATAGAAAAGAATTCTTGTCAATTATATGCACAAAGTCCAATGTATACAGATAATATTGCTTAGGTACCGACTAACCCGTTTTTTTCAGTTACCACAAAAAAAAAATTAAATGATTAGCACCATGTGGGGTTATTTCGAAACATACCACCCATGCGTATTCACTCCGCGCATCAAATTGGACGGTGCATGGACTGGACAGACGCACCAACTTGGTGCGCGGACTGAGTGGGCGTACCAAAAAATGGTCGGTGCGCAGACTGGGTAGGTGCACCAAGTTGGTGCGCAGATTGAGCTAGTGCACCAATTTTTTTTAGAAACAAATAAGTTAAAAACGACGACGAAACTTCAAACAGCCATAAAATAGCGCTCGAGTGTCCGATTTCAACAAATGACCACTTTTTAGAAAGCTTGCGAAAATACGCATGCGTCAATGCCAACGATGCCGAATTTCAAAATTCAGAATCATCAAAAAACAAAGGAAAAAACCTCAAAACTTCAGTTGAAGTTTTCGATTAAGATTTTCATTTCTATTGTTCAATCTACGTAGCTCAGTAAATTAGTTATGTAATGAACTTGTAGAATACCAATTTTTATTATTTTTGGAATTTTTTTACTATTTTTTATGATTTATGAAAGATGGCACAAAATCAGCGTAATTTTGCGTAATTTTGTGTAGTTTAGCGTGTTTCATTATAATTAGCATAATTTAGCGTATTTCATTATAATTAGCGCAATTTAGCGTATTTCATTAATAAAAATGTCGGCTCAGATTGTACGTATAATTTGTTGTAGTAATTTTTTGTTAAACAAGTGCGTTTTATTTTCTACAATTTCACCGTCAAATGTTATGTGTACATATAATTACAAATACCACAGAACAAAATAGAATAGACTAGAATTTTTTTTTTCAAACAATTCAGAACAGAACTAAAAAAAAAAAAAAAATTGGTGCGCTTGCCCAATCCGCGCACTGTCCAATTTGGTGCGCGGACCCAGTACGCGTGGGTGGTATGTTTTGAAATAACCTCACAGGGGTGGTAATCAATTAATTTGATTTTTTTTCAATGGTAACTAAAAAAAAACGGCCGACTAACTATCCCCCATTTCATTTCCCCTATTCATTTCCCGGTCAATAACTGTCTTTGTTGACCACTAATTAAGAGGGGGACCACAACTGGACGCAAGTATTTGTTAACAAGAGCCACAAAAGATACAAAACTGGACGCAAGTATTCATACCTAAGATATCAAGTATTTCGGAAAAAAAACTGGACACATCACACACCCATCTTTTACACGTTTTTAGAGGTGTTTTTTTTCTCCGTTCAATCTCGCCAATATTTCTGACGATCTGTGTGGAAATTTGCGAATCTAAAACCACGAACGTCTTCTACGCAATTTTCTCTTTCAAATGAAATCCATGATGACATACTTTCGGGTTTTCCGTTGCGTAAGTATTCATACCTCGCAGTGCAAGTATTCATATCTCGTCGTGCAAGTATTCATACCACGTCGAGCAAGTATTCATACTTAAGATATCAAGTATTTCGGAAAAAAAAGCTGGACACATCACACCCATCTTTTACGAGTATGAATACTTGCGCGACGGATAACTCAAAAGTACTTCATCATGGATCTCATTTGAAAGAGAAAATTGCGTAGAAGACGTTTGTGATTTTAGATTCGCAAAATTCTTCACAGATTGTCAGAAATATGGGCGACATTGAACGAAGAAAAAAATCCACCTCTAAAAACGTGTAAAAGATGAGTATGTGATGAGAGAGATAAAATAAAGTTGATGTCCATTTTTTTAAAGAAATACTTGATATCTTAGACATGAATACTTGATATATTAGATATTAATACTTATGTGCATAAGTATACATATTTGCGCGCGTCACTTGTAAATTTTTTTCAAATAAGCGGCCACTCCAGTTAATTAGCGGTCTCCCACATAATTAATGATTGATATGCGTTTTCTTTTGTCTTTTTGTACTCGAAGTTGTGGTCCCCAGATAATTAATGATTGTGGAATAAATGGGAGAAAGACACTTAGGGAAATAAATCTTTTCCTATTAATTATTAATCTCTCCGAATTAGTACTGAAAAAAATTTCACCAATCTTGCTGCTTAAAAATATATTAAGTTCTGGGGATTTGTTACTTTTTTATCGTCTAATTTAAATATTTTCACGCTTCATTTTTTTTTTTTTTGTCTATTTTTTAACTCAGTGCCGCGAAAGGTGAACATTTACGGTATATAATAAATTAAGGGCAAATTTATTATGAGTAATATTGTTTATGATCATGAAGTGCTGCATCAAATATTATTGTTTATGATTTGAGCAACTTTTGTACAAATATGTTAAAATTATTTTTTGAACAAATATGTGATCAGGAGTGTTTAAGATCTGAAAAACACTCGAACCACATCATTTTCAACAGAAACCTATCCCGTGGAGTAACGCTGGTGCAGTTTCATCTATTATATCAATCAATCTCTTTTTCGAAAATTTAATTTTCTAATTTCTAAATTTAAAAGAAATCTAAGTGTTGCATTCATAGATGCAAACAATTTAGCCTCTACAGAGAACAATTTGGAACAATTTGGGTCTAACATTTATCGGATTCAAATTTGAGTTTGATGGATTCCGCGTCTGTTTTATCCGCTTTAGGATCTGTGCTCATTCGCTTTAATATTCATACAAATTAAGCATGCACGGATCCTAAAGCAGCTCGGACATATGAGAAACTTATCAGACTTAAATTTGAATTTGATAGACACCGGACCCAAATTGTGCTACATATTCTAAAACAACTCGGACAAACGCAAAACTTTTCAGATTCAAATTTGCATCCGCTAGACACCGGACCCAAATTATTTCCCCTTTCTATAACCTTGAATCATCTTTCTATAAGTTCAAATATTTAACTTTTTTTCACATCCGTCCTTGCTAGATATTTATAATTAGATGTATCTCCTGCATTTTGCTTGTATCTGCTGTCAGAAGCAGATGTACATTCTTTTTATAAGCTTTTGAAGTGACATTAACATGCCATATTTCTCTATATTCATAAACAAAATAGCTATATGTATTCTGCTTCCACCCCTATGCTGCCACAATTGAAATGGGATATAAATCTGCTGTTGGAAGTTATTCCAAAGAGATCACAAGACCCTGTTATTCCTATTCCAACTGTTCAAATTTTTTCATGTGCGAATCTCAAGAAATTTTTTTTTTTCGTACCCAAAATTTGACAAAAAGTCATCGGCTGAGATTGGAATAACAGGTCCTGTTATCTCTTTGGAATAACAGCAGAATAATACTCCCCGGTAATGTCACTTTTGAAGTGACATTTCGATTAACATGCCATATTTCTCTATATTCATAAACAAAATAGCTTTTGAAGTGACATTAACATGCCATATTTCTCTATATTCACATCCTCTCCGGTAACGTAGAAGGGAAATTTTTAGAATTAGTGGATCTGGTCCATTCTTTTTAACTTTACACGAATCTCAAAGCCCAATAATACTGCCCTATGTGATAGCTCGAATCTCAAAGCGACTGGGAATAAATCTCAAACCGTAAAATGAAGGGAATCTTTTACACATATTGGAGAGGATACTTGTTTCACATACTCAGATTGGCACCTTGATTTTTAATGTGAAAAATTGAACAGAAATTCAAAACTACGATCGGTAGCTGCCCATCATCTCTTTTTTTTGAAAATCCGATAGAAGCTATCAGATGAATACAGCAGTATAAATTAAAAAGAAGAAAATACAACAAACTAAACAACTTTGCACCACATCTTTCAACAGAATTTCAACCATAATTTAGCTTCCTTGAGAGCATGTTCTCATTTTTGAAGAATGTTCTCTTTTTCAAATAAAGTAATTTTGTACGTTAATTATATTTAAATAATAATATAAAATTTGATCTGCAAATATATTTTTGACCATATTAAATAGTTCAGATCGACTATTTGAAAAAACAGACCTCAGCGTAAGCCACCATATAATATGCATGTTAACATACCATAGCCTTCCGAATTCGTATCCAATGCAATACCGACTGAGTACAATTAGATATGAATCGTCAGTTTTGACACAAATTTCAAAACAGATCCCTTAATTATACCTAAATAGACATCGTTGCAATTAGGGGTGTAAACGGAGCGGATTCGGAACAAATAATGTTGATACCAAATCCGTATCTATTTTTCAATGAGCGGTGTGAATACGGATACGGATAGTAAACGGATATCAAAATTCAAAATCAAATCTGTCTTAAACGGATACGAATACGGAGCGGATAATCCACAGATACGGATTCGAATACGGTTACGAAACGAATAATTGTCGGATAATTGAGTCATATGAACTTTAAGTACATACTAAATTAAAAATTTAAAAACAATTAAGAAAAACAAAAGTAAATTAAAAAAAGGTAAAGAAATGGAGAAGATATAGAAATGGAGAGGAGTTAGGGAATGGAAGAGATGTTTGCGAGTGAATGGTTTGAAGAATAAATGAGCAAAAAGTGAAAAAAGTAGCTACCCGGAGATTACAACATTTTAGTCCCATTACTGAAGTTGAAAGAAAGTTGAGACCTTCATATAGGATTCGGAGAGATGTCCAATCAAGACAGAAAAGCGGATTCTAAATAATATTAACTACTGAAAGTCAAGTTACAGCAAAGTGAAGAAGTTTCCGTTTACAGCCTTAGTTACAATCGGTGGCTAAGCTGGAACTTAATCAATCTGAGCTAATTGTACTCAGTCAGGTACCTGGGAGGATACGGATTCTAGCCTCACTCTACTGTAATAAATTTCGAATTAATGCGCGCTCTCTCCCTCTCTCTCTTAATGACTGTACATCTAGATAGGAGATGTTGAAACATTTATTGTTTCTTATCTTTGTAGTACAGTGTTGCTGCAATTGGGACCCACCTGTTGCACCCGAAATATCTGCATATTGCACGTGGATAAGAATTTAAAATGCTCAGTCAATAAATTATTGTTAAAATACCGGAATTAATATTCGGAAAGATTAAGGTCAATGATTTTTAAATAAAAAAAATGTTTCTGGGATATATCAAAAATATTGTATGTACGTAATTATAGTTTTGCAAACTATTTCATACACACATATATATTAAATGGTATATATACTACAAAATCTAATTGTTAATGAAATTATTATGTAATATAAGAAAAAGGTGAATTATAAATTTGGGGCATGATTGTACATAAAATTTTAGGTAAATAAAAATAACATAATTTTGTCTCAATTCCGTAACTATTTCCGCACTTTGTAAAAGAAAAAAAAGAGGAGAAAGAATTTGATTATACGGTGAAGGAAGCAACGATAGCTGTTTTACACTAACAACGTTCAATGTCTTCATATTTTTTGTCTTCGTTGTGTCTCTATTTTTTTATTTTTCAATAACAATTTTTTTAAAATTTATATATCAAAATAAAACTGTTAGATGTTATTTATATTATTTTATCTATATATACATAAAAAAAATTATCACTTTTTTAATTTGTTTTTTATGTGAATCAATAAGGTAAAAAAGCAACGTTCAGAATTTATCTATATCTATATATTTTTTGCATGCTTTTGCATACCGATCAAAATAAATCGAAATGTCGTGATTTTTTAATATATAAATAGAGAAAATGATATAAATCAAATCTAACAATTTTATTTTAATATTTGAGTTTTAATTTTTAAATTATTAACATTTGAAAAATGAAAACATAATGAAATGGAGACACAAGAAGAATAAAGATATTACCCTCATTATATATAATTATATATCGATTTTGCTTTATTTATTACGTAAAAATTTTCCAACTTTTTTCATAAATTATTGCCAGAGACCACAAATGGCACAATTTATAACTTAGTACAGACCAGATTTGATAATACAGTAAGGAAACAATGGATTCTCAATTCAGTAATTCTGCTAGAATTTGAATCTAAATTCACACTAAACCCCACCATATATAGGATGCTTATATTATTATATCATGTGCATCGATCATCAGCCCATATGCTCCGTCGCCGGTAACATCACAAGCCCTGCTACCATGCTGATATATAGATCCATAACTAAGCGTAGATATCGGGAGAAAGCCGGGGACTAACGAGAATCATGAGCGGCACGGCCTTCTGTATTGCGAGGCCAAACATCTCGTCCATGTTCAGCTCAACACCTTCCGGAAGCCGCCAATCAAATGCGTGAATCAACGTGCCTAAGATGTACTCCACAAGCAGTTGCCCCATACGTGCACCCGCGCATATCCTTCTACCTGCGCCGAACGGGATCAGCTCAAAGTGGGTCCCATTGGCTGGCTGAATCTTCAAGCCTTTCTCGGTCATGAACCTGTCGGGGTTGAATTCATCGGGATTCTCCCAGACGTCTGGGTCCCGGCCGATGGCCCATATGTTGACCGTGAGTCGGGTACCCTTGGGTATGTTATAGCCGTCAGCCTCGCAATCTTCAGTGCAAATTAACGGGAGGTTTAGAGGGGTTGAAGGGTGTTTTCGGAAGCTCTCTTTGCAGATGGCTCGGAGGTACGGTAGGTTCGGAATGTCAGATTCCATGAGCCTTCGATCTCTGCCAACAACTTGGTCCATTTCGGCTTGGGCTTGCTTCGCAATTGACGGGTTTAAGAGCATTTCGGCGATGGCCCATTCGATTGCACTCGACGATGTATCGCTGCCTGCCGTGAACAAATCCTACTCAAGAAAAATGTGACATATATCATGAAAAAAATTGAAGAAAAATTAGGAACAAATTAATTAACAAGTTCAAGTCTTTTGATTACCATAAGAAGAGCTCTGATATTGATATTTGTGATCTGCTCGCCATCCAGGGCATTCCGGCGTGACAGCAACTCATCGAGCACATCTGGATTTCCTTTCCTTTCAGCTGCCGTGGCCTCGTGCAATTCCACCATCTCTCTCCACATCATGTCGAATCGCGCCGCGAGGTTCTTCATTCTCTTCTCGAGTCCTTGAAGATCCATCCACCCGATTCCCGGGATGTAATCGCTGAAATTTGGTAATCCGGCTATTGTCATGTGCTCCACTACCATGTCTTTGAACTTGGTTGCCTCTGGTTGGCCCGCTTGGAGGATGCGTCGGCTAAGGATAACCTGTCCGATCATATTGGCAAGAGAACAACTTAGCAACTCGGCTATGTCTATCGGCTCGTTGCGGCGGCTTGATTCATACATCGAATGTAACATACGGCCCACTTCGGATATTCTCACATTGCCCCACCTCTCGAGGGCAGCGGGTCCCAGCATACCGAGGCTGCATGTCTTACGAAGGAGCTTCCACCTGATAATTAAAAAAAAAAAATCACAGAATGTAAATAAAAAAATTTCATGACAGAATGCCACTGTTCTTCCTTCTTTCCTGGTTTCCTATTCTAACTTAACTTGTTTTCCAAAAAAACACCACCATTCTACACTTGTACATCACAGATAACTAAATTCAGACCAATATATCCTTATTGGACAGATTTTCACGAGGGAGACAGCATTAATTTTCACCTTTTTACATTTTGCAAATTAATTAAGGAAATAAACTAATTAATGAGTCATTTTCCAAAGCAACCTACTTGCATTTTTTACAAAATGGGTAAGTATCAACATCGTTATCTTGACTTTCCAGTGCATGGATAGTATAGTTAAAATAGAACAAAAAACACATGCATATCATTGTGCTTATCTTTACCCAAACTCAATTCACTGATAGCATGTGTGTGTGTGAGAGTTGCTCTTAAGATGAGTAGAAAATTTTACAAATTAATAACCAAAAACTAATTATGAAATTATGTGGAGAAATTAAAGAAAACACACTTTGGTCCATACTCTGCGAAGACCATATCCTCACCACCATACGCAAGGTACTTTGGTGCGGTATCGAGAGGCCGGTTTGCAAAATTGACATCGAGTGTTTTAAGAAAGACGCGAGCAGCCTTCGCTGTCGATGCAACGACCATGTTGTGTCGGCCCATCTTGAGGTGCATGATGGGACCGTACAATTTTGCGAGGCGTGCCAAGGTGACATGTGGAGCAGCACCTAGAAGCGGCAATGCGCCGACTACAGGATACCCTCGCGGCCCGGGAGGTAGCTTTCGGGACTTACCGGCCGGGAGGAGGAGACATACTATGTAGCGAAGGAGAAAGTAACATAAGCCTAGTAAGAGAAGCTCTTTGAGTAATGGTAGTGTGTCCATGGTGATAAATGATAGATTAATGAGGAAGAAATTAAGAAAGGTGAATCTATTTTATAGAATGGTATCTTTGACTAACAGATGAGAAGAAGAGCGTGAAATTTGTGGGGTTGGTGTCGCCTAACTCCTATTGGCAAAATTGAATCGGAAGGATTTAATTAGGGGTGTCAACAGGAATAGAAGAAACCCCCCAATATTTATTAGCTCTCAACCAATTCAACTATTGAAGGTTAAGAAAAGAAAGAAAACCCATCCAGCTTAGAGACTAATTAAGTCGTTTAGTCAGAAGTTATCCTCTAGTGTCCTCGATTATTTTTAGACTGATTAAAGAATTAATTATATAATTTTTTTATGGAGAATAAAAATCAAATTTTAAATCCGGTATTTGGTGGTTCCGTGTCAATTCTTGAGACTAGAGCATGTCATGATTTTTTTTTTTTTTTGATAAAAGGCATAAATGCCCGTTTCATTAGAAACCAAGAGTTAATTTACAAAACCAAACAGACAACATTTTTGCTAAACATCTCTGTATACCCAAAATAAGCAAAACACCAAGAAAAAACAAAAGCTCGTCTCTTAATCAACCACCAAAACACAGTTATAGAAAAGATAAACTCTAATATGAAAACCCTAGTAATAATGCTATGATAGTCAGACTTGTCCCACGGTTGGATGATCATCCTGTATTTGTTGGCGAACTCCCCTGGAAGACAACCATTTGTGAGTCTGCAGGGTCCCACGTCCTCAAAGGAATTGCATTTAGCTCTACTGGCAACCAAGTTTCAGCAGCTGCCTTGATACGTTCGTCCATATGACCTGCCCAATAACGAAAAACAGAAATGCTAAGTAGTATTAAAGAGCAAACAGACTTAGAAGCACAAGAATTAAAGCAAATTTCATTTCGATGCTTCCAAACCGTCCAGCAGACAGCGCTTAAGATGACCAAAAAACCCTGTTTGCGCACTTCCCCAAGATGAACTGCAAAATCAAAAATATCAGAAAGGGTATTCCATGAAGCGACATAATCCTGACTGGGACCTAACCAAAACCAGATTTGTTGAGCCTGTGGACAAGTAAGGAATAAATGGTTAGTATCGTCTTGCTCGGGGCAGAAATGACAGCTCATATTACCTTGCCAACCTCTTCGACTTAGGTTTTTCTTAGTAAGGATCCTAGCATGTCATGATTTTAATCATTTGGTTTACTATTATTTGAAACATGATTTGGTTTGCTTGATTGCTATTGTCTTGATTATTGCTTGTTGATTTCTAGATGTTTGTCATACTATAGATATCTATCTATATATTTAATCTTGGATGGAGGTGTTACTGTAGCGCTACAGTACTGCTACAGTACCACCCCATAAATCATCCGTACGATTCATATCCGATGGTTCGCATCTCTTCTCCCGTTTCTCCTCCGTCTGATCCATATCTGATGGTTCGCCTATCTTCTCTGTTCGCTTCGATGTGACAATATTTTTCTCTATCGCGCCCGCACCCATCCTCAGCTTCTCGAGGAGAGATCCGCCCCGCCTCCTCTCTTTCGGCCTCTCCTCTTGGCCTTCTCTGCTCCTCCACAACCCCCCCCCCCCCCAAGGCTCCTCCTCAAAAGTGCCGCCCTTTCCTATTCCCTCCCTCCCTCTTCTCACCTCTTTCAACGAACTCAACCTCTCTCGTCTCCCTTCTCCTCATTGTGTCCCGCAAAAGAAGAATCTGAAATTGAAGCCAAAACCGTACCATTCTTCCCCATTCTTCACATCTTCTCTTATCTGGATCCGATTTGGGATCCGACTTGGCTTCCTTATCAGGGAACATGGAGGTATCGTCGATCCTGTGGTATGGGCTAACAGTGTGAAGAAGAAGAGAAAGAGCGATGAATAAGCACAAGCTAAGAAAGTTGCGAAAGAAGCTCCGTCTCATGACGTAACAAAAATTCTTTACTTCAGATTTTTGTTAGGAGGTTTCCAATAATTTGATCATTTTATTAGATGAGGTATTTTTTAACTTATTATTAGAATCCGTTTAATTCCTCCATTAAATTTTTTTAATTTTGTGAATTTAAAGGACTCGCAGCTATTTGAAGATGAGTTTTCTGTTCGGCAAGAATAAAACCCTTAACGGTACGCTTTAATTGAAACTGGATATCTTAATGTGTGCTTTGATTATTGTAAATAGTCCTTGCATATTTCATTATATATTTTTTTAATTGAGGACATGTAAACCAATTTGCATGTTCTTTATTTATTTTGGATGTTGACATCATTTTTTATGTGGACCTAGGCTTGCTATGCTGATAAACCAACTTGCTGATAAACTTGCCATGCAATTATATTTTATGATTATGTAGGGTTACATGAATCATATGAAATTCACTCTTATTTAAAATCCTCATGAAAAAAAAATACTTGGATGAAAAGCTTCACATCTTTTAGAACATTAATCCTCACTCATTTTAGAAATCATCTCAATCAGAAAATCCAATGCCTTCTCAACTTTCCTTCTTTTACATGACAACTACAAAATTCAACACCAGCTTAATTTTAGAATTCAATGCCTTCTCAGTTACAGTTTCTCTTGCATAATCTACAAAAGTAATTCATTGTTTCACCTTTTTTGCACAACTTATGAGTAGAAGCACTATATAGTTTGCACTACAAATTCAGAATTTTGGTTGAATCTGACACTGAGTCACGATTCTCTAGATCTGGTAATAACTTATTTTCATTAGTTTTTTCATTAGTAGTGCAACGACAACGGTTCTCTAGATCTACACACTTCTCTACGAGCCTCGACAACTGTTGCCGAAGCAACGCGAGGCCTTCGGCTAGTTTGTTATAGTTTTGAATTGTATGATATGAATCCATGAAATGTCATAGAAAGCATGATCATACTTTTCTGAAATTGATGCATAACTTGATATAATACGATATTATTTTACTCTAAATTATACAAAAAGTTATAAATAATGGGGTCAATTAATTTTTCTTTTCTCTTCTTCCCTTCGCTTCTATTACGATATGAATCGGATGGAAGCATTTTTATATCCGTACCCGTTAAATAAGTTAACAACAACAAAAATTGTATCTTTACCTGTCTTTTTTAATACATTACAGGTCGGATAAACAACTAAGAAAATGCCATTGACATTCCGATAAAATATTTTTCAAAACAAAAAAATATATTAATAATGAATAAAACTAATTTGTATTATGAAAATTGAGTAAAGTACAAAACTTTATCATATTATGTATCCATATAAATATATATCTACAATTTTTATTTTTAAATATCTTATAGGATAACGGGTAAGAAATGATCTTTACCCGCATCCTTACCCTTTATGATAATGAAAAGAAATATTTATCCTTACCCGTATCCTTATCCTAAAAGAAATATTTACCCTTACTCGTATCCGATAAGCTAATGAAAACGAAATCTTACCCTTATTCATCATTTCAAATACGATATATGTAGGGTAAACAGATAAAAGAGTGTCATTGTCAACACCCCTAGATTTAATTTGTTCAATTTTTTTTTTTTTTAAAAGAGGCTATTGCCCATTTTATAAATTTAGGTAATTACATCCAACAGATCACCAGCAGTGTATCCCCAACAGATCACCAACAGATCACCAACAGATCATATAGCAGTGTATCAGAACATCCCAACATAGAGCCTAAACAACATCATATAACAACTAAAGACCAAAGTTACATCAAAATAACTAATGCTAAGCCACTTGACAGGCTGTGGTGAGAGTGCAATAAGAAGCAAAATTTTGCACTGTAGAAGGGACTCCATCAGAGGTTAAGGTGCCACTGGAGAAGGGTCTCCATGTTCTGCAGCTCCATCTGTTTCTCCAAACACAACTAACTCCATAGGCATGAAATGAGCGAGGGGAATAGCATCTTCGATAACAGGCATCCAATCTACCACTGCTTCCTTCACCTTTTTGTTCAAGTGTCCTGTCCAGTACAAAGTAAGGGATTTAATTTGTAAAATAATAGCTCTAGGTGTTTTGGAGGTACATTGAGTAAAGCACACCTCATTGCGATTTCTCCATAAACACCAACATACTGCACTTAGCACAATTAAAAGCCCTAATTTTTCAACTTTTGACAAGGAAAATGCATAATTGAATATGTCAGTCCAAGTACACCATTCTAACATTAACATTTGACTTTTCCCAAGCCAAAACCACACTTGCTGAGCCAAGTTGCATTGGTAGAACAAATGATCAATCGTTTCTAATTCAAGGCAGAATAGACACTTTGGATTACCTACCCAACCTTTCTTAAGAAGGTTATCTTTAGTCAAGATTGTATTATGTTCAACTAACCACATGAAAATCCTAAGTTTTGGTGGAATTGGTAAATGCCACCATACCATAGCCTTAGTGGGTATAATTCCTCCAAAATTTAAAATTCTATAAATAGATTGAGTTGAGAACTGCCCTGAATTTTCCCATCGCCAAGCAATTTTGTCGTGGTGTAGTGTAAATGATGTAGTGCTCAAAATATGCAATATGTCCAGCCAATCAAGATAGTCCCTACCTACTAGAGTTATTCTAAAATTCACCCGTTGCCCTTGAGAATGTATTACATCAGCTAAGAGTATATCCTTGTTAGAGCATTTGTTATATAAGTGGTAATACCTTGTAGATAATGAACAATTTAGGTACCAAATATCTTTCCAAAATCTGATTTGAGATTGGACCCCTGGTTCATAGGAAACACTAAGATTACCTATGTTGTCTAGGTTAGAAAGAGTTTTCCAAAAGGCTGAAACCGACCCTCTATTATTATGAAAAATATATTTATATTGAAGCATGGTTTTCCAAGTACTAGAGTAAGCATAATTTTTGAGTTTCCACCACCATTTAAGTAACAAGGAAATGTTCATTTGTTTGAGATCTAAAATACCTAACCCTCCAAAGTGTTTGGCCAGACATGATGTGTACCAATCAATAAGAATATATTTCTTTTTTTTAGAATTGCCTTGCCATAGAAATCGTCTTCTAATCTTATCTAATTGCTTAATCACAGTAATGGGGAGTTTATAGACAGATAATGTATAAAGAGGAATAGAAGTTAGAACTGAATTAAGTAATGTAAGTCTACCCCCAATCGATAGCATAGAACCTTTCGAGAGAGGGAGTCTACTCTCTACTTTGTCTACCAAGAAATCCCATTCATTAACATGCAACTTCCTATAGTGTAAGGGTAGCCCTAGATATTTAATTGGGAATTCACCCCATTTACATCTAAAAATCTGATTAAGCTCTACTGACCTATCTATATTAAGAGAGTACATCTCTGTGTTTTCAGAATTCAGTTTAATCCCAGAAATGGCCTCAAAAGCTAGCATAGCCCACCATGCCGCTTCTACATTTTCCTCTTGAGCTACCAAGAATAAAATGGTGTCATCGGCATAGTGGCAATTTGTAATTGCTTTTCCATCTAAACATTCCGGCCCTAATCCTTTGATCACATTAGCTTGTCTACCTTTGGTAAATATCTTACTAAGAGTGTCGGCAGCTAGGATATATAGGAACGGGGATAGAGGATCCCCTTGACGTACACCCCGTTTACAATAAAAGTATTCAGTTAGTTCCCCATTTATATTTAAGCATGATTGAGAGCTGTACAGCCAGTTCATAATCCATTGGATCCACTTCTGTCCAAAGTTCCTACTATGCAAAATCTCTAAAAGATAGTCCCAATGAATTTTATCATAAGCTTTTTCAAAATCTACTTTGACTACTACCCCTGGTTGGTGTGAGTTATGACACGAATGTAAGATTTCTTGACTCAAAATCATATTATCTAGAATGTATCTATTCTTAATAAATGCAGCTTGACTATGATCTATTAATCTATTCATAACCGAATCTAATCTATTTGTAAGCATTTTAGATAAAATCTTAAAACTACAATTAACTAAGCTAATTGGTCGAAATTTCTTAATTAAAGTAGCATCCTTTTCCTTAGGTATTAAGCAAATACATGATTTATTGATCTTATTTAAATCTAAGTTGTGTTCATAGAAATAGTGAGTCAAGATCATCAGATCAGATTTGACTATTGGCCAGAAAAATTGATAGAATTTGAATGTAAAACCATCTAGGCCAGGGGCACCATTTGGTTCTGAAGCAAATACTGCTTGGTGAAGTTCTGGTTCTGTAAAAGGTCTCTCTAATTCCCATTTTTCAATTTCTGTCAATTTTTCCTCATCTTGTCAAAAATTATATTCTAAATGTCCATACTGTGACCTGAAGTACCAACAGATCCTTATAATACTCTACAATATGAGTCTTAATTTCTACAGAATTATGAGTGTTAATACCATTAATATCTAAACTATGAATCTGTTTTTTTTTTTATCTATGGGTAGCTATGGTATGAAAATACTTAGTGTTTGCATCTCCCTCTAATAGCCATTGCTGTTTTGAAATCATCTTCCAATGTGTTTCCTCTTCTTGATAAATCTCTTCTAATTTATTTTTAAGAAATATCCAGATTTCTTCTTCACTTACTGTAAGAGGTCTTTCTTCTTTTAATTTTTCTAGTTGATGTAATTCTTTTGTAAACTGAGTTTTTTCTTTTTTTCTTGTCCCATAAAAATTCCTAGACCACCCTTTGATTTTTTTTCTAAGGTGTTTAAGTTTTTTATTCCAGCATAGAGCTATGTCAGGGAGATGCAATGGTATTTCATTCCACCATTTTTCTACAAGTTGTATAAAATCTGGTTGTTCAATCCATATTGGATCGAATCTGAATTGTAGAGGAGACCTATTAGGAGAAGTATCTGTTTGTATTAGTAAAGGACAATGATCTGAACCAAGACTACTAAGATCTGTAATTTGACTTAAGGGATAGAGTTGATCCCAAGTAATAGTAGTAAAGACTCTATCTAATAATGCAAATTTTAACCCACTAGACCATGTAAATTTCCTAGATGAGAGAGTATGTTCTAAGAGATGATGATCATTGATGAAATTGTTAAAATTCCTACTTATAGTGACATCAAAATTGGGACCAGATTTTTCATCCCTTTTTCTTATGGCATTAAAATCTCCCACTACAAACCATGCATCTATAGAATGATCTCTAACTTGTGTCAATTCATTCCAGAAGTTAGTTTTTAATCTCCTTAGAACAGGACCATAAACAGTAGTAATTTGCCATATAGAATTATCTTGTTTGTTCTCTATGATCACATTGAGACAGAATTGATGTAATGAATGTCTTATAACCTTAATTTTATTACTATCACAACCAAAAAGAATACCACCCGAGCGTCCTAAAGATGGAACCCAAAGCCATTGATCTAAAGTAGAAGAGATACTATTAAGACATCTAGTTGTAAAGGACTCTTTCTTAGTTTCCTGGATTGTTAACATGTCTACCCGATTATTCAATATCAACTCTCTTAAAATAGTCCTAGTTCTAGAAGAGTTCAATCCTCTACAATTCCAATTGAGAATAATCATAAGGAACTATTTGTAAACTCTTATTATTGTCTACTTCTACTTCTATCGAATCAAAAGTATCTAAACTAAGATGTACTATGTGTTGGTCATCCTTAGGCTGGCTAAGTATTTGCTTAATTGCCACTTCAAATTGCTGCCGTTCCATAGTTTGAATACTAGAGATAATATTTCTACAATCATCTACTGAGTTGCCTAATCTAATTTGATATACTTGGAAAAGAGCAATGATTTGATCTACTGTTAATCTAGAATAAGGAAAGTTGTTAAAAAGTGCCATACCTGATGAGCTGCTGCTGCCGACGCCGCTCTTCCTTTTCTGCGCCTTGCTTAGCGGGGAAGATGGGTCATCCTGTGCTTGCACTCGTAGGCTCCGTCTTGGCTCTGCTTTCTTCCCCTTGGGTTCAGATACTGGTGGAGTTGTCACTTGGGTATCAGAGTCCGAGAGGTAGATGGCTTTGTCGGGAGAGGAGCCGGGTCCAGTTTTGGCACTCCTTAGTCTAGCTCCCATCCCCACTTTGGGAGTTTTGGAGGAGGCGAGCTGGACTGGTTTTTTCACACTGATCCTCTTTTTCCCCTTACTACTTGCTGTTTTTCCAGACTGTTTCATCTTAATCAGATTCGGTGTGCCCCCCCATGTACAATTCTTCTTGGGTTTTGGAGTCTGAGAGCCGCCTTGTTTTGCTAGGAGACGAAAGGCTTTGTCTAAGAGGGGCTCCTTGTCTTCCTCACTGTCTGACTGGGCCTCTGGCAAAGGAGCGACAGAGATAGTGGAGTTGGGTACCTGCTCCTTTTGTGCAGTAGGAGCAAGATTAGGGGGAAGTGAATGGGGTAAGCTATTGACAGTGGGAAAAGAGTTAGACGAGAGAGGATAGTTAGTGAGGAGAGTATGAGCTAGAGATTCATGTGGAGGTAAAGAAGGTGGAGTAAGGGCAGGTTCAATGATACTTATAGTTGGAATGACACTATTTTGTTGTTGGAGATGAGCTTCCCATGTTTGCATATCCTCATGCAGATCAGTACTTACCTCCTGTACTGTACTAATTTCAGGCACCTTGTGTTCATAGTTCCTCAATATGTTAATTTGTTCAATTCAGGTACGACGTACGTATTGTGTGTCGTACGGACACATACACTGTCAAATTTTGAGTTTAGATCTGTACCGTCCGATTAGAATCCAGACCAAGTTGGTCCAAAATGGAATGCACGGACCGTTTTAGTATCCGTGTCAAAGCATATTGGACGGTCCGATCCGAATCCAAACTCAAATTTTGAGTTATCTTAGGTGATATGAATTCTCTAGCGACCCGATCGATTGTTCCACACAATTTTCTTTGGTTTTTTATTTATTTCTAATAAAAAATAGAGATTAAGTTATTCAACTATTTATCAAAAATTATAGAAATTTTTTATTCCAATTTTGAATATGCTATCTTTAGTATATAATGTGATAATTTTGAATATGCGATCTTTATTAAACCAATTAATTTTTCCGACCATCAACTTTTAAGCAGCAAATATGTTTTTTTTTTTTCCCCTTTTGAATCTTCATTTACTATGTTTCTTAATATTTGTCCGAATTTTTAAAACATCTATGTTTACATATTAAATCTTCTTAACCTCCCTTATAAATCGAAAAAAAAAAAAGAACTTGTTCCATTACTCAAACTGTCGAACATGAAATCCTTAATTAAAATTAAAAAGATTGTTTCGGTACCTAGCTGAGAGGATATAAAATCTGATTTAAAAAATCCCCACATCTTTTTTTTGAGTGTGAATCCCCACATCTTGGTGAAGAAAATATTTATTAGATCTTAAAAAAAACATCAATTTTATATAGTCACTTTTACCATCTTAAGCATTTTTCCCCCCTTTAATCTATATATACCACCGAATATATATAACCTCCTTAATAGTTAACTAGTATCGTGTCCGTGCGTTGCAACGGAATATATAATAAGATAACAAAAATAAATTCTCATACAAAATGATAAATTTTCATAAAAAAATAAAATTATAAATATATTATAAATTTATCACAGTAATATGTATAGAAATAAGGAAGTGAACAAAAAATTAATTTGCATTGTGATCCACCGTATAGAAAATTTCAATTGGAGAGGGAGAAATAAGGAAACAAATAAATAAGGAAACGGAGAATTATATCGCTAAATTTTAGAGTTTGCTTAATTTTAATTGTAATGCATCGTGTGGCGGTATGTGTGGCGAGTATGTTTGTAGCTAAATTTAAACTTCTACACATAAAACAGATGCATTTAATCAAAAGAAGATAGATTATGTGATTGGAGAGCTGAGATTAAATTCAAAAATTAATCTTTCAATCGTAGCCGTTGGCGGATCGGACACCCAACGTGCTTAATAATGAAATGGAGATATGGATTAAAATGCTACATGCTTTATTATATATGAGTACGTTAAAATGCACCATTGGTTTTGTGCTCCAATCATGCTTCACGTCTTTTTCTCCTTTTTCAAAGTTCGAACAATCGATCCGAACCGCTCAATATGATCTTCATATTAAAATGTGCTTGGAGACAAAATTTTATATTTTTTGAAATTTTTTTACTATTTTTTTAGATAGGTACAAAATCTTCTTAAAACAGTGATTTTGTACCTATCTAAAAAATTAGTAAAAAAATTTCAAAAAATATAAAATTTGGTCTCCAAGCACATTTTAATACAAAGATCATGGTGAACGGTTCGGATTGACTGTTCGGACTTTGAAAATGAAAATAAGAATGTGGAGCATGATTGGAGCACAAAACCAATGATGCATTTTAACCCTGCTCATTATATATATAAAGTTGATGAATCCTTCCTAATAATTTCTTCTTCAACAAATATATATAGTCTCATTCTTTATTTTTATTTATTTTCAATGGCAATAACCTTAATTTCTAGTTTTTTCTCCTCATTACCTTCTTCTCTTACCCGAAAGCTCTTTATATTTGAAAAATTAATAGTAGATATTGGTCTGCTACTTAAAAGACATCTATTTCATATTTTCATGAACTCCATTGAACTATATTGAATTTTTATCAACACCTAACTCTAATCAGGGTCTTAATTATTTTTTCTATTCATTTCTATTGTACTTTTTTTTCTTTTTTTTTTATCTCGGCACTGATTTATATCAGTTTATACAGTTAAGGTTCATTTGGGTTAGAGCTTGCCTCAATCAAAATAATCTAGGAAACATAAGAGGTTAGTGAAGGAAAAACATGGTGTGATACGTAATTTTTTTTTTCACGTGACGTGACGGGTCACACTTAATTATTTTTTTTTTTTCCAGATTTTAAGTTAGTTTATAGAAAAAAAAATACTAAAAAGTAAGAAAATATTGCAAAATAAATTAAAATAAAAAAACAAGGTTAGAAAAATTGATCGCGCAATGCATCACATGACATGACGTGTTATTTTCGATCGAAATAAGACATGTCATGTGACACATAAGTCCCGTCACGTCACGTGACCAACATACATAATGTACATCATGCGAAGAAACCAATAATAACTCAGACTAATTTCCTTCGTTGGAGATAAACAAATTAAAGTAACTCATACATATCATTCAGCTGGAAAGACATACAGAGAAAAGTTCTTGGGTAAACATGAAAAATAAATAAACCTTTGAAATTGTCCTTCCAAAAACACACACGCACACGCACACGCACACGCACACGCACACGCACGCAACAAGACAAGAAGATCTTAAACTTTGGAGCTTGTACATTTGTCAAATTAATTAATCAGTAAAGACTTGATACTAATGGTCCATGTATTAAAAATTGTAAGTAATTAATTTGTAGTGTCACACGTACGAACAAACATTAATTTCTCTATGCCTTGTCTTCTACGTACGACTATGTATAATTAGTTCAATTTAATATTTTAAGTTCCATAGTGATGCTACGATGCTTTGTGAAATAAATAGAGTGTTTTACTTCCCACTCATATCTTCATTTTTAAAGTTCAAACAGTCGATCTGAATTTCTCAACATAATCTTTATATTAATATGTGCTTGGAGACCAAATTTTACATTTTTTTTGAAATTTTTTACTATTTTTTTTTGGATTTTTGAAAATTAGTGTTTTGTGATTTTTTTTTTATTTAATGAAAAGCTGTGATTTTCAAAAATTCTAAAAATAGTAAAAGATTTCTAAAAAACGTAAAATTTAGTCCCCAATATGAAGATCATGTGGAGACTTCGGATCGGCTATTTGAACTTTGAAAATGGAGATATGAGCGGGAAGTAAAACACTCTCTTTACTTCTCAAAGTATGATAGCCTATTCTTTAAGTTCCAAACTTTTTTGTTTATTATTAATATATAGATTGATACTAACTATTATCTAAATTTTTTTGTCTATTTTTCGTCCACAAGGGTTTTTATTTTCACTTTAAAATTTTTGTAGGGTTTACTCTTCAAATGCATAAGACTTAATTCTTTTTCAAGTGGCTAAAATATATGATATATATCTACTATTTGAATATAGATAATTAAAATTTAAAACCATATCCATATTTGTATCTACACAGATATTCAAATATCGGATCGGATATTCGTATCTAATTTTCGGATACAAATCCGGATATGGACAGATATATCAAATCCGTTTGCACCCCTAAATAATGACCTAATCACACGACGCATAAAAATCCAAACTTACAACAAACCTTTTTTTTATATATATAGAAGTATATTATAGGACAGAATTATTTGATCTGAAATTTACAAACACATAAAAATCCAAACTTACAACAAACTTATATTTTTATAGAAGTATATTATAGGACAAAGAATTATTTGATCTGAAATTTACAAACTCTATTTTTAATTTCAAAGTCCTCTTAATAAATTGTTGGATTAATGTCAATGGAAAGAAAATATTGGTACTTAAAAGAACTGTGCATGTGGCATTAATTAATCATGTCTTGGTCTTTCAAGAAATGAAATGTTTGGGTAGTTACAAATTAAATGTACTTTAAATGCATGCATGTGAATTGAAATATACCAAACAGTCGCATATTCAAATAATATGAAACCTGATTGGTCGGTACTAGGGCTGCAAACGAGCCGAGTTAGCTCGAGTTCAGGGTAACTCGAATTCAACTCGGGAAAATAGCCAGTTGAGTTCACTCGATGATACGTGCAAAGGGTATATGTAAAAAGCTTTATCCTCAAATACACTTTCGGTTTAGATCGCAAGTATACAATCCTACCGTGTAGTATATTATCGGGTATCGAACCACAAGGATTAAGATAAATACTTAATTTTCAACTTTAGATGATAAATTTCAGAAAAGAAAGAAAGTAAAGTGCTATAAAGTAAATTGGGGGGGTTTTGTAGTAAAAGTCATAAGGTTGGATTCAATACTCTAAGAAAGAAGTTTTTAAACAATTAAAAGTAAAAGTAAAAGAAAGAAAAGTCGGTTTGTTTTCAAGGTTTAGAGAATCTAGGGGTCTTTGGTCTACAATCCCTTGCTAATTCTATCTATTCGGTATTTGCTTAAATTTATGTATGATTTGATGAGGTTTCTAACCTAATATGTTATTAAGGGTCACCTTCATGAATTAATAACGTGTCTAAGTAATTCGGACTTCACTTTTTAGGTTCTTCACCCTAGCTACCTAGACTTATAAGCTCTTGTTAGTCTCTCCTCTCCTCGAATATTGGTACTTCTCAATTAAGTACATGATACCAATATCCGACTCGATTTGAGATGTCCTAATTAGGGTTTGACTTCTCGTTTAGGTTCTTCATCAAATCCCTAACCTTAATTTCTGTAGTTCCGGCTTAGATTAAATTGGTTAGAATCTTAATCTAAAACCTAAGGTATTTGCATTCATAATTTGGTACTATCCTATTGATCCTAGTCAATTTTGGTTCTTTTGAAACCAAAACGAGATGCTACAATTCAAGTACTAATTGTATTTAACACAAATTGTTTAAATCACAGAAATTAACAATCAAATCCGAATAAACAATCATAATAAAAGCAAATAATCGAATAAAATAGAATTAAACAAGTTCATGCATATTGACCTAAACCCCTAGAGAGAGAACTACTCCCTCTTGGAGGGAAACATGGCAAAGTTTGGCAAATAACAAAAGGAAATGAAATAAAGAATAATTACACCCTTTTAATCTAGAACCTCAATCTTGCCGAATCTTGCTCAAGAAACCCTTCTTCTCCTTGCTTGAAAGCTTCACCTTCTTCAGAAAATATGGCTGAGTTGTGTGTAGAGAGAGAATGAGATGTGTTGTTGGGATCGGTTGGTAGTGGATATGAGCCCCCCTTTTAAAGCAAGAGATCATACCCAATTTAGAGGCTAGAAGGTGGAGTTAGTGGGTGCTCTTTTTACACTTCTTTCCTGGCAAGTATTGCTATTTTTGGCTTCTTAAAACGTGTCCTTGGAGTGCCAAAAATAGAAACCGTGTTGAAATCGGGTAATTCTGGCTGACTGCGGGTCATGTTCATCCGCACTGCGGGTGGTCTCACCCGCAGTGGATCTAAGTTTCCTTATTTAACTTTCCTGGATTTCTGCGAATTCACATGAGTGCGGGTGGAGCTGCGTATAGATGACCCGCACTGCGGGTGGATTCTGTGTTGTTCTGAAGTTTCTAAAATTGGCCAAGTATTGAGTGCGGCTGCAGTGCGTCCGCACTGGCTCTCAGTGCGTCCGCATTAGGCTCGGGAAAAATCCTGCGTAGAGCTGAGAGGTTGGAAATGCGGCTAAGTCCCCAATGCGTCCGAACTAGTCCGCAGTGCGTGTTATCTCATCCGCACTGGGAGGTATTTTCGCCATTTTGCATCATTTCCTGCAATGAAAAGCTAAATAACCGCAGTAACTTGATTCCAGGTGTATTTTAATCATTTTATATTCTAAACACAAGATATTTGAGGTTGTTTTATGATAAAATCAAGATCAAATGTGTATATATTTTATGCTTATCACTCGAGTTGAGAATCCGAACCGAGCTGGCTCGCTAACTCGAATTCAACTCGTGAGTAACTCGAGTTGACTCGTGACTCGTTAATCAACTCGTGATCAGTGATTCTAAGTCGAAATATGGGATGTCAAAGTTATTGCTTACGGGTAAGAAATGATATCCCTTGAAACACTATTTATTTGTTCAAAAAGTCGAAATATGGGATGCAGGTACTGAACTCAACCGAGTCCGAGTTGAAATGAGCGAGCTGAGCCCAACTCGAACTCAACTCGTGAGTCAAACGAGTTACTCAACTCGAGTCAGAGTAACTCGAGTTTTTAGCGAACGAGTTGTTAACGAGTTCATTACCGAGCTGAGTTCGAGTAACTCACGAGTCACGAGCTTTTTGTACAGCCCTAGTCGGTACCACAGTATTCTTTATTAAGAAGCAAGTACTAGCAATCTAGCACGTTTTTCCTTTCCTTTTTTTTTTTGGATAAAAGTGGAATGATATCCATTACGAATTACAAACAAAAGATAGCATGTTTTCCAATAGAGAATGAAAAATTATATGGCTGATGCGCTGCATGAAGCCGAAATAGCTTTACCAATATATCCGGCCCAAGTAGGTGCGGAGCTTTTTCTATCTAAATTCTGATAAACAATTTAAAAAAATGGAAAAAAATAGACAAATACATCAATGATTCAAATCTCGACAGAAAAATATTGTGTCTGCTGCACTGACAAACAAACATCACAGAGATGTTTTAGTTGGTATATATAATGTAAATAAGAAGACAACTATCCAACTGTAGATTATTGCTTCTGAGCTACATTTTTGGCATTTTGTAAAGAGTGAGGCTATGGTACTTCGGCTAGTGTACTATGGCTAGTGTACTACGGCTCAATATAGTACTTTTTAAAATCCTAACGGTCGATCCGACCGTTCAATGTGATAGCCATATGAATATGTACTTGCAAACTAAATTTTATATTTTTTCAAATTTTTTTACTATTTTTTTAGATATGTAGAATTTTGATGGTCCAAAATTTGTATAAAACACTGAAAATTCTACCTATCTAAAAAAATAGTAAAAAAATTCGAAAAAATATAAAATTTAGTTTGCAAGTATATATTCATATGGATATCACATTGAACGGTCGGATCGACCGTTAGGATTTTAAAAAGTACCATATTGAGCCGTAGTACACTAGCCGAAGTACCATAGCCTCACTCTTTTGTAAATATATATGTACTTTGCATAATTGCATCATCATAGAATTTGAATGTGGATTTGATCATCATTACTATATTGAATGATTCATAATTTCATATTATATTAAGAAAATCTCCTAAAATCAAGGATTTGTTTGAGCCATTTGATTTTGATCAGATAATCTATGAGAAATATGACACTAAGATGACATCACTTTTTATGACAGCATGCGGAGACATCCCAGAACTCTCCACCTGGGAATCAGGGGTCCGACTCTGCTGTTTTTCTAGCAGAAAAGGAGGACCCTCCTCTTTCAAATCTAACGATCCAAAATTTTTATTCACGTATCTCGATAAAAAAATCTTTTCATGCACAAATCTCAACGAATTTTGAATCGTTGGATTTGGAAGAGGAGGGTCTTGCTTTTCTGCTAGAAAAGCAGCGGAGTCCATTCCGGAATCAGGGGCGGTTCACAGACATCAAACCGATGTCCGGTCAGAAACGTTTTTCAGCTTGGGCACCTACTTAGGCTACACAAAATGTCTTCTTCAGTTAAGCTTCATGTATTTGTATCATACTTAGGAATCCAAAATTAATATATAAGATAGATTAGTAAAAAATAATTTTGTACAGAATTAACAAGGAGACATTTTGTGTTCTTAGTAATTAATCCAAAATCAATAATTAACTCCTCCCTTCTATTTCACGTCTAATATCTTGTTTCTTCTTTCCTCTGTACATAACTCACCGCTAAATTGATCTAATTCTGACATCGGAGGATATAGATTAAAAGAACTACGCAGGCCATAAATTATTCCTCCCTCCCCCGTCCTTAATCGATTAGGTTTATGTATTTTGGTAAGAAATTTATCAAACCATGCTTCATGAATTTGACTTTTTTGACTTACTCATCTCAAATCAAATGGTTCATATCAAATTTGATCTTTTACATAAACAAAATAAAAACAATATAATCAAATGTATATGGCTTTCATCCCACTACACTACTGTAACATTCCTATTAATTACGTACTGTTGAAGAGGAGATCCAGAGCACCATCTCCTTAGATCTAAAAATGTCAGAAAAATCTAAACTTATTTCTTTCTTTCAGTTTTCCTGAAAGAGTAGAGAATATTCCTGGTAGCGTCAACTAGTCTATGATGAATTAAAGTCACGTCGACCTAAAGGATTGCTAAAAATTGGAGCAGGAAGAAGCTGTGCATGGAAAGACTTATGTACTTGGGTTTAGTAGCAGAGATCAGGGAAAGATAAAAGTAAAAATAAATGAAGAATTTAGAGAATATGCTCTACAAGGCGCAAATGCCAGCATAAGTTATGTTATATAGAGGTAAGGAAAAGATGGTGATAGAAGATGATTTGAACCAATCAGCTCGTCTAGTTCTGATAAGTAACAAGTTTTGATTGAATATGCAATCGACAATTTTTTCTTGGTCAAAGAGCAAGCAACAATGCCAAATGTTAGAGTAGCCAACTGAGGTCAAGTAGGTATGGGCCATGAAATTATCCGAGAGAAGCTGGAGTGAGACCATGTGAGATCAATTTTCACAAGGAGATTAATCAAACCAATCGGTGTTAAGTCCTCTGATGCCTACTATATGCCAGCCACAATAGACTAATTTCAGCGGTGGCTTCTGTACAGAGAAAGGGAGAAACAAGAATAGAGGGGAGGAGGATGAAGAGATAATTATAGGGGTGGCAAAAAAGCTCGTAGCTCGTGACTCGCACCTGACTCGCTCGCTAACTTACTAGACCGAGCTGTTAACGAGCCAGCTTGCCACTAGCTCGGTCTAGAACGAGCTATCTCGGCTAGGCATCAATTTGTAAATTTGTATGAATTTGTGTGCATTTTATACTGTCCAGCTCGGGGGTCAGCTCGGTCTGGCTCGGTTCAGCTCAGTCCAGCTCGATTAAAACAAGATCCAGCCGAACCCAGTGAGCCAGCTCGTCAGCTTGATTGGCTCGTCACGAGTTCGATCTATTAACGAGACAGCTCGGTAAGAGCTCGGTCTAGAATTAATGAGCTGAGCTAGGGCCCAGCTCGGCCCGAGCCAGCTCGTTTACAGCCCTAGATACTTAGAAATAAAGGACACCTCCATTAAAAATTCAAGGACAAATTGGTCAATTAAAATTTTAAAATAATTAAATAAAAGGTTAAAGAATTAAATGGAGATAGAAGGAAGAAAATTGAGTGTTTATGGAGATTTTTGGATATTATGGTGTTTTCACGGGGAAATTGGCTATTTCAAAAATGCAAGCATTGTCTCCAAATGTCCTACCCTTGCCCCGTCAGTATTCAATTCCAATGAAGATTGCATGATGTGGAATTTTGTAAGTATTGAGGGACTATTCTGCAAAATCTATCTACAACATATTGGCAGGAGTGGGGAAGGTGCCGAAATTTTTATTAATAGAAAATAAAATATTAAAATATCGAGATTGAAGAAGACTTTTGGCGAAATTCGAAATATAGGAATTCCGTTATTTTCTGTAACGGCCAGAGAATGTTATAGTCTATAACGGCCGGATTACTAATCAGATTAGCGAGTTGATTTATGAAAACCAAATTCCGGACTGTTATAGAGAATTAGGTCAGGAAAAAAAAAAATTCAGACCGTTACAGAGAATCATGGCCAGAAATTTTTATTTACTGTTAATATTTTATGATTTAACCTCGGCGACTCAAGACGAGTAAAGATTTTACAAAGCAGTGTTTGCTTCATGCACTGCACAGAATTCCTAGCCGTGATTTTAATATTTTAATATTTTATGATTTTGCTTCATGCACTGCACAGAATTCCTGCCGAAATTTTTATTAATCGAAAAAAAATTAAAAAAATATCGAAAAGGAGCGAAACTTTAGTCACAATTTTAAAAGTAGTTAGAACGGGACTATTGGTACCGTCCCATGGGACGGCATTTTCCTCACCGTCCAGATTAACAATCCGCTAACAATCTAATCCCGCTAATCAATTTCTGGACGGTAATATCAGTCCCGTCCCACGAGAAAAAATAAAAAAAATTAAAAAAGGCCGGACGGTACCATCGTTGCCGTCCCAGGAAGAAAAAAAAAAAAAAAAAATCAGGGACGTTGGCATTGATGCCGTCCGAGTAAAATGATAAATAAATAAATAAAATCAGCGTTAAATGCATTTGCGCTCTTGATTCTTGTACTTTCTTTGGTTTAGTTTAATTTGTTGGTTTGTATAATCCCAGTAAGCTTAGAAAGATATAATAGGAGATAGCATATTCGACAGATGTCACATATTTAGACAATGATCACTAAAATGCATAATATTTATTATATATTAAAAACACCAAGTTACATTATTTTGGGTACATCCAAAAGCATGACATAAGCCTACGGGCTTGTAAAACCAAAGAAAAAAAAAATACAAATACAAATAATCATATAAAGGCGCAGGTTGTAGAGTTTGTTCATTACAATACTGTGATACATTGATAGAGAACGGAGGGTTATGAGTCAGTAGCACAGTTCATTTCAGAGTTGTACGGCAACTCGGCGGACCATCAAGCCCCCCCCCCCAAGACCCCTCGCTGCACATGGGTAATGCAGGACCTAGTCAGGTCTACTAGGTAATTCTTTCAAATTTGTATGAAACTTAAAATAATAGTTTGTTATGTTTATTACAATACTAAAATATTTATTATAGGAATCGAATGAGTTTGTCGGTTGGGATGAGACAGTAGGCATCCCACATACACATATGATGTCGGGGTTTGGTGATCAGGCATACCAACACGGGGAGCAATACATGGACAACACAGGACCTAGTCAGGTCTATCAGGTAATTATTTCAAAGTTGTAAGTTTTATTTAAATGATTGTAGGTTATGTTTATTAAATACTAAAATAATTGTTGTAGGGTTCGGACGATCATATCAGGTTGCCCTCGCCAGTTGTTATTGCTGCACAAGACGACGCAGGACCCAGTCAGGTCATTACGCCACGCACACAAGCGGTGGAGAGTTTGTTTGGCCCGTCTTACAATAATGTGTACGTCAGGCGTAGAAGAGGACAACAACAAGAGGAGCCAGAACGCAGATACCCAGTTAGAGCGCGTCATCATCCGGACAGGTTCACTTTTGAGTAGGTATTTGTATGAACTATGTTATTTCATATATGTTTTCTTAATCGTATTATGTTATGTCATGTATGTTATGTCATGCATGTTGACTTATTTGTATGAACTATTTGTATTTGTATTTGTATTATGTATCATTATATGATTATTTGTATTTGTATCATGTATGAACTAAATATGCATTTGTATTTGTATTCGGCACCTACACCTACACCTGCGCCTTTATATGATTATTTGTATTTGTATTTTTTTTTCTTTGGTTTTACAAGCCCGTAGGCTTATGTCATGCTTTTGGATGTACCCAAAATAATGTAACTTGGTGTTTTTAATATATAATAAATATTATGCATTTTAGTGATCATTGTCTAAATATGTGACATCTGTCGAATATGCTATCTCCTATTATATCTTTCTAAGCTTACTGGGATTATACAAACCAACAAATTAAACTAAACCAAAGAAAGTACAAGAATCAAGAGCGCAAATGCATTTAACGCTGATTTTATTTATTTATTTATCATTTTACTCGGACGGCATCAATGCCAACGTCCCTGATTTTTTTTTTTTTTTCTTCCTGGGACGGCAACGATGGTACCGTCCGGCCTTTTTTATTTTTTTTATTTTTTCTCGTGGGACGGGACTGATATTACCGTCCAGAAATTGATTAGCGGGATTAGATTGTTAGCGGATTGTTAATCTGGACGGTGAGGAAAATGCCGTCCCATGGGACGGTACCAATAGTCCCGTTCTAACTACTTTTAAAATTGTGACTAAAGTTTCGCTCCTTTTCGATATTTTTTTAATTTTTTTTCGATTAATAAAAATTTCGGGAATTCCTGGCCGTGTTTGCTTCATATTTTATGATTTTAATATTCAAACAGGAAATTTCTGGCCGTGATTCTCTATAACGGTCTGAATATTTTTTTTTCTGGCCGTGATTCTCTATAACGGCCCGGGATTTGGTTTTCGTAAATCAGCTCGCTAATCTGATTAGTAATCGGGCCGTTATAGACTATAACGTCCTCTGGCCGTTACAGTAAATCACAGAATTCCTATATTTCGAATTTCGCCGAAAGTCTTCTTCAATCTCGATATTTTAATATTTTATTTTCTATTAATAAAAATTTCGGGGAAAGGTGGGATGGAGGAATAGGGTACTTTGGCGCCTCAAATGCCCGGAAACGGTTAAAATTTTCTTCTACCTACTACTTAAAGGGCGGTTACTGACCTATGATGTAATGACAAGGAGGAACCTAACGTGTGACCCGAGGTGTGCTCTATGTGTGACATGCGCAGTAGAATCGGTACTGCATCTGTTTTTTCTTTGCCCTTATGCAATCCGGGTCTGGCACCAGATTGAACGCTTGAGAGGTACCGGGCTACTAAGTCGGGGAGAGTCAGTCCAAGAAACCTGGAACCGTTCCAGACTCAGGTATCAAGGTAGGGGCAGACAGCAAGTAAAGGAACATGGGGCGATCTTTGTTACCGCGTGCTGGGCTATATGGAAGCAGCGCAATACACAAATCTTCAAGAATAGGATGCTGACGCCTGAGATCACAGCAGGATGGGTTATTCAAGAAGCAGGACTGTGGTGTAAGCTGGTATAGGTGGGCAGAGGCGGGGTTAGGGGGAATCAGCAGTTGGTTTTTTTTCATTTTCTTTGTACGCTGTACTTTGTAATTTGACAGCCACTGTCAAATATTTCAAAAAAAAAAAAAATTGCATGGGCACACTAGAAATTTTCCCTTATATATTAATCTATAAGTACTTATTTGGCAATTTAGTTCTAAGTATCTTGATATAAGTATTTGAACTTATTAATATCTCCATGTAAATCTATTTCTCTATTTCTAGTTACATGTTGATCTACATTACTTATTTGAAATAATTATATGAAAGTGCAACATAAATAATTACACAAGCGAAACAAGAGAGCCATATTCGAAAATCCTGGCAAGCACTGAGGAAGCTAATATTGACAACAGTTAGCACATCTCATATTAGATATTACAACTAGCAACAGAGAAGAAATTCATATTTTTATACGTTACTCACAACAGTAAACTAGTTCAAAAACAAAATCAACCATCCAAATTCCAAAGTCCTGTAGCTAATAAAGAAGCACTTACAGGCTGGCTGTAACACCTAATCCAGATTTATACACCATCAGAAACACCTTCGCAGCGGCATCAACACTCCCTGTATCAACCGCCACGGCACCAAAGACAGCTCTCAGAGCGGTACATATAACAGATGGAGTGGAGGCGTCAGTTCCAGAGGCAACACGTACAATAGCACCGATCCCGAGACGTTTACCAGCAGCGGCACAAGTAGAGAGTCTGGAGGCTTCAGCGACAGCAGAGGAGACTGACGAGGCCGAGGCATCGGCATTGTTGGCAAGAAGACGGAGTGAAGCAGCAGCCTCGGCAGAGCTGAGGCCGAGGATGCTCAGCGCCCGGTTGTTCTCCTGGGAGTAGGATGGATGGGTCAATGCTTGTTTTAGCAGGTCGATTGTTTTGAACTGGTACCTGTACAATGGTGATAGTGAACAAGGCAAAAGTTATATAATATAAATTTTCCAAAGATAATTATTCTGGCTGTAAAATGGCTATTCTGTTAAAGCTAGTGCAGCCCCTAAATTACATTATGCACAACTGGCACAATCAAGTAATTATATTATCAAATTATATATAATATAAGCATACAAGTCATTCTTTCAGTAGAAGTTCCTAATTTTAACATAAAACCTTTGTCAAAGTGCCAAAACCCTAATTGGATGTAATGTTCAACCCCTTTTTCATTTGATATATGAAAAAAATATTCGGAATATTGAGAGAGCACACCCAATTTGAATTACATTATGCACTACTGGCAAAATCAAGTAATTACATCATCAAATTATATATAAGCATACAAGTCATTGTTTCAGTAGAAGTTCCTAATTTTAACATAAAACCCTCTGTTAAAGTGCCAAAACCCTAATTGGATGTAATATTCAACCCCATTTTCATTTGATATATGAAAAAATTATTCAGAATATTGAGAGGGCGCACCCAATTTGTACATTATGCACTACTGGAAAAATCAAGTAATTACATCATCAAATTATATATAAGCGTACAAGTCATTGTTTCAGTAGAAGTTCCTAATTTTAACATAAAAACCCTCTGTTAAAGTGCCAAAACCCTAATTGGATGTACTGTTCCACCCATTTTAATTTGATATATGAAAAAAATAGTCGAAAAATTGACAGTAAGTGTACCCAATTTGCTTCTGGAGGGTTTCAAGTGCAGCGGCGAAGGAAGAAGAAGAAGAGGAGGAATCAATTGCTGATCCATAGGCCTGATACAAGAGCAGCAACAAATTAATTTATTTACAACATTAAAATTTAATGATAAAGATTAAAAAGGTTTAGAGCTTGTGCGTGGTAAGCAGCGCTACCGATTGATTGCGATCTAGAGAGATAAGAAAGAAGCACAAAAGTGTGAGAGCGAGACGAAGAGGAAGGAGGAGCGGCATTGCTGTTGGCGTAGAAAGTATTAAGTCTGGGAATGGTAAAGTTTCTCAGTGATGCTTTGTTGATGCTTTGTTTGTCCACTTTTTCATTTTTAGAAATTTAAAAATTAAATTATTGAAACAAGAATGATTATATTTTTTTTGGAAAAATAGATTGGACCGAGTCATTTATTCAGTTCTAGAGGAGGCAAGTTAATGTAACCGATTAAATGGTTCGGTTCCATTAATTTTCTCATTTATCACACCAACAACCACACAATATGAAAAATCAATAGAATTAGATAATATTATAAGAATTTTTCATGGTGAAACACAAGCTGCAATTTACAAAAATTATTATAACTAAATTATTAATTCAGTCTCAAAAAATACCTACTAAATACTGAATCAATATGGTTCGATCTATTTATTTATGAGGATCTTAAAAGAAAAAAGAAAAAAAAAGCAAATCATTATTGTTTCCCATAATTTTTTTTTATTTCTAAAAAAAATTGAGGGCTTTGTTTGTCGGTCCACACTGGGTGGGGCCTTTCTTAAAATAGGAAAGGTAAATTAGGTTATTCTACATCGTCCTTCTAAACTTGTGAAATTATGATAATTATTTTTTAATTTTTGTTGATAATTACTTTATCTAAATTTTTATTTGTGATAAACAATTTGCGACAGTTAAATTCATTTATTACTGTCAACATTACAATTACAAATTACAGAAATATTCTTAGAACATATATAACTGTGTTAGTAAATTTTTTTTTTGAGGCAAAATAGACATTCTTATATTTCAAAAGAAAATTAAACTAATAACTACCTCATATATAACTACATTTGTTATTGCAATAAAATGCATTATACAAAGTGTTATTCTAAGGTGTTGTCCATTCAAAAATATTGAATGGTTAAAATTATTAATAGCATCATTTGAGGTTGATATTATTATAGCACCATCTTTAAAAAAATATTCTCTGACATATTATCTCTCTTTCCTTTATTCTGAACGGTCCTAATTAATTAATACAGATTGAACGGTGCTAATTTTGATGCGGATCGGACGACTATGATCCAACATCATACCGAATTTGTTCAAATGTCCATCAGACCGCCCCCAATTCCAATTGGAATATGCTACACGACCAAAATATACTATCACAATTAAGGTGTACTCTAAATACTAAGTTCAACAGTAGCATTACATTACATATCCATAATTGGATTCATTTTATATTATCACTACAAGTTCAAGAAAAATAACCCTCTCTACTGAAGTACAAATACATCCTTTGTCAAAATATAAAAGTTTTACTACCTCATCTGGTTTCTCCTACCACGCACACCATATGGGTCGTAAAACGGGTCACCATAGTTAATGGACCTTATATCCATAGATCCTCTTTGGTTTGACTCTTGTACTGCCCCAAATACCACCTCGTTGGTACTTTCATAACAAGTTTGTGGGCCCGATGCATACTGTCTGTGCCGTTGCACGTACTGCCTCTGAGGTAAGTCCACTTCCCTGGAAACAGACCTCCCCCCTTTTACCCGGTGTAGTTTTGCCGGGTTCTCAGGCAGGAAAGTGTAGGTTTTGCGTGGATCAGGTACCCGAGATGTGAGTCTGGAATTGGTACCAATAGCATGGTTGGATTGTGCTAAAATTGGTTGCGGGTCGGGTTTTCTTCTTCTAAAAGCTGATAAGATGGAGCCGAGGATTGGTAAAAAAGTGGGGCCCGCATCCATATCAGTTGGTGTGTGCTTCGTCTCCGTTACAGTGTAGAGTGGCGGGGCAGTTTGTTCCTGTTTCTTAGGTTTGGTCTCTGCAGGAAATGGAAGCAGTGGTGGCCCTTGTGAGGACCTATGGGGATGGTGGTACGGCTGGTACGGGCTTTGTGAGGAGATTTCCTTTGTAGGAACTGCCTCCTGAAATAATATTTTAATTACAAAAATTTTATAGGTTTCATATTTGTTATAATAGTCTTTTCTAATTGTACATCACTATCTCTGATGGTTTGTAAGTGCTCATTGATAAGCACATAAATACATAAATGGGCAAAATTTCGTAAACCGAGCCCGAGTTGCAAAATAAATGCTTAATCAGTCACTCGTTGTATAATTAAGGGTGGATTGAGGTTTAGTTGGTCTTAATTTATGCAAATTTACCAAGGCATGATTGAGCGGTGATTGAGGTTGGTTTTAATTTAAGCAAATGTACTAATTTCAGGAAGCAGCTAGAGTACCCTTTCTATTTCCAGGAAAGAATGGATAGCTTGAATCACAAAAGCACAAAATAAAAATAAAATAAAATAAGAGAGACTCAAAAAGTAGATGAAAGATGAATAAGCATACAGTTGTTCCTATTTTTCTGTGCAGAAAGCCAAGCACATATCCAAATATAATCGAAGCCACAACAATCGCCCCTCCTGAAATACCAAATATCAATTAAGCCATTTTAAAGAAAAGACAGACTTGGTGCAAGGATAAAAGCACCAAGTCACAACAGATATCAATCTTTTGCTTAATTCGTTACTAGATATCAAGGTCAACTCAATCAAACCCAGGTTTCTGTGGAGTCTGCATCCTCTGAGATATCTCAAATTTTCAGTTTATCTAAAGCCAAATCTTTTTTGGTGCCTATTCAGAGTGCAAGGGGCAGTATTAATGTACTTTGAGATACATGCAGAAATAATTTAAACGATCCAGATTTTACACAGCTCAACTCAGAGTTTGAGATATCTCAAAGGATGCGAATTTGTTTCTGTGGGCATGGTTAGATGAAGGTCTCAATCATAAAAAATTAATTTTACCTAGAGGGATGTAGTCAGGAACGTACTGAAAAGCACAATCTTCATCACTGAGAGGGATCTCCCGGATGGCCTGGTTTCCCCGATCTACTACCAGAAGAGAACAGCTGCCACTGATGTAAACAACCTCAAAGTCATTTGAGAGTTTTGCATCTTCACTAGGCCCATCCATGTGGCCTCCCATGCTCCACTTCCCCCCAGCTATAGTTGTTATCCCTTTAAAAAAATACACAATTTATGTTGGTGTGGGGCCAAATGAGTTCAATACTTGGTATCAAAGAAATAAGAAAAAAAAGACAAGAAAGAGCATATTTTCATCCACCGAATGTCCTTCCCCAAACTACTTCTCTTTTTACTTCTTGATTAGATATACAGTGTTTTTCTGGTTCTTCTACTGCAGTGCAGCTTTTACAATTAACTTGCTGCCTTTTTTAATTTAGTATTTAGCAGCCCAGGGTAAAACTTCAGAGAGAGTAAGAGCTTTCATACTTTCTCTCAGCTGTTGTTACAACTGGTTAACTCATACTGGTACTAGATAAAGCCCTGATGCAGTCGTGCAAAAAAAAAATACAAAACCGAACAAAAGAGAGAAAAAGCAAGAAGCATTACATAGTGAAAAATAATGTGGTCTCTATAAATAGAATGTGGATTGGACTTAACATCTTATTGACCAGCTAGTGGACGCCCATACAATTAATAAGTTTAAAATATATAATATCGATAATAAACTTTCAAAGAGGATTCAGTGCCACTAAATACCACGTTCTCTCTTTTGAATTTATATTTCAAATTTTTTAAGAAAACAATGTCACATCCAAGCGGTTGATCTTGTCTTTTTTTTCACAAGAAATGTGATCATGTGAAGTATTATAATTTTTTTATTTCATTTCGAACAAGATCAAGAGTCCATAAAGTTGGAACTGCGGTAGATTGATTCAGTGCATTTATTCTTTAACCTCATGATCTAGTAAAAAATGAACTCCAAAAATTATAAAGTTTTCTACAAGGATACATCCACCCGTGAGAAAGATCAAAATAAATGGCTCGGATTCTCATTTGGATTCTAAATTTTGAACTTTTGAGCTCAAGAAAATCAGGAGTTACCAAGATCACTAATTTTCCTGATTGCTCTATTCATTGTATCAGCAATGTAGATATTGCCTCTATCATCAACAGTAAAACTTTTTGGGTGATTCATTCGAGCTTCTCTTAGCCTTCCATCAACATGCCCAGTGTTTCCCTCTGCTGAACCCGCAAGTAGCTTTGGTCTGCTATCTGCCATTCCCATAAAAAAATTCATCAAATTAAGATGTAATCGTTCAACAATTAAGATAAATTAAATAAGGAAAACCTTATGAAAACAAACTTGAACGAAAAAAAAAAACTCTTATCATACAAGGTTATTTCATTTGAAACTAGATTAATAACTGAATAACATTTATGAATTTGCTTAAATGACAGCAGAAAAATAATAGTAATAATAAAAAATAAGCAAGGTTAAAATGTGCAAGTTTGAAGGATATTCACTGTTTATGGAAAATGACTTAAAACAAAATAATGCAACATATCAGCAGGCAAAACACAAAGTTGAGAGCATACATCTAGAGAGAGGTGGTGAGATCCTATAAATGTTGCTATTTGCTGAGTCAAGAACAAGAAGTTCTCCGTCTGGAGACATGCTGACAGAGTACGGTTCAATCCCTGCCTTATTTCCATCGAATACTGTCTCAACGCTGTAACCACTCTCAAATCTCATCCCTGTTTTCCCTGAAACCACTACAAAAGAACTAAAAAGTAAATTTAATATTTACAAGATTACATCTATTTGTGACTGAAAGTATGTGATTGAGAGGGGAAAAATCAAAGACACTTTTTTTTTTTGCAATTTGCAAAATACATCCATAAATTAAAAATGAACTCTAGAAAGGAAGTGTATGCCAATTGATTTTGACAAAAAAATTTATCCATTTTAAATTTTAGAAGAGTATTGATTGGTTAATGTAGGGTACATCCAACTTTTATATACATCCACTGATAACTTGAAAAATGTTGTTCAAATTAGAAAACTAAAATTGTAGATGTTTTTATATCATAAATAGCATGTATATTGAGTTTGGGCCAATTTGAAAGTCATTTAGCCTTCAATCAACAATTTATATTTTTTAACATTAGAGTCTTAATGGCTCTAAGATGACCAATAAAAATTCCAAATTGATTTAAATTTAATACAATTGGAAACACATCTTCAATTTACTTCTTTTAATTTAAACAATATTTTTGAAGATACAAAATGAGTTAGATGTGATACTGTTTAGGAAACTTCAGGTAAGATGTATTCATGGTAACTTCTTTAGTAAAAGGCACTTCTAATTTGTATCAATTTTTTTACTTTTTAGTGTTAAAAAACAGCAAAAGGTTTGTTTCAGTAAATATGGAGGGGCTTATCCACAAATTAAAAAAAACAGTGTTTTACTGTTAAATTAAACACTAATCTCTAAAATTGAGATCTAAACCTTGTTTGTAGCCCATTTGACTGGGATTAAATCACATTGCCAAACTCAAACAAATTGATTAAAAGAAAAACAAAGAGCGTTGCCTCCGCTTACCGCCGCCCTTGGTCGGTGGAGCAAGTGACCACAGCCTTCTCCATAGTGCATAGAAAATTTCTGACAAAAATCCTCTCACAACTCCTGCCACACAATTTCCACAGCGATCGGAAGAATTTGTTAAGAAGCAAGTAAATTAACACTTCAAAAGTGAAATGTAGGTACTCACTTGTAGGAGAGAAAGCGGAAGCTGTGCAAAATCCACCGAGTAGAGCTACTAAGAATAACAGCGCTAGGGCTTTACTCTTCTCCATCTCTCTCTTCTCTCTCTTCCTTTAAAAGGTGCTCAAGTTAGAACGAAGCAATGAAGAAGAAAGTGGTTTGCTCTCCAGTGCTCACTGTGGTCGCTGGCTCGCTGCTTGTTTTTCTGGAGAAACGAGGGGGTAAAGATTTTAAGAGAGCTGTTTGGCTTCATGCAGCGCACGAACGATATGCTGCGCTGTTTTGATTCTACAGTCTTTGCGCTGTATGAAGACAAAACTGCTCTGTTAAAATATTTACCCAAACGAAGCGCGATCAGAAGAAGGAATCTAGGGGATGTCGACGGGAGATACCAACGTCGTTACTCGTTAACTAGTTAACGATTTAAGGTTTGAATTGGGGGGCTGTCCGATGCCCGTTCGATTCATATTAAGATTTGCACGGACAACTATAAGTTCGATAAACACCAATTTTGACGAAGATCTAACTGTTCTGACCACATATTGGACCGAATTTGGTACGATTCCTATCGGACCGGGCCTACTTTAAGGTTACTTACCCTTTTTGTGACAGTAAATTTAGTTATGTTTGGTTGATTAACAAGTAATTAATCCTCTTATGAGCTTTCTTGGACATGACGGTCTGTAGCCTGGAGTTTCGGATCCAGTGAAGTACCCAATCTTTGGGTTTTAGATCCGGACCGTGAAGTAACCCAATCTTTGGATTTTAGATCGGGACCGTCCGATTCGAATTCGAAAAAATCCATTCGCGAAGTGAGCGCACACATCCCGACGACGAATTCGAATCCCGAGACGATCTCGAGCGACGAATTCGAATCGGACAGTCTCGATCCAAAACCCAAAGATTGGGTTACTTTAGGGGATCCGGACTCTTGGAGCCTGTAGGTAAATTTTATGTATACTCCTCAAAAACTTCAAAATTGCGTATTTCTCTCTCTAAATTACGAAATTATATATTTTTCCATCTAAATTTCAAAAACTTACAAATTTATTTATTTTATTGTCTTTTATATTAAAACTCATTATAAATTTATAAATAATCTATTTTATCTTTTATTAAAAACATAAAAAATTTGTAGCCTGCTTAAGAAAAATATCGGTCTTATATTTTATTAATTTTAGATACATAAAACATCTTGCAGTGTCACTGTGATTTCTCTCATGGGAAGATGGATATGCATCTCTGGTCTCCACCGCTCAACGAGGCCAGCGATGAGCCATTTGTTAATATTTATATCATCTATTCGAGAAACTTGATACAAATCGAGCCCACACAATATTGGTTCGCAACGCTCGTGGTTTGGAATCACAGACAGGTGGTGTCGAACATCAACCCCGTTATATGCCTGTCATTGTTATACAAATTAGTTAAAATAAAATATCGTAATTCAAACATTTATATCTCTTAATAAAAAACTATGTGAATTTTGGATATAATATGATTCATTAAGTAACTTACAGTATCAAAGAACAGTGAGATCTTATGTTGTGCATGCGGCATCCATAACAAATTACTAAATTTTTCTACTGCAGGATTATATGGACAACAGCTGCTTGACATCCTACATGCATAACATTTTAACCCAAAATTAAAACAATCTAAATTTTCCAACATTTACATTTATCTTAACTTTACATTTAATTAAGAAAACCATGTCACTTTCCTACGAGTTATAAACTATGCATGCATACTCCTATGCTATTTTTTGGTGTTTGTTTATTCGTTTTTTTTTACCAATCTTTGTACATGTCTTTATCTAGTACGATGGTACCATAAAATTATTCTTTTCCTTTTTTGACATAGCTCAAACAGGGAACCCGCTTAAATTGAAATTTAATTTTGTTTCTGGCAACATCAATTTAAATGTTTTCAATGTGATACTAATTTAATTCATACGTAATTTAAAAGTACTACAAGAAGTTGAATACACATGAATGTATACAAGTATATTAAGCAAGTCCAACAAAAGTATACAACAAACAAGTAAAAATAAAATACACTAATTTGGTACAAATTCACAAAATTAAAACTAATCGGGTGCAATTGTACAAAATTATACCTAACTCAATTAATTAAACCTAATAAGATACTAATTAACAAAACTAAACCTAATCGGATGCTAATTTACAAAATTAAATCTAATTTGGTGCAATTTCACATAATTAAACCTAACAATAACCTTGACAACAAATTAAACCATAAATTATTGTCAATTTACTAAGTTCGACAAAAATTAAAAAAAAAACATAATTTGTCAGTCGCTTGGAGAGCATAAAACGGAGGGGTGGCGGACCTAGACAACGTCCTGTGCCTGTGGCGGAGGTGGGGCTGATCATTGTCAGTGGGTGAAGCACAGATCCGCAGTTATACTATTAAGATAAACATCTAACTATATATAAAGTTATACTGGTTATAAACAAAATGCTATATTAATGAATTCAAAATCACAAAATCAAGTTGTTACTGTATAAAGTTAAACCGGTATATTATATTCATTAATTTGTGATTTTCTAACTATATATAAAGTTAGAGGATTCAAATGCACCCAAATTTCTATGCTCCCAATGCATCCAATCTTTTATCTACATTTTCAAAATCCGAACAGGTCGATCCGAACTGCTCAACATGACCTTTATAATAAAATATGCTTGGAGACCAAATTTTATATTTTTTAAATTTTTTTTACTATTTGTCACTGTAATAATTACTGTAGCATTTATTGTGAATATACTGTAGCGACCCTACTAGGATTATATATAAGAGTGAGATTTCGGCGAGACACCGTATAGAAATTATTTTTAATACTTGACTAAAATAACCGGCTCAAGACATTTTTTAGATATTCATCCTTCCCAAATCCCAACTCTGAAAATATATATTAAGAGAAACTATACAGATCGTACGTTCCACAGAGAGTCTTCCGAACGTTCCTGATCTAAACAAAAATATATTGTGACCTCAAAGAGGATACGGACTCCCCGTTTTCCGATCGCAGTCTTATCCTTCCCTTTACAAAGTTCTGGAGGAGCTCCAGTCTAAGTCCTGCTCGAGGCGCCGGTTCTCTCTTCCCGTCCCTCCCTCTCCGTCCTCGCAGAAAATCGGAGTTTGCACTCCCTTCTGCTCCTATCGCTCCCGTTTAATTCTACTCTCTCTTGACGACTCTGCCCAAACCCTGGACAAAAGGTACAACTCGCTCTCACTGTCTCTCTAGCTACTTAGCAGTTTGAAAAATGTGCAATATATTAAATCCTCTCTTATGTTTTTGTTTGTTTTCTCATTTCTCATTTTGTTTTTATCGCTCAGCAGCTTGGGCCTTACTTTGTCTCCCTCAGAGTCAGTGACCGACTCTGTATTTCTTGCTAAGGCAGTAGTTGAACCTGGAAGCAAAGCTTTACCTTGAGATAAGATTTTAGAAAGAGGCAGAGATCAATTAAGAGACTATTACCAAACCAAATAATACTAAATAAGGATCAGATGGTGTCAACTTTATCTCCTGGCCCCATCCTTTCACTTTCACCTTCTGCTCCCCAATCCCTATCCCAATCCCAATCCCTATCCCCATTTGCGTCTCGCCAAGGCCTCTGCCTTGTCTGCTACGCGTCCCCCCGCTCTAATTCTCAACCCGAAAGACCAAATCCATGGCGTCAGCTGCATCGGAAGGAGGAGAAAAGGCGGCACTGGAAGGCGGATGCCATTTCTGACCAAGATGCGATTCACCGGTTTGATCAGCTGCTGGCTGCCAAGAACCTCCATCAAATTAATCAATACCTCAAGGACTACACCAAAACATCAAGCAACCCTTGCCCCACTGTTTTTTCCCTCTTCACCCGCTTAACCCAAGCTGAAGGAACTGGTCCTAATAACTATACCTATGAGATCTTGATGGAGTATTGTGCACGAATGAATCAGGTTAGCCTAATATTTGGTTTTCTGGGACGATTTCTCAAAGAGGGCCGCAGAGCTCATGCTAAGATCTTTAGTCCAATTCTCAAAGGCCTCTGTTGGGAGAAAAGAACTGGTGAGGCTGCTACTATAGTGTTGTACAAAATGCCTAAGATAGGATGTATACCTGATGTATTCTCGTATAGCATTCTTATAAATGGGCTGTGCAAGAAAGGTGAAATTGAGAAGGCAATGGAATTTGTAGATGTCATGATTTCTAAAGGGCGTGAGCCTGATGTCGTGACGTATAACACTATTATAGATGGTTTGTGCAAGATATGTAAAATTGAGAAGGCATTAGATTTTGTAGATATCATGATTTCCAAAGGGTATGACCCTGATGTCGTCACCTACAGCACTCTTATAGATGGGCTGTGCAAGAAAGGTGAAATTGGAAAGGCAATGGAATTTGTAGATGTCATGATTTCCAAAGGGCATGAGCCTAATGTCGTCACCTACAACACTCTTATAGATGGGCTGTGCAAGAAAGGTGAAATTGGGAAGGCAATAGATTTTGTAGATGTCATGATTTCCAAAGGGCATGAGCCTAGTGTCGTGACCTACAATTCTCTTATAGATGGCTTGTGCAAGAAAGGTGAAATTGAGAAGGCAATGGAATTTGTAGATGTCATGATTTCCAAAGGGCATGAGCCTAATGTCGTCACCTACAGCACTCTTATAGATGGGTTTTGCAAGAAAGGTGAAATTTGGAAGGCAATAGATTTTGTAGATGTCATGATTTCCAAAGGGCATGAGCCTAGTGTCATCACCTACAGTTCTCTTATAGATGGCTTGTGCAAGAACGGTGAAATTGGGAAGGCAATAGATTTTGTAGATATCATGATTTCCAAAGGGCATGATCCTGATATCGTGACCTACAACACTCTTATAGATGGTGTTTGCAAGAAAGGTGAAATTGAGAAGGCATTAGATTTTGTAGATGTCATGATTTCCAAAGGGTATGACCCTGATGTCATTACCTACAACACTCTTATAAATGGGCTGTGCAAAAAAGGTGAAATTGAGAAGGCAATAGATTTTGTAGATGTCATGAATTCCAAAGGGCATGATCCTAATACCGTGACCTACAGTACTCTTATAGATAGCTTGTGCAAGAAAGGTGAAATTGAGAAGGCAATGGAGCTTGTAGATGTCATGATTTCCAAAGGGTATGATCCTGATGTCGTGACGCTAGGGGTGCACAAAAAGCTCACGACTCGAAACTCAGTTCGGAATCAATTTGGATTCAACTCGCTAATAACTCGAGTTGAAACTGACTCAAGTCAAAACTGACTCGAGTTTACTGACTCGGTTGATTTATGAGTCGAATCCAAGTTACCCCCAACTCGGTTCGGAATCAACTCAGTTGGACTCACACCAAACCCTAATCCATATATTCCTAATTTTTGCGTCCCCAAACCTTATACCTATTTCCCACAATATTTGATAATTTGATAAACTATGTATTGTTTCTTTTGTTTTGTTAATTTATTAGACTCTGTACTGTTTTGTTAGACTTTATCTGTTTGGTAATTTTTAATTATGTACTATTTTGGTATTTTCGTAAATTTTAATTATGTATCGGCCATTGTCTCATTATGTACCGTCTTTAATTGTGTATTATTTTGATAAACTATGTAATATTTATCTTGTTAGAATTAAATAAGATTGTCTCACTATGTACTATATTATGAGTCACGAGTTGACTCACCTCGACTCGAGTTGCTCGCGAGTTGATTCCAAATTGGAGTTTCTGACTCGGAACTGGATTAGCAACTCGGACTCAACTTGGTTCATGAGTTCGCGAGTTGAATCCAAGTTGTCCTCAACTCAGACTCAACTCGGCTCATAAGCAGCCCTACGTGACGCACAACACTCTCATAAATTGGCTGTGCGAGAATGGTGAAACTGATAAGGCATTAATTTTTATAAATGTCATAAAAACCAAAGGGTATGACCCTGATGCCGTGACATACAACACTCTTATAAAAGGGCTGTGCAAGAAAGGTGAAATTGAGAAGGCAATGGAGTTTGTAGATGTCATGATTTCCAAAGGGTATGATCCTGATGTCGTGACGTACAACACTCTTATAAATTGGATGTGCTAGAATGGTGAAACCAATAAGGCATTAGACTTTATAGATGTCATAAAAACCAAAGGGTATGAGCCCAATGTGGTGACGTACAACACTCTTATAAAAGGATTGTGCAAGAATGGTGAAATTGGGAAGGCAATGGATTTTGTAGATGTCATGATTTCCAAAGGGCTCGATACTGATGATGTGACCTATTGCACTCTTAATGAGGGGCTGTGCAAGGAGGGTGAAATCGAATAAGCATTGGATTTTTTACTTTACATGATTTTTAAAGGCCTTGAGCCTCCGTGCAAGGGACTTGAAATGGAGAAGGCAATTGGAAAGGCGTGGTGATAGAACTACATGTCAGGAGTAGAGAAAAAAAAATTGGATGTCTCTCACGGATATATTGAAGATTATTAGGAATTTTTTATTTTTAAGACATTTGTTGCTTTATTATTATTCGAACTGTGTATTGTATCCGTTTTATAAAATAGAAAGCCAATTGGATTTCTTTTTGACTTGAATTTACGTAATATTGATATTTTGGAAAATTGTTATATGTGTGTAATTAATTTGCGCTTGTAATTTAATGTGCAGTGGAATAGTTCTGTGCATAGAAGTTGTTTTATTTCATAAATAATATATCGTGAGAATTAAAATGTGCTTGAAAAATAATTTTATAAACCGAAATTGATTTTTATCATAAAATAATACCATGATAGTGATTTGTGTCGTAAAGAATATATCATGAGAATTGATTTGTGTATGAAAAAATTGTTTGTGTATTGTGTGATTTGCAGCAATATTTTTAATGGTTTTAGAGGATCATAAGGTTTTGTTTTGTACCGCAGAGGGGTTAGGTTAGGTTGTTGAATATTTAAAAGATTGACAAATTTATATGGGTAGAACTAGTGTGTTTTTAGGTTCACTAATTATTTGGAGAGATTAACTTTAAAATTTATCAGAAAAATTTAAAATAACAAATTCAAATTAGTAAAACCCATCTAAGAGTGATGTGTTAGCATATTAAGTTTTCAATTTTCGAATTAATTTAGTATAAAGTCAAGCGGTAAAAAAAGAAGGTTTATAAGTTTGATAGATTTATTTTTTTAATTCAAAAATTTATATAAATTTAACATACAGATCAATTTTCAATAGTTTGAATTTATCATTTGAGATTAATTCAATAAATTTTAGAATAAAGCTTGCTAAACCAACTTTGCTATTCAAGGAAGCACCCTTCAGATTATGTACACATCCTACAAATAAAAAACTGCAACCTGTCTTTAGACCTTTAAGCATCTGAGTTGCTACTTGCTAGGCTAAGGATGGCTATCGACTATAGCACCACCTTGCCCATAGAAGACGGGCCCATCCAGCCACCAGGCCGAAATTTTTATTAATAGAAAATAAAATATTAAAATATCGACATTGAAGATGAGTTTCAGCGGAATTCGAAATATAGCAATTCTGTTACTGTCTGTAACGTCCAGAGGATGTTGTTCTCTATAACGGCCCGATTAACAAATCCAATTAGCCAGGCGATTTACGAAAATCAAACCCCGAACCGTCATAGAGAATCACGGCCAGAAAAAAAAAAAATCCTGACCGTTATAGAGAATCACGGCCAGGTGTTAGAAACCATGTCTCCGTTACTTGTGCTTTATGCTGATTTAGGTCAGATGGATTTGTTCTTTAGATTATTTGACCGATTATTTGATTAGAATCCTTTGGTTATTTGATTATTTGATTACTTAGGTCAGGTGGTTAGAATCACGGTAATTGATTATTTGACCGATTTCTTGAAGTTATTTTTGGATAAAGGGGGGGAGGACAAAAATAAATGGGAGACTTGGCCGTGATTCTTTATAACGGTCATGATTTTTTTTTTTCCCCCTAGCCGTTATTCTCTATAACGGCCCGCTTTTTCTTATTTTTTTTCCGCTGCATTCTGGCCGTGATTCTCTATAACGGTCCAGGGTTTGGTTTTCGTAAATCGCCTGGCTAATTGGATTTGTTAATCGGGCCGTTATAGAGAACAACGTCCTCTGGACGTTACAGACAGTAATGGAATTACTATATTTCGAATTCTGCCGAAACTCTTCTTCAATGTCGATATTTTTATTTTTTATTTTCTATTAATAAAAATTTCGGGGCCTCCAGGCCTCCTGTTATATATCAGCATAATTACTAAAATGACAGATATATATTTAATGTTTGTTCAGCAACAATAAACACCTCTGGTACTGGCAGTAACAGTGCGATCATATTCAATTTAGAGTAGGAGAAAATGATAGCAACAGACATATCATTAAAAATATGTGATACACACACACACACACACACACACACGCCTCTATGTCAACATGCCAAAAGCTGACAGGTAGTGTGATCAAACTTACCCCTTAAGAAAGATCAGGAGCATGTTCAAGTATCACTCTGAAGACACATTAGAAAATCAAATCTAGGAGAGACTGACAAGCTGCATATAGTGAATATATCACACTTGATATTCTTTCTGTAAATATCCATAAAATAAAAAGCAAAGCTTCAGGAGTCAAGATCCAGTCCTTTACTTCAATTGGTTGCACAGAATTAACTTCCTATGAATGACAGGGAGCTAGAAAAAAACATAATAATTACAGGATTAATGAGGAAGTTTTTTTTAATAGGCTAGACAACACTATAAAAAGCAAAAAGAAAGAAATTTACTGTTTCAGTAAAGATGACCATAATAGCTATTATGAACTAGACGAGAATTAAACATTACCAAACGAGGACACCTAAGCAACCAGCAGATGAAATCCAACAAAAATAGAATACAACATAACAACAACCAGAATATTTACCATCACCAGATGATATAACATAAAACAAACCAGAATGATTTGCTGAATTCACGTCCTGTCAGGTACCTATCGCACTCAACACCCAACATCCCAAAAGCTCTTCTGCATTGTGATCAGTGCTTGATGTTGTTGCTAATAAAAAAGGATATATTTGTTTACTCAAAAGAAAATTGACCTAGTTAATCAACTGGAAGTACATGGAAGTTGGAACATGTTAGTTTAATAGAATCTTTCTTAGATACCTAGCACACTCAACACCACCCAACATCCGGTAATGACTCAGTACATGGAACTTTACCCCACAGGCTAACATCCTTCCAGCAACAATCTTGACAACCTCGGATAATTTGTGTAAACACCCAAAAGCATCTCCTGTTTCAGATAATTTGTGCAGGCTTAATTAACAAAAAACATCGCCTGTTTCTCATATATTTGTCCAACAAGTCATCTCCAGTAAATTACACTAACAGATGCAAAAGCATATAAAAATTTAAGTGTGTCAGAAATATGCTGGTTGCTGGCGAATAATTAAGAGTATACAGAGTTTAAGAAATTTATCAAGAGGTTAAATACTTTTCCAATTAGCTAAAACCCAAGAACCAAAGTTTTTTACCTTTTCCATTATGACGGATCAGAGATTACACCAAGTCTGCCGCAATAAAAGTTTCATGCTAGGTCATGGAAGAAAAGCCAGAGTCTATTTCCAACAACAACAACAGCCAAACCTTTAGGGTAGGATAGAAAAGAAACCCAAAGGAGTCACAAAGCCAAGGTAGATAGAAAAAATAATAAAATAATAATAATATAACAATAATAATACCTGGATACGAAAAAAGAAAAAAAAATGAGGAGGGATCCAATTACACCTTTTTTGGTGACACATCATGACACTGTCTTTTATATAGGTTAATTTTTCGATTTCAAAATCCAAACAGTCGATCCGAACCGTTCAACATGATCACCATATTAAAGTGTGCTTGGAGATCAAATTTTACATTTTTTTGAATTTTTTTACTATTTATTAAGATGGTTACAAAATCGCTGTTTTTCAATTGTCTGAAAACAACGATTTTTGTAACCATCTTAATAAATAACAAAAAAATTCAAAAAAAATGTAAAATTTGATCTCCAAGCACATTTTAATATATCTATCATGTTGAACGGTTTGAATCGACTATTTGGACTTTGAAAATGATAGATGTCAAAGTGTGTCACCAAAAAAGGTGTAATTGGATCCCTCCTCAAAAAAAATACCTAGATACGAAAAAAGAAATAATCCTCTAAGATGCCCTCAGTGGACTTAAGTGCATTAGTACAAAGTTGCTACAGTTTCTCCCAAAAAATAGCAATAGTTAAACAGGTTAAACAAATAGTGTAGCTTTTATTATCTGAAAAAGCTTTTACCGTCCGAAAAAACTTTTATGGGCGTTAATAAATTTACTTTTATTGATCAATTTTCTTTCTATTTTCAAGCTTACAATTTCAAATTTCAAATTAAATTTATCATCGATCTTGTCACGGCTGTAGTACCATGACGAACACCTATATGAGAGTTGAACTATAAATTCTCTTTTAAGGAATTGGGAAATAGAAAAATAATGAAAACTTAATACTAATATTGTCGAAGTGCAGTAATCCTAAAATTTACTAGTAGATTCATTAGTGGAAAGGCTTAATAATTAGTAAAAGGCAAACTGGAACAAAGAAACCTAAATCTTCGTTTTCTTATCAGTAAAACTAATTAAATATCACCCGTTTTCTTATCAGTAAAAATTATTAGTAAAATCGTATGTAACTTGTCAAAGTAATCAGTAGTATTGAAACTTTATGCCTTTGAAACGACATTTCCACTCGTTATGAAAACCAAGTCATGGACTCATGGTACATACATGAAACTCTTTTAAGATACAGAATTTTAAAGTACATCTAGTTACTAAAAAATAAATAGAAAATTACAGGGTCATCTCTACAGATCATCAAATTATTCGAGTTTCGGTTCCCACACCGATAGTGCGTAAAATATCCTTCCCTTCCAACCCTGAAGCAACCAATTGCTTTCTTCCTCAATGAAGAATCCCTCGTGGTAGATATTTTTCACCTTTTCATTGCAATCTGTAACTATGTCTCGATCCATCGCCAACTGTTCAAAACCGGCTGTTGCGATCCTCTTGTGCCATTGCTTGTATGTGTCCGGTCTCTCCACCCGATCGCACCCTTCGCATGCTACCAGATTAATAATACAAGGAGCCAGCAACTCTCTTTCAAATAGTTGCCTTCCCTCGTCATCCCGTGGAACTACCGTGTCAAGCATATCGAAAAACATGGAATACTGTGATATAACCTTTTTAAAGCGTGCGGTGAAGAAGAGACTAAAAGAAACATTGAATATTCCGAGGATGAAAACTTTTGGTTTCATTTGCTTTATAAGGTTGAGAACTCGATTCCTTGGGCAATCTACTGCCAAAGTCTCATCCCTAACTTGTTTAAAGCGAAACATGCTATTAACTATCAGCACTTCATCACCGTTGATTTTAAGATCCTCGATACAAACAGACTCCCATAATGACGCAATGCATTGATATTCAAAAGGAACATTAAAATTCTTAGCGTATTCTTCTAACCTCACTCCTATTTGTTTGATTCGTTCCGCAGGACGAAAACCAGGCTGAGGCAGATCTATACCGGTAATCCGGAGTTTTGGAGCACCACCTTTTCTTTTAGCAAGAGCTTGAATTAGAGGTGGCCATTGAAATCCAAAAGTAATGCCTAGATCAATTATATGGATCTTCGATGCATTCTCTGCTACTTTACAAATGTAATCATTAGCAAAACAATATGAAATCCTCAGAAGAGGGGAGGCTGTAATGTACGTATGATAGGCCTTCAAAAGTTTTCGGGTTGAAATTCGTCTATTGACGAGTTGGCGATATGTTTCACTCCCTGTGCCGGCCAAACGAGCCTCAAGTGCATCACTAAGGATACATGCAAGTCTCTGCGTACCGTTGCCAACTGGAGAGGCTTGCTTCCTTATTTCTTTTATAAATTCATTGGCTATTTTATGATCATTGTGAGCAACAGCTTCAGAGCATTGGATGAGGAGAGATTCAAGATCAATGTTGAGCTCTTTGTTTTCTTCATGTTTCATTATTTCTCGCATATGTAAAATTTCTTCTCTCACATGCTCCTCTCCATGGTTAAGTAGAATTTTATCAAACATTTCATCTCTTATTGTTTCCTCAGTATAAGACACCGACATTTTGCTGTTTCGCCCCTCCAAAAGATTAAAATCGGCATCAGTTGAGCATTTTTTTATCTTGCGCCTATTCACTAAGCCACGGGACTTCTCTTCCCCTAATTCGATTTCTGGTGACTTGTTATTCACTTTATGTGTTGAATCTAGTGAAAGCCTACTCACATGCAAATCAATATCTGAATTGTGGATGGTTGGAAGAAACTTCAATCCTTCTTCGACTCCTCTCTGGAACTCCTTCAACAGTAAGCTCTCAATTCTAGAGTCTTGTGTTGAGCTTGTACTAATTGAGTTGGGAATGATCGAATCATTCGAAATGGATGTGCTTGAATTATGGCTTGAATTTGATCCGCTCAAAACTAACTGGTTATTTGGTAAAGGTGGATATTTCTCTCCAAGAATATCATAAAAAGGTTTCTCGATGTCAGATAGCAATGCCGCCTCTTGATACCCACTAAATTGTTCATCGATATCTTCTTCTAATAGAATCCGATTTATGAATTCTAGTGTTGGGTACAACATAAACTCATTTTTATTATTTGGGTTATTTATGAATGTACACGGTTCATTCGAGTTGAAGAAACAAGAGTTGTTTTCTTCAGGCAAAGCCATGTTGCATGGTTTTCCAAATTGAAGCAAATTTATTTGACCTGAAAATTAGATTCGATTGATTTAAATTATACAAAACTGCATAATTAGGTGGTAAAGAATAGATAACAATTGATAAAAACTATCAAGGATTTCTTCTGTGCATCCATACTCAAAGCATGTTTATAATGTCAGCAGTTTGCATGTGATTGAGTATATATTGGTTCCAACTTGAACCACTAAATCAGATTTAAGACTTAAAAAGCAAAAGGAAATATTTATTAGAGAAGAATTTGGGATAGGCAAACGGTTTTCACAACTGATATGACAAAATAATATGACAAAAGAATTTGCAGATAGTATTAATCACCATAAATAATATGACAAAAGAATTCATACTAGCAATACTCGGAAACTCTGGTGTGGTAAATATTTCATTAATTAAATTGATGATTGGCAATTACCCACCATACACTAGCAGTACATCAGTATCTTAGCCTCAATGGTGGTTTACTGCTTACTAGTAAAAGAAATCCCCTTTCCTTTTGCTTGTTCGTAAAATCAAGAGTTGATATTTATGTACAACTGCACAAGGGCCTTGTTACATAGCGTAATTATTCACCCAGGCTCCTCTAATTTCTATTTTTTAATCAAATGTCCTTCCTATCCACAGAAATACACAATTGCTTGAGTCATCTCAGCCTAATGGATCACGTTATTTTTAAGATCACCAAAACAGCTCACCACTTGATATATATGTTGAGGTATTGTTCAATTGAAGAATTCAGGGTCAATTAGTTCTAACTTGGCTGAATTGAGAATAACTAAACTACAGCAATATATTGCAAAGTTTTCAAAACTGCCAAGTAGCTAGAGAGACAGTGAGAGCGAGGTGTACCTTTTATCTAGGGTTTGGGAGAGCAGAATTAAACCAGAGCGATAGGAGCAGGAGGGAGTGCAAACACGAGGCTCCGATTTTCTGCGAGGACGGAGAGGGAGGGACGGGAGGGGAGGGGATGAGACCAAAGTCGCCGAGAGAAGAGCGACAGCGAGCAGCGGATGGACCAAGAGCAAGAGAACCGGCTCCTCGAGCAGGAGTTGGAGGAGGAAGAGAGAAGCGAAATAGAGTTTTAGATGGGAACGGCTCCTCGAGCAGGAATTCGTATCCTCTGCGGAGTTATCCCCTGCGGAATGGGAATTCGTATCCTCTGAGAACCACAGGAAATAGAGTGAGGATCCGGATCGTTCTTGATCGTTCTTTTTAACTTTGCACGAATCTCAAAGCACAAATAATACTGCCCCCTCCAATCACCCGAATATCCACCGGCTGAGAGCTCATTTTATTTTCTCGAGTAACACAGAGGATACTGGTTCGCGGAATGGTGCGGAGTCCGTTCGTTTTCTCGGACGGATCCCTGCGGAGTCGTGCGGAGTCCGTTCGTTTTCTCGGACGGGATCTGATCTTGCCCGAATTAAAACAAAAAAATAAAATTTCTCTGTCTGATAAGATTTGATCTGGTTTGTTCGATCAAAACGAACGAATTAGATTAAAAGCTCCGCACGACTCCGCAGGAATAACTCCACAGAGAATACTGGTCCCCTCAAGCAGGAGTTGAACTGTTGAAGGAATGCACTCTAGAAAAGCCAAAAAATTTATTAATAGAAAAATTAATAAAAAAATATCGATAATGAGAAAGTATTTTGCGAAAATTCGATTTGTAAGAAAAACGTGATAGTTCATAACGTTCATGGGACGTTATAGACCATGACAGCCACCTTAACGAAATCAAGTTACCACTAATTAACCGAAATAAACACTGTAGCTGGACGTTATGGTCTATAACGTTCAGCTATAATGTTTTTTTTTCTTTTTCAAAAAAATTCACAAACGAAGCAACAAAACCAAGCCCGGAATGAAGGAGGGTAACTTTTGTTTTTAAATCAATTGTTTTAAAATAATTCGGTTTTAAAGATCAAATAATTCGTAATTTTTTCCTAAAGTAATTGATTTAAGGAATTTTTGTAATATCAAAACCGAATTTTATTTTCTATTATTCTTCTGAAGTAAATATTTTTTTAAATAGTTTCTTTTTTAAAAATTTATTTTTGGACACTGGACTAACAGCATTAATGTGGTGGTCTATGAAGGACATAAAACATCCTTGATACACCACCATATTCATGCTCTTAGTCCAGCGTCTATGATATATTTTCGAAAAAAATAATCTAATTTGGTTTTGTTTTAAAATCAATTATTTTAAAATAAATCAGTTTTTAATAAAAGTGTTGGAATGTCGTGAATTTTGATTTATATTTTATTATAACAAAAATTATTCGGTTCAAATAACAAACTTATTGAATTGGAAAAAAAAAAAAACAGCAAAAAAAAAAAAAGACCTGGACCGGACCGGACCGGACCGTGGACCGTGCGAACCACGGGTTGAGCATGGGTTTGGATTGGCCGTAGAAAATCAGACCTGTGGAACCCGACCCACCAGACCCGTGGACCGGACGGATTTGGACTGGACCAGACCGGACCGGCTCGTCTTCAATACACTAGGTTGAGCTTCCCTTCGCTTCCAGGTTCAACAACTGCTTGAAGACAGATTGTAATTATATCAGCAATAATGCAATTCTGAGTGCCAGGGGAGGGGCCGAGTGGGAAACTGGGAACAGATGAGGCTGATCTGATCTAAGCGAGAAAACAAAATGAGAAAACCAACAACAACTTGGGAGAGGATCAGAGGACTTAATTTGTTACTTGGGCTCGTTGGACATTTGGGCTGAAAATGAACCTGGCCTTTAATCAGTTTCTGTTGCGCGTAATTACATGAGCATTGGTATTAAAAAACAATGGAATCTAAGAAATTTTTTTACTTTTAAGTTCATACGTCCAATTACCCTTCATATACTGACAACGTAATCTTCTTGATAACGCTTGTTTTTTTTGTATTTATTTGGATTTATTACTTAATTTGTACAGGAAACCGCAAACATGAGGGGCAATACTGCAGAAGAAATGGCATAGAGAGTTCTTAGTCAATAGGCACTTTTATCCTCGGAATTTTCTCTCATGAATATCTACCTACTTTTGTTATTACAGCGAGGTACAAAGTTTCTGTATTTTTTTTTTAGGGATGCTTCTGTGGACATAAGGACCTATTTGTAAAATAAACATATTTTCATTTTCAAAGTTCAAACAGTCGATCCGACCGTTTAACATTATCTCCATATTAAAATGTACTTGGAGGTCAAATTTTACATTTTTTTGAAATTTTTTACTATTTATCAAGTATTTTACAAATTCAATTGTTTGAATTTGACTAGTTTTTGTAAAATACTTAATAAATAGTAAAAAAAAAAATTCAAAAAAAATGTAAAATTTGATCTCCAAGTACATTTTAATATGGAAATAATGTTGAACGGTCGGATCGACTGTTTGAACTTTGAAAATAAAAATATGTTTATTTTACAAATAGGTCCTTATGTCCACCGAAGCAAATGTCTTTTTTTTTATTACTTTTAGTTGGCTATGTCTTGATGTTTGTGCCTCAATAAGCAAGTATAGAAGAAAAATGTGAATAAATGCCATGTTAATACATGTAATTCCGTAATGTCTCAAGATTGAAGCAGGACGAGATATTTTGATACTCAATAGATCGAAATGGTATCAAATTCTGAGACTAAATTATCTGTTTTGTACGTAGATGTTCCAGAAACAGTATACGTCAGTAAAATATAATACCATAACTAAATATGGCATACTGTACTGGCAATGCCAACAGGGGCCCACCATCAGTCCAGTTTACTGCCTTCGTGATCCAGCAACTTCGATCGTTAAGTGATATCCTAATTTTTTATATTAAGTAGTTGGTGAATGGTGACCAAATTTTACATTTTTTTCGATTTTCTTTTTACTATTTTTTAGATAGGTATCACCTTATTTAAATATTTTGGATCATCCGAAAATATTGATTTTCTTATTTAAGAAAATAGTAAAAAAAATTCCAAAAAATTCTAAAAAATGTAAATTTTGATCTGTGAGTACATTTTCATATGAAGATCATGTTAAATAGTTCGGATCAGCTATTTGAAAAACAGAGATATGGATATATAGCTAAGAAAATGGCTGTGTTTAGTTGAAAATGCTCAAGCAGCCTTCTTTGAAATGTGCTAATCCACCTGCATATGTTATTTAGTTGTTCGGTTTTCGCATCAGTCATTCAATTGGGTAACATTAAATTCTTATTATATTTAATTTAGCCTCTTAGTCCCGAGGCAAATTTATTGCCTGTATGGTGCCACCCTTCCCTTCCTGTCTTCCTTTTCTGTTAGATAAACAGCCATATTTTGGGTTCTTGATACATGAAAGTATCTGTAATCTGGTTTATCCTTGAGGCTTTTCCATACATCAAACAACTCTCGATATGGCCTCCAGTCGGTCTGAGTTGGCGGTTACGGCTGAGCACAAACTGAGGCCAGAATTTGTCTGTCAGTGAGGAAATCACAAGCTAGCAAACCCATTTTGATGACAGCAGCCACCGCTTCCTTGAGCGCTTTTGACTCCGAGCATTTGTCATTGTCAGAGCTTCGTATGCCTTCTTGACCGAGTAGGAACTGTTAGTTGCGCTTTTGACTCCGAGCATTGGGGCTGTGATCGAACCCAATATAAGCAAGCATTGAGAGTAACCATAGAGATTCAGTAATTTGTGTATGTCCCATGTTTGTCTCTTGATCCACCAAGTCCTTACTGTGAGATCCCTCTGCTGCCTAAATTAAGGAATTGTAAAGCGCCAGAGAACCATGACTGTCCCAGAGCCGACCATTTCGACCCATCAGCCAAATTCCAGGAGATTTGAGGCGACAACTGATCTCTTAGCCCCATGATTGCTTTCCAGATTCTGGTGAACCACAGGGACTAGATTTATAATAATAGAACAACAAATTTCTTAAAAAAAAAAACTTAATAATCTTAAATCAAGGACCAACATCCGATTGCTTTCTTAATAATACAATAACTATTTTTTCTCCACTCCCGAATTGACAGTTCTATCAGCATGCCTTACCAATTGCTTTCTTCATTGCACGTCCCTTGCAAGGCCCAATCATAACGAGACATCAGGCTCAAGGCCTTTAAAAACCATGTAAATTCAAAAATCAATGCTTATTCAATTCACCCTGCTTACACAGCCCCTCAATAAGAGTACAATAGGTCATGTCATCAGGATCGAGCCCTTTGGAAATCATGACATTTACAAAATCCATTGCCTTCTCAATTTCACCTTTCTTGTACAGCCCTTTTATAAGAGTGTTGTATGTCACGATATTTGGCTCATACCCTCTGGTTTTTATGACATCTATAAAATTTAATGCCTTATTAGTTTCACCATTCTCGCACAGCCAATTTATAAGAGTATTGTACGTCACGACATCAGGGTCATACCCTTTGGAAATCATGAGATCTACAAACTCTATTGCCTTCTGAATTTCACCTTTTTTGCACTGCCCATCTATGAGAGTGTTGTAGGTCACGACATTAGGCTCATACCCTTTGGAAATCATGAGATCTATAAAATCTATTGCCTTCTCAATTTTACCTTTCTTGCACAGCCCATCTATAAGTGTGGTGTAGGTCACAATATTAGGCTCATGCCCTTTGGAAATCATGACATCTGCAAACTCCATTGCCATCCCAATTTCACCTTTCTTGCACAGGCCATCTATAAGAGTGTTGTAGGTCACGACATCCGGGTCATACCCTTCGGAGATCATGACATCTACAAAATCCATTGCCTTCCCAATTTCACCTTTCTTGCACAGGCCATCTATAATAGTGGTGTAGGTCATGACATTCGGGTCACACCCTTTGGAAATCATGAGATCTATAAAATCTATTGCCTTGTCAATTTTACCTTTCTTGCACAGCCCATCTATAAGAGTGGTGTAGGTCACAATATTAGGCTCATGCCCTTTGGAAATCACGACATCTACAAAATCCACTGCCTTCTCAATTTCACCTTTCTTGCACAAGCCATCTATAAGAGAATTGTAGGTCACAACATCTGGGTCATACCCTTCAGAGATCATGACATCTACAAAATCCATTGCCTTCTCAATTTCACCTTTCTTGCACAAGCCATCTATAAGAGTGTTGTAGGTCACCATATCAGGATCATGCCCATTGGAAATCATGACATCTACAAAATCTATTGCCATCCCAGTTTCACCTTTCTTGCACAAGCCATCTATAAGAGTATTGTAGGTCACGACTTCAGGATCAAACCCTTTAGAAATCATGAGATCTACAAACTTCAATGCCTTCTCAATTTCACCTTTCTTGCACAACCCATCTATAAGAGTATTGTAGGTCACGACATTAGGCTCATGCCCTTTGGAAATCATGACATCTACAAAGTCCACTGCGTTCTCAATTTCACCTTTCTTGCACAAGCCATCTATAAGAGAATTGTAGGTCACAATATTAGGCTTATGCCCTTTGGAAATCATGACATCTACAAAATCTAATGCCTTCTCAATTTCACCTTTCTTGCAAACACCATCTATAAGAGTGTTGTAGGTCACCATATCAGGATCATGCCCATCGGAAATCATGACATCTACAAAATCTATTGCCTTCCCAGTTTCACCTTTCTTGCACAAGCCATCTATAAGAGTATTGTAGGTCACGACTTCAGGGTCAAACCCTTTAGAAATCATGAGATCTAGAAACTTCAATGCCTTCTCAATTTCACCTTTCTTGCACAACCCATCTATAAGAGTATTGTAGGTCACGACATTAGGCTCATGCCCTTTGGAAATCATGACATTTACAATATCCATTGCCTTGTCATTTTCACCTTTCTTGCACAACCCATTTATAAGAATGCTATACGAGACTACATTAGGTATACATCCAATCTTGGGCATTTTGTAGAGAACTATAGTAGCGGCCTCACCAGTTCTTTTTTCCCAACAGAGGCCTTTGAGAATTGGACTAAAGATCTTGGTATGAGCTCTACGACCCTCTTTGAGAAATCGTCCCAGAAAACCAAATATTAGGCTATCCTTGTTCCTTCGTGCACAATACTCCATCAAGATCTCATAGGTATAGTAATTAGGACCAATTCCTTCGGCTTGGGTTAAGCGGGTGAAGAGGGAAAAAATGGTGGGGCAAGGGTTGTTTGAGGTTTTGGTGTAGTCCTTTAGGTATTGATTGATTTGACGGAGGTTCTTGGCAGCCAACAACTGATCAAACTGGTGAGTCACCTCTTGGTCAGAAATAGCATCCGCCTTCTGGTGCCGCCTTTTCTCCTCCTCGTGCTTACCCTTCCAATGTGGCTGACGCTGTGGATTTAATTTGTTTGCAATTCTGTTGGGTTGAGATTGAGAGTGGGGGAACGCGTAGCAGACAAGGCAGAAACCTCGGCGAGAAGAAAATGGGGATGGGGATGGGGATTGGGATTGGGATTGGGGAGCAGAAGGTGAAAGTGAAAGGATGGGGGCAAGAGATAAGGTTGACACCATCTGATCCTTATTTAGTCTTATTTGATTTGGTTAACAGTCTCTTAATTGATCTCGGCCTCTTTCTAAAATCTTATCAAGGTTAAGCTTCACTTCCAGGTTCGACTACTGCCTTAGCAAGGAATGCAGAGAGAGACGAAGGGAGACAATGTAAGGCCGAGCTGCTGAGTGAAAAAACAAAATGAGAAATTAGAAAACCAACAAAAACATGGGAGAGGATTTAATTTGTTATTTCGGGTCATTGGCATTTGGGATGACTGTGAACATGGGCATTAATGAATTTACTTTAATTGATCAATTTCAAATTTTGAATAAATTTATCATCGATCTTGTCACGGCGGTAGTACCATGACAAACATCTGTGTGAGAGTTAATATATATTGATTATTATTAGCCATGACAAACATCACGGCGGTAGTACCATCACAAAAAATCTAACAATCTGATTCTTATTAGCCATGAAAACATCTGTGTGAGAGCTAATATATATAAAATCTCTTAAAGATCACTAAAACAGCTCACCACTTGATATATATGTTGATGTATATGGATTGGGTGTCCGGTGTGCTATTGAACAGTTCAGGACTTCAGGGTCAATTAGATCTAGAGAGAGAGAGAGAGAGAGATGTACCTTCTGTCTAAGGTTTGGGCAGAATCGTCGAGAGAGAGAAAAATTAAACCGGAGCAATAGAAACAGGAGGGAATGAAAACACGAGGCTCGAGGGTTTCTGCGAGGAAGAGACCAAAGTCGCCGAGAGAAGAGCGACAGCGAGCAGCGGAGGGACCAAGAGGAAGAGAACTGTGCTAGAGCCTAGAGGGGGGAAGTCCATCAGATCTTGCCCGAATTCGAAGTCCATCACTCCATCCATTTCCATATCTTTTTGAGGTAACAGAATATTTTTGTTTAGATCAGGACCGTCGGATTAGAATCCGAACCGATGGAATGCATGGCATTGAGATTGAGATGTCAGGGAATTACCGTCGGATAGAATGAATCAAACGCCCCCTAAATTTGAGATTCAGAAGACTCTTTGTAAGTAGGTACGATTTTATGAATTGGAGAAGTGTGAATCTTTAAATAAAAAATGTCTTCAGCTGGCTATTTTAGTCAAGTATTCAAAACAATCTCTATATGTGTATCGACACTCAACAATTTTAGCCGAGTCAAATTCAAATTATGTTTTTAAAATTTTAAAACAGAGCATAGTAATTATGAAAATATTTATGTTAGAGTGAGGCTATGGTGCTATGCATAGCACCAATGACTAGTGTACTACGGCTCAATATGGTACTTTTTAAAACCCTAACGGTCGATCCGACCGTTCAATGTGATATCCATATGAATATGTACTTGCAAACTAAATTTTATATTTTTTCGAATTTTTTTACTATTTTTTTAGATAGGTAGAAAAATCAGTGTTTTTTGAAAATTTTGGACCATCAAAATTCTACCTATCTGAAAAAACAGTAAAAAAATTCGAAAAAATATAAAATTTAGTTTGCAAGTACATATTCATATGATTATCACATTGAACGGTCGGATCGACCGTTAGGATTTTAAAAAGTACCATATTGAGCCATAGTACACTAGCCATCCGTGCTATGCATAGCACCATAGCCTCACTCTTTATGTTATCCTATTTTATAATTGGTATTTAATAATTGGGATATGATTACGATTTTTTTTTTTTGTTGACTTAACTATTAAGGCTATATTTGGATGCACTAAGAATAGCATTGCTATTCGGAACAAGGACAATCCAAACGAGAAATAGAGCTATTCGGAATAGAGAGAATATGACTATTCTCTATTCTTACAAAAACATGGAATAGCATTTGTTGCTTTCAATATTAATACTAATCTAATATTTAAACTAATATTATATTACATTTAATATTTAAATTAATATTATATTATATTATATTTAATCTAACACATAAATTATTACTTTATTCATTTCCTCCAAACTCTATTCCAAATATGCAATCCAAACAACTTTTTCACTATTCTGAATAGCTCGAGTTAGCACTGTTCTTAAATAATAGCTATTCTTATTTACTATTCTAAACAGTAGCTATTCTAGCTATTCTAGGGTACGTTTGGATGAACTCTAGAATAGCTAGAATAGCTACTGTTTAGAATAGTAAATAAGAATAGCTACTGTTTAAGAACAGTGCTAACTCAAGCTATTCGGAATAGTGAAAAAGTTGTTTGGATTGCATATTTGGAAATTGGAATAGAGTTTGGAGGAAATGAATAAAGTAATAATTTATGTGTTAGATTAAATATAATACAATATGATATTAATTTAAATATTAAATGTAATATAATCTTATTTTAAATATTAATTAGTATTAAATATAATATTATATTAAATATAATATTATATTAAATATAATATAATATTAGTTTAGATATTAAATATAATATAATATTAGGTTACATGTTAAATGTAATATAATATTAATTTAAATATTAGATTAGTATTAAATAAAATATTAGATTAAATGTAATATAATATTAGTTTAAATATTAAATTAAATGTAATATAATATTAGTTTAATATTAAATGTAATATAATATTAGTTTAAATATTAAATGTAATATAATATTATTTTAAAAATTAGATTAATATTAAATAAAATATTAGATTAAATGTAATATAATATTAGTTTAAATATTAAATGTAATATAATATTATTTTAAAAATTAGATTAGTATTAAATAAAATATTAGATTAAATATAATATAATATTAGTTTAAATATTAAATGTAATATAATATTATTTTAAATATTAAATGTAATATAATATTAATTTAAATATTAAATGTAATATAATATTAGTTTAAATATTAAATGTAATATAATATTATTTTAAAAATTAGATTAGTATTAAATAAAATATTAGATTAAATGTAATATAATATTAGTTTAATATTAAATGTAATATAATATTAGTTTAATATTAAATGTAATATAATATTATTTTAAATATTAGATTAGTATTAAATAAAATATTAGATTAAATGTAATATAATATTAGTTTAAATATAATACAATATAATATTAATTTAATTATTAAATGTAATATAATATTATTTTAAATATTAGATTAGTATTAAATAAAATATTAGATTAAATAAAATATAATATAATATAATATTAGATTAAATATAATATAATATTAATTTAAATATTAAATGTAATACAATATTATTTTAAATATTAGATTAGTATTAAATAAAATATTAGATTAAATATAATATAATATATAATATTAATTTAAATATTAAATGTAATATAATATTAGTTTAAATATTAGATTAGTATTAATATTGAAACTAACAAATGCTATTCCATGTTTTTGTAAGAATAGAGAATAGCCCTATTCTCCCTATTCCGAATAGCTCTATTTCTCGTTTGGATTGTTCTTGTTCCGAATAGCAATGCTATTCTAAGAATAGTGCTATTCTTAGTGCAACCAAACATACCCCTAGAGTTCATCCAAACGTACCTGATGAGGCCATAAGTAAAAGCCTCAAAAAGCCCTCCCAAAAGCCCACTTAAGTAAAAAGCCCAATAAAAGATGCGTTCAGCCTGCTAACTTCATTCAAAAAAAAGGGGGCCAGCAATAAAAACCCAGTCGGTTGTCCGGGACCAGGGAGAAATCCCGAAACCGGCCAACCGACAGGAAGGCCTATAAATACGGAAGAAAATCTCTGGAATAGGGGACCGCGAAAAAAGAGAAAAAGACCTACGGAAAGATAGAGAGAAGGATACAGAAAATCCAGAGAGTTAAGAGTCAAAGGCCGAATTAAGAAGAAAGGATTACCGCGTTCTGATCGGGCATAACCTAGGACGTATCATCCACCGTGGGGCTGACTACCTTCCCACAGCCCAGGCCGAGTAACAAACCCAATGACAACCCAGCACAGACCAACCGAATCCAGCGCCAGTACACCACTTCTTAATAGGCAGTTGATCCCCCCAAACGGGAATAATGGGAGATCTCGAATAATTCGAAATGAGCGGGCGGACCCCAGTTTGGGGATGCCCTACAATCTAATGACAAACTTGAACTACGAACAGTTCAATGCGTATACCCCCCAATTTGTCACGACCGAAATTGCCAATCCGGGGCCCTCAACCCCAGTAGTGGCTGACCACGGGTGCGCAAATCCGAGCCCTGCTCAAGCTCTTCCCGGGCCATCATACCTCTATAACCCACAACATGTATACACCACGCCCTCGGGGCATGCCTACCCTCGGACAAACCCGGGACAAGGACCTGTATACTCAGCACCCAACGAGGGAAGGCGGATTCATGAGCGGCCGATTCCCGACCCCGTATGCCCACAAACGGCGAATCAGATCCCACCGCAGAGTCGTCGGAACCTAGAAGCCGAGTTCGAAACAGCCCGCAGAAACCCGCGATCGAACGCAGGTGAGAGACCTGACCAAAGGACCCGTCAGGAAAATCCACAGCCTTCATTTCCAGGAAGACGGGGCCCAATGAGCCAAGGCGAACCATCTAGGCGAGAAGAAAGGCGGGAGGCCCCCCTCCGAGACAACCCGAACCTTTGGAACATGGAAACAATCCAAGAAATGATTCGGCTGGGAGTCGCCCAACAGATGGCCGAGCTCGAAGCCAAACGGGTGGGGAACCACACGAGCTCGGTCAATATCAATGAGGGGCCATTAGCCCCGGAAATATACGACGCGGTCATGACCGACTACAAGTCTCAACCCCTACCCAGTTTCAGAGGAAGTGGAGATGACAAAGACCCTCAGCATTTTGTGTTCGGGTTTCATGAACGGCTCCGTCTCCAAGGCGCAACCGATGCCGTAATGTGCCGTGTGTTTACCACATGTTTGGCGGGAGAGGCCTGGGAATGGTATATGAGGTTGCCGAAGGGATCAATTAGAACATTTAAGGAATTGACCGATAAATTCACGGCGCGGTATTCTACGGTAAAATCACCTCAAGTCACCTGCGAAACCCTCCTTGATCTAAGACAGGAACGAAGAGAAAGTACCCGCGCTTTCATCCAGAGATTCGTGCAGAAGTCGCGACAAGTCCAGAATCTAAACGAAGAGGTAGCATTGGCGGCCATCCGAAGAGGACTTAGGTCTGACGGCCCTGCTACTCTGCGATTCGACGCTCACCAGAAAGAATTCGAAAATTTAAGGGAATTCTTGGTGTTTGCGGAAAGATACATTCAAGCTGAGGAAGACACAGGTGGCCCTGGCCCCGCGAGAACACCTTCTCCTCCGAAGACAAGGGGTTACAAGCGCCCCCGCAATAACCCCCCCCGAACAGAAGGCCAGCCACAAAGGGGCGATTATCGGCGAAATGATAACTCGCCGGGGAAGGGGAAAGGCCGGTCTGAGCAAAGAATTGAGCGATATCAACCACATTATACCAGCTATGCCCCATTCACAAAGTCACTATATGAAGTTTTCGAGATTGCTCGGGAACAGAACAAATTCCCGAGACCCCTGAATAGGGGGATATTCGAAGAAAAAGATCCAGATAAGCATTGTTATTTCCACAAATTTAATGGTCACCCAACCGTCGACTGCCCTCAACTACAGGATATCCTCGAAAGATTCGCGAGGCAGGGAAAATTAACCCCATACATACGCAGGGATTTCTACAAAGCCCACGCTTCTACCTATGGCGGAACTGACCACGGTGTTACTTATCCTAATTTCCCAAGAAAAGAATATCCTAATAACCGCAATCGCCAACCCCTGGAGCAAGCCTATCACAGACAAGGACGGCAACCCAACCGGGAGAGAACCCCCTTGATTAATGTTATCAGTGGGGGTATAGCATCAGGAGGAGACTCACATAAGCAGCGGCGAAGCTATTTAAGGGGTCCCACAGAGAAGGCAGTCATGACCGTAGAATCTTCCCCGAGAAATAAGAGACCTAGAACGGAAGAAATCATCTCGTTCTCCGAAAACGACATGGGCAACGTCCAAGGGCCCCATGACGATGCCATTGTATTGCGATTAAAAATCAACAACCATCGCTTGGAACGTGTCCTGGTCGACACGGGGAGCTCCGCGGACATATTATACCTACCTGCCTTTAGACAAATGGGGTACGAAGTGTCTGACCTGGGACCCGTTCGCACCCCGTTGAGAGGATTCACGGGAGATACTTTACAGCCCGAGGGATACATTCGAATGAGAGTAAATTTCGGAACTCACCCCAAGACAATCTCCGTCATGACCGAGTTCCTGGTCGTCGACATTCCCTCGGCATACAACGTGATCCTGGGAAGGACCACGCTTAACAAAATTGGGGCAATAATCTCCTCGATCCACTTAAAAATAAAATTCCTCACGAGCGAGGGAGTAGGGGAGGAATGCGGATACCAGGGAAAAGCCCGGGAATGTTACGCGCTATCCCTCAAGGGGAGTTGCGCGGTACATCAGGTCGAGACTCGCCCCCGAGGGCACAGCACCGAGAGAATCGGAGGAATCAACCGATCCACAACCGGGGAAGAAACAGTATGGGGGTTACCAGCCACAGACGAACAAACGTCGCCATTAGAACCAACCGACGAAATTGAGCAGATAAACGTCGGGGGAGGAAGATTGGTCAATATCGGGAGAGCAATACTGGGGGCACCAAGAAGCGACCTCATTACCTTTCTCCAAGCAAACCAAGCCGTATTTGCCTGGTCGGCCGCCGATATGACTGGCATCCCCCGAAGCATAGCTGAGCATAAACTACACGTAAAGCCCGGCGCTAAACCAGTACGACAAAGAAAAAGAGCCATTGGACTCGAAAGACAAAGGGCGGTACAAACAGAGGTTGAAAAGTTACTCAAAGAAGGGTCCATCCGGGAGATAACCTGCCCGGAGTGGACCTCCAATACGGTGCTGGTCAAAAAATCGAACGGGGAGTGGCGAATGTGCATAGACTTCTCCGACTTAAGCAAGGCTTGCCCAATAGATCCGTTCCCGTTGCCAAAAATCGATCAATTAGTAGATTCCACCTCCGGACATGCATACCTCAGTTTTATGGATGCATTCTCGGGGTACCACCAAATCAAGATGAGTCCAGAGGATGAAGGCAAAACCGCTTTTATTACTGATCGCGGGTTGTATTGCTACCGAGTCATGCCCTTCGGGCTCCGAAACGCGGGAGCTTCCTACCAAAGAATGGTAAATGGGGTGTTTGGCCACCAACTTGGCAGGAATATGGAAGTCTACGTCGATGATATGCTGGTCAAAAGCATGTCGGAAACAGAGCACATCCGAGACCTCCGGGAAACCTTTGAGACACTTAACCGTGCCAATATGAAGCTCAACCCAAAAAAGAGCTTTTTTGGGCTTACAGGAGGGAAATTTTTGGGATTTATGGTCTCAAAGAGGGGGATCGAAATACATCCTTCCAAGTCACAGGCCATTATTGATATGGCCCCCCCGAAAAACATAAAAGAGTTACAGGCATTAACGGGGCGTTTGGCAGCGCTCAATCGTTTCATCGCAAAATCCGGAGAAATATGCCTCCCATTTTTTAAAGCCATGCGGAAATCCAGTCGATTTGAATGGACGGAAGAATGCACCGAAGCTTTCGACCGAATCAAGGCATACTTCCTAACGCCCCCATGCCTGAGCAGACCATTACCCGGGGACGAGCTTATCCTATACCTGGCAGCTACGGACCACGCCGTAAGCGCTGTCCTAGTTCGGGAGGGAGATGGTCAACAATCACCAATCTATTTTGTCTCACATGTGTTAAGAGATGCCGAAACCAGATACCCTCCCATCGAAAAAGTTGCATTCGCTCTCATCACGGCAGCGTGCAAATTGAGACCTTACTTCCAAGCCCATGCTATCAAAGTAACAACAGAGGTCCCGCTTAAAAAAGCCCTGACCAATTTCAACTGCTCAGGACGATTACTGGCATGGGCGTTGGAGTTGTCCGAATTCAACATCACCTATCATCCCCGCACGGCTCTCAAATCACAAATCTTCGCAGATTTCATCGCAGAATATACAACCCCCTGCGCACCCCCTTCGCACAAATGGACAGTACATGTTGACGGAGCATCCTCCCGAAACGGTGCCGGGGCGGGAGTATCCTTGACCGGACCCAACGGGGAAATCCTGAACTATGCATTACATTTCGCTTTTCGAAGCACCAATAATGTGGCGGAGTACGAAGCTATAATAGCAGGGCTACGAATAGCTAGCGAAGTGGGCGCACGAGAAATATGCTTGCATAGCGATTCTCAGTTGGCTGTGCGCCAGATAAACGGTGAAATAAAAGTAATTGACGAAAAGCTGGCCCAATATTATCAACTACTCAACGAAATGAAGCGCTCTTTCGATAGAGTGGACATCACCCACATCACTCGCAACCACAATTGCCAGGCCGACGCCTTGTCTAAACTCGGCGCGGCCGGGAATCTCGACAAGGAACAACCAGTTATCGTTCTAAACATACCGGAACCTAGCGTCGCGCACCAGCCCTTGGAAGCACTTCCTATCGAGGATGGAAGAAACACCTGGTATACCCCAATGTGGAAATTTCTTACAACCGGCACACTACCCGAGGATAAACTCGAAGCCAGACGACTCAGACGGATCGAACCCATGTATGCAATTTACGATAACCATCTATATAAGAAAGGGTATTCTAGGCCCTGGCAAAAATGCATCCGAGAAGAGGAGGCCCTCGCATTGCTAAATGAGACACACGCGGGACTTTGTGGCAGCCATCAGGGTGCCAAAACCCTCGCCAAACGAATCCTCAGAGCCGGATTTTACTGGCCCACCATGAAAAAAGATACGACCAATCTCGTCAGAAAATGCAACAACTGCCAGTACCACAGCAAATTGTCAAAGATTCCCCCTTACGACAGAATATCGATTGCGGGAGCTTGGCCATTTGATCTATGGGGGATAGATATTGTAGGACCTTTCCAACCTACGGGGCCGCAGTACAAATGGATCATCGTGGCTGTGGAATATTTTATGAAATGGGTAGAAGCGGAGCCACTATCAACAATTAACTCTCGAGCAACCGAGAAATTCATTTGGAAAAACATCATTTGCCGGTTCGGGATCCCACACGCCCTCGTTTCGGATAACGGGACAAACTTCAGCTCAGCCCATACCATTACATTCTTAAAGAAATTAGGGATACAGAACAACTTTACCTCGGTCAGCCACCCGGCAAGTAACGGTCTGGCCGAGGTTACGAATAGAACCATACTGGAAGGACTCAAACGAAAGATAGAAGATAAGAACAATTGGTCAGTGGTATTAGATGAAGTATTATGGGCATATCGGACGACACCGAGAGAAGCCACCCAACAGTCCCCATACTCGTTAGTATACGGAATGGAGGCGATGACCCCGCTGGAATCTATCAACCCCTCACTCCGCAGATCCTTATATAACCAGGAAACAAATGCGGACGCCAAAAATCTAGAGCTTGAGTTGGTGGATGAGGTTAGGGAGGAGGCACGACAAACCATGGCCCGATATCAAAGCCGAGTTAAGCGGGCTTTTGATAAAAAAGTGCGACCACGCGGATTCCTTGAGGGAGATTTAGTCCTTCGACGGATAGCGGAAGGAACTGGTCGGCACGTACCGAAGTTAGGACGAGCATGGGATGGACCGTTTCGCATCAAGAGGGTGTACGGCAACGGAGCTCACAAGTTGGAATATTTGGGAGGCGATGAGGTGAAAAGAACGTGGAATTCATGCCACCTACGCAAGTTTTATATCTAGAAGGAAAGGGGCGAGCCTCCATTACGTTTTTCCTTTTTACCTTTGCCTTATTTTCACTTCGGGTGTCAACAAATACTTTTTGTAAATTACACTTAGGCTCAAGGCCTTTTATGAAGTTTTATGAAGTTTCACAACACATTGATTCCTTCTCATCCATTCCACATAAAAATAAATTAAATATGTCTAGATAATGACGAAACAAAAGGATAGAGCAAAAACGGGTGTCGGTGTCACTAAAAAATTCAGGGGCATAACAAAGGCGTGGGGGACCACACCATAAAAAAATAAAAGCCCACCTGTCCGCACCTACAAATATCACCTACTACGCATCAGACTATAAATACCCCCGCACTCAGAGTCAGAGGAGGGGAAAAAGGAGGGTAGACGCAGAGGGGAAAGGTTGCCCTATCTTCCTCTTTAGCAAATCACACTCAGCAACCCTATCTTCCTCTTTAGCAAATCGCACTCAGCAATCTGAAAACGCCACCAATTAATTATTTCAAAACAAAACAATTCCAAACAACATACACCAAATAGCCTATAAAAGATTGGGGGATCTTAAATATCGATGGAGGGCAACAAAAGAGGAGTACAGCCCGCCGAGCAGCCGCCGGAATACACGAGAATATCCGGGAGGGCTTTACTTACCCGACCCCGACAATATCATGGAACGCGAAGTTCACAAGAAAATCGGAACTACGTAACTCGCTTAACAAAATCGAAATAGGGGCTCACTATCCGGATTGACAAGTAAAGCAATAAATTGAAAGGGTCCCTTTGCAAAAAGACGTATGATCACTCCGGACTAGAAGCGGATCGATCTGTTTTCTCGTCTCAAAGTAAACACCAACCGTGTTACAAAAGCTAAGGTACATCTAATAATATTACGAAGACAGCAAAAATAAGAGCCAAAAACACGAAAGCACTAGTAAAAATTTAAAGCCAATAGTTCACTTACAAATTTATTCGTTACCTCCCATAGTTCGGGAGCCAAAACAAAGACAAAAACCTACAACTATAATTTTTGTCTCCCTACATTCCGGGAACGAAACACCAAAAAATTCATCCCTACAAATTTACAACAACTAAAACAAATACATTTCCACGAATCTACCAGTCAGATTAAGGAGGACATATGCTTTAGTTATCCCCGTCGTCGGAGTCATCTTCGGGGTTATCTTCGTCGTCAGAATCATCCTGGGGGAGGGGTATGTCGGCCGGCCAGTTATTTCTATCCCAGACATAACGAAGACGGCGGGTCGGTAGAGTTTGCAGCTTTTTCGGCTCACTAACCTCCAGGCCGTCGGAATCGAATAACCGATCAGTATCCACATCCCAAACAAACCCCGGGAGCACTTGCTGTTGGTGTTCACCTCGTTCCATATCGACACGCCCGAAACCCAAGTCCTCGGGAAGGAAGGGAAAAGCCCTACTCAGGTCACGTAATACATCATAAACAACGGACCTAAGCATCCCGATACAGCTAGTCACAGCGGCCGTCTTGAAGGCATGACTCCCTAAAAATCTCGAGACCGCTTGAGAGGGGGCTTCCTTGAGCTCCTTTTCTAGCCTTTTCGATTTTTCCTCAAAAAAGGCGCCCCGGGCGTTCGCGGTGTCCAGCTTCGACTCCAAGGCGCTCACCTTCTGTAACAGGTCCGCATTACGTGCCGCGGAATCCGAGAAGGCCCGAGCAGCAATAGCCTCTGAGGCCACGAGGTCTTCTTTCTCTTCCTCCAACTTTACCAGGTTGGCACGAGAGGTGCTCAACTCGGTCCTTAATTGCCTCGCCTCGTCCCTTGCTTCTTCCCTCACGGTTCTCAACTTCCCCAGGAGACTATTTTTCTGACCCTCCATCTCTCGCAACTGACCCTTCAACGTTTCAATTTCCTCCGCAGCAGCGCTCTTCTCTAGCTCGAGACGCGTCAACTCGGATACGTCTTCCATAGAAGGGATTTCTTTCCCTTTATGCTTTCGCATATAATCACCACATTGAACAACAGTTGCGCACGCTTGGAGAAAATAGGCTGCTAATTCTTCCCCGCCTTTCTCGGCTCGTCTCTTTACCTTCTTCTTCAAAAAAGGGAGAGTTATGGCTCGCAGGGCTTCAAAAGCAAAACGCCCAAACCCGGGGGGTTTCTCCTCAGCACTCAAAACCTCTGAACTTCCGGGCAGTAACAACACACAACTATCCGGATGATCGGCGGGATAGCCTTGTTTCCAAAGCCTCCCACGAGCTTTCAATACAGAGGATTTCTCGCCCTCACTTCTTTCTCGGGCCGGACCCTTCATCTTACGATCAACCCGATCAGGTGACATGTCCACTGACTCAATCGTCCCGGGTGGTCTCACAATAGCAGCCGCGGCGTGAGCCGGACCCATTACGCTAGGGCCGGAAGAACGAGGGGGAGTGTCCCCAACAAGAACATTCTCGACCGAGAGTTCAGTTTCAACAGGAGCCTCGGGCTCGGCGGCACCCGCGGAGAGCACAGGCATAGTACCAGCACCAACCTCTTCCGGTAAAACCGTCGTTACAACGGCTTGGTACGGGGCCAGCACGGTAACACCCCCGTCATCACATCCAGCAGAAACCGACACGGCCTTATTGCCCGATTTCTTTCTCCTCTTCGGGCCTTCGGCCAAGGGGGCTTTACCGCTTACAACGGCATCGGCTTTTCTTTTCTGAAGAGCATCCCCGGTCACGGCCACCTTCCGGGAAGCACGTCGCTCCCTGGTAATCAAATCAGAGCCACCACCTACTGTAGACTTGCCTTTTCCCGGGGGAGGTACGTCCGCGGGACCAGCGGCGGAATCAGCCGCATCATCATCTGAGGGATCAAGTTCTCCCGTCCTCAGCGACCTAGCCCGAACATTGGTGGAATTGAACGCGAGATGCATGGTCCCGACACCTGTAAAAAAAAAAAAAAAAAAAGAAGACCAGACAAATTTAGCAACATAGGAATCCCCAAACCCGAAAAGAAATGCAGTACGATAAAGATATAAAGAAACTAACGCAAAATTAGGCTCTCGATTTTTTCAATAGCCACCACATCTACAGCGGTCTTCGTCTCGGTAAACGAAGGGATCCCTTCCTTCACCAGGGATCTCCAGGTTTCAGAAATCGAGGACAAAGAAGGAATATTTTTGAAGTTTGGCAAATATACCCAGCCTTCATTCCAATACTCTACTTTGCTGAGAGGCTGATTTTTCCCGTTCTCCGGAGTAAAAATCTCCAAATTTTTCGCCATCTTCTTCTTAAAGGAATAGAAGTCTGACGTCACGGCAAGGGAGAAGTAATGAAGCAAAAGAGGTACGCTCGGCCCGAGACCTCTTAATTCTTCGAACTCAGTAAACAAGCGTTCGAAACTTGTAATATAACACCACGATGCAGGAGATAACTGCGCCGGGGGTGCCTTCAGATAGTCCAACAATTTTATTTGAAAATCCGTAAGGGGCAGCCGGAAGCCGCACGAAGGCATCCGGTGATATATACACATACCCTTGGCAGAGTCATGAGCACGGCAATCAATGGTCGGAGGAACGAGACGGAAGACGTCCGAAGTATAAAATTGTATAGACACCGACCGGATCAGTTCTCTCGAAAACTTTGCCAAGAGCCATGTTGGGTCGGTACACAAATTTAATCTCGGGACTATACCGGCTACTTTGGGAAATGCCGTAATAGAGTCATCATGAGGACGGTACTGTGCCTTTTTGTTCGGTCGATTACCCTTTTTAGGACCCTGGGAAATGGGGTTCGAAGCCCCTTTTGAACAACCCGGGCCTTCACTATCAAAGACCTCATGACTACTCGAGGAACCTAAATCCCCGGTATCATGTTCACCCGGATGGATCCCCTCACTGATATTCTGATCCATAGCCGTGTTCGGGCCCGAGGCCTGAGTACCCATGGTTTCCTGAGGATATTCCGAAATAAGGGAACTCCCGGGAATTATCATGGCAAGAGGATCGGCAAGGGTATCTCCGAAAATATCTTGTTGGCTAGTCATAACGTCGGTCAGCAGATTACCTAAGGATTCATATAAATTCGTAAAAACGACGGATTAAACATACTCTTGGCCAAGGATACCATACCGGAAGGTCATCAGGGCCTGGAAAACTAAACTAACCCGACAGGATTGGTCGGACTTAATAGCTAAAAACAACACTGGACTTTGCGAAATATAATAACCAGGATAAAAACTTACCTTCCGAGGAAATGGAAACACCGGACAGAAGTTAAAACGCTAAAACACCTCGACAAACTACGCCAGAAGCAGGAAATCACCGACAACAGTGCGCGAAAATGACGGGTTTTACAGGACGCGGTGAAAAAACAAAGACTATATATAGGCACCCGTAAAAGAAAGTAAAATCATAACGCGCGGAACCGACTTATACACGGGGTATACGTGGCACAGCCTGCAGCGCCGAAAACCAAAACCCGTAAGAGGGAGTACAAAGTCGGGTCATTAAAAAATGCGACGGATTTCGAAACGACGCCATAAAAACAAATGCACCGACTCAAAACACAAAGATATATATATTTATATACATGCTTCATCCTGTGGAGACCCTCGGAGGAAACTTGGTCCGCATACCTCTATAAAAGGCATGGTGTAAAGCACCTTATAAAAAAAACCCTTCCAAAAACTAAGAGCCATGAAACCCATGGCAACCTCATCTAAGGGCGCTGAAGCTCCCGAACCACGAACTAAGACCTCCATCGGAATACTGAAACACCAAGCACAGCACCTTTTCGCACACTTCCCGCCCGAAGATGTTGCTAACTTCTTGGAAGGCCGCAATCCGGAGCTCCATACACTCCTCGATCACATGATAAACGGTTTCCCGAAAGAGGAATACGAGCAAGAAAATAACGAGATCCAACAAGGTACACAGGGACCTCAGGGGTCACCAGTGGCACGCACCTTCTGCTCTCAGTGTAGACAACCGGGTAACCAAGCAGCCATGTTCATCTGTAACGATTGCAAAGAGGTGTTTCATCCAATATGCATCCGCGATTGTTCACCGGTGGCACACGAAGATCCGCGATACAAGTATTACGTATGTCCTCCCTGCGCGAAAGACAGGGCACGAAATAAAAGGACATGCTCAACCTGCGCAAGGGATCGCACAAAACACAGGGAAGTATGCCCAACATGCGGAAAAAGCAGGGCCAGAAACACCACAAAATAACGGATACAGAAAGCATCGCTGTCTGGCTTCCGGAAGACCTCATAGCAACAATCCCTCCGCTTGTTTTCAAAAGCTTGTACCAGGAAAACCTTTTTATTTTCTATGTTCTGTAGTTCATTAAAAAAAAGAAAAAAAGAAAATAAAAATGTTTATTTCTACCTTCCTATTTATTTCTGCGAAGAATCCGAGAAGTACAACTCGTTAAAACAACATTTGAATCCGAGAAGTACAACTCGTTAAAACAACACTTGAATCCGAGAAGTACAACTCGTTAAAACAACACTTGAATCCGAGAAGTACAACTCGTTAAAACAACATTTGAATCCGAGAAGTACAACTCGTTAAAACAACACTTGAATCCGAGAAGTACAACTCGTTAAAACAACACTTGAATCCGAGAAGTACAACTCGTTAAAACAACACTTGAATCCGAGAAGTACAACTCGTTAAAACAACATTTGAATCCGAGAAGTACAACTCGTTAAAACAACACTTAAAATCCGAGAAAGTACAACTCGTTAAAACAACACTTAAAATCCGAGAAAGTACAGCTCACACCAAAGTCGGAGACATACCACCCGTCAGGGTAACACAAATGCCCGAGAAATGTAATTTGTCCAAAGTAGCCCTGTGATCTGGAAAGAAACCATAAAACCCGTAAATTAATGGTTAGCCTGAACCGTATGCTTTAACCAAACATCCATACCCTTGTAATGATTCAGTACCACAACCCGAGACATCATAGCCCGGACGTCCGGATCATACGTCCGGAATCATAGGAGCACCTATGAAAAAGAGAGCATCCTACAAAATATATACTATATGGTCAAGTCAAAACTGACAAAAGCTGGAAAAACCTGCAACAGGCACTGCTGCGTCCCTCCGTTACATATATCAGGGGCCCACCAAATTGAATATAACACGATAAATACCCCCTCTATAAATACATGGGTATGGTTTTCTCCTAACGACACACGTTTCATTTTTCCGACCAAAATTCTTAACAACTCACGCCATGCCTTTTCCACGAACCAAACGATTAGCTAACAAAAATAAACAACCCGTAGGTAACCCGGGGGGTTCCAGTGCACCACCACAAGATAACCATCCGTATGCCCCCCCCGGAATGCCGCGCCGCCTATCCCCGGAAGATAGGATTATATTGGAAAAAATCTTTCCTAATTCATTAGACTTTATGCTTCAAAATGAAAATACCTGCCTCGGAGAGCTCATCGATAATGCCCTGCGAATTAATCGATGGGCGGGCACGAATGACCAAACCATTCGCGATGACATCAATTGGGAGGAGCTCGAACGTAGCAGCTCTGATGAGGCCGAAATTGCAAAGGCGATCCCAAAACCCAGATTATCCGACTGTTACGGAGTCCCACTTGCTGTCTGTTTCTTCTGCCGCACAACAGACGCGAGTACTCGCTTAACTACATGCGAGACCTGTGGTAAAAAGGCACATACTGCATGCTTACCCTGGACCGCTCTGCAGGATCCTTGCGGATCAGGACATGCCCACTGGCAATGTCCGGACCACGCCCTACTCCCCCGGATTGAGGGCTAAGGCAACGCCCCCCGTGCCACCCGCTTCAAGCCTCCCCAATATCACTCAGAAACGACACCACACCCGGTGTTGTTTTTCTCAACATAAGGGCCGCAATATGAGAACCCTTCTTTTTGACCAACGGCCACGATAGAGGCGGTTATTACTCTAGATTATTTGTATTAAGGGCCAAAAATCACCCTCGGGAGTTAGAAAATATATACTCAAGAAAAAAAAAAAGGGGGAAGAAAGTTTCTTTTCGTTTTTTTTTCTTTTCTTCTTCTTCACTGCTTCCGGATGTTACCCTCCTATGAGTACTTAAAATATATGATAAAACATTACTATAGAATATATGCGTTCTTTGTTATTTTTCTCGAACAACAAATTCTTATTTCGCGTTACGGAACATTCACACGCCGGGACCTCCCAACACACTACCATCCGAAGCAAAACTCCAAGCTCAAATTTAATGAACACCACTCCCAATACCGCCAGAATAACTTCCCAACGACGCTTTGAAAACACAAATCATCAAAACAGACGTTAATTTGCGCGCCAGCCATAAATACGATAAAACCGGCAATATTCAGAACCCGCTCCAAGAAATCTTATATAAATAACCCAACCCCACGAAAACCAATCAAGTCGTCCTTTCTCCTCCATCAGTAATTTCCAAAAAACAAAAAAAAACCTCCATCATTTCACCATGCCCCCCAGACGCAGTTCTGACAAAAGCAAACGAACTATCCCCTCGGAAGGACGTACCAGCCACCCAAGGCTCACAAATGGCCCCGGTCGAATCTTAACCCCTTCCGAGAAATCAACATTACAGAAACACTTTTCCGACGACAAGATAGAATGGATGCTTTCCAACGAAGATTCTTCTGTTCGACAGATGATTGACCAAACCTTAGCAAACCCAACCATCACATACCGCACATGCAGCGACTGCTACGAAGTAGACACCAAGGAAGGAATGGCTAAGTGTCGGGTGTGCTATGAATGGTTTCACCCGCAGTGTCAAGGAAAACAGCCCCGCCAAGGCAGAAATGACCCCAACTTCTTTTTCTGGACATGCCTTAGCCACCAAAGCGAATATCGCCCCCCGAGAAAGACAAAAGCGGCCCTCACAGCAGACGCACATTTCGAAGATAGCGATCGCGAAGTCATCGCCTAAAAAAAAAAAAAAAAAAAACAGAGAGAGAAGAAAAATAGGAAGACGGACAAAAACAAATACAAGAGCCTCCATTAATTGATAAATTTTGTTTATGAAAACTATTGCTTAAAATTATTACGGAAGCTATCTAAATATATGAATGAATAAGTTATTAACGTTTCCTTGGTTCTTTTTTGTCGAAAAAATCAATAAACAACGAGTTGCCAATAGAACTCGGGGGCTAACTTCACGGAGTTCACCCAAATCCGTCAAAAATTTCAAATCAGAATCCGCCGCATAAATTATTAAGGTCAGCACCGAGGCAAACGAATAAAAACTCGGGGGCTCACGCGTCGCAACCAAACCTGGGTACTCAAGACTCAAGAACCAAAATCTCCCAGAAAGGAGGTCCTACAAATTAAATTAACAAAAGACAAAAATACTCTGAAAGTAAAGTATTAAAACAAAAACTGCCAGCTTTTCAGGAAATGAACAAATGTCGAAACCGAAAAAATCAATCTGATATATTTCGGCTTCGGGGGCTAATGATAAGGCCATAAGTAAAAGCCTCAAAAAGCCCTCCCAAAAGCCCACTTAAGTAAAAAGCCCAATAAAAGATGCGTTCAGCCTGCTAACTTCATTCAAAAAAAAGGGGGCCAGCAATAAAAACCCAGTCGGTTGTCCGGGACCAAGGAGAAATCCCGAAACCGGCCAACCGACAGGAAGGCCTATAAATACGGAAGAAAATCTCTGGAAAGGGGGACCGCGAAAAAAGGAAAAAAGACCTACGGAAAGATAGAGAGAAGGATACAGAAAATCCAGAGAGTTAAGAGTCAAAGGCCGAATTAAGAAGAAAGGATTACCGCGTTCTGATCGGGCATAACCTAGGACGTATCAGTACCCTAAGTGTACCAACAAGAAAAAAATAATGTTAACTCATCGGGTTAGAATATGAATAAAAGATATTGTAGAATTACATGAAATTAAAAACGAGAGGTGTTGTGTTTCCGCAAGTGATAATAAAATAATCTTATTTTATGTCTTAAATAAACTAGATGAATTCAGATTTTTGGTTGAGTTGTCGATTAATCCTAATTGTAAGATCTAAAGTAGTTAGGTAAATTCTATGAACTTTAAATTTTTAGGGTTTCAAACTTTTAATTTAACACTAGAATAAATGTCTAACAATTATGTGTTAAGAGTACTAGTTAAGTCTTTACAAGAATAATATTTTTGTTAGAAGTAAAAAATTTAATGTTTTTAAAAATATACAATCATGTCGGTCATATATTTTATAATTATATGTTAAAATAACTAATTTTTGTTTTCAAATTAATAATTAAAGTATTTTAAAGTATAGCTTTTATATTTGTTTTAAAAAAAAAAACTAAATATGTTCAGAGTTGAACGCAAAAATATTTGTTTAAAAAAATTAACTTAAATATGTTAAAATAACTAGTTAAGTCTCTATATGACTATGTGATTGTATAATTTTAAAAATATTGAACAATTTACTTTTAACAAAAATATTATTCTTGTAAACACTTAACTAGTTCTTTTAACATTTTATATTCCTTTTAACTCATATAATTACAATTCTCAAGACAAATCTGATAATAGTATGAAAATCACATGAATAATCATTATTGCATTTCCTACCATCATCAGACACTGTAAAAATTATAAATACACAAGTATTGAACATAACAAAGTAATGTTAAAAGAAAGTAGATTATTTTTATTAGGAGTAATTAATTCAATGTTAAAAACACACAATCATCTAATCATTTTCTTATTATTGGATGTTAAAACCAACTAGTTTTGAGTAAAACAAAAAAAAATTATTATGTACATGTAAAACATATTAGTTAACAAAACTTTGATACTGAACCCATCCTGAAATGAACTCTAAAATAGACTCCACACATTTCCCTTTACAATATACACTCACTTAAATACTCAAAACCCTCTCTCATCAGACATTATACACCATACCGACTTCCAATGTCGATGCATGCGGTATACTGATCGCATACGACGGTCCCCTGCTATTCCTCCTCAGAAAATCATAGGCAAAATCAATTATAAACCTCCTAAACAACCCTGATCCACTCTTTGATTTCACATAAGAATTCCCCAAAATGAATGCCATGCCTGCTTCTCTGGCCTCCATTAGCTCCCGCATCTCCTCCCTCGTAGCTGCATCAATTTTCGTGCTCTCGGGCACCACAAACCGAACCTTCTTTTTCTTTTTCTTAGGTCCGATAACAGGAGATTGGATTTCCCCACTGCCTGACGGCCCAGGCTTATCATTGACATTTTCATCTTCTTCTTGAAATCTGATACCAGATCGAACCACTGACATTTTCTCTTCTTTTTCTAGTTCAGGGGTATTGCCGTTGGGTGTGGTGGCAGCATCATTGCGAATGAATTCGGCAATGCTGCAAATGAGGTCCTTTTCAAATTCGATATCGTCCTTGTGGAAGTCACGGTATCCGTACCGCACAATGCAGCGGTACATGCGGTATTCCTTGGGGCCCACTCGGCCCACAAGGAACCTTTCTTCGGGCCGCACGAACGGGACTGGGACTGACTTCACGCAGAGGAATACTAGCACCTGAGTTTGTCGGAAGAATTAAGTAAATATATCAGAAAAAGGCAATGGGTAAGAAAATATACAAGTGGAATTACCAGAACACCACTGAAATTAAGCACATCCCATCATATAATCTAAAATCAACTCACCAAACAGAACTAAACCAGAAAATAAGATGCAATGAGTGAAGCTATGGTACTATGCATAGCGCACTTTGGTGCGTACTATGGATGTATATCCAAACAGTTGATCCGAACCGCTCAACAGTCAACATGATCTCCATTGACAATGTGTTTGGAGGCCAAATTTTACATTTTTTTAGAATCTTTTACTATTGTTTTAAATAGGTAGAAAAGCACTACTTTCGGATGATCCAGAATCTTTAGATCAAGTGATTTTTTACCTATTTAAAAAAATAGTATAAAAATTCTAAAAAAAATGTAAAATTTGGCCCCCAAGTACATTTTCGTATGGAGATCATGATGAACGGTTCAGATCGACTATTTGAACTTTGAAATGAAGATATCGATCCATAGTATGAACCAAAGTGCGCTATGCATAGTACCATAGCCTCACTCTTATTTTTTTCCCAAATTTCTCTTTAACAAATGAGCAGGATGATGCAATTATATGCATAACAGGAAAATAGGAATGAAAAAAGAAAATCAACGTCTTGATTCCCATACCTGGTGAAAAGCAGGGAGATTAGTAACAAAATGCGAAAAGATAGCCGGGATGCCAGAAACAAGATCAGTGTGGATCAGCCCAATTCCCTTGACCCGCACAATACCCAAATTCGGGCCGAGCTGAAGGAGCCAGTTGATCGACACCTTGTTTTGCACATCAAATTCGTACTTTTTTATTGTGCCAAAGTGCCATATGCACATGATTGCCATAAAAAATAGAGCGAGCACGACCGGGACCCACGCTCCTTCCATAAACTTGATGAGGGATGCTGAGAAATAGAGCGCCTCAATTGTGCCAAAGAATAAAATGAAACCAATGGCTAGAAAGATGCTCTTGTGCCAACATAGAACTATTACTAGCGACATCAGGCATGTAGTTACCAGCATTACTGTTATCACAGCCAACCCTGCATGTAAAAAGACAATAAAAATTATTTTTAAATTATTAATTTATTATCCTACTGGCTACCTCCAAATGAAACCCAGCATTTTACATTTCATTGTACTTCTGATTTTTTTTTCAAGTAATTGCAACAAATATCCAAGCATCCAACAATTCAACATCTCGTTCAATTTAATGCAAAATATCCAAAGTACCAGTAACAATCAAAGTGAAGTAAAAGATGAACAAATTGCCCTCCAAGAAAATAGTAAGTTCATCCAAAACCAATTTGTTCAAGTATTGGACCAACCAATCAAATTTCAGTTACATAGTTTTTGCTAAATTTGAGCCTGTTTCCATTAAAACGAAAGAGCAAAATCACCAGTATGACAGCGTTAGGTGTTCATTACCAAGCAAACATGTGAAGCAGTGGTGCAGTTGCAATATTTATCTTATGTTACCTGAAGCATTGCCCAAGCGCTTTGTATCTCTGAAACCGATGGTGACAGCTAAGCAGAGAATCATCAATGTCCAATTGATTTCAGGTATGTATATCTGGCCATGTACTTTGGAGGAGGTGTGAACGATCTTGACCTTTGGAAAGCACCCCAAGGCGGAGCATTGTTTGATAATTGAAAAGGTGCCGGTGATTATGGCCTGGCTTCCCACAACAGCAGCAAGTATGGCTATAGCTAAAACAGGCCACCTAATATTCTCTGGAATAGCGTCATATAGAACATTAGATCATGAAAATATAATGGGGTTTTATTGAATCACTTATAATTTCGTTTGAGTGAGGCTATGGTACTTTGCAAAGCGCAGTTCCGTCTGTGCTATGGATTCGTATCTTTGTTTCCAAAGTCCAAACAGTCAATTCGAACCGCTCAACACAATCTCCATATGAAAATGTACTTGAAGACCAAATATTATGTTTTTTAGAATTTTTTTACTATTTTTTTAGACAAGTAGAAATTCACTTGATCTAAAAATTCTAGACCATCCGAAAGTAGTGATTTTCTACCTACCTATTCAAATAGTAAAAAAATTATAAAAATTATAAAATTTAGTCTCTTAGTACATTTTCATATGGAGATCATGTTGAACCGTTCAAATCGACTATTTGAATTTTAAAAATGGAGGTATATATCCATAGCACAGACCGATCCACACTTTGCAAAGTACCATAGCCTCACTCTGTGTTTGTAGGGCTTAGTCAGCTTAGTTCAGGATTTAAATACTAAGATTTGAACGGTTTCAACAAATTTTCATTGGGAGAGTGGCCTTGACCATTATTTGAGGTGCAATTTTGAACTCAAGATATTTCTGCTAGCAGCACTACATGTAAAAAAAGAAAATTACCAGGTACAGAAACGTAAAATCCAATGCGGTAGTCAGTTTCAATAATGTGATGTTTGGATAAGTATGCAGCTTGTCCCATATATGCCAGGATCAAGGATGGGTATACCACAAATGAAAAGGCAATCTGCGTATATATATAAGAGATTATTATGAGAATGCATATTTCAATAAATGTAGAAGCTTAGTAAACAAGTAAATTTTAAATGGAAAAAAGGCTGCCAATGTATGTTCTCCAAAAAAACTAAATGTAGTGTTCTACCTAAAGATTATAAAGATTCTACATATCTAAAAAAATAGTAAAAAAATTCTAAGAAATGTAAAATTTAGTCTGCAAGTACATCTTCATATGGAAAAATCACGATGAATGGTTCAGATCGACTATTTGGACTTTGAAAACGAAAATATTGATCCATAGTACGGACCAATCTGCGCTATGCATAGTACCATAGCCTCACTCTTTGTAAAATAGGAACTACATCATCCACACTGAATAAATATACATCGACATTATTCATTACCTGAATGGACAGTTGAGAGAAATGCCCCAAATCGGCAAACATAGCTTCAGAACCTAAATACAAAATTTAAAAGGGGAAAAAATTAGGGAAACCAAAGGATCGCACACTCAATACACCAAAAGGTGACAAGCAACATAATTTAGTATAAAATATATACCTGTTATACATAGCAGAATTCCACCTAAGGACATCCACCCACTTCTCTGAGTCTTTCTCAAAAACTTGTACATGTAATAAGGAGATAGTGCTTGGTAAACATGCGGGTTCCAATGGAAGATGTTGTAAAGCCCAATTAGACTGATACACAAGAGCCATGTGACTACAACCGGTGCGAATAGGAAACCGACACGGTGGGTCCCGTAATGTTGCAGTCCGAAAAGGCAGATCAGAATTATGCATGCAATTGGAAGCTCCACATCTGCATTTTAACTATGGTATTGGTAGAAGAATAATAATTATAATGCATGAGAAGTAGATAAAACATAGTGTCAGGCTTACATTTATGTTGCTCCTTGGACATTGAAAGCTCGACACCTGATACAGCTGAAAATACTGCAGAAACAAACATGTCTGGTTAGAAATGTTACATTGAAAATCTAAAATTTTATTAATAATATAATTTGACGTAAGGATGAACACAAGGACAATGAATCATAATATTTCTTTTCTTCTTAACGAATTACAGGCATTACATGAAATTTCGAGAAGACTTCCCTTATTTGCATAGCAAATAGCAGAAACAAACTCATGTGATAAATGACAGCCACAGTACTGGTATACAACAATCAGACGTAGGCAAGTAGATAATAACAGAGAATCTACCAAACATGAATAGTTTATAACTTATATGCACAAGAAACATATAATATATTGATGGACATGAAAAACAAGAAATTGCAAAAAGGGCCCATTAAAGCATTGTAGGTATCGCCAAAGTCCTTTATCCCCTAGTTCCATTTTTTCCTAAATTAACCCTCTTCATACTATGTCCTTCTAAACAGGGGCAGAACTAGAAATTTAAATGGGGGGCTGAAACGTAAAATGCATAATATGTGAAAAAACATAATGTGTGGTCAATGGGATTTAAACCCAAGTTGTCCACAACAACTAAGCTACAAGCACACATTTAGCATTTCATGAGGGGAGTTGAACTATATAAAAACTTTAAGAAAAATGAAAATTCAACTAAATTTCAATATACATGATTACAAATTTTGAGATCATAGGAGTGGCTAAAGCACCTATATCGATCCGCCCCTGCATCTAAAGTAACTCACATGAAATTCTTGACAAGCCAACATAAAATTGCTTACCAGATATTGCAGGGGTGAGAATTCCATCACCAATGACCATACAAGTCCCAATAAGCGCTAGCACCAACAGTATTCTCTGAAGCACTTGCCGCCCCTCCAATTCCCTCCTTATTACCCCTACAATTCCACGCCTCCCCACCACCTCCCCTCCGTAATCCCTCTTCTTATACCCCAATAACTCCTCATCGGCCAATTGACCACTCGGCAGCAACCCAACACGTGCATGTCTACAAAGCAGCGAGTACAGTGCAAAGGTGCCGCCTTCGCCATTGTCATCTGCTCGCAACACAATGAACACATATTTCAAAAGTGGGATCAGGGTTAGGGTCCAGAAAATGAAGGAGAGAACACCGAATATTTCTTCGTTGGTTTCTGAGTGCTGGATGTCTTCAGCGAAGGTGTTTTTGTACACATATAGAGGCGAGGTGGCAAGGTCACCATAGACAACCCCAAGGGATTGGTACGCCAATGTAAGCACCATGCGCCATGATTTCTGAAAGAGAAATTAGAAAAATAATTATTTTAATTTAGTGTAAACCAAATACTTGCTCTAAAAGGTTAAACAGATAATTGAAACTTTTTTTTGTTTTAGTTAGGTTAATAATTATCCGTGCAATATCTTTGCTGATTTCATATATCACCTAAACCTGGACAGCAAAGGTTTATTTTTCCTTGCTCAGCGGGTTTCCATTTCCATCTAAGTTGATTATTCCAACTTAGGCCAGCCTAAGCTATTCCCGTTTATTTGAGGTCTAAAGTTATGTCATGGCCTAAGCTATTAAGATATAGTATCGACCAAAGAAGAGAGGCCTAATTTTACAGTTAGGCCTAGTTAGGCCGGCCTAATTAATCCGCGTATGGTAGAATAAATGAGGCATAAACCCCTATTTCCATGGTTTAGGCCTCGACAGATTGGTGCTAATAGCGAACTTATACTGAATCATAATTTACAACTAATAGGTGCTAATAGCAACCTTATACTGAATCATAATTTACAACTAATAGGTGCTAATAGCAAACTTACATTGGTGGGGTTTCCATGTACCCCTGCTTCTGGATCCAGCTTTGTATCGGGGCTCCGTCCGCTAATACTTGGTTTCTCTCTTATCTGAAACTGAAAGGAAATGGGGCAAGCAACAAGTCAGTAAAATATCAAAAATTCATTTGCCACATCTAGCAACAATAAATCCAGTAAAGCAAAAAAAGAAATTAGGTAACACTGTTTAATCAGTAATGGATCCCACTTGTTCCAAAAATCATCATGCAACCCACTTTCTCTCAAGAGGAGATAAGCAACTGAACTTTTCTCTCTTCTCAGAAAAAAAAATAATAAAAGGAGAGAAAGAAAGAAAAGGGAAAGCAGGAAGAAAAAGACTAGCATTATTCTATGACAAAAATGGGGGTAAAGATTTTAACAGAGCAGTTTTGGCTTCATGCAACACACGGACTATACAATCAAACAGCACTGCATATGTTCGTGCGCTGCATATAGCCAAAACTGCTTGTTAAAATCTTCACCCAATGAACTAAATTAACACTGTGCAGCTCTCTAATTTCTATCTAAAATGCGTAGAGAATATTAAAAAAAGAGCATAAAGAATTTTGCTTTCCACCTTTCCTCTCCAATTTTCTCATGCAAATAAAACAGAAACTATCCGCATTAACCAAAAATCGAAGAACCAACAAAAAACGAAATCAAAACTGACCTTACTCGGACTGTAGTACGCCCCAGCACCACCTTCTAATTCCATAAATGGGAATCTCAAAGGCACACTAAATTTCTCCGATTCAACCTTAGTTCAAATTTCTTCTTATATATTCCTTTGGTTTTTGGTTTAGTTCTTCGTTCTGTAAAATTTTTTAAGGCAGTGGGAGTATCAACCAGGGAAGGCTCTTTGGATTTGGAAGTAGTTTGGATGCGACATGCGAGGGAGAAGCGAAGGAGGGGTTAGAATAGTAATAACAATAATAATATATTGAGAGAAATGAAAGCCACGAGGCATAGGGGTTGTGATATTGATATGAGGGGGGACTGGAAAGTGAGTTGGTGGGTCGAAATTGGTGGTGGCGTGGTGAAAAGAGAGCAGCTTTGTCTTTTGTTTCTTTTGTTTAGTGGAAGTTAATTAATTCTAAGAGGGAGTGAGGGAGAGAGAACTCAATGGTAGGGGTGTCAATGCTACTTTTTTAGCCGTCTATTCGAGCCGTAGATAAGATTTTTTTTTTTTAACTTACTGAGTATGATATGGATAAAAAAAAAATTATTAACTAAATAGCTAAGGGGTATAGATAAGAGTAGAACTAGGGTGTGATGTGCTCACCAAACTCTTTGGTGAGCACAACTCTACATAAACTATCAGATTCACTTCAAACGAGATTAATTCAACCGTTGAAACCGATGTACTTTACGAGTGATGCATGTACATGCAAAATTTTGAATTTTTTGAATTCATTTGGTCTCAAGTCAAGTGGTCAAAATTGAGAATTTTTTGAATGCATTAAAACAACTTCATTTTGGATCATTCATTTTTCATCAATTTTGACCACTTGACTTGAGACCAAATGAATTCAAAAAATTCAAAATTTTGCATGTACATGCATCACTCGTAAAGTACATCGGTTTCAACAGTTGGATTAATCTCGTTTGAAGTGAATCCGATAGTTTATGTAGAGTTGTGCTCACCAAAGAGTTTGGTGAGCACATCACACCCTAGTTCTACTCCATAGATAATGACTATTTTGTACTCATTACCCTATAGAGTAGTAAAATTTAAAATTATATATATTCAATTTAATTTTCAATACACTTACATTTACTCTTCCATTTCAGTGTCATAAACTGCATCTTTCTATTCCAGCTCACCAAATTTGTATCTTTGATATATTTTTTCTTTCCTCTTCGTTTTCTTGCCTTTTTACTCGATTGTTAGAATGAAATGTAAATTTTGTAAAATTCTAACTCGCATAGTCACATTTCCACTTCAATTTTTACAATAAAAATTATAATGAGTAAAAAAGCAATTTAAATTATTATCTTATGTAATGAGTAAAATATAATTTGTAAAACATAATGAGTTTTAGATGTTTTATTTGTAAAATATAATAAAACTAATTATTATATTAGTATTATCCGTTATTCACCTGCTACCGTTTCGTTACCCGATAATATTAACGGGTAAGGGTAGGGTAAGGTAAGGTTATTCTTAATGGGTAAGGGTAGGATATAAGTAAGATCAATTTTAATGAGTATGAGTATGAAAATATTTCCATCCGACCCGTACCGTACCCATTGACACCCCTACTCACAAATTAGAAACAATTTATCATTTTCTAAAATTAATAATTTATATATAGTTATATACTTTCAAATGAGTTATTGATATATGAAGTTTTGAGGAGATGAGTATTTTTTGGTACTGCACGGAATAGAATATTTCTTGTCAAATTAATATTTTTTTGGAACCTATTTAGAATATAGGGAGTCGCTATAAGATTCGTGCAAACTTAAGTTGAACAGTTTAATACAATGTCAGATATCTCACATGATATGAATTTTAAGAAGAGTGGGTTTATAGTTTACTTATACTTTTTAAGCATACATATTTATATTTTTTTTAATTCACAAATTATGTGGAAAAGTTTATTATTTTCTAAAATTAACAATTGATATAAACTTGAATGATTAAATAATTTATGATATAAATAAATATATACTGAGACACGTACTTTAAATTTAAAATTATTTTGGTAATACCATAAGAGTGGAAAAAAAATCAATGGTAGAACGGGTCCAGCTAACTAGGAATACTCATGGGATGGTGGATCCGTTTCTTTTTTTTAATATAAAAAAAATTCTAGCTGGTGGATCAGTTGAGAACTTGATAGGGGCAAAGAAAAGAGGAAAAAACAAAGAAAAGAAAAAGAAAAGAAATGGTAAAAGATAAATGCCAAGTGTATGCTACCTTTTTAGGAAGGATGGGAACTGAGAAAATGATGGCTGATTATTTGGCAACCTGATATTAAAAAACGCTTAAAAGCGACATAAGAGGTCCTGCCATGAACAGCAACCGGAATTTCTATGGCCATATTTCTCACTCTTTTCGTGTGGTTCAGAGGTTATTAACAAGAATGTGCTATTATTTTTTAGTCCGGCTAATATGATATTGGTATTATATGATACTAATTTTAAAATTTATTGGATAGACTTTAGACGACTAATCTAAACTGTTTAGACCGATTTACTTTATGAGTAATGCGTTTATATGATACTTATTTATTTTTTCGAGTTATTTTAATATCAAATCAAGCAGTTAGAAATGTTAAAAAAGAAATACATTAAAATTAACTTAAAAACTCCTACGGTAAAAAACACCTAGGCCCTGTTCGGCTTCAAGAAGGGAATAGGCGTGGGCGTGGTAATTGAACTAAATTTTACTGTGCTCGTGAGTAAAAAAAAATTCACTCTGAATAACTACAGCAACAGTATTTATCCGAACACGCCCTTAAAAACAACATGAGAGGTCCTTTTACCATGAACAGGGTAATGAATTTATGTGGCCATATTTCTCTCTTTTCGTGTGGTTCAAGGTTATTGACAAGAATAAACTATTATTTTTTAACTGATTGAGGTGTTTTCAAAATACAGCTGATTGAGGTGTTTCAAGTTGCTCTATCAATTGCTACATATAGTGATGGTACAGGAAAACCAACCTTCCAATTTCCAAATAGGTCTAAGAAGAAAAGATAAAGACTATAGTCAAGTTGTTGCTAAGCACCAATCATTGAATAATCCACATAATATCTTCTTCTGGACACTTCCACACAACTAAGATCTCTTATCTTAATTAGGGGAGGTGCCTCATGATTTAATTTATATAATATTCAAAGTTCAAGAGATTATTTTTTCTTTATATTAATTTTTCTCTCTAATTAAGATTTTTTTTATGTTAAGATTTGTGGAAAATTACTGTGTCGCTTGTTAATGACCATGATATGTTAATTTAGAAAATTACTTTTGTAGAATATAACAAATTATTTATGAATAAGAATATACTGTGTGATCACACAGTAAAAGCCGAAATTTTTATTTATACTATTTTTAAAAAATAAACCAAATAGTCACGATTTCTGAGTATTTTCATTTTCACCACGTTCTCAGTTTGAAACTGCGGACATAAATTTTTGTTTTTGTTTTTATTTTTGTTTTTTTAGTGGTCAATATTAGTAAAGTATACTCTTAAAATAGCATCATTCTTTTTTAGTGGTCAATTAAAATCAGTACAGTGACCCATGAAAGAAAAGTCAAATTAAGTTAATTTGGTTACCCACCGGGAATAAATTCTATTCTCAATAAATGTTCACCATCTTCCACAGTGTTTCTAGTAAATGAATAAGACCCATATTCTGGTATTTATCTCTAAAATGGATTAGTTTTTCTTTTTCCCCAATTTGAGATAATGATCACTGCCTTACTGGTTTGTTGGTTAGTGCCTTAGTGGTCACCAAATATTGTAGCAATAAAGCTTTTTTCTTTTTAATTTTATTTATAATTAATTCTTTCATGTTGTACTTTTTTTTGAAGTAAAGGTTGGAAATCAAATCAGCTCTAATTCATCCATCATATTAGGTTAAAAATTAGCACTCCTGCAGTTAGTATTATCATGACATGATATATTTTAAGAGGAACCGGATAACACTCTTTTTTTGTGACATCAGATGACGCCGTGCATTTTCAAAGTTCAAACAGTTGATTCAAACCGTTCAATATGATGGATATATTAAAATGTGCTTGGAGATCAAATTTTACATTTTTAAATTTTTATTTATTTATTAAGATGGTACAAAAATTCAATGGTCTGAAAACAACAATTTTGTAAAATACTTAATAAATAAAGGTTGGAGATCAAATTGGCTCTAATTCATCCATCATATTAGGTTAAAAATTAGCATTCCTACTGTTAGTATTATCATGACATGATATATTTTAAAGTTACAATTTAAAGTATTTGTTCTTTGCATGACATGACACTTTTTTTGATATTATTTTATGTAATTTAATATAGACAATAGACAAAAATGAATATTTGTAACCTTTTGGAAAGTGTAGTGAAAATTTTTATAATATGCAGGGAGATATCAAAATCATGTTAACGTACACCGTCCCTGCTCTTATTGATTGATAGTATTTAAAAACAATTTATAATCGAGATTAGTTTGTGAGTTTGTGTCTTGAATGACGCAAGCATAAATAAAGTACACATTTAATTAATATTTGCGTCAGAGTTGCTAAGAAAAAGATGGTGGTGGTGTTGGGGTTTGGTGATTCTAAGGGAATGAGAGTAGGTCCGATGCCCATCGGACCTACCTTGGTTCGATGGGTGTGATGACCATCCGATTTGCATCAAGATTCGTGTGTTCTGCATCAAATCCGTGTAAGACTGGATCAATTTCCGTGCACATAGATCTTGATGCTAATCGTACGGTGATAGAGCTAATTGAACCTAACTCTAGGTCCGATGCCCATCGGACCTACTCCTATCTCGATTCTAAGATAAAAAAAATCAGTACGGGAACAATTATTGCATTTTAAAAGTACATCGGAACAGAGATTTAGACTTCTTCCTTCTTTTTCTTTTTCTTTTTCTACCATTTTAGAACGAGACTCTCAGATTTTATTAATTGAGATTCTGTCATTCAAGTGAAAAGATCAAAAGGGTGGCACTTGTACACTATTATAAGTCTATATAACATATCTTGTCCCATATCAAGCCAACTTTTAATAGTTTAATTAATTTATACATTTTTTTTTAACAAAGATTAAGTTTTCAACTTAAAATATTTGTTAAAAATCTCTCAATTGAATTTCGAACATACGGCATCTCATGAGAACATTGTCTTTAAAAACATGTGTAAACTAGAGTGTTATTAAGTTTACCAAGTTCATGTGTGAACATTCCTATGTGAACTCAATTTTAAAATTTATCAGATTGACTTCAAACGATGAATCTGGACCGTTGAAGCTCATCTACTTTACAAGTGATGCGTCTACATGAGAAAATCTAAACTTTCGAATTAATTTTAGTTAAAATTCTAAACTTTCGAATTAATTTTAGTTAAAATTCTAAACTTTCGAATTAATTTACGAGTGATGCATCTACTTTCGAAAATTCTAAACTTTCGAATTAATTCTAAATGGTCAAATTAGAAGGCTTATTAATTAATTTTAATACATTTATTTTTTGAATTTTTTTTTACCGCTTGAGTTTGTCATGACTCACAACAAATATGTTAAATTTTAAGAGTAGAACAACAGTATTCTTAAATTCACCAAGCTCTTTTGTTTATACATCACTAGTAAATACTGTTGTTCATGAGGTTAGGGGTGTTAATTAAAAAGTCATACTTCAAATAAATATATATTCTACTAATACAACAATGATAATAATTCTGAATTTCTTGTCATGAGTTTAGGGGTGAAAACGGTATGGATTATATCCGATCCGTATTCGATCCGTATTTGAAAACTTAGATGTGGATATCCGATATCCGAATATCCGTGTGGATAAGGATACTGATATGATTTTACATTTCAATTATCTGTATCCAAATAGTAGATATATACCATATATTTTAATATATATTATGAAAAATTTATGTTACTCCCCATTATAATTAGATAAATATTATGAACTTTAATATTTTTTAATATTATTTTAATAAATATCCGATCTGATCCGAATCTTCTCCGTATCTGTCTGATATATCTGATACCCGCTCCGTATCCGAAAAATGAAAAAAGAGATATGGATATGATTTTACCACTATCCGCTCTGTATCCGCTCCGTTTTCACCTCTACATGAGGTTTATTTATGTATTCATTTATTTTTCTAATTAAGTTGATTTGCACATGTTGATTTGCATATCAGCAGCCAGCAAGTAGGCTATTAAGTAGGGTTGACTATAAATTAATGATTAGTTGCTGGAAATGCAACATCTGGTGTTGGCTTATTAGTTATTACACTTATTTTTTTCTCAGAACCCATTTAAAAATAAATTAATTAAGAGCTTGTTGTTTCAAAGAGGACCACTAGCCTATCTTTTTGCCACGTAGGAATGGTTAGTATTTTTTTTAATTTTACATAAAAAAACTTTAACAACGATTTCTGAAGTAATTTAAAATGAGTATATTTTAATCTAAATTTTTGAGAGTCGATGAATCATTCATTTTTTTAATATTATTTTTAATGAGAAAGGTTCAAATGCCTCCATTTTTTTGTGCCTCTATCGTACCTCCATTTTTAATAACTTTAATAACTCAAAATTTAAAACTTAAAAGTCAAAATAAAACCGTTGGATATGATCTACATCATTTTATCTATGCATGTGTAAAAAATTATGACATTTCAATTTTGTTTTGTTGTTATCAAGGGCTTGTAAAAAACGTACTAGTGTGGATAATTTCTAGACGTTGATTTTTCAACTTATTGATTCACATAAAAACAAAATCAAAATATGATAATTTTATATGAGCACATAAATAAAATAATGTAGATCATATCCAACGGTTTTATTTTGACTTTTAAATTTTAAATTTTGAGTTATTAGAGTTTTTAAAAATGGAGGCATTTGAACCCTCCTCATTTTTAATAATATATTAATTGTGATTACATATGTATTGCGTATATGGTGAGGTGATAATTCCAAAAATATTAGTAATTAAACATAATTGGTGTTTCAATTACTATGTCACCATCTGCAATCGATTTGCAGTTAAAATGAAAATACTTTAAATAATTAAAAATGTATTCTCATGATCCCATCAATTGACAAGTAGGGTCCACATCCAATTATCACATATGTTATTATGTGAAAAATTGATAGGTCTAAATTATATACATGTTCGATCTAGTTTTTATCACGAAATAATATCAAATATCTTGTATTTTCATACAAAAAGGATAGAATACACTTAGAATCCAGTTACTGCGTTTGTTTGGTTCTGAATTGTAGAAAAAGAAGTTTTTGGAGCAAAGTGCGGACGCACTAGCCATTGATGCGACCGCACTTAACACTTAGACAAATCTGAAGAAAATTCTGACACTAGTGCGGACGCACTCAGTACTTAGAGAAATTGGAAAGAATTTGGAGTTCGACAGGAAAAATTCGAGCTCAATGCGGATGCACAGACCTGTGATGCGGTCGCATTCCATACTTAGACAAATTTAGCACACTACAGAGCAAAGGAAGAAAAGTCCGAGCGCAGTGCGGACGCACCCGGTACTTAGAGAAAAATTCAGAGCGTAACGCAGATCATCCCAACTCCAAGTGCGGCCGCACGGACCAAGAGTGCAGACGCACTCATACCGCAGAAGCAGAAATCAAAATGACCGAGCCCCGTGCGGACGCACTGCGGTCGCACTCTGGCCGCATTCAGCCTAAAAAGTTGGTTATTCTATTTCCGGCGCTTCTAAAAACGTCCCAGGAGTGAAAAATAGAAAGTGGGGACGTGGGAAAACTTGTGGGGCAAGTATCTAATGACTCTCCACGTCTATTGGCTCCAGAATTAACAAGAACTTCTCCTATAAAAGGGCTAGAGCTTTTCTTTCCAAGATATCCTCTTTACCATCCATACTTAGCAGAATTTCTCACCTCTTGGAAGCGAATCAAGGAAGAAGAAGAGAAGTTCTCAGCAATCGCAGGTAAGACTAAGGTTTTTCATCTAGAGAAGGATGTAAACTATTTCTCTATTTAATTTATCTTTGTTTTAGCCTTGTTTTGTATTAATTTTCTGATGAATTCTTGCATCTCCATGAGAGGTTAGTTTCTCTCTCTAGAGGTTTAGGTCTTTAATCTTAGTTTTTATTATGATTGTTTTATTTGATGTTAATTTCTGTAATTTATTCTTTGTGATAATGCATGATTTTGTACTTGAATTGCAGTATTCCGCTTAGGTTTAATAGACTCGAAGTAGATTAGGATCACAAAAGTATCCCGCTTAGGTCTAATAAACTAGAAGTAGATTAGGATCATTAGGATAGTACCAAATTGTGAACACAAATGTCTTAGGATTTGGATTAGAATTGACCAATTTGAAATCTAAACCAGAACTACATAAATTAGGGTTAGGGTTTGATGAAAGACTTAATCGTGAAGTCAAATCCCTAATTGGAACACATTGAATTGAATTAAATAGTGGTATGAAGGACTTAATCGTGAAGTACCAATATCTAAGGATATGATAGGCTAACAAGAACTGCATGGTCTAGATAGCTAAGGTGAAAGACTTAATCGTGAAATCCAAACTGTTTAGGCACGTTATTAATTCACGAAAGTGACCCTTTTTAACATCTTAGGTAAAAAATTTCGTCATATCAAACATGAATTTAAATGAACCGAGTAGATAAGATTATCAAGGGATTGTAGACCGAATGCCCTTAGACTTTCAAACCTTGAAAGCAACCAAAACTCTCTTTTACTTTTCAATTTTAGTTTAATCGTTACAACCTCATCTTTTCGGGTATTGAACCCAACAATTAGGAAATTAGAACAAACCCCCCAATCAACTTTTACTTTCTTTAATATTCTGAAATTAATTAATAGAGTTTAAAAATTAGTATTTCCCGATATCCCTTGGATCGATACCTACATACTACAATCTATAGGTTGTGCGTTTGCAATCGACCAATATTTGAGTATTAGGTTTATAAATTTAAAAGTTCAAAGAGTATAAAATTTAGCATAAAACCCTATACACTAAATACTCAACAAAAATACAACAAAAGAGAAAATTACTACAATATTATGCTGCCAAGTTATTTTAATATATACTGTTTGATATTTTTTTTGATTAAATCATCAAACATTTTTCTTGAGAAATTATTTTTATATTTCTTAATTAGGACGTTCTTCAGAACTCGTTGTATGTAAAAAAAAAAAATAGAGACATTAGAATCCTCATTTATTTTATAGTAAAAAATAATAATATAATCCTGAATAACGTCGTTGAACTCATTATTTATTTTTCATCGGAAGTTTATGGACAAAAAAATATATATTTGATTAAGGTAAATGTTGAGGAGTAGAGTTAAAATGTCTCATTGGTTTCGTGCCCCATCATGCTCCAACATCATTATCTCTATTTTTATAATATAAATAATTAATCCAAACTTGTTAATATGATCTTCGTATTAAAATGTGATTGGATAACAAATTTTAGAATTTTTAGAATTTTTTACTAGAGGTACAAAATCACTATTTTTGAATGGTCCATAAATTTCTAAAAACAGTGATTTATATCTATCTTAAAAAATAACAAAAAAATTCAAAAAATATAAAATTTTGTATCCAAGGACATTTTAATATAAATATCATATTAACCAGTTCGGATCGACTACTTAAACTTTAAAAATAAAAATAACAATATCAAGACATGACGAGACATAAAACTAACGGAGCATTTTAAACCTACTGGATGTTGAGTTACACAATTTTTGACTCCATGGTATAGAAAAGGTAAATGAAATTGATAATCCACTTTATAAATTATGGAAGCTAGGAGATGGATGGTTGCATTGGAGTTTGAAAGGAATGTTTCATTTTAGTATTGAAAGCATTGTTGACACGTTTTGACCCTTTGTTGTTTTTGGATAAAGATTGCCGACTTAAATTTTCTTCTTATTTCACAATCTACTAATTTTTTTTTTTCAGATGCATGAAACGAATCACTATGCGCCAAAAAGAAACCTCAATAATTAAAAAACAGAGGTTGGATCAGTGCTTCTAACGCTATTAGTTCATAATTTAATTTTATGTAGAATTAATTTTGTCCCGGGCTTTCACTAGTATATCAAAATTCAAAAGTGTAAACTGTATAATTTTTTTTTTAATATTTGACACTTAATACAATACTTATACATAGTTAATACTTAAATATATCTATGATAAATAAGTCCGGAATGAAGAGTAAAACTAGAGTACTCTTAATTAATCTCATCAATTTTTTTTGTAAGTTTGATTCTGAAATTTATCATATTAGTTTCAAATGATGAATCTAAATCATTAAAAATAATTTTCTTTTCAAGTGATTTATTAATATGTAAAATTTATAAATTTATAAATTAGTTTACTATAAAATCAAATTAGTCAAAAAATAATAAAATTAAATACATTAACCCTTTGTTGGAGTCGATGCCACAAATTTGATGTGGCCAAACAAAAAAACTAGTCTGGTTAGAGTCCGACTCTGCTGCTTTTCCGAAAGAAAAGCAGGAAACTGCTTTTTCAGATCTAACCATTCAAATTTTTCTATTTGCGTATCTCGATAAAGAAACTTTTTCATGCACAAATCTCGACGAATTTGAATGGTTGGATCCGGAAAAGTAGCAGAGTCGGACTCGTCTGGTTATGGCATGGCACGGTATTCGAGTCATCCGTGATCTAGATCTTAATTAAATGATGAATTGTGAATAAACTAACTTATATTATATAAAAAAAAAATTGAATGTTATCAAACATAACAAACGGTGGCCACAACATGACCGGCATGACGTGACCATTCACGTGTCATGACAATCTCTCCGAATTTAGTCACCATACATCACACAAAAATCTAACTTAGTTACGACACATCACGAATTTACATACCAAGTGACTTGAAGATTTTCTTATCAGTATACCAAAAGGATGGATTGATTAAGACTGAGACAATAACAAGAACCTTTCCTTGTGCCAGGTGAAATCATGCCTTAAAACTGAGCTTTTAACTTTTAAAAAAGATTTACAAAAAAAGTGCATATTGCTTGTCTAAATTGGTAAAGAATGAAAGTGATGATTTGAAATGTAGTAAAGCCAACAGGATGGTAAATTTAATAATTGTAATTTTGTAGGAGAAAATATATAATTTTAGATTTTAGAAGTTAAATATAAAGTTTCTATATTTTAAAAACATAAACATGACAATGTAATTGCATTAAAATATAATTTTACAAGCAAAATTTAAAGATAAAGTAAACTTTTTTTTTTGTTAAAATAATAGTTTTATTAGTATTGTATAGTTCATCACGTAATTAAATTTACACATAAGATTTTTTTTTTTTTACCCGCAAACTGTTCTGTTATACAAGAGTTTTGGTTTTATTTTTAGTATAATTAAATCTTTAAAACTATATAATTTATTAAAATAAACTATTTAGCCTTTTATTAACTTAATTTTTAGGTATTTCCCATATATTTCTCTCCAAATATTAGAATCTTTTGAATCAATAAATTTTTTTCAATCTAAAAAAATAGTAAATATGTACTTAAAAGGTGCAAAACTTAGTTTCCATGCATATTTTAATATAGACATCATATTGAATGGTTTGAATCGATTATAAAATAAAATATAGACGTTGTGTAAAACATAACATAAATTTTATTAGCACAACTCATATATTTAATATATATGCATAACGTGAGTATGGGGTCCGTTTTTTTTTTGTATATACACACACACACACACGTTTGTTGGTTAGTTTATATATTGAGCAAAATTGGTTTTCCAATTTGGTGGCTATCACCTATGGAACGGACTCTGCTGCTTTTCTCTCAGAAAAGCAGCGTCCTCCTTTTTCCCATCCAACCACTCAAATTTGTTGAAATTTGTGCATAAAAAAAGTTACTTTATCGAGATACGCAAGTGAAAAATTTTGAATCGTTGGATTCGGAAAAAAAAGACGCTGCTTTTCTCCCACCCAGAAAAGCAGCAGAGTCGGACCCATCACCTATCAGCCAGGTGACGTAACAAAGGATGGAATATTATTTTTCGGTTAGCACTTATTTGGATAAGAATGGTTTAAACAAAAATATATTAAAAGGTTGAAGAACTAGTTGGTGCATGACGTGAAACCAACTAATGCAAATGCAATTTAATTAGATAATGAAATCAAGCCACCAAGACTGCGCCAATATCATGAGACAAGCATGCAATATACCACCTTATTTTAATTCAGTAATCATTACATATTTAGGTAATATTTGTTTGATGTATAAGTCGTAAAATAAGAGCTTTACTTTAGGTCACGATTAGATCCATCTAATAAGGTGTAATTCTAAAACTAGATCGACCTAACTTGTCCAATTTTTTTTATTGATATATTTTTTTTCACTTCAATTTTTTTTTTTATAAAAGGTACAAGATTGTCCCTTTTATTTTCATGAAATCAAGTTAACTTACAGCTGAAAAGAGAGTTGTAAAGCAGTGCTAAAGTAAGGATATAAAATCCTAACGCAAGCAAAACACAAAAGCTTGACATTTAAGAAACCACTAAAAAATAGTAATGGAAAACCAACAAGCTAAAACTTTCACTTCGAATTGAAACATTACTTTTTTTTTTTGGTTTGGTGGGGGGGGGGGGGGAATTAATTTCGAATTGGAACATATAAGAGAGGAAGAAATTATAATTCTTATTGGTATTAACTTAAAAGAATTTTTTCGAAAGAAAATCTCCTTGTTACTATGGTGTAGCGGATAATTTCGAATTGGAACAATATATACCACGCATAATTTGCGAATATTGTTACTAACTGTAGCGGATAAGAAATCACTTTTTTAAATTCTAACACAAAACTATGCACTGCCATTACCACAAGAGATCTAAAAGTCCATTTTTTAAGCCCAAGAACGCGTGTCGATCATTAATTGGGAGGATCAGCAGTGCTCAGCATGCGGCGGCCACGCGTACGACAAAAGTGGGTCCCACACGCTTTCTCTCTCCGGCACCCGCTGTTTAGTCGCAGCATTTTTGGGGGCCAAACAAATCCAAAAGTGACACGTTTGTCTCATTATGTAACCCTAACCCGTTAGAAAGTTGTCATTAGCGAGTTGGCCACAGAAGATCCGGATTAAAATTCAGGCAAAATTCAGAGGAGATTATATACAACAAAAAAAACTCGTATCCTCGTAGTTCGATCGTGACTCACACATGACTCGCTCGCTATCAGCTCGTTCGTTATTGGACCGAGCTGTTAACGAGCCAGTTCGCCACTAGCTCGGTTCAGAATTAACGAGTTCAAGCTAGGGCCTAGCTTGCTCGCCAGCTCGCGAGCTAGCTCAGTTAGACATCAATTTGTGCATTTTATACTGTCTAACTTGGTCTAGCTCAGTTCAACTCGATTCAAAAAGTTTGTAAAATTTATTTTCTTCTTAAAACAAGATACAGCCAAACCCAGCGAGCCAGCTCGAGCTAGCTTGTTACGATTTCAAACTGAAGTTTTAACTCGGATGTACTAGCCTCCTAGGTCCAGCTTGCTCGGCTGTAGCTCGATTCAGAATTAACAAACTGAGATAGGGCCTAGTTCGGACCGAGCCGGCTCGTTGCCACCCCTAGTGCAGAACGAGGGGTAAACATTTTAATAGAGCAATTTTGCCTTCACGCAGCGCACGGACTATAAAATCAAAACAGCGCTACATGAAGTAAAAAATATTCTGTTAAAATCTTTACTTAGAACGAGCCGAGTTGATTCAAATTAGGCAAAGCTTGCTTGTTTCAGAATAAGTCGAGTCCGAGTCCGGCTGAGTTTTATTTTAGTTGAGCCGAGTCAGTTCATTAGTGTTGTGGGCTGCACAAAGATTAAAATTTTGATGTTGTGAGTCATTCAAAGATTGCGAGTTCAAAAAATAAAAATTATATTTTTTACAACAAGCTTTATCCATAATAAGTACAAAGAGATATAGTAAAAGAGTTGGTAAATAACTTCATCTCCTTCTAACAACGAGTTGAGAAACAAATTGAATCAGAGTTGAACACTGTGATTGGAAACAAAATAAGTAAGAATTCAATTAGAATAGAATAGACGTGATTTTAAATTGAAATTTTAAGATCGGCTAAATTATTTTCTTAGAACGAATTCATTCTCTGTAATTTATAATTACTCTTAAAACTTCTTTCAATTTACAAATAATGCCATCAAACCTAGATTTTAGGGTTTAATTTTGTAAGAGAAAAGAACCTTATTCGATTTTTTTGACAGTGGACGGGAAGAAGAATGGAGGAGAAGAAGTAGAAACGCACTTCGTCGGAGCTCTTGACGCGAAGAAGAGAGATCAATTTCACCGGTGCAGTTGACGAAGGGAGAGAAGAACGGAGAGGGCAGATAGGTCTTCTCACCAGCGATCAACCAATTCTCGCCAAATACCTGCGTTTTGGCGAAGATTTCCTGACGCGATTTGGGGGTCGAAAAGTCACGTGGATTGAATTCTTCTCTCGCTTCTCCTTCGCTTCTGATCACGAGTGCGACATGGAATTCTAATTCTATTTCATGTTTGTCGCTCCCTTTCCCTTTCCGATCACAGTGGAAATGAACCAAGTTTTAACTGGCTAATAACGAATCGAGCCATAATCGAACACATTAATGTCGAACAAGTCGCGACTAATTTTTTTTTATCAGTCCTAATTCCAAATTACTGAACTTCCATTTTGTTCTATTTAAATCCTTCAATTGATATTTTCATCCAAAAAAGAGTTGTGATATTGTCAGCAAAAAAGAATATTTAAGTTGAGCAAAAGATGGTCTGCATCAATAAAAAATTCAAAAAATATTTTTGCATGTCGTTAACATTTATTTTTGAATAAAGTGAGGAGACCCACCAATTTCATCGAAATTATAATTTGTTCTTACAAAAGGTGGTATCAAGCATCTCATACCAGTTAGAAAAGCTAACAAACAACCAGAAAACCACTAAATTACAAAACATCAGAGCTTATTCCATCTATTCTTTCCATATCTAGCAAGATTTTGTTGTTAAAATATCAGCTAGATTCTCTTGTTTCAGTCCAAACCGAATTCGAATCCTCTGAGATATCTCATATTTTTGCGTCACTTTCTGAAAAACCTCAACCATTTAAATACGTTCTGCACGAATCTCAAAGCTCAAATAATACTGGTGATACGTCTTATCTCAGAGAGAGTAGGTTGTATGTCACGAAACTTCTGAGTTGGGTTCGTCATGCCTCGGGATGGCAGGCCGAGATGAGAATGAGTTTGACACTCGGGATGTTTTTGGAGATATTCGAACTCTGACCTATGCGATATCTCTCTTAGCAAAAATTTCAACCCTTGTTCAATGAGCCTTTTTGCCTTATATAAGCTCTCCCATAACCGCTATCCAAGCGGTTATGGGAGACTGGGTGGTTGTATTAACCATACCAGCGGTTATCCCGCGCGAAAACGGTGCAAGCCGATTTCGGACCAGGCCTGTATTCTCGAGGCTTTGAGGCCTTTTGTTGGGCCTGTCTTTGAGGGATTGATGGATCACGGGCTGGCCTCTCAAGGAGGTCCGAGTCCCAGTCTTTCATGAACCATGAAGAGGCGTTTTAAGGGTCTTGAGAACATGGTCCTATCAACTAGCCTTGCGCTATTCCCGAATGGGCACCGGGCACGTCGGTCATGCAAAATATGAGATATCTATACGCGCTCGTCCAAACTCGGGGTCTTAAGTACTCCTTGAGGAGAATTTTTCACTTATAGAAATTTTATAAAATAAGAGAGGAAAAGAAAAAGAGTATCTTGGTTTATTTATGCATAGAAGAATGAGTAGAATATTTTCCGATTCAAACTTTGGCTGGTAAAAATTTTACCGATCCAAATCTTTTTTTGTCGGTAGTCTCCTTTATGTGTTTCTTTGCAATATTTATCCTCCACTATTCTCTTTAATAAGTCTTTTTGAGTGCAATACCGATCCGTTACACAAGAAGTAATGAAAATATACCACAAAAGATTCTTAAGTATTTGCAAGTGGAAAATAAAATAAAAAGAAGATTGGAAAAAAAATCAAGGTATTCTTTCTCTTTTTCTTTCTTATTTTATAATATTTTCTATAAATAAACAAAAAAATTCTCCTTCTCAAGGGAGCTTTTCCTTTCATGCATGTCTGTATCTAAGAAAATTATTATCCTGTCTATCTGAGGTAAAGGATTTACATCAAAGGAAGGAATAAATGTCAACATCATAACATTGTTCCTATTATTTGAATAAAATGATTTACTTGAACCAAATTAAAAGGAATAGTGACTTATATGAAGGACAAATTAGGCCAGTGGTCAATTTATTAAGAAAGAAAAGTTTGGTGATCTCTAGGAAGAAATTTCCAGGACACGTGCAATGAATATTATTTGAGATAAGTGATAAAAAGATTAAAAACATCATAATCCCTTATTAATTGTAGTCAAGTACTATCAGTAAAGAAACCTTACTGATAGAAATGTAACAGCAAAAGTGTGAAGCTAATAGTATTAGCCTTAACTTTTCATGCATGTCAGTATCTGAGGAGATTATTATTTTGTCTTTCTGAGTCAAAAATATTTACATCAAAGGGAAGAAATAAATGTCAATATCATAACACTGTTACTATTATTTGAATACAATTAATGATTTACTTGAACAAAATTAAAAAGAATAGTGACATGTATATGAAGGACAAACTAGGCCAGTGGTCAATTTATTACGAAGGAAAAGTTTGGTGATCTCTGGAAAGAAATTTCCAAAACATGTGCGTACGATGGATATTATTTGAGGTAAGTGATAAAATATTAAAAACATCGTAATCTCTGATAGCAATATAATAGCAAAAGGATAAAGCTAATATGAATCTGGCTAATATGCTACGCGTAGCATAGAGGGCCTCCATGCTATGGCTCAATATTTTGAGTTTTCAAAATTCTAACGGTCGATCCGAACCGTTCAACATAATCTCCACATGAATATGTACTTGCAAGCCAAATTTTACATATTTTAGAATTTTTTTACTATTTTTTTAAATAGGTAGAAAATCACTTGATCTGAAAATTATGTATCATTTAGATCAAGTGATTTTCTACCTATCTAAAAAAATAGTAAAAAAATTCTAAAAAATGTAAAATTTGGCTTGCAAGTACATATTCATATGGAGATCAATTTGAACGGTTCGAATCGACCGTTAGGATTTTGAAAACTCAAATATTGAGCCGTAGCACGGAGGCCCTCTATGCTACGCGTAGCACCGTAGCCAACTCCAAGCTAATATTATAAGTCTCAAGCACAAAAAAAAGTATTGTTTCCACAAAAAGTCATTTGGTTACGCTGTTGACTGTTCGGTATACACGCTTATCATCGGAAAACAAACAATTTTCTTTTAGAAATTAAAAAAAATGTTTTTTTAGAAAACAGATTGATGGTTTTTTTTCTTCAAAAATATATAGGATCGAATCAAGAAATTCAGTTCAGGTGCGGGATGATTGGATAAATAGTTCAGTCACTCTTTGTCACACTGTTACACAAAAGATGACATACAAAATCTGAAAGGGTGACCGAATCATCACCCCTAGACAAAATTTTCAAAATCCAAACCCTCTCTTTTTCTTCTTCCTTCTTTCAAAATTCAGTCTAGTGAGAGTGACCAAATTAATAGTTCTATCATTCTTCATTTTTTTCTTAATCAGTGTTGCCAGTGATGTGCATGTATGACTAATGAGTGATCGAACTATTGATTTGGTCCACACATTTCGTGAACCAATGTTTCGATCCTTGTTATTTTTTGAGAAAAGAAAAATCACCGATTTGTTTCATTATTTAATTTCTAGAAAAAATTTGGAAAACAAAAGCCATAGTTCTATTTATTAACTATATATATATATATATATATATATATATATATATTTTTTTTAAATATATGAGTTGAGATTAAGCTATCCAACACATTTTAAACCCTCATGTATTAATATAGAAGATTTCGCACCCATGACCTCTCATATAAGAGCCATGCATCTTAGCTACTATTTATTAACTATATTTGTTTGCTTATACAGTGCTAAAGAGCTTTTGCAAGACACCTTCCAGATGCACTAATGACACATTGTTATTATGGAATATACTTCTTATTCAAAACATATATTAAGTGCCACAGAACTTTTCCACTATGATTTATCCGTCGACACCACTGATATGATATGAAACTTATCCAAAGGATCATATGTTCACTTCTTTTATTTTTAGAAAATAATAAAATAATTTGTCAGGAAACATATTGATTGATTTTTTATTCCTAGAATAGCAAGGAATGAACCATTTATTTGGTTGTGGCACAAGAACGCGTATCCTCTGTATTAATTCAAAAGGGAATTTTGTGAGTTAATGAATCTCAACTGTCTAATTTTAAATAGAGTCAATTCGGATCCTGCCTATAACATAAGAGGCCTTTTAATATTAGTGTGGATCTAATCCACACGAATCTTAAAACAGATCGGATGATCGAGATGCATTAACTCGAAAGATTCCCTTTTCAGTTAATGCAGAGAATACTAATTTGTGGCGCAATGGTCGGTCTATCAAGTTTCACAACTGCACACCATAGGCCGCACAAATCCGGCCCCTTCCCTTAAACTGAATCATTGGTTCGGTCTATCCATCCCTAGATCAAATATTTGTACATTGGATGTACCTAGAAGTCAATGTATTATTGTAAAAAAATAATGCGATGCTGATGTTTTGTACTACAGAGGTGGTGGAGTGACCGAATCAGTAGTTCAGTCCACCTCTATTTTCATATCTACTACGAATCCAATGGTGTGCAACCCTGAAACATTGATTCGGTCATCCTGTGTCTGGACCGAATCAATGGTTCAGCACTTGCTATTTTCGAAAAAAAAATCAATCTTTTTCTGACAAATCGATTTTTTATTTTCTAAAAATAAAAAGACTATTCATATGTTAGTCACATCTGTGTAGGTTTTTAATTGGGTTCCAACGCATTTTCCTGAAACTGTGTTTGGTTGAGTTGTTTACGTGTAGTGATATAATTAGGTTAAAAAGGGTTTTGTGATTTTGATGGTTTCTTTTCTTTTTTAAAGTTGGGAGGACAAATTCAACTGTGACACTATAAAAAATGATACAGATAAAAATTGTATAGCAGAAAACTTTCAAAGTTTCGACATAGGAATGGTCTTTTTTATTTACGTATTTATTTGTCAAATGCTTTCAAATTCATGTGATTTTCTCAACCACCCTCGTAAAAATATATTTTGTTCAATGAAATTTATTAGTAGGCGTTTAGGCAATTGCTTGATACCTCAAAAATAAAAATAAAATGGACATGTAATCCCACAACATATATGCAAATAAGAAACACAATAATTATTACCAGTTAGGTATCAATTCAAACTTTCAAACAAGTAACCAAGAAAGTATAGGTACCACCACCAGAAACAAACAAAAATGAAGAGAACAATAGAATGAACTGCTATAATTGATTTTACAAGCATACAACCATACAACAATGCTAGAGAGAGATCTAGAGACACAGAGAGAGAGAGAGAGAGAGAGAGAGAACTACACTTTCGGGCGATTGTCAGCAGTATACTCTAAATTAAACCTATAAAACTCTACACCAAATCTATCTAGCAAAAACAACAAGGCCATAAAAAATTATTAGTCTAACTCCTTGCGCTTCTTGCCTTTGTTTGACGGCTTGATGGCACTAGGAGCAGTGTCGGTTAACTCAGTGGCAGGATTATTTGATGCATGCTTGGTGTAGACAAGGCAGTCATCGAGAGTGTACAACCGAAGAGCAAGGGAAGTAATGGAAGGCGTCTTGGCCGCAGCAGTGAGAGATGACCAGTGCCACCATTGGGGTTTTATGTACTCTGTTTTTATCATGCCCTCTAGTAGAACGATTGCTTGAACCATCTAAGAACACATGTGAGCTTACGAAGTTAGTTAGCTAGTCATTTTAGATCAAGTAAGACTGCGCATTTGTACATAATAAATCTAGAGTGAGGCTACGGTACTTTGCATAGTGCATAATAGTCCGTACTATGAATCAATATCTCCATTTTCAAAGTCCAAACAATCGATTTAACTGTTCAAAATTATCTACATATGAAAATGTACTTGTAGGTCAAATTTTACATTTCTAGAATTTGTTTACTATTTTTTTAGATAGGTAGAAAATCACTTGATCTAAAGATTCTAGATCATTCAAAAGTAGTGCTTTCCTACCTATCTAAAAAAATAGTAAAAAAGATTCTAAAAAATGTAAAATATAGTTTGCAAGTACATTTTCATATGAAAACATGTTCAACGGTTCTGATCAACTATTTGAACTTTGAAAACGAAAATATTGATCAGTAGTATAGACCAATCTGCGCTATGCATAATACCATAGCCTCAATAATAAATCTAATACAAGTATGAAGGTGAGTGACTATTTGCATATATATGAATCTACTGTTACTAGAGTTTATTCCGGTAGCCTGTAAACACAAGAAGAGGAACATGGCACCATCTAATTATTTATCTAATAATATGTCAACTTCACCTGTATTTGCTTGTCTCGACAATACTAATCAAAACTACAATACTAATCAAAACGACAAACCAAGGTTCAGAATGGATCAAATAAGAAAAAATCCATTAAAAAGAGAGAGAGAGAAATAAATAATTAGATGGTGCCATGCACCTCAGCCAACAGGTGGGCCCAACCTGTTGAGGCCGACCTAACAGGCTAGTGCAAATGCTTCAGTCACTCGGCCAGATATTCTATTAGAAACATCCACAGGAATTCATATCGTCCTGAGTTACTGCAGAATGAATCCAGACCGTCCGATCCATATTGGCACATATATTAAAGGACCCCATGCATTAAAGGGGTGAGCTGGATTGGCCCAGATTCTGATCGGATGGTCGAGATTCTAAACAGAATATTTGAGTTAATGCAGAGGATATGGACTCCATCCGCACCTCGAAATAAAGCAAAAGAAAGGAAAAGGAGATACCTCATATATGGACTCAGCTGTCTTGACAAAAGCGCGCCATGCACATCTTTTTGCTGAGTCATACCTTGTCAGCCTTAGTGATTCGTCAGGGAGAGCGGCCTCCATGTCAAGCAAGTTCGTCTTGAGAAACCTGACAACTTGAGAATTTCTCCCCTTGACCGACCTGAGTGATGTCTCAGGAACTGTGCACCGGCTGTTATCAGCTGACCCCACAACCTGTAAGAATTTTTTGATAAGGAAAGGTCACCATATATTAGTTAACCCAAATTAATAAAAAACTAACTAACAAAGAAACAAAATAAATAAGTGAAAAAAAATTAGGATCTAATTGCTGCCAAACAGTACAGATCTGGACAACATAATTACCACTGATTTTTTTATCAGTAGCATAAATGAATATCAAAATTTCACTTTTACCATTGATTTCGGACGATTTCATTTCATAACACAACCACTAAATTATTCAGCTGTCGAATTCTGCAGTATCATCTTTAGAAGAACCATCTCATAACACAGATTTCAACCACTGAATAATTTAGCGGTTGTGGTATAAAATGAAATTGTCTGAAATCGATGGTATAGGTTAAATTCTTTTTTCCTTTTTTTTGCTATGAATAAAAAATTTGGTAATTACCAAGTACCAAACAGTACAAGTCTATAATTAAGATTTGTCAAGATTCAGTAATAAATAACGTTTTGTTACCTTTTCATTATCCGATGGTGATTCTCTTTTACCCACCGATTGCTCCTCAGTTGGAGTCAAAAGACTACTTTTCCCTGACGAGTGCGAACCGGGTTCAACCATACCACCAGCCACCGAATTTTCTTTTCTGTTAAGAAGTACCAGATTATCCGGGTCAAGATAATTGGCACGCTTATTGACAAAAGAAGGCACCCCGTTCGACCCGATTAACCCGATCTGTTGCACATCCTCCTTGATTGAATCTTTCACAATAAATCTCTTACAGATCTCTTCGAAATCAAAGGGGCATTTCAGTGTCATGTTGGCGCCGGTTCTATCATCCTTCTCTTTTGTGCTTTCATTAACAACATCAACCCCTGTTTTTGGTTTAATTTTTGGCGTGCATTTTCCATTTAAATGGGCATCTAATTCAGTTTGAACCAAAAAAGTTTTATGACATGAAAAACAATGATTCCGGGAAGTCCAGACAGGCTCCAAGCACTCGCATCTAAATAATTTCTCTTCACTCATTTTTCCCTTCTTTTTCGGCCTTTTTGGTAGTTCTTTTATTTCATCTTCAATAGTAGCACCGAATTGGCTCTCAAGTACCCCCAAGGCCCTAGTTTTCAACTGAGGAGAGAAAATTTTACCGTGAGGTAAAAATGGTTCGTCTGATGAAGAAGTTTTGTTAAAGACTAGCCTTTGCAAGGTTAAGATAGATTCTTTTAATTCTCTCTCCCTCGGGTCACTATCCTTTAACCAATTCACAAGTGCATGCACTTCTTCTTCGGATTCATATAAGACAAACAAAGGCGCTACCTCTGTTACTGACTCTGACTGGCCTCGAAGCACACTTCTGTTCAGAAAAGTTGATTTTTCACTCCTTTTCTCCTTTTTCGAAGGAGCAGTGCCATCTACTACCAACCAAGGTCGTTTACCAGGTCGGGTCGTAACCCAATACAAACGACCCAATGTGTCCCTGCCGAGAAATTCCCTTCTCAAGCAAACCCTTGAGAGCTGCAACTCCAAATTGACAATTGAATCTTGCAATATAGAAATTTCATTTTTTACAGTATCCATTTCATTGTCTATAGTTGATTTGTCTACGGAGTCTCCATTTGTTGCCCCCTCCCCTACTTCATTGTTGCTCTGATTAGCATCTCCGGCACAAACAGAAGTAATACATTCCTCGTTATTTGGCTCATTGTTGGGTCTAGAATCAGATTTTAAGGTCTTTATTGCAAGGATATCTTCTCTGACCTTTAGGTTTCTCAATTCAGAGCTCAAACTTTTCAATTTCTGTTGGAGGTCAATTGATTTCTCGATGCATTGGTCGACGTGCTCTCTCAAGAGGAAAGAGTTCAGGAGCTCATCACATAGGAACTTTAGGAGAAATATTCTCTGTGAATAGAATAATAAACTAGTGTGAGAAAACTAAACCTTTCAACGGAAGGTTTTATATGATGAAAATGCTGATCAAGTTGTACCAAGTAGTATAGTAAAAATTCCAGGATTTCTACCAACCAGACACAACATAATTACTTCCACCTCTTTCTCGTTTAACTTTGATTTTAGGTCAACGATTGTACAGACATGGACTTTAATTAAGGATTACAGATTAAGCTCCATCAAGAGAGGGAAGTAGTCAAGAATTAATTTAGAGCAAATCTCAAGTTACTTTGTGCAACCCTTCAAAGCAACAAAATTCACACATTGTTGCATATCTCCACAAAACTTCATAAATATCATGTATAGCTAAAAAGTTATAAGTAATATAATCCACGTCCCCTCCCAACCAGTTAAATTAAAAAAAAAAAAAACTTAAAACTTACCCTCCCTAATTATCTATACAAATAGAGAGTTAGTTCTGGTACTTCTAAAGAAACTAGGAGTATAGGGTATATCTGAAAGCTAAAAATAGAGTATAGGGTATATCCCATAGTTTATATTAAGTTGGGCATAATGCACTTGTCTTGCAAGGGTATATGCCTGGTGCTATCATGTTTTTAAGAAGCATACTTGATTCAGTTTCAATAAAAAAAATAATAATAAAAAAATGAATACAATAATAAAAGAGTATTTTGAAAGAGCTAACCTCATCCACACTCATCTCCCAATACTCTCTTTGTTCCATCGTAGACACAAGCCGACTCAAAGCCAACTTAAAAGAACTCTTGTCCTCGCTACCAAATACCTTTAACCTTCTTTTCTCAGTTGAACCATTGTCCTGTCTCTCCTTCCCTTTCCCCTTCCCTCTACTCCTGCAACAAGAGGGGCAGTACCAGTTTCCCTCTGGTATGCGGGCCAGAGGCGGGTTTAGACAGTACATATGGTATTCTGAATCACAAGTGTCACACAATAGTACACTCTTATCGTCCCTATCTACGCCACATACTTTACATAAACCATCATCCCATGGGGCTTTTGGAAGGTCATTTAGTACAGCTAATGCTTCTAGAAGCTCGTTCTCAAGACCTTTATGATATGTAGCGAGTTTCTGAACTAGGCTGAGTACCTGCACTCCTCGAAGAAAGAGTATGTGTTAGATTTAAGGGAACAATAAAGGGGGAGTTTTTCTGTGAAAAAGTTGGAAGTGAAAAAAGTGGAAGCTTACCTCATTCTTGTACAAGGATTCAAAGCGCTCGGACAGTTTCTCGACCTTTTCCAATTCACTAGAATTATCGGCATGTCCTGTGCGCAAATTCTGAAGAACCTGTATGAGACAGTACATGTAGAGATGTCAGATGCAGTAGTAAGTTTGAAATTCTATCATTTTTTATTCAGTAAAATCCTTTACAGTTCAAAGGCAGTTCACTGTCCAAGAGGAAGAGGGTATGCATTGAAGCATTACTCTAAAAAAGTTTAAAGGAATAAAAAAGAAAAATGTTGATTCATTACTAGTTTACTACATAAGCGTGGTAATTTATCAAATTCTATGCACACGAATGGCAGCAATATGGTACTGAATTTACTGAAATATGTAACATGTCAAACTCCATAGACCAACAGGATAACACGAGAAGAAAACAAATTACCTCTCGGACATCCTCCAGAAATGCCTCATGGGACCCACCGTAAGCTCCAGCAGCCAACCTCATATCAATAGTCCGGAAATCAAGGGGTCGAGAGAACATGGCAGGCAAACCAATGATGCCCTCAAATTCTTCCTCGTCAGAGTTCACTAGAGATGTACCCAAAAGGTTGCAAAAGTTTTTCTGCTTCTCAGTAACAGTTGTCAGGGCCTGACGCAACACAATACGGCATTTCTTTGTTATTGACTCAGGGATGGAAACAGAGTGGGTTTCTTTCTGAGGCTTCTTCTCTGGTGGCTTTTGGGGCGTGGTCCCACCAGACGCATCATTTAGCACACTTAAGGCGAGTTTCTGAGGGAAAAGGGTTAAACAAATTGCTCAATCAATTTTCTTAAAAAAAGCAAAAAATTAGCATGGATAAAAGTAAAATAGAACAAAGCAGAAAGATAAGCTCTGCAAGCATATGGAGACAACAGACAATGACATTATGTGTCTACTTTTGCAAAATCTAAAATTATCCGGTAAAACATTGAAAAAGATATATACAAATTACCCTAAAAATATGAAATATCGGAACCAACCAAGGCTCTCCTCCTTTTTTCTAATATGTCCAAACTACCCCTCTGTCCCTCAGCCCACATGAGGGGTAACTTAGGGCATTTTTCAAAAGCTAACTGCATTATATCCAATACTTCACATGTCTTGCAGGATAATAAAGACCTTTATATTTAACAATGATACCTGGGGACAATTTTAGTATTTAAAAAAGGAGATACCTTTGTGGGGCCAGAAGCATTCCCCTTGTACACTTCCTTGCTGATGGAATGTTCCAGGATCTTCTTAGCCCAATCAGGCGGGTTTCTCTCAAGGACTTCAAAGATGCACTTTCTGATTCTTGTCCCCACATTGGTCGGCAGCTTTCTCACATTCTCTAGAGGCTGGGCCCACTCTGGAATGGTATTAACATCAGCAATTGCTGCTGGCTCAGGAGAAACCACCACGTCAGAATCTTTATTTTCCATCAGAATAACTTTTGCTTCATTTGCATGATCTGTTATCTGTCTCTGTGCCTCTGAAAGAAGCTGAGAAATAACAGGTTGGTTAAATTTGATACTGGTACCCCACATTATGTACTGGTACACTACATCCTGAGGTACCCAACTGACAGAAAAATCTACTATTTCAGTCCTGGTTTAGCCTAGTTATCAGTATGATATAAGAACTTACCGGACCAATTATTTACAGATTATGCTCTTCGTTTTCTTCTTCTAATTTCAATTGTGTTCATTTCTTTGTACGGTACACCATTTCAATGGTTTAAGATACGTTTTATATGCAGTAGATACTAGGATTAGCTTACCAAAGCATCGGCATTAATGCCAGTAACACCGGATATTGCACCGAAGAGAACACCACCATCTCCTTGCAAAGCACGAAAGATCTTTACACCATCTGAGCACGACATCTCTGACATATCCACACAGCCACCGAGTTTTACAACTGCAAGAGCATATCTCCTGGCCAGCTCTGGCCACGTCAGCTCATTAAGGGTCAATATATCTACCTTCGGATCCTTGCTAGCAGAGCTCTCTACATCCTTTCTCCTCCCACGTCTCGGCCTTGATTCCCTTGCCTCAGCTGTGGGGTCCACAAAGACCACTGCTCGTGATATAACTTCATTAAGTAAGAGTTTAAGTAAGGAAGTGTGGATTGTGGCCAACCAGATACCACCACACTGTCCTAGGGAATTAGATGCTAGTTTGACCTGAGATGCCTCTCTAGTAGATGAGGTCTCGACTGGTACAAACATTGCCACGCCCTCTTTATTGCCACTTGGCTGTGAGGCTTGATCATGTGTACCGGATTGTACCACCTCGAGTTGATTTCTGGTGCCTCTGGGGGTTTCAGGCCAGGGATTGATTAGCTCTTCTTCGATATCCTCATATGAGGGGAATCCTTGTAGATCTAAAATATCTTTAAATCGGTACATGAACTCCCAAATCTGCAAAATTAAGAAGAATTATAAGTACATCAGAATTGCCATAATAGTTACAAAATCAAGTAAAAGAGACTATTTTAGAAAGGATTTGAATTTACTTAGTTAATTACTAGTTTTCTGTCAATAAATTACAGACATTTTACATGCATGAAACATAGCTCCTTAAGATCAGTACTGGCTAGCACGTAATGGATTGTTAATATATACATTGATTGATGTCATCACGAAATGACTATTTGGGGATACAAAAGTGCTGCTTGTTGAATTGGCGATTTTGGATTAATGGCCTTTTCAAAATCTAGGGTAATACCGGGCTTGGGGGATTTCATTTCAGGTTAAGTTAAATTTTGCTTGCTTTTGATTACTTTTAAGTTCTGGTCCGTTAAATTTAGATTGGGTGTACTTCAAAATTCAAGTTATTTGATTTTCAGTCCTTGGAATTAGCAAACTCTTTTACCAATTCTACCAGTACCTTTTAACAAGCAACAAAAGTTATTTAAATGAATCCAAAATGTGTTAAGCCAGTTAAAAAAGTACAAAATTAGTACCTGAAAGACATCTCCGGCCAACTTGGCGGGAAGTCTTTTACTAAAAGATTTCCCTCCTGGAGGCTTGTCATTCCTGTCAAGTTTTCTCGACGAGTAAAGCGCTTCAACCATCCCCTTCGCTCCATTTTTTGGTACTGCCACAAGATTCTCACTTGCAACAGTAAGTGCTTCCAAGAAGTTGCTTCTGTTTCCCAAGAAGTGATAACGTGTGCAATTGCCACAGGCTGGGAGAAGGTTTTCTATAACTTCTTGCACAAATTCGAAATTCAAACCAGCCCTGTCGCGATCTAACCATTCTCTAATTGCCAGACAGGACGACTCCAGTTTTTGCTCGTTCTGGATAATTTTCGGTATACCTAGAGGAGCACAGGCACAGCAAACCCTAGCTAAGTGACCCATATTCTCTGGGTTTTTCACACCATCACTCGCATGGTTGCAACAAAACTGCATAGAACCAGATTGCCGGTACAGTTCACAGCATGCATCGAGAATCGTGCTAACAACCTTGCCCCAAACCAAAGTTAAGCTTTCCCCTTGCACCAAAAACTCTCCGATTCGATCAATACGAGATGCTTCCTTCTCTGTAGGGGAAGTAAACAGATTGAGTTGCAAACCGGATGCCTCTTGTTCATTTCCCAAATTGCCCTGAAGGCATGCCGTAAGGTCCTCATCTAACTGACAAGGTTCCTCCAGCAGTACCATGATATCTTCCTCCCCATCAGGAGCAGTAGTAATACAACTCACTGCACTGTCGGTCTTGTCAGTGGTGAAATCAACAGCTTTTGCTGTGTTCGGAAAGAGGACTGTGGATGCATTAGGTAGAGGGAAAGAAGAGCATGGCATCCGCCTTACACTGAAAAGCGGGCCATTAATTCCCCCATCTAAGACTTCAAATTCAAAAAGGGAGCCAGTTACTCTGTCATGCCAGTACGAAGTAAACCCTACAGGGTATATCTCGCAGTTGGTGTGATAGGTCATGCGCAAATCAACCTCTCCCAAATTGATTAGGTAATAATCCTCAAATTGGATAGGAAACCCAGCCTGCTAAATCAAGAATCAAAAACAAGGTCAACAAATAGGAAAATAACACCCTGCTAAATTAAAAAAAAGAAGAAGAAACAAGATCAACCAATTCGCCAAAACGAACATAACACCCCTTATAGTATATTCATGACTTCAGATGAAGCAATTAAAGTTGCATGCGTTCCAATACAAGCCATGACTATTCGATCCTTTAAAAACAAATGCAAATTGAGGAAGAATAACTTCTTGAAGTCTTAGGTCAATTTGCAAAGCAATTATCCAGCCTCTCATTTACGTAATAACAATAATTTTGTTCTTTAGTTTTTATAACCTCTGATTTGATCTATAATTTTCCTTAAATTATTTCTCTATTAAACAGTAGATCTTGAAAACAGAGAAAATAGAAATTCATCTAGAGATCTAATAAAAAAATTCCAAAAATAAAACAGAAACTCACAGGGAAATCCATCTGGGTATATCGGCCGTTCTCTTCAACCAGATACCTCGGCAACCTTATCGGAGCCGTAGAATCAGCAAATCGCGGTTGCATCGCATCTAGATCCATAAATGGTTCCAAACCCAAGCCTCTGCTGCTGCTACTGGTACCACCACCCCTTAACATCTCTTGGTTTTGAGCAAAATAAGATGCTGCAAAGATGTTTGAGCGAACTCTTCTCTTTCGAACTGGTGCCGATCTATGAGGGACCAAACCTTCATTTATAGAATCGGCTTCGACGGGGAGATACATTGAACCAGGACCTGAATTGAATGCAGGCATGAAATGCCTTCCATCTGGAAATGTAACCGATAGACGTGTCAAAAATATGGTCATAAATGCTTACTTTTCTAGACTGCCGTTTCTTTTCGTGATTTTTCTAGAAATTTCACCTTTTTCGAAGAATCTTTATTTGAAACACCAAATTACTGAACTGTCTAATAATAATAATAATAAATTTTCAAATTAAGTAGCACCTACAAACTGGTAATACAAACAATACCATGAGGTAGTCCTTGAAAGTAGATGCTTCCTCTGCTTGTAGCCTCAGTAAGCATTCCTGGATTATTTATGGAAAAAGGTCGCAATGACGGAGCAAATCCACTCAAAGGAGATAAGTCGGAGGTGTTAGGTCTGCAAACAAAGGTAATCGGTTTCAAACTTAGTTAAAAATTGCATTATATATAGGTTGCTTATACAGCTCGTACTCTTGAAACTATTTACATTATTTATGAATCCCAGAATAATCCTGAAAATGTGCCCTAAGAAAGCTTCTCAATCATGCAAAGTACAATATCAAGGGCACATCATTATATTTTCAATAAATACATTGGGTTTGATACAATCAGCAGTTAGCCATTGAAGCTCCAAATAGAGAAGCCACGGATTCACATGCCATGAGAGACTGGTACTGTTGATTAGAAAACTAATACTCTTTATTATACACTGAAAATTTTCATAGAGATGGGTTTCTGAAAAGGTTTAATTCTTTTTTAGAAAATAACTTGCAACAGTAATAGGCAAAGCAAGCACCTTCTATGTCTCAACACAACTCACTTATAAATTGAAAAATACCTCTTGTATCTTGACAGAGTTCCAATCTGTTGTTGCTCACTTCCCTCGACCTCAGTCGGTGGTGGCGCATTCATATCAAGCATCGGATTAGCTCCTCCAGCCAGACTCCACTTCCTCGCCGGCACACCAGCAGACTGACACTCAGGGCAAACCCACTCATCAATCCTTTGGTGCCACATGGCAGGAGGCACAACACAACCAAGGTGGAACCCACGCTCACAGCCATCACACACCATTGTGGCGCCAGGCAACTCAGGCCGGGTACAGTACCCACAAGCTAAAGGAGGCATGCTGAACCCAGCTTCGCCAGGAAACTCAGCAGGGAGACCACGAGATGGAGTGACAACGCCATGGAACCGGCAGGCAAGCATGTATGCCTCATATGGAAGGAATTGCATCGGTTCAGAGGTGCCCGGTTGATCTGGTGTGGCTTCATGGTCAGAATTTGCGGTCGGATCGGAGGAAGGAGCAGGAACATCACACGGTGGCGTAGGAGGGTCTTCGTTGAGATCGATCGAGAGTTGCAAAGGTCGCTTAGGTTCTGGGTCGGAATCCATGGTGCATTCTAGTACTGTAGCATGTAGTAAGGAGTGAGGTGCTTAGGTTAGTGGATTTAGTGCGCTCAAGTTCCTGTCTCTCTCTTGCGAGAGAACGAGGGAAGGGAAATTCAGGGGAATACGGATTCTCTAAAGTAACTCAAATTTTGAGTTTAGATCTGGACCGTCTCGGGCGAATAAGGTTCGAGGTGAATGCACGGGACTCTTGTGAGAAAGAAGATCGGACGGTTCCAATGTAAACACAAAATTTGAGTTACCTTAGGTGATGTGAATTAGGGGTTAGTGCCATGGTCCGTGGAGAGATTGGGGTTTTGCGCCACCGCGAAGGAAATTTACCAAATGGCCCCTAAAAGGTAAAATTATAATTTCATAACTTTCCTTTTCTAATACAAAGGTTGTTTCCGGTCAAAATACAGTCAACTTTGATTTGAACCCATTAAATTCAAACTTTCCAAAATGATGTATTTTGCGAGTGGCGCTATGTATAAAATTTAAAATTTTTGTAACTTATGTACTATTAAATTAAGCCGTCAAATGTAAGAACTCTTAAATTTATTTTAATAAATTTATTTTTCATCATTTTTGACTATTTAACTTGGTACTACAATAATTCGAAGAGAATTATAAATTTTGCATGTAACGTATCACTTCATAAAGAAGATCTGTGCAAGTAATTTAGATTCGTTGTTTGAAACCTATCATGTGAATTTTGGAATTTGTGGCGAATACCATCGAATATCACAGTAGTTGGAATCATCTCATAGTACCATTTCAGTTCATATGAATGAATTTATACATGAATTTAGAAAATATATTTAATAATTCATTTAATTCGCATGTAAAACTTGACAAAAATTTAATTTATTTATTAAATTTGTATTTGAATCTTATGCAATTCATTAAAAATTTCATAATTAATGTTATTTTAATTATTAATATGATTTGAATTGTTTTAAAATTATAGGTTTCACGTTCATTTAAAAAAAATATTATAGTAAATCAACATCCAAATGAATGATCTGGAATTTATGCATCAAAATCTTTTTGGCAGACAAAAATTTAACCTTTCTTTTTATTTATCGATAGAATAAAAGTATGATGGGTATTATATAGTGTTGAACAATTTTTTTTTTTTTCATAAGTTGGCATAGAGGTGAAAAACAAATATTTCAAAATTTGAGTTCTAAATAATCTTGCGGTTTAATTAATGTAAATATATGTATTCACTATTCAGTAAATAAGACGTGCAACATGTTAATCTCTTGACCAATACATTTCAAGACCGTGTTCGGATTATATTCTAAGTTTGTTTTACTTCACGCTCATATTTTTTATATTTGAAAGTTAAAACAGCCGATCTGAATTGCTCAACATGATCTACATATTGAAATATGGTAGGAGACCAAATTTTACATTTTTTGAAAAAAAAAAAAATTAGTATTTTTTAAGAATTTTTTAAAATCACTGTTTTTTTATGGTCTAGATTCCATCCAAAAATAACAATCTTCTACCCGAGTCTAAATTATACAATCATATATATAGAGCAGAACTAGGGTGTTCTTAAGCTCACCAAGTCCCTTTGTGAGCTTAATTCAAAAACATATTGAATTGGCTTCAAACGATGCATCCAAACCGTTGAAACCGATATACTTCACGAGTGATGTGTTTATATGTCAAATTCATAAATTTTCGAACTAATTTAGTATAAAGTCAAGCGGTAAAAAAAAGAAGATAGTTTATAAGTTAATTTTAATGTGTTCATTTATATTAAATTAGTTCAAAAATTAAAAAATTTGACATATAAACTCATCACTCGTGAAGTCGGTTTCAACGGTTTGGATGCGTCGCTTGAAACTAATCCGATAAGTTTTTGAGTTGAGCTTACAAAGAGGCTTGGTGAGCTTAACAACACCCTAGTTCTACTCCATATATATGTTTGTGTTTAAACTAATTATACAATCATATTATATTCTGAAAAAAAATTCCACCTTATTTTTATTTTTTGGCTCAGCCTCTGACTATTAAGTTCAGAAAAATTCATAACGAGATAAATATAGGATCTAATCTAGGAGTGCAAACGGATCGGATACGTATCGGATAGTGGTAAAACCATATCCGTATCCGTTTTTATTTTTTGGATACGGATACGGATCGGATATTAGATGGATACGTAAATATTTTTATAATATATACATATATATATCGGATATCCGTAAATATATACATAAATATTTTTATAATATATATTAAACTATATGGTATATATCTACTATTCGGATACGGATAATTTAAAATTATATCCGTATCCGTATCCGTATCCGCATAGATATTCGGATATCAGAGATCCGTATCAAATTTTCGGATACGGATCCGGATATGATCGGATATTATCTGATCCGTTTGCACCTATTCTAATCAATGAAAAATTGAACGCAGAGTCTGAATCCTCTGAGGTAATGCACGATTTGAGTTTCAATCCAGATCGTTCAATTAGAATCCGTATCAATTGGGTTAATTTACGAGGTGGTTTAAAAGTCGTGACCGAATTCAAATTTAAAAAACGAGGTACCTTAGATGATATGAATTCAGTGAATGCATGCATTTAGCATGACAAATTTGGGAAGTACATCTCAAGTGTCGTCTCTCATTTATTTCGTTTGCCTCCTCATTTAACCATGATCCCAACAGAGAGAAATATGAGTAAAGTATTTTCAATTTTAAATATTTAAAACTTTTTGGTCCAATTTTCAAATTGAAACATTATATATGAAGAGCATTTATTTAACCGCTATATCAAAATGACTAAGCATCTTGAGCGTTTATTCCATGTCACTGAAAATAGAATTAATTACAAAATACACTAATCAGTTATTTAACGACATGTTTTCGACAACTTATTTAATAAAATACACAATATTTTAGATGAACTAAATTAATCCACATAAATATATCAAATTACTCATGTATATTTAATAGGTGATAACAACTAAATACAAATTTTTCAAAAATTTTTTTTTTTTTTATTTATTTGCATGAATCTTTTGACAAGTGATTTTATTTTCATTTCTTCACCATCTTTTTTTTTTTTAAATAATTAAAATCTTAACTTTTCTCGAGATAAAAGCGCGGATAGAAAATGTTAAGATTAACTACATACGGCAAACAAATCTATCTTATATATTAATTTTGGATGGCTAAGTGAAAAACATTGAAGCTGATAAATGTTAAGATTACACTGAAGGAATAACACACTGGATTGAAAAACATTTTTAAAGATAGTCCTCTGGTTTCTTTGTATTTGTTTCTTGGTTTGATTTTATTATGTGTTTGCAACAGTGTTGTAAATAACGGTATGCGCTCGTCGGACGAGTAAGGTACCGCCAAGCGATTAATCGGGAATAATCGAGAATAATCAGAAATAATTGGGAAAAATCGGGAAAAATCGGAATTAGTGACTTCAAATGATTGTCGAATTTTGGTTTATCTTGGGCCGGGTTTCAGGCGGGTCAATTTTGGTTTATCTTTATTTATTTTGGTTTATCCATTGATTGTATAATGTGATTTACTGTATTTTGCTTCGTATCATTTTAATGCATGGCATTGATAAATCATGACCAAATACCTTCTCAACACCAACTAACAACCTTTAAAATTTCTGCAGCACTGAGACCGGACACCAGTCTGGCGCACATATATCAATGGGTTGTAAATAACATTTTGTTCTTCAATAAAACGCTGTACAAAAAAACTGTGTTTGAGAGTATTATAGCATGCTATTACATTGCGGTTATTTCTCTTCCAAACACTATTGGCAGGCCAATATTAGATAATATTATCTAATATAGGACCAACAATATAGTACTTCTAGCTGTGTAGCATATTAGTTTTTGTTAACTGTTTATGTACTCTTCTCTCTATCACATAGTCCCGCAACAAAGCGAGGGACTCTTTTAGTATAATATAACTTTCATTATCGAAATTTTTTTAGTTACCGCTCTTAACTTTTCAAAATTCACACATTACTATTGTAAACTTCATATTTCAAATCTTACCACTTGTGCAATTCTTGTCTGCACACCAGTCTGGCGCACCACCCAATTTGGTTCGCAGACCAAGCTGGCGCACCAAATGTCCGTGGCTATATGGTCGAAATTTTCAGAATTTTTATTTACCCAGTTCAGTCTTCTCTCTCCAGAGCCAAAGAGCACAGAGCAAAACTTGTGATCATATAAATAGCAAGTCATAAGCAGGGTTATTAAAACCGGATCGGACCAGATGGTTCAACCGGAAAAAACTGGACCCAGGTTCTAAACCGGTTTGGTTCAATAAAAAGAATAAAGATCGCTTCTGCAATTAGACCGGTCAAACCCGGTTAAATTGAGTGGTTTTTCATAAAAATCGCTGCTAGTGAATCCGATTTTTAATAACTTGCGACCTTTTTTGTTTTTCTTGGGCTGCATCAACTTTTTAACTTTTAGCCTAATATTGTACTTGGGTGCAGTTTTTTAACTTTGCAGAACATTTTTCATGCCGACATTTTTAAAAATATCCACCGATCAGAATGAATTGCTAAACATGCCTACACCCATTCAAAAATTTTAAAAATGTCCAAACTGGTAATTTAATGACCGGTCCCGATTAAAAAGCCCGACCGGCCATTAAATGGTCGGCCCCCTAATTAATTATTATTATTAAAAAAAAAATTTAGGGACAAATAGCTAAAATGATGAAATATAACACTAAAAAATTGAATTTTTTTTCCTTTGTCAAATTACTTTTTTGATAGCATATTTATACTAAAATACGCTAAATCTCTTTGTCAAATTACTTTGTCAAATTATGTTAATTTGTGCTGATTGACACTAGATTACTTTAAATTATGTTAACTTTTTTTTAAGAGACAAATAGTTAAAATGCTGAAATATAACACTAAAAAATCGATTTTTTTTTTAAATATTTGCTAGATTTCATTTTTGATATATAATTAGCATATTTATACTAAAACACGCTAAATTACTTGAAATTATGTTAATTTATGCTGAATTACACTAAATTACGCTAAATTACAATAATTATGTAGAATTATGCTAGAATACACTAAATTACGCAAAATTACGTATGAATAGGGATGATATCTTCACTTAGAAGGCGAAAAACGATGATGAAACTTCAAACAGCCATAAAACGGCACTCGAGTGTCCGATTTCAGCAAATGACCATTTTTCAGAAAGCTTGTGAAAATACGCATGCGTTAAAATCTACAATGCTGGATTTCCAAATTCAGAATCGCCAAAAATAAAGGGAAGAGTCTCAAAACTTCAGTTGAAGATTGTGATTAAGATTTTCATTTCTATTGTTCAATCTGTTGGGTTTTGACGGTTCAAACCCATTGATTAAGTCTGTTGGGGTTTTGACTGTTCAAACTCATTTGTTTGCTTAAGATGCGGAAAGAACGTAAAACAAAAATTTTACTTCTAACTTAAGCTAAGGATTAAACGAGGTATGTCAGGAAACTTTCCAAGGCGGTCCACCTTCAGTATTCCTTTGGCATCAGAACCTTATTTAATCCTTTTACAGATCTACTCCATGATTGATTTCTAAAAATTAAATCTATTTAACAATTAAATAAATTAATATAACATTTATACCTTTTTCCAAATTCGAATTGGAATGCAGTCTGACTCAGATTCGTAGCACCAGAAATCTAGTGCCTCTATCAGTATCCACCAGGAACTACCAGAGAGTTGGTATTTCTTTTCGAAAAGTCGCGGTTTTCGGTAAATCACTATTCACCGAAAGTACGAAATTTTGACAAAACTCTATTCACAATAATAACTTTTATTATCGCAAGAATATATATATGGATTACGGGATTTTCTGCAAAACACTATTTGGGAGAAAATTAAAGTACGAAACGAATCAGATTCTGATTCGAACTTGGGTCGGATTAATCTGATTTTCTCTCCACCCCTCCACCCCTATTTATAGCCTTTTAGGGATGAATAGTAAGGAGGTGTGAATAGTAAGGAGGTTTCAAGGTGAAAAGACAAAAATGCCCTTGGTCAAGTTTGGTATTTACCAAAATGCCATTTAGCCAAAAAAAAAATATTAATTCATAATTAATATTCTAATCCATATAATATATATACAATTATTCTGAATAATTATATTTCTTGCGTTTGCGATTAAATTTATACGACGTGTCATACACGTTTATAAATTTAATTCGGTTTAAGCATGTCATCTCCGTGACATATATTTTATTCTTAATTATAACACTTTATAATTAATCATAAAATTTCTCTGATTACTTTCCTATTGGTGTGACCCGATAGGATCTGTGTTATGTTGACAATAAAATTAAAACTCATTTTAATTTTATAAATCATAAGAGGCATCTGGCAGAATACATTACGACTACCCAATTGACAAGGATGATTTTGTACATTGCAATATCATGATCCAGTAAACAATTTACTCGTGTTAATTCTTTTGTCTCATAGCTATCAGATCAGTTTCAAGGTAGGTGTGTGTCATCCTTGCAAACTTAATCTTTTCTTGATCTTGAACAGATTATCAAATATGTTTACTCTTGTAATCATATAGCATGCAGATAATCTTATTCTATCAAGGGGTCCAGTGATACTATAACTCGTATAGAGATACGAGGGACAATAGCACTTTTGGTAAACAATCTCTTCCTCCGCATAAGTTATGTATACCGAAGTGCTACCGTTATAGCTATTTTTTACGGATAGTGTTAGATAACAATCACACATACACATCTCTTATGTAGGAAAGATGAATACCTCATACTTTAAAAATTAACACTGAATGAAAGCATTAATGACACGTACACAATTCCATTTAATGTTTCATTCGGGGTATGTCAAATACCATGTTCCTCGAACATTTATCTATGTGATTAAAATGACATCTCCTGTCAGTGGTCTGTAAAACTTGACCATCTTTTAATATACATACTAACCTTGTAGCGGTTAATTAGTGTTCCTGCTAATTACCTTGGTTAGAGACTTTTAAGAATATATATCATCTATATTATGAAGTTTCACAATTTCATTCATTGACTCTAGTCACATAAATGAATGATTCATAAATACAATAATACTCAAGGCAACCAAATGATATATAAATAAACATTCAATTCATGAACAAAGCTTTATGATAAATTATCGTATTATTGACTTCTAGATTATTACAAACTAATACAATCTACGTAGCTCAGTAAATTAGTTATATAATGAACTTGTAGAATACAAATTTTTATTATTTTTGAAATTTTTTTACTATTTTTTTATGATTTATGAAAGATGGCATAAAATAGGCCCTATTCATACGTAATTAGCGTAATTTACCGTATTTTAGCATAATTCTACATAATTATTGTAATTTCAAGTAATTTAGTGTAATTCAGCATAAATTAATATAATTTCAAGTAATTTAGCGTATTTTAGTATAAATATGCTAATTATATATCAAAAAAGTAATCTAACAAATATTTAATTTATTTTTTATTTTTTAGTGTTATATTTCAGCATTTTAGCTATTTGTCTCTTAAAAAAATTAACATAATTTCAAGTAATTTAGTGTAAATCAGCATAAATTAACATAATTTGACAAAGTAATTTGACAAAGGAATTTAGCGTATTTTAGTATAAATATGCTATCAAAAAAGTAATTTGACAAAGGAAAAAAAATTCAATTTTTTAGTGTTATATTTCATCATTTTAGCTATTTGTCTCTAAAAAAAATTAATTAATTAGGGGGGCGGCCATTTAATGGCCAGTCGGGCTTTTTAATCGGGACCGGCCATTAAATGGCCAGTTTGGGCATTTTTAAAATTTCATGATGGGTGTAGGCATTTTTAGCGATTCATTCTGACCCGTGGGTATTTTTAAAAATGTTGGTTTTTCATGTAAACCCCATTTTCTCCTTCCTTTCCCCTCTCTTCTACTCCTCCCTATGCACTCCTATTCCTTGTTCACTTTTATTCCCCCTCTATTCCTCCTTTTGTCGTAGATTTATTTCAGTTAAATGTAAGCACTTTAAATAAGTCTCTATTTCCATCTTTAAAAAAAGTGGAACAAAAAAATTGCTGAATAATTAGCAAACAGTGACATAAATCGTCTTTAATCAGGGACAGAGCTAATAAATAAGATAAGACCAAGATAAAATTTTCAAAATATGTCATAATTGTATAATTATTTTAAACACAAATATGTACTTTTGCCAATTTTAAAAACAAAAACGCCAAGAACTATATTTGACAAAAAAAAACTTAAATAGAAGCACTTTCTTCTTATCGACTCCGCGATCATATGCCTATACAGAGTTTTGAGTATATGGTACTATGCATAGCACGGATTAGTCCGTACTACGGAGCTGTATTTTTATTTTGAAAATTCTAATGGTCAATCTGAACCGTTCACGTGATCCTCCCATGAATATGTACTTGCAGACTAAATTTTACATTTTTTCGAATTTTTTTACTATATTTTAAGGTGGGTAGAAAATCACTTGATATGAAAATTCTGGACCATCAAAAAACAGTGATTTTTTACCTATCTAAAAAAATAGTAAAAAAAATCTAAAAAATAGAGAATTTAGCCCACAAGTATATTCTCATATGGAAATCATGTTGAACGGTTCGGATTGACCGTTATAATTTTAAAAATGAAAATATTAATCCATAGTACGGATCAATCCGTGCTATGCTAGTACCATAGACTCACTCCAAAGTTTTTTATATCTCTATATATTACTTAATTATTTTTTTTGTGCGGTTAAATTTTCTTTATCACTGAATTTGACATGTACAAGATTTTCCAGTTTCACGAATTCAAAAAAGATAACTTGCTTCACCAATTCAGAAAAAAATTTGAATTATTAACAATTTACAAAACTTGGTAATAGAATGTTTTCTCAATTTGAATTCTTGAAATTGTTCCATCTGGACTTCCTTTTTTATAAAAAAATAATATCTGAATTCAGAATTTTTTCCAGAAAACAGACAGAATAAAATCCCATTTCTTCATTTGATTTATTTTATTTGCATGTATTAAAAGAAACACTTGGGTACAAATAAATAAATTTAGAAGTATAAAAACACCAGTTATATTAAAAAAATTTATGAATAAGTTTTGATACAAATCCCTGCATTTAATCATTTGTACAAAATGTACTATTTATGATTAAATCGCCCTGTCATAACATTAAATAAATGGTGCCTTATTTATTATATATCTGAAAATCAAAAATAAAAAAATAAAAAAATGGAAGTACAATTGCTCGTATGACAGGAAATCTAATATCTTGTTTGAAATTTAATAATATCATTTTTTAATATAATTTTTTCATTTTATAAATGAAAACCCCAAAATAAATAAATTGAAATGACGTATTTTATGTTATATATTTATAATTGCAAAAGATATAAGAAGATAATATAGTTACGGTACATAAGTGATTCTATATTTTTATTGAAAGCCAATTGAAAAAAGAATTTTTTTTTAAAAGTACAAAAGTATTTACGGGAAAAAATAATTATGGTGCATGAAATTGATATCTATATTACCGACATTTTTAATAATACCCTAAGTTAATTAGAGATTAATAAATTTGCCCACAGTTGCTCTGAAATTTTAAATATGCCCAAACCGGCCATTTAATGGCCGGTCCTGAATATATATATATATTTTTTTAGAGAAAAATAGCTAAAATACTGAAATCTAACACTAAAAAATCGAATTGTTTTGTTAAATATTTGTTAGATTACTTTTTTCGTAGCATATTTATACTAAAATACACTATGAATAGGATCGATTTTGTGCTAAAATATGCAAACTTACTTCAAATTATGTTAATTTATGGTGATTTACACTAAATTACTTGAAATTACAATAATTATGTAGAGTTATGCTAAAACGGTAAATTACGTATGAATAGGGCTGATTTTGTGCCATCTTTCATAAATCATAAAAAATAGTAAAAAAATTTCAAAAATAATAAAAATTGGTATTCTACAAGTTCATTATATAACTAATTTACTAAGCTACGTAGATTGAACAGTAAAAGTGAAAATCTCAATCGAAAACTTCAACTGAAGTTTTGAGGTCCTTCTCTTTGTTTTTTAGCGATTCTGAATTTGGTAATTCAACATCGTTGGCACGGATGCATGTGCATTTTCAGAAGCTTTCCGAAAAGTGGTTATTTGCTGAAATCAGACACTTGAGCGTTGTTTTATGGCCGTTTGAAGTTTCATCGTTGTTTTTCGCCTTTTCAGTGAAGATGTCACCCCTATTTATACGTAATTTAGCGTAGTTTAGCATAATTTTACATAATTATTGTAATTTCAAGTAATTAAGTGTAATTCAGCATAAATTAACATAATTTCAAGTAATTTAGCGTGTTTTAGTATAAATATGCTAATTATATATAAAAAATGTAATATAGCAAATATTTAAAAATAAATTTGATTTTTTAGTGTTATATTTCAACATTTTATCTATTTGTCTCTTAAAAAATAGTTAACATAATTTAAAGTAATATAGTGTCAATAAGCATAAATTAACATAATTTCAAGTAATTTAGCGTATTTTAGTATAAATATGTTATGAAAAAAGTAATCTAACAAATATTAAAAAAAAACAATTCGATTTTTTAGTGTTAGTTTTCAGTATTTTAGCTATTTTTCTCTAAAAAAAAAAAAAAAAAAAATTCAGGACCGGTCATTAAATGGCCGGTCAGAAATTTTAATCGGAACCGGCCATTTAATGGCCGGTTTGGACATATTTAAAATTTCGGAGCAACCGTGGGTAAATTTATTAATCTCTAATTAACTCAGAGTATTATTAAAAATGTCGGTCTATATTATGTATATATGATTTCTGATACAATCTATTAATTTGCTAAAATGGAAGGGTATATGAACAAACATTGATTCCTCGTAAGATATATTTAAATACTGGTTGCACCTGGAGCGAACCGCTTATTCTCAACCTTCTTTCACCGAAATATGGGACCCACAGACTAGAAGACGGAATCACGGTTTATGAACTCCAGGTGTAACCAAAATGTATTTCTTTATCTGGGCGACTTTTCTCGTTATTTCCGTCTTCCTCTTTAGTCCTTATCTCCAGCCGCAAATTTTGTTTTAATTTTTTTCTTTTTAAACTTCAAGCCCTAGATCCTTCCTTCTCTCCGGTGTCATCTCCGATTGAAGGTACTCTCTCTTTCTCTCTCTCTCACTGTCAATCAACGACTCTCTCTCTATGACCTCTCCCTCTAGGGTTTTTAGTGACCAGAAGCTTTGGTAAACCCCTTTATCAATTCCAAAGTAAAGAAGTGAACTTTAGAATTTTCAATGTGTACTGAGTAATTGTCTACTATTAGTATTTTTTATGCTTACACTGTTCTCTTCTCTGTAATTGCATGCTTCAGTTGGTTAATATTTGCTGCTTAAATTGAAGCTATCGGAACGGAATTTTAGTTCATTCCATTGAGCAAATAACCTCAGCCAGTCTGATAAAAATGCTGGGTTTTCCACTTGGACCGGTACTTCAATCTATGATGAGAATATGTTATGGTGGTTTGTTGGTTTCGGGTATTTATACTTGCAGATTGTACCAAATGCTTACCAGTATACCAATTTTATAGTAAACACTCAGATGTTAAACAATTTAAAAAACCTCTATAATAGCAGTAGTGACTAAGGGTTATCTATTTATCGTTGTTATTATTTTGTGGTGGTAGTAGCTTGTGCCAAGATGTCAAAAATACTGGCTATCTGCCAGATGGGCGGGGAGTTTATACAAAACAAAGACGGGACCTTAACCTACTCAGGCGGGGAGGCACATGCAGTGGACATAGAAAGAGATATGACTCTTGATGATCTACGAAATGAAATATCGGGGATGTTTAGTTGCAATATGGAGGCATATTCTATCAAGTATTTCCTCCCGAACAATAAGAAGACGCCTATTACTGTGTCTAATGATAAAGATCTCAAGCGCATGGTGGATTTTCATTCTAACTCAGATACCACCGACATCTTTGTTTTGAAGAAGGCCGAAAACAGGTATGTATTATTCTTTTTTGGGTCAATATAAGAATTAAATTTGAGATAGGATGCACCGGTATTGATTTGATTGTTTCTGATAAGTGGAATGCACAATTGATGTTATAATATTCAAAGAGTTAAACTGCATTTGCATTTTGATAGCTGTTTAATTTTTGTATATAAATGTGACATGATAACATCAATATGCCTTTTCTTGCTGAAAACACTGTTAAAAAGTTCTTTTTTTAAACTTAATATAACTGGATTTTCAGGGGTGGATCTACGTATAACTCAGGGGTGCTTAGTGACTGCCATGATTTCAAAAAATTTAATCATGCATATTGAAATTTAATTGAATATTCATTTTTCTTAAAGTTTTTATATAGTTTAGCCTCTCTCATGAAATGCTAAATGTGTGCTTGTAGCCTAGTGGTTAGAATTCCATTTAGTAGTTGTGGAGACTTGGGTTCAAATCCCAGTGACCACACATTTTGTATCTTCACATATTATGCATTTTATGTTTCAGCCCCCTATCTAAATTTTCTAGTTCTGCTCCTGTGGAGTTTTTACGTGCCCATTAATTCCCTGCTCTTTTCAGGATAATTAGGAGTGTGGTAGCCGACTCTGACACTACCACTGATGTTACCACTACAACGCTTGCCACTGTTGACGGCAGTTCCAAGAGACGGAGAGTATCTGCTGACTGGGCCAATCTAATCACTGGCGTGGGCCAAGTATTTGAAAGCCCAAAGGCATTTCGCGACACGCTCCATAAATATGCTGTGGCCAACAAATTCACATACAAATTTGTGAAGAACGATACAACTCGTGTCACAGCTGAGTGCACAGCCGAGGATTGCCCGTGGCGTATTCATGCGTCAAAGTCTCCAGCGAAGAAAGAGTTCATGATTAAGAAAATATCTGACGAACACACTTGTGGCAAGGAGATGAGGCGGGGCCACCGCCTTGCATCCCAACGCTGGGTTGCAAGTGTGATCAAGGAGAAGCTACGTGACTCCCCGAATTATAAGCCGAAAGATATCGCGAGTGATCTGGAAAAAGAGTACGGGCTGAGTCTCAATTACTCACAGGCAAGGAAAATGGAGATCTCTCTGTTTTCTTTTTGTTATCGAAGTTTTAGATCATGGGCCTAGTTTCCCCGAAATTGAACGGGATGCATTGGTAAGTCCCAGATAGATCTTGGGAGTCCACTAATGATCAGATGGCCCAAAAATGCCCCTCTCTCCAATGTATTCTGTACAACGGGGTAGGAGCTTAACTCTAGGTCATACACACTTAATAAAAAATTTAATTGTTGATAGTTTTATTTTGATGTTTGAGTTTTATAAGGGATACATTGGGATATAGGAGTGTATAGTTTTCCTGTTTTTATATGTTTTAGTGGGGTTTATTCCAAGGGTTCATATCTCTCTCTTATAAAAGAGAAGAAAATATATAAGGAAAAAGTGTCTAAACCAGAAGGTCCCTTCTCTACATCGATACTCTAACAAGATGCAGCGAGTTAACATTACTTGATAAAGGATAATATTTTGGAGCTGACCGCTTAGGTATCTTAATTTCTGGTGCCTGGAAGCTTCTGATATTGAACCTGATTGCTCAAATGGTAGGATTGTTTAGTGAAGTTGCAATAAATTTACTCAGATTTATGATATCCCTGTTGGAATTAAAATGGCCATTTAAAAATAAATTGCAATCTAGAAGCTAGCCTGTGGTCAGTAAATTGTACGGCTTTGCTTTTTTTTTTTCCCACTAAAATCAATGTTTGCATCCAGGCATGGCGCGGCAAGTTCATAGCAAAAAAGGAGCTCTACAACTCACTTGAAGAGGCGTCAGGCCAGCTTCCTTGGTTCATCAGCCGAATCAGCGAAACAAATCCAGGCAGTATTGCAACAATGGACTCACCTGAGGGGTCAAAATGTCGTTTCTTTGTAGCATTCCGTGCCTCGCTTGATGGTTTTGAGCATGGGTGCCGTCCCCTGCTATTTCTCGATGCTATAACTTCTAAATCCACCCGACACTGGCGAATGCTGGTTGCAACAGCAGTTGATGGAGAAGGGGAAATATTTCCTGTGGGATTCTCTGTGGTTGAGACTGATACACAGGATAACTGGCACTGGTTTCTTGAGCAGTTAAAATCGACTCTTACCTTGTCACGTCCCATCACTTTTGTTTGTAATGGACAAAACGGGTTATTGGATGAGATCACACTTGTCTTTGAAGAGTATGGGTATCCTGGGTATTGTGTTAATCAGTTGATCGAAGATTTTACTGCTCAGCTGGATGACGAGTGGACCCAAGAGGTGAAAAATAACATGGTTGATAATCTCCGACTCGCTATTTACGCTCTCAAAACGGAGGAATTCAACCAGTGCTTAGATAATATCAAAGAACAGTCTGAGGATGTTTATGAGTGGCTTATGGAGACCAAACCGGAGCGGTGGTCAGATGCGTATTTTAAGGGTTTGCGGTACGGGCAGTATTCGTCGAATGCAGTTGAGACGTTTACTGATTGGGTCTCAACCCGGTATGAGCTGTCAGTGGTACAGATGGTGGATATGGTACGGTGCAAGATCATGGAGATGATGTATACTCGAAGAGAGACGTCAAATGGATGGACTGAGCCACTTACGCCTTCGGCCAATCGTAAGGTGCAGGAGCGCATGAATCGGGCCCGCACTCTTGATGTCGTTTGCTCTGCAGGTATTTTTTCTATATTTTTCATGCTTTCATTTTCCAACAAAGGGTATATTCTGGATTCCATAAATGGAATATGAATCAAACATATGGAGAGAAAAAGGTTGCTTCTTTTACGTGGTGAACAGTGAACACGAGTGAGGCTACGGTACTATGCATAGCGCACTTTGCTCCGTACTATGGATCAATATCTTCATTTTCAAAGTTCAAATATTCAATCCGAACCATTCATCATGATCTTCATATGAAAATATTTGGTTGCCAAATTTTAAATTTTTTAGAAGTTTTTTTACTATTTTTTTAAATTGGTACAAAATCACTTGATAAAGATTCTGGACCATCCGAAAGTAGTGATTTTCTACCTATTAAAAAAAATAGTAAAAAAATTCTAAAAAAATGAAAAGTTTGACCTCCAAGCACGTTTCCAAATGGAGATCATGTTGAGTGATTTGGATTGACTGTTTGGACTTTGAAAATGGAAATATGCATCCATAGTATGGACCAAAGTGTGCTATGCATAGTACCATAGCTCACACACCTTTCCATATAGAAAATTGATGGGTTGCTCCTAAACGCATACATACAGGTGATGTATTTGAGGTTCGTGATGACTCTGTGAACAATGTGGTGAATGCGGAGACATGGGAGTGCAGCTGCCGTCGTTGGCAAGTTGACGGTCTCCCATGCATGCATGCTCTCGCTGTTTTTGAGCGGACCGATCGGTGCGTCTACGACTATTGCACAAAGTACTTCACTACTGAGTGTTACCGCCTCGCATATTCTTCCTCCATCAACCCTATCCCTGACGTGGGCCAGCCTATTGCATGCAACAATGAACTGATTAGCGCTTCTGTCACTCCCCCCTCGCGCACGCGCCGCATGGCAGGAAGGCCAAAGGAGAAGCCGGCAGATCCTAGGATTTCAATTAAACGGTCGAATCGGTGCAGCAAGTGTAAGGTATACGGGCACAACAAGGCGACTTGCAAGATGCCTGTTCAGATGGATATTTAATTAGGTAATGATGCTTATATTTCAGTGTTTGTTGTGTTAACTTCTCGTAGGGTTGTCTGGATTTTTAATGGAATGGTGATCGTTATTGTATGGTACGTAGTTGATAGATGTATTTTATTTAGTATGTGTTTTTCCATCCAAGTGTTTCTTTGCAATTGGTAGGTACTTCAGGTGCCATTTGTGCTCATGTTTGAATATAATTTGCGGAGCCACTTAGTCTAAAGAGATAGTGCTTCACCATTGATCGAATAACAACATTTTCTTTGAATTACCTTTGGATTTCATGACTGGTTAGATATGAGAGCAGTAGGAAGGGGATGTTTGTTTTTTGGGGTAAAGTTTTCACACATGAGAAATTTTCTTTCGGGCTTGTTTGAAGTCGATGACTGAATTTAATTGGGTTAATTTCACCGTTTTTTTCCCCTCAAATCTTCATGATTTTTTTAATTTTATTTTGGGGAGGATACTTTACAATGATTATTTTGATAATCTTAAAATGTACTCTAAAAAAATAAAACAAAGTTAGAAATACAAAGTAAATTTATATATATGTTATTACATACATAAATAATATAATAATAAACTTTTATGTAAATTAAATTTTGTTTCACAATGCATCTAGGAGGATTGATAATTTTAAACCATTGGAATTTTAAGTCACCTTGTGTACATTGAAATATACACAAATTTCATCATTTTCAATAAATATAATATGTGAATAATAAATCATGTGTATAATGTTAGATTTCAAATTTATATTTTATTTTTAAAGACTGTCAAATTGTCGAAATAAATAATTATCAAGTGATATATCTTTTTTTCTTTTTTTCCTTCTAAAAATCAAATTCAATATTTCTAACCTGCCATAATTCTTGCAGTTTTTCTTATTTGCAAATAAGGTTATAATCATGAATTTAACAATGGTTATCTTAAAAAACAATTTTGGTTAAACCTTGATTAAAATTACATGGACAAACTTGCTCCCCTTCACCGTATCTCCATGTTGGTTTTTTTTTTTTTTTTTTCCCTTATTCACCGTGAACTCCCTGTGGAATTAATAAAATATCTTTTAGAATTTCTATTCATAGTAACGTAACTGTTATATAAATATTTTTAATGCTAAAGATAATTTGCTAGAGTTGCTAAAATCTTTGTCACAAATCTCTCGACACGATATCCTCAACCTTTGATTATTAAAACATAAAAGAGTTATAATTATTCTTAAAAGTCGTAAAAAGACAACACCTGTAGAAGCAGACCCAACTGCAATTAGAATATTGTGAGAGTGTTTAATTGCAAAAACTGTTGTTTAATATGGTTTTTTTTTATTTCTTTATGTTAAAGCTTGTGAACATAGTAACAAATGAATAATTCGGGTTTGGTTCGGCAGGATAAAAAATTCGTGATTCGGGAATAATTCGGGTATAATTCGGAAATGATTCAGAATTACAATACGAGACCTCAGTGCATATTTAATTCATTACCGATGATTTATTATACGAGATACTGCTTGTATTTACCATAGAAGATCAATATAGTAAAAAATATACTAAAATGGAGAACTGTGCCTTTTGTTTAGGTTTCACGTGGGTGCTCCCAGCAGAATGGACACTGCGCGCGAGAAATGTAAATTTTTTTTCCGAACAAAACATGAGAAAAATGCGTATTATTTGTAAAATTCGTTAAATTCGCGTTTTATTCGTGTTTTATTCGGTCAAAGGTTCGGTCAACGAATAATACGTCATTCGGTTCAGAAACACTCTAAAAATAAATTATTCGCAAATTAAACGCAAATAAAACGCGAATATTGCCACTGTGCTTGTGAAGGACTCCGGAACACTTTCTATAACATGTTGACCAAAACAATGAGTATAACTTATCTGATGAAATTGAGCAGGAAGGTGTGCTTGATTATATCATCTTCATTACGTATGGTGATATTTGTAAAATTTGTTTTTTTTTTTGTTTAAATAGAAAAAAGCAATTGATTTGTTTCACTTCTTTCTAATAAAAATATAGATAGAGACATCCATTATTTTGAAACTTTTTAACATTGAAATTGTTTAAGGAAAAATAATTAAAATTAAAAATGAACACCACAATTTTACTAATAATTTTTATTACATGTAGTTACAATTTTTAAGACAAGTATGATGATGATACTATCATACAAAAGTTACATTGATATTTATTATTGTTAAAATTTAAATTTGAACAATTAACAATTTAAATTTTAAAATTATCTATTTATAATGCTTGAAAATTTGAGAGATAAGTGAAAACTCTTATCTTTATTTTCATTTCATTTTTTGCTTCATTTTCTTTTAGTTCTAATACATCGATTGGAATAAAAAATATTAATTAAATACTTAATTCTAAAAAGCGTACATGTTACATACACATTTTTCAAAAAATTCTTTTCCCACATTACACTTATATATGAAGAAAATAAATTCTTGTCCGAAACATAAAAGTGGATACAGATATGATTTTACCACTATCCGATCCGTTTGAACAACGGGTCCAGATCATTGTAGTGCAGAAGAAAACTAAATGGAACGTCAGTACATCAATAGTTTTGTACTAATTATACAAGTGATTAGTTTTTCCGAATTTGAAAAATCGGGGATAACAATCACCTTCAAAACAAGTAGAAGATAGCACTGTTAGTAGATGCCTGTTTTGGATACATATTGAAGACCATATCCATATATTTTTTATTTTTCGTATGGAGTACAGATCGGATATTAGGATATTAGTCAGATACGTATACAGATACGGATCGGATCGGATATTTATTAAAATAATATTAAAAAATATCAAAGTTTATAGTATTTATCTAATTTTAATGGTGAATAATAATATTTTTTCATAATATATATTAAAATATATGATATATATGTTAGTGTAATAATCTAGAAGTCAATCATAGAATAATTATATTCTATTTGTTTTGTTCATGAATTGGATGATTAATAAATATATCATTTTGTTCCTTGAGTTTTATCGAATTATGAATCATTTTGGGTTAAGGACTTGAAATTGTAGAACTCCATAATATAGATGATAAATACTCTTAATAGTCTCTAACCTTGGTAATTAGCATGAACACTAATTGACCGTTCAAAGGTTAGTGTGTGGATTAAATGATGGTTAAGTTTTACAAACCATAGACAAAGAGTTGTCATTTTAATTACACAGATACATGTTAGAGAACATGGTATTTGACAGATCCTAAATAAAACGTTAAATGGATTGTGTTCGTGTCATTAATGTTTTATTTAGTATTAAGTTCTAAAATATGAGGTATTCATCTTTCCTATAAAAGAAGCGTGTAATCGTGAGTGTTGTTCAACGCTATCCGTAAAATGTAGCTATACAGATGACATTTCAGTATGCATAATTTGTGCGAAGGGGAGATGTTCACCAAGACTACTATTGTCCCTCGTATTTAATACGGGTAATGGTATCATTAGGCCTCTTGATGAAGTAGGATTATTAGTGCGCGATATGATTAAAGAGTTAATCATATTTGATAACCTACTTAAGATCGAGAAAAAATAAGTTTGCAAGGATGATACAAATCTACCTTGAAACTATTCTGATACCATGTGACAAAAGAATAAACACGAGTAAATTATTTACTGGATCGTGATATTGTACTGTACAAAATTATTTATGTAAATTGGGTAGTTATAATCCATTATGTCAGATGCCGCTTATGATTTGTAGAATTAAAAGGAGTTTTAATTCTATTGCCAACATAACACAGATTCTATCGGGTCACACCAATAGTAACGTAATTAGATAATTTTATGATTAATTATAAAGTGTTATAATTAATAATAAAAATAAATATCATAGAGATGACAAGCTTAAACCAGATTAAATTTATAACGTGTATGACACGTCGTATAAATTTATCGCAACAACATACGTAAGAAATATAATTATTCAGAATAAGTATATAGACAATTAATGGATTAAAAATATTAATTATGAATTAATATTTTGGGCCAAAAGTCCATTTTAATTTGGGCCTAAATTAAATTTAGAATTTAATTCAAAAACCCAAATTTAATCAAATGCAAATTGGGCTTATAGTTCGAATGGCATTTTCGTAAATGACATTTTGGTAAATATCAAAATCGACCTTGAGAGGGGCATTTTGGTAATTTCCAAAACCGACTTTAAAATCCTATAAAAAGGGGTGAGGGGTGAAAGAAAAATTAATCCGATTCGATGCGAACATCATTTCCTCTCAAATAGTGTTTTGCAGAAAATAGCGTAATCGACATATATTCTTATGAGAAGAGTTGTTTTTGTGAATAGTGTTTTTGCATAAAATGGCGTATTTGCGGTGAATAGTGTATTTATGGTGAATAGTGTTTTTTCGAATACTGCTGGTACAGTATTTCTGGCAAAAAAAATACCAGCTCTCTGGTTATTCCTGGTGGATACTGATAGAGGCATCAGACGTCTGGTGCTCTGAATCAGAGTTAGACTTCACTTCTAATTCGAATTTGGAATAAGGTACAAATGTTGTTTTAATTTATTTAAATGTTAAATAAATTTAAGTTTAGAAATCAATCAGGAAGTAGATTCTCAGCTTTTGGTAGAAGTAAAATTTTTGATTTTACGTTCTTTACGCACCATAAGCCTAAACAAAATTTAGCGGTAAATTCCTAACAAGAATTTACTGAGTCAATTCCCTAACAATATATCTACTATTCGGATACGATAATTAAAACATAAATTATATCAATATTCATATCCACGTGAATATTCAGATATCAAATATTCATATCTAATTTTTTTTTAGGAGGGTTCCAATGCCTCATCTCCTCATACCTCATCCATACCTCATGTTATATATCTCCATTTTCAAAGTCTAAACTATCGATCCGACCGTTCAACATGATATTCATACTAAAATATGATTGGGGATGGAATTTTATAATTTTTGCAATTTTTTTACTATTTTTTAAGATAGGTACAAAATCACTGTTTTTTGAATGGTCCAGATACAGTGATTTTGTACCTATCTTAAAAAATAGTAAAAAAATTGCAAAAATTATAAAATTTCATCCCCAAGCATATTTTAGTATGAATATCATGTTGAACGGTCGGATCGATAGTTTAGACTTTGAAAATAGAGATATATAACATGAGGTATGGATGAGATATGAGGAAATGAGGCATTGAACCCTATTCTTTTTTGAATACGAAACGAATAAGGATCGGATATTATCAATACCGCAACTAAGGAGGAAGGCGTAAATAACGAGAAAAGTCGCCCAGAAAAAGAAATATTTTTTGGTTACGCCTGGAGTTTATAAGCCGTGCGCCCACCTTTTAGTTTGTGTGTTCGTGAATTGAGATTACTTGAGTGGGACCCATATTCAGTGAATGAAGGTTGAGAATAAGCGGTTCGTTCCAGGTGCAACCAGTATTTAAATATATCTTGCAATGAACTAAATGAATTAATGTCTGCTCATACGCTGACATTTTTATTTATACCCAAAGTTAATTACAGATTAATAAAAATACCAGACCCGCCAACTTTTATTAAAAATACTCAAACTGGCCATTAAATGGCCGGTACCTTTTTTAATTTTTTTTTAGAGACAAATAGCTAAAATGCTGAAATATAACATTAAAAAATTGAATTACTTTTTTAAATATTTGTTAGATTACTTTTTTGATAGCATATAAAATACGCTAAATTACTTGAAATTATGTTAATTTATGCTGATTTACACTAGATTACGTTAAATTACAATAATTATGTAGAATTATATTAAAATACGGTAAATTGTGCTAAATTACATATGAATAGGGTCGATTTTGTGTCATCTTTCATAAATCATAAAAAATAGTATAAAAATTCAAAAAATAATAAAAATTTGTATTCTACAGCTGGTTACGGACTGTAACCACAAAGGCCAAGAAAACTGATTTGGATACAGCTGTAGCGGTTATTCCCCAAAGGGCGCCTCTGGTTACGGACCGTATTGGCTGATACGGTCCGTATCCACACCACGTCGCTGAGGGGTTTAATGCGTATCACGCCATCTCCTGGTTTGTATCCGGCTAGGTCCATATAAACCAGTAGGACCGTAATAAAGACTTAATCGATGAGCGTCGCTTCTCCGATTGATCTGATTCTTGCTCCATTTGATGTGAAATAGTCTCAAAACATGTTTTCTGCAATAAAATATAAGGAAGGGTGACAGTAGCCTTTTTATCTAATTAATTAAACATAAGTGTGAGATAATATGCAAAACCTAAGCCAAAACTCTACGTAATTGATCATCATTTTGACTCTGATCAAATATGCTAAGATATGCTAAAATATGCTACAACATGCTAAGATAGTCCAATTGCGGTTAAAATAACCTAAAATATGCTAAAATAGGCTAAAACATGCCAAAATGTGCTTAATTATGGTAAAATATGCTAAAATAGGCCAAGTGCGATTAAAATAACCTAAAATAGGCTAATTTCGGTTAAATATGTTCAAACGGTATAATTATCCTAATTATGCTAAATTGCCTAAATTATGCTTAATTATCCTAATTATGGTAAAACATGCTAAAATACGCTGAAATATGGTCACTCATGCTAATTATACTAAATAACAATAAATTACCCTAAATCAAAAACCGTAAACCCTAAATTTGACTAATTACTCTAATTACAACTAATTATTCTAATTTTGGTACATTACTAACAAATCCTAACATTTTATAACCATTTTGCACTAAAAAATAATTTCTAAAAATTAGAGGGACTTACTTGCAAATCTGAGAAGAGAAAGAAAAATTTGGGAGAAATGACTCAACTGAGGAGAGATAGTGTAAAATTTGATAAAATAAATTGTGAGAAATTCGACCAACAGTCCACAGATATATATAACAAGGGTACCGATAAGAAAATGACCGGTAGTCTATTTAAATATGATACCGGCCATTTTCTAGCCGGTACCTTATTTAAATGAGAACCGGCCATTTTCTGGCCAGTATGGACATTTTTATTAATTTCTAACAAATCTGAGCATTTTTATTAATTTCTAATTAACTTTGGATATTAGTGGCTAATAAGATGGTCAAAATAAAAAAAATGTTTATAATCCTGTCAAATTCATTTGGCTCTTAAACCTTCTTAAACCCAACCGTGCGCTTGTATCGGGTCGAAATTCTCTCCGATCAAAACCAACAATGGGGGAGAAAAAACTCGAGGCGCGAGTTAGGGTTCAATTGGTGTTCGCCGACCACCATCTTCTGACTAAAGAACAGAGATCGGAGGGATTCCACCGGAGCTGGGCGACTATCCATCCCGAGCTCGCCACCGTCGCCGACTTCGCTCGTTATATCAGCAACCACTTTGGCCTTCGCTGCAGTTCCATCCATGACCTTGTTCTCTTGGTGAGTTTAACTTGTAAACCCCTTTCGGTGAGTTTTAACGATCCTTCAGGGTTTCACAAAACACAGTACAATGTTGTTTGAGTGAGGCTATGATACTATGCATAGCGCGCAATGGTCCGTGCTTTGGATCAATATCTACTCTTTCAGTCTAAACAATCGATCTGAACCATTCTACATGAATTTTCATATAAAAATGTACATGCATATTAAATTTAAAAAAAAATGCAAAATATAATCTGCATGTACATTTTCATATGGATATCATGTTGAACGGTTCAAATCGACTGCTTGAACTCTGCAAACAAAGATATTGATCCAAAGTACAAACCAATGTGCGCCATGCATAGTACCATAGTCTCACTCATGTTGTTTTATATTCAGAAGTCAGATATTAACAAGTGTGCCTGTTTAGGGTTTAGGACTTCAGGGTTTAGTGACCAACTTATTATTGTTTTTTTTATTAAATGTATAAATTTTGGATTTGAAGGAATAATAAAAGTTTACTCTTTGAGGTTTTAACATGTCTATCTTCTAATGCAGATGGATGGATATCCCTTACCACCATTTGAATCGACCTCGCTATTCAGTGACAATGATATAATAAGGTACTACTGACTATCTAGGTACTCTTAGGTGCAAAGATAAAAATTATAAAATTATGCACTAAGCTACTTTGACATTTTTTTTAGTGTTAGTCAGAAAATTGGCAAGGGTAAGAAAAAAGCTGTTGCTATCCCTGACGAGGAACGTCAAATTGAAGGGAACAAGGTTATTGAAAAGCAAACTGTCTTGTCCAACAATGGCATTTTGTTAATTGAAAATGGAGAGAATGCAAGTCAAAAGAAAAAGAGCAACAAGAAAAAGAAGAAGAAAAGGGCATTAACTGAGGTGATCAGCACTGAGAGAGAGCATAAGGAAATGGAAAGCCCTGAGGAATCAAAGTAATGTTTCTTTTGTTTGAATTGTCATAGATGCCTCAACTGATTTCTCAGTTGAGGGTATTAATCTGTGAAATTGTGTAGGAAAGTTGTTTACTTGTATTTCACATAGGAAAAAGAAGTTGAAGCTGGCTGCTAATGAAATGCCTGTTACCATAGAAGCTTCATGTCAAAATCATACTATTAATCAAGAGACAAATGTTCCAGTTACAGCATCTGAGAGGTATGCTTTCAAATTTAACTTGTCTGATTTCTTAATTCTAATATTTGTGCTTCTATGTCCATTCTGTCAGTGGGTATGTCTCATTTTTGCTTTATTAAGCAAAATTTTTGGGTTTTTTGCTTTAGGGAAATTGGGCTGTGACAGGCGTGGCTAGCCAACATAAAATACAACCTTTTTATGGAAATGAAACCCTCACTCCGGTTGGGTTTCATTTCTAGCCTACCCCAACTTGTTTGGGACAAAAGGCTTTGTTGTTGTTGTTGTTTGCTTTAGTGAAATTAACATCACTTTATGAAAAACACATAAAAAATAAAATATTGTATCCATTTCCTCAAAAATGAAGTTTGTCTAATGGTTAATAATTAAACAGTAAAGACAAAGAAAACCTCCTAGGGTTGATTCTGAGCTGGTCCGGTATCAGATTATACCAGATAATTGAGCTAAAGTTGTTGGTATTTTTTTTGTCTCTAGGAACAAAGAAGTTAACTGCACCAGCCAAAACACTTATTCTGAACATCGGGGTGGTCAAGAGGTCTCCTATTTATTCTTTTCGTTTATTCTATTTGAATGTTAATGTGATCAAATCATATATCTATCTTTTAAGCCGATCCAATGCTCTTCCTGCAAGGGTAATTTGTGTTTTTTATTTTTATTTTTCTTTTTCTTTGGGGGGTGGGGTAAGTATAAGTTGATTTTGAAATTGTTTTTTATCATTTTGTTATCTTTAATTTCCTTTTCTGGTTCAAGAAGAAGGTACATCTGACTAATTCTGTGAAATACCACTAGATGACGAAGGATTCTCATGGAGCTATTCAAGGAAATGGCACTGGTAAAAGACTCTGCCTTTGACTCTAAACTGTTGATATTAAATTTTTGTAGTTTTTATCTACATAGGAAAACAAATGATTCGTTTTTCCTTATTAGAGATAGATATCCTGAAAAGATTAGCGCAACTTTATGAACTGAACTGATTGATTATTTCAGGCGCTGGACTGAGTACTGGTCAGGAAAACGGGCCTAGGGTATGTAAAAATGCTGTATTTATCTGTTTAATAATTTTCATATTTTTGTTGTTCATATGACTATTGCTTTTTTTCCAAAATGCATTGATGTTTCACATAACTTTTAAGATTGGAGAGATAAGCTCAAGAAAGCAACCCTCAAATATGATTTCATGGTTGTGCTTTAGAACATGAATCTTATAAAACCTTTTAAGATTTCTTGTTTATTTATTTTAATAAACCCTTACAGACTGATAAAACAACTGCTGGAAGTTCCCCATGGAGGCCCAGGAGCAACTTAGATGGCCCAAATGCACCAAGTCCAAGTAACATGCAAAAGTCATGGATCCAATCTGATGGCCAAAAAGAAAAAAATTCACAAGTCGAAATTAGTAATAGTGTGTCAACTGATGAAGAGGAAGAATCTGATGACGAAGATGATATAGACTTTGATAGCTTTTACCCCTTGACATGCCTACCAACGGTTTACTTCCCCTCTTAATTTTATTGAATTTTAGTATCTCAAATGAGGAACTTGTAGTGCACTCCTCGGGACTATTACTTTAATCTATAGAGTTAGAGTAGGGTTAAAATGCCCCATTGTTTTCGTGCCCCAATCATGCCTCACATCCTTTACTCTGTTTTCGAACTCCAAACAGTTGATCCGACCCGCTCAACTTGATCTCGAAATTAAAATGTGTCTGGAGACCAAATTTTATATTTTTTGGAAATTTTTTACTATTTTTTTAGATAGCTTCAAAATCACTGTTTTTGGATGGTCATAATCTTCTGAAAAACAGTGATTTTACATGAGTTTAGTGGTTGTTATGATGCTTAGGAGGGGATTCAGAATCCATCATAGTTAGAGATAATTTTTTTATGATTTTGTTTTTTTTTTTGCCTTTTTGGTGATTATGTTGTTAATAATGCATTTCAGGAAGGTGATATAATCGCTTATCGCCTTGTGGAGACCTCTGGTCGACCTGAGCTCTCTTTTTTTAGAGTATGACTGCATATTTATCGTTTCTAGCTCATTGACTTTTTTTTTATTACTCTAGGAAAAGACTCGTTGATTTTGTTGTTTAAGTCCTACTTCCCTTTTATTTTTTGCTAATCTGAAAATTTTCTTACTGTTTCAACCTTTTTTTTCAGGTTGGGAAAGTAATAAAATTTGATCCCATAACAATGCGAATCTTACTAGGCCCTGTTTCTCAGTATCCAATATTTCCGGATGGTGAAATATCTGAATCCCAGAAATCTCTGTACAAAGAAGATGGCACCTTAGAGGTACATTAAATTAATTTCAGATATTTTGAACTGTTTTTATTTTCCTTTTTACAAGTTGGCTCATATCTGATGAGACAAACTGTTATTTGTTAAAAATGAAACCGTGCTAAATAAATGACAGAAAACTTATCCAAAAGGCCACAATCAAGAAAAGTAAAAAGAGGGAGCATAACGAAAATGAATTTGTTACTCCATTGGTATATATTTAACATATACAGTTAATTTTTTGCAGATTGACTTTGGATCCCTTGTGGACCTACGTTTAGTTGAGGAGAGTGAATCTGGAAAGGGTTATGGCAAATCTGAAGTTGCCACTTGGGGAAATGAAACTGGTTCTCATTCAGGTAAATCCTTTTATCAAGCTAACCCAGGTTATCATATTACATGTTATGGGTTAGAATTAGCACGAGGTATGGGGAGACCAAACTGCTGTTCAATCCGAATTACTGGTTGATCTCATTTTTCTCAACTTGTTACATGTTTCCTTTTTGGTGAGATTTGGAGGGGGGTTTGGTGATGTTTGATTTATGATCTAATTCAGTGAAGTATTCTTGGTCAAATGTTATATCAAATGTAGATTTACAATTTTCCAATATTTCAATATTTTTTTACCTGGTTCTTTATGAAACTCAGCTTGGAAGACAACTGGAACTTGTAATGCAAACGAAGAAACAAAAACTAATTGGGGCACATGGGCACCTAGTACAAGCAGAGATGGTGCATCATGGCGAGGCAGGGGGCAAAGAGGAAGTAGACTTCAGTCATGCAGCGGTTCTAGAGGAAGGAATGGTATTCAAATCTTAAAGAGTGAGGCTATGGTACTATGCATAGCACTGCTCGGTCTGTACTATGGATCAATATCTTTATTTTCAAAGTTCAAATAATCAATATGAACCGTTCAACATAATCTCCATATGAAAATGTACTTGTAGACTAAAGTTTACAGTTTTTTAGATTTTTTTACTATTTGTTTAGATAGGTAGAAATCACACTTTTGAATGGTCTAGAATTTTTAGATCAAGTGATTTTCTACCTATCTAGTAAAAAAAAGTAAAAAATGTAAAATTTGATCTAAAACTACATTTTCTTATTGAGATCATGAATGGTTAAGATCGACTGTTTGGACTTTGAAAACGAGATATTGATCCATAGTACGGACCAATCCGTACTATGCATAGTACCATAGCCTCACTCAATCCTAAAAGTTTCTTGTGATTCTGTAATAATCATGTTCTAAAGGTAGCCATCCTGATAATAGTAATCATGTACGGTACAAAATGTATGATTTCTCTGCTCATACTTCATGCACTTGTACTACTGTTATGTCATGGCTTAAAACAATTTTCTCCCTTTTCTATTGAAAATCTCAAACACCAAATTTCCCTGGGAAGCAGGATCGTCTTCGTAAAAGCATGTTGAACAACCCAATTGTTTTACACAGAAGTTGGTCATTAAGCTGACAAAGGCTGTAATAACTCATCTTTACCAGGAGGAATACGCAAAAATGTGAATTCAGCTTGGCAGGCAGGTGGGCCTTCCAATGCAAATGAAGCAACAAATTATTGTCAGGCTCCGTGGAGAATGAATAACAGTAGATACGATACATCCAATCCTCGCAGGGGGCAAAATGGAAACCGATTTGGTGCACGTGGCAGCTTTTCCAGAGGAATGAATGATAGAGCTGGTTAGTGTATCCAATAATAAATTTACTTTGCAATGGTCTGACAGTTGTTCATATTGTAGGAGTGAGGTTATGATATGCAGTGTGGATTGGTCCGTACTATGGATTAATATCTTTGTTTTCAAAGTTCAAGTAGTCGATCTGAACTGTTCAACATGATCTCCATATGAAAATGTAGTTGCTGACTAAATTTCACATTTTTAGAATTTTTTTACTATTTTTTAGATAGGTAGAAAATCACTTAAGATATTGATCCATAGTACAGATCAATCCGCGCTATGCATAGTACCATAGCCTCACTCTTATAGAAGTTCAGTTGTTACTGCCTTTGACGTGCTATTTCTCGTGGCTGATTTAAAACTCTTCAAGGCTTGATTCCTACCTAAAATCCGGTTCACACTTGCTAATAACTTTTTTCTGGTGTTGCCACTGACTGACGCAATAATATTGTTGCTGATAAACTAGTACAGTGCTTTAAACACAAGTACCTTGTATTTATTATCTGTTATTCTGACAAAGTATAATAATGACATAATATTTAGGAAACAACGACAACTCTGCCTGGGAGGCAAACACCGAGGCTACAAATGCAAATGAACCAACACAAACTCAGGAAAACGGTTGGGACACTTGGCAACCAAACCCTAGCAGACCAGGCGCTTCTTGGTCATACAGGGGATCTGGTGGCGGTTTTTCTAGAGGCACAAGGAGGGGTAGAGGTAGAGGCGGCAGGTATTCCAATCCAAAGTTCAATAAATGATATCAGAAGGAATTTTACTTTCGGAAGTAGGTGACCCTTTGTACATTAGTACAAGGCAGAATTTAGATATGCTATGCAAGTATGCAAGGAGCCACTCGAATTTGCTGTAAATATGTTGGAGTTTGGGTAATTGTAGAATTGAGATAGTATCTAGTACTCAGGTAGCTTTAGTTTCTTGTTTCTTCTTTTTTCCTTCTTTTTTTCTTCTTTCTTTTGTGATGTGTTCTTAATGCTTTATCTATGCTATTGTTTTGAAATTTCGGTCGCATGTGAATATTTTGGTTTTGCTAGAGGCATTCTAATATGGTGTCCTAGTGCATGCTAGAATCAGTTTTAGACTTTTAGTTGAGTGAAACTCACTCTAATCACTAAACTACAAGCACACATTTATCAATTTATAAGGTTAATCTATATAAAAAACTTATAAAAAAAACAATTAAATTTTAATATACATGATTATTATTTTTTAAATAAAGGTGACTAATCACCTTGACTGTACATCCGCCTTGACCTCTTGTCACGGGTTAAGAGCTATTGCGTGCATGGTTCTTCATTAATGCAGATACATTTTGATAATACAATGTATAGATATCTGCGAAAATAAAAAGATTTTACTATTTGCCCTAAATTAAATTAGCAACAATATATATCTTACGGTGTGTGATCCTAATCCTTCTTTCAAATCATCTAATTTTAACAAGTAGCTTCCTCTACAAGCTATGACATTGGATCCCAACAATTCCAACAAAAATGTCGTGTGTTCTTGATCCCTCATTTGTTGAAAGGCCACCTCATCCCCATGACCGACTTCTCAAAGCTCCTTGCAGCGGTCCATCCCGACGTAGAACCCACCATGGTCATAACACTGGGCAATGCAGCGCTCATCGACTCATCACTCGGCCATGTGCAAATTCTCACCTATCCCTTCCCATCTGATGGTCCAAACACAAGTGTTGAAACCATGGGACTCGGTTCAAAAGACGAGTCATTGCTGATCGATAAGAAGTCATGGTTGATTCGTCCAGCTGTGCAACAGCTTATCAGTAACTACAAACCAGATGTTGTAGTGGCAGATGCTCTATTTTCCTGGGCCCCTACTGCTGCTGAATATGGAATCCCTTGCCTTCTTTTCTTTTGTAGTGGCATCTTCCCTCTTGTTGTTTATCAGCATATTTCTCAGATGAAGCCCAACATGGGCTTTGATGACAACATAACAGTATCTGATTTATCGGGCCCCAAAATAGTGATGCCGGTTCGTGAATTACCAAATTATCCCCTCGGGCAAGATGATGCATCAAACCAAATTCTTGATGGCATGTTTGGATCTTGTTCCAATACTTCTGGCATTATATTCAATACATTTTGTGCACTCGAAAGTGAGTACTGTAAGGAGTTCGAAAGGGCTCAAACAAAAAGAGCCTACTTCATAGGACCGGTACTCTCCTCTTCCTACAGCAGCAGTACTACTACTACTATCCATTGTGGAGGCGAAGGAGATGTTGGTTGCTTGAGGTGGCTTGACGGCAAGGTAAATGGATCTGTAGTTTTTGTCAGCTTCGGTAGCCAGTGCTACTTTAAATCTGAACAACTTCATGAATTAGCTATTGGTTTAGAACACTCTAGAAGAAATTTTCTTTGGGTTGTTAGAGGAGATAACATCAAGGAATGGATGCCTGATGGATGGGAGGATAGGAATAGGATAACTGGAAGGGGACTTGTGGTGAAAGGATGGGCCCCTCAAGGAATGTCACTAGTGATCCGTTTAAAATAGCCTCGACTATTATAAGCATTTTAAAGTTTCCATGCTATCATAAATAACAATTTGACAATTAAATACATGATTTTTGTATGAGCAGCACCACGCTTAATCATGAATAAGCACACATTATCACATGGAGAAGAAAAGTCGTCCCAAAGAAAACTAGAACTAGCATGTAATTTATAAATTTTATAGGTTCAAATGTGAAAAAAATTGGACCAAACAATTGAATTTATCATGTTAAAATAAATCACTACATATAGATTGACCAACTGTTACTTTGTATCAAACTAAACAACCAATTGAATCTTCTTCAAACTTAACAACATTTCATATTTTTTATGTAATTAAATTAATTTTATTTCTTAATTAAAGCCCTTTTAACTTATAGTTTAAAATTTTAATTTTTACTTTATCCTCGCTCTTTGGAGTCAGAAGTTGGAGAAGTTCTCTCACAAGGGATTCAATTCAATTCCTTACTTTGTGCTGGTCCCGTGAAGTAAAAATCTTTTTGGGAGAGTTCCTTTGCCAAGGAATCAGAGTAGGTCCGATGCCCATCGGACCTACCTTGGTTCGATGGGTGTGATGACCATTCGATTTGCATCAGGATTCATGTGCTCTGCATCAAAATCCGTACAAGTCTGCATCAATTTCCGTGCACATAGATCTTGATGCTAATCGTATAGTCCTAGAGCTAATTGAACCTAAATGTAGGTCCGATGCCCATCGGACCTACTCTTATCTCCTTTGGCAATGGATGCAACAATGAGAGGGCATTAAATATGGAGGCACTTTTTATATTTTTCTTTGTTTGGGCGTTTTTCTTAAAACATCACTTGTTTTGTTTATCATTTTGATTCTTAAATTTCAGAAGTATCATTTTGATACTAAAAAATTTCAATGGCCCTACCATTTTCACCGATATAAAAATTAGATAAAGATCCACGTTAGTTTTTATGTCATTATGATATCTATGATCATATGTACGCAAATGTCATTCTCAATTTATTGCAAGGATGTGAATATTGATTGGGTAGAATTATCATCATCGAGATGAGCTTCATTACGGCCTCTTGCATGGGTAGAATTAGAAAATTTTGATTGGGAGACTGAAATGTAAAATACATAATATGTAATGTGTGATTATATCATAGAACTCATTCTAATCACTAAGTTATATGCACACATTTAACAATTTATAAGAAAAATTGAACTATATAATATCTTTTTAAAAAAATTCAATAAAATTTTAATATACATAATTAAAAAAATTAGACTGAACTACGTGCATGAAAGCACGGCGTTCTAAATTGTACATGCAAATAAATTACAGAAGAACTTGTTACCAAATGGCTGAAAGATTTCTATAAATTACACAGGGTTTCATTTCGCATGCAGTTAGTTATTTAAAAAGAATATTAAATTACGCTTTATCATAGTTAATATAAAAGCAATATTATTTAAAAAGTGAAATGATAAAGATAATGATGACATCACCTCAAAGACAACTTTCGTCATTGCTTATTGACAATAATTCTGTACTAATTGTACTACTAACAACGCCATACAATTATACCAAAATGTTTTCCAGACAGTTCCATAAAATATAAAGATAAAAGAGAAAATCCAGGTTACATTATGTTTTAAAATATCACTTGCACCATTCTAAAATTGGAAATGTCATGACAGTCCTCCAAATTAACAGTATAAAAAATGCCTACAATAACCAATTATGTCCTTGTTCACCAACAGCTAAGAAAATTAGGCACTATAAGAAAAACTACTTTTGAAAAACCAAGGCAAGAAAGAGAAAACAAGAAATGAATCGGGATTTAGGGGATTTGATCATGGAATGCACTTCTACAAAATTGAATTTCAAAGGCTATGCTTAAAATTCCGCTAACAAAAACACCTTTCTTTGCTTAAAATGCAAAATTCCATATAAATAAACTCGTTTAGTTCTCCTTGCTATTGGATTTCTCCTCTTCAACATAGGATGGCTCCAGTTGAGCCATCCAAAGACCCCACAAAATAATTAAATGAATGCACAAAAGTATTAGAGAAGAATAGAAGGTCGAAGGATATATATTCCAGCATATCTCCACTCCAGCAAATAAAATTAGCCTACACAAAAAAATTGGGCATAAATAGAAGTTTTCCAAAACAAAAAGAAAAAACATTCCAAAAGAAACTTCATATGGTTCTATTCCACACAATTCATGGAAACTATCATGATACACTTTCAAAATATAGTGTACTCATGCAGTACCTACATTTCACTAAAATATAAGAGAATTTATTTGCTTTTTTTTTTTTCTATTAAATCTTTCATTTACGATGTCAGTTTGATACCTTATAAAAGTAGGGAAAGTTGTCTTCCATAAAAGAAATGGCAAGGAATAGAAGTACCTGAAAAAAAAATAACAAATATGAATACACTAAGAAAAAAATGAATGTACAAATGATTTAACTAAATACTTGGCCTAAGTTAAAACATTATAGTCTTACCATGAATAGAATTGGTAATGGAGAGATCGAGCAAACACAATGCCAATAAAGTTCCCGACAAACATAACAGTTGCTACATCTGGAACAAATTATCCCAAAATATATACATTAATTTTTCAGTTCTGATGAATAACAAAGAAAACTGAGAGTGGATTTTATAATATTAATTGTACGCGTACGTTCTCTGTTTATCGTTTTGAGTCTTGATTTGCATGAGAAAACTTGAAATGATAAGAGCTTAGATGCAGTATCTTTCAACCAGGTGTGCAAAAGACATATAAGCCCTCCTTCATACCTGAATGTATAATTGACATTGTCAACATAAAAAGAAATAACCATGGTGAAATTAAGCAAGTAAAAACATAAATCCCAGCTATCAGCAACTAGAGGAGGTACCAGTTTTTATATTGCAAATGTACACTAATAAAAATATATACTAAAGAGTAAGGCTATGGTACTATGCATAGCGCATAATGGTCCATACTATGGATCAATATCTTCATTTTTAAAGTCCAAACAATCAATCTGAACCATTCAACATGATCTACATATAAAAATGTACATGTAGATCAAATTACATTGTTATAATTTTTTTCACTATTTTTTTAGATAGGTAGAAAATCACTTGATCTAATGATTCTAGACCATTCAAAAGTAGTGATTTTCTACCTATCTAAAAAATAGTAAAAAAATTCTAAAAAATGTAAAATTTAGTCTGCAAATACATTTTCATATGTAAATCGCGTCGAACAGTTCAGATTGACTATTAGACTTTGGAAACAAAAATATTAATCCGTAGTACGGACCAATCTGCGCTATGCATAGTACCAAAGCTTATTAGCCTCACTCCACTAAATATATACTAATGCAGTTTTCAGTATGAAATGTCTAGTACCAGCCAGAAAAGCATACAAAGCATACTGTATCAGTTTGGTCTGATACTGGTACATACAGGCACCATGTAGTTTGACTTTCTTGATGAAGCACTCACTTGGACCATTTGTAGTGTGCAAATACGAGAAGAGTTGTAAGATGGAGAAATAGCAACGCACTTGCAAATTCTTTTGATACGAAAACTTTCTCCGGGACAAACTTGAAGTTCACTGACCTGTCAGTACAAAAAAAAGTCGATCATGAATGCTATCGGTTATCCAAACTGAGAAATTTATAATACAAAATAAAAGTACTATACAATTAGAAAATGTACCAGAAGTGGATGAAGACACGGCCCAGGTTGAATGCTCTTGAAATGTATTCCACTGGATATGATGTTAAAAAAGGTAAACCCACACTAATCTGCAATTTAAATATAACCATAATACTACGTATAAAAAAACATGATATTAATACTATTAGAATACAATTGTAAAAATATAACAACAGATTAACTGCTTAAGAAAGAACAAACCTGCAACAGGCCAGCTCCTAATAATGCCAAAAACACTCCCTTAAAGCACAAACCCTACAAAATAAGAAAAAAAAAATGAAATATTCTTGCATAAATGATCATAAAAACTAATAGAATGATAATCTATAACAGTTATGTAGTACCTTTAGCATAAGAAGAAGTAAAGGTGGAGCAAAAAGAAGCACATTCATTTTAATCGATACGGCTCCACTGTAATAACGAAAATGTATAACTGTACACAATTAAAAATGCTAAACTTTAATTAACAGAAGATAAGTTATAGCAACAAACTTTACAGGGGTAATTTCAATCATGGGTTGAAATGTTCCAAATAGTGTTTTAGGAGTCACCTGGTATCAGTATAAAACCTAGAATGAGGCTATGGTACTAATGCATAGCGCATATTGGTCCATACTACGGATCAATATTTTTGTTTTCAAAGTTCAAACAGTCGATCTGAACTGTTCAACATGATTTCCATATCAAAATATACTTGCAGACTAAAGTTTATAGTTTTTAGAATTTTTTTAGATAGGTAGAAAATCAGTATTTTTGAATGGTCTTGAATATTTAGATCGAGTGATTTTCTACCTATCTAAAATAAATAGTAAAAAATTCTGAAAAATGTAAAATTTGATCTAGAAGTACATTTGCATATGGAGATCATGTTGAACGGTTCAGATCGATTGTTTGGACTTTGAAAATGAAGATTTTGAACCATAGTACGGACTACGGACCAATATGCGCTATGCATAGTACCACAGCCTCACTCTAAAACCTAGATGGTACTATAACAAGACAGCAGATACCAATACTACTGACTTCTTTTGTGTTTTTAAGTTAACACCAAGAAAATATAGTTACCTGAAAAGAAGAAGAGCTAGGTACCACTTCTGGTATAAAAGCAAAGCCATAGAAGCATGAAGAAATATCATGGCAAAGCAATCATTAAATAGTCGTAATACAAATATTGAATGAACTCTCTTCGACAAGCTAAGCAAGACAAAAGCCCACCAAGGGATCTGTACCATCATTAAAAAAGTAAAAACAATTAAATATTAAATGAATTTTTTAGAGGCTTAAAAGAAATAAGCACATGCACCTAAATTATATGTAAATTCCTTCATTATCACCAATTGCAAAAAGGACCCTGCAATTTAATTGCCTTTTACAGCATCTCTTAATTTATCGATATCGTGTGTAAGAATAAACATTTACGAACAACGATTTAGATAGCACAGCATGCAATCCATACTCTTAACTTGTATTATAATTATGAATCTAAAATTAAAATTTGATCATAATTATACAACAAATACACACCACATGTATTTAGGCACAGCAGTCAAGGAATACTCTGTGCACCATGTTAAACTTATATATAATTATACAACAAATACATACCAGATCTGTCTTCAAGTATATGAACTGCACAAGGGCAAGATTGATAATGTACATAATGCCAAATAATATCTGCAAGAATTGAACACAATATTCTTTAGTCAAAGGTGGAAAGATGCAAAATATGCAATAAAACCCTCAATACAAGTAGTTTTTACGAGAACCCAACTAAGACCTACTGACATGGCAATGCAATACACAATTGATATTGTACTTACATAGACCAGTAAAAAATGTGAGCTAATTAAAGGCTAAAAGTTCCCTTTAAGCTTTCTCTGAAATCATGTTTTTGCCCAATTGTTCTAGTGATGCCTAATTGAGCTTTATGAGCTCTCAGGAAGCACAAAAAAAAAAAAAATACCAAAAGGCAGGCTAAAAATCTTCCATGTAATTAATGGTCCAAATTTGGTACAGTTATACACTGGTACTAGGAATCAGGGACGACAAATGTAACGAATAAAGAATTTGTTGAAGGTTACAACTATCTGATCTTTTTTTTAAGAAAAAGAGTATATTACTTATGACCTGAGCAGGAAAGACATGGCCTCCAGTGACAAATTTGACAAGAGAGTATACGTAGAGAAACCCAGCTGGATAGACCAAAGGCCCAGTATCTCCTTTTAGCTTGGAGTAGTCTCTCTCTCCACTAAGGAACCCATCTACCTAAACATATATCCAAATATTAAAAAAAAAAGAATTAGTTAAGCAATAAAATTAGAGAAAGAGTTTAAGGTGTAAACTGACAAAACTCTAGAACTTCATGAGAAAATATCATGGCTATCTTTCGCTTGAACATCTTCTAGCCTATTCAAAAAATGCAACACACTCCCTCTTAAATCCAGTATTCATTCTAAATTGACTGCATTGATTGGAGAAAGTAAAATTCTATTTGCAAAGTAATTTGTTCAGATTCTACCAGTACTCAGTGGCTGATATATGATGCTGCCATAAGTGATGAAACAAAGGATCATATAAGTTGAGAAAAAAATATACTGTTTTAAACAGAAATTCACCTGAGACATGTAAGCATCCCAATCTATCTTGGTATCTACAAAAACCATAAACATATGAGCAGAGATTGAAAGATTACAAATTTGCACCAAATGAGTAGAAATCAACTAGACCAAAATTAGTGAAGATATACTAAAAGAAGGTTCTAATTAGTAGCATGATCACTCACATGGTACATAGAGAATAATCAGCGTGACCAAAATTGCGTCGAGGCATAGGAGGAGAGAAGCGAAGATTGTTTTCGAATTCCTAAATCGATCTATTAGGGTTTTAACAGATCGAAAGGGATTTCTACCCATTGATGCGAAAACCTGCTCCTTTCTTTCAGTCCTCTGAGATTGATCAGAATTGCGCGATGAAAAACAGATCGGGGTTTGATCACAGAATCAGTCGGATCCGACCCGAAATTGGGAGCATTGCCTTCTTAGTTCTTACCACCTCTGACAAGACGGGTCCGCATGCTGCTGTCTCTGCGAGTCTACGACAACACTGAATTCGTATCACCTAAAGTAACTCAAATTTTGAGTTTAGATCCAAACCGTTCGATTTGTTTTGACACGAAAATTAAAGAAATATTTGAAGCCCCCTACATTCTATCTCGGATGTACAGACTGCCACAATACTGGCGTAACTATGACATGTAATAAAAACTATTTAAATCGAAATTTTGAATTTAATATATTATCTTGTAATATTTTTAAAAAGTGTTGAAGATTTATGTAATCAAATCAAACGGTTTAAATTCACGTAATACTTATAGGCTTTATAGCTATAGCGGCAAATTGGTTAAACTGAACTAAAATTAGAAATATATTTATTATTTATCAATATAAGAGCTTTTATGGGATTAAAAAAAATATTTGGTCAAATGAGATGTAATTTGTATAAGAAAATAATTTAAGAGCAGCTATAAGAGCTTTTATAATTCTTGACTTAAAACATAATTGAGCTTCATTAATAAAAACAATACTGTGTTGCGAGTTGCGACATTTTTATGGAACTAAAATTTAAATTTGAAAGCTATTTTTTTTAGGTGCATATCCTTTTTGCATGGCACTGAGTCTTATTGCAAAACTAGTTCTTAATTATTTCAATGTCACACTTGCACTATTCATAAATTATATTCAGAAAACAAAAATTCCTATTTCATCAAGTTTTTGCGCCTATATGAATAAAAAATGTCTTTACTATTTTTAGAGTTGTGCATCAGAGAGCGGTAATACGAATTCCATTATTCATAAATCAGTATTATCTTGCATCCTGATATAAGCATGATCTCGAGGTCTGTTAATTAATTTTTCGAACTTGTGATTGTTCAATTGAATCTACTCATGAAAATAACCAATTTAGAAGTGATTTATTATTATTAAAAAGATTATTCAATTGTATGTTGTGAACTTTTTAAAAGTGCAGAGCAACTATGTATTGTATGTTAATTTATGATAGTGAATTGAAGGGGAACAATTTGGGTCTAACGTCCATCGGACTCAAATTTGAGTCCAATAAGTTCCCAATTCGTCCGATGCATTTTAAGATTCGTGCACGATAAATCCACACAAAGATTAAAGTGCATCAAACGGATGTGAAATTTGAGTTTAATGGGTGTTAGAACCAAATTGTTTTCGAATTGAAGATGCTGATAAGACAGTTCTCTAGAAAAATTTGATTTTGCTGCAGATTTACCAATGTAATAATAACATAACTTTGTTGGGTTGCACTTGTGAAAATGCCTTTCAGACTATTTAGAGCATCTCCATTTCTGAAACTTTATGGATTTCTAATCTAACGTGGCGATTTCTATTCCAATTTTAGATATGTACCTTAGTAGAAACTATTGGGCAAAGTTTCTTATGAATAACATCTCCATCCCACTAATTGAAATGAATTTCTAAATAACTGTCAACCAATATGAAGGTTTAGAAACTCTTAAAAGTAATTTCAGGATTGTGAAGGTTTAGAAATTTTAGAGGCTTTAATTTAAGTGATAAACAGTTATTTAGAATTCATTTCAAATGTTGAGATGGAGATGTTGTTCTATTACTGTTAAATGCTCCTTTTTCTCTGTGTTCTTTATGTCAAGGAGGCTGGGAGCATCTTTTCTATGTTTATTTGTAAACAATACTATTGGCACCGGTACAAGATAGGGATCCGTATCCTCCCAGGTACCTGATTCAAGCAAATTGAAACGGACGGCCCACATTAACCCTATATGAGCCAAACTCAATCCGGTGCCTATAGAGACTATAGGGGGTATGTTTTGAGATTTGTGCCATATTAAAAGAACCGTCCGATCGTAATTGTCATCAATCAGGTAACTTGAGGTGATGTAAATTCACAGGATAGTTGCATACCCTGGTTAAATAAAAGGGCTATGAAAACGGTCCGAATCGAAGCTCAAAGTTTGAGACTTTGAGTTACCTTAAAGGATCCGGACTAAACATTATGCTCTGGCGCCACTATAAAGGACTGCTCGATCTGCATCTAGCGATAATCGTATAGGCCATGTTTGGTTGTGGAGTAAGAGGTGGAGTAAACCCCTTACTCCACACTTAGGTAGCCAAACGAGAAGTAAAAGAAGAGGAGTAAGGTGGAGTAAGCGGTGAGTTAATCCGGAGTAAGTTACTCCACCATTTCAGGTGGATTAACTTACTCCACACTTACTCCACCTGTAGGGCCCACTATCATAGGAAGAGGCTCAGTTTCCAACACTTTACTCCTCTAGGCGGATTAATTTAAGCTATGAGTTATACTACCAAACAAGGTGTAAAATATGTGGAGTAAGATGGAGTAAGTCATTTAATCCTCATTAACTTTACTCCACAACCAAACATGACCATAGAGACTTAGAGCAGTTCCTATTTTCAATATGGTAATTGTTCTTTGCAAAAAAGATAATTAATTGTATAGAGACTTAGTTTCTAAGTTCTAGGCAATACGGTGATAATTTGATTACACTTTTGTAATTATTTTGTTTTGAAAGAGAAATATTTTATTTGGTATTTTTTAAAAACAGGACATTACATAAAATGCTTCTCTTTTTTTTTTTTTTGATAAAAGGCAATGGAATTGCCCGTTTCAATATATTGAAACCATGAGTTAACTTACAAAACAGTACTGTCTTGATATTACAAAATCATCGAAGGATTAGAAAAATAAAACACGACATAATCTGGGACTCAAATTGAAAATTATGTACAGACAACAGAGGGATTCAAATCACACGAAGCTGAATCTTCCTTGCAACTTACAAGGTCAACAAGGAGACAATGAAAAAAACCCGAAGAGCCTTCCTTCTTCTCTGAGAACAAATTATGTAGGATGTTGTCTAACATCTTGATTTTGAACAATATCATGAGTATTATCACAATCAAGAAGCGCCTCCAAAGCTATGCGGAGAAAAACATCGGTTCCATTGAAATTGGTACTCATACCAGTGCATATTCTCTTTCTCAAATCCAAATCAGTCGTGCTCTGTTCGATCAACTTCATAAATGCCTCCTGTGAGTGACTGAGTAGGTGAATACACATTGGCATGCAACTAAGATGATTGAATTGTGTTTGCTGAGGTGGGGAACTGGGGATGTATTTGGAATGATAAAATTTGAATAGTTGGAATAATCTAAAATCATAATTACAAGTTGGAGAACAAGAAATACGAAAATTTTTGTACGGGGGCTCATCATGGTTGTTGTTGAGGTGGAGGAGAGTGTTGAAATTTGAACACCAGTCAAACAAATTCTATGTTAAACAAATACGAAAAATTTATGATGTGTACATATAGTTGAGGTACAACGACATATATATATATATAGAGAGAGAGAGAGAGAGAGAGAGAGAGAATGGCTAATATCAAAACGTTTGTTCCTGGGCTCAGGAACAAACGGTTCCGTTCTCCAATTTTCAAAGTTCAAACAACAAATCCAAACCGTTAGATGTTCAATCTATATTAAAATGTGCTTGGAGACCAAATTTTACATTTTTTGGAATTTTTTTACTATTTATTAAGCTAGTTTGAAAACCGCTGTTTTTCATAAAAACAGCGGTTTTCAAACTAGTTTAATAAATAGTAAAAAAATTCAAAAAAATGTAAAATTTGGTCTCCAAGCACATTTTAATATAGATTGAACATCTAACGGTTTGGATTTGTTGTTTGAACTTCGGAAATTGGAGAACGGAACTGTTTGTTCCTGAACCCAGAAACAAACGTTTTGATATTGGCCATTCTCTCTCTCTATATATATATGTTAAACAAATTCTATATCTTGACTTGTAGCCTGTAGGCTCTTAGGGGGCATTGACATTCACTGGAGAAACTAATTAAGAAGCCAACAAAGAAGAGGTTTCTTTTTTTTCTCGTGCAAGTGCAAATGTGCAATACAATAATCTCATGCATCATCCATTGACCGGAATTTTTAAATATAGCACAGTTCAAAAAAAAATATACCAAAACGGCACCGTTTGACAGGAATTTCAAATTTAGCACGGCCGCAGATCAGCTGAGCGGCCCCAGAAATGGGGCCGCAGATTGGCTGAGCGGACCTGGGGGCCGCAGATCAGCTGAGCGGCCCCATTTTTTTTTTTTTTTTTTTTAGATCTGAGAGATAAAAATTCGAATTTTACGAAACTTTAAACGGCCATAAAACGGCGCTCGAGTGTCCGATTTCAGCAAATGACTACTTTTCGGAAAGCTTGTGAAAATGCGCATGCGTCCGAACTAGCGTTGCTAGATTTCCAAATTCAGAATCGCAAAAAAACAAAGGGAAGAGTCTCAAAACTTCAGTTGAAGTTTCCGATTAAGATTTTCATTTCTATTCTCAAATCTACGTAGCTCAGTAAATTAGTATTCTACAAGTTCATTAGATAACTAATTTACTGAGCTACGTAGATTTGAGAATAGAAATGAAAATCTTAATCGGAAACTTCAACTGAAGTTTTGAGGCTCTTCCCTTTGTTTTTTTGCGATTCTGAATTTGGAAATCTAGCAAAGCTAGTTCGGACGCATGCGCATTTTCACAAGCTTTCCGAAAAGTGGTCATTTGCTGAAATCGGACACTCGAGCGCCGTTTTATGGCCGTTTAAAGTTTCGTAAAATTCGAATTTTTATCTCTCAGATCTTAAAAAAAAAAAAAAAAAAAATGGGGCCGCTCAGCTGATCTGCGGCCCCTAGGTCCGCTCAGCCAATCTGCGGCCCCATTTCTGGGGCCGCTCAGCTGATCTGCGGCCGTGCTAAATTTGAAATTCCTGCCAAACGGTGCCGTTTTGGTATATTTTTTTTTGAATTGTGCTATATTTAAAAATTTCAGATCCATTGATTGGTTAACCTATTTGCAAACAATATTACATAGATACCTCTATTTGCTAATAAAGTAGCTTTTATTATTATTATTTTTTTATTTGGAGTTGGAGATTTAGATAATTAGATTGATTATGTTGTAATCTGTTTCATATGCATGCTATGCTTGCATTATTGGCTGGATGTGGAATTTTTTTTTATATACATAATATAACTGATAATACTTGTGGCTTTTGCATTAATTTTGAGTTACTTTAATTATCCCATTAAAAAGTAGTTGATTATAATGACATTTGAGTGCATTCTTCTCCTTTTGTTCTAACACCTCAAAGAGAAAGAGTGGCTGGTATTTTCGATGCCATAGATGGATACAAAAAAAAGTTTTGGATCCAATTATTCAATCCAGTTTGCAAATCCAAACTCAATAATGGTGGCTTTCAGATTGCAAACCGGATTGTTTGTGGCCAAATTATTGTGAAGTTGTGTACATCAGAAAAAAAAAACTTTGGATCCAAATTTTTTTCCAGATCCATCTATGCCATTGAAAATCCGAACTATTTTTTTTGTTTCTCTATATTATTTAATAATAATTTTTATAAATAAAAAATTCTCCAGAAGTGAACCCCATCGAAAGCATGCCTAGTAGTCTCAAATAACAGGAACTAAAGGTACAAATAGGTAATAATTTTATATACACAATAGACCCATTGTAAGGTTCTAAGCTTATATAAACATAATGAAAATCAGATTAATTTAACAACAGTAGCCCAGGTGATTGAGGTACCACAATGCGCCCTCTGCAGCGTGTTCTTGTGCGGCTTCTCTCTGACAATTAGGTGCACTGAAGCAGTCAAGTACTGTCAGTGAGTATGTATTAATTAATACTGTTACCTTGTACTTGAACCTGTTTGAGCAAGAAATTGATAAATATCAATTTTATGTTTCTTTATAGCCAACCAACAATAACTACTCAAAAATTAAGTTAATTTCTCTTGAGGGTAACAACTTTCTAAAGATATAAAGAGTGCATAATGTATAAACCTAGTTATACTCATAACACTCAATTATCGGAGACAGCTTATATTGAGCTTAGTTATGCATTTAAACTTGAAGGTAATAGACTAATAGAGTGAGGCTATGGTATTATGCATAGCGCGGATTTATTCGTACTATGGATCAATATCTTCGTTTTCAAAGTCCTAACAGTCAATTTGAACCATCAACATGATCTCCATATGAAAATGTACTTGTAAATCGAATTTTACATTTTTGCAATTTTTTACTATTTTTTAGATAGGTAGAAGATCACTTCATCTAAAAATTCTAGACCATTAATAGTAGAGATTTTTCACCTAATTAAAAAAATAGTAAAAAAATTCTAAAAAATGTAAAAATTTAGTCTGCAAGTACATTTTCAGATGGAGATCATGTTAGATCAGCTATTAAAACTTTGAAAACGAAAATATTAATCCATAGTACGGACCAATCCGCGCTATGCATAGTATCGTAGCCTCACTCAATAAAGCACCCCGGGAATTTAGAAGAGAAGAGGTTATAACAAGAAAACTTACATAATATTCTGATCGGGACCCACTACTTCACATAATTCGTACGTAGGGCTGTTCCACTTGTTAGCGGAACAAATATCAAACAGCCTTAATTTTGCAGTCTTGGCAGAATCTGCATGTTTCAATAATAAAATAAAATAAAATAAAATAAAACAGATGTTAATACAATTACAGGACTGGAATACCATAGTTAAGCTAATGTGGTACTTCCGAATTTGTGAAACAATTAGGAGAAAAGTGCGTGTGTGTGTGTTCTCTGAACAATGTTTCATAGCATCTATATATTTTTGAAGGGTAATGAAGGTACTTTGGCAATCTATTGAAGCAGACAGGTGTACCAGGACCCTGATCTTCACTTGTTGGAAACAAACTCATATTTGCAATTTAAACCCACAAAATTCTTAAATTTTGTAAATAATTTGCAACCAACTAATGGAATGATAGACTACTCCAAAGACAATTTGCTCTCCCTACCTCCCGAAAATTCAATTGAACTAAAAAAGTAAAGCCAATTAAATTTAACAATTGTCTTAAATTGTATTGACATTTATAAAGCAATCCAGCTGAGTCAAGCTTTGCTTCAATTACTGGTTCCTGACTGTGAGGTTTGAGTGTTATTTATGAAGGAAAAATAGGCAATTTGCAAAGAAAGCCCCTTCCATGTACCAGACTTACCAGAAAAATATAAAATAATATAAATAAGAAGACAAGGCTTACCAGAAGTATCTGCACTATTGCAAGATATCTCTTCCAAGCAATTCTTCTTCTCTTTATCTTCCCCTGTATTTCCTGGCACGTGTTCATCAACTGTGGGTCCCGTCTTGTGCACCTTTTTTACATGCAACTCAAAACTATCCTTTGTCATGGCTGTGATATCTTCCGTCTCTTCGAGAGACTTTCTTTTAATGTTGTTGTGGAACTGTGTGATATAGAGGTAAATTAATAAAAAATATTTACGGTGAAGGATCCGTATAAACAGGTAATGTAAGTACAGTTCTGCCCCTGCAGATACCGTGTTTATTTGGGCGTTACAAGACTAGTTATATCTGGTACGAAATGTTAGCGCAGGTTTAGAACCGATGTTTATTGGTAGATATCTGAACCAGATCAAAATCGAATGATTTGGTACCAAGACAACATACCGTAGCAAGCTTCAATTGTAAATGAAAAAATTGAGCCCCAAAAAATATATTTGGTTATTAGAATTGATCTGTAATAGCGTTTCTAAATAAGCGTATTCCAATTAAAGAAGAACTAATTTTGGAGAATCGAATACTATTGCAGACAAGAAAACTAAAAATTTCAATTATTCCAAGTTGCAAAATCAGACAGGAACTTGGAATAAAGGAAAGAGACTAGGCATATTTCCCAACATTTGGTGTGATTCTTTTCCTTAAAAATAAAAAGAAAAGATAAGCTTGCAATACCTTAAACCCTAACCATTAGCACCACTAGCACCTAAAGGACCTCCTTTTTAAAAAAGAGAAAGAGTCCAATCGGTAATAGAGAGGTAAACATTTTAACAGAACAGTTTTGGCTTCATGCAGCGCGCAACCATATACAGCGCTGTTTTGATTATATAGTCAGTGAGCTGCATGAAGCTAAAAATGCTCTGTTAAATTTTTTACCCGTAGTAGAAGGAGAGGAGCAAATTAAGTCAGGGAGGGAATTATTTAATCTTCCCCAACATATTTTAGTTAATTAATTAAAATGTGCATGCTCCAAGGCGGGTAAAGATTAACAGAGCAATTTCGCTTCAGGAAGCGCACTATCCTTATCCGGCACTTTTGATTCTATAATCCTTGCGCTGTCTTAAGCCAAAACTACTCTGTTACAATATTTACCCTCCAAGGCTCGTCGGAGGAAAAACAAAAAGGTAACTGATTTGTTAAGTAAATAATGGAAAGAGAGTTTTAAAAAAAAAGTAAATAATGGAAAGAGCTTAGGATAAGGTTAGGTTACCTCCATTTCCATGGGATCAAACCACTGCCAGGATTCGTCTTCTCTCACCACCATTTTTGTCTCTTCTTTTAACTGCTAGTTCTAACCCTTCTTGTCGGGAATGAAATAGACACGCGACAGGGACCGCGAGTAAAGCTTTTTGCTGGGGACGAGAGAGAGCTCAGAGAGGTGAGTTTCTTCTAAAGTAATTCAAATTTTTCGGTAAGATACGGACCGTCAGATTACGCAAATATTCGTGCTGATTTTGATCGGACGGTTTTTATCTAAGAATAAAATTTGAGTTACTTTCGGAGATTGAAATCGAGAATCGAGAGTCGGCATTTGTTTGTCGGGACTCGAAAGCGGACCGGGAGTCTGGATCAAATTTGGTGCGATGATGGTCGAAGTCGTTGGATTCGCTATAAGATTCGTGTAGATGATTATCTTAAGACCAGTTTTTGTTCTTGTAGCTGACGAGAGGTTGGAGATCTTATAACATTGCGGAGGTTCCAAATTTTTTATTTTTTATAAATAATTAGGCCAGATAACACAAAAAATAGACTGATAATATTGTAAGAAAATACCTTTCACATCCTTCAAAATTATATATACAAAAAAAAAGAATTAAAGGACATATATGATATTAATTATTTTATTAATTAAGATTACACAAAATCGTCTAAAACATTTTACATGGGAATGTTGAAATATTCTTCCGGTTTTTTAATCTGAAGGAGTATATTTTTTTTTACGTACTAATCAAAATTATTAAAGGTTATTTTTACACTATTAAAATTTTGAAAATGAATTTAACTAGAATTAGGGATTTCTTCTGCACAAAAAAATAATAATTTTGGCAGATGTGTCATATATTGATCAGAAATTATGTATGTCAATGTTGTGATTACTTATATCACATGAAATTATCATCTCAATCATTTGTGTTTCTCTTAAATTTTATATGACAAGTCAATATGAAATATTACATCAGTATAAACATATAATTTGTTATGAAACTGTGAACTTATATTTATTTACTATTTGATTGTCACCCATATATATATAAAGGTTGACTAAGATCAAAGTGGTAGTTCCTGAGTCTTGGTGCTACCAATTTGTTTTTATAATTTTCAAAGTTCAAATAGTCGACTTGAAGTGCTCAACATGTTCTCCATATTAAAATGTTCTTAGGGACAAAATTTTATAATTTTTGGAAATTTTTTACTATTTTTATGGATTTTTTAAAATAATTGTTTTTCAGATTTTATTTATTTATTTTTATTATTCAAAACAATGATTTTAAAAAATAGTAAAAAAAAAAATTCCAAAAAATGTAAAATTTGGTCTCCAAGCACATTTCAATATAGACAACACGTTGAGCACTTCGGATCGACTATTTAAAATTTGAAACCGCAAAAACAAATTGGTAGCACCAAGGCTCAGGAACTACCACTTTGATCTTAGACAACCTCTCTCTCTCTCTCTCTCTCTCTCTCTCTCTCTCTCTCTCTATATATATATATATATATATATGATTGTAAACATGATATTGACAGGGTTGAGTCAATTATGGTTAAGGGATCACACTTGCCACTTCTAGTGTTTAAAAAAAAAAAATCAAAACCATGCATCCTTTAGTATGATTTATAAAAAGAAAATTATAAAAACATGCTTATAGTTTAAAAATATTTATAAGATCATTTTTCATATTAATTTTTTTTTTCATCCTAATAACATATTCTAACTCCATATCTGAATATTGAGTTTTGACGTCTGTTTAATTTGAATTTATATCAGCATTCATTCCTGTTGAGTAAAATGTATAGGGCCGGGAAATTAAGTCAAAATTTGTGTATGCAAAACGTGTCTATTGAACAAAATTCATAATTCAAGAACTGAATTTATACTTAAAAAGTTGTTGCATAGGAAAATTTATCATAATTCTAGCCTGAAATATATATATCTGCTACTAATTATATGAACATTTTTGTACAGATCATCACCCCGAGATTTTTATTAATACCCTAAAAAAAAAAAAAAATATTAAAAATACCCTCAGTTTTAAAAAAATTTTAAAAATACCCTAACCGCCCCATAATGGGGCGGTCCACTTATGGAAGAAAACCGCCCTATTTCTGGGCGGTCCACCTCCTCCAGAAAACCGCCCAGAGATGGGGCGGTTTAGTGTTTTTTTTTTTTTTTTTTCAGATTTTATATATTTTTATAAGGAAATTGTATATTGATGTATATATATTTTAAGATGTATATATTGTTTAGATATATTTTTCTTTTTTAAGATATATATATTGTTAAGATATATATATTGTTAAGATGTATATATTTTTAATGATTTAAGATGTATATATTTTTAAGACGTAGGTATTTTTATTGTTGTTTGTACTAATTATTAATGATTTATGTTGTATATTGTATTCTTTGAAGTATTTATTCCATCTAGTTATTGTTTATTTATGTTTTATGTTGTCAATCTGTGCATATTTAATTGCGTTATGAAAATAACAAAACTGAAGCATATAAAATAGTTACAAACTACGAATTAAATCAGTTCACAAACTCATCGACGACGACCGAACAAATTTAGAAATCGACGAGTTCTGGATCTGCTTCCAGTCTGTTGTGCGACACTACTACCGCTACCGGATGCCTCTGCATGACTACTACCGCTACCGGTGGCCTCAGCAACAACTCTAGCATTTTCTCTTTCGTTGGCTTCGTTGATGGCCTCTGCATTCCAGTTCACAAAAAATGATATGTTATTGAAATCGAAAAATATAAAATGAATTATAAAATACAAGATGAAATGTACCTGCTCGCTGCCTGTCACAAGTTGAACGGCGAGCCTGATGTCCCATTCGCCTACCCTGCATCTCATCCATTGTCATTACAGCACGCTTGTGGGGCCTTCTCCCTTTCCTGATATAAAAAGAAGTTAAATAACTATATGAAAAAGATGGTCAGTGCATATACAAAGTATTCTCCCTAACCTGATCTTCTTGGGTGGGTTGAGTTCATCCCCAACGTAGGCTGGCCAAGCATGCTGGTTGGGATAAGGATGGAAGGATGCACCCCAAGTACTCGCAAGGTAATCGGTACGGTACATGTCGGCGACAAAATCATCCTCACGGAAGTTTCTCACTCGGCACACCGCCATAACATGAGAACAAGGTAGGTGAGCTAGTTGGATTCCTTGGCATGTACATGTTACAGTATTGTCCACTCCGATAATGACAACATACTTGTATGGTCTTTTAATAAACTCCATAGTCCCATCTGCTCTACGGCTGGTTGGAACATACTCATTCGGAGAGTGCACTTCGAATTCCAAGGTGCGATCCCCATACGGGACAACGGTCATAACTGAACCCTTCTCCCTATGTTTACGTAGTTTGCCCTCCACCCTTGTTGAAAATGCCTGGTTCCTGAAGAGTAATTCTCGTGCTTTAACACGCCGGTCAACGAACCATGCATTTAGCTTGTAGAAAGTGTCCTCCACAATGGCTGCCACGGGCAACATCCGGCTCTGCTTGAAAACAGCATTCAAGGACTCGGACCCATTTGTCGTCATTATTCCCCATCTCCAACCTCCATCTTTTGCTTGAAATATTTTCTCATATGCGGGTGCTTCTTGCAGATCTCTCGGATTATTTTTCCCCACCTTGAGTAAGTACGAATTTGCCTTCGGACAGTACTACACAGAAATAAATTTTCAGATTAGAAAAATATAAGTAAATAGTTTATTAAAATTTCATCTAAAATATACATACCTTGGCAAACTCTTTGAACATCTCTTCCAGCCTCCTCGGCTTCTTCCTTCTGCATCCAATTTTAAATGTATCTGCAACCCATTGGTCGTTCCCGACATGCTTGTGGAGGTTCTCTGCAACGTGCTGCATACACAGCCTGTGCACACATTCGCCGTGAGCTGTCGACCACCCAAAATCTGTTCGATCAAAGACATACTTGATTCCTTTGTGCTGGTCTGATATGACGCAGAAGAACCTGTTCCCAACCACCTCTCTTCGCAAGAAACTCATGAAAAAACCCCAATTTTCACCGTCCTCCTTCTCGACAATTGCAAATGCCAACGGCAACAACTGGTTCTCGGCATCATATGCACATGCTATCAACAGTCTCCCCTCGTAACGGCCAGACAAGAAGCATGCATCTATACTGATAACAGGTCTGATATATGGCACAGCTTGAATGCACGGACCAAACGCCCATGCTATGGCCTTGAACTGCATCGCGTCGCGCTTCTCAGGATCGGTGACATTCCAACATTCAAACTTTGTGCCGGGATTTGTACTTGATATGGCATGGAGCAGTGGTGCAAGCAAGTTGTATGAACCCTTCCAACTACCGAACAATCTGCAAATCGCAAGTTCACGCCCTCTCCACAACCTGTTGTACTTTGGGGTTACATGGTCGTAAGCGTGTCTCACCGCTCTACCGACCTCCTTAAGGCTGATCGACGGGTCGTCCTTAACATCCCTCTCAATTACATCGGCAATAAGTGATGCCGTAAGCTGTGCATGGTCTGTCCTTGACGACGCAGACTTGCATGTATGAGGTGGTTCACATTTCTTAATGATCCATGCGTCCCCCTTACCCACAGGGGTTGCATACAGTCGGAACTCGCATCGCGGTGAGTCTTTGCAAACAACAACTAACCTTTTTCGATCTCGCTTTTGTATTGTGCACTCCCAGTTGCCGCGAATATGAGTTTCTTGGACTTTCTTCACAAGTTCCTCTATGTTGGTATAAACCTGATTCGGAGCAAGTTCTGTGTTGTAAACGACACGCTTCCCAAAATAGCTTATGTCTGCTTCTTCAAAAGCAGTAGTATCGTTGAATGTGGCGACCGGATGTCTGTCTGTCCGACCTCTAATAGGAAATCTGTCATGGCTGGGTGCATAATCTCCATCACCGTCTGATAATGCATCAGAATTCCAATCCCCGTCCCAACTATCACCCGAGTTAATTTCATGTTCCGGTATGGCATCAACCCCTTCAGCCTCCAACATAGCATCTCTCCGGGGAACCATAACAGGTACAATTATAGGTACGGACGGTGGTACAGAAGGAAATCTGGCTTGGATTACGGGTTGAATAGGAGGCGGCGGCGGCGGTGGTGGTAGGTCGGTGGTATAATCAGTGGTGTAATCAGTGGTGTACTCAGTGGTGTAATCAGCGGTGTAATCAGCGGTGTAATCAGCGGTGTAATCAGCGGTGTAATCAGCGGTGTAATCAGTATGAACGGGTGGTGCATGACCGAAGTTTCGGTCACCCGAGTTGTCATAACCCGAGTGTTCAAAACCCGAGTGCTGCTGCACCGGGCTATCATGACCTGTATTGTCCGTAGAAGGTCCAACCCCGGACCGACGCAAGACCTTTCTGGAATATAACTCCATTATCGGGGTACCCGCAGATTGAAAAGTATTATAAACACATCTCCAACCATCCTCATCTGTTATTGGATACTTTACATAGTAAGGTCTATCCCTCCCTGTGTCAACCCGAGTAACTAAATCTATGTCATACCGGTTGTTGTTTACACCAATCCTTTCGAATACCTTTTGCTTAAGTTCCATAAATGAGGTGTTTTCGTTAACCTCAAAGCCGTGGGTTGGATCTTTCGTGTAATATACTCCCTCCACACCCACCACGAACTTCCCGCCCATATGCAGTGTAACCAACATTTTGATAGCTGCATTAATAAACAATTTTTTTATCACTTACAAAATAACAATACACAATTAAATTATTAGTAAACAACAACAATTAAAATTATATTAAAATAAAAAAAATTACAAAAATAATAATAAATAATCTACAGTAATCTACAGTAATCTACAGTAATCTACAGTAATCTACAGTGATCTACAGTAATCTACAGTGAGCTACAGTAATCTACAGTGATCAACAGTAAGCTACAGTAAGCTACAGTATCTACAGTAATCAACAGTAAGCTACAGTAATCTACAGTATCTACAGTAACCTACAGTAATCAGCAGTAACCTACAGTAATCTACAGTATCTACAGTAACCTACAGTAATACACATTAACTAAATAATAATAAAATAAAATTATAAAAAATACCTTCGGAGCACAGTAAAGAGCGAGAGGCGGGGCGAGAGCGAAAATGAAGTGTGAGGGAGAGAGTGCGCAGTTTGATGGGATTTTATAGTATGTATAGTGGACCGCCCCATAGGGGGGCGGTTTTCTCGGCCAACAGAACCGCCCAACCATAGGGCGGTTTGGCGGGATTGGTGAACCGCCCCATCATGGGGCGGTTAGGGTATTTTTAAAATTTTTTTAAAATTGAGGGTATTTTTATTATTATTATTTTTTTTTAGGGTATTAATAAAAATCTCGGATCATCACCATTGAACCTCATATAATGGATAAAGTGTGAGTACACGACCTTTTGTTCACTTGGCATGCATTTCTAATGATAAATGTGAAATTCGTAGCTATCAATATTTATGCATCATTATTTCTCTTTTTTTTTCATGTTGTTTAAAAAGCACAAATATACTCCATCAATATATTGAGTTCTAATTAAGAACTTCACTTGTTAAGTAAAAAAGGAAGATCCCAAATATATATATATATATATATATATATATATATAGTGCTGGGCTTAGCTACTTCATGGAGTAAAACGACTTGGTGCTCCACGCCTCATTATTTTCATTTTGAAAATCCAAACGACCGATCCGAACCGCTCAAGTTGTTCTCCATATTGATATGTGCTTGGAGACCAAATTTTACATTTTTTGGAATTTTTTTTACTATTTATTAAGCCACTTTGAAAATCACTGATCCGGCGGTCCAGAAATTTTTACTGTTTTTTACTGTTCATAAGGATTTTCAGATTTTCAAAGTGGCTTAATAAATAGTAAAAAAATTCAAAAAAATGTAAAATTTGGTCTCCAAGTACATTTCAATATGAAGAACATGTTGGAAGGTTCGAATCGACTATTTGAACTTTGAAAATGAAGATATGGCGTGAAGTACAAAGTCGTTTTACTCCATGAAGTAGCTAAGTCCATCTCTATATATATATAGGAGTTGGCTACGGTGCTATGCATAGCATAGAGGGCCTCCGTGCTACGGCTCAATATTTGAGTTTTCAAAATCCTAACGGTCGATTCGAACTGTTCAACATGATCTCCGTATGAATATGTACTTGCAAACCAAATTTTACGTTTTTTAGAATTTTTTTACTATTTTTTTAGATAGGTAGAAAATCACTTGATTTGAATGGTACCAAATTTTCAGATCAAGTTATTTTCTACCTATAAAAAAAAATAGTAAAAAAATTCTAAAAAATGTAAAATTTAGTTTGCAAATACATATTCATATGGAGATCATGTTGAACGGTTCGGATCGACCGTTAGGATTTTAAAAACTCAAATATTGAACCGTAGCACGGAGACCCTCTATGCTACGCGTAGCATATTAGCATTTTCCTATATATATATATATATAAACATATATATAAAAAACATTACATATCATTTTAGTGGTTTTATGAAGTTAGATACTAAGTTGTTGGAGAAAATCAAATACCTAGTTATAATATTTAATAATAATTTTAATCTTAAACACATAATTAACTTTTAAGTAAACTTATTATATAAATAGTTTTATAAACTGGAAATATATGACAAGAAAATTATCGACCAATAATATTTTTTTCATATTTAATACTTGTTTAACCTCTTAGAAGTGAATTGGTTAATATATAAAGTGACATCAGTTGTCTGAACGCACTGCATTTATACAATCCCAAAACCCTACAAACCGAAATTTTTAAATATAGCACAGATAAAAAAAAAATTATACCAAAACGGCACCTTTTGGCTATAATTTTAAATTTAGCATGGCCGCAGATTGGCTGAGCGGCCCCATTTACTGGGGACCGCAGATCAGCTGAGCGGCCCCTGAAATGGGGCCGCATATTGGCAGAGCGGACCCCGTTTTTTTTTAATTACGAAATATGTTATTTTTTTGGTGATTGTGTTATAAAAATAATTGTATTTGTGTTTTAGTTTGTAATGTTGTTTAAATTTATGTATTTTGTCGCAAGTTATTTTAGAAATGTCGTTCGTTTGAAATATTTTATATATGTCGTGTGGTTCAAATATTTTTTTTGTACGAGGAGATAGTGATATAATGAACAAAATAAATAAATAACCAAAACAAATAACAAACTAACAAAAAAAATAAGAGACATAATATAACAAATAAGTCCAGTATCTGACATAGTCTACGAATATAATTAAAACTAAATAAACATCCAGTCCATTGGTACGACTCTCAACCTGCAAATTTTGAAATAGTAGACTGTTAAATATGATTGTTTAAATATTTTTCTTAAAAGTTGCAATTGATTAGTAAAAAAAATTAACTACCTCGTGCATCTCGAGCAGCTCTGTTCTGTCTTTCAATTGTATCTCGGCCGGCTTGGTGTCCTCTTCTCCTCTTATGTAGTACGTCCATCCACATCGGAATCCTGTTGTGTTTTCTTCTGCCCAAAGCAATATTTTTATCTTCTGGAACAAGTACAGGGCCCTCGTTTGCAGGCCATTCCGACTGATTTTCATACACATGTCATTCAGCACTCCATGTGTTGATCAGTGTCCGGATGTGGTAGTAGTGACTAACAAAGCAGCCAGGGTCGATGCCTCGGAGACGGCACACAGACAGAACATGAGAACACGGTATTCTGTCCAATTGAGGCTTTTGGCATGTGCATTCCACCGTGTGATCATCCCTGATGAGAACCGTGTATTTGAAATTAGCCTTGGTAAACCGGCCAGAATCGTCAGGTATGTAAGCGTGAACTCTCTCTTGTGTAGAGGTTACATACGTCCCCAATTGAGAGCGCGGTCACATACGTCCCCAATTACTTGCATTCCTTGCTCGTATCTTCTCATCTTTCTCTTAGCCACACATATCCTAAAAAACTTGATTGCCGCCTCACTACAACCGTTCTTCTTCATGTTCTCGGCTATGTAAGTAGCACAAAGACGGTGAACACATTGATCCTCATCATCATCGTTCCACCCCAGATCATCTTGTCTGAACACCTTCTTTATACCTTTGCCCCTATCAGTTATTACACACATGAATCTGGAGCGAATTACATTGCGACACAACCATTTCATGAACCACGCACAATCTTCGAAACTCTCTGATTCTACCAGTGAAAAAGCCAACGGGAGAAGCTGGTTTTCTGCATCGTACCCGGTTGCAATCAACAACTTGCCTGTATTAAAAAAATCAAATTAATTCCAACATTTTAAAACAACTAAGTTAAGTAAAGATACGTAAAAAAAAATAGTTACCTTTGTACCGGCCTGACAGAAAACATGCATCAACGGTGATGACTGGTCTGATGTGTTGAAAAGCTACAATGCACGGTCCAAATGCCCAAGCCGCCCTATGAAAATACCTCCATGGTCCAGGTTCACCGATGGGAAATGAGGTCACCTCAAACAATGTTTCTGTCAATAAATTTAAAAAATAAGTTCAATTGTACGCCGGTATCTGACCGTTGTATCTTTCAGCAACAGCGATCCTTACTGTGTTGATACTCAAATCAACGTCGTTCCTCATGTGAGCCGATATGCAATCGGCAACCATACTAGCCGACAACTGTGCATGATCAATCCCAAGTTCTGACATATAATCGATTTAAGCCCCACATAATCAGTACCCGGTAATACCAAAATCACAGTAACAGGTCCGATACTATAATAAACCCCATTAGGACCTGTTAGAACATCACCACCAGTATAAATTGATACCATAAGAGCCATTTTGAATCCAATACACAAGAAACCTAAAATTAAAAATTAACTAAATTAATTATTAATCTACTGAAAATTAAAAAAAAATGAAAAAAAAAGAGAGAAAAAAACTTACAGGAGAAGAAGCTCTTGTCCAGGAGAGAGAGGGGATCAGAGTGTGAAATGACTTTCTCTCTCCTGGATCGGATTATGAAGGCAGGGGGCCGCTCAGCCAATATGCGGCCCCATTTTAGGGGCCACTCAGCTGATCTGCGGTCCCCAGTAAATGGGGCCGCTCAGCTGATCTGCGGCCGTGCTAAATTTGGAATTCTGGCCAAAATGTGCCGTTTTGGTATATTTTTTTTGAATCTGTGCTATATTTAAAAATTTCGGCCCTACAAAGTTGAAGAAAATTCATTTATGCACTGTTTCTCTATCTGAACTTTGAATATGAATTAATTATGATCCCATCCAATACAAAAGCTCCTAAATCAGGTGTAGGAGTTTTCGCATCTAGATCTGATAGAAAGGTTTTTGGTTGAATTATTCTATATTTATTTTATGCATTAAAATTTGAAATATTTAGATCTAAAAGAATTCTTGATCTATATATTGGCATATAAATTCTTTATCTAGTAATTAGGTTTTTAGTTGAATTTGTTTTGATATTATCCATTAAAAATATCTTCTTTCTTTTGTAATCTACTTTTTAAAATTGTTTCGTTTTAGAGGTATATTTTAAGTTTGAATTTTAAAGACATAATCTCTTGTAAGAATTTAATATTTTAAGTACAAAATAATCTATTTGTGAAGCTAAGGAGTATCTTCATTATTTTTAGAGAAAAAATTTGAATTTAAATTTTAAGATAAACCACGTTAACATGTTCTAACTAAATTGGCAAACACGGGTTTTGTCAATCAAACTACATAGATACACAATACTTGCACTAAATGAAAATTGTGAATAATGGACTACATTATACACTTGTGTTTTTGCATAAATGATGCATCTCTTAACTTAAAGGCAAAAAAAAAATAAGACTATTAATAGACTTAATTTTAAAAAAAAAAAAATCTCATGCAACCATGACTTAAAAAAGTGTATATAAAAAAACATGCTTATTTAAAAATAACTATGAAATTTATGCTTCCTCCAAAAATTTCATTCTATGATATATTCTAAGTCCATCTTTGAATATTGAATTTTGACATCGGTTTAATTTGAATTTACGTAAGCATTCATTTAACGCAATATAAAAGGCGATATGATTTTTAGTATGCTCTGCATGTGATTCATTATTATCCTTATTAAATCTGGTACCATGTTAGGCACTCCATCAAACATGCTCAAATTACATGGGCTGGTTATGGATGTAATCATGTAATTAGTTAACTCACATTTTCTATCCTAACCTTCTATATGAAAACCAATTCATGATTACAAACAAAACATGTAAAAAAGAAAAAATTACAGAGAGAAGAAAAGAAAGAAAAAAAAAGAGAGGTAGGTAACCAAAAAAAAAAAAAAACTGCTTAATTGGCTAATTGCTCATTCTCATGGAATAAAATGTATATTGCCGGAAAATTATAAAACAATTGTGCATGCAACATACGCCTATTGAATAATGTTCATAAATGTATAGGGCCGGAAAATAAACCACGTTGACATGTTCATAACCCCTGGTTCTGCTGTAAAAGTCAAATTTTTAGAAAGAAAAAAAAAAGAGAAGATGGTTAATTGATTTTGTTTTTTTTGAAGTTAGTAAAAATTAAAATTTCAAAGGTAGGTTGTTTCCTGTTGGCCAATGGCAAGCACTAAAATTGTAGATTTCTTGAAATAAATATGGAGGCAATTTAGTAATAAATTGTAGAACTTTTTAGTTATTTTACATGGAAGTGATTGATTTCTATTGTGTTTAGCGAAAGAATCAATCGGAGTGGCATCCCCAAAAGTGTTTAATCTTATATTAACTTAGATAAGAACCCCGTTTTTTGCTTTATGCTGTCTGGTCAATGTGTACAAAGTAGTTTACACATGGAGATGCTACAACTCATATCAATGCATTGTCAATTTTGAACATTTTTTTTTGTATTTTGACACTAAATCACGTCCCTAATTTTGCCTAAATGATTCATCTTTGATATTTTCCCCTCCATCTTATATCTGAAGGGTTTCATACCACCATTTCTATTTGGTAGCTGCTGACAGATATGCATTGGATGTGTTGAAGATGTTGTGTGAAGATAGTTTAATGAGGGATATCACTATCAGATTTGTGTGTGACCCGAAAAAACTTGTTCGGTTGTCGGCATAGTAACATGATTCGCGTTTTATTCGCGAATAAAACATTTTTTTGGAGGTTTCTAAACCGAACAGTGAATACAATGGTTGACCGAATTTTTACCGATTTATTCGTGAATAAAACACGAATAAAATGTTTTTTACGAATTATTCGCGTTTTATTTGAAAAATTCGCCGCTCCGTATAAATTTGTTACTCCGTAATCTGTGCATGGGGTGGGGGGGGGGTGAAATTCATCGCATGGTAGGACCAAACCACGTGGGTGAATCTGAGGTAAAGCTTTTGAATTTTGAAAGGCATAAGCAGATCCACCACGTGGTGAATCTGAGGCAAAGTTTTTTGTGCGCATGCTAATGTAGCATTCTATATCTTCTATATGTAAATCAAATCTTGAATTGTGGATTTTTTTTTTTGCTTTTTTGTTGTACTGAATTATTTCCGAATCATTTCAGAATTATACCTGAATCACGAATTTTTGACCACGCCGAACCGAATCCGAACTATTAGTTTGTCACTACGGTTGTTGGTAACACATAATAACGTTTGAAAATGATTTTTCATTTTATGAAAGTTTAACAACCAATGAATCAACATCATTCACACAATCAAAATATTAGTTTATTTGAGACTCAACAGCGAGTCCCTGAATTGAAGTTTGAAATCCCCAAGAACCCTTAAAAAATTAGATGACCCGAGTTACTTTTAAAAAAGAAAAAACAAAAGAAAAATAAAAACAAAGAGATAAAAATGAAAATAAAAGTGATTTAAGTTGGAGCAGCAACCTATATATTTTTAACAGTACATAGTTTGAATAACAATTTTATCATATATGTCCGCTGCATTCATGCAAGTCCAGTGAGAAATGCTGCAAGTCCACTGCATCACTGTATTTAAAAATAACTAAATTTGAGAGAAGAATTCCCCAGAGAAATCTGTGTTGTGCTTCAATTTCTGAGGCAGGCCAAAATCTCCGAGCCCCATTCAGAGCAGCCATATTACGAAACCCGGCATTTCTTCAGTATAACAGGGATAATTGCTTGAAGCCTAGAAAACGTCTCGGGCTTTCGAGGAGGAGGTAGCCAGTCTTGTTAGTAAAAAGCTTTTTGTATTGAGAACACCAGAGGAGATGATGGGCTGTAAAATAGACTTTCAGATAAAAGAGGTGGGTTAAGATACACAATATTTGGTTAAAAACACATTTTTGTTCACTCTGAGCTTGGAGAAGCGGCTAATTCTCCGGAACTATGTCCGGAAACTTCTAAAATCAAAAGGACTTGGATCGGAATATAATATTCCTATGTAGCATAGCGTGTGCTATTTGCATTACACGCAGCGCGCTATAGTGGATTGCTATTACTGTCATAATAGTCGTAGCTGAAATAATCAATTTTTGTCATAATTACTAATTAAAAAATATAAAAAATATTGTAAACCAATCTAATTATAATAATAAAAAATACATTGTTATATATATGAATAATAATTATCATATATAATTTTATATTTATCACTTATTATGTTTTATTCCAGAATTTTTTTTTTTAACATATTCTTACTAGTTAAAGTTAAAAAATATCATACCCATATGATGATACTCGTATCCAGTGCAATTACTGACTGAGTACAATTAGATCTGAGTCGTCTATTTTAACTTGGTACGAATCTCAAAACAGACCTTATGTTTAAATAGACACCGAATCTATTTCAATCATTCTAAGATTTAACAAGAGCTAATTTTACTTGGGCACTGGGAGGAACTAGTAAAAACTTGACTCCAGGTGTCACTGGTCTACTAAACGTCGTGCAGGATACGGGTCCATAACGAAACGGGTTTCGTTTACACGCTACTCATCGAAGGGTAAATATTTTAACAGAGCTGTTTTCATTTCATACAGTGCACAGATCATAAAATCAAAACAGCACCGCATATGATTTGTGCGCTGCATGAAGTTAAACTTGATCTGTTAAAATATTTACCCCTCATCGACCTAAAGTTGCTAGCAAAGTAGCAATCAATCAGTCGACCTAACGACGAACGAAAGATCAGACCGGAGCTAATCTGACCGCTCATCTTATCTGCCCGAGACCGAGAAGGCGAAAGCCGAAGGTGCGCTCCGCTCCCAGTTTCCTCTTCGCCGGCGCCGATTACACTTCTCCTCTGCTCAGTTTTCCGGGAAAAGAAAAGGATAGAAATCATTTTCTTGATTTCTGAAATCGAAGTAATTACTTGCCTAAACTCCGAGGTTTGAGAGACGAAGGTTTTCGCTTGGAAAACCTAATACTACTACTTCTACGACGACTTGTTTCTCATACTTTCTACTCTGGTACCCTCTCTCTCTCTCTCTCAGAAGAGTAAATTATTTTTTATTGATTAATTTTAGGATAATTTACTCGTTTAACAAATTTTTGTTCCCAAATTGAAATCTTATGTGCGTTATTCTTTTGGATTACCTGCTGTTCTTGCCCCTCAAATTTAACATATTTTTAATGGATAGTTGTTGGACTGGAAAATTGGTTAGGTTGTTTTAGAATTATGGATTTTGATAGGTTACTGGTAAAGGACTATGCTAAAAGATGCACATCCTGACATTTATTTTATTCAAAATTGAATTGAAATCAGAATTAAATTGAGTCTAAAATTCACAAAAGCTACTGCATCATATATCAACTTCAAATACCTTTTCCGTTATATTTTTCTTCCTTAGAATTTCCTCTGAATTATAGTCCATTTGTAAAACATTCTTTTCAGGCAATGAAGTCTTTTTAATTAATACTTTTTGAAACTTTAATCATTTTTAGATTTGATCAGGCTAGCTAATGGCAAGTAAGGGAAGAATGCCTCTGCAACAACACCAGCACCGGCCTCCTCAGGATCTGGGTTTCTTGCAACACCTGGACCCGTTTGGTCCAGGACCCGGTATCCGCCCACCACGTGGCCCCTTTCCTTTTGACCTAGAGAGGAAACTCGACCTGCAACACATGGAGATACAGAAGCTGGCCATAGAAAATCAGAAACTTGCCAATTCACACCATTCTTTAAGGAGCGAGTTGGCTGCAGCTCAGCATGAATTGCAAATTATCCAAGTAAGACTGGGACGTGTTTTGGTATGGGGTTCATCTGTTGGTTTTTCAGTCTAAGAATTATATCAATTATGTTATAGATCAGGTGCGAATGAATTCGCATTGATATCTCAAATTTTGAATTGATCTGTGGTAAATCCGGACTGGTCAAATCCTTTCTGCACGAATCTCAAAGCACAAAAATACTGACCCCCTGCATTCCGAATTAGCACCGAAAAATATTTGGCCCGGCCTTAGATAAACTGAAAGTTTGAGATATCGCAGAGGATACTGACTCAGGTGCGAATAAGTACTGGCGAAAATATCACTCTAACTGAGAGTTTGGTTAATGAATAAATGTTCTTTCTTTTGCGAGCAAACAAATGATAAGTCTCAGGCCCCTCTTAGAACTAAGTAGGAAAAAGGTATCCAATAAGGCTCAAGAAAGACTTGAACGAAGTGAAACAGATATTTATAAGGAAATCAAAGAAAACAGGCAACATAAAAAAAACAAAAGGTTTCTAATTCAAATCACACTAGAGGAAGCAAACATTCTTATTTAATCTCTGACACAACTTGCTTTTGATCTCTGCGAGAGTTTTTGAAAATAATAGCATATCTCTTATGTCGTATATGATAAAAATGAAGATCATAAATTCTCTTAATTGCTTGCTTATCCAGTTTATCACTAAATCTATCAACATGTGATGCATTAGTTATCCTTATGTACTCATAGTTATTGACATTCCAGCTTTAGTATCTGAATTTGATAGTTTGTCTATGGTACCAAGATAAGCACAAATTGTTTATAAAATAAATAAATTTAATTTACCATTATTAGTGTGGCAATAGAAGCCCTGATTCCCGAGATCTAATTTCACTTGATGCTAACAACTTTGAGTCCACTCAGGCACACACAGACGCTGCGAGGGGTGATGAGGATCAACAGCTGAGGGGCATGATTGAAAAAATAAATAGAATGGAGGCCGAATTAAAGTCTTCTGAGAATGTCAAAACAGACCTTCAAAAGGCCCACGCTGAGGCCCAGAATTTGGTAGCTGTCAGACAGGATTTAATTGCCAAGGTGCAGAGTATGAGCCAGGATTTACAGAGAGCAGTCGGTGATGTGCAACAAATGCCTGCTATAATGTCTGAGTTGGATTCTCTAAGACATGAGTACCAGCAGTTCAGGTAACTTGTGTCTTAGACAATAATCAAATAAAATTGATTGATTAATTATTTATATGACTGCAAGTGAGGCTATGGTACTATGCATAGCGCAGATTGGTCTGTACTATGGATCAGTATCCTCGCTTTCGAAGTGCAAATAGTCGATCTGAACCGTTCAACATGATCTCCATATGAAAATGTACTTGCAGATTAAATTTTATATTTTTGAGAATTGTTTTACTCTTCTTTTTAGATAGGTAGAAAATCACTACTTAAGAATGGTCTAAAATTCTTTAGATTAAGTGATTTTCTACCTATCTAAAAATATAGTAATAAAATTCTAATATATGATCTACAAGTACATATTCATATGGAGATCATGTTGAATGGTTCAGATCGACTGTTTGGACTTTGAAAATTGAGATATTGATTTATAGTACGGAACCATATGCGCTATGCATAGTACCATAGCCTCACTCATATTATTAGGTAGTAAAGTTATCTAAGGGTATTCGTCCCTCCTTAGCATATCAATTTTTCGGTCCAGGTTATCCTGACTAAACATCTGCGACCAAATGAACAAAAAACATTAGAGAGTTAAACATGATTTCTTGACTGAAGGTATTTCATTTCACCTATTTCAACTAAAAATGTACTTGTAGATCAAATCTTACATATTTTACTATTTTTTTAGATAGGTAGAAAATCACTTGATCTAAAAATTCTAGACCATTCAAAGTAGTGATTTTCTACCTACTTAAAAAAATAGTAAAAGAATTCTAAAAAATGTAAAATTTTGTCTGCAAGTACATTTTCATATGGAGATCATGTTGAATGGTTCAAATCGACTATTGGGTCTTTGGAAATGACAATATTGATCCGTAGTACGGACCAATCTGCGCTATGCATAGTACCATAGCCTTACTCTTAGACAATAATCAAATAAAATTGATTGATTAATTAATTATATGACTGGGTTGTAAAGTTATGTAAGGCTATTCGCCCCTCCGTAGCATGTCGATTTATCAATCGACCTCAAATAAGCCTGACTAAACATCGGGTTACCAAATAAACAAAAAAACATCAGATAATAAAAAATGTATTTCATTTCAACTGTTTAAGTTTTGCACAGATTAGTAACATGAGTAGACTGTGGTGGGTCATTTTATTCAATTGAATAGCCAATCGATTATAACTGAGATTTAACTGCTTGAATGATCGGGGCTTTCCTAGACTTAATTGCACAATTGAATGTTATGGTACCATCACAGTCAGGTCGTACCAGTATTCCCATTAAAAGCAACTGAAATTTATTGAAATGTATATTGTAGAGGTACATATGAGTATGAAAGGAAGCTCCGACTTGACCACTACGAATCTTTGCAACTAATGGAGAAGAATTATGTGGCTATGGTGCAAGAATTGGAAAACCTCCGTGCTGAGCTGGCAAATGCTACTGGTACTATATTACGAGAAATCTGCCTTTCGCTACCTGAACCTTTTGATCATTCAACCTTGTTAACATTGTTACTAAAAAATTAACATTTTAAAAAGAAAAATAGCAAAAATAGGCTCTCAGTATATTTTGTACATTTCAGTACAAGTGTAATACTGAAAACATGATCAGTTACTTAATATGACCTGACATTAAAATGTTTGATTTTTATTGTAGGCGCTGCTTATGGTACTATGCCTGCTCAGAAAGAGAATAATACACCAGCTCAGGTATGCATGTTTAGCATTTATTGGGACAGGATGACATCAAGATAATGCCTATTATATTTTTTTCTCATTTAATTTCACATTTGTTTTCTTTTCAAAAGATACTTATTTGCCATTTTACTGTAAACAGGGACAGGCCATGCAAGGTGGTCAGACTGTACCGTACAGTGGAAACCCAACAGGTACCATCCCTCCTCGGGCTAATACTGGAAACAATCCTAGCCCTAGCCCCAACACTAACCCTAATCCTACTCCAAACCCGGGTCAGGGTTCATCACCGTATGGACCGGCACAGGCACATCTCGCTCTTTACGGTACCGGACAGGCACCTCAGTCATTCTACGGAACAACACAGGTTGGTTACTTATTTTAACTGGAAATTTTATATTGGCTGGTTGGTAATATACTGTCACTTGACACGACAGATCCTTTGTAGCAGTCAGGTCGGTTCATCAGGATCAAAACCTGTAGTGATGGGATTTATTTTTATATCTGTATTACCACATGTGTGCCTGCACAGTGGAGGAACTAGAAAATTTAGACAACTATATTTTTGAAACTTCTCTTTCTAGTTTAACCCTTGTTTCATGAGAGATGAGACAATACCTGATCTGTGACTAATTAAGATCAGGTATTAGATTGGTTGCTTATTTCTTTGGTATTTTTTGCAATACACAGGTGCCTCAAAATTTGTATGGGTCAGCACAGTACCTATATGGACCCCCTCAAGTACCAGCTAATTCTTATGGGATGGCACAAGTACCAATTCAACAGGTACCGCCACAACATTACGGGTCGGTACCTTACGGATCCGCACCGCCTACAAGTCATGTACCAGTTCAGGGTCAAAATAATCCAGCCCGTAAATAAGCAAGTTGTAGTCTACATTGAAAAGAAATTGTAACCAGTGAGGAGGAATCAGATCTTGTATTGATATAACATCTGCTTATAGGAAGCTTAAATTATTTCTATTTGTTTTATTCTTCTTTGGTCTATGTAGTTTTTAGGTGATATTTTAAGGTTTATTTCATTTATGTTACTTTTGTGATGATATTTGAAAAGGGGAAAATATGTGCGTGCACCATTTTTTTTTAGGGTTCATAGTTTTCCTTGTAAGAACTGCAACTTCTTTTAATTTATTTGTTTACTTATGGTGGCACAATTGAACACACAAAAATTAAATTAGGTTGCTTATATTTCACTTCCTCAAAATCAACTTCGTTGTAAGAAGGTTAGTTTCATGTCGCATGAAAATAAGAAACATTTTCATTATTGGCTCCGAAAAATGATACGATACGTGAATTGATTTAGATCACAATACAAAATGACATGACACGTGATCACGAATACAGTACGATACAAAAACAACATGACGAGATACGTGGTCACATGAGTCAATCAGGACCATTAAATTTTGACTGGATGTGAATTTTAAACAAATTTGAAAATTTTCAAAGAAAAAAGATGGGTGAGTCGCTGACAAGCGTCGGTGCAGAGGAGAGTCACGTCAGGAAGTGCCGGGTGGCAAGCGGAGGGAGATAGATTGCCGAGTTACCGTAGGATCAAAGCACGACATAACACATAAAAAAGTCACGATGTATTAATTACGACACGACAATATATGACACGGCATAAATTTACTTCAGTAATCAAAACACTTAAATTAGACTAACCAAAATTTGAGTCTGAGCTATGAATTCTCAATCCACAGCTGGAGCAATTGCACCATCACAGCGCATTGCTTCAACATGAGACCTTCAAAAACATATACACATACACAGTACCTTGCTTACTTAGGATGCTCTTCCTAACATGATCATTTATAACATTTATTCAGAAGGACAAATGGTGAAGATAAATTACTTATTTGTCAAGAGAAATTATATAATTGTTACAATAAATAACGGACATATTATATAGATTTTGCAATATCTTTATTATTAGGAACTATGTATTTTTTATTATTTAATAGATGGCAAATAAGTTAGGTGGACAGAGGGCAGAAGGAGGCTAAGTCCTCCATACAAGTCAAAAAGTTTTTATTTTTGTCTTTAAATTTTTTTTACTTTTGCAAAAATTATTATTATAGTCCTCTCATAAAGTGAAATTTCATAGCACTTGTTCATCTAGTTTCCTAATCTCAATTTTCTCAATTGTCTGATTTCACCCCCTTAGACACAGAAGCATTCTCAACATGGAAATTCAGAATTTAACTTGAGGGACTCTAGCAAGAGATGCCTTCAATTTCTCAGGGGAGTGAGCGAGGTCGACCATGTTTCCTTTCAAGTATTTCTCATAAGAGGTAAGATCGAAATGGCCATGGCCGCACATTGCCATCACGATCACCTTCTTTTCTCCGGTCTTTTTACATTCCAGTGCTTCCCTGATTGTAGCTGCAATTGCATGGGTTGGTTCTGGCGCCGGGATGATTCCTTCGGTTCGAGCAAATTGTATTGCAGCTGCAATTCAAAATTACAACATTGGTACTATGCATAGCCCACATTGGTACTATGGTACTATGCATAGCCCACATTGGTTCGTACTTTGGATCAATATCTCTATTTAAAAGTTCAAATAGTCGATATGAACCGTTCAACATGATAGGTAGAAAATGTACTTGTAGATCAAATTTTACATTTTTTAGAATTTTTTTTGAGTGAGGCTATGGTGCTATGCATAGCACCAATGGCTAGTGTACTACGGCTCAATATGGTACTTTTTAAAATCCTAACGGTCGATCCGACCGTTCAATGTGATATCCATATGAATATGTACTTGCAAACTAAATTTTATATTTTTTTCGAATTTTTTTACTATTTTTTTAGATAGGTAGAAAAATCAGTGTTTTTTGAAAATTATGGACCATCAAAATTCTACCTATCTGAAAAAATAGTAAAAAAATTCGAAAAAATATAAAATTTAGTTTGCAAGTACATATTCATATGGTTATCACATTGAACGGTCGGATCGACCGTTAGGATTTTAAAAAGTACCATATTGAACCGTAGTACACTAGCCATCCGTGCTATGCATAGCACCATAGCCTCACTCATTTTTTTTTACTATTTTTTTAGATAGGTAGAAAATCATTTGAACAGTTAAGATCGACTGTTTAAACTTTAAAAATAAAAATAATGATCCAAAGTACGGACCAATGTGCGCTATGCATAGTACTACAAGTAAATCCCTTCAAATTGTTTTAAGAAATAAATAAATCACTGGCTAGCCCCTTCAGCTCTATTTTTTTTTCATTAAAAAGACGAAGTGGTAGTTTAAAACTCTGTAACACAGATTTTGCGAATCTTAAATCAAATTTGAGTTTTAATTACCTTGGAAGCACTCGGTTTGTGGAATTCCAATGGCTTCCATCAACCCAAGCTCGTAAACATGCGAAATTAGAGGCGCCATCCCATGGTACCTTAGCCCACCTACAAAGCAAACAACAAAATTTTCACTAAAAACAGAAGCACAAAATAACATTATACAAGTTTATTTATAGCCATGAGCACATCAAGTTTCCTTTTTCACTAGAGTATGTTAGCAGTTTCATTTTCTTACAAGGTAACTTAAAATCTAATTTCCTAAAATGCTTAAGCCCAGAAAAGCCATTGTTGGTAGGGGCTTCAAACGGTCGGCCCGGTTAAGACCGAATTATAATAGTCAAACCAAAATTTTATTCACTTTTCAAAAATCTAGCCGAACCAACCGAATTAAACTTGTCAACCGAATAACAACCGAACAAAAAAAAAACCGAAATAAACTTTGGTTTGTTTGATTGAATCGAAATAAGAGGTATAATTTTTTTATTTTTAAAAACCTTCGCAGAGGCTGCCAAGTCGTGAGGAGAAATTGAACTCTCCACCTTTGGTATCAACAGTCTTAGGACTTTTTCCTAGCCAACTGTGCTACCTCTCTTTTCAAGAGATATTATATTTCAAAAGGTCAAAACTCAATACATACACATATACATTTAATAATCATAAAAATAAATATCAAGATATATATGAGTCGAACCGAATAAGAGAGATTAAAACAAACCAAATATGAAAAACCGAAGTAATTCAAGTAAATATCAAGTAACTTTCGGTTTGTTTGGTTGAACCGAAATAAGAGAGATTAAACTGAACCAAATAATAAAAACCGAATTAATTCAAAAATTCAACCAAGCCGAACCATTTAAAGGGAAAAACCGAACCATTTAATTCAAAATTTGTTGTTTCGGGTGAAAACCAAATAAACCGGATCCAATGAAGACCCCTAGTTGTTGGTGAGATGGCAAAGTAAACTACCGGGCTACTGGCTAATCATACCAGCACGGTACCACTACTAGCCTTGATTTTAGATGTTACCAAAACTGGTATAGAAAAACTAATAATTACAAAAACAACATATTGTCAGTACCAGCATGGATGGGGTCGGGAATAAAATCATGACCAAGTGTATGCATCTTCATCAAAGGTGTCAACCCAGCCGTATCCCCGAAATCATATGCATACACCCCTTTTGTCAGAGACGGGCATGCGGTGGGCTCCACAGCCCGAAAAACTGGGTCGATCCTTCCCTCTATCTTCTCCCTCATAAAAGGGAATGCCAGTCCAGCAAAATTGGATCCGCCACCAGTGCACCCGATAACCAAATCGGGTTTCTCATTTATTGCCTCCAGTTGCTTTATACACTCTTCACCGATCAATGTCTGATGCAGTAAAACATGATTGAGAACACTGCCAAGGCAGTATTTAGTGTCTGAGTTTGTGGCGGCAATTTCAACTGCCTCAGAGATGGCGATGCCGAGGCTTCCAGGGCTTGACGGGTCGGATTCGAGAATTTTTCGACCTGATTCGGTCACAGTGGAGGGAGATGGGTGCACCTTTGCTCCCCAGGTCTCCATCATCAGTCTACGGTATGGTTTCTGGTCATATGAAGCTCGTACCTGCCATACCTGACATGAAATAAAGGATGCAGTTGCATTATATTGTTTTCGTAAAGATTTATATTAGCATTTAGGATGACCTTATATAAGATCACCAATTAACATTGTACCTGGTACTGGTACTGACTGTTACTGTAACCTGTGAGAAGAAGTCAAAAGTCAAACCTCACAATTCAGGCCGAAAAGGCTCGAGGCGAAGGACAAAGCACTGCCCCATTGACCAGCGCCAGTCTCAGTTACGACACTTTTGACCCCTTGCTGAGCATTGTACCAGGCTTGCGGTACAGCTGTGTTTGGTTTATGTGAACCAGCTGGGCTGGTACCTTCATACTTGTAGTATATTCTAGCCGGAGTATCAAGCAATTGCTCAAGCCTCTTTGCCCTGTATTTAAAATAACATTAAAAAAGAGTGTACCAGTTTCTCTTTATAGAAGGTGTACCAGTATTAATTGAGTCGGACTGGTCTAGTTTTGATATCAAGTTTTATATTAATGGACCCAGAGAGGGGCTATGGTACTATAGATAGTGCGGATGAGTCTGTACTATGGATCGATATCTTCATTTTTAAAGTCCAAACAGTTGATCCAAACCGCTTATAACATGGTCTCCATATTAAAATGTACTTGGAGACCAAATTTTTCATTTTTTAGAATTTTTTATTAACTTTTTATAAAGGTTAAAAATCACTACTTTCGAACAGTCCAAAATCTTTAAATCAAGGGATCTTCTACCTATATAAACAATTAGTAAGAAAAAAAAATTAGAAAACGTAAAATTTGGTCTCCACATTCATTTTAATACGGAGTCATGTTGAGCAGTTCGGATCAATTATTTGGACTTTGAAAATGAAAAAATTAATCCATAGTATGAAACAATATGCGCTATGCATAGTACCGTAGCCTCACTCGTTAAGTATTATATTATTAAACCGGAGTCAACAACATGTACCTAATAAGAGGTGTGGGGCGCCAGAGCCGGTAAACATCGATGATCTCCTCTGGTATATCAATGTACCGGTCCCCACTGATTTCTTGCTTTATCAGCTCCTCAGCAAAAAGCGGAGATAAATCTTCGGGATTAAGCGGCTTGTGGGTTTTTGGATGCAGAGGTGGTGGCGGTTTCACCTTTAGATCTGATACAAGGTTGTACCACTGGTTTGGTATCTCAATATTTGCATTACTGGTACCGGCTGTTGCTCTTGTGTAGCACAAGGGTTTTCTTGGGAGGTTAAGAATTGGCTTCCTTTTGTAGCATGCTGACTGTTTGCCATGACCTAACAATAGCAAATTAATTTAAAAGAAAAAAACATAGTTAAACTGAGCAAATTTCTTCATACTTACAAAAAATACTGCTGATTGCTATGGGTTACAAGCTTAATAAACAAGAGCTAAATTATAATAATAATAATAATAATAATAATAATAATATTTATTATTTTTATTATTATTATTATTATTATAAAATGGTCACCTCTGTTTACTGTTAATATAATTTATTTATTTTTTATATAAAATGGTCTCAAAAGGGAGGACCCTGTACTGTATAATTCAACAGTACTTACAAGGCTAATATAATACACAGCACAAAACAAATGAAACCAGTTGCTACTGGTAGATTAACAAACTCAAGAAAAACAAAAAGTAAAATAAAAAAATATGGAAGGAAAAGATATCTTAATCCAGAGATCAAGTACCTGAGAAGGGGGTGGAGAGAGAAGTAGGTTGAGAAGAAGCAACCGTCGCCATGAAAAAGGAAGGAAACCTTTTTGATCTTGTCGAGATATAAAGATATAATTACTCTACTATTTATTTTGAGGAAGATAAATGCGAGGATGGGGAAGACATGAGTGCATCGATAGTACAAAAAATAAAGGCAAATTCTTCTATGGACATAAGGACCTATTTGTAAATAAACATATTTTCATTTTAAAAGTTCAAACAGTCGATCCGACCGTTCAACATTATCTCCATATTAAAATGTACTTGGAGGTCAAATTTTACATTTTTTTGAATTTTTTTACTATTTATTAAGTATTTTACAAAATTCAATGGTCTGAATTTGACTAGTTTTGTAAAATACTTAATAATAGTAAACAAATTCAAAAAAATATAAAATTTGACCTCCAAGTAGATTTTAATATGGAGATAATGTTGAACGGTCGGATCGACTGTTTGAACTTTGAAAATGAAAATATGTTCATTTTACAAATAGGTCCTTATGTCCATAGAAGACACTCAAAAAATAAACGTGGGATTGCACGAGTAAGGTTTTGCATCTAAGTTGACCGCCTACTCTAAAATTATTAGGTATAGAATCACCTCTATTATTAAATAAATAAGAATATGTCAGAGTGGAACTAGAAAAATTTGATTGATGGAGCTGAAATGTAAAATGTACAAATATATAATGGGTAGAATTTTAATTTAATTTTTTACAATTATAAAATGAAATTATAACCACAAGTTACATTTACACGTTTAATATTTTATGAGAGAGATTAAATCATATAATTTAAAAAAAATTAATTAAGTTTTAATAGACATAATTAAAATTTTATATTCATAGGAGTAGCTAAGGGTATGATTGGTTCTAAATCCACCCTCGGAAAATGTTGATTATATTCTTTGTTGAATTTGCTTTTTTTTTTTTTTAAATCTAAACTAAAATGACACAATATACAGTACTGCACTTCATTGTAATATTCACTGAGAAGTACATTATTCATTAAGCATTAAAAAGTACTCTATTATTGGGCACTTGAAATTTTTAAGTAACAATTAAAATGGAAAAGAGTTCAAATGCTTTCTCTTTTGATGTCTTCAATATGTCTTTATTTTAAGACTTTAATAATTTAATACATGAAAAACTCAAATTTCAAAATAAATTTGTTACATACAGCATTTCAACTTTGTTTTAATTGATATTATAAACTTACATATATTAATGTGAATAATTTGTAAAAATTGATTTTTTAACTTATTGATTCATATAAAAATAAAATTGAATAGTGGTAATTTTATATGAACATATTAAGAAAGAGGAGGGATCGGATGACACTCTTTTTTTGTGACATTGGATGACACCGTGCATTTTCAAAGTTTTCAAAGTCCAAACAGTCGATCCAAACTATTAAATATGATGGATATATTAAAATGTGCTTGCAGATCAAAGTTTATATTTTTTTTGAATTTTTTTTACTATTTATTAAGTATTTTACAAAATTGTTGTTTTCAGACCATTGAATTTTTGTACCCATCTTAATAAATAGTAAAAAAATTTTAAAAAAAATGTAAAATTTGATCTGCAAGCACATTTTAATATATCATTCATATTGAATGGTTTGGATCGACTGTTTAGACTTTGAAAATGTAAGGTGTCATCCGATGTCACTAAAAAAGAATGTCATCCGATCCCTCCTCGTTAAGAAAATAGTATAGATAATTTCTAAAATTTATATATCAAACTAAAACTGTTTTATGTGATAAATATTATTTTCTCTACGTGCACATAGAAACATTACCATTTTCGATTTAGATTTATATGAATAAATAAGTTGAAAAATCAACGTTCAGAATTTATCTACATCGGTGTATTTTTGCAAGCTCTTAATACTAATTAGAACAAAATCAAAATGTCATAATTTTTTACATGTGCATAGAAAAAATAATATGAATTATATCTAACTGTTTTATTTTGACATTTAAGTTACAAATATTAAGTTATTATAGTTTTAAAAATGAAAACACGACAGAGATACAAAGATAGAAGGAATTAAAAGTACTTTTTGTGCAATAAAGTAGTTGAATTTTAACCTTGTCTAATCAAGATTCTAGATAAATTACATGTAAAACCATTCTAGAGTAGCTATAGCATGTTGCTTCAAAGTTGACTGTTATAAATTATAATTCTTCATGTCGGTTTAGCTCTGCTTAGTAGGCGGTGCAGACGTGCAGTTAGTCACACACAAAAAAAATGCTGGTAATGTTGTTTAAAAATCAACATTAAGTCGAGTGTATTAGTACAATCTGATACAACAAAGGATCTGAAATTCTCTGTGGCGGATGCGCACCTTCAAACTGTGCAAAAGAATTAATGTATGAAACAGATACAGGGGGTTATAATCAGTTAACTCAAAATAAATTTAATAATGGATTGAAATATTATTTCTTTCCCAGAATGTATATTCAATAATTTATTTTTAATTATCTGAAATATATCATGTCTGTATTCGTATTCATCCGATATCAAATCCATGTTCATATCTGTTAAACATCTGATCTGATCCGTATTCGTATCCGAAACCATCTGTCCGTATTTGATCCGTTTTACACCCCTAAAACTTACCCAATCCCCGTGCGGCCGTGCAAATAATTTACATTCGATCAATTCGACATAAATCAATAATTGGTATTCGCCCTAAAAACGTGGTTGCTTATAAATCAATAATTTCCATTCCGGAAAGGACTAGCAGCGGTTTGCTACTAACTAAAAGTGGTTGTCGATCCAAAATCAACCGGTTTCGATCAATTTAAGAGTACAATATCAACGTTTTGCTTTGTGCTTCTGTGACAGTTTCTATGCACCTAATCATGCAGCCATGTGTTGTCCTCGTTAATTCACCCTATTTTGACCCGCTACACGATGGTCTGCGAGAAAATAGAGCAGACAACGGAGCTGTCACTGTTCATCCGCTCGTCAAGTGGTGAAGCTTGAAAGTTGTTTGCTAACCAGAATATAATCTTTTCGGTTATTATGGTCTTCGTTGGTAAGAAGTTAAAATTATAGTATTATTAGTAGCTGTACTATAGGATTGTCAACGAGCTGAGTTAAGCCGAATTAGGCAAAGTTTAAAACTCAATTCGTGCAAGAACAAGCTCAATCCAAGTCAAGTTTGATTTTAATCGAGCCAATCAGGAGCCCAACTGAACTAGATCATTAACTGTGAGATATACATAGACAACAAATTTTGTCAATTTGATACCATGAATGGCTTTTAGACCACAATTTTGAATTAAAATTCCATCTTTTTCTTACCATGAGCTTCATTCTCTCATAATGAAAACAAAAAAAATAAAAAATGGTGAAAGAATCAATAAATAACTAAAACTTTTTCTTAGAACGAGCTGAACCAATCCAAGTCGAACTAGATCAACTTGAACCTGTTAAATGACGAGCCAAACTAAAATCGAACAAGCTAATGAATACTGTCTTTTCATCCCGAGTTTCTATTCTTTTGGAGACATTCAGATCAGCTTCTAAAACATATTTCTCCATAATTTCTCTAATTTATAATGTTTAACTTCTACAAACAAACTAAACAACACCAAAAAGTTGATCTCGCTACTTGAATGTCAATCACTAAAAAAACAACCACAGACATGCAATGAAGCATTGCTTCCTGTACAACATAACCTAACTGGCATAAATTACAAAAGAAAAAAAAAAAGATTTTTGAGGAAAAAAACCTACTAAAAAAGTTTTTTTGATTTCTGACCCTAAAAAACTCATCACTCGTCCTTTTTCTTAGGTACGGCAAAATCTTCCTCTTTCTGACGTTGCCAGAGGTAATTAGCCGCCTCGATCCACCGAGGAGTGACCAAAAACTTGTTGTTATCTCTTGCCCATTCGGCCTTCTTAGTGGTGGGGACCTGTGCCACGACATGTGTCACCGAATCGTCCACATCAGCAAAGCATGTGGCCCCCATTTGCTCAGCTAATTTCCAAATCGGCTGTTCTTCGGCCCGGACATTTGATGGGAATACCCTACTGAACACAATATTGCACTCCTCTAGAATCTCTTGTTTAATCAATTTCATTATCTACAAAAAAATAAGTACAGAAAGAGGAATCAGAGGGTACATTGTTATAAAAAATAATTAATTGTTTTTAACCAAATAGGGATGTTTTGCAGGGTACCTGTCTCACGTCTCTTGAAGCAAGATCAATCCCAATCCCCTACAAAAGTAAATAAATAAACAATCATAAACAATCATAAACAATCAGAACAATGTTCTTCCATGTGAATTTCAAAAAAGATTTTGACACAAGTCATGATTAAAGAGGCAGTTAAGCTAACCGGGTCGAAGAACATCTCATGGGCCCGCTTTAAAACATTAAGAATTGTTGCCAGGATCCCATCTGATTCCCTTTCATCTTTCTTCATTTCAGATAGAGACTTCATACCGGTACTGAACTGTCTCACACTAGAAGTAAAATAATGGTATCTCTCCATTAAAATGAGATTCTCTTTGTGCTTTTGCCAAACCTGTCAGAGAAGAACTTATTAATACATCATACTGCTGTGTTTGTAATGCATTTATCATTGAGTGAGGCTACTGTACTATGCACATTGCGGATTGGCAAGTACTATGGATCAAGTTCAAATAGTGGATCTAAACCGTTCAACATGATTTTTCATATGAAAATGTACTTGCAGACTAGATTTTACATTTTTCTGAACTTTTGAGTGGTCAAGAATCTTTATATCAATTGATTTTCTACCTATCTAAAAAAATAGTAAAAAAAATTCTAAAAAATGTGACATTTTATCTACAAGTACATTTTCATATGGAGATCATTGTGAACAGTTCAGATCGATTGTTTGGACTTTGAAAATGAAAATATTGATCCATAGTACGACTGATCCGTGCTATGCATAGTACAGTAGCCTCATTCTTTATCCTGTTGAATCTTTTGTGCTTTATTTAGCCATACACTATTTAAGTTTTCTGACGAAGTCAAATAGAAAAAAAGAAAAAAATCAGTAAAAAAAACACGGACCGAAAACAGCCACTGGTCAGTACCAGCTCGACCATACTGGTACGACAACAGTACATCAATAGATTATCTACTGCTATTCCAGAGGTTGAAAGAGAAAAGGTGCCACCAAAAGGTCACTTACAAATTTACTACTAAAGAAAAAGGTGTCCCAGCAAAAAGGTTATAATGAGGCTAAAATGCCCCAATGTTTTTGTGCCCCTATCATGCCTCACATCCTTATCTCCGTTTTCACAGTCCAAACAGTTGATCCGAACCGCTCAACATGATCTCCATATTAAACTGTGCTTGGAGACCAAATTTTATATTTTTTGGAATTTTTTCACTATTTTTTTTATAGGTACAAAACCACTGTTTTTGGATGGTCCATAATCCTCTGAAAAACAGTGCTTTTTAGATAGTAAAAATTGCCAAAAAAAAATATAAAATTTTCTCTCCAAGCACATTTTAATACGAATATCATATTGAGTAGTTCAGATCGACTGTCTAGACTTTGAAAATGGAGATAAGGATGTGGGGCACGATTGAGGCATGAAAGACGACATTTTAACCCTACTAAAAAATAAATTAATCATAAGTAATGACTGGAGCTTACATGTTCTGTATCATCAAGAATAATCACTAGATTATCGGCCCCAAGCACCACATCAAGCCCCTTCTGATTCCGTGTGGTGCAATCAGACTGACAGATCACTTTAGAGGGGAAATACACATCTCCCGGATCAAGCAACTTTGCTATCTCCATAGCATAAGAATGTTCACCCATTGTGTATATGTACATTTCGAACATATTTTTCGCCTCTTTTAAGAAGGTACGCACAAAGGGCCGTAATTTTGTCAGCATGTGATATCGACCCAGCCGGAATAGGGTTTGGTTCGGGTCATTTTCTGTTTTGTTATATATCAAAAATTTCAGTTGTAAATGGTAAATTAATACTACAAGACTAGTGCATGTAATATACAAGTGATTGCTCTTGAAATTTCAGAAATATTGTAGTATTCCAATTTTCATCAATTGCACACATAAGTGTTTATCACACAATTAAATTTTATTCCAAATGAACCAAACTTGAATGTTCCTCGATAGAAGCCTATAAAATTCGCCTTGAATTATCCTTAATTTAACAGTTTGCTACCAAAAAACCAATAAATAAATACTAAAAACCAATAGTTTTTTACTTTTACCTTTTGCCTCCTCAACCTGTTTTATCAGATATTGCTCCTCGGGAAAAACATCGATCATCCTAGTAGAATTAATCAAAGTGTGATCCAGATCCAAAACCAGTATCAATTTCTTATCCTTCAAAAGGTGCTTCAGATCCATTTTACGTAACTTGTCAATCTCTGAGGCCCCAAGCCTCAAATCCTGAAATTTTATGAAACAAACGTTTTTTTTTTTGCCATGGTTCGATTTATTGGAATAATTTGTCGTAGATTGGCGAAGAAGTATTATACCTTGTGAATATAGTTAAAGGCAACACTTGATCCAGCTTCTTTAACATACTCGCCACAGTGTGAGCATAAGTTTCTTATTATAATTGGATGAGAACACGTGGCATTACCTCCTGCCAAAAGCAAACCAGTTAAATAAATCATATTGATCAAATAAGTCACATTAAATTGAATTTTTTTGGATTAATTGTCCTCACAGATACCGTAGCTAAAATTATACCATTGCTAATTTCCTTGGTTGCCACCTCAACTGTCTCCTCAACAGTCTCTCCCGATGTTTCTTCATCGGTACTTTCATCCATAACCTTTCTCCTTTTGTTTCTACGTAAGCATAATATTAACATTCATCTGAGTAATAATATTTTGTCAAGGAGAAATTTCACATCTACCATTAAAATATATCTAAACTATGTATGGCATTGCAAAACTACCATACTATAAAAGATAACAAAACAGCACCCATTCCTACAAACATCATCTATTTGACTCTTCCCCACTCATCTCAAAAAGTGTTTCAAATTATTAGTCCATATGGAAAGAATAATGCGCAACGGGAACTCCAATATGCTTGATTTGGAGAGGAGAATAATCAAATTCTAAACATCTTTTAATTATCCTACCCCATGTATATAGAGTCTGTATCCTCTGAGATATCTAAATTTTTTTAGTTTATCTAAAGCCGTGCCAAATTTTTTTCAGTGCCTATCAGGAATGCAGGGTCAGTATTACTGTGCTTTGAGATTCGTGCAGAAAGGATTTGAATGGTCCAGATTTTCCACAGATCAACTCAAAGTTTGAGATATCTCGGAGGATGCGAATTCATGTATATAAGACTATAAGAAATTTTGCAGTTAACCAGGATATGAATGAAATTTCAAAAAAAATGTAGGGAGTAATACCTGTGCTCTGCAAGCTCTTCATCCTCTTCAATCTCTTCTTCAAACTCTTCTTCGATCTCTGCATCAATTTCATTTTCTAAGAAGGCAGCAAATTCATCACTGCTACCTGAAGAGCAAGACGATGGAGATTCAGCTGCTAAACTCATCTTAGAAAGACAATGTTGCGACCTGAGAAAGAAACAAAAATACAAAATACGAGGTTTAATGAAAAATAATAGAGAAATAGAAGCCAAAAATCAAAGAAATCATACGGCCATACGTAAGAATCCAGTAATACAGTGAACTAAGAAACTTCAACAGACGCAAAAGATCAAATACAAGGATTAGTTTAAAACCCTAAATGAATCTGTTAACTAAGCTCATTGATACCAAATCAGTACTGAATGTCACTATTATTCAATGCAACAGATGATTACAACATTTGACTAGAAGGGGTAAAAAAAGCAGGACAAATACCTAGAATTGGAAAATATCATCCTTTTTGCATACCAGTAAGGAGATAAACCATTTTAAGTGAGCATAACTGTTACCAAATCAAGAATTTTCCAGGAAACCTAAACCACAGATTAACCAAGCAGTAAAACCACCTTACTAAGTGGACAGTAATGGTATTACAATTCTCATACGATTCGCCACAATTCAATTGCGGTACTCCTGTTTGCTATAACTTGCATCAAACTGCCAAAACAACAAATTAAACCCAAACTGGAAATAAAACAAGGTAGAGTGGAGAGAAATCTTGCAATTGGAGACAAGAGCGGAGGTAAAATAAATAGTAACAGACCCAAAAACAAAATACTGTCTGACCTCGGCTCAATTATCTGTACAAAGCCTCTTTAAATTTGCTCTTAATTATGACCTAAGTGTTAATCTAATTGAATTTTAAAAATTGAAACCCTAGAACCTATCTGAATTCCCATCATTGGATTCATACCAGAACACAATACGAACAAGTATTATGAAAAGCATGTACCAGAATCTAATGGACAGTAGATACTTAATACTTACCCCGATATTGGTTAACTAGTATAGCAATTAATTAAGTGATGATCAGACTTTCGAATGAGTTCTAGCATCAATAGCGTAGTTTAACCAACTCAACAATGATATAAATCAGCTTGTACTACAAATACAAAATTATTAAGGAATTTCAAGGAATCAGCTTAAAACAAACTAGTTTGTACGGTATAATCATCTAATACCAAACAATCTGAAAAAAACATTGGAAATTTTGCACAAAAAAAATTTAGGGTTTTCTTCAAAATCTGAAAAAAAAAAAAGTAAACATAAATCTAAAAGCCAAATAAATAAAAAAAATCAGAGAATATGAAAAAAATAATAACCTCAGGTTGTGTAGCCTCGTATGAAGATGGCCGGAGTAGAAACGGCAGAATAGAAGAGAAGAGGCGGAGGCGGATGGAGCGCGGGGCAGGCGGAGGAGGCTCTGGTGAGAAACGTAGGAGAGAGAAGGTGGCGCAAGAAGCAGGAAGAAGAGAGCGAAGGTGGAGAGAGAGGAGAGAAAAGGGAACGCGAGAGAGAGGGAATGAAGTGCTGTGCTTTCGATAAAGACCGGAAGAAAACAGGAGTTCGGAACTCCTAAAGTAACCCAATTTTTTATTTTAGATCTGGACCGTCAGATTCGAATCGGGCCGTCATATTAAAAAGGCCCCGTGCACTCCATCTCGGGCCGGATTGGCCCGGATTCGAATCGGACGGTCCGGATCTAAACCAAAAAATTGGGTTACTTTAGGGGATCCGGACCACCGCCGCAGCAGACAAAATTACATTTTGTGAAAATTTTTGCTATCAAATTTTATACCGGAAAATTCATACTTTTCCTTTTTTTAAGTCAAACCAGCCCATATTTCAGAATTCAGATAAGTCCTTTCAAGTCAAACGGGCCCATATTTCAGAGGGAGAAATTGTGTTGGTCAACACAGTCTTAGAATTGTTCGATTAAATTCGTAAAATAAATTATCTTGTATTATTCTATCTGCAAATTACACATTAATGATGTATCCAACCCAAAGGGGCCCATTATCTATCCAAAAATAAGCCCAAGGCCCACTTGAAATTTATAACATATTTAGTGTTTAATAGCCATTAAACTTGAACGAGGATGTACAATATCAAGTGTATTCTACATAAATTTGGATCAATTCTAATTGAAAAGTTTAAATTAAGTTTAAAGGAAAGTTGAAGGTCAAACTTTCGTCTCAAAAATAGAGATTCGTACATGGCCATTTAATATTTTTTGTAAGATAAAGGTAAAGATAAACATTTCATTTTTAAAAAATCATACAAAAAACTCATCATATTTTGAAAATGTGACCTTTCACACATAAGGTATTGTATTTAGCGACTAGATCAAAAATTAATTATTATATTTTGCTTTATCTTTTTAGTAAAGTAATGGGTCTGACTCTTTTCTTTTATTCATGAACTCTAATTAGAATAGAATTTTAAAACTTAAATCTTTCATACTGATGATAAGACTCGGTTCTAAACTTTGAGGTGTAATTTATTTTTGGAAGATATAAAGCTCATTTTCTATTAGAAACTGACAAGTTTTACATCTTACATATCCTTAAGCTATTGAATAAGCATTTTGCCGTAACAACAATGCCTGGTAAAACACAAAATGAGCAACATTTAATGCTCCCAAGTCTATCTAAAACATATCATTAATGTTAATAACACCTAAACAATTTTGGGAACAAGTAGCTATATTAAAATTTGAGTAGAACTAAGGTGCTCTTAAGCTCACTAAGCCAAACCGTGAGCTTAACTGAAAAACCTATCAAATTGACTTCAAACAACATTTCCAAACCGTTAGATGTTCAATCTATATTAAAATGTGCTTGGAGACCAAATTTTTCATTTTTTGAATTTTTTTTTACTATTTATTAAGCTGGTTTGAAAACCTCTGTTTTTCAATGCTCCAGAAATTTAATAAAAACAGCGGTTTTCAAACCAGCTTAATAAATAGTAAAAAAATTCCAAAAAATGAAAATTTTGATCTCCAAGCACATTTTAATATAGATTAAACATCTAACGGTTTGAAAATGTCGTTTGAAGTCAATCCAATAGGTTTTTGAGTTAAGCTCACAAAGAGCTTGGTGAGCTTAAAAGCACCTTAGTTTTACTCTTAAAATTTATACAAAATATCTCTTGCCAATTAAAGAAGTTGCCTACACTCCCATTCATTTCAAGAACAGTCCGGATCATTTCACTCAGCAAAATAGTGCCTATGTAGTAATAAAGAGGATACAAATTCAGCTCTTTTTACACCTGGAGAGGAATGCAATCAGTATTGTTAGTAGTCAATGCAGATTTGATTTGATTCACGTTAGATTTCATTTGAGGGACTCTTGACCATAGATAGTTTTTGACATTTTTGAAAAAAAGTGTGCTTCCTCGGTTCCTCCTTCGTGGCTAACTGGAATCCTTCATTTCCACAGTGACCTAACTGTTAGTCATTTTAATTCAATGATCCATCCTAGCATTCCACGTCGTCAAATTAAAATCTTCCAAGTACAAGTCCAGTAAAATATTTTTATATCCAATAGGCCCTTAATAAAGCCAATTCAATGCCCATTTCCTAGACAAGTCATGCATGGATCTTTCATGGAAGCTTTTTCATGAACTGAAGTCTGGTTTCAAATATTCTAATTTCATGCTTTTACTTTATATATTTAACATATTTTAAATTTCAAACGATTCTCAGAACTAAAAAATGGTATCTGGTATTTACTAAATCTAAAAAATGGAACTCAATACATCCAAATTTTGAAACATCCATATTTACGAAATGAATTCCAAAGCTTGGGATTTCAGGTTTCTAAATTTCCATATTTTGGAAATCTTCTCATAACTTTCTACAATTTAGATTTGGTGATAGCATTAGTAAAACTGCTGAATTACACAATAAAAATAGGGTAAACTAATATACTTCAAAGTTCAAACACCTACAATTTTTGCTAACATTTTGAAGCAAATGAAAATTATAGTTTAATTGATCGTGAATTACAACAGAGATTACAACTATATATCTAACACATATATTAGCAAGATAAATTTGCGATAACATAGTGCAAGGGTCAACTGGTTCAACCACTAATTTTTTAAAAATAATTATAATTTATTAATTTATAATCCAAAAACCTAAAACATACTTGGCACACATCTAGAGATGACCGTATTATGCTCAAGCTCATCAAAACAGTGGAAAAAAATATTTTCAATTACATGGCACATTGTCAACAATTGAAATAAAAAAGCAACAATAAAATAAAATAAAAAATGTGATGTGGAGTAAGAATGCCAGTAGCCAAATACATGAACGGTAAAAGTTTAACATTTCAAAATTAGATGATTTAGATTTTATTCGTGATTCCCACCACAAATTTGCAAAGTTTAAATATTTTATATTCTTAGCCTGATATAGACAGAACTGCAGCCTGTAGGCATTGGAAGAAAAAAAATAAAGGAAGAACAAAATCACAAAAATCAGAATTTTCAGCAGCGGTTTTTTATGAAAAGCCGGTCAATTAAACCGGTCTAATTCATATGCGGTCCCTTTAATGAACCAAACCGGATTCTTACCCATGTCCGGTTTTTTCCTGTTGAACCATCTGGTCCGGTCTGAGTTTAATAACACTGCAAAGAACATATCATCTAAAGAACAAAAAAAAAAATTAAATCAGCAATTCATCAAGATGTAATAAGGAATAATTGGAAAAAAAAAAGATGATCAGAAAGCCTGACAAAAACAATCTTCAGATATTACAAGAGCAAATTGGGCGTGCTACTGTATTAAAAAGAAATCATAAATGGACCTCACTTGATAACGGAGGTCGAAAAGATGGAGTTCAAAGACGTACCCATAAATCATGACCTATAAGGCTTATAACTATTGTCTGTTCCCTCAATACTGCAATTAAAATTAATGATCAACATTAATGTGCATTTTGAACTGTTCCTCAAAAACAGGATCACAACCGCTAATGGAATGTGATGTTAGGGAGGTAGGAAGGCTATTTTCGGGAAGTGATTTAATTGCAGGGCAATCAAATAGTTCTAGCTTTCGGAGGGATAAAATGCCATGCAAACTTGGTGGTAGTGCTTGAAGATTAACACAGTATCTAAACACCAGCTGGACCAGTGATTTAAAGCTTTGGAACAGCTCCTGATCATCTCCATTAAAAACCAAAGTTTCTGAAGACCAAACAATTTCAAGTGTTAGCACTGAATTCAGAGCACCTCTCAGTGATGGTAGCTTGAGCAGAGAAGTGTCACTGACTGCCAATACCTCAAGTCTTGATCTACAACTTCCCTTTCCTTCACTTTCTGGTATGAATATCTCCAGTTTCATCAGTTTAGGGCATCTTATAATACTCAAGTTCTTCAGAGATAGTGGATTGAATAATCCCCCTATGACCTCTAGATTCTCACACTTCTGAATATATAATTCCTGAAGTGCTTTGAGGCTATAAAATGCATTTCCTGTAAGGGAAGTGAAGCAGGGACAGTTCTCTATACGCAAATTGGTAAGGGAAGGTGGCAGGTCAGTGACTGTGTTGAGGTTTACACAATCTTTAATACAAAGTTTACTCAGGTAAGGTAAGAATTGTGCTTGCAGCCAAGACGGTGATTTTGAACCACCGTAATAATTAATATGTAACAATTTTAGGTTTGGATGAGGCTGGAGGCCTTCTAGAACCTCTGCATCAGTATACTGGTCAACAATTCTATCACAGGACCATTTTAACTCTAACTCACAGAGATATCTCTTGTTAATAAGCATTGCTCGTGCTGCCTCCTCCTTACCCTCTACCACTTCCAAATGATACAGCAAAAGCTCTCCGTAAAGCTGTGTCATATCTTTCAACTCTCCAATTGTTTGTCCATCTATCCTCCGGGCTTGGTATAAAAGTAAGTTTTGAAATGAAGTTAGCTTCCCAATCCCAGATATCACTGGTATATCATAACGATCCCAGTAAAGCTTCCTTAAGCTTATCAATTTAGTGAAACCTTTAGGAAATCTCTTAAGATTGTTGACAGATATATCCAAATATTGTAGATTAAGAAGTTGCTCAATGGACTCAGGCAACACTTCAAGTTTGTTATGAGAGAGATCGAGGTAACGTAGGTGCTTCATGTTGCCAAGCCTCTCCGGCAGTTCATTTATTCCACAACAGCGTAAATCCAACATCCGTAGATGTGTGAGCCGGCTAAACAAGGAATTACTAGAAGACTGCAACTCATAAGAACATTGATTAGCTGGATTTAAAAATTCAAGTGACCGCAGCTTGCTATATTTTCCCAGCTTTGTCACCTCAATAAAGTTCCTTGCAATTGACAAGTGACGAATAGATCCAGGGACTTTTTGTTGAGATTCACTTGCTTGGATATAGAAGCACTCATCCATGGAAACAGATTGTGCCAGATCATGCATTAAATCATGCATCACATACATCCCATTATGTGGACCTGACTGAAAAAATGACCTACTTACCAATTCATCAAAGCACTTAGCCCCTCTCACTTCCAAGATCTCATCTCCTTGAGGCACAATATAACCATGTGCCACCCATTTGGCCACCGTACGGCTTTTATCAAACAAATACTCTTTTGGAAACATGCAACAGAAAGAGAAGCATCTCCTTAACTCTGCAGAGAGATACTGATAGCTCAATCGAAGAGCTGGGATGATGCCATTTTCCCCTTGATTAAACTGCCACATTTCACTATTCAAAATATTCCTCCAGTGTTCGGAATCCAGATCTATACTTAGCAATGCTCCAAGTGTTTTGGCTGCCAAGGGAGAACCCTTCAACTTTGTAACATTCTTTTCAGCAATGTTAACCAAATCGGGGTAATTTTCAGGGTCTTCAGAGTCGAATGCACATTTCTTAAAAAAATCCCAGAAAGGTTTTTTTGGCAAACCCTCGAGGAAGATAGGGTTTTCAGTTCCTGTTATTTTAGCAACTTTTGGAGAGCGAGTGGTCACCAAGATCATGCTACCCTTAACCCCGTATGACATAGGGATGTATAGCTTTTGCCATTCCAGCCTATCCTCACACCACACATCATCCAAAACAAGCAGAAACTTCTTTGAAAGTACCTCATCCTTTAACACGGCCTGAAGTAAATTTAAGTTGGTAAACTCAACCTTCATTTTGGTAGCAGATTTCACAATCATTTTAATTATTTTATTTGCATCAAAATGCTCACGAACACAAACCCACAACTTCAACTCGAAGTAACCCTCAACTTTGAAGTCATTGTAAACCAACTGAGCAAGAGTGGTCTTTCCCAACCCTCCCATTCCAACAACAGGCAAAACAGATAAACTCTCCTTCTTCCTTCTCTTATTGCAATCATTTTCACGAGAACTTGAGCTGGAACCATCCCCTAACTGTGAAAAAATATTAATCACAATCTCCTTCTCTGTATCTCGACCAAATATATCCGATTCGATAACTATTGAACTCGTTTTTCTTCTAGCAGACATCCTCTTTATTAATTCAGGTCTTTTTGGATCTAACAGCTCAGTTGTCTGCCGTAAATTTTCTGAAGCAAGTTCCAATTTTTCCTGCATATCCTTTATATCATTGGAGTTACCATTAACAAACCCCTTTACAAAACTAGAAGCCACACCCCTTACGAAATTAGAAGCCCAGTTGATGACTTGGCTTGCTTGGTTACTGCCTTCCCCTTCTTCGACCTTCTCCTTCAACTCCTGGTGCAAAGAGACGGCGATGATAAGATGATATTTCTGTTAAGGAATATAATATATAATTTTTCTTGAGATGGGTTAACTTTCTTTGGGAATTAAAAAGGGTGTTTTACTTCCCGCTCATATCTTTATTTTCAAAGTTCAAATAGTCGATTCAAACCATCTAACATGATTTTCATATTAAAATATGCTTGGAGACCGAATTTTACATTTTTTGGAATTTTTTTACTATTTTTTCAGAATTTTTGAAAATCACAACTTTTCATTAAATAAAAAAATAATAAAAAATTCAGCAAAGCAATGATTTTCAAAAATTCTGAAAAAATAGTAAAAAATTTCCAAAAAATGTCAAATTTGGTCTCCAAGCACATTTTAATATGAAGAACATGTTGGAAGGTTCAAATCGACTATTTGAACTTTGAAAATTCTCTCTTTAATTCCCAAAGCAAGTTAGCCCATCTCATTTTTCTTTTCAATTATAATAATAATTTAACATGAGATATGATTTTGTTTGATTTTATTATATCCTCTCCATTAAGATAAAATAACAAGTTTACCATTTTTTTTTCTACTTCTGTTATATATTTTTAGGCCTTGAGCCACCCCCCTTACAAAAACATTAATTTCAACAAGTTGGAATAATTTAGGCCACTGCAATACCGCATACTCTCAGATCTAGTTTATAAATTTAGTAAAAGGTAAAAGAAATGCATCAATCAATAATGTTACTATTTCCTAATCACTTACTAGCCGTTAGGCTTTCTAATTAGAGAATATGCAATATTAGCTAATTGATCCAAATTGAAAGATCTCAGCACAAACCTGATAATGGAACTCGTCGAACAAGTCCTCGGCATCATACTTTGCATCCTTGAGTTCAGTAAACAGCGCGGCCACATTCGGATTTACGAAGCGCCACCACTCCACCTCATCCATCAGCGTGTTCACCCTTGGCAAGGTCAGACGCAGTTTCTCGAAATCCTCGTTAACCCCGCAAGTTTCTCTTACGCTTGATCTCGCTTGAGATAGCACTTCAGAGATCGCCCATTCCATTCTTCCTCCGACGCTCCCACTTGGCGACCAAGTGTGAGGGATTACAAGCTCGAAACCAGACCTTTAGGAAGGGTCTCATCCAAATTGCGAGTCAAAGTCAATTCGCAATTTAGTTAATTTAAACCCCTGAAAGTGGAGTCAGGAATTCAGATCCGGTGCAATACCTGACTGAATTGGATGAGATCTGAGTCGTCAGTTTTAATCTGGCACAAATCTCAAAACCTTTTTGTCCAAGAAATAATAGCTGAATAATATATAAGCTTCTAGAAGAAATGGTAAAACCGTTGGATCTAACAAGGCATGTAAATTGGATGGACTAAGTATCCCAAACGCTGAGGAGCGAGCCACCGCGTGGGGAGCAGGTCCAGGAGATATTCCTGGATCATTTGTTTTTATCAGCGAAAACCAGTAATTAGGCGCGTTCTACCGAATTTTTTTATTAATATCCACAATTAAATAATTTTAAATTGCAAGGTCAGATTTGAATAAAGAAATGACTCAAATATATTTAATAGAAAGTTATGCACAGTTTGTAACCGCAAATAACTAAAATTCTTAATATAGCTTAATTTAAACTATGCATGTTTTATTTTCTTCCATTTAGTGCAAATTTATATAGGCTTAAATGACAGCTTGTGTGTCATCATTAACGTAAATATTGCGATTAAAATTAATCAGTCAAGGTAATACTATGATTATTTATAAAAAAATCTTTATTCAAATCTGACCTTTCAATTTTTATTATTTATAAAAACTACACATAATATAGTTGATCAAAATATTATTTTAATGTGAAACATTGCACGTTAAAAATGTAAATATTAATATTTTAATGACTTTTTTGAAAAAAAAAAAAACCACTTAAAATATTTTAACTTTCAAGACACAGAATCAATATTAAAATGCAAGTCATGTATGTGTTATTGTGGAAAGTTCTGAGAAGATTTTGAAAGATCTCAAAACAGTTTTGATGTAATAAGATAGATAGATAGGAGAAAAACTGGTACACCCAGTTAAAAGCTTTTTGATTGGGTTTCATTTTATTTAGATAGAGAGGAGTATAGAAGACTGATTTTAATATGTTGTTTTGGATTTGTTTCAGTGGCGAGGCAGTGGTTGTTTAGGGGTTTTATCAGTGTAATTAATAATTTTCAGCAATGAAAATGTGCTAACAGGCCTTTCTTTCAAAGATTTCAAAAGATGGAAATTTAGAAATTTAAAATTTTCAATGTCTTGAGTTCCATATTTATAGTAAATATCAGATACAATTTTTCAGTTCTGAGAATTATTTGAAATTTAACATGAAATTCGAATATTTGAAACCAGACTTCAGTTCATGAAAAAGCTTCCATGAAAGATCCATGACTAGCTAGGAAATGGGCCTCGAATAGGCCTTATTATGGGCCTATTGGATCTCAAATATTTTACTGGACTTGTACTTGGGACGATTTTAATTTGATGAAATTCATTACTTCTTCTTCTTTTTTTCTTCTAAAAGGGCAAAGTATAACCTATGGTTATTCCAAATTCCTAGTAGCCAGGATGGATCATTGAATTAAAAAGACTAACAGTTGGGTCACAGTGGAAATGAAGGATTCCAGTAAGCCATGGAAGGAAGAGCCGAAGAAACACTTTTAACCATAGAATGAGTTCTTCAGCATTTCAACCTTATCGTTAATTGAGATCAGAAACAAGCTTCATTATCATGCAACACTGAAATCAAGAACTGTGCAGGAATAGTATAGACTGATATTAAAAGAACCCTTTAACATGAAAGCTTTATCAATAAGCAAAACGAAATCAGAGAAAATAAAGTGATGCAGTAAATTGAGGATATGCGCTTTAGACCTTGCCCAAAAAAATATACAGATTTTATATGAACCAACTTGAGATCAGATGGAAGAAGGAAACAACTGAACATTGTGTACAAATTATAACATCAAAGAATCACAAAAGCAAGAAAGATCATGTGTGGTGAATGATGCTTCATGAAGTCATACTGGATTTGAACAAAAAAGCTCCGTCGATCATATGGCACAGGTACAGGAAAGAAGATCTGACAAAGGCACAACAATTATTCAGACAAGTCCCTAAAACATCTTGTATTTACAAATATCATCAAAGCAACTATGGATATTCAGAAAATAGTAAGCATGTTCTTTTTGAGAAACTCAACAATTTTTCTTACAACAGAATCAGACTAGAAATGCTTCTATTGTTATGCACAGAATGAGGTGAATAAGAAACCTAATGGATCTTTCTAGTAATTTTAGAAAATATGAGACATTCAACAACATTCATGTTGAAATCTTAATAACAAAAAAGAGAATACTGAGTAAAGAGATAAGTGATGAATGCACATAAATTCTTATATGAAGGTCTGACAAGAAGGAAGAAGGTGAGATCAGGAAAAATGCAAATATATTCTTGTATTTATAGTATTTATTTTAATGCTTATTGATTGCCTAGTAATTAATTCTAAATTAGGTACGTTGCTTATTATCAAACAATACATCAGAACTGAAAACATGCTCAATAATCCTAGTTAATTAGTGACTTTAAGCATGGCAGATAGCACAGTACAAAAGCATAAACACCAGCATTCAAAAGTAACACAAATTCTGAAAAAGCATAAACATCAACATATTAGAAAAAGCCTAAAATTCTGAAAAAAAAAAACAGTTCAACTGCACTATGTCCTAACAACAATTAGCTGCACTTAGGAACCAAAGGAGATTAGATTTTTTTTACCTAAAAAGCAAGTAATATTAGTGTCATTTCCTTACGGCTAAAAAAAGTTTGGCTGAAACCACATAGAAGGTGGGCGCGGCCAAAACTGCGGCATCTTACTAAGGCCAACCACCACCGGCTCATTGTTGCCATCATCCATCTTGGCAAAAAAAATGCCATAACATGGTTCAGGCTTCTTCCAATGCGTGTGCTCTATAGGATTAACCATAACTTCATTATACATACCAACGTACTCAATATATATACAACCCCCATCAAGCGAGTCCCAATCATCAGTACAGACAGCCAGGTAGCGGTAGTTATCACCGTAGAAAAGAGCGGTGTCACTTGTGTCATCAACCCGTTTCACGTCCATCTGCCCCTCTTCATCTATGACTTGGTAAATCTCAATTTTTTGCTTAGGAGGCTTCCTGGTGGCCTCCAATGCTTCCTGACGTCGTCTGTACTCTACTGCAGTGGGATGAACAACAACCATGTAAACTCCAGCTTTCCCTACCAAAAAGAACTTGCGAAGAGATTTCAACTCTGGCTTGAAAGAGTATGTACTCTGCACCTTGTGTTGGTTAAGGTTATAAATGGCCATTATCTTTCCCTCGTAGTACAGATAAAAACTTCCATTATTGTAAGCTGCATCTGGCAATGATACTGCATTTGTCAACGAAAGCAGGGCGACCTGTGTCCAGCAAAGATCCCCGACCTTACAGTAAAAGATTCCTGGAGCTCCCCGAATGAACACCATTATGACACAGTTTGGATCGGTCAGATCCGTAGAAAAAGTTATCTTGGTGATCGAATAAGTTGCCATCATATATTGGTTAAACAGATAATCAACCATGTGGTGCAGCTTATCATCCGAGATATCTTTCACCGGAATATTAAACGGAGGGAGTTGCACGCGAGCCCGGGTTAACGGGTTCAGCAAGAAAAGCTCTGATCCACCAGAGGCCACAAGCAGGATCCAGCCACGGTAGGTGGCACAGCACGCCTTACCGATGGTCTCCGGGAGGTGAATCTTGCGAATCTTGGCTTCCCAGAGGTCGTAGAATAAGCGGAATCCGTCATCAACTGTGCATCCACTTATTGAGTACGGAATCATCAGCCATGGGAGTTGGAGAGGCAGGTGGCGCGGCTTCTCAAGTGGTGCAGCACGCCATGGGGAGCAAACAGCGCGAAATCGAACATAGTCGGTGATGCATTTAACCTTACGTGAAATCAAATGCACCACTGCTGGTGGGAGATGCGCCCAGTCGGGAATTGCAGATGACGAATCTTCCATTTGGGAGTTGAAATCGGGAAATGCAGACGGGGACTGAAAGAGGACGACGGGGAGGGAGAAGAAGAAGGTTACTAAATGATTTTTAATTTTTTATAGAGTGGAGTGGGACCCAGATGGCAGCGAGAGAACTTAAGTAATTCGCTGAAAAAAAGAAGAATAAATAGGCAGATAGACCCAGCTTAAATTAAACTAATAGGTGAACCCTACTCTGAGTCTTTCTCGTTCACATGAACCATGACCAACCTTGGGAGAGTGAATTCGTATCCTCTGCAGAGTTAGCCCCTGCGGATGCGTGCAGAGATTTTCATCTGGTCCGTTCGTTTTAATCGGACGGACTAGATTAGATCTTATCCGAATTAAAAATAAAAAAATAAAATTCCCCTGCCCAATAAGATCAGATATGGTCCGTCCGATAAAAATGAACGGACCAGATTAAAAGCTTTGCACGACTCCGCAGGAATAACTCCGCAGAGGATACTGGTTATTGGGAGAGTGCCATTTAAAACCCAGCGCCAAGATCCCTTCATTTCAAATGGACCCAGACTCAAAAGCCTCAATTCAAAGGAATACTATGGTTCACGCACGCCAGACCTACCCGAAACCAAGATACAATCACCCACTCGTGGCGTTCCCTGATTGGAGCTGACATGATGGCCCCGCTGTCAGACTTCAATTAATGAAAAAGCATGAAATTCGAATATGAAACCAGACTTCAATTAATGAAAAAGCTTCCATGAAAGATCCATGACATGTCTAGTAAATGGGCCTCGAATGGGCTTTATTAAGGGCCTATTGGATCTCAAAATATTTTATTAGCCCTGTACTTGATACCATTTTAATTTGACGACGTGAAATTCATTCCTTTTTATTTTTTTAAAGTGCAAGTTATAGCCTATCTTTATTCCAAATTCCAAGTAGGCAGGATGGATCATTGAATTAAAATGAAGGATTCCAGTTACCCATGGAATGAGGAACCGAAGAAACACACCTTTTTCAAAAATGTCAAAAACTATCTATGGTCTAGAGTCCCTCAAATGAAATCTGACATGAATAAAATCTACAAGATATTCTACATAAAGATCTGGCAAAACATTCAGGTCAACTCTAAACTTGGGGCATAATTTCTTACAAGAGTATATGATTAATTAAACTCTACCTTAGAATTTATTTACTCTTTTGAATCCTATAGACAATAAAGTTAAAATAAAAAAAACAAAAAAAAAACATATGACATATGCGTTGAAATTAGAGGAGAAGGAAAGAAGGGGCTGAAGAAGTGTCATGCAATTTTATTTTACTAAGGAAGCTAATAGTATTAATTCCGTAAAATGTTAGAATTTAATTTTATTATTTATTCGATTTTTCTTAAAAAAAATCATAAGAAAAGAAATGGTTGATGTTCATGAAATCACAATCTTATACCACCTCTGGGTAAAAAATAATATAAATCATATTTAACCGTTGTATTGATTAATTCTTTTAATTTTTATTTTTGCATCTTAGACACATTAAACACGTCTCTTTTAAAAAAAAATTAAAAAAACTACATGAGCAGTCGCATTATAATAAATGGGAAGAAATAAACATAATAGGATGTATGAAGAAGTAAAAACTATGCCATTTAACGGCTATTGGAAATGACCACAATTAGTGAATTGAAAACGGACCGGTCCCGACTCGGCCGGGACATGGTTCCAACAAGCCATGGTCCACACGGGTCCGGCGGTCCGAGTAATCGGAGGTCGGTCGAAATTCATGCTTGGACCATGGTCCAAACTGATACGGGTCGGTCCGGCGGTTTTTTTTTTTTTAGGGCTGCTGCACATAATTTAGAAGTTTTTGAGGGGTATACATGAAATTCTCCCAAATTTATAAGGAGTGAGTCTATGGTACATGAAATCTCCCAAATTTTTTTTTGGTCTGATCCAGTCCTACACGGGCCAGGAGAAAAAAAAACGGATCAGACCCGTGCTAGGACCGTCTCTAGCCTTGGTCCGGTCCAGTCCGGGTTTGAGGCACGGTCCGGATCAGAACCCCGGGTTGTCCGATCCGGTCCTGAACCGGCCTGTCCATTTCAAAACACTACGACAATACCTTTTGGGATTAGGTCCACTAGGGATGCTAAATTATGCGCCTAATTTTAAACCATTATTTAATTATCACTCTGGTTATCTACTTTGGTTCTCTAACACCTTGTTTCGATGCAGAGTAGAGGAAGGGAGAGAAAGAAAAATTAAATTTATTTTTTCTCATTAATAATTCAAACACGAAGAAATTAAATATGTTAATCTTCTTTTCTATTCTATTTCATTTCCTTCTATTCTTCACCTCCCCTTACTTCCTCTGCTCTCCATCCAAACAAGATGTTAATATAGCTTATGGAGGTCTCTTTCTAAATTTTAAATTTTTTTATGGCAAAACCACAATAGGTTGCTTATTTGTTACTGTCGGTTTCAGTACGCTGTATTAATCCCCCAACATTCATTGCTTGGACTCGGATTACCTGGATTGTGCACCGGTACATAATAATTATAATAGTGAGGCTATAGTACTATGCATAGTTAGGGGTGTAAACGGTCGGATACGGATAGGATAGTGGCCTTACCGTATCCGTATCCGTTATAATTTTTCGGATACGGATACGAATACGGATAGTCTCGGATACGGATACGGATCGGATATTAAACGGATACGGATACGGATCGGATATTAAACGGATACGGATACGGATCGGATATCGGACGGAAACGGATACGAATATGAATATAATTCGGATAATTAAAAATAAATTCCTAATATACATTTTAATAAAGAATAACATCTAAATATAACTTCTTTCATTCATAAATTAGATCTAATATTTTTCATAAGAAGTTCGTTGGTTACAAAACATATATAATATTAACAAAATAATAGGCACTGGTCATGTCATATCTGTTATAATCCGTAAATTTTAAACTTGATTAAATGACTAATAAATAAAATTTTACAAGTAATTAAAATTTTTAGTTAATTAACTAGACTACACGAAGGTTAATTAACTTAACGAATAAAATAGTTTCTATAAAATTGATTATCAAATCAATTTATAAAATTTTAGAAGTGTTACATTAAAAATTTAACAAATTCGAAATTATACTTAAACAAGCAACAAAATTTAACTAAGTAGATACAAAGTCCTAAGTAAGAATAATCATATTAATAATCATTGTAAATAAACGTTTAAAGGGATAGCAACCGAATTATAAAATAAAATAAGATAAGAAACATTCGAGAGATTTGCATTTTTATTTTTAGACGTAGACTCGTTAAATAAGAATTTAGATTTTAACCTCCTTTGATTGTCCATTCAATTAATTCTAAATTATTCAAAGCCGTTTGATTTCTTCTGCACGAATCTCAAAGCAGCCCCTTATTTACTCCTTCCCACCGACCCTCTCTATTTCCCCTCTGATAGCTGGCCCCCACTTCTCCTTCCCCTCTCTCTCCCTCGTTCCTTAATGGAGAAGGAAGCGCACCTCCCCTCCCTCCCGTTTCTCTCTCCCACGAGATGGCGACGACTCCGCAGCCCTAGCCGTACCACCCCTTCCCATCGCTAACCCTAGAATCCCCACCTCCTTCCTCTCCATCGCTGACACCCGAGCCTCACCACCGCGCCCTTCCTCTTCAAGTGTAAATTTTGAAAATTCCACTGTGCAAATTGCAAAAGACGCGAGCAAATAATTTAAATCGGAGTGAAATTCGGATATCCGAATTAAATAAGTTGTCGAATACGGATAATTATCCGTATCCGGATCCGTATCCGATTCAATATCCAGAACCGTATCCGCATCCGTATCCGGTAAAAAATTATCCGAATCCGGATCCGTATCCGAAAATATCCGTATCCAAATATCCGAATCCGGAATTTTTCGGATTCGGATCCGGATGAATGCGGATAATATCCGATCCGTTTACACCCCTATGCATAGTGCATATTGATCCGTACTTTAGCTCAACATATATATATTTATAAATTTCAAATAGTTGATCTGAACAGTTTAATATGATCATCATATAAATATACTTTTAGATCAAATTTTATAATTTTTATAATTTTTTCTATTAATTTTTAAATAGATAGAAAATCATCTAATCAAAAGATTCTAGACCATTCAAAAGTAGTGATTTTCAATCTATCAAAAAAAAGATTCTAAAATATTTAAAATTGAGTCTACATGTACATTTCCATATAGGTTATGTTTAACGGTTCAGATCAATTGTTTGAAATTTAAAAACAAAAATATTAATTTAAAGTACATACCAATATGCACTATGTATATGCATAGTACAATAGTCTCACTCATATAACATAAAAAATAATAGTACATTTTCATATGAAGATCTTCTATCTATCTGAAAAAATTAAATGTAAAATTTGATATAAAAGTACATTTTCATATGAAGCCGAAATTTTTATTTATAGCATACAAAAAAAAAAACCAAACCACCTCAAATTTGAGGTTATTTGACAAATACCCAAGCTGCAGGGGCATTGCGCGGCCCCAAAGACTGAGGTCCGCACAATGACCTTGGCTGGAGCTGCTGAATGCCGGTGCGGCCCCGTATTTTTTTTTTCTAACAAAACTTTCTTTGTTTTTTCTTGGAAATCGCATCCTCTCTGAGATATCTCAAAGTTTGAATCTGGTCAACAATTTCAGCCGACCCATGTTTATGTTAGACAAAAAAAAAGGAAATTGGGGCTGCAGGGTATTGTGCGGACTTCTGTTTGGGACCGCATTGGCATAGTGCGGACCCCATTAAATGGGGCCATAACAGTGTTCTATGGCCTGGGTAGAATCAGATAAACTAGAATTTCGAGGTGTTTTGTTTTTTTCTCAGAAAATAGTAAAAATAAAAATTTCGGCATATGAATATTATGTTGAATAATTCAGATTGACTGTTTGGGTTTTAAAAATGAAAATATTGATCCATATAATGAACCTGGGGTGCATGTAAGTGGAAGGTATGGCAGTTAATTGACCTTCATTTTTATAAAGATTTTTGTATTTATATATAATTTTCTATATAATTTAGGTTAAAATGTCATGAACTGTAAAATTAGTTTTCATTCTCTGCACGGAAAATTTATATGATTGACTCCATAGTTTAAAAATCTAGCTTTGCTGCTCTAACTATAACTAATATAAACTCCACATAATAATTATAAAACATAAGAAATACTAAAAGCACTATTCATACAAAAAAAATAAAATTAAAATAATAATGATGTGGAATCAAGTATAATTTTGTATACCGTTAGCTGATCGACACCATCACAAAAAATGTGGAATCTTTTCCTTTTTCTATTTAAATGAAATCTCTTAGGAGAAAATGTGGAATCAGTGTTCTCCAACTTTTGTAGGGGGGATTTCAGATTTGAGAGATCATTGTGTGCTCACGTCGATCACTGGATCCGAATTCTGTTATGTTCCCCTGCTCAAATTCCAGAAATTGGTGCATGCATTGGATGCCCCTTTCGCATCTCTGCTCTGCTCATTTTTAGTTGTAAATCATTTCTTTGCGTGATCATTTTTTCAGATAGATTTTCCCTAGTAACTTCTACCGAATTTTCTATGAAAAATTTCTTTGAAATTTTTTTATTAACATTTGAAAGGATATGTTTATTAAATTTTTTATTAATATTTTAAAAAAAATTTAACATTCCCCACCAAAATTTGAAAAAATTCAAAATCTGCTCAATTCGGAGAATAATTTTTCAGATCCAGACCTTCTTTCTGGAAAATTATTCTTCGGATTAGGGACTCCAAGAATAATTCTCCAAATTTGTGTTTTTTTTAATTAAAATAGAAAATGTTATGATTTATTTATTATTTGTATTAAAATATTAGAAATATTTTATGTTTATTTGAAAATGATAGAATACTATATAATTAAATTTATTAGAAAGACTGGGACAAACAACCCGAATCCACATCCAGGCCGAATTTTTTACGGCTGAAAGAAAAATTAAAATATTTGTTTGTGTTATTGAAGAAAAATAAAAATATTTTGGATCTGAGTTATTGATTCCGATTTAAAAGTCACTTCTAAGTAATTTAAAAATATTTATAATATTTTAATACAAAAATAAATAAATCATAACATTTTCTATTTTAATTTAAAAAACACAAATCCGAAGAATTATTCTCCAGATCCGCGTTAACCGAGGCGCCCCTAAATCTGGAGAATAATTTTCCAGAAAGAAGGTCTGGGTCTGTAGAATTATTCTCCGGATTGGACAGATTTCAAATTTTTCAGAATTTGAGTGCAGAATGTTAAATTTTATATTTTTTAATATTAATAAAAATTTCCGGATTTTTTATAATTTAGCTGTGACTTATGGTACTGCAAAAAATATGCACTCCAAAATTTATTTACAGCTCCAGATATTGACACCAATCAAAATCGGATAGTCAACAACTATCATAATTCATATCACCCAAGTAACAGAAATAATATTTATGTTTAGATCAGGACCGTCCGATCAGAATTCGCACAAATATTAAGGAATTTCAGCATTCCATCTTGGCCCGAATTGATTCGGATTTTGATCGGACGGTTCAGATCTAAATAGAAATATTATGTTACATCGGATGATATGGACTCAGATCTATCATCTGTTAAAAACTTAAAATAAAAGAGTATATGTTGTAATTCTAAAACGTCTTTGTTCTGAAATTATAATTATCATCGGTTTGTTTTACAAGTGTATGTAAGAACTTAATTTATTCTTTGAAAAAAAATGGTTGATATATAATTGTAATCTTGTTGTCATTTTCTTTGTTTTCTCAATTTTAAAAAAATATTCCAAATTCGTAATTCACGAATTGTGTTGGTCAACACAGTTTTCAAACTGTTCGATTAAAATCACAAATTAATTCATAAAATTCGTAAAAAAAAATACTTTTTATCATCCTACTTCAATTACACATTAATGATGTATCCATCCCTACAGGGCCCATTATCCCTCCACAAAAAGCCCAAGGCCCACTCAAAATTTACTGTTCGTAATATTACTAAAGGCCTAATAGAGCCCCATGGTCCATGGAGGGTCACCAGGCCCATTACAACCATTTCTTAGGAGATCTTTAAATAATTCTTACATCGTTGGATCGATCAATTCCAATTGGAAAGTTTAACAAGAAATGTGGAGCTCAACTCCAAATGAAAATACAACAAAAAAAACACCACATCTGAGACTTTATACATTACATGAACAATGTCTAAGAAAACATATTGTAAAGGAGTAAAAAATCGAAAATTAGAATAAAAAAACTTAATTAGAAACTTCAACTCAAGTTTTAAAGCTCCTACTCTTCGCGAGCTTTCCGAATTGGTAAAGAACGGTGAATTCGGACACTCGAGTGAAAAGTTCCGCTCAATTGAAGTTTCTTCGTCTCCGATCGTCTTCTCGTTTAAGATATCACCTCTTTTGTCTTATTCCTTACCCTAGCCTCGCCTGTTTAAAAGAATTGTCTCAAAGAAATACATGTACAGGAAAAATATACTTTAAAAATGAGAGAAATGACTTATAAAATATATATAGATGCATTATAACATGAAGATACAAATCGATGATGTTGAAAAATATGTTTTTCTTTCATCACACACGGATTATGCATATAATAAAACCGTGTACAATTATTGAAGCATTCATATACGCGCATCTGAAAGTGCGCTACAATATTCATACACTATTATTAATGAAGAACCGTGTCCAATTAGGTCCAATTATACATGTTTTTTTTTTTTTAATAAAGAATCGTGTATAAATGTTGGAGTATATTTAGAACAAATTTTTAAAAGTGTACTTCCTTGTTTTGAACACCAATTTAATGGAGAATTAAAGCATGCACGGTTCCTTATAGAGCAAGCATTAAAGCAGAATGTATAAAGTATAAACACAGAGTAGAACTAGGGTGCTCCTAAGCTCACCAAGTCTTTTGTGAGCGCGACTCTAAAACCTATCGAATCGACTTCAAACGACATTTTCAAACCGTTAGATATTCAATCTATATTAAAATGTGCTTGGAGACCAAATTTTACATTTTTTGGAATTTTTTTACTATTTATTAAGATGGTCTGAAAATCGCTGTTTTTATTAAAATTCTGCACCATTGGAAAACAGCGATTTTCAAACCATCTTAATAAATAGTAAAAAAATTTCAAAAAAATGTAAAATTTGGTCTCCAAACACATTTTAATATAGATTGAACATCTAACGGTTTGAAAATATAGTTTGAAGTCGATTCGATAGGTTTTAGAGTCGCGCTCACGGAAGGGCTTGGTGAGCTTAGGAGCACCCTAGTTCTACTCTATAAACACATGCTAAATCGAAATGTAGAAGAAATAAACTTTATGCTGACTCATTCGTTGTCTTTTCATCCTTTTTCTTTATGCAATGGTGTTGTGAAGCAGATCCATAGATTTGAATCCTTCGTGTCCTAGTACCTAACTCGTACCACAAGTACATATGATACTCCGAGCACAGAGGAATATTTAAGACTAATTAATTATGCTAAAAATGATTCTCATAATCAAGATTCTAAATAGCAATTATTGCGTCATTGCCAAAAGATTAAATAAAAAGCTATCGCGAATAAAGTAGCTATAACGAAAACTATCCTACGTAGCATTTTTTATTTAAAAAATTATGTTTTTATATATTTTTACTAATTATTAACATTATCTAAAGTCTCATATAGTGTATAATGCAAAATTAATTAAGGAATTACAATATTCATATTGAACCAGTACAAAGTCCAAATTACTATTCAAAATATCCCTAATAATATCATAAAATGTCTATCTTTATCCATTCAAAATAACCTAAACATGATGGCATAAACTATATATCTTTTTCTATTAAAAAAAACCTAAGTATCATGACATAAATTGTATATCTTTTTTTATTTAAAAACAAAAGCAATCCGGACCTTGAAAACAAGTAATCTTAAAAAAAAAAAAAATCAATTTGGACATTTAAATAAAAACCTATGTAGCATAGCGTGCGCTATAACACATAGCTTGTAACGCAAATAGCGGATTGCGATTACCGCTATAGCAGTCGTAGCTAAAATAACGCACTTTTATCTCATAACTTAGCGTTTAAGGTCCGAAAATGCTATAGTGTGCTATTTAGAACATTGCTCATAACTAATTTTACAGTAATGAGGTTTCATTTAATCAAATACATACACACCATTAATTAGTTAATTTCAGTCATCATTCATCAATGCATGCATGCCACTGAAAATGAGAATAATAATATCCCTCTGAATGAACAAAATTTAGACCATTTTTAGAGAAAGGAACAGACAAGCCCTTGACCAATTTTAGATATCAACGGCTCTCCTCCATCCACGTGTCATGGTACTTCCATCTAAATAAAAAGGTTCATTCAATGTACAAATTTTGAAATGCCCACAAAAACTATCACTTGTGAAAATTGGATAAAATCTCATCACCCTTTAATTAATTAATAAATTACTTCAATTTGGTGTGCTAAAGAAATATCTATCAGTCATTCAATATATATATATAATTTGTTAAGTCTAATCATTCAATAAGATGCTACTTTATTCAGGACTTGAATCTCTCTCTCTCATTTTTTACAAGATGCTAATCATGCAACTTCCGTGCAGTATCAGAGTAAAAATAATAATATTATCTTGTACCAATCCCTTCACGCATGAGTGATAATCTTTGGATTAGTCTCATCAGCCGTTCTTTATAAATCCTGATTTTCTGTGGCAAGTACATACTGAATCTATATTAGTAGGAATTCATATCACCTAAGTTAATTATATATATATATATAGAGAGAGAGAGGGGCTAATATCAAAACATTTGCACCAAGGCTCTCGTGCAACCAAGTCGTTTTCGGATTTTCAAAGTCCAAACAGTCGATCCAAACCGTTAGATGTTCAATCTATATCAAAATCTGCTTGGAGACCAAATTTTACATTTTTTGGAATTTTTTTACTATTTATTAAGCTATGAAAATTGCTTATCCAAGTGAACAGTAAAAACAGTGCAACCAAATTCTGGACCATGTGATCAGCAATTTTCAAAGTGGCTTAATAAATAGTAAAAAAAATTCCAACAAATGTAAAATTTGGTCTCCAAGCAGATTTTAATATAGAGATCACATCTAACGGTTTAGATCGACCATTTGGACTTTGAAAATCCGAAAACGACTTGGTTGCACAAGAGCCTTGGTGCAAACGTTTTGATATTAGCCACTCTCTCTCTATATATATGTATGTATGTATGTATGTATGTATGTATGTATGTATGTATGTATGTATGTATGTTTGGGCTGGGCTTAATTAGCTAAGCCATGGAGTAAAACAAGTTCGTACTCCACGCGTCATGATTTCCATTTTGAAAATCCAAACTACCGATCTGAACCGTTCAATTTGTTCTCAATATTGAAATGTGCTTGGAGACCAAATTTTATAATTTTTGGAATTTTTTTACTATTTATTAAGCCACTTTGAAAATCGCTGATCCATTGGTCCATAATTTTTTACTGTTTTGCTACTGTTCACCCGGATCAGCGATTTTCAAAGTGGCTTAATAAATAATAAAAAATTCCAAAAAATGTAAAATTTGGTCTCCAAGCACATTTCAATATGAAGAACAACTTGAACGGTTCGGATTTTCAAAATGAAAATATTGCGTGGAGTACAAACTCGTTTTACTCCATGGCTTAGATAAGCCCAGCCCTATATATATATATATATGTGTGTGAGGAGGGATCCGATTACACCTTTTTTGGTGACACACTTTGACACCTACCATTTTTAAAGTCCAAATAGTCGATTCAAACTGTTCAACATGATGGATATATTAAAATGTGCTTGGAGATCAAATTTTACATTTTTTTGAATTTTTTTGCTATTTATTAAGATGGTTACAAAGATCGTTGTTTTCAGACCATTGAAAAACAGTGATTTTGTAACCATCTTAATAAATAGTAAAAAAATTCAAAAAAATGTAAAATTTGATCTCCAAGTACATTTTAATATGGTGATCATGTTGTTCGGATCGACTGTTTGGATTTTGAAATCGCAAAATTGACCTATATAAAAAACGGTGTCATGATGTGTCACCAAAAAAGGTGTAATTGGATCCCTCCTCTCTCTCTCTCTCTCTCTCTCTCTCTCTCTCTCTCTCTCTATATATATATATATATAGAGATGGACTTAGCTACTTCATGAAGTAAAACGACTTTGTACTTCACGTCATATCTTCATTTTCAAAGTTCAAATAGTCGATTCTAACCTTCCAACATGTTCTTCATATTGAAATGTACTTGGAGACCAAATTTTACATTTTTTGGAATTTTTTACTATTATTAAGCCACTTTGAAAATCTGAAAATCCTTATGAACAGTAAAAAACAGTAAAAATTTCTGGACCGCCGGATCAGTGATTTTCAAAGTGGCTTAATAAATAGTAAAAAAATTCCAAAAAATGTAAAATTTGGTCTCCAAGCACATATCAATATGGAGAACAACTTGAGCGGTTCGGATCGGTCGTTTGGATTTTCAAAATGAAAATAATGAGGCGTGGAGCACCAAGTCGTTTTACTCCATGAAGTAGCTAAGCCCAGCACTATATATATATATAGAGTATGGCTAATTTGCTTCCGGAAGCATTTCGGCCGAGGTGCTTACGGGGGCATATCTTGCAATTTGATGTTCAAACAACAAATTCAAACCCTTAGATGTTCAATCTATATTAAAATCTACTTGGAGACCAAATTTTACATTTTTTGGAATTTTTTTACTATTTTTTAAGCTGGTTTGAAAACTGTTGTTTTTAATGCTTCAGAAATTTAATAAAAACAGCGGTTTTCAAACCAGCTTAAAAAATAGTAAAAAAATTCCAAAAAATGTAAAATTTGGTCTCCAAGTAGATTTTAATATAGATTGAACATCTAACGGTTTGAATTTGTTGTTTGAACATCAAATTGCAAGATATGTCCCCGTAAGCACCTCGCTGAAATGCTGCCGGCAGCAACTTAGCCGCTCCCTATATATATATATATATATATATATCAATTTTTTAGTTTGAATCTGGTCTGTTCGTTATATACTAGCACAAATTTTAAAGGGGTCTCATGCTTTACAAGTTTGGACCTGATTGATCTTAATTTTGATTGGACGATTCAGACTCATATAATTAATAGAACCACCAAATTTCTGATAAAACAAATTAAACTACATGCATAAACATGTAAATACGAATCTTAATAAATAAATATTTAGCATGCAGGAGTGAGAAACCTATACTGTACAAAGGAACTCTAGAAAACAACCATGTTGTATCAAATTTAGCAGGGAATCTACCGAGATTTTTATTTTTACCCAAAAAAAAATATATTTTAATATAATTATCCAAGTTTTTGAAAAATTTAAATTTATACCCAAACCGTAAAAAAAATTTACGGTTTGAAATTTTTTTTTTTTTTTTTTTAGAGAAAAATAGCTAAAATGCTGAAATGAAATATAACACAAAAAAATCGAATTGTTTTTTAAAATATTTGTTAGAAAATACGCTACGAATAGGGCCGATTTTGTGCTAAAATACGGTAAATTACAATAATTATGCCAAAAGACATGACGTCTGTTTAAATACAAACCCTAAAACAGAAAATATATATAAAAGATACATCAAAGACCCTAAAAACTCTAAAATTATAAAGAAAGGTCCAAAAGTCCATGAAGGAAGACTCGGATCGCGAATCTGAGCCCGCAAAATGGGCAAAACAGATCGTAGATGGGTTTTGGATCCGGTTTTGGGTTGTGGAGTTCCTGTCAAAATTTCAGCCCGATCCGACGGACGGATAAAAAGTTAAGCTCCTTTTCATGAACCATGCGTAGGCCCATATTGCATCATTTCCGATTAAGATTTTCAATTCTATTCTTCAATCTACGTAGCTCAGTAAATTAGTTATCTAATGAACTTGTAGAATACCAATTTTTATTATTTTTTGGAATTTTTTTACTATTTTTTATGATTTATGAAAGATGCCACAAAATCGGCCCAATTCATACGTAATTTAGCGTAATTTAGCGTATTTTAGCATAATTCTACATAATTATTGTAATTTCAGCATTTTAGTAAATTTACCGTATTTTGGCATAATTATTGTAATTTACCGTATTTTAGCACAAAATCGGCCCTATTCGTAGCGTATTTTCTAACAAATATTTTAAAAAACAATTCGATTTTTTTGTGTTATATTTCATTTCAGCATTTTAGCTATTTTTCTCTAAAAAAAAAAAAAAAAAAAGTTTCAAACCGTAAAAAAAATTTACGGTTTGAATTCCGAATTCAAACCGTAAATTTTTTTTACGGTTTGGGTATAAATTTAAATTTTTCAAAAACTTGGATAATTATATTAAAATAATTTTTTTTGGGTAAAAATAAAAATGTCGGGGGAATCTATACTATATATAGAGAGAGGAACTTTAGACAAAAAAGTAAGCTGTAAGCAGATCAAAACTAAGTATTTGTTCATCCTTTTATTACCACCTAATTAATTTGGAGGAAAAAAAAATTCATCTCTCAATAATCCTAACAATCTTTGTAACAATTTGAGTGCAAATCAAACTTATTAAAGATGATGATCCAAAGTATCAGTGGCGGAATTTGAAAATTGAGATTGGAGATGCTAATAAGTTATTGTAATTTATTTATAAGAATGACTATAATGTATTAAGTACTTGTAAAAATTATAAAATTATAAAGAGAGTAAAAATGTTAATTTTTAATTCATAAGAGAGTGGCTTAGCCACCCCTAATTAGACTTTAAAACCGTCCCTGCAAAGGATACTGAGATATGGCATAGACGGTTTGGAATCCGTATTCCCTCAGGTTACCTGAGGTGTAATTACCAAATGCATACTGTTCTTTAATTCTGGCATGAATCTCAAAACAGACCCCTATATCTACAATAGGCACTGATTTCCTTTTTGGTCCGCCTGGGACTAATCCAGACCGTTCTTTTTTTTGCAATTTTCTAAGGTACCTGAGGGGATACGGATTCCACGGCCTGATGATCGATGAGTTGTAGCATTCATCGAACCGGCATTTGTAACCTGGTCCAATGGACATTGGACCCATTGGACCGGCCGCACCTTCTCCCTAGCTAAGGCACTGTACTGGTAGGCACTAATTAAGCACAAGGACATCATGATCAGGATATGGAACCAATGTACCATGTATATAAAAAAGCTATGGTACCAACAACATGGGAATAATAATAAAAGGGATAAGAAGGATCAAATTGTAATTTAGAAGTGGTCTAGACTACAATTTGTGCAAGGATTAGATACTCCTGAGGCTCAGAAAAATTTGGTAAAAAGGGGAAAAGAAAAGTTTAAAAAACAAAACAGATGTAATTAAAAGGATATATATCAATCTCTAGAAACTATGATCTCCATTAGGTAGGTGAAGCATATGCCAAAGGGGCAAAGAGGTGTAACTTTTTCCCTTGAATGAGATGTATCAACCAACGATTAAGAGACCTTTAACCATTGGATTCCTTCTCCTTTTTGGATTCAATATCATCTCGTTAGAGTTAAGGCTCCAACCAAATTAAGTTTCTTCTCTGGAATATATAATTTAAAAGATATCAAATCAATGCCGAGTTCTTATTCTTTTATTGTTAGGCCTTCTTACTCAAGCACCATGATTAGATGTGCTTAATCTTGATCAGAACCAATGAAACAAAAAATATTTCGTTTTGATTATATCGACCTATTTGTGTGTGTGTGTGTGTGTGTGGAAGCTCAAATACTTCCATATGCTACGAATACATATTTGCATGAAATTTGAGAATTCTTAACTTTTTTATGTATGATTTTGTTGAAGACAAAGAATGAGGGGGGCAACTAGCAAAATTTGAAAATTTGAAACATTACCAATTCTATATATGTTTCTTTCTTAGAATATTTAATTTGTCATATTAATTGTAATTAGCTGAATTGACTATTTAATAAATGACTAGGAACGTAATAATATTAGAAAACACTCTAATGACTCTTTAAACCTTGTATCATAATTCAGTCAAATAATTATCTCTTCTTTTAAAATTCTAACAGATATGATTCTGAAAAATAAAATATTACTTCAAGTCTAGTGTGGTCAACAAAGGAAGAAAGAAAACATAAAAAATTACCTTGAATGAGATGCATGGAATCCAAATCCAACTAGCTAGAGTTACACAAGGAATTTAATCTTAAGATTTGTAACCGTTTTGATACCCATCTAAATAATTATGTGCCAAAAAAATTTGCAAAAAAAAATTCAATCGATTTGAGGCAATTTCAGTGAACTCAATAAAATACTTTGATAACCTTAATTAGTTATCCATTAATTAAGTTTAGAAGATGCTTTTATGCATTAGAATATCTCCACAAGTCAATCAAATAGCAACCCCTTACAACTGGTCCCATTTAAATGGATTGAAAGTCATATGTTGAGTCCTTTGTAATGATTGAGGGACTCCTGTATGTCTTCACTTTTTATGTCTGTATTATATCTTTATTTTTGTTTTTAATTTTTTAGAAGATTCAAAATTTAAAACTCAAATGTAAAAATAAAATAATTAAATAAAATAGTTTAAGTAGAGGCCGCTATAGCGTTTTAGAATGATATATGCTATATATATATATATATGACACTATCATTTTTTTTTAGTAATTTTAAAGCCTTTGCAATAAAGACCTCCGAGTTTAGTGCAGTGGCATGAGTTCTCGCCTCTCTTCGAAGAGACACAAGTTCAATTCTCGAAAATAGCTTCTAAAAGATGCTTAATTAGGTGTACCGGATCTTTTATAATAATAAGAAAAGTCTGCAATAGCGGCAAAATGGCAGTCATAACATTTCAATTTTGCTAAGGCACTATAGAATTTAATATATGGGCTGGGCTTAGCTAAGCCATGGAGTAAAACGAGTTTGTACTCCACGCTTCATTATTTTCATTTTGAAAATCCAAACTACCGATCCGAACCGTTCAAGTTGTTCTCCATATTGAAATGTGCTTGGAGACCAAATTTTACATTTTTTGGAATTTTTTTACTATTTATTAAGCCACTTTGAGAATCGCTGATCTATTGGTCCAGAATTTTTTACTGTTTTGCTACTGTTCACCCGGATCAGCGATTTTCAAAGTGGCTTAATAAATAGTAAAAAAATTCCAAAAAATGTAAAATTTGGTCTCCAAGCACATTTCAATATGGAGAACAACTTGAACAGTTCGGATCGGTAGTTTGAATTTTCAAAATGGAAATATTGCGTGGAGTACAAACTCGTTTTACTCCATAGCTTAGCTAAGCCCAGCCCTTTAATATATATACTTAACACCAATTATGTTTTGCTATCACTTAATAAATGGATTGAATTTTTGTATTTAATCCAACCAAAGATTAAAATAGCGCTTGTGCTGTTTGGGATGACAAATGCTATATATGGTAGTTTTTTTTTTTTAACAATTTATTCTCATTCCACTTCTTAAAATAGCACAATAAGATTTAATGCTAAATTCCTGTTATGTTTTAGTATCATCCAATGTTATCAGAACCGGACCGGACATCGAACCGGTAAAGTTTCGGGTCAACGGCTTACTGGTCGGACCGACGGTTCAACCAGTTCAATTGCTGATTTATTTAAATACTCAGATACGTATGAAATATGAGAATTGTTATAAAATAATATAATATAAAATCAAAATTATAAATATATTTCAAATTTAACATCGAACTAAAATGAAAATAATAAATTTATTAAAAAGAACTGAATGTTTTCCAATAACGTAGAAGAATATAACAACCAATTTTTTATTATTATTTTATAATAACAATAAATTATGTTTTAAAAAAAATAGAGTGCTTCAACAACAAAAAACAAAAAAATAACAAATGTTCTTTTAGAATATCTTAAATCTTGAGGTCTTATTTGTAAATTTTATAGTCCAGCAGAACTGCAGCTCTCTGTGACTTAACAAGTCCACATGTTGTAATTTAAAATAAATAAAAAATTCACATGTTGTAAGGTACGGATCTATAGTCTAGCTAGTAGGCTAGTAGCTAATAGTCATTCCCTACGTTTATCTCATTTAATACAAGAAAAAGTACAAAAAAGTGAAAATCTTAACCTACGTAAAAATCCGGGTTTTTTTTGGAGAACGAGTGGTCGGTTTTTTCAAAAATCGGTCAAATAAATCGGTTTTCACTGGTTCAATGGCACAAACGGTCTTCTATACGAACCAAATCGGAAAGGCATCCGGGTCCGGTTTATTTCGGTCTAACCGTCCAGTCCGGTCTGGTTTTAATAACACTGGTATCATCTAAGAGATTAATTGAATTGTTTTATGAGAATTAACAATATTTTTAGCTTATAGTTTAGAAAGTTTGATGTTTTATCAGTGTTCTAAATAGCGCGCTATAGCGCCGCTATAGCGTTTTTGGACCCCAAACGCTACGCTACGACATCAAAATGCGCTATTTGCGCTACGGCCGCTATAGCGGTCCGCTACAGCGCTATTTGCGCTATACAATATGAGTTTTTTTTTTTTTTTTTTAAGCAATTTATATGGGTTTTAAATTAAGATTAAAAAAATCTCAAACCGAAATTGAATTTGTTGCTACTTGCTACAAATAAATCAATTTGAAATTGGGAATAGAAATTGAAATTTGAATAGAAAAAAAGTCCAAACCGGAATTAAAATTTGAATAGAAAAAAAAAATAGATTATGTCATGAATCATGATACTTAAGATATTTTTAATAGAAAAAATCGATAGTTTATGATATTACTATGGATATTTTGAACCGCAATTTGGACTTTGTACGGGTTCAATATGAATATTATAATTTCTTAATTACTTTGGAGTTATTTATTGTTCTATGAGACCTTAGATAATGTTGATATTTAGTACAAATATTGAATATACGAAATGTAAAAAAAAAAACGCTATTTGGAATAGCTTCCGCTATAGCGACGCTATTCGCTATAGCTTTTTTTTTAGCCTTCCCGCTACGACGCTATAAACGCTATTTAGAACCTTGTGTTTTATTAAACAAATAGAGAATCAAAGAATTTTCTTCCCTTACATGAAAAAAGTTGTTATACAAGAGACATTGTGGTGATTATGGGAGTGAATATATGCAGACCACCAACTTTATTTGACAAACTGACTCAATGGTAATAAAGATAAAAAAAAAACTAAAATTACAAATAACATTGTCTATGATTTAGATGGACTGCATATTAATTTTGGTGTAATTTGGAATTCTTTTATCTCATATTTCTACTTTTAATCGTTTGATATATGATTAGTCATTTTCATATTAAGTTAAATTTTATACACAACCTATCTAATCATAGTGAATTGGTGAGCTTAATTAGCTCTAAAACCTATATGAATGACTTCAAATAACGAATCCAAACCATTGAAACTGATCTACTTCACCAGTAATGTGTTCATGTCAAATTTATAAGTTTATAAATTAATTTAACATAAAGTTAAGTGGTAAAAGAAAAGATTTATGAGCTAATTTTAATACGTTCATATTTTATTGTTTTTTGATTGCTTGACTTTATTCTAAATTAATTCGACAATTTATAAATTTGATATGAAGATTCATATATTACTCGTGAACGGTTTCAATTCGTCGGTTGAAGTCAAGCAGGTAGGCTTTGAAGTTGAGCTCACCAAAAAACTTAATAAGCTTAAGAACACCCTAGTTCTACTAAACCTTAATTGCGACGTCATCATCTTTTCATCTTCCATTTCGGTACTACCCAAAATAAAATAAAAAAAACAAAGAAAATTGGATGAAATGACCCTGAGACGACGACATTGTGATCCAATTGCAATATGAAAGTCGTTTTCATGAAAGTCTATATAATTGAAATGTTCCAGATCTTTCTTATCCAACTTATTTTGACTTATAAGGCAGAGGACGTACAAAAGAAAGAGGAGCATACAAATTATTGGCAAGGGGAATTGCCAAAAGGCAAGTCCATGAATGATGTATAGAATATATTACTTTGAGCTACAAAGGGAGATGGATAGATGGTAAAGCAAAGCTTAACCCTCAAGAGTTCTTGTCCTAGCAAACAATTATGAAAAATGAAGCCATGATGTATATATCATTATTGGTGGTAAAGATTTTAACATAGCAGTTTTGGCTTCATGCAACCCACAAACTGTAAAATCAAAACAACGTTGCATATGATTCGTGCATTGCATGAAGTCAAAACTATTTTGTTAAAATATTTACCCCCATTATTGTCATTATTGGATTTATGTACTTACAAAAATAAATCCGGAGTGGAGTTTGATTAATTTGGAAGCAGTATGTACATTTTTTCACAATCACCCCTCAATATATGTACCCATTTTGGTCTTTATTTAATTTCATGGTTTGTGTCAATAATGCATCATTGCTTGTGACTGCTAGCCACTACTACAAAAACACTAATCATACATGGCATATCTACGCACATATACGACAAATTTCCAACAAAACAGTGTATCATGGGAGAAGGTTCGCGCACAAAAATGAGCTCAACCACATACACACATGGTCAACAAGAACAAAAACTGTGTATGAAAGACGCCTGAATTTCTATCATGGTTCTTTATTAAGAAACCGTGTATGATTTCACAACTTCATGACTAAAATGCAAGAAACCATGTATGATTCTGCCCAATCTCCAAACATGATTTTCTCTAAAGAAACCATGTACGATTCATTCGCGTCCTCTCAACTGATCATGTTCAAAATTTGTATGTATGTGTCATTTGTATAAATATGTATATTGAGTTTATTTGCATTCTTAATTTATAAATGTTGTCAGATTAATTTATGTATGTTTATGGCTAGCAAATTAACAAGAATGCTAGCTAGCACATTATAAACATTTTTATAAAAAATATATATATGCACAAATTAAATAACATACAACATACAAGCAACACATGTAAATTAAATATATAACACACATGAGAATCTGTCCAAAAACAAGCAATTACATAAAACAGTAGTACACATCACTAGAAATTAAACAAATTATAAACTAACCCATTATTACTTTTGAGTTTGAGAGCTACAAAGGCAGGTCAAAAGATGGTAAAGAAAAACTTAACCCTTGTGACTTGTCATAGCAAACAATTATGAACTAACTAGCCGTTTGAAAAATGAAACCATGATATATAAATAGCATTATTGGGGGTACAGATTTTAACAGAGTAATTTTGACTTCATGCAGCACATTGACTATAGTAAACAAAACAGTGCTGCATATAGTTCATGCACTGCATGAAGTCAAAACTGTTCTGTTAAAATCCTTACCCATTATTGTCATATCGGATTTATGTACTTCAAAAGAAATCGGAGTGGAGTTTGCTTAATTTGGAAGCAGTATGCTTTTTCACACAATAACCCTTCAATACCCATTTTGGGTCTTAATTTATTTTCATGGTTTACGTCAATGCAGCATTGCTTGTGACTCATGCTAACTCTCTCAAGTTATTGTACTGTACGTTCATTAAAGTTGTAAACTACAATTATTGTACAAGTGCACTTTCTATCGTTTAGAAATATAATGTTAAGCTTTTAAGGAAAGCTAGACTTGGTGCAAACGAATGTTCGAGTATGAATTTAATTAGTTTTTTTTTTAGAAAGTTGAAAATTCAGGATATAATTAAAATTGCTGATCTAGGTGACATTATTACAGATAACACATTATTTTGAAAAATATAACTTGAACTTTGATGTCTATACAAAATAAACAACCTAATTAATTAGAAATCCACGGATACGTTGTATATTTAATTTTGGTGCATTGATTATATTCTATCGGTTGAAATTGAACTGGTACAAAATGAACCCTAAACTTTACACTTTCGGACGTGAAAACACTAATCTAATTTGGAGCAAGATTAAGAGCATAGTTAGGCAGTTCTGAATTGTAACTTTGAACTATCAGTGTGTCAACATATGGCATGATTAGGAACCGAAAGAAGGGGGCATTAGATGCCTCACCTACTATTCATTGTATTTAATATATATACATGCACAATCAAAGTCATTAATTAATTAAAGTTCTCAATCAATTTGATATGCAACTGTAGACTAAGGCTTTGACCCCTATGTAAGAAGTCATTAGTTAAAATTCTCAATGAAAATCATTAAACTGAACTAGGTTTGATTTGAGAGCTTTGATTCTCATCTTATGCTCAAGAAAAATATTTGGAGCAATTTGAATTTTTTTTTTTTTGTTGATAAAGAAAACTTATATAACTGATCAACTATTTAATTTTTAAATCAGTTAATATATGATAATGAGTTTTTGAATTAAGTAATAACTATCATCAAATTTAGTACATATATGTCGAGTAGAACTAGAGTGTCCTTAAGTTCACCAAGTCTCTTTGTGAACTCAACTCGAAAATATATCGAATTGGCTTCAAACGATGAATTTGAACCATTAATTGAAACTCATCCACCTTACGAGTGATGCGCGCGCCTACATGAGAAAATTTTAAATTTTGAATTAATTTTGTATAGAGTCAAGTGGTAAAAAAATATTCAATAAATGAATGCACTAAAATTAATTTATAAACCTTCTATTTTGACCGCTTGACTTTATACTAAATTAATTCAAAAGTTTAAAATTTGGCATGTAGATGCATCACTAGATGAGTTACAACGGTTCAAATTCGTCACTTGAAGTTAATCCGATAGATTTTAGAGTTGTATTCACAAACGAACTTGGTGAACTTAAGAACACCCTAGTTGTTCTAGCTACTCCATGTATGTCTATACTAAATTAGTTCAAAAATTTATATTCAACTATTAATTTGTTGTTTGATTGAATATAGCATTAATAGCATACATTAATTTGATCTATTGTCGTTAATCAGCAGAGGGTGTGTTGTTACTAGCATACATATATATACATATACGAATTAATGCATATATAAAGAAATCTATGAATGATTGAATATATCTAGAATTTAATAGTTTATTTTAATAAATTCTGAAGTCAATTTTCAACTAAGTTTTCTTTAATATATTTGTTCCATATTAATTTGTGTTCTAGTTTTATGAGAGCCATTTTGTCATTTTTTTTCCTATTTCGTAATTCATATCCTATCCAAAAGGCCGGAATCGGAAAGAATTTCAACAAGAGTCAGTGAATGCACAAAGAAAATTTAAATTTTAACAACCATATATATGATATATTAATGACGTCGATGTCAGTTCAATTGATCATGCAATTAATGATCACACCAAAAATATAAATTATAGTTATGAAAGTTAATAATGGTATATACTTTTTATAGGGATTAAGTATACCGAAATTTTTATTAATACCACTGTAAAAAAAAATAACCCACAAATTATGGGGAATTCGAAAAATACCAGGGCCTCCAATTCAATATGTAGCCCCATTCTTGGAGGGCCGCAGATTGAATTGGAGGCCCCCCAAAAACCCAAAAATGCACTGTAATATATTGATATTTATGTGTGTGTTAAGAAAATATTATAACACATGATTACTCTTCACATCGATCTTGCTGAATATGACAAAATTTACTAAGTAATTGGTTAAAAACAAATTATATAAAAGAAAAAAGTAAACCAGTTAGCTTGTCATGTACTGGGCTTCCAGGAAACAGTAAATCAAACAAAGAGAAGCATATATATCCTTGTCTTTGAGCTTTTTCCTGTAGGTTGATTGAATTTTGCACAATCATATGTATATGTAAACAACTAAATGCACAAGAACAAAAAGTGTTGCAAAAGAAACATTCCAATTATTAAAAACGTTGGATTCCATAAAAAGACTATACCTACTAAAGCAAGAAATAGAAAAATAAAGATTTGGGGGTTGGGGGGGTGGGGGAGGTCCAAATGAATGAACATAGCACACATATAACATATCAAAGGCTCAAACTACATCATGAATTAATGCAATTAATCAATATATTTTCAATATAGATTTATTGTACGTTCAACATCAAATGATGAACTTCTTATCCTCAAATCTAAATAACATGTACTATGAAGGAATGTAAAAATAAAAAGAATTAGATAAAAAAAATATAATTTTTCCCAGGTAAGAAATTTAATGCAAGCAGCCTATAGCAAAGAAATGCATTCATTTCTTATTCCTCCTCTACAACTTTGTTCCCAGTTAAGGGAGTTTAATTGCTAAAAGAAACAAAAGAGAAGAGAACAAAAAGAAAGAAGAACACAAGAGAATACAAGGTACACAGTTACACACAAAGTAACACCTCAACGCCCATCTTAATTAAATAACTACTTATAATAATACACATCATACATATATAGGTCATAAATGCAACAACCTAGTTATAACTTATAAGCATAAATCAATCTTAATATATATTCAATATATATAACTACACTTAGGCGACAGTCTGGGTCTCGAGATCCATGAAACGCTTCCTGTAGCACTTAATCAACTCCGTCGCCTTGTAGTCGACATCGGGATCACCAACGTAGAGACCCCTGTCTTCGTCACTCGGTCGCACCCGGCTTGAGGTGTAACGTGGTAGTTCATGGTGCTCATCATCTCTATAGCTTTGTTCTTTGCAGGAGAAGCAGGATTGGCCACCACCCATATAGGTTGATATTTTTTTGCTTTAGTTAAAAGGTTTAGATAGCTACTCTTATGGTGTGAGGTTTGTTTGTGAGGTTGTTTCTTAGGAGAGAAGGAGTATAGTGCTCTCCAATTTATAGGGGTGATAACGGGTCGGGTTTGGTTGGTTTAGACATATATACCATATTTCTATTAAAGGATATCATTGGTCCTGTCCACTAAGTTAGTTACTCATTATAAGCTCAAGTTGTTTTCCAGTAGAGATTAGATTCCAATCTTTATGTTTTCTTCATTTTAATTTATTAAGTTTAATGGAGAAATCTCTAGTTATTACATATGTATCAATGTTTTTAACAATAATTGATTAATATATAAACTTCATATAGGTGCTGCTATTACTGATATGATCATAAACTAAAGCTAATTTCTAGGGGCGGACCCATATGGTACCGGAGGAGGCAGCCCCCTGAATTTTGAGTTTTAGTGGAGATTTATCGGTCCGACCAACTTTGCCTCTCTTGAAATTTTTTTTTTCCCCCCTCTGGACGTTTGATTTGTAATTCGGGTTAAATTTAGGGTTAAAATTAAAATAAGTTTGTTGAATTTTAATTGGTAATTAGAATTATAAGTCAGAACATCAAAAATTACAAGTCAAAGTATTGAAAAATATAAGTTAAAACATTGTTTTTTATCGAGTACCCAATTGGTTTTAATGGATTTAAATCCGATTAGGTATTTAAACCTGATTCGATATTTTTTTACCCACCCTGACGAAAATTCCGGATCCACCCTTGCTAATTTCTTTTAATAATTCTGGAGAAGACTTGCAAGTTTTGTATTTATGTTTATATTTTTCAGAAACTTGCATTTTAATTTGGTACAAGTAACTGAGATATTTGTTTCGGAATCCCCACCTATGTACACTAGCGCTCATTTTATTCATTCATCAGATATTAGAATGCCTACAAAAGTAATCTGCATGCAATGATTTGTATACTAATATTATAGTTCTTTCAGTCAAGTTCTAGGCACTGATAGCTAGTTAATTTATTGGGTCAAATTAATTCTGGCAGGAAAAACCTAATGGCTTGACCAACTATATACACATTAACCCCATACACTGCTATTAATTAACCTACCGAACAAAATAGCACTCAATTAGTGAAGTAGTGCCCAATTTAAAAAGATTTTTTGCATTGCATTAGAAAAGTACATAGTGTCATGAGCACTAAGAAGATTTTGTGGGGAGATATTTTTACGGTGAGAAACATTTCCCTACAGAGGTTATAGGGGACTAAGGGGAGGGAACAAAAAGCGCTTAGATTCTGTACGTTTCCAAATGGATCAACGGAGGAGATTTGATGAATTGATGTGAGATTATTAAAAGGGTGGCTTAGGTAGCAATGGCCAGAGAGCCCGTTCAAAAAAAAATAAAGGGCCTAATATTCTTCCTTGTGGGTTCTCTTGGACTCCTTCAGAATTGGATCTGATTCTCTGTGGCAGTCTCCAATACCTCCCATTGTGTAGTGAGTCACTACGACTAAGAGAGGTAATGTTGCAGTGCAAATTGTTTGTGGAAAAAAAATACCATAACAAACTTATTACCAAACAACTGTTTTTTTTTTCTCTAACATATTCTTTTTGAATTCTCTCTTTTCCAAACATAATGTAAACTCATCTAGGGGTGTTCAACCGGTCGGTTCGGGTCAAACCGAATTTGTTTTGCCGAACCGCGGTTTGAACCGAATTTTAAAAACCCAACCAAACCGACCGAATTAAAATTCCAAACCGATCTAAAACCAAACCAATTCAACCGATTAAACCGGTTTAAACTCGGTTTGTTCGGTTAAACCGAATACAAACATTTCAAGTTACAAATAAATATTTCAAAACCGGTTGGTTCGGTTCAAACCAATTTGGATAACATTTTTTATAACCACACAAGCCGGTTTTTGATAAACCGATCCATTATAAACCACACAAAATAAACCGATCCATTTTTTATTAAACCGGTTGGTTCAGTTCAAACCGATTTGGAGATCCCAAAACCAAACCGAACCATTTAAACCGAACTTCTTCGCCACAGAAAATAGAAAATTTTGGTTTGAACCATTTATTAGTAGTGTCTAGGTACATTGTGTGAGGAACTAGTAATATGTCTGCGCCACAGAAAATCTTGATTCTGAGGAATCTGCTAAGATGTAATTGGAGAGTCTTTCTATACACAGTTGTAAGCAACTACCATGTAATAACATTAAATGATCAGTCTTAATTAGATTCTTACGACCATTCAAACTACTTTAAGTAGGTTACAACTTTTGAAAATTTTCATATCCTTTAATTATTTTAATATTACCTTTACTAGCTATAAAGGGTAACTTGAAAGTTTGGTACTAACCATGGTACTTTTTCCGTTATACATTCTTAATTACTTAGAGGTGAAAATTAAATAATGCTCATCATTGGTAATTTCTTTTATTAGTCATGTAAAAAGTGAAAACAAGATGCTCAGTATGTTAATGGTAATCGTTGTTTCTTAGTAATAAGAAACTGGTTCAAATTATGCAAAAAATATATTAAAATACAATAAAATAGTAGCTATAAACATTAAGATATATAAAATGGAGGAATTATAATACAGATGCCAAAAAATACTCTCTCTTTCATGAGGACCATATACAGATGCCAAATAAAAATTTGCAGCATCTTGTCATATACCCAAGTTGTAAGCTGAATGTTTTAAAAAAATATTTCATTTTCTCAAAGCAAAAAAAAAAAAAAAACTAGCTAATAGTTAGAATTCTTGATGCAAATTATTATATGTTTCTTAATTAATACCAATATAATAATTTCCTCAAAAAAAAAATAGCTGTTGGTATTCTAACTATTAGCTAATAGTTAGAATGCACAAGAGTTGGAATTCTAGATGCACAGAGTTGAAATTATTTCCTCAAAACTAGCTAATAGTTAGAAACATATTTGGTATTAAGAATTCCAACAGCTATGTTTGATCAATTTAATTAAAGAAGTTATATATTGTTCGCTTTTAGATGCATAGAGTTGGAATTCTTGATTAATAGTTGAATGTCCTTGGAAAATTCTGAGAAATAAATTTTTATAGTTACCTGATAATAGTACTTCCACAAAAATTCTTCAGAAATCTTTCAATTCTGACACGTGCAAGTATTGATACCTAAGCGTACAAGTGTTGATATATAATATATCAAGTGATATATCCAATATACGAAATCTTTCTAAAAATGAAACATAACAGTTATTTATGAATATTGTACAACTAGCGCCAGCTAAGTTTTAATTTGAATTGAAATCTTCATAAATGTTATTTATAAGATTCACCATACACAAAGAAATATCAAGTACTTATACATAGCCAAGGTTCTAAATAGCATTTATTGCATCATCGCGTAAAGATTAAATAAAAAGCTATCGCGAATAGCGTAGCTATAACGAAAGCTATCTTACATAGCGTTTTTTGTTTAAAAAATTATGTTTTATATTTCTACTAATTATTAACATTATCTAAAGTCTCATATAGCGATAAGTAACGCAAAATTGATTAAGGAATTAGAATATTCATATTGAACCAGTACAAAGTCCAAATTGCTATTCAAAATATCTCTAATAATATCATAAATTGTCTATCTTTTTCCATTCAAAATAACCTAAACATCATGGCATAAAGTATATATCTTTTTCTATTAAAAAAAACTAAGCATCATAGAATAAATTATCTATCTTTTTTTTATTTAAAAGCAAAAGCAATATGGACCTTGAAAACAATTAATCCTTAAAAAAAATTCAATTTGAACATTTAAATAAAAGCCTATGTAGCATAACGTGCGTTATAGCATGTAGCGTGTAGCGCAAATAACAAACCGTTATTACCGCTATTTTCTCACTTGTAAGAGAAAATAGAGTACAAGATATTTTGTAGTTTTAATTAGATTTACAAAATTTCTCACAGATCGTTAGAAATATGAGTGAGATTGAACGGAAAAAAAAAAACTCATCTGAAATGTGTAAAAGATAGATGGGTGATAAGAGAAAGAAAATGATAAATTTTCTATTTGTGATGTAAGTGTTTGATATATAACATATCAAGTGCGCGTAGGGAGAAAAAATAAAAAAAATAGAAGTTGAACTTAGTTAAAAAAAAAGTTACGAAAGTTGAAAAAAAAAATGTATTGAGAGATTTTTAGGAGATTGGAGACGGAAAACTAGATAATTTCTCTTTCTTTATAATTGTGCTGAAAAACAAGTATATTGTCATTGCGGGACTATATGATAATATCAAGGTTCTAAATAGTGTTTATAGCGTTATAGCGGGAAGGCTACAAAAAAAGCTATAGCGAATAGCGTCACTATAGCGGAAGCTATGCCACATAGCATTTTTTTTTACATTCTGTATATTTAATATTTGTACTAAATATCAACATTATATAAAGTCTCATAGAACAATAAATAACACCAAAGTAATTAAGAAATTATAATATTCATATTGAACCAGTACAAAGTCCAAATTGCAGTTCAAAATATCCATAGAAATATCATAAACTATCGATTTTTCCTATTAAAAATATCTTAAGCATCATGATTCATGGCATAATCTATTTTTTTTTCTATTCAAATTTCTATTTCTATTTCCAATTTCAAATTGATTTATCTGTAGCAAGTAGCAACAAATTCAATTTCGGTTTGAGCTTTTTTGGGTCTTTATTTAAAACCCATATAAATTGCTTAAAAAAATTAATATGTTTTTTTTTGAAAAATTTGGCAGTGGCTGCCAAATAGGTTTTATTAAAAAAACCATATTGTATAGCGGCCGTAGCGCAAATAGCGGACCGCTATTACCGCTACAGCGGCCGTAGCGCAAATAACGCATTTTGATGTCATAGCTTAGCGTTTGGGGTCCAAAAACGCTATAGCACGCTATTTAGAACACTGGATAATATAGTGGCATGTGCAGATGTGCTATTATTAATATTTTTAATTTTAAAGTTTAAAATATCAATCTGTATAGTTCAACGTGATCTCTATGTGAAAATGTACTTAAACATCGAATTTCATAACTATCTTTTTGAACCGATAAAATATCACTTAATTTAAAATTTCTAAATTCATAATACAGACTAATATGTAATATACATATCATCATAAATCTCACTCATATTGTTAATCATAGTAACATTCGCGAATAATTCGCATTTAATTCATGTTTAATTCGTCTTTTTGACGTTTCCGAACTGAACACCGAATAAAATACAAAAAAAGTATTATACTTTTTATTCGCGACTAAAGCGCAAATAAAACGCGAATTATGAATTATTCGTGAAAAAAATGCGAATTTTTTTAAATTTTTTATTGAAATTATTTTTTGGGTTTTATTTTTGCTTCCATGTGGTATCAAATCATTTCCGAATTATACTTGAATTATTTCTGAATTATGAATTTTTGACCCGCTAAACTGAATTCAAACTATTCATTTGTCACTGTGCTATTAACTATATGTCATTAATACGCAGGAAAGGAAACATAATTCTCAGTGCCGTGCTGCCACACAAGTCCAAAAGAGAACTTTTCTATTTTTAAACTTTTACATAAAATATATATCGTACTTCACAAGTTTAAACGTGTACCTCATGTACTAGTTAATAAATATATGATGCTCTATAAAGATGGACATGCTTTTCAAGAAATTTAATGCGGCCGAGAAGAAAAAGAATTCATGGTGTCCGTAAGTTTCCACATTAAATATATATAGAGATATAATAGTGTGGTTAGCTGGTGAGAATATCTTTCATATAAGAAGGTTCTAAGAAGGTCAAGGTTAATATTTGAGGAATAGGTCAAAATAATGCCGACATTTTTATTTATACCCAAAGTTAATTACAGATAAATAAAAATACCAAGATCCGTCAATTTTTATTAAAAATATCCAAACCGGCCATTTAATGACCGGTCTCTATTTGAAAGAAAAACCGGCCATTAAATAGCCGGTTATTGATTTAATTTTTTTTTAGAGACAAATAGCTAAAATGCTGAAATATAACACTAAAAAATAAAAAATAAAAAATTTAATATTTGTCAAATTAATTTTTTGATAGCCTATTTATACTAATATGCTAAATTACTTGAAATTATGTTAATATGCTGAATTACACTAACTTACGCTAAATTACAATAATTATGTAGAATTATGCTAAAATACAGTAAATTACGCTAAATTACGTATGAATAGGGCTGATTTTGTGCCATCTTTATAAATTACGGTAATTATAATGAAATTACTCTAAATTACGCTAAATTAGGCTAATTTTGTTAATGAGATTGAGAATTTAATTACATGATTTCTTGTTAAATTTGTTAATAAGCATATAATCCATTGGGACTTATGCACATGCATTCAATCCATTAGGACTTAAACATCGTTGTTTTTGCAATGAAACATCGATGTTTTGTTAGCTTTAGCATTGACAATTAAGCAGGATAGTGCTGAAAAAATACCGGTGTATCGCTGATATTTTTGTAATGAAATATCGATGGACTTTTGCCGTCGACAAGCCGTGCATAAAGCATTGGTACATCATCGGTGTTTTTGCACGAAAGCATCGTTGTTTTTTAAAAAACTTTAAATGGCCATAACTTTGGCTAAGAAACTCAGATTTGCGCGTACGACCCCAATTCGGAAAGCTTGGGACGAGACGAGGGCAATGGCGCCCTCGGGATCACCCCAAGGGGCTAACGGAGTCAGAATTGCAAAAAAATGTCGTTTAGTGCCTCAAAAATTGAGTTAAATTTTTTTTTCTTCGGTAGACACACAACGACCCGTTTGCGGCTAGTGACAGTGTCGTATGCAGCATGGTGAAAGTCAGAACTTGTATCAAAAATACTGATTTGATGTTTAGTGTTCGCATGCGGCTAGTGAATTTAATTTGACAATAACCAGCATCCTAATATTGAGTATCTTTCATTTTGTATGTTCAAACAAGAAACAGTCCGTGTGATATAAAACAGTCCGAATTTTAGCATAATTCTACATAATTATTGTAATTTAGCATAATTTAGTGTAATTCAGCATAAATTAACATAATTTCAAGTAATTTAGCGTATTTTAGTATAAATATGCTATCAAAAAATTAATTTGACAAATATTTTTAAAAAAATTTGATTTTTTAGCATTATATTTTAGCATTTTAGCTATTTGTCTCTAAAAAAAAAAAATATTCAGAGACTGGCTATTTAATGGCCGATTTTCCTTTTAAATAGGGACCTGCCATTAAATGGCCGGTTTGGGTATTTTTAATAAAAGTTGGCGGGTTTGAGTATTTTTATTAATCTGTAATTAACTTTGGGTATAAATAAAAATGTCGGAAATAATGAGTAGCAAATTTATGCCTTTTTTTTTTACTTTATGGAAGAATTTCTTACGTACACTACAAAACTTATAATGTCACACATGTATTCTAGACTTTTAGTATTATATATAATAGGAAATTAATATTTAATGGAAATTTAATTCTTCATATGATCGTATCCTTTTTCCTATTTTTTATTACAATGCATTAATTTGTACCGACATAGAGCAAACAAAAAAGAAAAAGAAATGTGAAATTGAGCATAAAAGATATATATTTATCATCATGTGCATGGTATATATAGGAAAAATAAATTCTTTGAGAATAGGAAGGGATCTAGCCTCTTTTCTTTTTATAAACTTCAGTGGATGTTGCGTATTTGTGATTGCACACCCGAAAAGACAATATCTTTGCTAAGTTCTTTATAAGAAAAATATTATACAAGAGAATCAGCCTTTTATCCAACCATAAAGACAATGTCTTTCATATGAGATATTATAGGTTTAAAATTCAAATAATTTTTTTTTTGTGGACATTAATAGTTAGATGATTTGACCTCCAATTTTTACTAAATAATTTTATTTAAATTTTAGAGTGATACTAAGTAATTTAAAACTCGATCCGCAAGTAATAGAAGTATAAAACACATCAAAGAAAATTAAAATAATTGAAAACATATCATATATCCATCACAAACAAAGAATTACTTTCGGCCTCATTATACATTTAAGGTTGTGTTTGGATTGGCAAGAATAGAGCTAATCCAAAAATAGGTCCACTATTCTTAACATTGGGTGATCCAAACAACAATTAGAAAATTGGATTAGCTCAAGAATAGCTCTATTCTACTAACCCAAGAAAATGGTGGGTTAGCAAGAATAGAGCTAGTGGGATTAGTGATATTAATAAAAAAATAGTTTTCATTCCTCTCAATTATAATTAGTTTAAATATTAAATTAGTATTAAATAAAATATTTAATTAGTATTAAATAAATAATATTAGATTAGATTAGTGTTATATAAAATATTAGTTTAAATATTAAATTTATTATAATATTAATTAAAATATTAGATTACTATTAAATTAATATTAAATATAATGTTAGATTAAAAATAATAAATATTAATTAAATTTTTTAATATAATATAATATTAGTTTAAATATTAAATGTAATATAATATTAATTTAAATATTAGATTAGTATTAAATAAACTATTAGATTAAAAATAATAAATATTAATTTAAAATTTTAATATAATATAATATTAGTTTATATATTAAATGTAATATAATATTAATTTAAATATTAGATTAGTATTAAATAAACTATTAGATTAAATATAATATAATATAATATTAGTTTAAATATATTATATAATATAATATTTATTTAATTAAATGTAATATAATATTAATTTAAATATTAAATGTAATACAATATTACTTTAAATATTATATGTATTAAATAAAATATTAGTTTAAATGTTAAATGTAATATAATATTTAGTTTAAATATTATATTAGTATTAATAAAATATTGTTTTAAGTATTAAATAAATATAATATTAGATTAGATTAGATTATTATTAAATAAAATATTGAATTAGTATTGAAAAACATTAGTTTAAATGTAATATAATATTAATTTCAATATTAAATGTAATATAATATTAATTTAAATATTAAATGTAATATATTATTAAATTAAATATTAAATGTAATATAATATTAATTTAAATATTAAATGTAATATAATATTAGAATAGATTCTATTAGTATTAAATAAAATATTAGATTAGTTTAATCAATATTTTATTCATTCCCTCCATCGCTATTCCAAATATACAATCCAAACAACATTTCTACTGACCCGGAATAGTCCAAAATAGCACTATTCTCAAACCACTTGGGTTAGCACTATTCTCAACTACTAACCCAAAAATTGCTATTCTTGCACTAATCCTTGCACGATCCAACGTAACCTTAATTCTTCACACCACTCTTTTACTAATTAAGATTTGGACTTGTACATCTTTCATATCTATATATGCACGTTTAATATGAGTGAGCTTATGGGATAATGCATAGCGCATATTGGTCCGTGCTTTAAATTAATATTTTCGTTTTTAAAGTCCAAATAGTCGATCTGAACCATTCAACATGATCTCTGTATAAATTACTTGTAGACTAAATTTTACATTTTTGTATAACTCTTTTACTAATTTTTTAGATAAGAATCACTACTTTTACAAATAGTCTACAATATTTAGATGAAGTGATTTTCTATCTATATAATAAACTAGTAAAAATTATTAAAAAATATAAAATTTGATCTACAAATACATTTTTTTTTAAAGTTAGTGGCTTTTACAAATACATTTTCCGATAATTATGTTAAATGATTCAGATTGACTATTTAAACTTTATAAACAAAGTTATTGATATATGCTTATACATGATGCTATATATATATATAGAGAGAGAGAGAGAGAGAGAGATATATATATATATATATATATATAGAGAGAGAGAGAGAGAGAGAGAGAGTGGCTAATATCAAAAACGTTTGTTCCTAGCCCTCCGGTGCGGCGGTGCTACCAAGTGGTTTTCCGAATTCCAAAGTTCGAATAGTCGATCCAAACTGTTAGATGTTCAATCTATATTAAAATGTGCTTGAAGACCAAATTTTATAATTTTTAGAATGTTTTTACTAATTATTAAGATGGTTTGAAAATCGCTATTTTGAAGTATTTTTCAGCACCATTGAAAACAGCGATTTTCAAACATCTTAATAAATAGTAAAAAAAGTTTCAAAAAATTGTAAAATTTGGTCTCCAAGCACATTTTAATATAGATTGAACATCTAATGGTTTGGATCGACTGTTTGAATTATAACTTTGGAAATCGGAAAACTACTTGGTAGTACCGAGGTGCTAGAAACAAACGTTTTGATATTAGGGGGTGCTATTCTACACGCATCACTTCAGTTTTTGAGCGCTCAGAGAATACTTTGTCTATAATTCCAGTTTTGCCCTTAGTTAAATAAGGAAACAAAGACTTAATTAAAAAACAGTGGGCCTTTACTCTCTGTCAGATCCTTAGCGTGCAATTGAGCGAAATGGGTCGTCTTTGACCCGGGAGGACGTCTTGAGGGAAATGAAGAGGCGGGGGCAGTTGGGTCAGAGCGGAAAGGGATGGGCAGTTTTCATTTTTAATCACTGAGTCACTGTATGTGGGGCCACGTGTATTCAGTAAAGGAAGGAATGGCAGAACGGACTGGAGGCGAGAGTGCGATTACTGGAGAAGCAAGAAATAAAAACAAATCAGCATATGATTCTAAGATGTACATAAAAGAATCATGCTCCAACTGGTACTCGGCACAACATATGAATTCACACCTTTCATTTCTTTTTCTGAAACAAATTATAACTTTAAACATATAATGCATGACTAAATACTCTACAAAGATCTATTACAATCGATGACATGAAACATGAAACAGCCGGAAATATAAAGCAGTGTAAAATTATGCAGGCATGTAAAGAATCAAACACAAAATTAATATGGAGGCATGCAACATTATGCAAGCATCCTTGACTAAAACAATAATACCAGCATCTTATGTACGCTTTGATAGAAAATTCTTGTGACAAATTAAAGTCGATATGAAATTAAAGCCTATTCAGATAAATTCAAATTAAAGCCAACATCAAATTAAAGCCAACAATACTACCAGCATCTTATCCAACATGAGTTACAAATTAAAGCCAAGTAATGACAAAATTCATAATCAGCAAAACAAAACAAAAAAACTATTTAGATAAAACATCAAAGCCAACACAATTCAACTACTACATGTTCATGTTGCTTATTTGTTATTTTATTCCCACATATAGGAACTGACATTTAAATCAAATAAACTTGCATCTCCATGTGCATGATTTTCATGGTCAAGTCCTTTGCTCGAACCGCACTGATGAGAAGCTTCGACAAGCTCAAAACCAGAAGGATCTCGTCGCGTAGAACTTACGGCCTTTCTCTTATTATTTGACTTTGGTGGACGGCCTTTAGGAGGTTGGGTATTAGGTTCGAAAAGGACATCAGATTGATTTAGGAGTTCTTTTATCCTTCCAAGAGTGATCTCTTTTTTAGAAGCCGGCCATTCTTGATACTTAGTGCGAATTTCTTCGAGCATGACACTAAGACCATCATCATGGTCATCGTTGTGTGTAGCCACATGAGCACTCAAGGTCCTTCGATCAATCCGCCATTGTGAGTGTATCAAGTCAAGAATTAGTGGCTCATTTCTCCAATTACTCATTTTGTGAGCACATGGAAGACCCATAGTTTTTGTAAATTGCCCGATGAAAATCGGACTCATAGTGCCCAACTTTGCCTTCATGTGTTGTTTGTGTATATCATTTAGAGCATAAATAGACACAGGTAAACAACATTTTTTAAAAATGAAGTATTGCAAATGTGTAGAAGATGCATCTTCTCACTTGAAAGCCGTGCCTACAAGAAAAATTTAGGAAACAACAAAGTAAGTGATTTTAAAGTTGAATAAACATTTCAGATTAGAACATAAGGTATGTGCTGATAGTACCTTAATTTCATTGAATTCATTTTCAATTACGAGACATATTTTCATACGCACTTCATAAAGATCGCCGGTTGAAACTTGTAAATACTTCTTAAGTTTGGCATGTGCTGATTCTGCTCGTGAAGATGCGCGGTTGCCGAAGTGCAAGTATTCATTAGTCCATGCACCAACAAACTTCTTTTTCAATGGTAGCCACACATTTTCAATATACTCCAATGCTTTCTTTTTCTCCACGTAGCTTGATTCAAATTCTTTCCAATATTCGTTATATTCAAGCTCAGTTGAAGAATATACTACCTTTTTCCAAAAACTCAGAAAACCTACCCAAATCTCTTCAGTTTCAAAATATTTTTTACACTTTGTCAATATGTTTTTCTCTATATGCCACACACAGAGTAAATGTTTGCACTCGGGAAAAACAATTTTAATTGCATTTATTAATGCAAACTCTCTATCAGTTATTATGACACAAGGTTGTTTCTCACCCATAATTTTACTAAATCTTTTTAATGCCCATATGTAATCCTTCTCACTCTCTCCTTTCAGAAAAGCAAAACCCGAATAAAAGGAAGTGTTAAAACTTGAAATTCCAATGATATCCAGTAATGGCATTTTGTACATATTGGTTTTGTAGGTACAATCCATAATAAAGATATTAGGAAAGTTTTGGGTTAACTTTACCGACAATGGATGAGCAAAAAATAGATGAGTGAGATGGCCTCCTTCGCTTAAAATGTCGTATGTGAAACCGCCTTGGGAAAGCTCTTCCAAGAGAGCTTGAATGACTAAACGACCCGCTAGATTATCTTTGCGAATTTTTGCTTTTGCATTGTAAATGGTTTTTGAGATTGCAGAAAGCTTGGGGTTAGTTTGCCGAAGAGAAGAAATAATCTGCCTTGGCGGTATTCCAGATTTGCTCATATGTTCAACACTTCTAATTTCATCTTGCGATAGCCTACGGCATATAGGATGTCCGGTTACATCAACCGAAGCTTCATGATTGTGTATGTAGTTCTTTATTTCAATCATCCATGACCCATTATCTTGCCGTTTTCCCTTAATCTTAAATGGACAATCTGTTAAATGGCTTGTGGTTGTTCTTTTTCTTTGTTCTATTGAAATATTGCGTTGGTCTCGATAACCACCACCTCTATCACACCCCAAAACTACATACTTATCTTTTCTTGAGCCACGAATTGATAAACCATAGCCTCTTTCTGAGAAAAAACTGCGCGTTCCCTTGATCAACTCATCAGAAGTCTCGAAGCTCAACCTCATTAACTCAAGCTTTTCATTCTCTAAGTCATCGTTATTGATCAGCTCGTTAAGATTCATCTGTTAATAAAATGCAAAGTAATTCAGAATTATGAATAAAATGCAAAGTAACTCAGAAGTAATCCATTTTGCAATGGAAAATATTAGGCTTTTGGACCAGATTAGGAGGTACTATATTTTAACTAGAACTATGGATTCATGTTTCAACAGGCACAATATATATTATGATGGTTGTCTAGTACTCGTCGATCTTATAAAATAATTTATTTTTGTTTCCAGATGAAAATTAATCAAGCTTCTGCCTTTAATTTGTCAAATGGCCCCTTGTACCAAATTTTTTTTGGACTTATTTAAAAAAAATCTTGCCATAAGAACAACACAAAATTACCCCTATTAAAAGCCTTCATATATTTTTGGACACAGGTACCAGAACTTCTATGCAAAAATTATTCTTTAATTTTTTTCTTTTTACTATTTTTTCATTTCTCAAATTCAAATGTTTTAGCTTTGTTTGTCCCAGCTTTTGAATTTGTTCTTTCAGCTCATGCATTTGCTTCATGGGAAGCCTGGACTTGAACAACAACTCAAGTTGGCAACAGAAAATTCATCTACAAGTTAAATTCAACAAAAAAGATGAACAACTTGCGTCTTTTCATTGTTTCTCGCTGGCTGAGATCAATCGTACTAGCCAATTTCAAAGTTGCTTCCTTGCTTGTTTGGTTTCTTGAGATCCTCTTCAGAATCGTAATAACACAATATAAGCATCAATATCCAGAAATTCGATTTCATTCCGAGTTCTTTTCCTATAAATTGTACAATTTGATTTGTTTCCATTCTTATGGATATTAGATTTGGAGGAGAGAATCTCCGTTCCTTTCTTTAATTGAGAGAGAGACCATGTGACTTAATTGAGTCTGAAGAAAGAGAGTGTTAGGAGGGTAAAATAGGTATTAAGACAAAAAATATTCTCTCAGCGCTAGATATCACAATTACTGCGTGTAGAATAGCACTCCCCTTTGATATTAGCCCCTCTCTCTCTCTCTCTCTCTCTCTATATATATATATATATAGTTTCACTCTTGACATGTATTCAATACAAACTAATGTCGTATATTAACTAATTACAGTAATAAACTCAATTTTAGTTTAGCGGCAAAGACAATGTCCTCCGTGTGAGAGATAGCAGGTTCAAAGAAATCTAAATAGATTATGATTATTAAATAGTTAATAGTTTGACCTCCGATCTTTATTCAAAAAACTAATTACACTGACGGGCACATATATTACTGTACAAGAGAGAACATCCATGCATACATAGGATACTCAAATTAAAGGTACTGATCGACGACGATCGTTGAAAAAGATGCTTTTGATTAGTGTTAAGCTAGTAAGATCAACGTACCGATTAGGGTTATACGGTTTTGAAAGTGTGTACTATATATGTGTGCAAGCATATTGCAAATGCAAGCTGTCTAGCTAATTCCTTTCCACGTGTATTCATTCCATCTGTTTAACAATTGTTGGGTACCCCCACAAACATGAAGAAGATATTAATTAATTAATCAATCACCTTTAGAACTTTTGTTACAAATTTGTTGAAGGCCTATCTACGCTATTTTAAATAATATCTTAACTATTGGCGTACAGAACCCTCAATGTTTGCTATTTATACATATATACAGAGAGAGTTGGACTATGGTGAGTTGTGAAGTAAGAGTCTTGTTTTACTTTACGTCCATATTTTTTACTCTTGAAAGTTAAAAAAATCGATCCGAACCGCTCAACATAATCTACATTTTGAAATGTGCTAGAAGACCAAATTTTACAATTTTTAGAAATTTATTACTATTTGTTTAGAATTTTTTAAATCACTGTTTTTGATAGTCCATAATCCATCCAAAAACTGTGATTTTCTACCCATCTAAAAAAATAGTAAAAAAATTCCAAAAAATGTAAAAATTGATCTCCAAGTACATTTCAATATCGAGATTATGTTGAGCGGTTCGGATCGGCTGTTTAGACTTTGAAAATAGAGATATAAGCATGAAGTAAAACAATAATCTTACTTCACAACTCACCATAGCACATCTCATATATATATATATATAGAGTAGAACTAGGGTGTGATGTGCTCACCAAACTCTTTGGTGAGCATAACTCCATAATATATCGTATTCACTTCAAACGAGATGAATCCAAACCGTTGAAACCGATGTACTTCACGATATCGTATTCACTTCAAACGAGATGAATCCAAACTGTTGAAACTGATATACTTCACGAGTGATGCACATACATGCAAAATTTTGAATTTTTTGAATTCATTTAGTCTAAAGTCAAGTGGTCAAAATTGATGAAAAATGAATGCGTTAAAATAACTTCTAAAACTTCATTTTGGATCATTCATTTTTCATCAATTTTGACCACTTGACTTTAGACTAAATGAATTCAAAAAATTCAAAATTTTGCATGTACGTGCATCACTCGTGAAGTATATCAGTTTCAACAGTTTGGATTCATCTCGTTTGAAGTGAATCTAATAGATTGTAGAGTTATGCTCACCAAAGAGTTTGGTGAGCATATCACACCCTAGTTCTACTCTCTCTCTCTCTCTCTCTCTCTCTCTCTATATATATATATATATATATATGAGTAGAGCTAAGGTGCTCTTAAGCTCACCAAGCTTTCCGTGAGCTTAACTCAAAAACCTATCAATCTGACTTCAAACGATATTTTCAAACCGTTAGATGTTCAATCTATATTAAAATGTGCTTGGAGACCAAATTTTACATTTTTTTGAATTTTTTTACTATTTATTAAGCCGGTTTGAAAACCGCTGTTTTTATTAAAAATCTGCACTATTAGAAAACAGCAGTTTTCAAACCGACTTAATAAATAGTAAAAAAATTCCAAAAAAAATGTAAAATTTGTTCTCCAAGCACATTTTAATATAGATTAAACATCAAACGGTTTGGAAATGTCGTTTGAAGTCGGATTGATAAGTTTTTGAGTTAAGCTCACGGAAAGCTTGGTGAGCTTAAGAGCACCTTAGCTCTACTATATATATATATATATATATATATATATATATATAGATGAGCTATTGTGCTTTGCAAAGTAAAGCCATCGTTTTACTTCGGCTTACTTTTTGGATTTTCAAAGTCCAAAACGTCGATCCGACCGTTCAAGTTGATCTACATATTGAAATGTGCTTGCAGACCAAATTTTACATTTTTTGGAATTTTTTTACTATTTATTAAGCCACTTTGAAAATTGCTAATCACATGGTCCAGAATTTTGTTGCACTGTTTTTTCTGGACCATGTGATCAGCAATTTTCAAAGTGGCTTAATAAATAGTAAAAAAATTCCAAAAAATGTAAAATTTGGTCTGCAAGCACATTTCGATATGTAGATCAACTTGAACGGTCGGATCGATGTTTTGGTCTTTGAAATCCAAAAAGTAAGCCGAAGTAAAACGATGGCTTTACTTTGCAAAGCACAATAGCCCATCTATATATATATTTATGACTTGATATGATAATAAAAATGGGCTGCTATTTTCAGAGCAAAAATTTAACTATTGAGAGCAGAGAGAATTTTTTTCTTCTATATGTCTCAGTTTTCTCTCTCTTGGAAATCTTCCAATTGTTTTGCTTCTAATTAAAATATGCTATAATTAGGAAATTTAATATATTTGATACGGTGGTCTTGATTACATGTTTGGAAATATAAAATTTATCGTCATTTGAAAATATTTTTTTTATATATTTGTTATTTATTTCAATTTGGCCCTAATTTTGTGTTAAAAAACTTTCTGCTTCAACACCCCATACTTACAAATTAATAACACAATTCTAAATTTGAAGATTGTTGAATAACATGAACCTGTTATTCTGATCTCAACCGTTAATCTTCATTGAGATACGCACATAAAAAAATTGTTCATTGAAATTCTCGCATAGAAAAATTTGAACGGTTGTGATCGGAATAACATCAGATTTATTTCGGTCAAAAAGTGCAATGTTCTTGTTGTGCTTATCTCATATATGTGTGGAGTAAAACTAGGATATTCTTATCGTAAAAAAAGAAGAAGACTAATCCATATCCTTGAATTGTGATTTATTAGCCAAATAGTTCTTTCATTTTTTTAATTTGTAATTTTTTTAGGACAGAAGTGCAAAAATATCCTCCCTCTAGTTGGAAGGGAGATATTTGTTGGCTTGTTTGCTGTAATCACGTTTGATTAATATAAACATAGGAAGTATCCTAATCATGAAAATATCTTTTTGTAGTTAGGTGAGTTGTGCTTTGCATGGGATTCCTCCAAATTGTTTTTTGGATTACATTGCACAAATATGGTCCAAAATATTAATAATTTTATGTGCCAATGCTGTGTTGGATCCCAAGGTTTACCATTTTTCAATTTTGTCCTTGAAGTATTTCCATTTCCACATTAGTATTTTTTTTGCCCTAAGCATTTTAATTATGTTTATTTTGGCAAAAGTATTGGGTATAGGAACTCTCAAACTAGTACAAGTTGGGACAACTAAGGAAAAATGAAGCCCTTCTGATTTTAGTTATTTTAAGTTATGGTTTTTTTTTTATTTTTAAGCTAGTCATAAAAGTAAACTTGATGTACTTTTTCTTTATTTGAATTTTTATTGTCGAATGAAGAACTTTTTTTTTTAAATAATAGTTTATTTTATAAAATTATCAGTTAAGAATTACATCTAACATAGTTTACTATGATAGTGTTATTTTTGTGGAGATTGCATGTTTAAAATTAAGCATCAGCTAAAATTTATGAAAAATAGAGACCTAAGCCATTTCTTTATTCAATAAAAGAAATTATCAGTTGATAACCGTTTCAACCTCAAATCTGATTTCTATTAGCTTTTGTTAGATAGCTAATAATATATATGGGATCCACCTGCATAAATAAAACTTCTTTAGAATAAAAATATTGACAACGCTATTTTAATTTCATACAACAGATAAGTTATATTTTTTTTTCTTAACTTTATTATATGTGCGCTGTATGAAATAAAAACAACATTTTTAATATCTGTAACTCCCTCTTCATTGACTTCTTGGTCGCTACATTGACACACAAAAAAAAAAAAAAAACTATGATTGAGAAATCAAATTCTTATCCTCTCAACAAAAGTGAAATTTAATGATTACAAAAAGATTTCCTTAGGATGTGGAATATGAATAGCTCTTTCTAATTATTAATTAAAAAAAGGCATAATTGTACTATAGACAACTAGTCACTTTTTCCTCCCTTTTGTACAGGTAGAGATAAGCCTCAATCATTTTCCAAGATGGCGGTTAGTGCTGGTAACATAGGATGAGAACATAGGATAATATTTAATTAACTAGGCCAAATGCTAACTTTTTCGATTTTTAACAATGTAAAATAATAAAGAAAATTTTCAATTTGCTTAACTAGGCAAATTAATACAGAAAATAAAAAGTGTAGAGAAAAGGCGGCAATTATTTCATAATATAGGGAGGATGCTTGTTATATTGTTAACGTCTCAGCAGTAGCAGCTGCTAGCAGTGTTGTAAATAACAGCATGTGCTCGTCGGATGAATGTGGTATCACCAAGTAATTAATCGGTATGTGGCTGATTTTGTATTTTTATTAAATTTATATGTATATATTCATAATTTATTAAAAATGTTAATTTAACTCATCAAACTTATCAAATAAACTTATTTTAACATAATTTTCTTGTTAACTAATAAGGTTTCATAAAATTGTCATTTAAAAAAAGTCTTATCGACAAATCATGTAATGGAATAATCAGTCAAATCGGCCGATTTGATGGACTAAATAACAGGTCCTGGTCCAATAAATGATTGATTAAAAGACCTATGGATCTCGTAATCACAAAAACGACCTAAACGGCAATTAACAGCCGAATAAATGGAAATAAATAAGAATAATCGAAAATAATCGATCAATTAATCAGATAAATCCATAAACACACCTCCACTAAGTTTATTCGTAGCTTTTTTACCGCCGCCACCCACTTAACGGTTGAGCCCTTTTTTACAACACTGATATGCTCGCTAGCATCATCAACGCCCCAGATTAAAAAAAAAAATATTGAGGCGATGGCAATGTTAGCTAGTGTTTCGGTATATGTAGGGGTGCAAACGGATCAGATACGGATCGGATAGTGGTAAAATCATATCCGTAGCCGCTTTTATTTTTCGGATACGGATACGGATCGAATATCAATCGGATACGTACAGATACGGAATGGATCTCAGATATCCATAGATATATACATAAATATTATCATAATATATATTAAAATATAGGGTAATTATATGTTACCCCTTGATTCCTTCCCCCAACTAACTAACTTCCTTTTCTAACTATAATAATCAATTCTAACTAACTAGTGGTCCCTACAAAATTAATTAGTAGATTTCTCCTTCTATTTCTTTCCTCTCTCCCTCCCTCTCCCTCTTCCACCTCTGCCTCCCCCTTCCACCTCCGCCTCCGCCCGCCTCTTCCACCTTCGCCTCTCCCTCTCCGCCTCCGCCTCCCACCTCCGCCTCTCCTTCTCCGCCTCTGCCTCTGCCTCCGCCCCACACGACGAGGATGAATACTTGTTCAATGATAGATGAATACTTGCATGACGAGGGTGAATACTTGTGAAACGGATAACTCGAAAGTATGTCATCATGGATCTCATTTTAAAGAGAAAATTATGTAGAAGACGTTCGTGGTTTTAGATTTGCAAAATTCCTCACATATGGTCAGAAATATTAGTTAGATTGAACGGAGAAAAAAAAAACCACCTCTAAAAACGTGTAAAAGATGATTGTGATATGTCCAGTTTTTTTTTAAAATACTTGATATATCAAGGTGAATACTTGATATATTACATGTGAATACTTCATGTATTATAGATGAATACTTGATGTTATTTTCCATTTTTCTCCAACTAACTAACTTCATTTTATAACTATAATAATCAATTCTAACTAACTAGTGGTCCCTACAAATTAATTAGTAGATTTTCTCCTTCTATTTCTTTCCTCTCTCCCTCCCTCTCCCTCTTCCACCTCCGCCTCCGCCCGCCTCTCCCTCTCCGCCTCCGCCTCCCTTCTCCGCCTCTCCTTCTCCGCCTCTGCCTCCGCCTCACACGACGAGGATGAATACTTGTTCAATGATAGATGAATACTTGCATGACGAGGGTGAATACTTGTGCAACAGATAACTCGAAAATATGTAAGCATGGATCTCATTTTAAAGAGAAAATTATGTAGAAGACGTTCGTGGTTTTAGATTTGCAAAATTTCTCACAGATCGTCAGAAATATTAGTTAGATTGAACGGAGAAAAAAAAAACCATCTCTAAAAACGTGTAAAAGATGGTTGTGATATGTCCAGTTTTTTTTAAAAATACTTGATATATCAGGGTGAATACTTGATGTATTACATGTGAATACTTCATGTATTATAGATGAAATACTTGATGTTATTTCCACTTGCGGTCGGTTATGCGGTCCCCACGGTAGTTAGTGATGGCGGTTGTGCGGTCCCCCCACTTAGTTATGCGTTTTCTTTTGTTTTTAGCGGACGGCAGTTGTGGTACCATACTATCTCCGCGTAATTAATGCTCTTAATATCGTAATATTTCCATATATAATTCTTTCTCAAAGATGAGTACTTTTATTTATATGGATGAATACAACTCGTGTTAAGTGTGAATACTTTTTCGCAAATCGTCCCCTACTAATTCCACCACTTATCTCCGCATATTACTGTGGTCCCCTACTTATCTGAAGTCGCGGTTGTGCGGTCCTACCATACCTTCATGTACTATTTACACTTACACGACGAGGATGAATACTTGTTCAATGAGAGATGAATACTTACGTACGAGGTGTGAATACTTGCGTAACGGACACCTCGAAAGTATGCCATCATGGATCTCATTTGAAAGAGAAAATTGTGTAGAAGACTTTCATAGTTTTAGATTTGAAAAATTCCGCACAGATCGACAAAAATATTAGTTAGAGTGAACGTAGGAAAAAAATCACTTCTAAAAAAGTGTAAAAGATGGGTGGTAATGTTTTCTTATATTATTATTTCTCAAATATGAGTACTTTTATTTACATGGATGAATACTACCTGGGTCAAGTGTGAATATTTTTGCGCAATATGTCCGCCGGTAATGTTGTGGTCCCCTACTAATTTCAGCAGTTATTAACTGTAATATTGTGGTCCCCTACTTATTTTCAGTTGGGGAAAAAATGGGGGATGAATGATGGGGGAAAGCTAGGTCCTCCCTAAAATATATGGTATATATACTACTATTCGGATACTGATAATTAAAATTCAGAACCATATCCGTATCCGTATCCGCACGGATATTCGGATATCGAATATTCGTATCTAATTGTCTGATACGAGTCCAGATATGGTTGAATGTTATCCGATCCGTTTGCATCCTAGGTATATGTACTCCTACACTGTTATTTTTTTCTGGATTAATATTGTAAAATATGGTACAGGGTTGACAAAAAGAAAGAACGTTGCCACGCAAAGAATAAAAGAATAAAAATATGCTGGTGAAATAAGGTGAGTTTTTTTTTTTTTTTTTTTAAATCTTCGCAGAAACTGTGAAGTCGTTATGGAGAATCGAACGATTTTTGAGTAACCAACAATTTTAGAATTTTTCTTCTAGCTAACTGTGCTTCCTCCCCTTTCTCAAGTCGAGTTAACTTTGAAAAATCATAGCAATATTTGTGTTGTATTCAAGGTCTGGACAATTGTTCTACTGTGGATTTTCAAAAATAACTTTTAAGGTCCTCGATTTTGAGCTCTTATTACACTCTGAAAAATTAAATGTTCTACTATGTTGAGAACATAGTTTCGAAAATCAGCTGATTCCGAGTTGCCTCGGTCGAAAATTGGTTGATTCCGAGTTGCTTCGGTCAGTGTTGATCCGATTATTACCCGTGTTACGTACCTGAGCAAACTTTATGTGAATACTCAACAAAATCAGTCCTAAATTATAGAATCGACTGAATTTTGTATGGAAATCTACAATTTGGAGAACAGTTTAATTTGTAAACATAACGAAATGACAAGAGGGAAGACAAATCTATCTAGGTGAGACTAAAGCTAAGAGAAAGTGATTCAATTGAATGGGCAAAGAAAAGCAGAGGGCGCCTCCTCCACTGATCGAGAAACTTTTCATGCACAAATCTCAACGAATTTGAATGGTTGGATTCGGAAAAGAAGAACGTTGTTTTTCTATCAGCAGAGTCCATTCCCTTGGCACTCATCTCTGCTAATTGATTTGATTATTTTTTTTGCTCTACCTATACCATCCTGATTGCATTGTTTAAATTATTTATACCAGAAGAAGACTTGTGATGCCTAATTTTTTAGAAATCATCAAAACTAGAATTGGGATGAAAAAAGGAATATGATCCAAATAATACTATATTATATACATCTATAATTCTATATGCTCCTAGATTTTTTTTTTTTTTGGGAGTTGGCAGTGTCAGATTTGCACGTCTCTTTCTAAAAGTGTGTAACCTTTTTTACTAGCCACAAAATGAAACTGTCATTATCAAATTTTTAATTGTTAGTGGAAATCACAATAGATATATTCATTTCTCACCATCATACAAATCATTCTCTATCATCTTCATCTTATACTCTCAGGGTATGTTTGGTTGGATTGAGAATAGACTATTTTTGGAGTTGGGCTATTCGAAATAGCCTATTCGGTGTTTGGTTGAATTAGAATAGCTAAAATAGTGAATCCAAACTTTTTGTCTTATTGGAATAGGTTATTTCTAAGAATTTTGAGATTTGACTATTCTAACTATTCTTGTTTTACAACCAAACATACCCTTACAGTACGATGAAGTCAAATTTATAATTTCTAAGGTACACATCCATTGTTACAAAGGTTTTAAAAAAACAACATTTTGAATTCATTATTTATGTTTCTGATGTTACAAAATTTATGTAAATTAGATCTTATGGACAAGCTGTGGCACAAAAATTGATGATGTCAGGACCTTTCTTATTTTTCACATTATATGATTTATTATCAACATCTATCCTAATATTATAGTTTATTATTTGCAATAAATAACTTATAATGTGTATGGCATTCTGATTAATCATTGACAATGATGTTTAGCTTAACAAAATAAATATATTTTACTTAAAAAATCCCAAACAGTTTAATTTATTTTACCTTAAATTTCTGTAACTTAATTGGACTCAATTCGTCTCCACATGTGAAGGAGTAAATTTTCTTATAATTCTGTAGATTTGGGCAAATTTAACCATCACTATTAAAAAAAAATACCACACCAGTTATAAATAGGACAATCAACAAAAATCAGGGGTAAAGATATTGACAGAGCTAGTTTGACTTTGTGTGCGCACGATCAACGGAAACAAAATAAAAAGGTATATAAAAGTGCGCTGCTTAAAGTCAAATCAATTCTGTGAATGTATTTATCCAAAACCAGGGGTATATATATTGACAGAGCAATTTTTGCTTCAGGCAGCGCAAGGACAAGAGTCAAAACAGCGCTGCATGAAGCAAAACCTACTCTGTTAATATATTTTCCAAAATCAGGTTCCTTTCCAACAGGACAGACTGCAGTATTGGATCAAATACGAAAGTTTCCAAGGGCTTGCCCGAAATTTCAGATGCATTTACGCCCAACTGTCAGGGAAATACCACACGGTATGGTACAGAGATTTGTCGATGCCCGACACAAAAAGGCAGATACCCGTCTCCAAGCTGTCTCCAGTTTGGTCAAAGTCCTGATGCTTTCTCCGCCTTTATTAGAGATTAGAAATTGAAAATGGAGTCAAGATTTGCATGCACTTTTAAATATATTCTTTCAAATGTATAATAAAAAAAATTCAAAGAAAATTTTCACAGAAAATTCGGTAGAAGTTACTAGAGAAAATCTATCGGAAAAATTGATCACGCAAAGAAATGATTTACAACTAAAAATGAGCAGAGATGAGATGCCAAAGGCACATCCAATGCATGCACCAATTTCTGGAATTTAAGCAGGGGAATTGAAGAGGCATCTAATTATCTAAAGGCACTATATAAGGACTGTCTTAATTGGGTTTAAATTTAACGATCGATACAAAAGTTGGAGAACACTGATTCCACATTTTTCTCCCAAGGGATTTCATTTAAAATAAAAAAGGAAAAGATTCCACATTTTTGTGATGGTGTCGATCAGCTAACGGTATAAAAATTATACTTGATTCCACATGATTATTATTATTATTTTTTTGTAGGAATGGTGCTTTTAGTGCTTGTTATGTTTTATAAGTGAGGCTATTTTACTAGAGTAGAACTAAGGTGTGATGTGCTCACCAAATTTTTTGGTGAGCACAACTCTACATAAATTATCGGATTCACTTCAAACGAGATTAATCCAACTATTGAAACCGATTTACTTTACGAGTGATGGGCGTACATGCAAAATTTTGAATTTTTTGAATTCATTTAGTATCAAGTTAAGTGGTCAAAATTGAGAATTTTTTGAATGCATTAAAATAACTTCATTTTAGATCATTCATTTTTCATCAATTTTGACCACTTGACTTGAGACTAAATGAATTCAAAAAATTCAAAATTTTGCATGTACATGCATCACTGGTAAAGTACATCGGTTTCAACGGTTGGATTAATCTCGTTTGAAGTGAATCCGATAGTTTATGTAGAGTTGTGCTCACCAAAGAGTTTGGTGAGCACATCACACCCTAGTTCTACTCATTTTACTATGCCTCGTGTACTACATTAGTCGGTACTTTGAATCAATATTGTTGTTTTCAAAGTTTAATCCGTTGATCTAAACCGTTCAACATGATTTATATGAAAATGTACTTGCAAACTAAATTTTACATATTTTATAATTTTTTTAAATAGCTAGAATATCACTATTTTTGAATGGTCCAGAATATTTAGATCAAGTGATTTTCTACCTATGTAAAAAACAGTAGATTTTTTTTATAAAATATAAAATTTAATCTATAAGTATATTTTCATGTAGTGGTCATGTTGACCTGTTCAGATCAACTATTAAAAATATATAAAAATATATACTAAAGTAAAATACGGACCAATATACAATATGCATAGTACTACAGGCTCTTTATAATTATTATGAACCGGTGCACAGGCAATCCGAGTCCATAGCTTATGTAAACACTAATAGAATTCGTATCCTCTGCGGAGTTATTCCCTGCGGAGCCGTGCGGAGTTTTTAATCTGGTCCGTTCGTTTTGATCGGACGGACCAGATGAGATCTTGTCCGAATTGAAAAAAAAAAAAAAAATTCCCTGGCCCCAATAAGATCTGATCTGGTCCGTCCGATCAAAACGAACGAACTAGATTAAGCTCCGCACGGCTCCGCAGGGGATAACTCCGCAGAGGATACTGGTCCGGCACTAATAAGCAACCTATTGTGGGTTATCCATCCCCCCAAAAAAAAAGGACCTACATAAGCTAGATTAAGAGAACCAAAGTAGATTACCAGAGTGATAATTAAATATTGGCCTAATATATATTAGGCGCATAATTCAGCAACCCTTATGAACCTAAGTACCTAACCCCAAAAGGTATTGTGGTCATTTCCAACAGTAACATAGTTGACCTTAATTTGCTAGTTAATTATTTATTTCAATCTGCCATGAAATTTCATACTATTTACGTCTTCATGCGTCCTATCATGTTTATTTCTTCCCATTTATTATATTCCGACTGCTCATGTGTTTTAATACTTCTTTTCTTTTCTTTTTATAAAGGGATGGGTTTAATGTGTTTAACATGTGAAAAAACTTTTAAAAAGTACAACCCTTTTGTGTACCTCTGTAGAAATATCATAAGGTCTTTGGCATTTAAATAAAAATATTTGTTTTCAGAATTTGTTGAATTCAAGATTTATTTTTATAAAAGTTGTCTTATTTTAAAATCATTTTTATAGATATTTTTTTTTAGCAAAGTCCGAGAAAACAACCCTAGTATTAGTCGTTCTTAATAAAAATCATAATCAAATACAATTTATTTATTTAATGTTAATTTTTACCACACCGTTTTTGTTAAGTATGATTTATATTATTTTTTGCACAAAGGTATAAGATTGGAATCCGAATCTGCTGTAATTCCGAGAGGAATTACAGGATCCTGAAATTCTGAGATCAACCGTTCAAACTTTTCCGTGCGCGGTTCTCAGAAACGTTCTCTGAAAATTAAGTTTTAATACACGCATCTCGAGAAAGACCAACAGTTTTTTCATAAGATTGTGATTTCATGAACATCGAAGTATGAAAAACATCAACGCTTTATTTTCTTATGATGTATTTTTTTATGAAAAAATCGAATAAACAACCATCCTTATTGGCTCATTAAACAATTAAATGTCTCTACATTGCTCATATCCATTCATTGGCAGCTGCTTTATTTCATTTCTATACTTTAAAAATTCTATCATTTTACGGAATTAATACTATTAGCTTACTTCTTCAGCCCCTTCCTCCCTTCCCTCTAATTTCATTTCCACGGTGATCCAACTGTTAATCTTTTTAATTCAATGATCCATCCTGATTCCTGCCTACTTGAAATTTGGAATAAAGATAGGCTATAACTTGCACTTTTAGAAAAAAAAAAAAAAAAAAAGGGGGAATGAATTCCACGTCGTCAAATTAAAATGGTATCAAGTACAAGTCCAGCAAAATATTTTGAGATCCAATAGGCCCTTAATAAAGCAATTTCAAAGCCCATTATTCATGCAGCCCAATATTCGAATTTCATGCTTTTACTTTATATATTTCGAATATTTTAAATTTCAAACAATTCTCAGAACTGAAAAGTTGTATCTGATTATTTGAAACAAAAATGGAACTCAATACATTTATTGAAATTTCCATATTTCCAAAAGGGCAAAATGCTTGGAATTTCAGGTTTTCAAAATTTCCATCTTTCCAAAAGTCCATTTTCATTCCTGAAAATTGTTAATTATAAACTCTGACTAGAACTCCTAAATAAAAGGAAACCCTATCAAAAAACTTTTAACTGGGTGTACCAGTTTTTCTCCTATCTGTCTTATTGCATCAAAATTGTTTTGACATCTTTCAAAATCTTCTCAGAACTTTCCACAATAAAAACAGTGTAAACTAATATACTTCAAAGTTCAAACTGCTACATTTTTGCTAACATGGTGCAAGGGTTATATCCACAAAAGAAGTTGCATCAGTAAACAATAATATTAATCATACATTCAGCTGCCCAGTTTTAATTATCATTGTGTTTCTTGTTTTTCTTTGTGGTTCCTGTTTTTTTTTTTTTTTTCCTTTTTGTTACCATTGGACACTCAATTGTTTCTCACTACAAATTAGAGAAGTTGTAGGGCTCTAATAGTAATTAGGTTTAGTTCTAACTTAGAAAGTTCATTCAAATTAGCTCAGTGGAAAAAACAGTAGGCCAAATCGAATGTATGTGAAGCATATTCGTTCGCAAGTAGGCCCTGATATCATCATGTACCATGTACCACAGCAACCAAGCATAAGCTAAACTATTTCCCAAATACTGAGCAACACATTGCTCCACCAGGATGTAATTGATATAAGCCATGTATTTTGAAACTATTTGCCAAGGAAAACATGAAAAAATATTGTATTTCTGTTTAAAAATAGAAGTACTTACCAACATTTATAGTTATTGTAATACCTAGGGGAAGTTAATATCAATGTTGATGAGATTCACAGATGCTCTATGCATGCATTTTCAAACTGGTGCTTCCACAACTCTAGGAACCAATGATATATATCTGAATCAAACCGCACATTAACCCGGTAAATCTATGAGTTGATGCTTTATTTGGCACACATCTCAAGATGGCTGTATTATGCTCAAGCTCGTCAAAGCAGGGGAAAAATATAGTTTCATTTACATAGCACATTGTCAACAATTGAAATAAAAAAACAACAACAAAATAAAAAAAATGTGATGTGAAAAATATAGATTTTAACATTGATGATTTAGATTTTATTCATAATTCCCACCAAAAATTTGCAAAGTTTGGATAATTTCTATTCTTAGCTAGTCTTGAAAAATATAGCAAGAGCTGCAGCCTGTAGACATCGGAATAAGAAAAATAAGGAAAGAACAAAATCACTAAAAACCAGATTTTTAGTAGCGGTTTTTTATGAAAAACCTGTCAATTAAACTGGTTATTTCTGGTTGAACCATCCAGTCCGGTCCAATTTTAATAATGCTTGTTAGAATTTGAGATATAATTTGAGATAGACTTTGAAGAAGAAATATTTTATTGATTGATCATTAAACTCATACTTTTACAATACATCTAGCTCTAAGTTCTACTTATAATGGATACAAAGCTCAAAGAGCCGTTAGAAAAACTGCTGAAAGAGCCGTTACACTGTATTTTCCAATTTTCGTAAGCTACACTTTTTATTTTCGGTTTAGTGGAGAGAATAGGGTTCAATTTGTAAAAGTTGCATTGGGTTTGCTAATTGCACCCAAAACTTGCATCTCCAACAATGCTGCAAGGAACATGTCATATGAAGAACAAAAAGCAATTTAAATCAGCAATACATCAACATGTAATAAGGAATAATTGAAAAAAAAATGAACAGAAACCCTGACAAAAACAAGCTTAATTCAGATATTACAAGAGCAAATTGGGTGTGCTACTGTTTTGAAATTAAAAGAGAATCACAAATGGACCTCAGTTGATAACAGATGTGGAAAAGGAGTTCAAAGACATACCCATAAAACATGACCTATAACTATTGTGTGCTCCCTCAATACTGCAATTAATTATTGATCAAACATCAATGTGCTGTTCTCAAAAATAGGATCACAACCGTTAATGAAATGTGATGTAAGGGAGGTAGGTACCAGAGCAATCAGTAAAGTCCAAAAACTGTGCAAAATGGGATCATAACCATTCTATTAATGTGATCCTATTCAATCAGTAAAGTTCTTATTCAATCAAATTCAATAAGTGTAATATGGTACCAGAGCATGGTTATCAGACCAAACGATTATGAAAATTAGCAAAATTATATGAGCCACATTAACAATCAATGGGAAGCTATCTGGCATGAATTAATGCTCAAGCAGTAACAATTGCACTCCACAACAAAGGAAAATTCAGATCGGGAAGCGGTATGACATTGACCACAATTAATATTCTAATTGGAAGAAGTCAAACCAACAGTGATCTTAGCTGCCTTTTTTTAGGAAGTGACAAAATTTGGAATAATTTAAATCACACCAATAGCTATTGGTCAATGAATTCATATAACTCTCTAATAATCTGCCCCGTTAATTTCTAAATTGACCCGGATTTGTTCGGATTTCAAACTTAAAATTTGAGTTATTTCAGAGAATGCTCACTATTGGAGCCTTGTATATCTATTAGATTAAGAAATAGATATGATCAACTTACCAAGTCAATATGTCAGTTTCCTCTCAATTGGGCCATTATTTTTTTTTTCTTTAGGTTATTCGATTAATTTTTTTCATGTATGCTTAAAAGGATGGAAACAAGCAATACTATTTGGCACATGTCACAAATTCAGCAAAAAAATTCACATTATGATCACCAAATGTATATTGCACTTACTAAAACACTGCAGTCACATAATTATTGGATACATCAAAACAACATCACATGAGAATATTTGACTTATTAGATCAAGCATACATCAAAGTAGTACTTAAGGTGTGGTGGATTCAAGTGCAGGTGCAGGTGCAGATGCAGGTGCCGAATTGAAGCATGGTGGCAGTGGGTCCCCACAAAGACATTTATTGTTCTCAAAATCTCCGGCACTGAATCGCCACATGTTAAACCCCTTAGGTAGCTCTCCACAGAGTCTATTGAATGGCACATAGAAATAGGTCAACTCGGTGGAACTGGCAATAAACTCTGGTACATTGCCGTAGATTTTATTGTGACTTAGGTCCAATGAATTTAGTTTATCCGAGAATTCTACATAACTCAGATCAAACTCAAACTCATTGTTATTTAATAAAATCACACTGGTATTCTTATGTTTACCGAACAAAAAAGAAGCATCGCCACTGAGTTGGTTGTACTCTAAATCGATGTAGAAGAAATCTACTAATCCATAAGATTTTGGTATTTCACCAGTTAGGTTGTTATGGTTAAGCCAAAGGATCGGAGAGTGACCAGAGACAATCCCAGGTGGTATGGTACCTGTGAGGTGATTTTCGGAAAGACCCAAGAACCTTAAGTTTGGTAAGGTAGAGAGAGATGGTGGAATTGTACCAGACAGGTGGTTGCCGTCTAGATTAATACTATTGAGATTGGTATTATTGGAAAATCTAGGCACACAACCAGAGACAGACGTCCCTCTAATTATGACATTACTAAGATTGACAAGTTTAGTGATGCAGGAAGGAATGGGACCATGAAGCCCGGGAAACCTATAGATCTCAAGGTTCTCTAGTTTGGTTAAGCCGCAAATGGCATCTGGAAATGGTGCAGAGACATTTTTGATGTATTTCATGGTAAGACTGTTTACACGACCGGTGCTGGTACAGTTTGTATTTACGAAGGTAAGTGATGGGCTATCATATATTTGGATCCCACAGACATCGAATCCTTTGGTCCAGTTACAGAGAATGTCAGGGTTGCCCAGTTGCTTCTTCATTTTGAGAAGCATCTTTTCATCATGTTTAGTAGATAGCACAGAGGAGGTGTAAGAGAGGAGGAACAATAGCAAGAAAACGATAGACATCGATCTATTAAGGTGTATTATTTTGTTTAATATACCGGTTTCTTTTGAAAGGAGTTGGGACAATTGCAGGGTGAAAGACATATATAGAGAGAGAGAATAAAATATTTAATCTGGATAAATTTCATTACACGTAAAGAGTAATATGAGATGGCATGAGATGACTTTTAGGATATATATATATATACTAGTATCGTGCCCGTGCGTTGCAACGGAATATATGATAAGATAACAAAAATAAATTCTCATACAAAATGACAAATTTTCATAAAAAAAAAAAAAATTAGAAATATATTCTAGATTTATCACGATAATATGTATAGAAATAAAAAAGTAGATAAATAAGGAAGTGAACAAAAAAAATTATTTGCATTGTGATCCGCCGTATAGAAAATTTCAATTGGAGAGTGAGAAATAAGAAAACAAATAAATAAGGAAATGAAGAATTATATCGCTAAATTTTAGAGTCTGTTTAATTTTAATTGTAACGCATCATGTGGCGGTATGTGTGGCGAGTATGTTTGTAGCTAAATTTAAACTTTTACACATAAAACAGATGCATTTAATCAAAAGAAGATATATTATGTGATTGGAGAGCTGAGATTAAATCCAAAAATTAATCTTTCAATCGTAGCCGTTGGCGGATCGGACACCCAACGTGCTTAATAATGGAATGGAGAAATGGAGATATATATTGTTAATTCATTAGTGCACTTACACTTAACCTACCTAACTATTTAATATCCACTAATTGAAGTACCTATTGGTAACCAATGCTACAATTAGTGTTAATTTGACTTAAAGGTTAGTGTATTCAACATGCATGTTACTTCACATTTTCTTGCTTTTATTCAAATCCATTTAGAACCCACAAAATGAAAATCCAAACTATAATGTATAATTGATAGCTTAATATAAATACAATTAATGGATTGAGTGAAGATTTAATACCATACATCTCAGCATTTCACTGAGTCTGTACATTTGGATCTGTATTTCTGAATGCTATTTCCAGCATTTAGCCCGGAAGGTATTGAAATTCAAAAATATCATTGCCAATTCTAAACTAAATAGAAAATTATTTGGGAGAACAAGCACAACGTTTTATGAAGGCTATGCAATAATTAAAAAGTTGCAATGTCAACTCTAAACTAAAAGAAAAATTATTAATGATATAGAAGAAACACAAAATTTTAAAATGACTAACTAGAGCAAAATTTCTCTTTACGCAAAAAAATAGATAAAATAATAAAATAAGTTGATTGCGAAAAATGTAAAAATAAAAAAGTTGATTCAAGGCTCTGGGGTCAACGTATCACATATCTTATTCATTTGCATTTTTAATCTCGGATAAGATAATCGATCGAATATTTAATAAATATGAATATGGGTCGAATATTAGATGAAAACGGGTAAGAATATACAATTCGGATGTTAAATTAAAGAATACACATTATATGTACGTTCATAAAAGTTAATTACAAAAATATTTATATAACATTATTTGTTAGTTTAGAAAATTGAGAAATTAATTAAGAGCATCTACATTTCAGCAACTCAAATGAGTTTCTAAATAATTGTTAACCACTTTTAGAAATTGAGGTCTCTAAAGTTTATAACTCTCACATTCCTGAAATTAATTTTAGAGTTTTTATTAAGCTACGTCAGCAATAAATTAATAAGGAGAAATAATTTGAGCCAATTATTTGACCAGCGTGGAGTTTATAAACAGTTTCTTAATAAGAAACTGAGTATGGCTAATTTGCTTCCGGAAGCATTTCGGCCGAGGTGCTTACGGGGGCATATCTTGCAATTTCATGTTCAAACAACAAATTCAAACCGTTAGATGTTCAATCTATATTAAAATCTACTTGGAGACCAAATTTTACATTTTTTGGAATTTTTTTACTATTTTTTAAGTTGGTTTGAAAACCGCTGTTTTCAATGCTTCAGAAATTTAATAAAAACAGCAGTTTTCAAACCAGCTTAAAAAATAGTAAAAAAATTCCAAAAAATGTAAAATTTGGTTTCCAAATAGATTTTAATATAGATTGAACATCTAACGGTTTGAATTTGTTGTTTGAACATCAAATTGCAAGATATGCTCCCGTAAGCACCTCGTCGAAATGCTGCCGGCAGCAACTTAGCCGCTCCCTAAGAAACTTTCATGCATAGTTTATAAATAAGAAACTCTTCTAACATTTCTGAAACTGAATTAGAAACTGCCACATCAAATTAGAAATTCTCATAGTATCAGAAATGTAGATGCTCTGAGCTCCTCTAACTTTGATAACACGTCCAAGTCCAGTCAGCCCAGTCAGCCCATAACTTTGCATTCCAGATTTACCCATTTTTCCATTTTCTGGGATTTTCTGTGAATTTTCCTTGATTTTTCACTTTTTACTAAGGTAGAAGGAGATTCCCTCCTTTTCCTTGGACTTGGTTCTTATAGACCGCAGCATAGGACTGTTTATTGGCTTCGTGCGCCGAGTTTAGCGAAGGGACCCACATGTCATATTTGATCAGACACAGTGATTTTGAACTTTCCTGGGCACGCCTTCTTCTCTCAGCAACTGGACTTGTCCATTTTACGAATTTTCTTCAATTTTTTGTTTGAATCTGTCACTGGCAGAGGCGGAGCCAATTCATTCAGGGGTAGGCAACTGCCCACCTCTAGAAATTGAAATTTAGTTATTGATTATACTGATTCTAACCTTATGCCCATCTCTGATTTATTAATTGCCTCCTCCTCCTGTTTTAGCTCATAAAAGCCCATTGCAGCAACAACCCAATTCTTATTAATTTTCCTATAGGAGCAGCAACAAGCAACGTACCTGTTTAGAAAAAAATCCAAAACTGATTATGTTTGTGCGCTAATTTGGAAAAAAAATCACAGCAATGACGAATCTAGTGGAGAAAGGAGCGATTCCAAAAAGAAAAAAAAAAGAATCTAGTTAAAATTTGTATTTCTTAAATTGTTGAATTGTTGAATTTATAGAAAATATCTGTATTTCTTGGTGAATTGTTGGACTTACTAGATTATTGGATGAATTGTTGAATTTGTTAAAAATTTTGTATTTATTGTTGAATTGTTCTGCCTACCCTTGACTCAAATCTTAGCTTACGCCACTGGTCACTAGTAAGCTCATTTGCAATTCCAAGTCGAGCCAAGGCATTGTCCTTGCTCCCTGACTTGGGTGCCTTGTCCCTTGCACATCGTCCCGGCCATGACTAAGCATTTGGCGCGTTTCTCATGTAATTCGACAACATTTCTCACTTGGCAGCGTGTTATCTCATCACATGTATGTCAGAGGCGGAGCCAAACTTTCGAACTATGATAATTAAATATATATGAGGTTAATTATATAAAAAATTTCTACACAAAATGGGAGATCAATTTCATAATTCTAAATCATTCTACTTTATATTATATAGAAAATATATATAAATACTAAAAAAATTAAAAAAAAAAATGGGGTCAGTTGAACCTATTCGCCCTACTTCCATCCGCCTATGCATATCTCGTGCTTGTTTGATCCAGTCAGGGAATGCCACGCATTGGTGATTGTTAGACAAACAGGTTATTGACCTCCCTGACTCGTTTGGAACACCTTCTTGGTGTTTGCACTAAACAAGAACCCTTCTTGGTGATCAAGTCAGGGAATGCCACGCGTTGGTGATTGTCAGACAAATCAACAGATTCATGATTGATTTAGTCATTAGAGTGTTTAGGACTACAACTGTTTCTGTTATGAGTTAGTTAAGCAGTTACTGTTGTTGTGTGGTTATTAGCAACCTAGGCACTTGTACTTTACTGTCTATACATAGGTGTACTGTAAGAGCAATTCATTCAATGAAAAAGATTTCCAAGAATCATTCCTAGATTCTCATTCTCTGTATCAAGCTTTTTCAAAAAAGGAGTTTCATTCTCGAGTGAGGCTGCTACTATGCATAGTACGGTTGGATCGGTGCTACGGTTCAATATTTGAGTTTTCAAAATTCTAACGGTTGATCCGAACCGTTCAATATGATTAAAATAAATATGTACTTGCAAATCAAATTTTACATTTTTTCAAATTTTTTTACTATTTTTTTAGATAGATAGAAAATCACTTGTTCTGAAAATTCTGGACCATCCAAAAACAGTGATTTTCTACCTATTTAAAAAAATAGTAAAAAAATTCGAAAAAATATAAAATTAGTTTGCAAGTACATATTCATTTTATAATCATGTTGAACAGTTCGGATCAACCGTCGGAATTTTGAAAACTCAAATAATGAGCCGTAGCACGTACCAATCCGTGCTATGCATAGTACCATAGCCTCACTCTTCATTCTCTGTATCAAACTATTAGTGAATGTATCTTGGTTTCGGGTAGATCTGGCGTGCGTGAACCATATGACTCCTTTGAATTGAGGCTTATGTAGTCTGGGACTCTGGGTCCATTTGAAATGAAGGGGTCTTGGCGCTGGGTTTTAAATGGCACTCTCACATGGTTGGTCATGGTTCATGTGAACGAGAATGGCTGAGAGTAGGGTCACCTATCAGTTTCCTCTGAGCTGGGTCTATCTGCCTATTTATTCTTCTTTTTTTTCAGCGAATTTCTTAAGTTCTCTCGCTGCCATGTGGGTCCCAGCGACCAGCTGCCTTCTGAAGTGCCTCAAAATGTGCTCCCAGAGATTTGTTCAAGGCTTCGCTTGGGGTATTCCGCACTTTATAAAAATCATTCAGTAACCTTCTTCTCCTCCTTCAGTCCCCGTCCTCCATCTATTTTCATTAAGAAAAATAATTACAGAGCAGCGGGCCAGCGGTGCATTTGATTTCAGCTCCAAGATGGAAGATTCGGCGGCATCTGCATTTCCCGATTGGACCGATCTCCCACAAGCAACGGTGCATTTGATTTCACAAAAGATTAAATGCATCACCGACTATGTTCGATTTCGTGCCGTTTGCTCCCCATGGCGCGCTGCATCACTTTCGAAACCGCACCATCTGCCTCTCCAACTCCCATGGCTGATGATTCCGTACTCAATAAGTGGATGCACAGTTGATGACGGATTCCGCTTATTCTACGACCCTTGGGAAGACAAGATTCGCAAGATTCCCCTCCCAGAGACCATCGGCAAGGCATGTTGTGCCACCTACCATGGCTGGCTCCTGCTTGTGGCCTCTGGTGGATCAGAGCTTTTCTTGCTGAACCCGTTAACCCGGGCTCGCGTGCAACTCCCTCCGTTTAATATTCCGGTGAAACATATCTGGGATGGGGATGGGGATGGGGATGGGGATGAGGATGATAAACCGCCCCACATGGTTGATTATCTGTTTGACGGATCGAGGATGGCAATTTATTCGATCACCAAGATAACTTTTTCTACGGATCTGACCGATCCAAACTGCATCATAATGGTGCTCTTTCAGAGAGCCCCGGGAATATTCTACTGTAAGGTCGGGGATCTTTGCTGGACACAGGTCGCCCTGCCTTTGCCAAATCCAGAATCACTGGGAGATGCAGCTTACAATAATGGAAGTTTTTATCTGTACTATGAGGGAGAGATGGCCATTTATAACCTAAACCAACACAAGGCTCAGGGTACATACATTTTCAAGCCAGAATTGCAATCTCTTCCCAAGTTTTTTTTGGTAGGGAAAGCTGGAGTTTACATGGTTGTTGTTCATCCCACTGAAGAAGAGTACAGAGGACGTGAGGAAGCATGGAAGGCGATCGGGAAGCCTCCCAAGCAAAAAATTGATCTTTACCAAGTCATAGACGAAGAGGGGCAGATGGACGTGAAACGGGTTGCTGACACAAGTGACACAGTTCTTTTCTATGGGGACGATAACTACCACTACCTAGCTGTCTGTACTGATGATTGGGACTCGCTTGATGGGGGTTGTATGTATATTGAGTACATTTGTTGGCCATATGTGGTTAATGGAGTTATGCTGAATCCTTTAGACTACACGCATTGGAAGGAGTATGATGCATGTTATGGCATTTTTTTTGCCAAGATGGATGATGGCAACAAGGAGCCGGTGTTGGTTGGTTTTAGTAAGATACCGAAGTTTAGGTCTTGCCCACCTTCTATGTGGTTGCAGCCAAACTTTGATTAACCGTCAGGAAATGACACTAATTGAACTTGCTTTTTAGGTAGAAAAATCTAGTCTCCTTTGGTTCCTAAGTGCAGCTAATTGTTGTTAGGAAATAGTGCAGTTGAACTGTTTTTTTCATAATTTTAGGCTTTTTTCTAATATGTTGATGTTTACGCTTTTTCAGAATTTGTGTTACTTTTGAATGATTGAATATTGGTGTTTATGCTTTTGTGATGTGCTGTGCTATCTTCCATGTTTAAAGTCACTAATTAACTAAGATTGTTGAGCATGTTTTCAGTTCTGATGTATTGTTTGATAATAAGCAACCTACCTAATTTAGAATTAATAACTAGGCATTCAATAAGCATTAAAATAAATACTATAAATACAAGAATTTATTTGCATTTTTCCTGATCTCACCTTCTTCCTTCTTGTCAGACCTTCATACCAGACTTTGCCCTTTATAGATAATTAAATAAAGTGCATTTATCACTTATCTCTTTACCTAGTATTCTCTTAATTATTTGTTATTAAGATTTTAACATAAATGTAATTGAATGTCTCATATTTTCTAAAATGACTAGAAAGATCCATTAGGTTTCTTATTCACCTCGTCCTGTGCACAACAATAGAAACATTTCTTGTCTGATTCTCTTATAAGAAAGTTGTTGAATTTCTCAAAAGAACATGCTTACTATTTTCTGAATATCCAGAGTTGCTTTGATGATATTTGTAAATACAAGATGTTTTAGGGACTTGTCTGAATAATTGTTGTGCCTTTGTCAGATCTTCTTTCCTGTACCTGCCATATGTTATTTTGAATAATGCTTAGCATAATTTCTATGTTGATATATGTTAAATTGACAATGTAGTAATACGATATAAACTATTTTTTTCCTAAAGTTTATTATAGGAATTCATATCACCTAAGGTACCTCATCGTTTGAGTTTGAATTCGGTCTATTCATTATATATTACCACAACTTTTGAAGGGATTCTGTGTGTTACAAATTTGAGCGAATTAGTTCGAATTCTAATCGGACGGTCCGGATTCAAACTCCACAGTTGAGATAATGTAAGGATCCAGACCCAAAAGTATAGGCCGACATCACTGTCCTTCGCCTTTTATTTGAAAATAGTACCATCAAAAAGGTCCTGTTACATTGAAATAGATAATGTTTCAAATAAAGAGCAAACATGTTCTGAAATATCTGGTGCATAGGCACAATTGGATGAAAATATCTCATCCAGCAGTAATGCTTCAGCAACAACAAGCAAACATGTTTTAAGTCATTTGTTAGTTTTATCAGGGTAGCCTTTATATTTATGATTGTACCTTTTCTTTGTTCAGGATAGAAGGAATAAAAAATTTCAATACTGGTACCTAGTTAGAGGGGTTTAATAGCGTTACCAGTACTTGTAATTTTTTCTGGTTTTTCAGTTTTTACTTTTATGTTGTATTCCATGTAAGTCCCCAGGAACAATTCTCTTTATTTTAATCAAGAATCAGCATACTGGTTTTAACTAAAAAAATAACAACAAGTAAAATAATAAAATAGGAAAAAAAGCAAATCCATTGTACTTTTGTCAGAAAACCAACTGATCACCGCCCCAGACCAAAATTGGACAAGAAAAATATAAAAAGGAAGAAACCAAAAGCAAAATTTGTATCACATTGTGCTCCTAAAGTAAAAAATTGCTAACATAATCTAGTAATTGTAAGCTCTCCTAGTTTTTGAACATAAAAATTCAAAATAGACGGAACCGATGTGACGGACACATAATAGTGACTTAGCGAGACATCAACTCATTATTTTTAATTTATTTAATTTAGTTTTAAATGTTTAAATACTAGCTTTCTTAATTACATTTGACTTTACATTAGTATTTTTATTTTAGTAATTAAATATTTAACATTACTTCATTAAATTTGACATTTATTTAAATTTAACTGAATAAATTATTGTCATAATCTTTCGTTATATAAGAACAGCTTTTGCCTTTCACAAGAATAACACATTTGTATACTCCTTAGAGCATCTACATCCCAGCAACTCAAATGAGTTTCTAAATAATTGTTAATCACTTTTTAGAAATTGAGGTCTCTAAAGTTTCTAACTCTCACATCTCTGAAATTAATTTTAGAGTTTCTATTAAGCCACGTCAGTAATAAATTAATAAGGAGAAATAATTTGAGCCAATTATCTAGCTAGTGTGGAATTTATAAACAGTTTCTTAATAAGAAACTTTCATGCATAGTTTCTAAATAAGAAACTCTCCCGCATCTCTGAAACTGGATTAGAAACTGCCACATCAGATTAGAAACTCTCATAGTACCAGGGAATGTAGATGTTCTAAGATCTCATTATTCCCACTTTACATTAGTATTTTTATTTGAGTATAATTCTGCATGCGACAGACACGTACCAAAAGAAAATACTTCTATATCAATTGAAGCAGGGGAGATTATTTTGCCGACTTTTTGTTTATCTCTAACATTAAAGTATAAAGAGAGCAGCTTGATGGAAGGAGAAGGTGAACATGTAACATCATTTATGACCTTTCTAAGATATGCTGATTTGCCTTGCAAGAAATTTTTATCATCGTATATGACTTCATTTAATTTTCTTTCAATTAATTTTTGAAAAGAGAGTAGCGTGACTTAAAGCAAGAAGGTGGGCATCATTTTAGATAAGTTTCGTGTAACTTTTTCTCTAACGTACCATTAAAGTATATTACAATATCAGAAAAGAGTGAAATATCAAAAGACCACTTCACTAAAAATAAGTCAGGTTTCTGATGAAATTTCAGTACTTGGGAAGCAAGGATGTAATGATAGAATCCATAGTCATCTGACAACAATAAACCTATTATTTCACTATATACACTGTCACTATATACCCAACCATAAACTAACCGATTGACATTGGAGTCATCTGATGTAATTTAAAATTTGTGTGCATGAATCTTAGAACGAAACACATATTAATTGTCCACCGCTCGCTCTCTAGAGAGTAATAAACATATTAAAATGACTAATCCACCCCTTGCAAAACATCGGGTGGGCGATATCAAGCACATCTTTTTTCAATGAAGAGAGTTCTAATACCTCATGCCTTTCATATCTTATCATACCTCATATTTATATCTTTGTTTTCAAAGTCCAAATTGTCGATCCAAACCGTTCAACATGATATTCATACTAAAATATGCTTGGAGATCAAATTTTATATTTTTTTGAAAAAAAATTACTACTTTTTTAGATAGATAGAAAATCATTGTTTTTGAACGGTCCAAAAACAATAATGTTGTACCTATATTAAAAAATAGTAAAAAATTTCAAAAAATATAAAATTTCATCCTCAAGTATATTTTAGAATGGATATCATGTTGAACAGTTCAGATCGATAATTTGGACTTTGAAAACGAAGAAATAAAATATAAGATATGATGAGAATGAAAGACACGAGTTATTGGAACCCTCCTTTTTTTCAATTTATCATGCACATAATATTCTATTATGTTTAAAAAACTAAAAATACTATGATTCTCTCATAGTCTCGTGATTCAAAATTTAGAGATAACATGCATGATCATCTGCCACGATTGGATTCTAAACATCTTTTGCTAGCTTAGCATGCAATTAATTGTATGCTGAAAATTAATCTCTCAAATTAAGATAATTCTACTGTACATATAACTTTTCTTTTTATGGAACCCATCAATTTGATAATTTGATCAACCATATAAATAATATTCTTCGTTCATTTTCACCTTTAATGCTGAAAATTAATCTCTCAAATTAAGATAATTCTACTGTCCATATAACTTTTCTTTTTATGGAACCCATCAATTTGATAATTTGAAAAATATTGCAGAATAATAATATTAAAAGTGTCATGTAATTTGATTTGGGAAAAATTAGTGGAAAAGAATCTTGAATGGAGATAAAATTTGGTTTCGTACATAATATATTTCAATATGTAGATCAAATTGAGCTCTTTGGATCAACCATTTAAATATTCAAAAATCAATAGTTTAAACTGTAATACCCACAGAAGTGTGCTATACATAGTGCTACAATCACATTCTATAAATATATTGTCGAGAATAAAAATAGTTAGAGGGGTAAAATTGTAAAATAGAAAAAGTAGTAGGAAATTACCGTTGGTACCTTCAACTGTAAAATAAATTCTAAAGGGTATAAATATCCCATATTAGAGATTGTAAAATATAACAAAATATTCAATATCAATCAATATATAAAAAATACAATTCACCATATACTCTCTGTGTCTATACTTCCGCATCATAAAATTCATCATATATAATACATATATATATGAAAAATTATATTCTTAAATTAGTATAATCTGGGATATCTTTTCTATTTTCATTTGTCCAAATAAGAGAGTTGGAGTTTATTAGGCTCCTAAAAATATCTCTCAGCCCAACACTTATGATTTCTCTCTACAGTGCGCCGCTCTGTTCGGCTCTGAACTGTAAGTTTGTTCCTCAAATTAGCTATTTATTTTCACTTAGACATAGCTCCAGAACTTGTTCCTCATCTCCATTCCTTTCCCCTCCTGTTACTCTTCAATTTTTCTCTTCCAAAACAAATAAATTGATTTCATGGCTTCTTCCCTTCCTTTTCTTTAATAATCGTGTTCTGGAGCTAAGTCATAGGAACTCTATGTATAAAGAAGTTAATTTTGTTTCTGCCTGTAGATTTAAACTTGTTCAAGGTACTCTTTCAATTTGGCAGCTTTACTTTTACTTAATATTTAATACAAGCAAGATCAAACTAACCATCCTTCTTTTTTCCCTTTTTTTTTTTTTTTTTTACTTTTTACTGTTGAGAATGTCAAAATAATTTGATTTCTTTGGAAATTATTTGATTATTGGAAGTTGTTATAACCAACCGTTACCAGTAAATAAGTTTGATCAATGACAACCAATTTTGATCAAATTTAACATATCCGATATAGCTTGCAAAGGAAATGCTTTTTATCGTATCAGATCCCTGAAGCAAATTGGTTTCAAATTAGTATTTTCTTACTTATTTAAATCCCTAACGGAGCTCCTTGTCAGTAATATCCTAGAGATATTTCTCCTCTGTTGCATGTGGTGACTTATTGCAAGAGTAATACATATGCATCAGAAATTCTCTGTAATTCAGCATAGATTGTGATTAACTTAGTGCATTGATATTTTTATTCTGGCTCTCATATTAAAGAACTGCAAATTTTGGAAATTTTAATGAAAAAATATATGCTTCTATTGACATAGAATAAGATGAAATTGTTGGATTTGCTCATTTTTTATTTTATTTGATATTTGAATTACTAATGTCACAATAATTGCAGCCATGATCTGGTAATAGAGGAATTATATGCAGGAGTTGTTTTTTTCATTTGCAATTTATGGAGAATTACAGGGCTTTGTGCCCCCATTTCTCTGTCTTGTGTGTGTGCATGTGTGTGTGGAATACACACTTCATGTCCAGATCAAAATAATAATACACCTGATGGAGTGATGGTTAAACTCATTATTTTTGGATTGAACTTGTATTAATTAACTCCTAAAATTGTGGCAGGTAAAAAGGTATAACGGCGCCTTCAGTTATTGGTGTGGATTTTCCTATCGTAATTTTAATGGTCAGTTTCTCAAAAAATGGCTGAATCTCAACTTAAGGAAGCAATTACTTCTGATGATGATATTATTAGCAGTCTTCCTGAATACATTAGAGAGAAATTTCTTGTTCACTTGCCAATAAAAGAAGCTGTGAGAACATGCATCTTATCGAAAGATTGGAGGTACACTTGGTCAACAATTCCGGATTTGGCTGTAGATGTAGGTAGAAGCTCAAATTCTGATGATCTATTGATAGCCGACAATGAGAATTCAAAGATAATTAGATTTCTTAATCATCTTCTCGCACGCCATAACAGCAATATACGCAAATTCAAGATCTATGGAATAAAATGTAGCCATAAGGTTTTCCAAGAATGGATGCTTACCTTGTCAAAAAAGTACATCAGTGAAATAATTGTGCAGAATAATGCTAATGAGATGAAATGCCTGCCTTGCCATTTCTTCAATTGTTCCAATGTGAAAGTTGTGGTGTTGAGTTGTTGTGGAATACAGGTGCAAAAGGGGATCAACTTTAATGGGTTTAAACTTCTACATACTCTTGAGCTGAGGGATTGTATAATATTTGAAAATGAGCTAGCTGAACTCATCTCTGGCTGTCCTCTGTTAGAGAAACTAACATTTTTTCAAGCTATACCATATTGTTGGGGTATTAAAATTTGTGCACCCAACCTCCAAGAACTGACAATTTGTAGCTACTTTAAACATATTTCTTTGCAAACTCCCAAGCTGATGAAAGCGAATTTTGCCGTACCGCGCAGTATGGAAGGGGCTACCACCGGTTATCTTCTCCGGTCACTTGGTTCGATATCTCATGTTCAGTCTATTGGTATTCACTGTGATTTTTTTTGGGTAAGATTGCATTAACTCGGACCCCTTTCTTATTTATATCGTTTTTTTAAGATTGGTAGCCAATTTTCTTTGAACAAAACAAATTTTACAAAAAAAAATTTACAAATTTTTTTTTTACATAACATAGCCAAATAAGAATAATTTTTCTAGCATGAAATCATATTGGGATTTCTAGTATCAATTCATTAACAAATCATTATTTATGTTTTCCAAAAGTGAAATCACCACCTGCTTCATTAATGCTGAAACACCTTTACATTTTACATTATGTATCTTAGAAACTATAAACAAACCAAAGAAGTCCCTGAATTATTAACATTCATTTTGCAAACACTACTTGCTATTAGATTTTGACAATAAAAATATGGAGAAATATCTTTTTCTTAATTTTTTTTTTTTTTAATGCAGGATCCATGGACTAGGTTTGTAAAGGAGTATCCACTGATACCGAAATTTAACCACCTAATGATAATGGTCATGATTTTAGATCCGTTGAAGAGACACTTGGATAATATGCTTTACTTTTTTCACAATGTTCCAAAACTACGGAAACTCGTAGTATTTGTTAGTACAAATTAAACTTTTCTATATTTTCTTATCCTTCTTCGTATATATTTTTTTTTAAGTTCTGCGATTTGTTATTCTAAAATTTCTACTTGTCTCCTGATGCAGCTCCAGCCAGTTAAACCGATATCTGACTCAAGTGCTAACAACCAAGTTGAAATCCATCAAGATGGATTCTTTGAAAACCTCCGGGATGTTAAAATCATCTCTAATATTGGTTCGGAATCAGTGCTCGAATTTGCAGAATTTATTCTAACCAGTGCACCAGTGCTAGAAAGGCTGACTATAAGAGGCCAGATTGAAGATTATGTAGCTTCTAAACTAAAAAAGCATAAAAATTTGTCAAAGGCAGCTGAAGTCATATTCGACGAATCCTGTTTTAAAGGCGAGGATGAGTTCCATGGTTTTTGCTTATAATTATGCTTGACATTGTTGTGTTTTCTTTCTTTTCCGGGTATCTTACTTGTACTGTTTATGATAATGTGAATGTTAATAATAAATCTTCTCATTAATTTAACCATCGAGCATACGATGTGAGGGGAGAGTGTAATTTGTGGTTTATATCTGTTGGATTAGTTTCTATAAGAATATAAGCACTGGCTGTAGAGGCCACCTCCTTTATATAAAAATTAAGTCGAGATGAGGGTTAAGGTTAGATGTATGAGAAATTAAGGGTTATAGATTATATATATAGTTCAATATATGTGCCAAGGCCACCAAAGTAGAATTGCGGAATTTTATATTAGTTACCTAATTTAAGCTTCTAAGATTTCATCTTTGATCCACAAAAGGCACACAAACAACCATTTGAGGACAATCCATTTCCGATTTGAGTCAATTTTCTCTAAATTAGCAAGAATTTCCTCCAGAAATGATGACACCTCGGACTGATAATCCCAAAATGAAATGACACACAGGTTATATGACAACTTACCATCTCAATTTAAGAAGGCGCAGAAAAGATCGAGATAGAAAACCAAACCCACAATATAGTGGGATCACTACAGTAAAACAAGATATCAGCGACCACCGCAGTTGCCGGTCGCAGAAGATACCAAAAAAATAAAAATAAAATAAAATAAAAAGTTCCGGCGACGACAACTTCAGCTACCGGCTCAAACAGCCTTCTGCGACCGACTAGGCCCGGTCGCTGAAGAGTACTCCTAAAAAAAACCGCGACAAATTCCTTCTCTCTCTGACTTCGTACTGTTTAGGTTAGATTAAAAAAAACGATGGAAGCTGTCGCCGGTGGTCGACGAAAACCGACGCTGCCTTGCCCAATCTGCCGCCCGACCCCACCTCTTTCTCTATCTCTCTCTCACTAGATCTGCCGCCCGACCCCGCTCGAGAGGAGCAAGCCTCCCGCTCACTGCCTCGCACGCCTTGCCGCCTTTCTGCTTCACCTCAGCCGCGCCTTTGATCTAGGGCTTCGCCTAAGCCTCCCTGATTAGCGTCTCTCTGTATCTCTAATTTTTCAGTTTTTCTTTGATTTCGTTTTTTTTTTTTTTCAACTCAATCGTGCTAACTCCAGAATTGAATTAGAGGGTCATAAAATTAAGCCATTTCAACTCTTTGATTTCGTTTTTTTTTTATATATATAGTGATTGCTTTAGAGGGTCTTAAAATTGAATTAGAGGCCATTTATAGCCATTAAATAGAATTAAGCCCGTAAATGGCCGATTGCTCCCTGTTAGTTTCTTTATAAAAATTATGCGGATATTATATTGAACTAGGATTCTAGGAATGATATGTCCCTTTTATGTAACAAGTTTTCTCCAAGTAATCATGAGCTGATGGTCTTCACACAATAGTAGGGGTGAAAACGGAGCGGATACGGAGCGGATAATGCTGATATCATATTTACATCCGTCGGATAATGAGCGGATACGAATACGGATACGGATAGTAAACGGATATCAAAATTCAAAACCAAATCCGCCTAAAATGGATACGGATACGAAGCGGATAATTTACGGATACGAATTCGATTATGAATACAAGACGAATAATTGAGGTATATGAACTTTTAAGATACAAATATTAATAAAAAGAATTAAATATAAATATTAATTATAATGTTGGAGAGATGAGAGATAATATATTGATATATTATATATACAAAATAATGGAATGGTAACAAAAGACAAAGTGGTGTAGTGGTTTGATGCTAAGTCTTGATAATAGAGGGCAAGGGTTCGAATTCCAGCAGTAGCAATTTATTTTAGCTTTGAGTTTCTGCCTAACGGGTCCGCCTCAGCAAATGGGTTCATCTAGCGGGTCCGGGTTCGCCTCAGCAAATGGGGTTCTTAGCGGGTCCGATCACGTTCCGGATGGTTCGGATATCCGCTCCGTTTTATACTTACTATCCGTATCCGTATCCGAATCCGGATATTCTGTGGATATTTGATAATTATCCGAATCCGTATCCGGATCCGTTTGATTCGGATTCGGATTATAAACGGATTCGGAGCGGATATCCTTCGGATAATCCGGCTCCGTTTACACCCCTACACAATAGGCATGAATAGCTTATTTGACGTTTCAGATGTTTTTTGAATTATAGATTATGGACATTTCTTTTGCTTGCGCTAATATTATAATTGAGATTATTATGGTTAGTCTTGTCTATTTATTGAAATTATAAATAAGAAATGGGTCCCCTGCTGTCTTATCAAATCTTGCATGATTAGTCTTGTCTATTTATGGAAATTATAAATAAGAAATGAGAAGGGTCTTCTGCTTTTGTTTCCAATTTAAGAAAAAGAGAAGGGCCCAGTTGCTTATTGTCAGTCATGTATTCTTTGCTTACTATTAATAAATAAAACATTTCAGGTATTAGCAATGTAAATGGTCAGTCTTGTCTATTTATGAAAATTATTAATAAAAAATACAATCATTTTGATTTTTACCCGTATGATCATGATTACAATATAAATCAATTTACTTTATCTTAAAAAGTAATATATAAGTATTAAAATACAATAAACAATCTCCTTAAAATGAAATAATCTATTATCATTCACAAATAAAGAGTAGAACTAGGGTGTTCCTAAGCTCACCAAGCCCTTCCGTGAGCTCGACTCAAAACCTATCGAATTGACTTCAAACGACATTTTCAAACCGTTAGATGTTCAATCTATATTAAAATGTGCTTGGAGACCAAATTTTACATTTTTGGAATTTTTTTACTATTTATTAAGATGGTTTGAAAATCGTTGTTTTTATTAAAATTATGCACCATTGGAAAACAGCGATTTTCAAACCATCTTAATAAATAGTAAAAAACTTTCAAAAAATGTAAAATTTAGTCTCCAAGCACATTTTAATATAGATTGAACATCTAACGGTTTGGAAATATCATTTGAAGTCAATTCGATAGGTTTTAGAGTCGAGCTCACGGAAGGGCTTGGTGAGCTTAGGAGCACCCTAGTTCTACTCCACAAATAAAATACATAGAAAACTAGAGAACATTTAAGTAACTTCTAACAATTAGTCAATGACATCCTCAAATTAAAAAAAGCTCCAAAATCTAAAATGTTATTTTTTTATTAATTTTAATTGCACGTATTTGAACTTGCAAAATTTGACCATCTTTATTATTATACAAATATTTTTCGCTGAATCAAATAGATAAAATTTGTTTGTATCGTGATTTTTTTTACCATTCTCAATGAAGTATATCTCATAACTTAAGATAGAAAGTCATTTACACAAAATTTTAGTTTGAAAATATCTTTTGATTGTTCTAAATTTAAATTAATATGAGATAGTACATGTACAATTTTTTGTTTCTTGTTCCACCATAGAAAAATGCATTTTAGCACCAAGAAATAATTTTGTGCAATAAAAGCTTTGTAATGTTTAGCTCAGTGTAGTAAAATTCGGTTCTATTCGTTGAATATTCAGCTGTATATTCCTATTCGGTGTCCGGCCGAATAGAAAATAGCTATTCGGACCGAATATTGAATCCATGCTTTAAAAAAATTAAAAAATATTAAAAACCCATTAAAAGAGTTCCGGACCCGAATCTATAACCCATTAAATGAGTTTCATACCCGCCAGGTAGGTGTTCTCTTCAAGCGTCCTACTCAGAAGTCTTTTATAACCTCTCTACATCCACTCAGAAGTCTTTTATAACCTCTCTACATGCTGACTTATTGTATTTAAGTACTGTGAGATTAAATATTTAATAAAAAATCCGCATATATAAATCCGAATAAGAATCCGCATATTCTGCCGCATATCGTATATGCGGTATGCGGCGGCCTTCCGAATACCGCATGAGAACCGAATATTAATACACTGGTTTAGCTAATTCATCTAATTTGGTTGTAACTCTTTGTATGCAATAATTCAATATGTTCTAATACTAATAGCAAGAGTTCGGCTACCTGATATCAGTGATATTTCGGCATAAATATCACCAACTCTAAAACCTATCAAATCGGTTTCAAACGACGAATCCAAACAGTTCAATCCGATCTACTTCATAAGTAGTGCATTTACATGCAAAATTTATAATTTTATTTTATTTTATTTAGTATCAAGTTAAGTTATCAAATATGAGAATTTTTTAAGTTAATTTTGATGCATTCATTTTTCATCATTTTTTTACCGCTTAACTTGATACTAAAATAATTCGAAAAATTTATTAATTTTACATCTAACAGCATTATTCATAAAATAAGTCGATTTGTACAGTTTAAATTTGTCGTTTAAGACAAACTATCATATTTTGTATCCTATGTTCTCTTTATTTTTATTAAAAACAAACTATCTTATTCTGTATTCTATGTTCTATTTATGTTTTTTTTTATTAAATACAAACTATCTTATTTTGTATCCTATGTTATCTTTATATTCTCTTTATTTTGATTAAAGACAAACTATCATATTTTGTATCCTGTGTTTTCTTTATGTTCTCTTTAATTAATAAAAACAAACTATCATATTTTTTATCCTATGTTCTCTTTATGTTCTCTTTATTTTTATTAAAGACAAACTATTCTATTTTGTAATTTTGTAGTCTATGTTCTCTTTATATTTTATTAAAGACAAACTATCCTATTTTGTATCCTATGTCCGATTTGTGTTTTCTTTATTTTTATTAAATACAAACTATCCTATTTTGTATCCTATGTTTTCTCTTTATGTTCTCTTTATATTTATTAAAGACAAATTATCATATTTTATATTCTATGTTTTCTTTATGTTCTCTTTATTTTTATTAAAAACAATCAAGTTGACTGCGACGAGTTCTGTGTCTCCTCAGTAACTGAGGTGCAATTTAAGTTTGTTTCTTGATTAATCTTAGCCGGATCAAACTCAATTTGATACATATTGAAACTATAGGGAATTTGCTTTGAGATTTGTTTCAAGTTAAAAGATGGTGATACAGATTCCTAAATATAAGCTTCGATGAGATGGGTTGGTGGTTTGTTCAATGCACAAAAGTGACTCAGTTAGTGGAAAGTTAAAAATTGTTGAGACGCATTCAACGGGGCTATAACTTTAATTTCACATAGAAGATGTGGCAGTAATTAAGGAGATTTTATTTTCAGAGATTCCGTAGTCTAGAATGATTGAAGTTAATAGAGGTGAAAATAGATTTAGTTATTGATCGAATAATATTACTAAAAGTACAGACAAACAAAAATATATTCAAATAATTATAAATGTAGACGGAAATAATAAACATTTTTTTTAAAATAACATATCAGACAAGCATAATAATTAAGATTCTTTCAATCAGAAATAAAAGAATACAAAGATAGGCATGATCATACAAATGACAAATTTCAGACCAGCACGTATTGCAACTATAATTCTACTTGTTTAAAAATAATTTGGTGTAGTCGGATGCAAATTAGATTATACTATAAAGGTATTTAATTATAATGACTGTATTTGTGGTCGTATAAATTGGATGATATTTATATATCTCTTCATGTGTCATTTTGTTATCTGCTGGATAGTGAATTTATTTTATAAGAAGATAAAAATTCAAATTTTGAGGAAAGAGATTAATTAATAATTATTTTCTTCGAACAATAAATTGTGTGGTCCCAACTCATTAGAGAGTCTGGAATCCCACTAATAGTATAGCCGAAATTTTTTTAGTTACCACTGCATAAAATCAAAATTAAATGATTATTACTTGATCCAAGTTTTTTCCAATTCTATCACCCACGCGAACTCAGTTCGCGCACCAAAATGGGTTGGTGATCGGACTGGGTTGGCGCACCAACTAGTGCGCAGACTGGGTTAGAGCATCAACTGTTCTGAAATTTTTACTGCTCTTTAGTGCATTTCACTCCGTTTAAGCACCAATTTTGGTGCACCAACCCAGTCAGAGCACCAATTGGTGTGCCAACCCAGTCCGCGCACCACCCCAATTTGATGCGCGAACTAGATCTGCGTGGGTGGTAGGATTGAAAATAGCTTGACCGGGTGATAATAATTTATTTTTTATTTTTTACTGTAGTAACTAAAAAAATTTCGGATAGTATAGTTTCATCTATTTTTCATACTGCCACACTTACCAGAAATAAAGTTACACGATTTGTGGAAAAAAAAAAGGTGGAATTGTACTCTGTTGATGCGGTTTTCAGACTCCTGGCCGAGATGGAATCACACAATTAAATTACAAATAATAATAATAAATTACATAAGTACAAATTAATTTAAAAATATTTCAAATATCTCATAAATTAAATTAGAATGCAATTGTTAGAATGAAGATGGTTTAAAAGTGATATGTTAAATAGAAAAGAAATAACATGACAGATTATAATAGAAATATCAAGTAATATGTTAAATCAAAGTGATTACTTGTAAAGTAACATGACCGATCATAATAGTAATAGAAATAGAAATAAATTATTTTTTTTTTTGTAGATTCCATAGTAGTTTGTTGACAACTAATTTATCTTGATAAAAAAATTAATATGCGAACAATATTTTGGAGATTGATTGCGGATATTCCACTATTTAGAGCAAAAAGAATGTCTTTTAAGTCTTAAAATTTGAGTTGAAGTTTCTGATCGTCAATAGTATTTTTTTATTGTATATTGTTTATTGCTACTAATTAAATATGTATCGTGATAATTTCAATCATTATGTATGTTCTGTTGTATGTTTTATTGAAGCATATGGTTTGCAACAATGAATTATGGGATATAATAAGAGGAAATGTGAAAAACAATTGAATAAGAATATAAAAAAATCTATTGAATTGAAAATTGAAAATTATATCTGTGACCAGGCGCTGTAAGGGCCTGTTCGGTGGACGGGAATGAGCACAAGAATGAACAAAGTTTGAACTAATTTTTATTGTTCACGTGAGAAAAATAATTCATTCTGAGTGAATTTTTTTTTCCACGTGAGCCGAACATGCCCTAAGTCTCTATCGGTGTAGGAAAACAACACTCATTTATTTTTAAAGAAAAAAAAACTCTCATCCATATACCATAAATTTAATTTCTAAAAAAAAAAATTATGGAGAGGAGGACGTGGTCACGTGGGCTGTGTTTGTGGCCGAATTTTTTTTTTCTTACCACCCTCTAAAATCCGAATTAAATCAATACCACCCGTTTAATCCGATTTCAGATTCCGCCACGTACGCGCCTTGGATCTGCGCACGGATCTCAAATCCGTGCGCATAGTGGATATGCGGACGGATCGGTTCGCAAGGTGGATATGCGCACGGATCGGTGCATATCCACAATGAGCACAGATCGGTGCATATCCACAATGAGCACCAATCCGTGCGCATATCCACCTTGAGAACCGATCCGTGCGCATATCCACCTTGCGAACCGATCCGTCCGCATATCCACTATGCGCACGGATTTGGGATCCGTGCGCAGATCCAAGGCGCGTACGTGGCGGAATCTGAATTCTGATTAAACGGGTGGTATTGATTTAATTCCGATTTTCGAGCGTGGTAAGAAAAAAAAATTCGGTGTTTGTGGAAATGAAACGATTTGGATTTTTTAATTTCTCAAATAAAAAAAAATCACTCCTTCCGGAAATGAAACGATTTGGATTCTTTTAAGATCGCTGTACCTATAATCATAAATTTGAACTTAAATTTCATTGAAAGCAGTCTACTGATACTCTACGGCCGTTTGGATTCCCAAAAATCTCTACAATAAAAACCCTTCAACAACCTTCTTCTTCTCCTCCCTCCCCGTCCTCCTTCAGTCCTCCTTCTCCATCTATTTTTATTTTGATTTCACTTTCAGCTCCAAAATGGAAGACACGGCATCTGCATTTCCCGACTGGGCCCATCTCCCACTAGCAGCGGTGCATTTAATTTCAAAAAAAGTTAAATCCATCACCGACTACGTTCGATTTCGCGCCGTTTGCTCCCCATGGCGCTCTGCATCACTTCCAAAACCGCACCACCTGCCTCCCCAACTCCCATGGCTGATGATTCCATACATGGTACATAGAGTCACAGTTGATGACGGAATTCGCTTATTCTACGACCTCTGGGAATCTAAGATGCGTAAGATTCCCCTCCCAGAGACCATCGGCAAGACGTGTTGTGCCACCTACCGTGGCTGGCTCCTGATTGTGGCCTCTGGTGGATCAGAGCTTTTCTTGTTGAACCCGTTAACCCGGGCTCGTGTCCCGCTCCCTCCTTTTAATATTCCGGTTAAACATATCTGGGATGGGGATGAGGAAGATAAGCGGCGCTTTGGAGAAATGCCGCCCATCATGGTTGATTATCTGTTTAAGTCTATGTTTACAACTTATGCAATCACCAAGATAACTTTTTCTACGGATCTGACCGATCCGAACTGCATCATAATGGTGTTCTTTCAGAGAGCCCGGGGAATATTCTACTGTAAGGTTGGGGATCTTTGCTGGACAGAGGTCGTCCTGCCTCCGTTCCCAAATGCAGCATTGGCAGATGCAGCTTACAATAATGAAAGTTTTTATCTGTACCACGAGGGAGTGATGGCCATTTATAACCTAAACGAACACAAGGTGCAGGGTATGTACTTTTTCGAGCCAGAGTTGAAATATCTTTCTAAGTTTTTTTTAGTAGGGAAATCTGGAGTTTTTATGGTTGTTGTTCATCCCACTGAAGAAGAGCACAGACGAGGTGAGGAAGCAGAGGGGGCCACCGGGAAGGCTCCTAAGCAAAAAATTGACCTGTATCAGGTCATTGACGAAGACCCGCGGATGGATGTGAAACGGGTTGCTGACACAAGCGATACCGCTATTTTCTATGGGGATAACTACCACTACCTGGCTGTCAGTACTGATGACTGGGACCCGATTGTTGGGGGTAGTATTTACATGGAGTACGTTTGTTCATCATCTGTTGTTAATGAAGTTATGCTGAATCGTATAGATCCCACGCATTGGGACGATCATGAACCATGTTATGGCATTTTTTTTGCCAAGATGGATGATGGCAACCCTGAGCCAGTGGTGCTTGGCGCTGAAAAGATGCCGCAAATTTTCACACCCCCACCAGCTATGTGGTTTCAGCCAAGCTTTGTTTAGCGGGTTGGAAATGACACTAATAGATCTTGTGTTTTAATTAGGTAAAAAATCCAGTCTCTTTTGGTTCCTAATTGCAGCCAAGTATTGTTAGGAAATAGTGCAGTACATCTGTTTTTTTAGTCTCTTGATTCTTTGGTGCTGTCTTAATTATCAGAATTTAGGCTTTCTCAAATATGGTGTTTATGTTCTTATTTATGTTATCCGAGATGTTTAATAGATATTATTATGAGCTATCAGAATTTATGATACTTTTGAATATTGGTGTTTATTTTTGTGCTGTGCTATCTGGGATGTTTAAAGTCACCAATTAATTAGGATTGTTGATAGGGCTGCTAATGAGCCGAGCCGGCTCATGAATCAATGAGTTGAGCGGCTCAATAAATTGTATTGAGTCAGGCCCTAAACTAAATAAAGCCCGAACTCGACTCGGCTCATATTTTATCACTCAAACCGAGTCGAGCCCGAGCCGAGCCGAGCCGGCTCATGAGCCAATGAGTCTCTTCTTTTTGTGCTTGATGATGTAATAGACTAAGGGTTGGAAAAAAAAATATGATTTTCTTGCGGCACGTTTTACGCTTGGCATTATGCGTGAGCGAGATTTAGATGTATTACAAACTACAGTCGTTTGATTTGAATTTGGTTCAATCGCATTATTATAAAAAGTTTGATTTGAATTCGGTTCAATCACATTATTTTAAAACTTGATTTGAATAGTTTAGGTAATGTTATAACTTGTAATCAAGTAAATGTTTGTTTTTCTAATGCTTAGCATGAGTTGAGCTCGCGAGTTATGACATGAGTTGGGCTTGCGAGTCATGAGCCGAGTTTGAGCCGAGCCGAAGGCTCAAACTCATTCAATTGAGCCGAGCTTTGTTCTTCAAGAATGAGCCGAGCCTGAGTTGAGCCGAATTAGTTATATGATGAGCCGAGCTGAGCTCATTAGCAGCCCTAATTGTTGAGCATGTTTTCAGTTCTGATGTATTGTTTGATACTAAGCAACCTACATAATTTAGAATTGACTAGGCATTGAATAAGCATTAAAAATAAATACTATAAATACAATAATTAATTTGCATTTTCCTGATCTCTCCTTCTTCTTGTCAGACCTTCATACCAGACTTTGCCCTTATAGATAATTAGATAACGTGCATTCATCACTTATCTCTTTACCTTATTTGTTATTAAGATTTCAACATGAATATTATTAAATGTCTCATATTTTCTAAAATAGCTATAAACTTGAGTTTCTCAAGAAGAACATGCTTACTATTTTCTAAATGTCTATAGTTGCTTTCATGATATTTGTAAATACAAGATGCTTTAGGGACTTGTCTGAATATCTGTTGTTCCTTTGTCAGACCTTCTTTCCTCCTGCCATATGATCATGGAGCTTTTAAATTCAAATCCAGTATTATGAGTTCATGCTTTTGTGATTCTTTGATGTTATAATTTGTACACAATGTCTAGATGTTTCCTTCTTCCATCACATCTCAAGTTGGTTCATATAAAATCTGTATGTCTTTTTGAGGTAGGTCTTAGGTGCATATCCTCAATTTACTGCATCACTTCATTTTCTCTAAATTCAATTTGCTTATTGATAAAGCTTTCATGTTAAAGGGTTCTTTTAAGCATCAGTATATACTTTCCTGCACAGTTCTTGATTGAAGTGTAGCATGATAATGAATCTTGTTTCTGATCTCAATTAATGATAGGAAACTAATCTGCTGCTATTCCAGAGGAATAAGAGGAACCTGTTATTCCGATCCCAACCATTAATTTTCATTAAGATTCACGCATGAAAAAGTTACTTCGTTGGAATTTGCATATGAAAAGATTTGAACGGTTGGAATCGGAATAACAGGTTCTGTTAATCTTTTTGAATAACAACAGATTTATTTCCTAAAATTAATTCAGCACTTGTATTATTACAAAGTTAGCAAAAAAAAAAACAAATACATAGTTACACACTCATTCGCTTAACCATCATAAATTTACAATAAATTTAACTAATTAATTACTTAATTTAAAACTTAAAAGATCCACATACACAGTCCATAATATTCATTACAAATTAAAAAAAAGCTAGACACTAGTTAATTATAAAATTCAAAGTCCATAAAATTGAACTTAAGTTCATACTTCATAACAAACTAAACTCCTTTAAAGATCCAACATATATACTAAAATAATCCGGACATACTAGAGACGTAACGAAAATGTATCATGGCGTATCGGATGCCGTATCGACTAGTCAAATATATTAAAATAATCTAATACGCCATCTGAAGTATTGGACACAGGAGCGTATCAGTGGCGTATCGATATCTGATGGGTACAAGACCATATATGAAGTGTTAGAGTAACACAAATATCAGAAACATATTCAAGTGAGTCTCATCATTATTAGCAGCCCCATACTTTTCATCATTATTAGCAGCCCCATACTTTTCAAAACAAGTCCGAACCTGTATCTGAGTCCGACTCAAATTGATTCACGTCAAGCATCCTCCTGCGTCCTTAGTACTGAGTGCGTATCTTTTGAGATATCCTGCGTCCTTAATCCTTACTGAGGAAGTCAGGGGGCTCTCGGCTCGAGACTGGAGCAGACAGAACAAGAGAACTTTCACACAAGTAGGTCACCCAACGTCCTAACCTAATCCAGGCTCAGAGAAAGGTCATGTAGAGTAGATGCTTGCCAGGTCTTCAGAGCTAAGCCTAAGCCTAAGCAAAGGGTACTAGCTTTCTTTTTTGAGTAAAAATGTGGGTCTAGCCCCCATTTGGATTAATATCAAGGTTCCGTTACAAGAGAATGGTAACCACCATTTGAAAATAAATGAAAAGGCAGCTCAGACATGTGAGCCCTTGAGAAGTTTGAAATTTAAATACTAAAGTAGAAGTAAACACAATTGTAAACTGAAAAACAAAAAGGTCGTATGAAACTGCAAGTTGGTGTCCTATTGCCCTGTTATCTGAATTCCCTCATCTCCATGTATCTCAACTGGTCTTGCACTTGTTGAGCTAGTTCCGTCACTTCCTTGTTCAGATCTCGGAATATTCTTGCCCCTCTTTCACGCCACAGCACGAATTGTGTAATCAACAGTATTTCTCTGAACTTTGCGCTGTATGTGGTGTCAATAACCGCATCCGTGTAGTTGAAGAGTATCCGATGTCGGGCATTGCTTTGATTTGTCATTACCATCACTTCATCGTACAGTGCCTTGGCAAATGTGCATTGATTAAACATGTGATGCACCGTTTCAGCCTGTCTTTTGCAAAGAACACATCTGTTCGGTATATGCCAACCTCTCTTGGTCAGATTGTCTATCGTGAGTATTCTGTTCAGTTTCATCAACCATCCAAAGACTCTTATTCTTGGGGGAACTTTGAGCTTCCAAATTCTTCGAATTGAAGAGGCAACTGAAGGGCCCCTTAACATTGCTTGATATGCGCTTCTTACAGTGAATTGGCCTCCAGCTTCCCAAGTCCATTGTATTTCATCTTTTGTTGTCTCATTCAGATGATGTGTTGAAAGGACCCATAAAACCTTCTCCAGTTCTTCTTGAGCTTGGATGGAAAGATCATGCCTGAGATATGGTTGCAATGCTTGGGTTGTCTTCGCCTCAAGAAGGGTAATGTCAATATCCGTAGCGTAAGTGTAAAGGATTGGGAACTGACTTTTGAGAATACCCGCTCCCCAATTGGTATCCCAGAATCTTATGCTTGTACCATTTCCCGGGATGAACCTTACAGAGATATTGAAAAATTGATGCAAATCAACATCCCTTAAGCTATTTCCAATAGCCGAAGTTTCTGTAGATGCCGTATGCCAGTAAATTTGTTTCCATAATCTGTTTTCCGGTTTTGCCCAGTGCCAATGCCACTTCAACAGTAGTGCCCGGTTGAAAATATTTAAATTTATCACCCCTAGCCCGCCATCTTGCTTGGACATACAGACAAGTTCCCATTTTGCAAGATTAATTTTTCGATTCTCTTGAGTGACCCCATGCCATAAGAATCTCCTTCGTACCTTGTCTATGTCATTTATTACCCATCTCGGCATTTTGAACACTGTCATGAAGTAAGTTGGTAAGGAGGATAATACCGCGTTTAGAAGAACGATTCTTCCAGCAATTGTGAGATGTTTTGCCGCCCATCCCGCTAATCTCTTATTCATCTTCTCTATTAACGGTATGTAAGCGCTCTTTGGCAATTTTCTATCCGATAACGGAAGGCCTAGGTATAAGAAAGGGAATGTTCCTTCTTTACAACCTAAAACATCCGTTAGCAGTTTCCTTTCTTCCTCTGGCACCTCGGAGAATAATATTTCAGATTTCTGCAGATTGATGGACAAGCCTGAAATTCTCTGAAATGCCACCAACATTACCTTTACTGCTTGCAGCTGCTGCATTTCGGGCTTGATAAATAACAGTGCATCGTCGGCATAAAAAAGACAAGGCTTCATGTCACTGTAAGGAAGTCTTATGGCACCGCTTGTGGTCAGTTTATCCATCCATCTCCCAAGAAAATCCATCCCTATTATAAATAAAAGTGGTGAGAGTGGGTCCCCTTGTCTTACTCCACGCTTGAGAATTATCTTTTTGCCGAGTAGTCCATTTATTAGCACCTGTGAGCTCCCTTGCAATACCCCTCTGTGCACCGCCTTGACAAAATTCTCTGGAAAGCCTAGGTGAGACAATATCTGAAGCAAAAAATCCCAACTCAGAGTATCAAATGCCTTTTTGATATCGGCCTTAAATACTGAGATTGGTATTTTTGCTTTTTTGGAGTGATGCAGAATCTGTTGAGCATACACGAATCCATCGGTGATCTGTCTGCCTTTGACGAAACCTGTCTGCTTATCATCTATTAACTCACCCATCTTCTCTTTAAGTCGGTTTGCCCAGATTTTTGAATAAATTTTCTGAATCCCATGTAGAAGACTTATCGGTCTGAAGTCATTAGGCGTTAGAGGCGCCTCTTTCTTTGCTAGCAAAACTATGTAGGATGAGCTAAGAGGTCCAAGTGAAGTCTGTTGTGTTAACACTTGATTAAAAATCTGTACCAAGTCTGGTATTAAATCCTGCATGAAATGTTTATAGAATTCCCCCGTGTAGCCATCTGGACCCGGGCTCTTTCCATTCGGCCACTGTTTAATTGCCTCCGTCACTTCATCATTTGTTATCGGTCTGCCTATGTCATGTAATTCGTGTCTATTCGGGTATAAGCTGTCCCAATTCACGCTTGGCATCTGTACCGACTCCTTCCCCATTAACTCACAGAAATAATTAAAGAAGGCCGAAGCTTTATTTCTTTGATCGCTGTGCTGCTGGCCATTGAATTCTATTGTTGAAATTGCTCCTTTTCTCTTTGCATATGATGCAAATGAGTGAAAGAATTTTGTATTTCTGTCTCCTTCTACCTCCCATTTAACTTTTGCTCTTTGCTTCCATTTGGCCTCCTCCCATCTTGATAATTCGGTGATTCTCCTTTTCATCGTGGATGTAATGAATTTTTCCAAGGGCGTAAGTGCTCGGGTCTCTATGATCTTATCTCTCCAATTAATGAAGTCTGTGCAAGTTGCAAGCTGCCTTTTCATCACTCCATATTCATGATTTGTCCACTCCTTTATTTTCCTCTGCAAGCTATTTAATTTCGCCTGTAATAGCCTTGGCTCTGTTGCTAGCTCTTTTGATGCCCATTCATCCTTTACCATTTGCACAAATCTAGGAGATTTAAGCCAGAAATTTTCGAATCTAAATAATCTTGTTCTTGCGAATTCTGTCCTTGCTGAGTACATAACCGGACAATGATCTGACGATGTATTTGGTAGGGCCATCTGCTCACCATTTACAAATTTTGCCGACCATTCATTAGAGATGAGGAATCTGTCCAATCTTGCCAAATGCGGGTTTGCCCGCTCATTGGACCATGTGAAGCGCCTTCCCTGTAGTGGTAAGTTGATTAGTCCTAGTTCGTGTATCAATCTTGAGAATTGCAAGGTTTGTCTCCACTCATGCGTGTTGTCAGTTCTGTCCTCAGCTAGAACTGTTAAGTTGAAATCACCACATAGTAGCCATGGTGAATCGTCATTTGGCCTTGCTTGCCTTAACTCTTGAAAGAAAAGTCTTCGCCCAAGGTTTGTGCATGGTCCGTATACCCCAGTGATAGTGAATACGCTGCTGTCCTGTTGGTTCCTGAATCTCAGTGTAAGACAGTAAATTTCTTGCACTGACTCAAGTAGCTCGAATTTTACCAGTGGCCATGCAATCAGCAATCCTCCCCTCGTCCCCCTTGCGTCTATTGTTCTAAAGCCATCAAATCTTCTCCCACAAACCTCATTTGTAATCGAGGCATCTACATTTGCCATCTTAGTTTCTTGAAGACATATGAAATCCGGATTGTGCAATCGAAATGTTTGACGAATTGCCAATCTTTTTTCCCGTTCATTTATACCCCTCACATTCCATGTAATGAATTTAAATTTTTTGCAATTCATTGAAACGAAATGACATCCAAACTTGCATTACTAAGCAAAGTAAATACACATCCTGATTCCCCCACAGATCGAAAAACTCCTCCCTTTCTGCTACCCATACTACTCAGTCCCCTTACCCAATTTAACTTGCTACTTAACATTTAAAATAACTGAACTTCTAACACAAGATACATAGTACTAAACTCCTTGGCAGTGGAATTAGTACTGTAGTTCCTCAATTTGTCCTCCTCCTCTACACCGCCATGGGCTCCATCTGGCCGCCACCCACAGCCATTGACGCAAGCTTAGTGATGTTGTCCAGTAGCGTCTCTCCCATGTCTAGTCCCGCGGTGGCCACTATCGCCTCCGCCTGATGTGTAGTGAGCGGGTCCGCACTTTGCAAGTAGGTTAGCTGCACCTGTGTGTCCATCTTTGCCCTCTTCTTGTTTGGTAAAAAGACCCCATCTTTGCTGTTAACGCCCTCTTTGATTATTCTTGCTCTCTGTAGCATCGGTACATACTTCCCTCCATGCTTTTCCATGAGTCTTGGGCTTCTACGGCTCTGTTGTGTAAATGCAGGTGGTCCTTCAAAGCCCGGTGGTGGCCCGAAGCTCTCCTCATTTTGCAGTGGCAAGTGCTGGGCTGGATCTATCTCCATGATGGTCGGCCCAGTTCGAATTTGATGGAAGGCCTGTCGAACTGGGGTGATAAGTTGACTGAAAGGTTGATTCTCCTGCAGGGCCGGCCCAGTTTGATTCCCATGAGTGAGGCCTTCAATGAGTTGGTGGCCCGTGACCCAATCCGTGGCAATTGATTGAGCAACAGCGGTGCACAGTTCTCTAAAAAGCTGCTGCCATGTGAGCCCCTGGGGAGACCAATTAATGCCTGATATATTTTTGGACCGTTCTTGCAGGGCCAGCTGTTTGAACAAGAAACAAACCAGCATGTTGTTAGCCTCATAAAGGAATGTCTAAGAAACCTTTTTCTCACCAGTTTCTATTTCTACCGCCGTTTCATTTCCTCCAGTTGGTTCGGTTGGGGTTGTCTCCAGTGTCATCTCCAGTGGGTTATGTGGCTCGTTGTGCGCCTGTTGGCCTCCCGTCTGTCGAAGGTTGGATGTTCCTTCGGTGGTTGAAGATGTCTCAATGATCCTTCTCTGCCTCGCTGGCCTGTGCGCCATGTTGTTGAATCTACGTCTTCCTTGGCTTGGTCCACCAAAAGGGTCTTCGTTGTCATCGATATTGTTCACATCCCGTGGAATATTTGCTGAGCTATCATGCATCCACCCCTCCAGGACCACATTGACTATGGTTGAGTTTGGCTCCTCGGACAGATCAATAGTTTGTGGGATATTGATCGGATGATAGCAGCCAACCAGAATTCTGATGTCATGGTGGTTACCAGTTTTGAAGAAGGTTTCAACCCGAAGTAGGTGTCCAAAACCAGCCACGATGATGTCTAGATCGTGTATGTTCCAGTTGTGTAAAGGTAGACCACACAGCCTTAGCCGTGCCCTGTGAGTGACCGGGTCGTAAACCCCTCCCAGGTCCGGCGACCATTCAACCAATTGCAACTGTATGCCCGGTCCCAGAGGGAAGACACAGACCGCAACTGCATGATCTCTAAGATTTGCGTTTGGGAACCGAACTATATAGTCCCCGTAACTCTGATTAACCCGGGTTATATAAAAATCTCTCGGCTGCATGTTGAAGTAGTTTGCGAGCTTACTGCCAGACGGTGGGCCAAATACCTACTAATTTGGTGAGGTCCAGCCAACACTAAGGCCGACCTTTCCAAGTAGGAATTGACAGCTCGCAGTTGGCCTCTAGGTGGTAAGAAAATTCTTATGGATTCCCTTCTACCTGCCTCCAGGTCGTCTGAATCCATAAGATCCATTGTCTCCCAACGAGCATTGTTCGCCATTGGATTATATTGGTTTTTGGTTGGTTGTTGATTCTCTGATTGTGTGTGTTGCCGATGGTGTTTGTGCTGGGTATTTATAGGCCGTCTGGGATTTTTGGTTGGGATGCCATTAATGGTGTTGGATTTGCACTGCTTTGATATATGCCCCTCCTGGTTACACACTATACATTTAATCGGTCTGAAGCACTGATCCTTTTTGTGTCCTTTGAGGAAGCATTTAAGGCATCTTCCCTGCTTTAAGAGCCATGTGTGATGATTTTGAAGAAAGCTTGGTGAGTCCTTCTTCATACCACTGGACATGTGTGGGTGCTTCTTGAAAAACTGCTCCTTTTGAGGTTCCTGTTCTTTGCCTTTTAGCATCAGAAGACACTTTGGTGTAACCTTCTTTAACTCAGCATTTCTCCCCTTAACGTTGGAAGTACACTGCTTGGAGATATGCCCAGATTTTTTGCATTGAAGACACCGAATCTCTCTTGTACATTGTCTTTTTTGATGGCCCTTAAGGAAACATTGAAAGCACCTCCTCTGTTGCAACAGCCATGCTTGATCCTGTTTCATGTTAGGATTTTTAAACTGCTCACCACCATTAATGGGGACTCTGTTCTTTTTCCTTGTAACCAGTGTCCATCCGTCTTCACCGTTATAGGAACTGTCATTTGCTGTCTTGTGGGATAGAGCATTAATATGGCTGATGTTTCTTCCATTAATGCTGTTGGTGATGGTTGGGCCGTAGTTGGCTGATGTAGGAGGAACGTGGTTGGCATGTAGTGGAGTTGGATCTGCTGTGTCGGGGGAAATAAGGTTGTTGTTGGTCTTGACAACCTCAGCATACGTGGCACGCCGGATTCTGTCCGCTGTCGCCGCTTGTCTCCTTTGTATCGCCTTGAAGATCGCCTGCTTGCTCTCCTGGCGCGCTTCCAGAGGGAAAGTCATCTTTTTCCAGAACCTAGGGTACTAGCTTTCTTAATTATAATGCACTTTACATTAGTATTTTTATTTTAATAATTAAATATTTAACATTACTTCATTATTGACATTTATTTAAATTTCACTTTAGGTCAGAACAGTTTTTGCCTTTTACACTACTAAGTCTGAACACATTTATATACTCGTTAGATCTTATTATTCACACTTTACTTTAATGTTTTTATTTTAGTATAATTCTGCACCCGACAAATTAACACGTACCAAAAGAAACGAACTTTATATCAATTGAAGTAGGGGAAATTACTTTTGCTGACTTTTTTTTTACCTCTAACATTAAAGTATATTAAATTTATATCATATTTTATTGTAAAATCTATGTCATATTCTACACAGTAAAGAGAGCAGCTTGAAAGACAAAGACGGCGGGAATAATCAAACTTAGCTATTATTCTGAATTACTATTCTGCATTATTTGGGTTAGCAACTAAGGATAATGTTTTTATTTTTCTTTTGTGAATTAGCATGCTATTTTACTAATTAGACTTTCATCCAACGCACCTAAAATAAATGAGGTTTCTGATGAAATATTAATACTCAGTATGAAACAAAAGTAATGCAAAATGTCAGACTGCATATCAAAATGTAATGATAGAAACCAGGACATTGATTGCCATGCTATATCAAACAGGATGACCCTCAAACTTTCCAAACGGATATAAAAACCTTATTTTCCTCTGAAGTGTACACTTTATTGATATAAAAAAAGGATATAAGAACTAAATCAATGGTTGGATTCAAATAATTTATAACTCAAATATAAATTAATTTATACACTAAATTTATAATTTGTACTGATACTTGTTTTTCAGCAATCAAGGCTCGCTGTAATTTTAGAAAATTACTATAGGATTGAACCTTTATATATTTCGGTCCCGGTAGATATCTCAATAGGACCGATTCCTCTAATTTGTAACTCTTTTCTAGAAAAGTAGTTAATGTAACTAGGGTGTACAATATTACCCTAGTTATAAATAATTATGTAAAACTATAGTTAATGGATTCTTTCTACTTTCTTTTCTAATAAGAAAATTTTCATGTCTTGGAGCTATCTGTTCACTAGATCTTATTTGCACCAACTTACTTTCGAACTTAAAAAAAAAAAAAAATGTCTCTTGTTACATCAACATGTTACACCAAAATTAGTTCCCTCTAAATTAGAAAAAATGTCTAACAAATAGAGAAAAATAGAATTCAACGGTTCCTATTCAAATATTATGGATAGGAATCAACGGTTCCTATCTAAGTTTTTTCTTAAACGGTAGACAAGGAGAATAAGGGTGCCACATTTCATCATGTGAGAATTGGATAGGCATCAATGGTTCTTATCCATTTTTTTTTAATTCAGTAGAAAATAAAAATATAGCTGCCACATTTCATCGAGACATAATTGGATAGGCATCAGAATTAGGAAAATTCTCATCCATTTAGCCATTTTTTACTTATAATTTCTACTCAAATTTAAATTTGGATTTAAAAAATATCATATCTTACCAAAAAACAGATCCGATACTCTACGAGCTTCTCCTCTTAGATTGAAGTTTATTCCAACAAAAATTATTGAATTCGGTTAAGAAATGGTGGAGCTTTTTTTTTCAGAGAACAAAACCATGATAATTCTCTAAGGTTTTGAATCAGTGTTGAAGGAAGGGTTCGGCAGAGAGAGAAGCAAGAAATCACTGTTTTTGATTGTCGTTAATTTTCTGTGGATTTGATAGGAACCGCTGATTCCTATCCACAACTTAACTTGATTTTTCGTGGTATCAACATGCTACACCAAAATTAGTTCCCAGCTAGCCATCAAGGTCTCATTTTCCCTCAATCAAATCAATAGACCAATCGGAGAGCTCATCATTTGTAAAAGTGTATGCATTTATTTAATTTTCTTTGAAAAATGTCAAAGTATCTCGTGATCAGCTACCGCACACATCTGAGGAAATTCCAGTCAAAAAATTATATTTTGGACTTGCCTTAGATGCTCAAGAGGTCTTTGAGATTCGTTCCTTTTTTTGCGTTTATTCATACTACACTTGGTAGAATCTGATTTTATTTTTTATCATGTACCTATGTACACGTAAATACATGTATTAAACTTTTCAGGGTTTAGCACGCCATAAAACTCGAGATAGGATCATATGAAAACAATCATCGAGCAGGGGGTGCTCCGATGGAGATCATACCAACTTCGGTTCGATGCAACACATTGAAGTTGTTCGCATGGATCTTAATGCAAATCAGACAATTCTAACCTGACATCGAACCCATCAGTCTGCCCTTGATTCCATCCAACCACTAGGGAGTCCATGCTACTACTACATAATATAACCCCTTTGCCCAAATTAACGATGCATATATAAGACACTTAAACTGATACAATTATAATGGCTGAATCTACATATATATAGAGCTGATGGCTAGTGGCTACACTAAAAAAACACAAACCAAATTTGTTAATATATATAACAGCTAGTGGCGCTTAATTTTGACAAGGAATTCATTGTCACCGATAATTTTAATTAGGCAAACGTCGCCTAAACGAACACCGTTCGCCTCACAAAACTTGCTCCACCCCTTACCAAGATTATTGTAGTTGCCACAAACTTTGTATTGCACACGGTATGCCTCTAGCCTTTCATTCCTCACCGTGGCCATGCCTTCTGTGAGTTCATATTGCGAGTCGTCACAGAAGCCTTTTCTCAGTGGCTGGAAAGAAATAAGAGTCAATGAGGAAATTAGAAAATTTTCTTACAAGGAAAATATGAAATAGGAAATAAAATAAACAAATGCCAGGAGGAACATCTATTGTTTTTTGCTTATTTTTTTTTTTTAAATTGTAGGAAAATGTGAATATGCATACCATGTATCTGAGGTTGTAGTCTTTATTGATGGCAATGACTCCACTATTTTTCTTCTTTGATCCACTTACTGAGGTTGTAGTCTTTATTGATTCACTGGAATTTACATTCTTCACAAGTTTTGATCTTTTGCCTCTCTGGTTGACCCCTCTATTTTGCTTATTTGAATTTTGGGTTTTCTTATCCACATTAGAAGGTATTGTTGCTGCATAATAAATGTATACTAAAATTAACAAATTTGAATAAAAATTAAGGTCAATAAAGCCAAGATTTATCTTACTTGCTTCATACTGATAGCCTGATACCAATCGTGTATGCCATTATACATTTAAAATTTGAATTAATGCTGAATGTATACCATCACAATTTTGAAATAGTGCATTAGATTCATTCATAAATGACAAACCTTTCTTGCCCTTTTTGTCCTTCAGATCTTTCACTCTAGTGGTCTTAGGCACTATGTCATGATATGAAAACAAGAGAAATATTAGAGGATGCAAAGTATTTTACTCTATAGAATAAGTTATTTTGTACAAAGTTCTCCATAATTGAAACTTAACCTATTACAAATAGTCAACACCATTGCAAACAAACCGGTAAGGAAGTAAAATGATTACCAAAAAAGAGGGAATTTTATGTATACCCCTCAAAACTTCAAAATTACGTATTTGCCCTCTAAAATTCATAATATCATATGTACCCTTCTAAATAAAAAACTCACAAATTTATCCATTTTATTATTTTTTCTATTAAAACTCATTTTAGATTTCTCAAATATGCATTTTACCCTATTAAAAAATAAAATATATGTACGAATAGTCCATACCATTGCAAACTGGTAAATGAAGTAAACTGATTACAAAAAAAAAATCAAATATAATTGGACATGTTATTTATATTTTTTTTTTCTACCAGTAAATTGAGTATCATAAGAGTTGTAATCTTCATAACTAGTGTAGGAACTTTCAGAGTCATTTTCTTCGTTGATGTATGCAGAACTTTCATCTTCAGATTCAGTGTAGGAATCGTTAGAGTTGCTTCCTGGAGCAATTACCATTATTATATTAATTAAAAATAATAAAATGAGACCAAAATTTTGTAAATTGGAGTCACAAAATCTTTTTAACTTGTATTTTATCCAAAAGATGGTGTCTTAGCCCCAATTTAGCACAAGTTTAGACCGAACAAGTTGAAGAGCTAGACCTTAGATGAGAAGGCTTAGACCAAACTGCTAAGTATTTTTTTTTTTAACCCACTGACTAGCATCTCAGATGGAAGATCGTATCAATCATTTAGTATTTAATCAAACATATTGGCCAGTTATGTAGGATACTTCATTTTCTGGTCAAACAGAATTTTTTTCTCAATTAACCCTGGGATTTAATTAAAATTACTTATAAAACAAGGAAATCATTGTAGATGCATCATAATCAGAGGCGAAACCAAACTTTCTAACTAATACATATGAGGATCAATCATATAAAAATTCCACGTGGAGAATGGAGATCAATTTTCAGTACCGTGACATTTACTCTAAATTATATAGAAAATTATATATAAATATAATTTTTTTTTTAAATGGGGGTCACTTGATGGGCTGAAAGGGTCAAATTCCCTTCACCTTTGTTTAATTTTTAACAAAAATACCCCCACAATCAGACCATAATTCATTAGAACAGTCAACATATACACAACCATAGAACTAACCGTCATGAGAAACATCATGCGCCTGGCGACCCTCCTATGACTATGAGCATTTCTTTTTCCATGTGCAGCGCCATTGTACTCTTTGAGGCAAGATGTATTGTCAAAAATCTCAATAGAGAAAATTGATTGCCCCTTATGAGAGAACACCATGGAGTAACCGTGTTGTATCTCGTGGGCTTTTAGAAACTCAGGCCATCCCTTTGTGAAGTAGGTGTTGGTCTTGTACATACTGAGCTCCACATGCCATATTTTTCCTAAGGGACTCAATATTGAGATCGTGTTGAAAGCGGTGAGTAGCCTTGCAAACTTGACTGGTATTCTCTGCATGGTACAACTATTTGTAGTAAGATCTGACTCCCAGTTCAATTCAATATCTATTTCAAATAATGTTATATATTTCAAAGTAGATGATGAAATAATATACTCCTGGTAAAATTTCATAAGCAATGCAGGTACTTAAAATCTCCAAGGTACAACATTTTTTTTTTTTTTTTTTTTTGAGATTTTTAGTGTAGGAGAAAAAAAGGAACATATGTGTATAACATTTTTACTTTCAATCAATGTAAAACATACATAAATACAAATATTTCTAAAAAATTTGCCATAAGATAGATGTGAAGTAATTTAATACCATTTTCTTCTTACTGAGCAAAAAGCTGAGCAAGAACTTCGTCATGTCGGGTCAAATCTACAAAGGAGATTAAAAATAATAATTCATTTGAGTGTTTGATCTAAAGAAAGCCTTAGGAAGTTTTGTTTTGTCTAAACTATTTTTGCTTTTCGTTTTATGTACTGTTGTAAGTTGTAACTAAGGCTACTATCTAAATAAAACAAGAAGTTTTCTAGATAAACAGAGATCATATAAAATACTTACCTTATCCAATGTTTAAAAATTTTATTCAATTTGCAACTAGTTTACACCTTTTGCTTTCTCCTTCTCCTCGGATGAAGTGGGTTTCAAGAGAGAAGAAAAGACAAAAAGAGATAGATATACTAGAGGGAATAAGGTGATGAAATAGAAGAGGAAAGAGAAAGTAGTTGGTAGGATTCAATTGTATGTGAAAATTGGTCTTTTCTGATTTTATTACCTCCTCTGTCACCCACGTTATATATTCCCATTACTTTTTTTTTTTTTTTTTAGAGGAAGGCATTCTCTTCCCATTACTAAATTCAATAACAAGTTAACAACAACGGTTTTTCTCAAAAAAAAAAAAATTACAACAACGGTCATATACCTGTCAAGCTTAAGAGAGTAATATACCCGCATTTTTTTTTTCTATTTTGTTTTGTTTTGTTTTGAGTCACCTGACTTGTATCTTGATAATTTTCACACAAGTTACATGCATGTTTTGAATGAAATGGAGAGGATACAGACATTTCCAAATTAAGCTTCTGTCCGTGTGTACTTCCAAAAAAAAAGGTGTCAGTACTTGCTGGATTCCTTCGTCAGAGAGGAGAGGATGAAAGATCAGAGAGCCTTTAGGTTGAGTGATTGACACGTCAATTATGAAACCTTTTTTTTTTTGTATCTCAGCACTTCAGCAGCGCTGTAGATGGAAAACTGCCTCAGTTTTTGTCAGGGTCCGAAGCGATTCTAAATCCAACCATTCAAATAATAAAACTCGAAATTTTTTAGAAATCAGTCTTTGTGCACGAATCTCAAAACATATGAACAGTTGAAATTGGAATTGCAGAGACCCTGCTATCTCAGAGTATCGCAGCAGATTTATTTCCGTTTTTGTCATTATCCTCTGTTTTCATCACCTTGATAATAAAGTCAAAATGAGAAAAATACATGATTTGTGGGGTGCATGAAGCCTAAAAAACCGTTGCTAATATCTTTACCCTCATTTCTGTTCTCCTCTGTTTTACATAGTAATCACTTCTCCTATTTTCTCTTCTAAATTAGTAAAGACCTAAATACCTTGTGTTGTTGTTGCCATGCAATATTGCAATTAAAGAGGCTGATTATATTACAATTTATTGTATATAAATACATTTAACTAAAATTCAAGGTAATTAAGTTAAATAAATCAATAGATAATTACATTTAGCTAAAATTTATATTAGGTGGTCAACAATTATTTATCAAAAATATTTAAAAAGTGAAGTTATACAAAAAATTTAAAAAAAAAAATTAAAAAGTGAAGGGATCTCGATTTGAATGTATCCGCCTCAAATGTGAATATGATATTTCCGTGCTGAAGAAACATACAAGCAGACAGACATTGCAGATTAAGTTTCTGTTTTCTGATGTTATCGGATGGATTCATTTACTTTAGTTATCATTCTGCATATTAGTAACTGAATTTGTGGCTTGTTAAATAATGAAGAGTTCCATGCAGGGGCGGACCCAGGTATATCCAGGGGGGGCAGCTGCCCCCTGGATTTTGAGTTTTAGTGGAGATTTATCAGTTCTGACTGACCATGCTCCCTCTCTGGAATCTTTTTTGTCCCCCTCTGGACGTTTAATTTGTAATTCGGGTTAAATTTAGGGTTAAAATTAAAATAAATTTGTTCAATTTTGATTGATAATTAGAATTATAAGTCAAAACATCAGAAATTACAAGTCAAAGCATTGGAAAATATAAGTTAAAGTATTGTTTTTTATCGAGTACCCAATTGGTTAATGGATTTAAACCCGATTCGATATTTTTTTTGCCTCCCCTGACGAAAATCCTGGATCCGCCCCTGGTTCCATGTGTATCCCTGATTATTATATTATTAATGCTTTTGCGCAGTGAAATATCGTATACCTCGTTTTTGCAAATTAAAGAAATTATATGTCTTGTTCAAAATAATTGTGGAAACTTCTAAAGAAATTATATGCCTTGTTCAAAAGAATTGTGGAAACTTTACCAGCATTTTTAATTGATTGAGAAGCCTCTCAAGTCTCAACTGTCTACAAACGGAAAAATAGAACTAGAAATCAAAGAGCGCCGTTAATTAAATAGAAAAAACGCCAATATTGCAAAGTTCGGATGGCGTTTAGTGAACGCAGGAAAAACAATTGAAAAGCGCCGCTATTTACTTTTGCGTTTTGCCGACTGCTTGATTCTAGTGGTTTTAAAATGGTCCGGTCCGGTCCGGACCCGGCTGGGCCACGGGTCGGAAGGGTTAAACAGGCCGGGTCCGACGGGCCATTATTTTTTGGTTGAGCCAAACCCGTGTCAGGACTTTGGTCCAAAATGACACGGTCCGGTCCAGTCCGGGTCTGGAGGGTTTAGGCACGGGTCCGGGGGGTTAGGCACGGGTCCGGGGATTTAGGCGGGTTGGGTTAGTCTACACGGGCGGTCCGGGTTTGGTCTGGTCCGGTCCAGGTCAGTTACACGGGTTCCCACAGTCCGGTCTTACACGGTCCAAGAGAAAAAAATTGAACCAAATCCGTACTAGATCCGTTCGTAGCATAAGTCCGGTCCAGTCTGGATTTGGGGCACGGTCCGGGTCCGAAGTTGTTTCAAACCACTACTTGATTCCCGATATAATCAAAACGTCGGAATTAATAAACTGCGGCATTTACTGAAGCATTTAATGGCGTTTCTTAGCGCCGTTAATTGTCTAAATCACAATCAATTTTATATAATTTAGATTTTTAAAACTTTTATTGATCTACATTTTGAGTTGTTTTAATTTAATTCAAATACGTAATATTTTGTATTCTTTTACTTTTCGACCACGTAAGAATCCATATCAGATTCTGTTTAGTTTTAAATATTTATATTATATATTATATTAATAGCTTATTTAAGTGTTTTGTCAAAAAAATAGCTTATTTAATTGTATTATTTTGTCTTAATCATCAAATACAATTTAAATTCATGTATAGTACAGACAATAAAATTAAACAGCTGCATAAATAAAAAACTGCTATGTCAAAATAATTATCCATAAAGTGAATCTACTAACTTTATCCTCTCTTTTTTTGACAAAAACATGATAAATCCTTCCCTTCAAAAAAGGTTTAGCGTGGTTGAAAGGATTAAAACAGCTCTGTTAATATTATATATTTTCTATTACTCAGGATAAGAAAAGTTTACAGAAAATAAATATTATTGTAATGATGACAACACAGGAGTTTTTATTTATTAAAATGTATTAAATATTTTTTAAAGAACTTGAAAGATGAAATTTTTTGTTGACACAATGAAAGAAATCAGTTCATTAATTTAGAAGTTTTATAAGAAACCAAATTGTTTATTCGGTTCCATAAAATTTATATGCATATCATACATTTTCTGTCTAAGGAATATCTATTCATACAAATTCTAAGGAACCGAATTATAAAATAAATAAAAACGATTCAATAATTCAATTACTTTTATTTTAGTGTATAAAAAAAAAATTTCATGTATCTCTTTTCCGACAATTTTTTAATATATTTCAAAAAATAAAAAATTCTGAAAGACATTGCATGTCAACGATGATAAGCATCAGTTGAACTGATGATGTACGTCATGTAATTGAGTCACTGGTATATATATTAAAGAGATTGAGTACTTAAATAATTAAAAGAAAAATAATATACTGAATTAATGTATTGATATTTGATCTCCCCAATGGGCATTTAAAATGAGTCTCTTAACTTGTCTCATATGCATTATCTAATGGTCAACAAAACACATATCCGGTTTAATTACATTTATTAGTCCCACATGAGAATGAGTTGACTGTTCTAAATAAAAATCAAGCATTACATGCAATAACCCTAAACCCTGAGGGGCTGATGCGGACCGCCAAAGATATATATAGCTCTTAGGTTATGTTTGGATTGACAGAGAATAGCGCTATTCTCAGATTAGTGCACTATTCTCAGAACAGTGTGATCCAAACGACAAATAGGAATTAAGAATAGCGGAGGAATAGCTCTAATCTGCTATTCCACAGAAATGTTGGATTAGCGAAAACAGTTGCTCTTGGGTTAGTGATATTAATATAATATTCAGACAATCTATTTTTTTATCCATTTTTTTATCAATTAGAGTTAGTTTAAATATTAAATTAGTATTAAATAAAATATTTGATTATTATTAAATAAATATAATATTAGATTAGATTAGTGTTAAATAAAATATTAGTTTAAATATTAAATTTAATATAATATTAATTAAAATATTAGATTACTATTAAATTAATATAATATAAAATGTTAGATTAAATATAATAAATTTTAATTTAAAATTTTAATATAATATAATATTAGTTTAAATGTTAAGTGTTAAATGTAATATAATATTAGTTTAAATATTACATTAGTAAATATAATATCAGATTTGATTAGATTAGTATTAAATAAAATATTTTATTAAATATAATATAATATTAGTTTAAATATTAAATGTAATATAATATTACTTTAAATATTAGATTAGTATTAAATAAACTATTAGATTAAATATAATATAATATAATATAATTTTAAATATTAAATATAATATAATATTTATTTAATTAAATGTAATATAATATTAATTTAAATATTAAATGTAATATAATATTAATTTAAATATTAAATGTAATATAATATTACTTTAAATATTAAATGTAATATAATATTACTTTAAATATTATATGTATTAAATAAAATATTAGTTAAATATAATATAATATTAGTTTAAATGTTAATGTAATATAATATTTTGGTTTAAATATTATATTAGTATTAAATAAAACATTAGATTAGTATTAAATAAATATAATATTAGAATATATTCTATTAGTATTAAATAAAATATTAGATTAGTTTAATCAATATTTTATTCATTCCCTCCATCGCTATTCCAAATATATAATCCAAACAACATTTCTACTGACCCGGAATAGTCCAAAATAGCACTATTCTCAAACCACTTGGGTTAGCACCAAACGATTAATCGGGAATAATCAGTCATAATTGGAAATAATTGACCGATTAGTCAGAAAAATTCATGACGGTTTGGTCACCACCAACGACTAATCAGCCGATTAATCGGCCTAAACGGACGTTATTTACAACACTAGTCTGAACAAGAGGAATGATGAAGGATTCACTTACAATATTCTATAATTACAACATCTTACAAGTTACAACATGATTTTTTAAAGTTCAAGTAGTTAATCCAAACCGTTCAATATATCTATATTAAAATGTGCTTGGAGATCAAATTTTATAATTTTTTGAATTTTTTTGCTATTTATTAAGTATTTTACAGAACTGATTGTACCGATCTTAATAAATAGTAAAAAAAATTTAAAAAAATGTAAAATTTGATCTCCAAGGACATTTTAATATGGAGATCATGTTGAAAGGTTTGGATGGACTGTTTAAACTATAAAAAATTATATTATAAGATATTATAACTATAGAATGTTGTAAAATGTTGTAAGTGATTCTTTCTTCCGGAACAATTATTATATTAGACCATATGCATATAATTTAAAAAATTATGAGGAAAGATTACGAGTTACATAGTGCAGCGGCTTGCTAAGCTAAGCTGGGTTTTATTTGGGCTTCAACAGGCCGTGAGGCCCAAAATCAGTTACTTGCACAGATAAGTAAATGAAGTATGGTACCTTTGAGGTTTCGACTCTTGCTCAGTCCTTGCTCTTGCTCTGAGATGTCCGCTCAAGAACCCTAAACCTAGTTAGTACCTTTGCTTTTGGCGTGTGTTACTTCGCTCCGGTTGCCACTCAGTCTTTAGGTATCGGATCTCCATTTCTATGTTGAAATTCATCATCTCCATTTAAAAGGGATGATGATGACTTAGTCCCAGCGGTAATTTATCAGAGGCTTTTGTTTTTGTTTAATTTTAATGAGTTTGCTCTGTCCTTCAGGTTCAAAATAAGTGCCTTTTGTTTGCTCAAAGTTGCGGGTTTTTATTTTAGAGTGATAATTATTATTATTTGATTAATTGATTTATGTTTAAAACAAAGTATTGGACCTTATATTCAATCTTTGAATTTTTCTGAAAATAATTTTTTTTTTATAGAAATATTTTATGAAATAAAGTGTTGATCTACTTTTGTTTTTTTAAACAACAAACATGCATTGTATTTGTTTTGTGGTGAAGACCCAGTGATGTAGTAATAAGTATAAGAGCAGAGACCCGAAAAAGAATGTTCTCTGTTGAAGCCCGATAAGATGTACTACAAGAATTATGCTTCCACTAAAGATGCACTATATAGGCCTGGCTGGGATTAATCTGGGCTGTCCGTTTGTAATTTGCTTGAGTCAGGTACCTGGGGTGATCCGAATTCCGTCTAGTGTTTGGGTAAAGGAGGTGAATGGGGCCCTTTAATATTAGTACGGATCTCAATCGGACGGTCCAGATCTATTAACGCACGTTCCGTTAATGCAGAGGATATGAATTCGGTGAATGGGGAGGAGGGGTAGGGAGAGAAGAGTGAGATAACTGGATTTGCAACTCTCTTTCTTCTTCTCTCTTTTTGTGCAAATGCATACATGTATACATACACATCATATATACATAGAGTGGAAAAAACGTGCCGTACCGTGCCGTGACCAAAATGTCAAGGGGTGGTCACGGCACGCGAATGGTCATGCCACGTGAGTCATGCCGTGCCCAAATGTGACTCGCGTGACCATTTGATCATAATTTAGGTTAGTTTATTCAAGATTCACCATTTGATCAAGATCTAACGGTCCTAATTACACGTGACTCGCGTGACCATGTGTCGTGCCGTGCCGTGCCGTGCCGTGCCAAATTTTCTAAAGATGGTCACGGCACGGGACACGCAAGTCACGGCATGTAACCGACACACGTGCCGTGCCGTTCCGTGATGGAGGCGGCTCCATCGTGCCATTTTTCCCACTCTAATATACATGGAGAACTAGCAGAATTTTTTATTTATAGAAATAGCAAAATTGGTGACATGTTTTTGGTTCGGAAACAATTTGGGGAGATGCTAAAAAAAATTGATTATTATTTGGGATCGGATTAACAGGTTCTTGTTATTTCCAAGGAATAACAGCAGATATATTTTCGTTACTATGCCTATGTGCCACAGAAGTGACAACATGTTGTTGCCACAGATGTAAATGAACCATATACATTTTTATATGGGCTCCAGAGAACAGCATGTTGAAATATAATTATGAAGTTTGCTGAGGGTCTTCACAACACTTTGTGCATACTTCTTGGTTTTGTTGAATCCCTTTCCTTTTGCTTAATATATTGTTTATTTTAAATGATTGTCTCATTTTTTTTTCTTCATCCCTTTTTAGCAAACTCTTGTATTTGTCTACAGTATTACCATAGGATTTTTTTTTAATTCTTGTTTGCTATACTTACCATATTAGAAAGTATTTTGATGATTTCTCTATGTTGTCACTACTACTAAGTTATAATTTTGGTTTTGCTGTCACGTCTCTAAGCTGTAATCCTTAAATTTGGCAATTTTGCTTTTACTGCTCACTTTTACCTTCCATTTTTACATTGTTGTTAGGTTAATGGTTTTCTGATTTCTATATTTCATACTCATTCTTTTTCTAAATTACTAGCCAATGCTGAAATTTATTTCACAAGAGTATCTCAAATCCCTTGTCACAGTTTTAGTTGATGCACCATCTCCGTGTTCAAATAATTGCTTATCAGTCGTTAGGTACCGAGTCTCCATTTCGATTTTCAAATGCACCTTCTCCTTGTGCATTATTGCATGTTTTTTTTGTTTACTGAGTTTTCGGTAAATATATCAGCTTTTAATGGCATATAAATAATTTGTTTTCTTAGGAAGCGTAGTAAGAACTGAAAACTTTTCTTGTATGTGCTTGTAATTTGTTGCCAATTTTGTTTGATGAGGCGCAAGTAAAGACGGGAATGTCGACGGGAGAAATCTGCTCCTTGTTTTTGAATTTAAAAAAAGGGATGATAACTTGGTCAAATTGGGAAGCTCTCTCATGCTTTCTGTTTTTTTTTTTTTTTTTTTAAAGACTTTTAGTTTTTATTATTTAGTTTGCTCTGTCCTTTTAGTTCCAAAATAGAGAAAGTGCCTTTGTTTGCTCAAAATTGTGGATTTTGATTTAAAGGAATTACTATTATTTCATTAATGATTTATTTCTAAAACAAAGTATTAGACCTTGAATTGAATTTTTGAACTTTCTGGTAAGAAAAATAATTTTATGGAAATCTTTTATGAAATTTTGATCAATTATTGTTTTTTTTAAACAATAAACATGCATTGTATTTGTTTTTGTTGTGAAGACCCAGTGATGGAATTATAAGTATAAAAACATAGATCTGAAAAAGAATGTTCTCTGTTGAAGCCCGATAAGATGTACTACAAGAATTATGGTTAAGGGGCTGATTGGCAACCCTTATTCTTGCACTAAATTATGAAGTTGTGATGGAGTATATAGAGTAGAACTCGGGTGTTCTTAAGCTAACCAAGTCGTCTTTTGTGACCTTAACTCCAAAGTTTGATCTCCAAGTACATTTTTATATGGAGCTCATGTTGAATGGTTCGGATCGATTAGTTGAACTTTGTTAGCGGAGATATTGATCTTTGCAAAGTACCATAGCCTCACTTGATATATAAATTTCTCTTGTGATTATTACCAAATGAGCCCAAGGTCTGCTGCTGAGTTTGGGTAAATGAGGTGAATTTGCAAGTCTCTTTCTGTTTCTCTCTCTCTCTCTCTCACTACTACAGAAATGCACTCTTCTAACGCCACTCTTTGTGCAAATGCTACATGCATACATACACACATACACATCATTTATACATGAAGTTAACCATGTACATATATATATGGGCCCCAGAGAACAACATGTTCAAATAAAATTATGAAATTTGCTGAGGGTCTTCATAACACTTCACTTTTAGTGTATGCTTCTTGGTTTTGTTGAATCTCTTTCCTTATGCTTGATATTGTTTCTTATTTATATGATTGGTTTTTTTTTCCCAGTTGTGAGGGAATTTTTTATCCCTTTTTAGATAACTTTTGTATTCGTCTATAGTAGCAGCACATGATTTTCTTAAATTATTGTTGATAATTTGCAGTCGCCATGTGATAATTGCCGACGAGCACAGCATGCGCATCAGAGAAGGGTAAGTGATATTTCTGGTTTCTCGCTGGTACTGTAACCGAAAATTTGTGATTTAAATTTATCTATCTTTGTTTATTCAAACACCTGATTAGCATATAAATGTAGGTTCATAAGTGTCAGCGTGCTAATGATTGTACCACCTTCAGAGCCAGTATCGACTGGTTGCTAGTGGGCTCAGTTGCTTCTCATCAGTTTTTAGGTACCGAATCTCCATCTTCGATTTAGAAATCCACCATCTTAATGTTTGGTTATTGCATCATTGCATGCTATTTTTGTTTGCTGAGTTTTTCGTAAATATTTTAGCTGTTAATGGCGTATTATAATTTGTTTTCTTCCGAAGATTAGTAAGAACTAAAAGCTTTTCTCTTGTGTGATTGTATTTGCCAATTTTGTTTGATGAGGTGCAAGTGAAGACAGCAGAAATCTGCTCCTTTTTGAATTTACACAAAGGAATGATAACTTGGTCTAATTGGGAAGCTCTCTGATGCTTTCTGCTGCTTATTATTTTTATTTTTTAAAGGGATGATGATGACTTTCACAGCGGTTATTTATCTGAGGAATTACTATTTGATTAATGGATTTATTTCTTAAACAAAGTGTTAGACCTTAATTCAATCTTTGAACTTTCTGAAAAGAAAAATAATTTTATAGAAAACCTTTATAAAATTTTGATCTACTTTTGTATTTCAAACAATAAACATGCATTGTATTCGTTTTGTGGTGAAGACCCGGTGATGAAATTGGAAGTATAAGAACTGAGATCTGAAAAAGAATGTTCTCTGTTGAAGTCCGATAAGATGTACTACAAGAATTATGCTTGCACTAAATTATGAAGTTGTGATGGGTAATGTAAAATTTGGTCTCCAAGTACATTTTTATATGGAGATCATGTTGAACGGTTCAGATCAATTATTTGGACTTTGTTAACGGAGATATTAATCCATAGCACAGACCGTTCCGTGCTTTTCAAAGTACCATGGCCCCCTCCATATATAAATTTGGGGAATTTCATGTATACCCCTAAAAAACTTTGAAATTACATATTCCCCCCTCTAAAATTCATAATATCATATTTACCCTTCTGAACTTCAAAAACTCACAAATTTACCCATTTGATTGTCTTTTCTATTAAAACTCATTTTAAATATATAAAATACCCATTTTACTCTTTATTAAGAAAAATAAAAAAATGTCAGTCTTCTAATTGATCGGTTTTTTAGCGCAAATGTGTCATTTCTCTGCTTATGACACTTACACAAACATATACCCAAATGTCCCAAATGTCACTGTGTTAGAGTCCACATCAGCTGCCACAGAAGTGGTAACATTTTGTTGCCATAGTTGCAAAGTGAACCTTGTACATTTTTATATGGGCCCCAGAGAACATCATGTTGAAATAAAATTATGAAATTTACTGAGGGTCTTCACACAACACTTGCTATATGCTGCTTGGTTTTGTTGAATCCCTTTCCTTTTACTTGATATTGTTTCTTATTTTGATTGAATCTCATTTTTTTTCCAGCTGTGAGGTACTTCTTTATCCCCTTTTAGCTAACTTTTGCATTCGTCTATAATATCAGCACATGATTATTTTAATTGCTTTTGCTGTGACGTCTCTATGTTGTAATCCTTTAATTTTTCAATTTTGATTATACTGCTTGCTTTTACCATCCATTTTTGCATTGTTGCTGGGTTAATGGTTTTCTTTTTTCTATAATTGTTATGCTCATTTTCTTTCTCTAAATTACTGCCCAATGATGAAATTTATTTCACAAGAGTATCTCAAATCCCTTGTGACAGTTTTAGTTGATGAAATTTTCTTCTCTTTCCTCCCCTTCATTCCTCCAGCTGATACTTGGCATTCATACAAGGTGTAATTTTCACATTTTATAAATTAGGCTCCAGAGACTTGGCATTTTGAAATAGTAATTCTAACCTTTATAAACTGTCTGAAGATCCAATAACATACTTGTTTTTTTTTTTTTTCCTCTGCTCATTTCAAAGTGTCCAGTTTGAGTATCTTTGTTTTGTAGATTAAACCATGATAGTATATTTTGTTGTAAGGATGTGCTATAACCTGATTTGGTTTATACTTGATGCTGGTACTGATTGGAACAGTATACAAACAACATATTTGGGGGAACTTAGATGTACAAGTTTGCTGAAGAGAACTTTTTTTTTTCCCTGGCAAATGCATTTTAAAAAGAAAAATTAATGTAGTTGTAAAACTTTTTTTTTTGCAGTGTATGATTTTTTCAATCCTTGTTAGTGATGTTTTGTCCAATACAATATTATATTGTAGCTTAGTATACAGAAAAGAAAACAAAAGGAATGTGCAAGGAAATTTCTACAGATTAATGCTAAAGGGGTACAATACATATGTCACCATGTGAAAATGTTAATATAGGAAATTTCTCATTTTACAAGAGTATAAGAGTTTATTAACAATTTCTGATACTTTTTTGTTGTCCGTGATAGAGGCACGTGGTGGATTTCAACTTGTCAGATTTCCAGTCGGGGCTGACACTGTATGCGCATCAGAGAAGGGAAAGTGATATTTCTGGTTTCTCACTGGTACTGTACCAAAAATTTGTGATTTAGTAAATTTATCTATCTTTGTTTTTTCAAATACCTGATTAGCATATAAATGTAGGTTCATAAAAGAGGGGAGTACAGTTAAGTGTCACGGGGGTGGTAAAATGACATGACTGCGTGCTAATGATTGTACCACATTCAGAGCCGGTATCGACTGGCTGCCAGTGGGCTCGATTGCTTCTCATCAGTTTTTAGGTACTGAATCTCCATCTTCGATTTAGAAATTCACCATCTCCATGTTTGGTTATTGCATCATTACATGCTATTTTTGTTTACTGAGTTTTTCGTAAATATTTTATCTGTTAATGGCGTATTATAATTTGTTTTCTTCCGAAGATTAGTAAGAACTAAAAGCTTTTCTCTTGTGTGATTGTATTTGCCAATTTTGTTTGATGAGGTGCAAGTGAAGACGGGAGAAATCTGCTCCTTTTTGAATTTACACAAAGGAGTGATAACTTGGTCTAATTGGGAAACTCTCTGATGCTTTCTGCTTTCTGCTTTTTATTTTTTATTTTTATTTTTTTAAAGGGATGATGATGACTTAGCCCTTAATTCAATCTTTGAACTTTCTGAAAAGAATTTTTTTTTTTTAGAAAACCTTATGAAATTTTGATCTTCTTTTGTATTTTAAACAATAAACATGCATTGTACTTGTTTTGTGGTGAAGACCCGGTGATGGCATTATAAGTACAAGAACTGAGATCCAAAAAAGAATGTTCTCTGTTGAAGCTCGATAAGATGTACTACAAGAATTATGCTTGCACTGAAATTACGAAGTTGTGATGGGTTATAAATCACTACTTTCGAATGGTTCAAAATTTTAGATCATGTGATTTTCTATTTATCTGAAAAAAAGTAAAAAGAATTATAAAAAATATGTACAATTTGGTCTCCAAGTACATTTTTATATGGAGATCATGTTGAACGGTTCGGATTGATTATTTGGACTGTTAACGGAGATATTAATCCATAGCACAGACCGTTCCGTGCTTTGCAAAGTACCATAGCCTCACTCCATATATAAATTTGGTGGAATTTCATGTATACCCCTCAAATTGGTCGGTTTCCGAGGGAAAATTTGCCATTTCTCTACTGTTAACACTTACACAAGTATATATCCAAATGTTTTCGATGTTGGAGTCAACATCAGCTGCCACAGAAGTGATAACAGTTTGCTGCCACAGCTGCATAGGAAGAGTATCCTCTCGAATATGTGAAAAAGATTCCCTTCACTTTACGGTTTGAGATTTACTCTCAGCCGCTTTGAGATTCGGGCTAGCACATGGGCAGTATTATTTGGGCTTTGAGATTCGTGCAAAGTTAAAAGAATGGTCTGGATCCATTAATTCTAAAAGATTCCCTTTTACAGTACTGGGGAGGATGTGAATTCCAGCTGCAAAGTGAACCATGTACATTTTTATATGGGCCCCAGAGAACAGCATGTTTAAGTAAAATTATGAAGTTTGCTGAGGGTCTTCACAACACTTTTAGTATAGGCTTCTTGGTTTTGTTGAATCCCTTTCCTTTTGCTTAATATTGTTTCTTATTTTAAATGATTGTTTCATTTTTTTTAACCAGCTGTGAGGGACTTCTTTATTCCTTTTTAGCTAACTTTGTATTTGTCTATAATATCAGCACCGGATTTTCTTAAAATTACTGTTTGCTACATTGACCTATTCGATGCCAGTGATACATTATTTTGTGCGAATATTAGAAAGCATTCTTGTGATTTCTCTATATTGTCACTACCACTAAGCTATAATTTTGCTTTTGTTGTCACCTCAATGTTGTAATCCTTTAATTAATTTTCAATTTTGCTTTTACTGCACACTGTTACTTTCCATTTTAGCATTGTTGTTTGGGTTAATGGTTTTCTGTTTTTTTATATTTCATATGCTCATTTTTATTAGCAAATCACTCTGCCTTTGCTGGTAAATTTGCCAATGGCTGTATTTTTGTCTTAAATTTTATAGTTAATTACCCTTTCAATTCAATTTGATAAAATGTTGTTAAATTTTCTTATAAAAATATTTTCTTGTACATATATATATTTTTTAAAAGTTACATTAAATTTACTGTTGCAAAGGCCCGATGATGATGCAAGTATAAGAACATATGGAGATATGAGAAACTGTACTCTGTTGGAGCCCGATAAAAATGTACATATGATTTGTCACATGCAAAAGGTTTGCTGATCGGGACTTGATATCCTTTCTAAGACTATGGTATTGTATATGATTGGTGTGCTGCATGAAGTCAAACCTGCTCTGTTAATATCTTTACCTCATTGTAAATGAATTCGCATCCCCTGAGATATCCCAAATTTTGAGTTGGATCAGTGAAAAATTCAGGCAGTTTGTAACAATAATACTGTCCCGTGCAGTCCAAATAGGCACCGAATCAAATATGGCCCAGCTTTATATAAAATTAAATCTTCAGTTATCTCTTTTTTGTGAAAGATTCACAGAGGCTGTGAAGTCATGAGAGGATCCGTATCCTCCTAGGTACCTGACTCGAGCAAATTGAAATGGATGGCCCAGATTAATTCTATCTGGGCCAAACTCAATCCGTCTCCTATGGAGATTGTAGGGGGTCTGTTTTGAGATTCATGCCATGTTAAAAGAACCGTCCAATCGTAATTGTCTTCAATCAGGTAACCTGAGGTGATGTGAATTCATCGTGAGAGGGGCTCGACCTCAGACACATATGGTGATCAAGGTACCCTGTGCATTGAAGCAGATTGTGCTTGCAGTTAAGTTGTTTGCTAAATGCCTCTCATGGGATGCACTCCTAATTTGATCATTTAAAGGACTCTAATTGAATGTCTTTGCAGCACTGGGGATACCAGACTTGGGCTTGAGCTGTGTTGTCAGATGGCAAGAAAAGATGGTTGTTGCAAGCCTAATGTTATTACTTACAACACTCTTATCCATGTCTTTTGCAAAGAGGGTGAGATTGGTACAGCTATAGAAGTGAAGCGATCACTTGTACAAATCTCATTGATGGCCTTTGCAAAATTGGAGATGTTATTACAGCATGTAAGGTGTTCGAACAAAAGCCTGCTTGTGGACTTGTTCCCAATCTGCATACTTATAGCAGTCTTATTCATAGTGCTTTGAGGATGTTTCATGAAATGGTTGGTTGATAAAGGTGTTGTTCCAGGTGTGCTCACCCACAACATTCTCATGCATAGTCTCTGTGTAATTGGTGTCAACTTATCTTTACATTTATATCTGGGCTCCAAGAACAGCGAGTTGAAACATATTAATTTACTGAGGGTCCTGATAACAGTATATATGTTTCTTATTTCTTATTCTTTTTTGTGCTTTTTTGTGATATTTTGGGTTCTTCTGGATCTCCTTTAATAAAGATGACTGCTCTTATGGACATCGAGTAATTTGTTCATCTTGATTTTTTTTTTTTTTACTGAAGAGTCTTAAATCTTGAGCTAATATTTTTGAATTTCAAAGAGGATAATGACTTTGACCAGGAATTTCTCTGTGCTATTTTCTTCTTATTTAATAACTCTTTGAAAGGTATTTGGCCGACATTTTTATTAATATCCAAAATTAATTAAAAATATTAAATGTACCCAAACTTTCTAGGTATTGTTAAATATGCCCAAACTCGTCAAAAAATGGACGGTTGGATTAAAAATTCGGACCGGTTATTTTTTGGCCGGTTAGGAGGTTTTTTTTTTTTTAATATTTGTTAGATTACTTCTTTTGATGTATAATTAGTATAATTACTTGAAATTATGTTAAATTAGTATAATACGCTAAATTACTTGAATGTTAAATTACTCTAAATTACGCTAATTATGCTAAATTACGTCAATTATGCTAAATTACGTTAAATTACGTTAATTACGCTAAATTATGTTAAATTATGTTAAATTACGTTAAATTACGCTAATTATACTTAAATACGTTAAATTAAGCTAATTATACTGAAATATGCTAAATTACGCTAAATTACCCTAATTTACACTAAATTACATTAATTATACTGAAATACGCTAAATTAGGCCGATTTAGTGTCATCTTTCATAAATCATAAAAAATAGTAAAAATTGATATTTTACAAGTTCATTATATAACCAATTTACTGAGCTACTTAGATCGAAAAATAAAAATGAAAATCTTAATCAAAAACTTCAACTCAAGTTTTGAGTCTCTTCTTTTTGTTTTTTGGTAATTCTGAATTTCGAAAACAGCAAAGCAGTCATCTATGCATGCATATTTTCACAAGTTTTTCGAAAAGTGGTCATTTGCTGAAATCGGACACTCCAGTGCCGTTTTATGGCTGTTTGAAGTTTCGTCGTTGTTTTTCGCCTTCTTAGTGAAGATATCGCCTCTTTTAGTGTAATATAGCGTAATTTAACATAATTTCAAGTAATTTAGCGTATTTTAGTATAATTATGCTAATTATACATTAAAAAAGGTAATCTAACAAATATTTAAAAAAAAAATAACCCTCTGACTGGCCATTTTTTGACCGGTTTGGGCATTTTTAAAAAAACCTAGCTTAGCTGGGTATATTTAATATTTTATAATTAATTTTGGATATTATAAAAATGTCGGGTGTTTGGTTAGTTCTGGCTCCAGAATTGTGTGTTTTTTTAATTATTTTATTTAACACTTGCAAAATTTTGATTTTTCTGGCTCCAGAATGTTGCCGAAGAGAACATTTAAAATATTTTTGAAAACAATAAATTTAATTAATAATTGTTAGAAATGTTTGAAAACAATGTTCCCGAATCTCAAAACGTCACCGTGCATTACAGTTCTAATAGGTCCGAATTCTTACCGGATGGTCCATATTAAAAACTATACAGATGTCGATTATGAAGGGAATGGGAAGGTACATGCGTACAGGAGCTTCAAAAAAGGCAGCACAGGACCATATGGGTTTAAACCCGGGATCAATTAATTAATCAGGTAGAATTGAATTTACTGAACCAATTAATAAGCATCCTTGTAAATTATTTTGCAGTTACATTACAGCAAAATTATTGGGTATCAATTGCTTAATGTTTGTAGAATGTTGGATTTTAAGCAACAAAAAAAAAAAAATTAGGCTTTAGTTTTGGCAAATTTTGGTCATATTTCTATTTATTTGATCCCCCCAAAGTGTTTGTAAACATATAAACTACTGTCCAATTAGAGCTGGAGCTTATCATCACTAGAACACAGCAGTTGTAGTTTTATTCTCTAAATTTTTTTTTTCTATGTTCTGAAATCTTACTTAGTAACAATCTTATGTGCTGCTCTTCAGGGATATAGTATGTAATACTGAAATCAATTAATCCCTCTTTCTTTAACTGGATAAAGCAAACATAAATAAGAATAAGAAAATGAAGAAACTTTATTTGATAAGCCAGAAGATTCAGTTTAAAAACCTTAATGTACTTAGCTTCAAATTTAGACAACTTCATTGCAATTAGCAAATTACAAAAAAGTACTTCAAAAAAAATCAAAACAGACAACTTCATTTAAAGACAACCATATATGGTTACTTAGATAACTAATTAAGAATTTTAAAATTAACAAGGAGATTACAGACATACATGTACCTCCATATGTTGTTCTGTAAACCCTAATGGTACCAAAAGGTAAGTACCATGCACTTCGCCTCTCTTCCAGTACTCCTTGATGGAAACGGCTTGCGAGTTCAATTGCACCGAGCTTGTAATACAATTCTCACGAGTAATCACCTTAAGTTCATATGGAAAAATATGTTGGCCCTGATGGGACTGATCAATGTAATACAAAGAGAGAGCATTCCCAACATTACAGATGGGTTCCTTCACAAGCAGAAATAGATCTTCACCCGGTCCAAGAAGGATATAATAAAGATCCTCTTTTTTAAATCGTACATAGAAGGTTTGACCATAACTGCATTTCCTGCAGAGGTTCCGGTGGTCTTTCAGAAAATGTTCCTGCCATTCTCCTACAACATTGTACATAAACAAGTAAAGGAACCAAAATAAGCTTTGATTCCACAATATTACTCCATGCGTTTTTGTGCTTATGGTCAATATTTTGCTTACGTGTTAGTCGATTAGTTGTATTAATACCAAGACAAAAAAGGATTAACCAGATGTGCACCTGATAAGGCCTTGTGAGCACAGCCTGGAATTGGGCATAAAGACGGGCTGAACTCACACGTATCAGTGTGCACTTGCATCTGTGAGTATGATATAGACTGACGGCAACCTAAATTGGCATAAGTGCAAGGGAGATGTGCAGCTTCTAAAACCTTCTCGAGTGCAATGCTGCGGGTCACTACCGGAAACTTGCAGATGTGACACTGGTGCTGTAGTTTTGACCAGCAGGAGGAACACGCCACGTGACCATTCTTACACTGTCAAAAGTGAATTTGTTTAGTTTTTGCTTTTGCAATATGAGGTAATAACAGAAAATGCTTTCGGTTATCATCAAATGTTAGAGATGAGGGAAAAAGTTAAGGAAACTGAACAAGAATCCAGTGCATGCACACCAATGCTAATTGCTGAGAGAGAATGAAAACAAGACCTTGAAAATAAAAAAAATACCTGTTTAACTGGAGAGCACAAGGGATGAAAGCAAATGGAGCAGTCCAGTAAGTCGGGATCGATCCTGACTTGAATCTCTTTTTCTGCACCAGTCTCTTTTCGAGTAGGAGGATTAGAAGTCTCTCCTCCTCCGGTTTGAGTCTTTCTCCTCTTCGGCGCCATGATAAAAGCTATAAATAAATATAGATGTCTCAAATCAAAGCAAATATTCAAAATCCACTAAATTAAATTTAAGTCTCAAATCAAAGCACCTAAGGTTCATTTCAGTTTTAATTTCTTTTCCAACTACCCCAGTAGACCCAACCATTTATTTGCTATTCATAATTTTGATTTCAGTCGAGGCCATCCCAGCTATTTATACAAACTTGTGCTTAAGCCCATCTGACAAGAAGTATTTGCCACAGTTTTGAAATTTATAAAGATAGACCTTCTAAATTTTGAAAATTTCACAATTCAATTCATGGAGTTTGTATAAGCAAATACTAGAAATCCAAAATGCTTTATAACAACAAATTATATAACGCTGGTACAAACCTTGTAAATCAGTACCACAATGAAAGAAAAGTGATATGGTTGAGAGTAAAAACAAAACCGGGTTCAGATCCAATAAAGGAAAATTTGAAAATAGAAAAAAATTCTTTTAATATCAATCATTACCAAACTCCTTTCTAATTCATTTCAGCATTATATCAATGTTTGAATCAATCTCATTTATTTTCAAAGTCCACCATAATTAGAAAAGGAAATGATTGACTATCAATGATCATTTTAAGATTAGAATCGGCAAGAGTGTGGAGCCAAAATGGAATTTCTAAAATCTTAACTATTTGACTAATTTGTAATAATAGAAAGAGACTTATTTGTACCATTTCATTAAACACAAATTTCAAGACTGGTATTGGTTAGCACTTAATCACATAGGAGTATGGGGAGAACAATCAGATTTATTGAGAAATTTCAAATTTTCAATTGCCCAGTTACTCAAAACCAACAAGCATTTAAGGAAATTTTACAAACATGTACCATATCCAAATTCTCAAACAAGGAACTAGGCAAGAAATCAAATTGCAATTTAACTCTAACGCAACACCAACCAAATTATCAAGCATAGCAATTATGTGTTGACTGTCAACAGTAATCAGGTTTAAACCCGATATAGAAACAATAGAGAAAAAGAGGAAAAATAATAATTTATGTAATATTACTCCATAAAAACTTGTTCTCCTTTTCAGTTCAATAAATTAGGTATAAATTTCAGTTTCAATTGTAATCTCATAGAAATAAGGAGAACAAGTTCCAGTAGCAATCAAAAGAAGAGTTAATACAAAGGCCTTACTTGGAAGCATAGATTTATTTGGGAGAGGGAGAGTAGAGATAAGTTGAGAGGAGGCATCGTAGTATTTTATAGTGAAGAGAGCCTCGGGGCAGTCGTGAGTGCTTCCACGATAGCAACGAGGAGAGGGAAGAAAGAGAGGGAGAATTTATTTGCATCAATTATATCGTTGTCAAGTGTCAACAAAAGAAATGTCACTATCTTAGCCCATAAACTGAGCCCAACACCAATTTAATAGCCCACTTACCACAGGCAAAAGAAAAAAAAAGTGCCTGCTTCCGTCGATAGTAAGTTAATAACTAGATAGATAGATTATTACAAACTAATGATGCATAATCAACTGATACAATTTTAATGGTTGAATCTACATTAAACAGTACACAACTCATATAGAGCTAATGGCTAGTTGCTACACTCAAACAAACACAATCCAAATATGTTCATATATATAACAGCTAGTGGCGCTTAATTTTGACAAGGAATTAATTGTCACCTAAACGAACACCATTCGCCTCACAAAACTTGCTCCACCCCTTACCAATATTATTGTATTTGCCACAAACTTTGTATTTCACAAGGTATACATCTAGCATTTCTTTCCTTACTGTGGCCATGCCGTGTGTGAGTTGATATTGTGAGTTGTCACAGAATACCTTTGTCAGGGGCTGGAAATAAATAAGAGTCAATGAGGAAATTAGAAATTTTTCTTACAAGGAAAATATGAAATAGGAGAATTAAAAAAATAGAAATGCCAAGACTCTTGGGGCGCAAACGGGTCGGATATTATTCATCCGTATCCGGATCCGGATCCAAAAATTAGATACAAATATCCGATATCTGAAAATCCGTACAGATACGGATACCGATATGGTTTCAAATTTTAATTATTTGTATCCGAAGAGTAGATATATACCATATAGTTTAATATATATTATGAAAAAAAATTATGTTATTCACCATTATAAAAAGAGGATATCTGTATCCGTTTAATATCCGATCTGTATCCGTATCCGTCTAATATCCGATCCGTATCCGTATCCGTCTAATATCCGATCCGTATCCGTAATCCGTATCGAAAAATAAAAGCGGATACGGATATGGTTTTACCACTATCCAATCCGTATCCAATCCGTTTGCATCCCTGCCAAGAGGAACATCTGTTGTATTATGCTTATTTGTTTTATTTTTAGATTGCAGGAAAAAGTGAAGATGCGTACCATGTACCTGAGGTTGTAGTCCTCATTTGCATTCTTCACAAGTTTAGATCTGTTGTTTGATATTTTGCCTCTCTGGTTTACCCCTCTGTTTGCTATTGTGCCATTACACAGCTTACTGTTATTATTTGAATTCTGGGTCATCCTATCCACATTAGAAGGTATTGCTGCGGCATATATAATAAATGTATACTAAAATTAGAAAATTTGAATAAATTTTAAGATCAATGGAGCCAATATTTATATTTTAATTGCTTCACACTGATAGCCTGATACCAATCGTGTCTAATATTATACATTAAAAATTTCACGCTGAATGTATACCAGTTAGATCGAAATTTGAAATAGTGCATTAAATTCATTCATAAATGACCAACCTTTCTTGCCCTTTTTATCCTTCAGATCTTTTCACTCTAGTTGTCTTAGGCACTATATTAAGAAAAACAATTAAAACTTGATAAAATTATTATGTCCAATAATTGAAAAACTTGACTGAACAATTTTTTTGGATAAATTTCGTTGGAGGTCACTAAACTTTACTCTTTGTTACGAATTAGTCACTCAACTTTCATTTGTCCCTCACTTGTCATTGAACTTTGTATTTATTCAGATTAAGTCACTCTTTTACATATTTACCATCCAAAAACTTAATGTAATATGATATAGACTCCAACTCATCATGTGTAATAACATGATAACATGTGTAAAATATTTTTTACCCCCTCAACCCCACGTCTCTCTCTGTGTTGCGTTTTCCTTTGTCCCACACTTCATTTCTTCTGCCTTCCCTTCCCTTTTCCTTCCTTCCAGCAACTTACTCTTTTTTTTAAACAAATGACGGCTCCAGCTCCATCTTAAATTCTTCTACCAGAATCCTAATTATGATTAAATTATTGGCAAATCCATATTCTAGCGATTGGGTTGTGCTTTTGAACAAACCCAATGTTACTTCATATTGATTTTATAGTTATTCTAATTTCTATTGCAAATTAATTACTTGAGACCGATGTTACTTTCTTTCTCTTTTTGATAATCTGTAACTTATCCATTTATCTTTCTCTAAGCAAATTATTAAGTATTTTACATGTAAGATTTTTACATAATACTTCTATGGGCTTTTATTCATAATTAGTCAATCAATGTCAACACAAACTGACATAGATCTAAAAGTTACAATTGGTACAGGGCTACAGGCATATCTTATATCTCTGTGTGTACACTCAAAAGTACCCAGTATCATAGACAACAACTGCAATTTTCTGTAGGAACAAGCTGAGAATTTGTCAATTCATTGCAAGTAATTGGCATTTGAGAAATGAGACGGTTTATGGGGTACTATGAATCCTCCTCCAGTAATCATCTCAAATTTTTGTACTAGTAGTCATCTCACATTTTTGTCCTGGTACTCACCCTCTATACCGGTACAAACCCTTTGAATCAAGCTGGTAATCAGCCAACAATGAAAATACTTCAATGATGGATCCTGGAGTCAAATAGCTGATGGAATGGAATTAATATGAAGAGAAGTTAGAAGAAATGAAGAGTCGGAGAAAGGAAAAGAGAGGGGGGGAGGGGTTTGGTGGATAGAAATATCTCATGTCCCAAAAAAATTTATACAAGATAAATTGGAGTCCATGTCATATTATGTTAAGTTTTTTGATGAAAAATGTAACAGAGTGACTTAATTGGAACAAATACAAAATTTAATGGCTTGTAAAGAAAAAATAAAAATTGGTGACAACTTCGTGACAAAGAGCAAAGTTTAGTGATCTCGGAGTAAATTTACCCTACCTTTTTCAAGAAACGGACGCAATCAAATATCCGACGAATTACAGTAATAAGCAGAAAAAAAATATTAAATTAGTATTGGCAACAGGAATCCCAGTACCGACTCCAATTGAACTTAATTATTGGCCCGTGATTTTTATTAATATCCAAATTTAATTAGAAATTAATAAAAATGCTTAAGTATTTTGGAAATTATTAAAATTACCCATACCGGCTATTTTTTTTGGCCGGTTTTAATTGATTTCAGTATCCGTCAGAAAATAGCCGATACTAAATAATTTTTTTTAAAGACAAATAGCAAAATTCTAACACTAAAAAATTGAATTTTTTTTAAATATTTGTTAAATCATTATTTTTATATATAATTAGCATATTTATACTAAAATACGCTAAATTACTTGAAATTATGTTAAATTACGCTGAATTACACTAAATTACGCTAAATTACAATAATTATGCTAAATTATGCTAAAATACGGTAAATTACACTAAAATGACGACGAAACTTTAAACGGCCATAAAACGGCGCTCAAGTGTCTGATTTCAGCAAATGACCACTTTTCGAAAAGCTTGCAAAAATACGCATGTGTTAGTACCCATGATACCAGATTTTGAAATTTAAAATTGCCAAAAAACAAAGGGAAGAGCCTCAAAAGTGGTCAATCTACGTAACTCAGTAAATTAGTTATATAATAAACTTGTAGAATACCAATTTTTATTATTTTTAGAATTGTTTACTATTTTTTATGATTTATGAAAGATGGCACAAAATCAGCCCTATTCATACGTAATTTAGTGTAATTTATCGTATTTTAGCATAATTTAACATAATTATTGTAATTTAACGTAATTTAGTGTAATTCAGCGTAGTTTAACATAATTTCAAGTAATTTAGAGTATTTTAGTGTAAATATGCTAATTATATCTCAAAAAAAAAATCTATCAAATATTTAAAAAAAATCGATTTTTTAGTGTTAGATTTCAACATTTTTGCTATTTATCTCTAAAAATAAAAATAAAAATAATTAGTACCGGTCATTTTCTAACCGGTACCGAAATCAATTAAAATCGACCGGTATGAGTAGTTTTAATAATTCCCTTAGGCATTTTTATTAATTTCTAATTAACTTTGAATATTAATAAAAATAGCGGATTATAGGCAATCAAATTAAAGAATTTCTCGCATCTCCTGTCTTCTTCTACCGACTGTAATTGGCTTTCACCTTGTCGTTTCTTTTCCGATTAAAAGGAAGGGTTGCCTTAAAATCGGACCAAAGTACCACCACACTCTACTTCGTACTTCTCCCCAACTCAACAAAATTAGTCCCAGCGCGGGGACGCAACTCCTGTCTTCCTCTCCTCTACTCTCAGCTCACCTCCTCTCTCAAGTATCTCTTGCAATTGAATGTTTGTCAAAATGCTCCTGAGGAGTATTGTCGCTTCAAGCAGCTGGAATCACTTGTAAAAGAAGGCTGTCGGTCGAGCACCCCTCACTATTGAAGAACTCTTTGATTTATCAACCGGCTGTTGGCCGCAAGAACCTGGCACTGTCCATCAGAAGCAATTCTAAGGTAACCACCGATCTGGCACCTGAATGAACATTAACAATTTGGGGTCCTCTGGGCGTGCACGTTAGCTGCTTGACAAAATGTCCCACAGAGAATGAGAACCTTTCTGTTGGGAACTATCATTTAGATTTCATTTCCCAAATGGATAAATAACAAATAAAACCAATTATTTGCAGTTGTGAAGCTGGATTTCTTTAGGAAGGACATAGGGGTTTAGGTTATGAACCACAACCAGTTTAGTAAGGTTGAAGACAAAAATATAAGAGAATGAGAGAACACTAAAGTTACTATTCTGAGGGATACATATACAGTTGTATTTATTTGAATATGTACTAGTTTATGAGTTATTAGGTTTCTGATAGTTCTTAGGATTACCGCATGTTACCTCACAGCATCTAAGCTTAGTTTGAAGGTTACAAGCATAATGGTGACATTATATTTTAGAATAATTATTTCAGTACCCACGCTACAGTACCCGCACTGTACGCGCTACAGTACCCGCACTGTACCCGCACTGTACGCGCTACAGTACCCGCACTGTACGAGCTACAGTACCCGCATTGTTATTTTAGGAAAATTCATATATCATATGTAGTTCATTGTATAGGTATAAATACTTGCTTTATTTGAGCTATATACTTCACAGTGTTACTATTAAAATTTGTAAAACAAAATTGCAGTTTTGGAACAGTTGCGGTCCCCACATGCCGTTTAAGTGGTCCCTTAATGCGGGTACAACACGAGAAATTTTAATTTCAAGAAAATGTGCGGGTACAGTTATTTTAGGAAAATTCATATATCATATGTAGTTCATTGTATAGGTATAAATACTTGCTCTGTTTGAGTTATATACTTGACAGTATCAAAATTTCTAAAACAAAATTACAGTTTTGAAATAGTTGCGGTCCCCACATGCCGTTTGAGTGGTCCCCTAATGCGGTACAACATGAAAAAATTTCAAAAAAAAGTGCGGGTACAGTTATTTTAGGAAAATTCATATATCAGATGTAGTTCATTGTATAGGTATAAATACTTGCCCTGTTTGACCTATATACTTGACAGTATTACTATTAAATTTGTAAAATAAAATTACAGTTTTAGAATAGTTGCGGTCCCCACAAGCAGTTATGGCAGTTTAGGTGTGGGTACAGTGCAGGTACTGTAGCGTGGGTACTCATATCAGCTTCCTATATTTTATTGAATCATGTAAAGACAATTCATTGTTAGATCAAGTATTTACTTAAACATAATATCTTTATGAGCAGGTTACAGTACCAGTTGCAATCAAGGACTCTAATATCAGGTTATTTTGCAATTGAGCTGATCAAGTTTGGTACCGACATGTGCTGGTTATCACTGTGCATGCACACTATCTGCTGCCACAGATCCATTTTGTAAGGTTAATTTTGATCTTCAGATTTCTTTCGTTTAATTTTCTCCAGGAGTAATTGGTTTGTTGGGACATAAATTAGACTGGTATTAGAATTCTTATACGTAATTTGTGAGAGGCATACCAAATCTGGCATAGTGATGAACTTATATCTTAACAATCATGTCAGACTGATTCATTTTTTGATTAAGTATTTCTCTTTAGCAGAATCATTATTAATTTTTCACGGCTAGTTATTCAAATTCCAATCAATGGTGCAATCTCAGGTTCCTTTTGCTTTTAGGCTGATCAAGTCTTTCCTTTTCAATTGAGATGGTTTAATTAACTTTAGTAGGAGTAATTTGTTTGTTGGGGGAATAAATTAGGCTGGTGTTATGATGTTTAATCGAAATTGTTGAGAGGCATCGAATCTGATATAAGTCTTGCTGTACCAATTCTAGAGGCACCACTTTTTTAGTATGGTACCAGGAGTTATTTTTTAGAGCCTCAACTAAGCACCGATTTGTCAAGTGAACAAAAAGAAATCAGACACAGTCCCAATTAACTTCTAAAATCTGATTCTTAAGGTTGAACTTTGTTTCATGCAGACTACAGGTTTGTTAATTTGTATAAGAGGACTGGTCAGAAAACATTAATTTAAGAAATAGGAGTTCTTATTTTGCCTTTTGCTACATTCAGTATGATTTATTGTTTTATAGCTTTTACTCATTGGTTGCTTGTTGATTATTTAGATCACTTTGCTCGTTGACCAAATCCCTAGAATGGAAAAATGACCAAAAAGCCCTTCTGGAAGAGTCCAATTTGATGCAGAATCTAAACCCCTCCTAACACAAAAGGGCATAACCTAACATTACTCTATGTGGTACCTATTGTACTGACCTGGAAGACTTGAGCACTTTATGTAAAATCTATTTACCATTCTTTCATTTTTTTTCAGGTAATCCATTGATAAATTATAGCACACCTTCAATAACATCCCTGCAGTTGACCTCTCCTCTCTGGATTTCTGTCTACCCTAGTTAAACAAATAGGTGTATCTGTCCATTGTAACCATTTCATCCCATGGCCATGGGGACCCACCAGCTGGAATTACTTGTAAAAGAACGTTATCGGTCGGGCACTCTTACTATTAAAGATGCACTTCAATTTTTTGATCACTTGCTGGTCGCTAAGAACCCAGCACCGTCCATTTATTCCTTTACTCAACTCTTTACAGCCATAACTCGTATGAAGAACTCAAACAATCGTTATGCAACTGTCTTTTCACTCTTTAACCTTTGTACCCAATCAAGAGGGGTCTCACCGTCACCCAATGTTTGCACCTATAGTGTCTTGATCAGCTACTGTCTCCGAATTAATCAGCCGAGACTAGGCTTGGTTTTCTGCGGTTTATTAAGGGCGGGCAGAGAGCTGAACCTAACATCTTCAATCCACTACTTAAGGGCCTTTGTTCTGAGAATAAGATTAGTGAGGCCGTAGCCATGGCGTTCAATAAAATGCCAAAGCTGGGTTGCACACCTAACGTGATCTCCTACAGCACTGTTATAGATGGCCTTTGTAAAGAAGGTGCAGTTAGTAAAGCAATTAGTTTGTTTGAGCGAATGCTTTCAGAGGATATTGCGCCAGATGTAGTGACATACAACTCTCTGATTGACGGCCTTTGTAAATAAGGCGCAATTAATAAAGCATTTAGTTTGTTTGAGCGAATGCTTTTAGAGAGTATTGTGCCAACTGTAGTCACATACAACACAGTAATTAATGGCATGTGCAAGGAAGGAGATACTGAGAAGGCAGAGAAACTGTTGTGCTACATGATTTCTCAAGGACTTCAACATGATGTTGTGACCTATAATACTCTTGTGGATGGGTTGTCCAAGAAAGGGCAATTGGGCAAGGCCGTGGAAATGCTCCAGTCCATGGTTTCTAAAGGACATGATCCCAATGTTGTGACCTATAATACCATCATAGATGCACTATGCAAGGAGGGGAATTGAAAAGGCAGAGGAGCTGCTGTGTATTATGGTTTCTAGAGGTAAAAATCCTAATGTTTTAACCTAACTCTTATAGATGGGCTCTGCAGGATGAATAAATTAGAAAAGGCAAAGAAGTTGCTGAATGAGATGGTTTCAAAGGGAATATTGCCTGACACCGTGACTTGCACTATAATTGTGGATGCACTTCGTAAGAAGGGGGAAGTTGACAGGGCAGAAAAACTACTATATAATATGCTTGATGAAGGTGTCACACCTGATCTCATTACATATACTAGTGTTATAAATGGATATTCTAAGCTAGGCTGTTGGAAAGAGTCAATTAGAGTTTTCAAGGATATGGTTGATCGAGGTTTTTTGCCGAATGTGGTAACATTTGGATCATTGATGGATTCTATGTGCAAACAAGGCCAAACCAAGGAGGCTCAAAAGTTGCTTGACTTAATGGTAAGGAGAGGTATAAAACCAGATGATGTATCATATCAAATCCTGCTTCTTGGCTATTCAAATGATGGCACTATTGATGATGTGATGAATATCCTAGATAGAATGCATCTCAATCATGTAGCACCAGATCTCTCTACTTACACTTCCTTGCTCAAAGCATATATTAAGAAGAGAAAAGTAGACGCAGCTATGAGTGTGCTGAACAGAATGAAGCAAGAAGGGGTGAAACCCGATTTAGCTGCCTCTGCACCGGTTTTAGAATTGCTTTTGAAAATGGGACGAGATGATGATGCAAGAAATCTCATGGAGCAGACAATTAGAAAGACTAATGATTGAAGTGCTGAGTTTGGTTGAAGATAGCTCATTTGAATTTGGATAATCATTTTATGTACTTTGGACATTTCACTACTCTAATTAACTGAAGGGCTTGTACTGCTCTGCTGCATATTACTCTATAAACGGATTTGGTTGATGTTTAATTCTCTGTGAAATGATCTTTGAGCCATTATTTGATTTTACCAGTTAATGTATCTCATCCTTCCAACTTATATTATATATCCTATAAATTGGGTTCATGGTGTGCGATCCCCTACAAGTTTACATAATAAAGACAGCTCCAAGCATTGGTATTTGCCAACTAAGCAAACAGGTCAATATGATGTGTTCTTATTATCAATGCTACTGGATGTCTTAGCAAGTACTGCAGAGGCGCTTTATACAATTTGTAATAGAAATACCCATACAAGGCGTTGCAAGGAACTTGCAACATCGTGAAGATCGCTCACCGTCAGTTACCATCACTGGTTACGCAGGCGTCACCCCTTATAGTGAGACTTCTCTCATGAATGCCGTCGCGATCCAACCTGTTTCTGTAGCCATTGAATCAAGTGGATATTCTTTTCAACTTTACGCGAGTGAAGTTTTTACTGGCTCATGCGGGACGAGTCTAGACCACGGCGTGACAGTAGTTGGGTACAGCAACAGCGTAACCCCTCACTACTGGATAGTGAAGAACTCGTGGGGTACATCTTGGGGCGAGTCTGGATACATCAGGATAAAGAAGGACATTACCAGCATAGCAGGCTTGTGCGGTATCGCCAATGAACCCTTTTATCCTACCAAGTGATTTTGATGATGAGCATGACCGTCAAGACTTGTGCTTTACATTTCATTGGATACAACTGCTACTTAAGTGACAAATGAGCCTCTGAATAAAAATTAATGTATGCATGTGTGTTTTGTGGAAAGAGATCTATCAGTGAATAAAACAAATGGAAGTTTGTATCAAAATAGTTCTATATTCGTTCTATATCGTTTATGTATTGTTGGAACGATGTTGGAAAGCGCGAGACCTATACTTTTGTTTTAAGCCTAGTTCTATCTTCTTCAAGTATTAGTCACAGAAACACTCTAATGTAATGGATCTTAAGAAGAAAAACATAATAAATTCATCACATAATGTCACAAATGTTATAAATGGAGCTTATCCAATGACATGCGCATCAACACTTCAAGAAAGAAGTAACAAAACATAACATAGATAAACAAATTAAATAAGCGGCGTTTCGTAGGAGATGCCAGAAGAAGGTGACTTTTAATTAACTTCAACATAATGTATTACTCAGAAAATTAAAATGACCAAATATACCGAAAACAACTTGTATGAGTCACTTTTATTTATCACGAAAGTACTCGATTTCTGCTTACTGTAAGAAATTGCTCCTTGTAGACGAAAAACGACAAAAGCTGGATTGCTAACTTCAAAATATATTTTGATTCAACAAACAACAATGCGATTCTTCGAGGTGATTCGATATACAACCTGCATATAATTTTTCAAGACAATATATTCTACGATATGTCATCCGCTGTTACCGTTTTTTTCCTCTACTAAACCACAAGTAATTGAATAGAACGTTGTTTGGTCCTTGACATTAATTTATGCCTGAAGAATTAATACAATAACGACAATACATATTCGTACAACATAGAAATACAAGTTTTTTTAATTACAGTTTAAACAACAGAAAATTATTTTCATCATAAAAACAAGCATTGTGAAGCGAGCAGGGCTTTGCTTTTTTTTCATTACGGATAAAACATTTGTTTAATTCTTTCGCAATTTAGGTCGCCGCAGTGATATCATATTCTGTAACTGATAAGCCTCAATTATATATACTTTTGATTAAGGTTTAACCTAAAAAACTAAGTCAATTTCCTTGTATTTTAGTGTAAATTTGTGTTAAAATATGCCAAGAACCAAGTTACTGTCAAAGTCTATTTAAATTACAGGAAATGGAGCAAATTGTAGATCTTCTCGCAAGCTTTCTGAAAAGTGGTAGCACACTGAAAACGGAGTTACGGATGATGATCTATGCCCATTTGAAGTTCAGTTTCACAGAAATCCAGAGAGTTTTGCGGCCTGTACAAGAATTTCGTACGGGCCGCACAACGGGTCGCACAAAATTACAGCTGCCGACACACAGTTCGTATTTTGGCCATATCTTGGTCATACGAACTCCGATTTGGGTGAATCAAAGCTTGACAGAATCAGGACAAAAATATCTACAACTTTTATGAAGGAAACAAATCTAAATTCGGAATGTAGAATTTTGTGCAGCCACACCAATGGCAGCACCAGCCTAGATTTGGACAGATTTTATTACCAACTTCGCCCGATTCACTTCCAGATTTGGTTGCTTGCTCCCAGAGGCACGGAAATTACTATTTAATAGCAGGGAGGCAGCAGGAGAAATGATCTTCTTCTTCCACCTTGTTCCTAGGTTCTATTCTTCTAAACTTCTCCATTTTTATTCCCTCTTCACCACAAATCAAAGGCTTTTGGGATTGAAGGATGATTCGAGCGAGCAAATACCGAAAACAAGGAGCGGCGAGTAGGAGATTGGTGTATTCTCTTCTCTTATTTGTTTATCTAGATTTTTAGTCATATTTTCTCTTTTGTATCTCTTGGATGTTAGTGCACCTATGAGAGGCTAGATTCATCTCTAGAGGCTTAGGCTTCATCATGAACTTGTATTAGATTCTATCTTACTTGGATAATATTTCTATGTGATGATTGTTTGTTGATTGATTAGTCTTGTTGATTTTATAATTCATGTGCTTAAGTGATTTGTGATTTATTAATTAGTGTCCCGCTTAGGTTTAACCAACTTAAGGTGTTAAGATCAAAGAATTGATAGAACCAAATTACTTGCATGAATAACTTTAGGGTTGAGATTAGAAATGACCAAATCTATTTCTTAGTCCGGAACCACAAGAACAATGGTTGAATTGAGATGAAGGACTTAATCGTGAAGCCTCATATTCGATTGGGACCCCTAAAATTGAACCGAATTTTGGTGTGAAGAATTTAATCGTGAAGTGTCGATATTTGGGAATAAATTAGGCTAAACATGTGCTTATGGTCTAGATAATTAGGGTGAAGAACTTAATCGTGAAATATGAACTACCTAGACACGTCATTAATTCACGAAAGTGACCCTTCTTGACATATTACGTTTAGAAATTCCAAAATTACAAACATGAATTTAGAAACCAAGTAAGTGTGAATTTGATCATGGGATTGAGAGCCGATAGCCCTTAGATTCCATCTCTTTGATTACAAACTTCTTTTTATTATTTGTTTAGAATTATTTTGTCTTGTTTCAACTCCAATTCGAGTATTGAACCCACAATTTCAGTTTACAACAAAACCCCCTCCATTTACTTTATTTGAATCATTTTAGAATTAGTTATTTAGTAGAAAGTAATTTCTTCCGTTATCTTTGGATCGATACCTATTTTACTACAATGATAGGTTGTATGCTTGCAACCAATCTATCATTGTGTATTAAGATTTTATAAATTTAAAGTGAAAAGTGTATTACAAATTGACCCATAATCCAATACCAAAAATACACAACAAGCTTTTGGCGCCGTTGCCGGGGATAACGGATTGATATTAATTTTTACTTAAATTAATTCTAAAAAAATTTATTTTCTTTTAATTTTCAATCCAAAAAGCCAAAAATTTCCTTTGTTTACTTTTATTCGTTTTTTTTTTCTTATCTTATTTATTATTCATTTTATTTTATTTTTGGAAACTCACTTTATTTATTTTCTTTTCTTTTTTTTTCGTTTCATATTCAACTTGTTTGGAACTAATTATAGACATTAGTTTTACTATTTTAAATTAATTTAATATGTTTATTTTATTTTTGTTTTATTTTCTTGTGTGGAAATTCGTTATTTTTCTCTCTCTTGCAGGATCTTGCGCTGACTCTTAAGACTAGGTGTCGGGGCCAAAAGAAAACTCCAAATGCTTGTCAACCGACTGTACAATGCGTTTTCAAAGAGGAAGATCCATCGATGGCCACCACCGGTCAACTTGGGATGTCTATTGATGGAATGGATGACGAAACAACACGCATCAACCTCAATGGCAACCCACCACTCAATGAACAATGTGACAGCACTCTGCCTCTATGCAATAACAATCAACCACCTCATGGTGCAAATGGCCGACCTCTATCTGAGAATCCGAACTATCACCGACTAATCAGGGAGTTTGTTAATCAAATAGATTCGAAAAAACAATTTGGTTAAATTGCACAAGGAGGAAATAATCCCCATCTTAAACCAATCCTAATTCATTTGTTAGGGCAAAACCAATTCGGGGGGACTTTGAATGAGGACCCCTACCAACATCTAGCAATATTTGAAGAACATTGTGCCACCTTTGCACTTGTTGGACCCGCTTTAGATGCCCTTAAATTAAAATGTTTTCATCTCTCTCTTAAGGACCAAGCTAGGGGTTGGTTAAGATTGTTAAACCCTAGTACCATAACCAAGTGGAATAGATTGCAAAAGTCATTTTTGGATAAGTACTACCCACTATCTAAGACCTATCATTTTAGAGCCCAAATTACCACCTTCAAACAAGGTGAAAATGAGTCACTTGCCAAGGCTTGGGATAAATGGCACGAGCTTTTGCGTCTATGTCCACACCATGGTTTAAATGAGTTATTGTTGTTTCAATTTTTTTATGGAGGTTGCTGTTATGCAACTAAATCTCAATTGAATACAGCTGTAGGTGGAAATATTATAAACAAGAATGTCATGGAGGCAATGAAGATGATTGAAGAGATGGCCATAAGTGAACGGGAGTGGTCAGTCGAAAGAGGAGGTGAAAGGACAAATACAAATGCCGGTGCTATGAAGGTTGATAAAGTCGCTGCTTTACAAGCCAAGGTAGAATCTCTCCAAAATCAAATGAAAAAGATGCGGCAGGTAAAATCTGTAGTTAAGACCTCCCCTTGTGGTATTTGTGGAGACTCGAACCATGACACAGCTGGGTGTCAATATTCCACAGATGGTAATGATGAGGTAGAACAAGTTCATGGGTTGTTTTATAATTAGGGTGATAAAAGAAATAACCAATACAACCCGAATAACTCTAACACCTACAACCCTGCCGCAATGTACAACCATCCAAACTTTAGGTGGAGGAATGACAATGAGAACTCGAACCAAAATCTGAACCAAAACCAAGGCAATACAAATCAATACCAAAATCAAGGTAATGGTAATCAGTACCAAAACTGTCAAGGCCAAGGACCATCTCAATTGTCTAGGTTAGAGAAAATGGTTGAGGGATTGGTAATTTCTCAAAAAGACAGTGCTCATGTTCAGAATGTCCAAAATAAAAAGATTGATGATTTGTCAGATTCTGTTAGAACAGTGAATAGCAGGTTGGATCTTGTGCAAACTCAAGCCAGATTGCTTGAAACTCAAATGGCCCAACAAGCCGCTTCCGCTTCATGCCCTCCATGTACGCTTCCCGGAAAGCCGAAACACAACCCGAGAGAACACGCACACGCCGTGACTCTTCGAAATGGTAAGCAATATGATGGACTAGAGATGCTTGTTGAAGAAGGGATGAAACAACCAGCCGCTGCACCACAGACAGCAGAAACAGAGTTTTCTGCGGCCTCTCCTGCGGCCTCAACAAAATTTCCTGCGGCCAGCACAAAAATTCCTGCGACCTGTACAGATTTTCCTACGGATCCACCAGTGCTCACAGAACATCAAAAATTGGGTAAATCTGATCCGAAAAAGGTAAAATCTTTTGAAACTGCTAAGTATGTTCCTCCTCTCAGGTTTGTACCTTTTCCTCAGCGGTTAGTTAAGACCAAATTGGACCGACAAGTCGCTTCCTCTTCGCGCTCACAATGTATGCTTCCTGAAAAACCGGAAGGACCAAGAGAATACGCCAATGACATGGCCATTGAAGGCGAAATTAAGAGTAAGCAACATCCCATGGTGCAAGAAGAGAACATGCAAGATAGGCAACAATCTAAGCAAACGCTAAAAGAAAAAGGCAAATTTTCAAAAGATGAAAAATTCGAGCAAATTTCAAAAGTGGAAGGTAAATCAACTAAAAAGATTTTGCAGGTGGATAAAGAAACTTTACAAGGAAAGTCGGTGGCAACATCTGAAACTGACAAGGCACGAGCAGCCGACAAGATGAACCTAGCTTGGTACTCAAGGGAGAAATACATTAAGGTGATGAAAAATTTCAAGAAAAAGAAGAAAGAAGAAATTCAAAACCAAAGAGTCCAAAAGAAGCATGTTGCGCAAGAACAACTGTGCGCCCCCACCTCATCTATCACATCAATCTTGTAAGTTTTCATGTTTTCTTCTATTTTTCTTTCTTGTGAGAATGATAGCATTGAGGACAATGCTTTGTTTAAGCTTGGGGGGGATAGAAGAAAAATTGTATCTGCATTTAGGTCATGTTTAATTTTTTGCAAAATTGCATTTTTAGGTGAGAAATTTGTGTGATTGCTAGAATTAAGGACTAGTTTGAAATTTTTTGGCTATGATTTGGATGACTTTAAAAAACTCGAAATAACCCCAATTTTGATCAAAGAATTGCATTGGATGAGATGTTTTAGGATTTTGAAAAAAAATGAAAAATTGGATTTTGTCGAAAAAGCATTTTGAAACCGAGGTATGCTTTTCTAATTGGGAATTTGGGATTTAAAAATGATAGAAAGATTGTGATATTCATGGGTATGAAAGAATACCTTTAAATGTGTGTATTCATGGTATTTTTGCATAAATTCTTGAAAAATTCTAATGGAAAATTCAATTCGGACTCCGCTTGCCTATGTTACGGCGACATGACGTACTTATGGTTATGAGTCCTTGACACTTTGCTCCGCTAGTTCACCCGATAAAGTGGCCGAGTTCACACCACAAGTGTGAGTTCATGTCATGGAAGGGTTGAACCAAGAGCATGCAATTGCACTTTTGAATTAAAAACGGTTAGGTATGGTTGACTACTTATAACTAGCTGGTTTTGTATTAAGGATAAAGATCATAATGTCATAAAAAAATAACAACAAAAAGAAAAAAAAATGTAGAATTTTGCATGATACCAACACACGAAAATTCACAACTTTCTAGCCCAAGCTTGTTCCAAGCTTGGGGGGGCGAAAAGGGAAATCACCACAAAATGAGGGCATATTTTTGGTAGAAGAATAAAAAATTGATAAATCCAAATGATTAGTTTTTGCAAATATTAAGGCACCTTTAAATTTGAAATTTGATTAATCAAATTGTGGGGTGAATTAAAGTTGATCAAGGAAAGTTCGAATTGTTGTCCAAAAGGATTGTCGGAGTTTTTAACAATAGCAAGATCATGTGAATTTTTCGCACTTAGGAATATACTTGGAATTTGGTTAGTTTAGAAACCGGACTTATATCTAGGTTTAGATTTTTGCTTGAGGACAAGCAAGGTTTAAGCTTAGGGGATTTTGATAAGCCTCAATTATATATACTTTTGATTAAGGTTTAACCTAAAAAACTAAGTCAATTTCCTTGTATTTTAGTGTAAATTTGTGTTAAAATATGCCAAGAATCAAGTTACTGCCAAAGTCTATTTAAATTACAGAAAATGGAGCAAATTGTAGATCTTCTCGCAAGCTTTCTGAAAAGTGATAGAACACTGAAAACGGAGTTACGGATGATGATCTATGCACATTTGAAGTTCAGTTTCACAGAAATCCAGAGAGTTTTGCGGCCTGTACAAGAATTTCGTGCGGGCCGCACAACGGGTCGCACAGAATTACAGCTGCCGACACACAGTTCGTATTTTGGCCATATCTTGGTCATACGAACTCCGATTTGGGTGAATCAAAGCTTGACAGAATCAGGACAAAAATATCTACAACTTTTATGAAGGAAACAAATCCAAATTCGGAATGTAGAATTTTGTGCAGCCACACCAATGGCCGCACCAGCCTTGATTTGGACATATTTTATTACCAACTTCGCCCGATTCACTTCCAGATCTGGTTTGCTTGCTCCCAGAGGCACGAAAATTACTATTTAATAGCAGGGAGGCAGCAGGAGAAAGGATCTTCTTCTTCCACCTTGTTCCTAGGTTCTATTCTTCTAAACTTCTCCATTTTTATTCCCTCTTCACCACAAATCAAAGGCTTTTGGGATTGAAGGATTGAAGGATGATTCGAGCGAGCAAATACCGAAGACAAGGAACGGCGACTAGGAGATTGGTGTATTCTCTTATCTTATTTGTTTATCTAGGTTTTTAGTCATGTTTTCTCTTTTGTATCTCTTGGATGTTAGTGCACCCATGAGAGGCTAGATTCCTCTCTAGGGGCTTAGGCTTCATCATGAACTTGTATTAGATTATATCTTACTTGGATAATATTTCTATGTGATGATTGTTTGTTGATTGATTAGTCTTGTTGATTTTATAATTCATGTGCTTAAGTGATTTGTGATTTATTAATTAGTGTCCCGCTTAGGTTTAACCAACTTAAGGTGTTAAGATCAAAGAATTGATAGAACCAAATTACTTGCATGAATAACTTTAGGGTTGAGATTAGAAATGACCAAATCTATTTCTTAGTCCGGAACCACAAGAACAATGGTTGAATTGAGATGAATGACTTAATCGTGAAGCCTCATATTCGATTGGACTCCTAAAATTGAACCGAATTTTGGTGTGAAGAACTTAATCGTGAAGTGTCGATATTTGGGAATAAATTAGGCTAAACATGTGCTTATAGTCTAGATAATTAAGGTGAAGAACTTAATCGTGAAATCTGAACTACCTAGACACGTCATTAATTCACGAAAGTGACCCTTCTTGACATATTACGTTTAGAAACCCCAAAATTACAAATATGAATTTAGAAACCAAATAAGTGTGAATTTGATCAAGGGATTGAGAGCCGATAGCCCTTAGATTCCAGCTCTTTGATTACAAACTTCTTTTTATTATTTGTTTAGAATTGTTTTGTCTTGTTTCAACTCCAATTCGGGTATTGAACCCACAATTTTAGTTTACAACAAAACCCCCCCATTTACTTTATTTGAATCATTTTAGAATTAGTTATTTAGTTGAAAGTAATTTCTCCCGTTATCTTTGGATCGATACTTATTTTACTACAATGATAGGTTGTATGCTTGCAACTAATCTATCAATGTGTATTAAGGTTTTATAAATTTAAAGTGAAAAGTGTTTTACAAATTGACCCATAATCCAATACCAAAAATACACAACAGTAACAAGAATAACACCACACTCAAATAAGCAGAAAATTAGGGAAACACAACTTTTCATGTTTGCGAGCTGGCGTTTTCAGACATTTCCGGGCACACAGGGACAATTGCTTCTAGGAGTGTGAAGCTATCACCGCGAACAAGATCGAATCAAAACGATTAGTTTTTTGTACGAGTTAAAATATTATAACTTGTCAAAGTGAGTTGTAGAAAACAAATGTTTAAAATATGATATTTTCTGTATTTAAAATAATCTTTGCCTTTTTCTTTGGTTTGAAAGATACGATGGTCTTCGTCTGAGGGACTATATGAAAATGACACATTTAAATTTTTTAAGAAAATAAAGGATGTAAGTGGTCATCACTTAATGTTTGTTGTACACTTCAAAGTTTCTACACATATACAAACACTCTTCGGTTATAATTATAGTTATGAAATTACAATTAATTAACACCATAGTCAATTACTTCCAGATAATCTTTGTGGCTTAGAACCTGGCATCTCTACTTCACAGCGCAAAACCACCGATGTTTTCAAAATTCGCTCAGACAATTGCTGAGCCACATTTGTTACGTATATATACCGAATATGTTATTTCCATGGGACTCTTCCTCACGCATCCATAATATTGTGACATATCTCAAAATTATTACTGGATATCATTTATTACCTATAGGAATGCATGAAACAAAAGTTTGAACAATGTACGAAACATACATTTCCATTTCCCATCACGTCTTCATCTCCGTCGTAATGAGTGTGTCGATCTCGCCTGCAAAGGTACTATCCTAAATAAAACAGAAGGTATTCATACTAGAATCTTTTTGTTGTCCGAAAGTTCTTGCATGTTCGCACCGATGAAAGCAAAAATAGAAAATCATAATTTGAAGCCAAAACAGAAGGTCATAAACTCAAATCATGAAAACATAATATCTTAATTGGTATGGCGTTATTTTTTATTGTTGTGAGCCAACCTGTGAGATCTCAAGACTCTAGTTAGCTGCGTGGCAACAAACAACGACATGCAGTTCAACAAGAACTGTAGAGGCAGTTCTGTATAGATCACTGAACGACAACCGATAAGGTATATCTTAAAAATATATACCAGCTTCTACATGTTTCAACACAAAAACTCTAGAGAAAAATGCAACTTCAATTCAATATTTTATGAACTCAACATCACTCTTGCTTGCTCAAGGTCATTCACGGTGTCTCTTTTTGTTTATTGTAGCCTCATGCTTTTCTTACATGTAAAGGCATCATGATTATGACCTTGTTTTGCTAAAACCATTGGTTGGTAAGAGGATTGTGGATTAAAGATACTCTATAAATACTATCCATAGCACGCATTTAATTTCATCATCAACCACAAACATCTCTTCAGACTTACCTACAAAGTTTGAATTTACATTTCTTTCCAATGGCTTCTTCATCGCCTTTTCTGCCTACTATACTTTTGGGGCTTGTTCTCGGGATCTTATTTATAGCTCTACTTCCTATGGCTAGTGCCAACGAGCCACTGACAGAGGTATTTGAGAATTGGATGGCTAACTTTGGTCGCGTCTATGCAAGCGATGCTGAAAAGTCGCTTCGCTTGGAGGTGTTCAAGACCAACCTGCAATACATCGAGTCCACAAACAACCAACCCGGTCTTACGTACAAACTCGGTCTTAATAAGTTTGCTGATCTTACGAACTCGGAGTTTATGGCTAAGTATGCAAGCTACACTCCACGCAGTGGACCGAAGAACTCAACCCCATCCAAATACTCAACATTTGTATCAGCCCCGACATCGATTGACTGGCGGTCTCAAGGTGCGGTCACACCGGTTAAGGATCAAGGAGATTGCGGTGAGTAAAACTATAAGTTTGCGTTATTAAAAACAAGCATGTCATCTAGGAACAATGAGAAACTAAGCTGAACAATGTTAATTCGCACTCGAAAAACAAGAGTTTTCATAGCATATTATGTCGAGATTTCTCGACTTGCTCTTGTGCCAACACACAGTGACCTATAAAATTAAAGTAAAATTTACTTGACTTTTTTTTTTCTCTCTCGAAAATACTAGAATTCATAATATATTTTTGGCACCAGATGTGACTCCTAGATTTTTATTAAATAACAAAGCTCTGTATTTCTTTAAAGAAAGAAAACTGTTATGCTGAGTATTATGCCTTGATTTTTATTCGGAAAAGAAAAAAAACAGTGTCATTATTTTCATTATCAACTATGAGTGCAGGTAGCTGTTGGGCTTTCTCGGCTGTAGCTGCTATCGAGGGGATAAACAAAATCAGAACCGGACAATTGGTGACTCTTTCGGAGCAGGAGCTGGTAGACTGTGTTACCTCTTGTTACGGATGCAACGGAGGATATATGGACTATGCCTTTCAATGGGTGAAAAATAACGGGGGCATCACAAATTCGACGGACTACCCATACAAGGTGTTGCAAGGAACTTGCAACACCGTGAAGACCGCTCACCGTCAAGTTACCATCACCGGTTACGCAGGCGTCACCCCTTACAGTGAGACTTCTCTCATGAATGCCGTCGCGATCCAACCTGTTTCTGTAGCCATTGAATCAAGTGGATATTCTTTCCAACTCTACGCGAGTGGAGTTTTTACTGGCTCATGCGGGACGAGCCTAGACCACGGCGTGACAGTAGTTGGGTACAGCAACAGCGTAACCCCTCACTACTGGATAGTGAAGAACTCGTGGGGTACATCTTGGGGCGAGTCTGGATACATCAGGATGAAGAAGGACATTACCAGCACAGCAGGCTTGTGCGGTATCGCCATTGAACCCTTTTATCCTACCAAGTGATTTTGATGATGAGCATGACCGTCAGGACTTGTGCTTTACATTTTTCATTGGATACAACTGCTACTTAAGTGACCAACGAGCCTCTGAATAAAAATTAATGTATGCATGTGTGCTTTGTGGAAAGAGATCTATCAGTGAATAAAACAAATGGAAGTTTGTATCAAAATAGTTCTATATTCGTTCTATATCGTTTATGTATTGTTGGAACGATGTTGGAAAGCGCGAGACCTATACTCTTGTTTTAAGCCTAGTTCTATCTTCTTCAAGTATTAGTCACAGAAACACTCTAATGTAATGGATCTTAAGAAGAAAAGCATAATAAATTCATCACATAATGTCACCAATGTTATAAATGGAGCTTATCCAATGACATGCGCATCAACACTTCAAGAAGGAAGTAACAAAACGTAACATAGAATAAACAAATTAAATAAGCGGCGTTTCGTAGGAGATGCCAGAAGAGGGTGACTTTTAATTAACTTCAACATAATGTATTACTCAAGAAATTAAAATGACCAAATATACCGAAGACAACTTGTATGAGTCACTTTTATTTCTCACGAAAGTACCCGATTTCTGCTTACTGTGAGAAATTACTCCTTGTAGACGAAAAACGACAAAAGCTGGATTGCTAACTTCAAATATATTTTGATTCAACAAACAACAATGCGATTCTTCGAGGTGATTCGATATACAACCTGCATATAATTTTTCAAGACAATATATTCCACGATATGTCATCCGTTGTTACCGTTTTTCCTCTACTAAACCACAAGTAATTGAATAGAACGTTGTTTGGTCCTTGACATTAATTTATGCCTGAAGAATTAATACAATAACGACAACACATATTCGTACAACATAGAAATACAAGTTTTTTTAATTACAGTTTAAACAACAGAAAATTATTTTCATCATAAAAACAAGCGTTGTGAAGCGAGCAGGGCTTTGCTTTTTTTTCATTACGGATAAAACATTTGTTTAATTCTTTCGCAATTTAGGTCGCCGCAGTGATATCATATTCTGTAACAAGAATAACTCCACACTCAAATAAGCAGAAAATTAGGGAAACACAACTTTTCATGTTTGCGAGCTGGCGTTTTCAGACATTTCCGGGCACACAGGGACAATTGCTTCTAGGAGTGTGAAGCTATCACCGCGAACAAGATCGAATCAAAACGATTAGTTTTTTGTACGAGTTAAAATATTATAACTTGTCAAAGTGAGTTGTAGAAAACAAATGTTTAAAATATGATATTTTCTGTATTTAAAATAATCTTTGCCTTTTTCTTTGGTTTGAAAGATACGATGGTCTTCGTCTGAGGGACTATATGAAAATGACACATTTAAATTTTTTAACAAAATAAAGGATGTAAGTGGTCATCACTTAATGTTTGTTGTACACTTCAAAGTTTCTACACATATACAAACACTCTTCGGTTATAATTATAGTTATGAAATTACAATTAATTAACACCATAGTCAATTACTTCCAGATAATCTTTGTGGCTTAGAACCTGGCATCTCTACTTCACAGCGCAAAACCACCGATGTTTTCAAAATTCGCTCAGACAATTGCTGAGCCACATTTGTTACGTATATATACCGAATATGTTATTTCCATGGGACTCTTCCTCACGCATCCATAATATTGTGACATATCTCAAAATTATTACTGGATATCATTTATTACCTATAGGAATGCATGAAACAAAAGTTTGAACAATGTACGAAACATACATTTCCATTTCCCATCACGTCTTCATCTCCGTCGTAATGAGTGTGTCGATCTCGCCTGCAAGGGTACTATTCTAAATAAAACAGAAGGTATTCATACTAGAATCTTTTTGTTGTCCGAAAGTTCTTGCATGTTATGAAAGCAAAAATAGAAAATCATAATTTGAAATGAGACTGTGTGAAATATTTGTCCAATTTTATTTGTTCTGCTGAGAATAGTACTTTAGTTGTTACCTTTTGTTGTTTAACATTTTGTTAGCGTTCTGACTTAAAATATGCTTTTTGTAACTTTTGCATACTTGGAATGAATATGTTTGCTAATTAAGTTATATTTTGTTAATGTGTGCTTTCTATTTACTAGATTATGCTTGGAATGAACCAGCTAGTATATGCTGTTTAATATTGCTTTGGTATGATATTTGGTTGGTTGTCGTTGCTAGTAATTACAAATGTTGGTTTGTAATGTTGTGTTTACAATGGGAAGTGTCTTTATAAATTATGACCATACGGAAGGAAAGGATAGATGCTTCGAAGGCGGATGTAAAAAAAAGGCACCTCAACACTCTTTCCAGGAAACATAAATTTGAAAACATAATCGTCAAAACTATAATTAAGATTATGCATATTCATGTTTTATTACGGAGACTATAATTTGATGCAATTGAAATATGTTTAATCGGTTATAAACTGCTGACAGTGTTAAATTATTAATTTTTAAATCGTCCAACTAAAAACTGATTGTTAAATTGTTAATTTTTAATACGATCATCATATAATGTTTATCGTCAATATAACCTAGCTTAAATTTTTAGATTCAAGTCCAAAAACTCAACATGCATGCTTTAAGCTTACAATTTTGAACGAATTTTTTTTTCAATCAGATTTTAAACTTGCAATTTCCCGTATGAAAGATATTTTGTTTGCAACTAGATCAAATATCAGTTATAAACACTCATATATGTCAACCAATCAACTACTTAAAAAGTTCAAGATGATAGAGTCAGTGGTAATCCAGGATATAAATCCTTACATTACAATGTTCACGAAAACAAACAGTTAAGAGTCTAGAGATAATGTGCACATTTATTTTAGACAAACTTGATAGTGCTTGCTCAAATATACCAAAGAGTATTCACAGTAAATTAAAGTAAGACAAAAGAGGCCCATTACCATAATTAAAGCACTAAACAAGACCCATTAACATTATTTAAGCACTAAAAAGATGCATAAATCTACTCAAAAATAAAAACAAATTTCTCTCTCCCTTGGAAATACCTCATTTAGAAGGCACTCATTTCACGGTATAAGTGGGTTATGACCGTGACAGAACACCTTTAGAGCTGCAATTGTGGTAGTAGAAACACGCAAAAAAAAAAATCAGAAAATTCAGAACTATTTTTGGTACCCAACTTAGTAAAAATATGAATTTTGAAAAAAAAAAAAAAATAGTAGTCAAACCTAGGGATAGAACCGTGGCGCCGCAAGTCAAATTCAGTGGCCTGACGAAGGGCCCTTGCAAATGCCTTGAAAGTTGCTTCTATTATATGATGCGAGTTCTTCCCAGCAAGCTTTTGAAATTTAAACATTTAAGAACTTAGAATTATAACATTTTGAAACAATGGGTTGCTAGATCAGATACCAGTACCAATTCCAGTTTGGTATAATTCAAAATATGTTTTTGAACTATACCTATTGATTTCTCAATTGTAGTTTGGATATGTTGCTCTTCAATTTGACAATAATTTAATTTTTTGAGTGAGGCTATGGTACTATGCATAATTTATGATCGGTAGGGTACAAAAGTAAGATTACCCAGTTAAAAGAAAGACACTCCTATATAGTAAGTATCGGACCACTTCTCACAAGCAAACCCTACCTTGCAATGACATAAACTCATACCTAACTTAATTACCAATCACTGAAAAGAGAGATAAGAAGAAAAAATACATGGACATAGCACACACCAGTCTGTAACATGGCTCTACATCTTTATTTTTGAAGTTCAATAAGTCGATCCAAACGCCCTCAACATGATCTCTATATGAAAATGTACTTGGAGAACAAATTTTACATCTTTCAGATTTTGTTTACTATTTTTTTAGATAGGTAGAAAATCACTTGGATCTAAAGATTCTGAACCATTCGAAAGTAGTGATTTTGCACCTATCTAAAAAGGCAAATTCTTCTATGGACATAAGGACCTATTTGTAAAATGAACATATTTTCATTTTCAAAGTTCAAACATTCGATCCGACCGTTCAACATTATCTCCATATTAAAATGTACTTGGAGGTCGAATTTTACATTTTTTTGAATTGTTTTACTATTTATTAAGTATTTTACAAAATTCAATGGTCTGAATTTGACTAGTTTTTGTAAAATATTTAATAAATAGTAAAAAAATTCAAAAAAATGTTAAATTTGACCTCCAAGTACATTTTAATATGGAGATAATGTTGAACGGGCGGATCGACTGTTTGAACTTTGAAAATGAAAATATGTTCATTTTACAAATAGGTCCTTATGTCCATAGAAGCATCACTCATCTAAAAAATAGTGATTTTGAACCATTCTGAACCATTCGAAAGTAGTGATTCTGAACCATTCTGAACTATGTTGAGAGATTCTGAACCATTTTCGTACTATGGATCAATATGATCATGAATCCATAGTACGGACCGTGCCGTGCTATGCATAGTACCGTAGCCTCACTCAAACTTTTTTACTAAAAGCACTATATCTGTTTGCACAGAATTGAGGGCAAAATCTTTGTTCATTATACATCATACACATATTTAACCAACGAAAAATGGACATACATGGTTAGTTCTGACATCTTTACATATTAGGGTCATCGGCTATTGTGCTTTGCAAATTAAAGCCTTTATTTTAATTTGCGCCCATATTTTGCAATTTCAAAGTCCAAATAGTCGATCCGAACCATTTAACATGATCTCCATATGAAAATGTGATTGGAGACCAAATTTTACAGCTTTTGGAAATTGTTTACTATTTTTTCAGGTTAGAAAATCGTTTTTTGATGGTCCAGAATTTTTTGAAAAACAAAGATTTTCTACCTATCTGAAAAAATAGTAAAAAATTTCCACAAAATGTAAAATTTGGTCTCCAAGATCATGTTGAATGGTTCAGATTGACTGTTTGAACTTTTAAAATAGAGATATGGGCGCAAATTAAAACGGCCTCTTTAATTTGCAATGCACAATCTTCATATATTAAGGTGAGATCATTACCTGACGGATGTGAAGTGTCATGCCAGATGTGTTAACCAAAGACTGGAAAAAGTGCTCCACTAGCTGAAACAAAAAACAAGTCAATAAATAAATACTCTAACTAATCATCTGACTGATATCATTTTTAGCAAAAGAAAAGGGTGGAACCGTACCTGGGTGTCGTATGTACCAACTCTTTCGGTTGGTATACTCAGATCACAACTCAAATGGGGCCTCCCTGATAAATCCTGAAAGTATATAAAAAATAAATTAATGGGGATAAATATGCATTTTGCAAAGATAACTTGCACATTAATTTTGAAGTGAGACTACAGTACTATGAAATAGCGCATACTGGAGTGAGGCTACGGTACTATGGATCAATATCTCCGTTTTTAAAGTTCAGACAGTCGATCTAAACTATTCAACATGATCTCCATATGAAAATGCACTTGTAAATCAAATTTTACATTTTTTAGAATTTTTTTACTATTTTTTTAGATAGGTAGAAATTTTTTATATCAAGTGATTTTCTACATATCTAAAAAAATAGTAAAAAAATTCAAAAATATGTAAAATTTAGTCAGCAAGTATATTTTCGTATGGAGATCATGTTGAACGGTTCATATCGACTGTTTGAACTTTGAAAATAAAGATATTGATCCATAGTACAATCCAATCCGCGCTATGCATAGTACTATAGACTCACTTTTAATAGTTATATACACTATCAACAAGTTAAAAAGATATTAAGACTGTAAATAGATATAAGGTTTTACCAGTACAACTTCAATTGCGGCTTCGTCAAGTGGAGCTGAAAAATGGCCAAATCTGTTTATTCCTTTCCTATCTCCTAGTGCCTGAAGTAACGCCTGCACAGAGTAATTCAACCACAAGTCAAACTATATCTGAATTCCATGTTAAAATGAGGAGAAAATTTGCAAAGAAGCATGTATTAATCACATCTTGGAAAAATGCAGCGCTATTTTGATATACAGTTTGTAAACAAAAATAGTCCTACTGAAATTCATATTCTTTAATGAAGGTGTTAACAGTTGTGATGAGTGAATTAACCAATATAATGAAACAGTATGTAATACATATTTTTGATAAAAAATAAGAAACCTTAGTTGCCATTATAATAAAACACCTTCATTTGTAAATTTATTAACGATAATGAAAAACTTACAATTATACAAATTAGCCCTATCAACAAATAAGCAAGAGGTTCTCATTTGGCAAATTTGGGTTTTTTTCGCAAAACTCTCAAAGTAACATGTACGTATGTATAATTACCGTGCCAATAGCAAGTGCAATATCTTCATTTGAATGGTGATCATCAATGTGGATATCACCTGATGCTTTTACATAGACATCAAATAACCCATGTGAAGCAAGTTGCTAGAGTGAACATAAAAGGAACATTAAGTCAAGTTAACAATAATCAAATAAATATAAAGAGTGAGGCTATGAAACTATGCATAGCGCAGATTGGTCCGTACTACGGATCAATATTTTTGTTTCCAAAGTTTGAATAGTCAATCTGAACTGGTCAAGAATTTTTAGATCAAGTGATAATCTACCTATCTAAAAAAATAGTAAAAATATTCTAAAAAAATGTAAAATCTGATCTACAAGTACATTTTCATATGGAGATCATATTGAATAGTTCAGATTGATGGTTTGAACTTTGAAAATGGAGATATTGATCCATAGTACAGATTAATCCACGCTATGCATAGTATCATAACCTCACTCTTAATATAAATATATGACAAAATTAATATGCTCACATCTAACATATGATCCAAGAAAGGTATTTTCGTGCTTGACTCCGAAATCCCAGAACCATCAAGGTTTATCTTTACATGCACATTGGTTTCCTTGGTTACTCTCCTTACTTCACCAACCCTACAAGCTGCTAATATGAAATTACAATTTTAGAACAGATCAAGCAATCACTTCACTTACAATTTTGTTGATTTCTACCAAATTACCAGTAAATTTAAAAGCATAACTTATACACCAATATTCAATCAATTAATTAAAATATAATGATTTAATTTACATATATACCAAATTATATATCAAATTAGAAATTTAGTACAGATGAAGTAATAACTTTACTTACAATTTCATTGATTTCTACCAAATTAGAATTTTATAACAGATTAAGTAATCACTTTTCTTACAATTTCATTCATTCCTACCAAATTACCAGCATAATAAAATCTTAAAAAAACATATAAACCAACCCTCCAAGCTGCTTATACCAATTTATAATTTCAGAACAGCTCAAGTAATCACTTTACTTACAATTTCATTAAATTTCGACCAAATTACCAGCAAATGTAACTTACATGGGGATTGCTGAGGAGGGGCAGCTGCAACGCTGTTTCCTTCAGTCATATGAGAATTGAGAGAAGCCATTGGCGTGAGAATCAGCCTTGATTTCAGCTTAGAATCTCGAAAGCAAGGTATGCAAGGAAAAGGAAGCAATTCAGGTTTAACTAGGGTTTTGCGAAGAAGAGTATGAGGAGAAGATGTAGGTGTGGAGAGAGACAAGGAACGAATTGGAGTACTCATTTGTTTAGTGGATTCAACAAAGGGACTGGGACTGGTGGTGAAGACTTGAAGTAGCGGCGAAAGGCGTGTAGCTTTCTTCAAAAGAGACTAAAAATTCATATCACCTGATGTAACATAATATTTATGTTTAGATGTGGACCGTCCGATCAGAATATTCTATTACCAGATTCTGATGAGGCGGTTTGGACCTAAGCTCAAATATTATGTTACCACAGAGGATATGGACTGGCTAATTAAGCGGAAGCAATAGGAGCGGTCCGATGGGCGTCAGACAGGTGAGCGTAAAAACAAAAAAGAAGGGGATTTTCAAGTTTGGCATAAACTTCTCCCAAAATCTATGTTACTCGGATACTTTGAATTGGATTTCGTACCCGTATCAGACACATATTCGATACCGATACGTACCCGATACGGCTCCGATACGTTTTCGATACGCCAACTGGTGTATCGGCATACGTGGCGTATCCTTAATCCTTTGCTACGGTCTCCGATACACTCTAACTCGTCTGGATACACATAGATTCGCCTGAATACGCCCTGATACGTTTGGTCCACCGTGCACCGCGCCAAAATTATAATTTTTCTAGCTGATGCGGAGATTCGAAGAGGGGGTCTATCACATCTGTGGCTTAACACCCAAGCCCTCTACCACTAGACCAATTCACATTTGTTGTTATAAAAGAGTATTTATTATATTTAATCTATATTTTGCTATAGTGTTGTATTTTGATATTTAATTTATATAATACAAGTGTTGAATTAATAATATAATTAAAATAATAATAAATATTATATATATAATAGGCGTATCGTATTCTTGAATTTTGAAAATTACCGTATCCGTATTGTATCCAATACGATACCCGTATCCGTATCCGTGCAACATAGCACAAAACAAATACTTTATGTTTCTCAGAGGGGACCGAATCCTCTGCCCATCTATGGGTAGAAAAATCCTGCCCACCATTGAATTTAGCCAATTTTTACTTGACACGTGGTTGTTATCTTTCATCTCATTATCTTTCATCTCATTAAATCTAATTTAGAATTTGGTGAGATAGGTTAAAATGATTCAAGTATATGAGTTAATTTTGCCTACTGACCCGGTAATCCGGTAACTCAGTAACCCGAAGCTTTTTACTCACTCCTGACTCAAAATCTGGCTACGCCACTGGAGATGATATAGTTGTGGAGAGAGAAGGAACGATTGATTGAAGAAGCAACTAAGAGTATAAGGAGATGATATATCCACGTTAATTTATACAATAAAATATATGTCAAGTTAAGACTATGAAGAAGCAACAAATTTCCATGTTAAGCTTTATAGTCCAAGAAAATATCATGCATAATCTTTTACATAGGTCTCCAATGAAACGAGTGAACGGGCCTGGAGCCTCTCTTGGGCCTACATTGGCCTATATAGTAAAGTGGCTAATAAATACTAGGTGTCTTATTGGGTGATATTCCGAATAAATTTCAAGTGGGCCTTGGGCTTCATTTTATGGAGAGATAATGGGCCTTTTGTGGTAGATGCAATCAGGATAAATCACTGAATGATTATATATGCAAATGTGTAGTTGGAAATTTTTTTTTTTTAAATGGGGAAAAAAAAGACAGGAATATAGAAGAGAAAAGAAACCCGATGCGCACAGCTAAACCCGATACGCATTGAGATTCGTGTGAAAATTAAAATTATAATAATGACAAAAAGTAATTACGAGAAAAGAAAATGATATATCCTCAATTGTATATGAGGGAGTAGAATACTCTCAACCAGACTAAAATTAATTTGATACATATTTGAATATAATACAGATGATTTGTTTTGAAATTTATGTCAGTTAACTGCCTCCAGTTTTCTAATGGAGGTGTCCATTCTATAACGCTGCTGAGATCAGGAATCTAGCTTAAGTTACACAAGTACTGACACCTATAGAGCAAAGCATTACTCCATAAATTCAAAATGGAACTGGCCTAATAATAATTGCCTGTGTTAAAAATCTCTCTAAGAATTATTTACCAATTAAGTCTGTCATGTGGGGAAACTATATACAAAAAATATAAAAAAAAATCAACAATGATAATATTTTTTTAAAGTAAGTTCACATTTTTTTTAATATTTTGTACGGAGTTTATATTTGTGATAGATTCACATTTTTGAAACTTGAAAGAAGTGATAAAGATAGATAGATTGATTGAATAAATTGATTGAAAGAGAGAATTGCTTGAATAGATTGATTCGGTAAATATATTACATAGAATTGTTTCAATTGTTTGAATTACATATAATTGCTTGAATAGCTTGAATTGTTTAAATGAGGACTAATCAATTTTAATTATTTAAATTACTTGAATAAATTGTTTAAATGAGGACTAAGCTCATTTAAATTGTTTGAATTGCTTGAATTGTTTGAATTGTTTGAATTATATATAATTGCTTGAATTGTTAGAATTATTTAAATTGCATGAATAGCTAATAGCTTGAATTGTTTAAACGAGGACTAAACTCATTTCTTGTTCTCATGTGGACCAATTAGTAAGGTAACTCTAATTTTTTCTTTAAATTTGTTAATAGAGAATGAACAAAACTACAAGACATGACCTAAATTTCCAATTGATTCATCTTCACAAGGATTACAACAAGTAGGGTCTAGCTTAGGCCCTAATCATTCTTTATCTTCACAAGGATCACAACAAGTACGGTCTAGCTTAGGCCCTAATCATTCTTTATCTTCACAAGGATCACAACAAATAGGATCTAGATTAGGTCCTAATCGTTCTTCATCTTCACAAGAACCTCCTCCTTATGATCCCGCTTCAAAGCTACCCATATCTCAGTATCCACCAAATGAAAATGGTAATATACGTAGACATTATCTAGAAAAAGGGTCATGTCAATCAAACAATCATGATTTTTTCCAAAGAGACATAGGTGGTTTTTTTAAAAAGATTTAACAACTCTTGGTTTGGTGAATACCCCTATTGGTTGGAGTATAGCATTGCTCAAGATACGGCATTTTTGTCTTTGTTGCTATCTATTTAGACTATAAAATATTGAATCAGGTGGAGGAAAAGAAAGATCAATTTGACTTGAATGATTAAGTACATCCTGTACCATTTGGACGCGTTATTTCATAACGAGTTTTTGTTTACTTTTTAAGCAAACAAAAAAAATAGAAAATTTATTTTTAAAAGTATACTTCTATACTGCACTTCTTCTAAAAAAATAGAAAATTAACATACTTATTGTATAAAATAACTATATTATGTTATCCTACGTGTCAAGAAGTTTTCAACCCAAAACATCAAGGACTGAATTCTACTGAAATAAATTCCAGATGAGTTGTATCTCATGGGACGCTCAAAAACCGGCGAGCGCAGGCTTTAGTAATGAGGAAAAGTATCCTCTCCAATACTGTAAAATATTCTCTTCACTTTACGGTTTGAGATTAACTCCCATCCGCTTTGAGATTCGTGCCAAGCTAAAATGAACGGTTCAAATCCAATAATTCTAAAAGATTCCCTATTACGGTACCGGGGAGGATCTGAATTCGGGATTGAGAAGGTACATACATTTTATGAAATAAAAAAGACAAGGTACATACAGAGTACATACAGATACAGGTGCTTAATTTGGAAATGACTGCATCCTCTCCATTTCATTCAATACATGAACTTGTGTGAACATTATTAAGGTACAAGTCAGGTGACAAAAAAAAAAAAAAAAAATAGAAAGAAAAAGCGGGTATATTCCGACATTTTTAAAAATACCCCAAGTTAATTACAGATTAATAAAAATGCCCACGACTGTTCCGAAATTTTAAATATACTCAAACTGGCCATTAAATGGCCGGTCCCGATTAAAAAGCCCGACCGGCCATTTAATGGCCGGTCCTGTGAATTTTTTTTTTTTTTTAAAGACAAATACTGAAATATAAGACTAAAAAATTGATTTTTTTTAAAAAATATTTGTTAGATTACTTTTTTAATAGCATATACTAAAAGTCTAAAATACATTAAATTACTTAAAATTATGTTAATTTATGCTGATTTACACTAGAATTATGCTAAAAAATGGTAATTTACTTGAAATTATGTTAATTTATGCTGAAATTACAATAATTATGTAGAATTATGCTAAAATACGGTAAATTACGTTAAATTACGTATGAATAGGGCCGATTTTGTGTCATCTTTCATAAATCATAAAAAATAGTAAAAAAATTTCAAAAAATTTCAAAAAATTGGTATTCTACAAGTTCATTATATAACTAATTTTACTGAGCTACGTAGATTGGAAAATAGAAATGAAAATCTTAATCGGAAACTTCAACTGAAGTTTTGAGGCTCTTCCCTTTGTTTTTTGGCGATTCTGAATTTGGAAAACTAGCAAAGCAGTCCGGATGCATGCGCATTTTCACAAGCTTTCCGAAAAGTGGTCATTTGCTGAAATCGGACACTCGAGCGTCGTTTTATGACCGTTTGAAGTTTTGCCGTCGTTTTTCGCTTTCTCAGTGAAGATATCATCCCTATTCTTACGTAATTTAGCATAATTGAGTGTATTCTACCATAATCTACATAATTATTGCAATTTAGAGTAATTCAGCATAAATTAACATAATTTCAAGTAATTTAGCGTGTTTTAGTATAAATATGCTAATTATATATATAAAATGTAATCTAGCAAATATTTAAAAATAAATTCAATTTTTTAGTGTTATATTTCAGTATTTTAGCTATTTGTCTCTTAAATTTTTTTAACATAATTTAAAGTAATTTAGTGTCAATCAGCATAAATTAACATAATTTCAAGTAATTTAGCGTATTTTAGTATATATCAAAAAAGTAATATAACAAATATTTAAAAAAACAATTCGATTTTTTAGTCTTAGATTTCAGCATTTTATCTATTTGTCTACAAAAAAAAAAAATTAAATGGGGGACCGGCCATTAAATGGCCGGTTCCCCTCTTTAATAAAAAAAAATAAAAAATTGCGGGACCGGTCATTTAATGGCCGGTTTGGGTATATTTAAAATTTCGGAACAGTCGTGGGCATTTTTATTAATCTGTAATTAACTTGGGGTATTTTTAAAAATGTCGGGGTATATTGCGCTTAATTAAAGCCAAAAATCAGATAAGAAAAAGGAAAATCATGCAGTACATGAGAGTTAATGTTTCTAAATGCAGTTTTCATTCGTTATGCGGAAAACCATTGCATACTGCATATGAGAATTTTCATGCGGACTTATATATGCGGATTTTAAAATAAGAATTTATATATATATATAAATAAGTATGCGGTAATATGTGGTATCATACATTAAAGTAATTTTTAAAGTTAAAATAGTTGATCTAAACTGATTAATACGATATTTGTATGAAAATGTACTTGCAAATTAAATTTTATATATTAAAAAAAATCTAGTAGTTTATCTGTTTAAAAAATAGTAATTTTTTAAATAAATTGTAAAATTTAGTGTTCAGGTAAAAGTTTTTTAAATAATTTTTTTTAACCGTTCAGATTGACCGTTTGAACTTTACAAATAGAGATATAGATCCATAGAACGGGCCAATATATATATTCTAATAAACCGTTGGATTGATTTCATCAAGAAAAAAAAAAAACCGTTGGATTGTTTGGAACATAGAAGGATATATATGGTAGACTCTCCAGTTCTTATAAACCGCTAGATGGATGATTGCGTGCAAATTTGGTTTCCTATCCTCTCCGGTTCTTAAAAGCCTTCTATTAAGTTATTAACCAACCAAGCGCTAAAGAAAAGCTGCATTTTTTTTTTTCTGACAACTGACAAATGAGCATAAATCACGCATAGCTCTGCTCATTTGATCCCTCTTACATTTCTCACCTCTTTCCCTCTGGTATTTCTCTTTCACTGCTCATCTCCATTATTGGTAAGCGTACCCTTCAAATTGTGAACTTAGCATTTTGGCGCTATGAAAAATTGGAATTCTCTCACTTGGATTCTCTCAACTGAAATGAAAATTGGATCTTCTTTTCACTTTTCCTTGTCTATATTTTTTTTTAATCAAATTTTTAATGATAGGGCTTGCTAGACTGATAACCGATCCATCCCTTGATGCTGTGTTTTACCTGAGGATTTTTTTTTTTTTTTTGCAATAATTTGTTCTTGTATGTGGTTAACTTAATTGTTCAGTTTCAATTCAAATTTGATGCTATAGACTCCTGATATACCACCAGGTAGGCTGCAGTGTGAACAGCTATAGAATTGGCCTTAACCTTTAATTAGTTACCCAAAGAATTGATACGAAGCTGTCTTATAGTACATGAATCTTATGGTACATTTGATTAGTGGCTGTATAAAGCTGCTCCTCCAAACAGTTTACAATTATGTGTTCTGTATGTTATGTAGAAGTTTTCCTTTTGTATCCTTTTATCTATGGAATTGCATGAATTTATTCATCTTTTACTTCTCATATGATTGCACAGTTGTGGCATTATTCTCTTCTCCGTGCGGCTCCGCACTTCCCTCTTCTGCTATCTCATTTTCTCTCTCCCCCTTCTGCGTAGATTCAGAAGGTTTGTGTCATGAAAAATTCTTCTCCAAATTCCATATCCTGTAATTACAAGAAAGAATTACCGGTCATCTCGTAAGGGATCTAGATAGAGGCGAATGAAGGTCTTCAATGGCGCTCCGATAGGCGACGTGACATAAAGGTACCAACTTTCAGATGCCCCATCTCACAAATCCCTACATCTCCTTATCCTATTACTCCACATCACTGCGCGCAGCACCCATGAAATCCTTTCTACTAACTTTGACTCTTTAAATGAGCATTTAAACCTCTACAGCTCTTTCCTACCTAACTACTCCTATTTTAATACCTTCCCAAATCTACTGTTCCTTTCTTTACATAAATCCGAAACAGACGACTCAAATTAGACACAATCTCAAACCCAAATCTCCCAAATTTACTGTTCCTTTTCCTCCCAAATTTCGCCTCATAACGATGACTACTGACTACCCCCTGTGCTCAACCCAAATACAAACTGGATGTGTCCACTTCCAGGAAAATGACATACATCATGCAATACTAGAGGACTTAGAAGGCTCAATCCGAGTCCTGGCTCAGGACAGGGTGCAAACTGAGGGCGGCTCAATTTGAGCGGTCATACGCTTCCTCACTACTACATTTGGGGGAACTGCTGAGGAGTACAAGTACTGGAGATGTGGCCCAACCTCTTTCCGCATTAGAATACCGCATACACTCAACATATCCCTGGTCCTAGAAGACGGTAACAGATGGGGGGCCATACAAGGCTGGAGAATGATGAAGTGGAACACAATGTGGGATGCACGGACTCAAATCAAACAGTTCAGAATCCGAGTAAGGATAACCAGATTCCCAGAAGAATTTTGGCACCCGTTTTTCATAAACCAGCTAGTATCACAATTTGACGACATTGAGAGAACGGATGAGGAGAATATACAAGGCCCGAACCATATGAATCTGTGCATGTGGGTACGCTGTGCTGATCCAAGAAGAATTCCTTATAATTCTGTGTTGCCTTACGGTAACCATTGGAAGGCTTGCGACATTCAGGTGATCTCCTGGGCGTATATAGGTGATGTTCCGGATCTACCGCCACCTGAGGACAGCACGGAAAGGTACGGGTCGGATATAAAACACAATGAATACCTGGTGCGACGCTCGCTGCTTCATTTCCATGACAGAATGACCAGACACCAAAACCGGCCACCCACCCCTGATTCATCATCTTCATCGAACCAAACCGATGGCCATGCCGCTAGTGCACCAACTCTCGTGCACCCGGTCCAGCTTCCAAATGCAGGAAGACCAGGTGCAGGGGCAGATACGTTTGCCCAAAAAGAAAAAGGTCTGCCGGTCAAAGAAGAAAGATTGGAATCAACATTCACGGAAAAACAACTAGCAAACAGGAATGCCCAATATGGCATGGCAACAGCCTGTACAAATCAAAACAAGCAAGTGACGCTAGCTATGGGGGCCTTTTTGCCTCAGCCTCAAACTCACCTATTGAAAGAAACACAGGGGGGACCAGACAGTAAATTGCAAGGAGACAAAAATGTGGTGGCCATCCGAGTCGGCCAGGTGGTGATCATTAAAAAACCCGGGACAAACTCACATTATTATAAGACAACTGTCAACCAGCTGGTGGCCAATGACGGAACAGAGAAGGGGCAACCAGAAAAAGCGCACGCACAAGGTTCTTCAAGGGCAAGGATATCAAAAAAACTAATAGCATTTAATGTTGGGGAGTTCCTTATCCTAACTCATGAGGGGTCAAAGAAGTGGACTGGCCTAAAAAATGAGGAAACACTGCAAAAAGCAAACTGGCGGACGGAAAAGAAGAAAAGTGTTTACACTAAAGAAGATATTACACCACAGCCTAGTCTACAGGAGGTAGTAAAAGCAGGAAGTTATGAACCCAACAGGAAACCCAAGGAAATGACAACAACCCTCTCTTTCACCCAACTACCGGCCCTCAACAGCAAAAAAGAACCCCATAACAAGCCTGTTAATAGAAGCGATGCATCAAATACACACAGGCCCATTTATGAGCCTTCCCATAAACCAAAAAACCAACCAAAGTCTACAAGCCCAACACCAATATCTCTGACCCTCTCTAACCAACCACTACAACTCGCCACCCACACTCCCAGCTCAGTAGAGAAAACCATGGATCTTTCAGACGAACAGTTTGTAGCACAATTTGCCACATTGAGCTCAGAAGGAGGCAGCTCGACAACGGTGGAACTCCCTCAACATGGGGTGGCATCTCGAAAATGGGAATTCTGTGCACTCCTCAGGATTGTGACAGATAAAACGGTCATAGACCATCAATTTACAGCCACGATGATGAGGGCGTGGGGAGGTGACCCTGCCACGGAAATCACAATCCTAAAGAGAAACATATATCTGGTGCAATTCACAAACAAGGAGGATATGGAGAAGGTGATGCAGCGGGGAATCTGGTCTTATAGAATGGATGCAGTTGTTCCAAAAAGAATCCGGGGACCGGAGGAACTAACCACACCAAAGGTGGAAATAGCAGAAGTCTGGACCCAATGGCATCGGGTACCACCTGCGGCCATCACACGAGAAGGCATGGTGGGTTTAGCCCATGAAATAGGACTGCCTCTATCAGACCCAATAGAGCTATTCGCGGGCGGTCAAAAATTTTACAAGCTCAAAGTGTTGATCAAGCTGGACAGCAAGATAAAGGATCAAATAAATGTCAAACACCCCCAGCTAGGTAACTTTCCGATATACATCACTTATGAAAAGCTGCCTAGAATTTGCCTATTCTGTGCAATGCTCGGTCACGACCAAATGGATTGTATGGATAGAGTGAGAATGGAACGGTTGCGACATGACCCAAGGTTTCAACATATTCCTCAAATGCAAGCACCTTTTAAACCTACAATAGGTGCATGGGTTACAAATTCAGCCCTGGTGCCTTTAGTGGCACACGGCAGAAGCACAGAACCGGAGAGCCAACACCGAAGGCAAACCAACCCAAGCCCTTCTTCCGAACCGGACCCGTTTTCTCAGCCTCCACCAGGTTTTGGCCCGATCGGCCATGATAGTGCAGGTCAACAGAACAGTGTCCAGCAGTTGACTCAAGGTCTTACTAGGGCCGCAATTCTACAGGGAGAAAGGCCCACTCCACGCCGATTCAATTCAAACCGAGCCCAACAAGTCGGAGATACGGCTACAGGGGCTCTAATGAGAGGAAACCAAATAGCCGGGCAAGAACAGGGGTAGCAAATACACCAACTGATAAAAGCAACAATGGGGATTGAAACGATTTCTGGTGCCCAAACCTCGGGTACCGCGGTAGAGAACTACGCGAATAAAAAGAGGACTTTGGAGGGGAGCTCGGCTCAGCCTCCGCGTCACCAATGAGTAACATAATATCATGGAACTGCCGTGGGGTCGGAGGGCCGCGGAAGCAACAGTTCTTGGCAAACACCCTCCGAGCGACGAGAGCTAACATTGCGTTCATAACTGAAACCAAAAGTTCAGTTAAAAAAACCAAAAAAATATTTGAGTTTTTACCTTTGCAGAATAATTCCTTTGTACCGGCACGAGGCCGGTCCGGAGGACTATGGTTACTTTGGGACTCTCAAACCAATCTAACGATCGTTTCGCAAGATAGGTTTAAGATCCATGCAAGAATACAAGGGCAAGATGGTTGCTCATGGTCCCTAATTTGTGTTTACGGGGACCCATCCCATGGAGGAAATGCAAGAATTTGGGGTGAAATTAAAACAATCCTCAATACAGAGGAGTCAACATGTGTAGTGGGAGATTTCAACGCAGTGGCAAGTGAAGAAGAAAAATATAGGGGAAACCCGGCAATGAATCCTAATAATAGAGCGTTTAGAAAATTCATGTTTGAGGCGGGGTTGATAGACTTAGGATACAAGGGGCCGGCGTATACCTGGACAAACAAACAAAGTACTTCGACTGCCATTCATGAGAGATTGGATAGGGCGGTGGCAACGGTCACATGGACCCAGATGTTTCCGCATGCGTTTGTTAATCATTTACCACGGATTCGAAGTGATCATTGCCCCATTCTACTTCGTACCAAAAATAGGCCTCTTGGGGAACGACGGTTCAAATTTGAAAACTGGTGGGACAGTGAAGGAGATTTTAAGGAGATTTGTGCTTTGGGCTGGAAACATACAGAAGGGCTAGATTGGAATATACGAATGGATTTCCTCAAAAAGAAAATTGCGAATTGGGCCAAAAGGAAGGCTACACCACAGAATCGGATCAAGTTCTTGCACCAAAGAATTTTAGAGATACAATCCCTCCACCCAAGCCACCAGGTACAGAGGGAGGAGGAAGAACTGCTGCGAGACCTAGATTATGCTGAGGCCGAACTTGAGACATATTGGAAGCAACGGGCCCGGATTCAGTGGCAAGTAAATGGAGATCGTAACACGGCATTTTTTCATGCAACGGCAACTCATAGAAGGCGTGCAAACTACATATCACACATCAGAGTGGATGAAAACACAGTACTAACGGAGGAAGCTGATATATGGAGAGCCTTTGTTTCGTACTTCAAGGAACTTTACTGTTCAGTACAATCTCCAAACCAGGAGGAGCTGAATCAGTATTTCGATGGCATAACGCTACTGGAGGGACAACAGATCTCTAGCCAAGACCAATCGGACCTAACAAAAACCCCAACCGAGGAGGAAATAAAAGCGACGCTGAACAACATGGGCCCTGACAAAGCCCCGGGTCCGGATGGCATCACTGTCCGGTTCCTTCAAAGTAACTGGGGCCTTTTCAGGAGTGACATAACAGCGGCAATTAGGACAACTTTCCAAACGGAATCACCACCGGAGGCATGGCTCGCAAGCAGAGTGATTCTACTACCCAAAATGTCTGAGCCACAACACCCAAAGGATTTTCGACCTCTGACTATTGGCAACACTATTTATTGCCTGTTCATGAAGATCATAGCAAACAGATTGCAGCCGCATATGAGACGAATAATCTCCAAACAACAAACTGCATTTCTCAAAGGGAGGAGCATAGCTGATAATACGATTCTCGTAAAAGAGGTTATGCATTCTTTCAAAGATCGTAACTATAAAGGAAAATCTTTTCTTCTCAAAGCGGATGTCAGCAAGGCGTTTGATACGATTCAATGGGATTTTGTCGAAGCGGCCATGAGGAAGGTTTGTATACCCCAAAAGCTTATTTCTCTCATAAGGGCTTGTATGAAGGCAAGTAGGATGACAATAATGGTGAACGGGTCGGGTAGCGGGTTCATTCGACCAACTCGAGGGTTAAGGCAAGGCTGCCCACTCTCACCATATTTGTTTATCTTGGCAATGGAATGCCTCTCAAACCAGATTAATGAAGCGGTAAGACGACAAAGCATCAAGGGGATTAAATTGGCTCCATCAGCTCCCTTTTTGTCACATGTAATTTATGCAGATGACCTCATGCTAATGGGAACGGCAACACCGATAGAGGTGACCAATTTTCAGATGATTTTGGAGGCCTTTGCCAGAACCTCAGGTTTGGCAATAAACCCAAACAAATCAGTGATTTGGTTCAGTAGATTCTGCGATGAACAATGTCGGACTAATGTAATGGGGATGGTGGGGGCCAAATTGGCAGAGAATCACGAAAAGTACTTAGGGGTGATTATGGACTCCACCCAATCCAGAATTGACCCAAACAATGAACTTATTCTGGAAAACATTTACACACGATTGGCGGGTTGGAAAGTCAGCACTTTATCACATGCGGGTTGAATAACTCTGATTAAATCGGTAATCATGTCACTGCCGGTTTATTTTATGAGTGTAGCGACACTTTCACGAGCCGCGGTTGATGAGATAAACAAGGTGATGCGCAAATTCCTTTGGGGAAAACTGGGGAAAGACAGATACATGTCATTGATCTCATGGGGAAAAATCTGCCGGCCGGTTGAGGAAGGAGGATTGGGGATAAGAGATATTTCGGTATTTAATGAGGCCTTAATGCTGAAACTGACATGGCAGCTTGCTGCTGGAACGGATAAAATTTGGGTGGACATCATGAAGGCCAAGTATTACCCGAGGGGAGGGTTCTGGGGTATTCAGACAAGTGGGGGAGCAAGTAGAACTTGGAAAGAAGTGCAGCGCATAAAGGGCTTCTTCAAGGATGATGTAAAATGGGATGTAGGAGATGGAAAGAAGATCACAATAGTCAATCAGCCATGGTATGGGGAATGGACGATTCAAAGGATAACAACAAATGCGCAACGGGATACAACTGTAGCGGAGATTTTCGACCAACAACAAGGAGACTGGAGAGGAGCCACAATAACACAAGTCATGGGTTCTCAAGCAGAGCAGCTCATCCGAGCAACTGCCAGGAGGCCTAAAGACCCATCACTGGTGCCGGACAGACTTATTTGGGCGCATAGTGACAGTGGAGGTTACACGGCAAAAAGAGGATATGAACTATTGATACAACAGCGCCAGTCCCCGATCCAATATGACTGCTACCAGTTATCACTGTGGAAAGTAATGTGGAAATGGAAATATATGAGACCAAGAGTGGGGGTTTTCCTATGGCGAGCAGCGCAAGGCGGGATTGCAACGGCACAGGTTCTGAATCGAAGGATCATGCATGTTTTATTTTTCTGCCCAATTGCACGGGTTACATGGTTCACTTCTCAGTTCGCACTCAGAGTTGATCAGTTACCACATCACTTCCCAATGATGTTGATGACCATGGTGGAGATACTGGATGAAAACCAGTTGGTGGCTTTTAGCAGTATCCTCTGGTGCATATGGAAGGCAAGAAATGTGCGCATCTTCAACAATACAACAAAAACGCCACAAGCTATTCTAGCTCAGGCAAATTCTATGGGGTCAGTGGAGGTGGTAAAGGATGGGAGGGCAAGACAAGACTGGATTGAACCAATACTGATTCCAAGAGGGGCAAAAAATTTTCTCATCGATGCATCATGGGACAACACAAAATCAGCAGGGACAGCATTCATATGTTATGATGGAGATGACCACCTTGTTCACTTGCAAACAAAGAGTATCACCACTGCAGATCCATTGCAAGCAGAGGCCATGGCATTGCTCCAAGTCTTACGATTCATCGAAGGTAACCTGAACCCACAACTGCAACAACAACAATGTATATACACAGACTGCAAAGTACTGGTAAGTGCGGTGCTGCAAAATAACTGGGTGGACCTCCCTTCTTGGCAAGCGACGGAAACAGTGGCGCAAGGGGCTCAATTATACTTCAAGCTACAATCAGGGGTGACCTTGAACCATGTCAGTAGAAAGTGGCTCCAACAACCGCACACTCTAGCAAACTGGGCGCGCTCCACATGATCTTCGTGTACCGGTACAGTACCAGCAATAGTGGCAGAGAAGGCTGAATTACAGTCCGGCCTAAATCGGTCATTGTTCAAGCGATCACAGTAACACAGGGAAATTCTCTGAGGAAGGACCCAAGAAGTGTTCTTGTTACATTGTAGGCACTGCCTTAAGCAAAGTCCTACACCTCTTTAAATTTGTGTTTTTTAAGTGTGTAACTTAACTTGGTTTGTATTATGGTTTTTCATCAGCTAGGGTAGTTTTTATTTGCAGGTTCTTTTAAGGACAATCTATTATTTCTGTAAGCTAGTTTTTATTTTTAATGAAATGCTTACCTACGGGTTTCAATCAAAAAAAAAAAAAAAAAATCTGCCTCTGAGCTGAGAAGTTACTCGGTAAGATTTGTCTCCCTTCTTCCTCTCATTTTTGGCATTGTAACTTTTTTCTTTACTCTTGGTATATGTGACCGTTCACCATTTTTGGAATTTTGAGATTTTTGGCTGAATTTTTATACAATGCGAAATCAATATGCAATAAGATTCAACAGATATAATAAACTTTGAAAATTCGTATAAAATATGGGCTAACAGTATGGTATGGTGTTGAAGCAGCCTTAATTGTAAATCTGTAAAATCGGGCACAACTATGTCAAATTGGGCTTAACAGTACCATTACTTTGATGCAATTTCTTCCTAAATTTTGTGAATAAATGCTTGCTTTAGGGTAAAAATTATGGTTTAAATTTCACTTAAACAGTTCTGTGTAAATTTATGTTTGGATCGTGCAAGGATTAGTGCAAGAATAGCGATTTTTGGATTAGTGGTTGAGAATAGTGCTAACCCAAGTGGTTTGAGAATAGTGTTATTTTGGACTATTCCGGGTCAGTAGAAATGTTGTTTGGATTGTATATTTGGAATAGCGATGGAGGGAATGAATAAAATATTGATTAAACTAATCTAATATTTTATTTAATATTAATAGAATCTATTCTAATATTATATTTATTTAATACTAATCTAATGTTTTATTTAATACTAATTAATATTTAAAACAAAATATTATATTAATTAACATTTAAACTAATATTATATTATATTTAACTAATATTTTATTTAATACATATAATATTTAAAGTAATATTATATTACATTTAATATTTAAAGTAATATGATATTTTAATATTTAAATTATTATTATATTACATTTAATTAAATAAATATTATATTATATTTAATATTTAAAGTAATATTATATTATATTATATTTAATCTAATAGTTTATTTAATACTAATCTAATATTTAAAGTAATATTATATTACATTTAATATTTAAACTAATATTATATTATATTTAATATAATATTTTATTTAATACTAATCTAATCAAATCTGATATTATATTTACTAATGTAATATTTAAACTAATATTATATTACATTTAACCCTTAACATTTAAACTAATATTATATTATATTAAAATTTTAAATTAATATTTATTATATTTAATCTAACATTTTATATTATATTAATTTAATTTGATATTATATTTATTTAATAGTAATCTAATATTTTAATTAATATTATATTAACTTTTAATATTTAAAGTAATATTTTATTTAACACTAATCTAATCTAATATTATGTTTATTTAATACTAATCAAATATTTTATTTAATACTAATTTAATATTTAAACTAACTCTAATTGATAACAAATGGATTGTCTGAATATTATATTAATATCACTAATCCAAGAGCAACTATTTTCGCTAATCCAACATTTATGTGGAATAGCGGATTAGAGCTATTCCTCCGCTATTCTTAATTCTTATTTGTCGTTTGGATCACACTGTTCTGAGAATAGTGCACTAATCTGAGAATAGCGCTATTATCTATCAATCCAAACGTAACTTATAAGTGATTAACTGGGTGATTGCTCCAAGTGTTGTTATTATTCTTCAGAAATTAAGTGAGTTTTTGTGTCGCATAATAATCTGAAAGAGAAACTTCATATATGTAAATAGCAGTCATGCAATAAGTTTTCATTTGGGATAGACCAAGGATTAGGCAACACCTTATCTCAGTAACCAAAAATGAGGTTAATATCCTAAGATTAAAGCATACAGTTTATGTGGTCGTCGGATTTAGCAATTTATGAGCAATATGAGGCTCAGGTAGCTTTCTATTTTTCTTTTTCTTTTAATTCACCAATGATTGTATGAACATCTGATACCTGTAATACATTCAATTTGATTCAGCAGGGGGTCAATTGTCTCCATTAATTTATTCAGTTCTGATAGCTAGGCAAGTAGGATTCCACAAGTGGCATTTTATAGACAATCAATTATAAATGCTCTTGCTGCAAGTGATTGCTATTATTCTGGTTTGTTTCGGGCATTTTGGCTATCACATTTGCTTTGCATGCAAGCAGTAAAGTATAGGTCACATTGCATGCGTTTAATTCTGGGCTTACTATCAGATCTCTATGCTGTCTAGCTATCATATTTAGTAATTCTGGTTTCTCTCTTAAAACAAAACTTCTAAAGGTTTCATTAGGTCAAATACTCAAAAGAAGCAGAGGAAATAGGGACAGCTTTCTCCTTTGTAGATTTGAGCTGACATGGTGAAGTTCTTCATGTTTTTGCTTCCTGGCTGTGAAAAGAAAATGGTATTAAATTATTTCGCATCTGATAAATTTATCATTATGTTCTTTAGTCTCCTCAAAAGATGATCATATCTGGTTTAAGATGTTACAAATATTTGTATTTATGTATGTTTTACATCGATTGAAAGTAAAAATGTTATACACGTATGTTTGTTTTTTTTCTCCCAGAATAACATTTCAAAAATTAAAAAATTGTTGTACCTTGGAAATTTTAAATACCTGCATTGTTTATGAATTATCATCAATATAAAAGGCACGAGGAGTATTTTATTTCATTATGCATCTACTTTGAAATGCATGACATTATTTCAAATAAAAATCAATCTTTCAATTTATATTCCTATGAGAAGTCTAAAGTTTGTATGATTGAACTCGAGTCAGATCTTACAACAAATAGTTCTACAATACAGAGAATCCCAGTCAATTTTGCAAGGCTACTCACCTCTGTCAACAAGGTCTCGATATCGAGTTGCTTGGGAAAAATGTGGCATGTGGAGCTCAGTCAGGATGAGACTAATACCTACTTCAAGAAGGGATGGCCTGAGTTTCTAAAAGCCCACAAGATACAACTCGGTTACTTCATGGTGTTCTCTTATGAGGGGCAATCAAATTTCTCTATTGAGATTTTTGATCAGACATCCTGCCTCAAAGCGTACAATGGCAGTGCCTATGTTTCTCATGACGGTTAGTTCTATGGTTGTGTATATGTGTATATGTTGGCTTAGTTCTGGTTAATTTTTGTTACAAAATTAAACATAGGTGAAAGGAATTCATCCTTTTATGCCCAATGGTCATATAGATTTCAGTTTACTAATGGGCTAGTGGCTGATGCATCTACAATGAATTTTGCTTTTTCTATATCAGTAATTTGAATTAAAACTGAGGGCTATTTAGAAATTTATATGCTCGACCGAAAAATGAAGTATCCTACTAAACTGGTCAATATTGTTGATTAAATACTAAATGATTGATATGACCTTATCTGACATGCTAGTCAGTGAGTTAAAAAAAAATACTTGGTCTAAACTCGGGCGAAATTGGGACTAAGCCATCTTCTGGATAAAAGACAAGTTAAAAGATTTTGTGGCTCCAATTTACAACATTTTGGTCTCATTGTATTTTTTTAATTAATGTATTAATGGTACCTACTACAGGAAGCAACTCTGACGATTCCTACACTGGATCTGAAGATGAAACTTCTGAATACATCAAAGAAGAAAATGACTCTGAAAGTTTCTACTCTAGTTCTGAAGATCACAACTCTTATCATACTGAATTTACTGGTAAAAAGAATATATAAATAACTTGTCCAATTGTTTTTTTTTCTTTTTGCTGGTCGTTATAATTCATTTACCGGTTTGCAACGGTAGGGACTATTCGTACATATATTTATTTTTTAATAATGGGTAAAATAAATATTTTATAAATCTAAAATGAGTAATAGAAAAAAAAAATTGGATAAATTTGTGAGTTTTTGACTTAGAAGGGTAAATATGATATTATGAATTTTAGAGGAGGGAATACGTAATTTCGAAGTTTTTGAGGGGTATACAAAAAGTTCCCTCTTTTTTTTTTTTTGGGTAGTCATTTTACTTTCTTTACCGGTTTGCAATGGTATGGACTATATGTAATAGGTCAAGTTTCAATTATGAAGAACTTGGTACAAATGAACTTCTTTAGACGAGTAAAATACTTCTTATCCACTGATATTTCTCTTTATTTTTGAAATCATAGTGCCTGACACCACTAGAGTGAAAGATCTGAAGGACAGAAAGGGCAAGAAAGGTTTGTCATTTATGAATGAATCTAATGCATTATTTCAGTATTAAAATAAAACCCAAAAAGGAGAAAAATTGTGATCAAACTGGTATACATCCAGCATGAACCCAAATTTTAACTGTATAATAATAGCAGATATATTGGTATTAGGCTATCAGTGGGAAGCAAGTAAGATAAATCTTGGCTTCATTGACCTAAACATTTATTCAAATTTGCTAATTTAAGTATACAATTTGTTATGCAGCGCCAATACCTTCTAATTTGGATAAGAAAACCCAAAATTCAAATAAGCAAAATAGAGGGGTTAACCAGAGAGTTGAAAGATCAAAACTAGTGAAGAATGTAAATTCCAGTGCATTGTCAATAAGCGGATCAAATAAGAAAAATAGAGGAGTCATTGCCATCAATAAAGACTACAACCTCAGTTACATGGTATGCATATTCATGTTTCCCTGGCATTTCTATATTTTATTTCCTATTTCATATTTTCCTTGTAAGAAAATTTTCTAATTTCCTCATTGGCTCTTATTTCTTTCCAGCCCCTGAGAAAAGGCTTCTGTGGCGACTCGCAATATGAACTCACAGAAGGCATGGCCACGGTGAGGAATGAAAGGCTAGAAGCATACCATGTGAAATACAATGTTTTTGGTAAGTACAATAATCTTGGTAAGGGGTGGAGTAAGTTTTGTGAGGCGAACGGTGTTTGTTTAGGCGACCGTTGCCTAATTGAAATTATCGGTAACAATGAATTCCTCGTCAAGTTTAAGCGCCGCTAGCTGTTATATTAGTTATATATTAGCTCTATATGAGTTGTGTATTGTTTATTGTAGATTCAGTAATTAAAATTGTATCAGTTGAAGTGTTTTATGCATCATTATATGGCCCATTAAGATCTTGCAATATTTGATTAGTTTTTATTAGTCCATCTATCTAGTTATTATTTATGCAAAGAAGATAATTGAGGTTATCTATAATTTTCATACAAGTATGTATATGTACATCAGTACATGATAAAAATAAAATCAGATTCTACCAGGTGTAGTATGAATGATCGCAAAAGAGAAAAAAGAGCAGATATTTTTTAATTTTAAGTTTATGCTTGTGGTAAGTGGGCCATTAATTGGTGTTGGGCTCAATTTATGTGCTAAGATAGTAACATTTCTTTTCTTGACAAATCTATAATTGATGAAAATAAATTGGATCAAGTTGGGACTTGAGAGCACTCAGAATGGTTGAGTCAGGTCAATTTAACTGTTACATTGAACCAGTTGATCAGTTAGTAGGGTCTCAACCACAAAGGAGATACTTTGAAAAATTTGAAAGATAAAATAAATAAGGGCATACACTTTCACAAAGGAGCACTACTATTGGTCTATTGATTTGTGATAGAGATAACACAGTTTTGACCACAGTCAAAGGTTGTTAGCCATTCTGTTAAGGGGATATATAAATAAGGCATTCTGTTAAGGGATAACACAGTTTTGAGCACTACTATTGGTCTATAGATTTGATTGAGGGGATATATATATAAATAAGGGCATACAATAATCAATGTAGTTTTTACTTGATTAATTGTAACTTGGGTAAAATATTATACATCCTAGTTTCATTAACTGCTTCTCTATAAAAGGGTGTGTTACGAGGTTTACTTGGTGAGAAATGAAAAATTAGCAAAAGGAGTAAAGAACATCCAACGATCCAGATATCAGTAGGATTCTGGATCTAGCCGAACTTCTCGTGAGGAACAAGAATTCATATAATAAAAAATGTCTGATTAGAATCCGCACGAATAATAAAAGGTCTCATGTATTTTACCTCAGACCAGATTAGTCTGAATTTTAATTGAACAGTCTGACTCTAAACAAAAAATATTTTGTCATTGAACAAAAATAATAGGTCTGTACCGATTATGAAGCGGCTGTACCGATTTTGCATTCTTTGATATCCACTAATCAATTGGATTGTCATATCTTAATTGAAGCTTAAATTAATCCTGCTAGAGTGTGTCCAGCATTTCAAGATCCTTATCAAAATGAGGTATCGTCGAGTTCAAGTGAAATTGTTCTTTCCCGCAACGTATTAGTACCTGTCATTTTGTATCAATTTTGAATATTATCCATCTCAGAAACCCTCACCTCAGAAGTTCTCGTCTCATCTTGATGCCTTTAACACTTTTAAGCTAATATTAGTTTGTATTTAAATTTTTTTAAGTAATACCAAAGAATGAGTTCTTCATTAATTGGGAACAAGCTTCATTATCATGCTACACTGAAGAATTGTGCATGAATAGTATTAGACTGATCGATGCTTAAAATAACCCTTTAACATGAAAGCTTTATCAATAAGCAAAATGATATCCTCCAGAGAAAATAAAGTGATGCAGTAATTGTAAATTGAGGATAAACACGTAAGACCTTGCTAAAAAAGATATACAGATTTTATATGAACAACCTTGAGATCAGATGGAAGAAAGAAACATCTAAACATTGTGTACAAAACATCAAAGAATCACAAAAGCAAGAAAGATAATGTGTGGTGGAGTGATACTACAATGTTTTGGGAAGTAAATAAAGTGTTTTACTTCCCGCTCATATCTCCATTTTCAAAGTTCAATCAGTCGATCTGAACTTCTCAACATGATCTTTATATTGATATGTGCTTGGAGACCAAATTTTATATTTTTTGAAATTTTTTTATTATTTTTTATTTAATGAAAAGCTGTGATTTAAACAAATTCTAAAAAAACAGTAAAAAATTTCCAAAAAATGTAAAATTTGGTCTCCAAGCACATATCAATATGAAAATCATGTTAATAACTTCGGATCAACTATTTGAACTTTGAAAATAGAGATATGAGCAAGAAGTAAAACAATCTCTTTACTTCCCAAAGCAGCATGATAGCCTATCTCATGTGTGGTGAATGCTTCATGAAGTCATAATACTGGATTTGAACTTATAAGCTCCATAGATCATATGGCAGGAACAGGAAAGAAGATCTGACAAAGGAACAACAAATATTCAAACAAGTTTCTAAAACATCTTTGTATTTACAAGTATCATAAAAGCAACATGGACATTCAGAAAATACTCAAAATAGAAAGCATGTTCTTTTTTAGAAACTCGACAACTTTCAAATACACTTTATCTGTATTCCTAAGAGAATCATACTAGAAATGCTTATATTGTTGTGCACAGGACAAGGCGAATAAGAATCCTAAAGGATCTTTGTATTCATATTAGAAAATATGAGACAAATCAATAATAATCATGTTGAAATCTTAATAACAAATAAGAGAATACTAAGTAAAGAGATGAGTGAAGAATGCACTTTATCTAATTATCTATAAAGGGCAAAGTCTGGTATGAAGGGTCTGACAAGAAGGAAGAAGGTGAGATCAGGAAAAATGCAAACAAATTATTGTATTTATTTTAATGATTATTCAATGCCTATAGTTAATTCTAAATTATGTAGGTTGCTTATTATCAAACAATCCTAGTTAATTAGTGACTTTAAACATCGCAGATAGCACAGCACAAAAAAATAAACACCATCAACTCAAAAGTAACACAAATTCTGATAGCCCATAATAATATCTATTAAACATCTCGGTTAACATAAATAAAAACATAAACACCATCATATTAGAGAAAGCCTGAATTCTGATAATTAAAACAGCACCATAGAAGCTCAAGGGACTAAAAAAACTGATCTACTGCACTATTTCCTAACAATACTTGGCTGCAATTAGGAACCAAAAGAGACTGAATTTTTTACCTAATTAAAACACATGTTCGGTTAGTGTCATTTCCAAACGGCTAAACAAAGCTTGGCTGAAACCACATAGATGGTGGGGGTATGAAAATTTGCGGCATCTTTTCAACGCCAAGCACCAGCGGCTCAGGGTTGCCATCATCCATCTTGGCAAAAAAAATGCCATAACATGGTTCATGATCGTCCCAATGCGTGGGATCGATATGATTCAGCATAACTTCATTAACGACAGATGACGAACAGACGTACTCCATGTAAATACAACCCCCATCAAGCAAGTCCAAGTCATCAGCACAGACAGCCAGGTAGTGGTATTTATCTCCATAGAAAATAATGGTATCGCTTGTGTCAGCAACCCGCTTTACATCCATCTGCAGCTTTTCCCCTATGACTTGGTACATGTCAATTTTTTGCTTAGGAGGCTTCCCGGTGGCCTCCTCTGCTTCCTCACCTCTTCGGTACTCTTCTTCAGTGGGATGAACAACAACCATGTAAACTCCAGATTTCCCTACCAAAAAAAATTTGGGAAGAGATTTCAACTCTGGCTGGAAAAAGTATATACCCTTCTCCTTGTGTTTGTTTAGGTTATACATGGCCATCGCTCCCTCATAGTACAAATAAAAACTTCCATTATTGTAAGCTGCATCTGCCAATGCTGCATTTGGGTACGGAGGCAGGGCGACCTCTGTCCAGCAAAGATCCCCGACCTTACAGTAAAAGATTCCCCGGGCTCTCTGAAAGAACACCATTATGACGCAGTTCGGATCGGTCAGATCTGTAGAAAAAGTAATCTTGGTGATTGCATAAGTTCCAGACTCAAAGAGATAATCAACCCTGATGGGTGGCATTTCTCCCCAGCGCCGCTTATCTTCCTCATCCCCATCCCAGATATGTTTTACCGGAATATTAAACGGAGGGAGTTGCACGCGAGCCCGGGTTAACGGGTTCAACAAGAAAAGCTCCGAACCACCAGAATCCACAAGCAGGAGCCAGCCACGGTAGGTGGCGCAGCACGTCTTGCCGATGGTCTCTGGGAGGGGAATCTTGTGCATCTTAGCTTCCCAGAGGTCGTAGAATAATCGGATTCCGTCGTCATTTGTGAATCTACTTACCATGTACGGAATCATCAGCCATGGGAGTTGGGGAGGCAGGTGGCGCGGCTTCGAAAGTGATGCAGAGCGCCATGGGGAGCAAACGGCGCGAAATCGAACATAGTCGGTGATGCATTTAATCTTTTTTGAAATCAAATGTACCGCTGCTAGTGGGAGATGAGCCCAGTCGGGAAATGCAGTTGCTGAATCTTCCATTTTGGAGCTGAAATCAAATGCCCCGCGTTGTGCTTTGCAATTAGTTTTCTTAATAAAAATATAAAGGACAAGGAGGACGGGGAGGGAGGAGAAGAAGAAAGGGTTGGTGAAGGGTTTTTATTGTAGAGATTTTTGGGAACCCAAAAGGCTGTAGACTGCTTTCAATGAAGTTTTTCAAGTTCAAATTTATGATTATAGGTAAAAAGCGATTTTAAAAACAACCCAAATCGGTTCATTTCCCGAAGACGTGGTTTTTTGGAGAAGTTTAAAAAAAAAAAAACAAATCGTTTCATTTCCACAACGGGACACAGAAATGGAGAGAGGAAGTACCAAAATTTTGAAGTAGAACAAGGAACCCACGCCCTCTCCAGAATTTTATATTATTATTCAATTATTTTTCATATTTCCTTTAACTATATCCCATAATTCATTGTTTTAAAGTTTAAACCCTTATGCTTAAATATAACATACAACTGAAACTGAACAGACGTAAAGATCGAAATTATCACAATACAGATTTAATAAGTAGAATTAAGCAATATGCAATAAAAACAAATTGTTGAGGATTAGAAACTTTAACTTAAATTTTAAGACTGAAGAGACATTTTTTGGAAATAAATTTGTTATTATTTCAAAAGAATAATAGGATCCTGTTATTTCGATCTCAACCGTTCAAATTCCATTTGAAGTTTGAATTTACATTTACATTTCTTTGTTGAATATCTTTGCGGCAAATTAATTCTTTTATCAAAATATATTAGTTGCCAACAAATTACTTTGCAATCTTAAATCTAAAAAAATAATTTATTGCTATTTCTATTATGATTGATCATGTTACTTCATAATACATCACTTTGATGTAACATATTACTTGATCAATATTTCTATTATGATCTCGGTCATATTATTTTTATTTAGCATTTCACTTTCAAACCATATTCATTTTAGCAATTGCATTCTAATTTTAATTTATGAGATATTTCAAACATTTTTAAATTATTTTGTACTTTTGTAATTTGTATTTTTTTTCTTGCATTCCACAAATTTAATGTGCAGAAATGCATGGAACTCCACTATTGGTGCGGTTACAACTCGGTAGGGAGTATGGAACCACATCAATAGTACAGTTCCACCATTTTTCCATATATTGTGTAGTTTTTTTTTTTTTTTTTGTGGTCGGTGAGGCAGTATGAAAAATAGATGGAACTGTACTATTGGTATAGTTCCATACTCCATGCCAGGTTAAAAACACGCCATTTATTTTTTCAAATAATATAATCAATATTTTTCCTCAAGATTTGAAATTTTATTTTCCTATAAAAAATTTACTCTCCACCAGATAACAAAATAACAAATGAATAGATATATAAACATCATCTAACTTATACGACCATAAATGCAATCATTAAATTAAAACCAAATTATTTAATTTGCATCCCACTTACAACAAATTATTTTAAAAAAAATAGAATTATACTGCAAGTATATTGTACCATTGATCACTTACCACTGTTACAAGTTTTAAATGGGCCAGTCAAGTTTTAAAACCACTAAATTCCTGCTGTGCCAATTCTGGTCAGTACTTCTGCTGCATATGCAAATTATGTTCAAAATGCAGTCACATTGGCCTAACTTTTCTGTATTTATTGTGCACCTCTGAATCTTCTACAATCTTAATCATGGGCTACTGTAGGATGAAGATCAATTTCCACTCCCAAGCTACTCAAGCTTAAAGGAAAAATTGCATTTGCCGGGACCAATGGAATTGCAGGGATCTGTTCATCTCTCCAAGCTACTTTTTGAAGCTGCAGAAGTCTGCCATGTGAAACACATCAATACTAACATACTATCTAAAAGAAGGGAAATTTTTTTTTTGATTGTATAGATAGTGCCAGAATGGTCATCTTTCCAAAACGCACCCAAGTTTACCCAAGTTTGTTTGTTTATTTATTTTGTTGGAAGGCACATATTAACATATGTTGTGCTTCGCTTTACATGTACTCTTTCATGCTTCAGCGAAATTCACTATTCTTGAGGTAGTCTTTTGTTGGTTGTAAGGTGCCTCTTTGACATGTTTGTAGCTCTTTTTTAAGAAGAGGCAGTAGGAAAGCTCCAGTAACAGTTAATACTAAAAGAAAACGATAATTGATGTTGTAAAAGTAGATCACAGTTCAAAAAGTCCAATTTCTTAGATATGTCTTTATTTTTGTTTGTCCTTGTTCTCATCTTATCTTGCTTTTCTTTTGTTTATAACAATCTTCATTTTTCCTTTTCAGGGATTAAGTGGTAGGTCTCTAAGAAAGCTACCCTTTCTAACACATGCGGCTCTCACAGACTCATCTAGCTGTGAGGCCACTACCTTCCTACATACACTTGTCTATTTACCCTCTAAGTATACACTTGTCTATTTGATTGCCTTGCAACATGCGGCTCTCACATGCGGAATTTCATGTACACACATCAAAAACTTTGAATTGCGTATATCCCCTCTAAGTTCGTAATATCAAGCAACCAGCTTTAAAAAAAACCATAATGTCATATTTACCCTTCTAAATTAAAAAAAAATCAGATTTGTCTATTTTAGCCTTTTCTATTACAACTCATTTTAAATTCATAAAATACCCATTTTATCTTTATTAAAAAAAGAAAGAAAATGAGTAATTTCTTTATTGGTCGATTTTCGAGACAAATTAGTAATTTCTTTATTTTTGATGCTTACACCGTGACATTTAGGTATATGACTGTGGTTTCTCTCAATAGATTAAATCGGAGAGCACACCTCATTTTCTAGATTGCATATTTTGTTAATTGATAAGGTTAAAAGTTATAAGGTATTTTATGTTTAAATGGAGATATATTAATTGTTTATTTACATTCTTTAAAGTGATTGAAAATTAAAACAAAAAAAATGAAAATTCAGATCTCACGTCAAAATAAAATTAAACCACTTTTAGAGAGGTAGAATAGTATAGGCCAATTTAGGCCAGCTTAAATGTCAACTTAGTTCATCTTAAATTCAACTTAATTAAATCACATTTAACAGAATATCTTATTCTATTTAATCCGCAATTAAGCATAACCATAAAGCAGAACGTTCATTAAATTTGTCGAGGCCATAGTTGTCCAAAGTCCAAACTTGTTGGTACTTAATCTGTCGACGGTTCAGATCTTCTTTGGTACTTTATCATAACTTGCCACTGTTTGGAGTAGTCAGTATTGCAAAATGATGTTTTTGTCGCACTAACTTTATTTGGACTTTTGACTGCGAACAAACTTGACGTTTTCGTTTGGATTATATGCTTTGCCTTTTCCGACTTCAAATCAAACATGTTTAGAAACACAGAAGTGACAGAACACAACAAAATCCGAGATTTTTATTTTTACCCAAAAAATAAATTAATTTAATATAATTAACCAAGTTTCGGAAAAAATTCGATTTGTACCCAAACCGTAAATAATATTTACGGTTTGAATATATATATATATAGAGATAGGCTACCATGCTTTGCAAATTAAAGCACCTCTTGTGCTTTGCGCTCATTTTCGGGTTTTCAAAATTCAAAATGTCGATCCGACCGTTCAAGTTGTTCTCCATATTGAAATGTGCTTGGAGGCCAAATTTTACATTTTTTGGAATTTTTTTACTATTTATTAAGCCACTTTTAAAATCGCTGATCCATTGGTCCAGAAAATTTTACTGTTTTGCTAGTGTGACCATTGGATCAGCGATTTTAAAAGTGGCTTAATAAATAGTAAAAAAATTCCAAAAAATGTAAAATTTGGTCTCCAAGCACATTTCAATATGGAGAACAACTTGAACGGTCGGATCGACATTTTGAATTTTGAAAACCCGAAAATGAGCGCAAAGCACAAGAGGTGCTTTAATTTGCAAAGCATGGTAGCCCATCTATATATATATATATATATATAGAGATGGACTTAGCTACTTCATGGAGTAAAACGACTTTGTACTTCACGCTATATCTTCATTTTCAAAGTTCAAATAGTCGATTCGAACCTTCCAACATGTTCTTCATATTGAAATGTACTTGGAGACCAAATTTTACATTTTTTGGAATTTTTTTACTATTTATTAAGCCACTTTGAAAATCTGAAAATCCAGATGAACAGTAAAAAACAGTAAAAATTTCTGGACCGCCGGATCAGTGATTTTCAAAGTGGCTTAATAAATAGTAAAAAAATTCCAAAAAATGTAAAATTTGGTCTCCAAGCACATATCAATATGGAGAACAACTTGAGCGGTTCGGATCGGTCGTTTGGATTTTCAAAATGAAAATAATGAGACGTGGAGCACCAAGTCATTTTACTCCATGAAGTAGCTAAGCCCAGCACTATATATATATATATATATATATATATATATATATATATATATATATATATAGTATGGCTAATTTGCTTCCGGAAGCATTTCGGCCGAGGTGCTTACGGAGGCATATCTTGCAATTTGATGTTCAAACAACAAATTCAAACCGTTAGATGTTCAATCTATAGTAAAATCTACTTGGAGACCAAATTTTACATTTTTTGGAATTTTTTTACTATTTTTTAAGCTGGTTTGAAAACCGCTGTTTTCAATGCTTCAGAAATTTAATAAAAACAGCGGTTTTCAAACCAGCTTAAAAAATAGTAAAAAAATTCCAAAAAATGTAAAATTTGGTTCCCAAGTAGATTTTAATATAGATTGAACATCTAACGGTTTGAATTTGTTGTTTGAACATCAAATTGCAAGATATGCCCCCGTAAGCACCTCGCCGAAATGCTGCTGGCAGCAACTTAGCCGCTCCCTATATATATATATAGAGCTGGGCTATGGTGAGTTGCGAAGTAAGATGTCATTTTTACTTCACGCTCATATTTTTATTTTGAAAATCTAAACGACCGATCTGAACCGCTCAACATGTTCTCCATATTGAAATGTGCTTGGAGACCAAATTTTATAATTTTTGGAATTTTTTTACTATTTATTAAGCCACTTTCAAAATCTGAAAATCCGGAAGAACAGTAAAAAACAGTAAAAATTTCTGGACCGCCGGATCAGTGATTTTCAAAGTGGCTTAATAAATAGTAAAAAAAATTCCAAAAAATGTAAAATTTGGTCTCCAAGCACATATCAATATGGAGAACAACTTGAGCGGTTCGGATCGGTCGTTTGGATTTTCAAAATGAAAATAATGAGGCGTGGAGCACCAAGTCGTTTTACTCCATGGAGTAGCTAAGCCCAGCACTATATATATATATGAGATCGACTATGGTGAGTTGTGAAGTAAAACGTCGTTTTACTTCACGCTCATACTCCATTTTGAAAATCTAAACAACCGATCCGAACCGCTCAACATGTTCTCCATATTGAAATGTGCTTGGAGACCAAATTTTATAATTTTTGGAATTTTTTTACTATTTATTAAGCCACTTTGAAAATCACTGATCCGGCGGTCCAGAAATTTTTACTATTTAGTACAATTACCGTATTTTAGCACAATTATTGTAATTTACCGTATTTTAGCACAAAATCGGCGATATTCGTAGCGTATTTTCTAACAAATATTTTAAAAAACAATTCGATTTTTTTGTGTTATATTTCATTTCAGGATTTTAGCTATTTTTCTCTAAAATATATATATATATAGAGAGAGAGAGAGAGAATGGCTAATATCAAAACGTTTTTTTTGCTATTTATTAAGCCACTTTGAAAGTTGCTGATTCGGGTGAACAGTAAAAACAGTGCAATAAAATTCTGGACCGTGTGATCAGCAACTTTCAAAGTGGCTTAATAAATAGTAAAATAATTCCAAAAAATGTAAAATTTGGTCTCCAAGCACATTTCAATATGGAGAACAACTTGAACGGTTCGGATCGACCGTTTGAACTTCGAAAATCCGAAAACAATTCGTTTGCACCAAGGGCTTGGTGCAAACGTTTTGAGCTTAGCCACTCACTATATATATATATATTATATATATATCTATTCAAACCGTAAATATTATTTATGGTTTGGGTACAAATCGAATTTTTTCCGAAACTTGGTTAATTATATTAAATTAATTTTTTTTTGGGTAAAAATAAAAATCTCGGCAACAAAATATACCTTCCAAATTTGGCTATTTAGGATTGCAACAATTTGGAAATTTTTTTAAAAACCATAATAAAAAAAATTAGCAAATCAACATGATTACTTTGATTTTTATAAAACCATAAGAACGCTAATTTGGTCCCCATTTTTTTTCTTCCCGGGACCAAATTGGCATTTCGGTTCCCCTCGTTTTCACACTTTTTCAGAACAAAACTTGTGGCCTTTGGTTTCAGCCCACAAAAGAGCAAAAAAAGAGCAAAAAACGTTGAGATTTTAGCCCACAGAAAAAAAACAGCAAAGAGAAAAAACATGTTTTCTACAAATATCCTCATAAAACTCTAGTAGAGTGAGCTTAAGAAAGATAATGAGTGACAAACTTATTATGTCATGCCATTAACTTAGTCCTCAAATAAAAATTGAAACCACACTTAAAAGGTTGAGTCGAGTGTTGGTTTCGTAGCACCGTAGCTATAGGATTAAAAGGGTATCTTTTGAGTTAATGGATCTTAAGCGCTTGATTTAAAAAGGAGACAATCCAGCTTCTGCTTATAATATATGGACCATTCAATATTAATACGGATCTAGTCCGCACAAAATTTCAAACAGATCGAACAGACCATTCAAAATTAATACGGATCTAGTCCGCTCAAAATTTAAAACAAATCAAACAATCGAGATTCATTAACTTAACAAATTTTGTTTTGAGTTAATGCAAAGGATACGAATTCACATGAGTTCCGAGTAATAATATGTATTACGCTCACCGGGTGGTGATTGTAGCCGTACTCATGCAACAGTGACGTCCATGCCTCGCTGATCGAGGCCATTCATTCATGGGGTACAGATTTCTTTGCACGGAGAGGTGGTCAGAGAAAGCCAGAAAGGTATTTTGTCCCTTGATATAAATGCACATTTTCCAACGATATATCCATACATCAAAAGAAGATATTTCCATTTTTGTATTTTTTCTAACGTTGAATTAAGCCTAATTTTATAGTTACCATTTAAATAAATAAATACAGAGTTGAATTTCATTCTTATCTGGTACACAGTTATTATTTGCACACTGTCAAAGAATAACATACATTTATTATCTACGCATACCAAACATCATGACAAATTGTATCAAATTTTATGAATTCATTGCACATATAATACTGTGCTACCTCTAGGGAATGCACATATCATGCCTACATACCGGATAAAAATGTTTAAAAAAAAAAATGACAATTCTGTAGTTTTTTTAAATGGTAAATAATTTTTTTTTGTTGAATTAAGGCCATCCGTACCTGCAATTTTTATGTGCATAACGTCGTGTTTTAAACTTAAAAATTTATTTTTTATGATTATTTAAATTAATTGAGAATAATTGGCTATAATCAGAAATAATTAGTCAATTAGTCGGAAAAATCTGTGACAGTCGATCCAACCGTTCAACATTATCTCCATATTAAAATGTGCTTGGAGACCAAATTTTATATTTTTTGGAATTTTTTTACTATTTATTAAGCTGGTTTGAAAACTGCTATTTTTACTAAATTTCTGAAGCATTGAAAACAGCGGTTTTCAAACCAGCTTAATAAATAGTAAAAAAATTCAAAAAAATGTAAAATTTGGTCTCCAAGTACATTTTAATATAAATTGAACATCTAACGGTTTGGATTTGTTATTTGAACATCAAATACTAAGATATGCTCCCGTAAGCACCTCAGTCGAAGTGCTTCCGGAAGCAAATTAGCTGGACTCATATATATATATATATATATAGAGAGAGAGAGAGAGAGAGAGAGAGAGAGCCTAAGCTCAAAACGTTTGCACCAAGCCCTTGGTGCAAACGATTTGTTTTCCAATTTTCAAAGTTCAAACGGTCGATCCAAACCGTTAGATATTTAATCTATATTAAAATCTGCTTGGAGACCAAATTTTACATTTTTTGGAATTTTTTTACTATTTATTAGGCCACTTTGAAAATTGCTGATCACATGGTCCAGAATATGATTGCACTGTTTTTACTGTTCACCCGGATCAGCAACTTTCAAAGTGGCTTAATAAATAGTAAAAAAATTCCAAAAAATGTAAAATTTGGTCTCCAATCACATTTTAATATGGATTAAATATCTAACGGTTTGGATCGACTTGTTTTACTTCACGCTTATATCTCTGTTTTTAAAGTCTAAACAGCCGATCGGAACTACTCAACATGATATTCATATTGAAATGTATTTGAAGATCATATTTTACAATTTTGAGATTATTTTATTATTTTTAGATAGGTAGAAAATCACTATTTTTGGATGAATTATGGACTATAAAAAAACAATGATTTAAAAAATTCTAAAAAATAGTAATAAATTAAAAAAAAAATGTAAAATATGGTCTCCTAGCACATTTCAATATGTAGATCATGTTGGACAGTTCGGATTGACTTTTTAAACTTTAAATAGTAGAAAATATGAGCGTGAAGTAAAACAAGACTCTTACTTTACAACTCACTATAGACCAACTCTATTTTTTGGCTCTATTATTTATATGTTGTATGAAGTGAAAACAACAGTAAGAGTCGTATAAATCAGCTACCCATTCATTTAATTTCATATATCAATAATAATTATACTTGAATTATTTTCCCTCAAGTAATTTATTTGCTTTGCACTTGTTATTTTAATTTGACATCATAAGCGAGCCAGCCGAACAATTGAATTTCTGATTTCCGATTATTTTATTTATTAATTAATTTTTTTTATTTTTTTATTAATATATTAGAAATATTTTTTTATTTTTTTAAAGTAGACGAAATACTGTAGAATTGGATTCACTAGAAAGACCATAAAAATAACTCAAATTACCATTTTTCAGTCAAAATGTTTTGCGACCGTAAGAAAAATTAAATTATTTCTTAGTGTTATTGGAAAATAAAATAAAAATATTTTGGATCTGAGTTATTGATCTCAGTTCAAAAGTCACTTCTGAGTAAAAAAAAAATTATCGTTGTCTTTCTAGTACATTCAAATTCTAAGGTACTCCATCTATGTCCCTAGAAGCTATTTTATATTTTTAATATTTTAATATTTTTCTAAAATCACTTATAGAGAAATAGATGGAGTACCTTAGAATTTAAATGTACTAGAAGGATCAAGATAATTTCCTTATTTATACATAATTGACTTTTGAATCGGGATTAATAACTCGGATTCGAAACATTTTTATTTATTTTTTCCAGTAAGAAACAAAGAAATGTTTTGATTTTTCGTATAGCTGCAAAAAATCCTGACTGAAAAATGTTAATACGGGTTATTTGTTGCAGTCTTTCTAGTAAATTCAATTCTATAATATTCCATCTAATTTCAAAAAGATATCAAATATTTCTAATATTTTAAGAGAAAAAAATAAAAAAAATCTTCTAATTAAATAAGAAAAATCACAAATCAAACATTCGGCGCTGTAGAATGATGTCAATCACAAAAATAAAATGTATTTTGGCGATGTCAAATAAAAAAAAAATCATATTATAACAGAACCGTCATGTTTTTTGGTGGTTTATTTTCTTTCAGAATAAAATCCTGACAGTTCTAAAAGAAAATGAACTGCTGAGATTCCTGATGATTTGGTTTTTTTTTTTATAAATTTTGAAAAAATGTAGACATTTTTATAATTTTCTATTTAATGTTGAATATTAATAAATAAAAAATCGGAGTTTGATATAATTAGGCTCGTTTTTAGCTTATCATAAGAAGAAGACAAAATTATTTCTCAACTTTTTCACTATCTATCTTTTTGTTCATTATGAAAGGATAACACTAGTTGCAAAAAACAAAATAAGATTCTTTTTTGACTCGTGATTTACGCATGACTCACAGTAGGGCTGCAAACGAACCGAACCAAATCGAATCTACCCTAGTTCGAATTTGAATTCGAAATAATTTCGAATCAAACCCAGTTCGAAATTGAAATAGATTTCGAACCTGAAAGGCCAGTTCGAATTTGGTTCGGTATAATTCGAACTAGTTCGATTTGATTCGAAATTAGTTCGAAATTCAGTGCAGATTCGAAATTCAGTCCAGATTCGAAATTCAGTGCAGATTCGAAATTCAATGCAGATTCGGAATTCAGTTAAACTAGGCTGCATATTTTTATACATATGCTTTTCTTGAGAGGGAGAAAAATAATGGCCAAGTCCCTCTTATTCGCTAGCCTATATTAATTGGACGGTTGGCTGATTTCGAACCTTCAAAATTCGCGAACTATATCGAATCGAACCTGGGCAGGTTCGAATTCGAAATTGAATTAATTTCGAATCGAACTGGTTTCGAATCAAATTTTTTTCAAACTTTTTTGAATCGAACTCGAATCGAATCAAGAATCTCGAATTTTTTGTGCACCCCTAACTCACAGTATCAAATCAATAATTTTTTTTGTCTACGTAGAGTTCACTGTACGAAGGAGCTGGTTCTATTCGGCTCGTGATTGGCTTAGAAAAAAAAACTGGTTTGGCTTGGCTTGGCTTATCCTAGCATGAGTCGGCTTGGGTTGGCTTGTTAACAGTCTTAGTTTAGAGAATTTTTTATTTATCTAAAGTATTATAATTTAATAGAGGGAAAAAATATTTTGATTTTTCGATGCATAGAAGAATCAGTAAAAGTTTCAACTATTCCAATTTTAGATCGGAAAAAAGTTTTCCGAATCAAAGTTTTCTTTTATCTATCTATATATATGGGTCAGTAAAACAATTTTATCTAAGAAATTTTAATGATTTACACATGTACAAGAATTTTATTTTATTTTACAAATCAAGGCAAATTTCATTACATATTGTACATGTACAGTATAGGCGGATCCAGTAAAAATTAACAAGATAAATTGATTCTCATTAATTTTAAAATTTCTGTATTTATATATAATTTTCAATTTAATTTAGAATAAAATATTATGATTACTATAAAATTGATTTCTATACTCACATGAAAATTTTATATGATTGATTTTCATTTTTCTATAATATATATTTGATTCCCATAATTTAAACTCTTGCTCCACTTTCTTATTACATAATTAATATATGTATATATTACGAGGAGGGATCCAATTACACCTTTTTTGGTGACACACTTTGACACCTACCATTTTTAAAGTCCAAATAATCGATTTAAACCGTTCAACATGATGGATATATTAAAATGTGCTTGGAGATCAAATTTTACATTTTTTTTGAATATTTTTGATATTTATTAAGATGGTTACAAAAATCGTTGTTTTCAGACCATTGAAAAACAGCGATTTTGTAACCATCTTAATAAATAGTAAAAAAATTCAAAAAAAAAATGTAAAATTTGATCTCCAAGCACATTTTAATATGGTGATCATGTTGAACGGTTCGGATCGGCTGTTTGAATTTTGAAATCGCAAAATTGACCTATATAAAAAACGGTGTCATGATGTGTCACCAAAAAGGTGTAATTGGATCCCTCCTCATATATTACATAAAATATACATAATATGAGTGATAATCATAACGTTGGGTTTTCAAAGTTAAACTCTATTATTTAATCATTCTTTTTTTTTTGTTCGGTTAAATAAACACTTCGTTTCTCAGACTTTATTGCTGTAATAAGAAGCACAATATTTGAAAATCAAAGTCATCATCAAATGAGCATATGTTAATTTTTTTTTTTTTTATGATTAGCGGTGAAAATCATTGTCCAGTCCATTCAATCACGGGTTAAGCGTCTATAATCAATAGTAGAAAAAATGTGAACTCTGTGACTGTATTTAATCAAAATATCAGAATCAGATCAGAATCAGAATCATCAGATCAGAACTCCTATAATAGCACCTTGAAATAAGGGGACTGAATGGTGTATCTGTCCAGAGCCAATCTCAGCCGTCCATCCAGCAGATCCAACGATTCTAAACTATTGTGTTAAATATTAGATATTATACATACATTTTATGTATTCGTTCGTGTACAAGTCTGAAACTAGTTATAAATTAACCTATTACACACAAGACCACACAACACAAGACCTATCTTCTCCTTTACCGAATACGCGGATCTCTTCTCTCTTCCTCCGTCTTTTCTCTCTTCGCTCCCTCCCTCTTTTCTCTTTTCTGTCGTGCCCACCCCTTACCCCAAACCCTAGGCCCTGCCTCCCCGCCTTCCTCCCGACCGAAACCCTAGAACCCCACATCCCCGCCTTCCCCTGCGAGGCTGCGATCGCTTCAAATGTCGTGCGAGTATACGATGGAGGCTAGGATTTGTCAATGGAGGCAACGCTCTCCCGTCCTCCTCTCTCCTTCTTCCTCCGCCGGACGCCTCCTCTCCGCCGCCTCTTCACTCTCTCCCTCCCGCCTTTCCTCCTCGCGTCCCGCCCCCTCCTTGTTTCCTCATGCGCGCAAGGCTCCGACGGCGGCCGCTTCGTTGCCCGGCCTTCGTCTGAGCTCCGCAGAGGGATCAGTGAGACAAGCGCGAACACTTCTAGAGGAGAGGATGAGAAGCTTATCTCTCTTCGTCAGATTTTCTCGGGGCCTGATGTGGCGATCGATGCATATATCGTCCCCTCTCAAGATGCTCACCAGGTCAGATAATTTTGGCAGCCAGATTGTTTAATTGTGTGCACTACAGATTGAACTTTATATATATATTTCAGTAGGCATAGCATTGCATGCATACCACACTTGCTCGACACCGATCTTAAAATGTTGCAGACTTGCAGTAGTGTGTTTCTGGTCTGATTAATTGCACCAATGCCTGATCAAACTTCATTTTTCCTTGGGTTTGATCAGTTGAGACTATTTATCTGTTGAATTATCTCTATATCATCAGTTGTTTTTCTATGTTCCTTCAAGTGAACAAATTATGGATCAACATTTTTATATTTACTATAATGTAAATTTTGTTTCAGAGTGAGTTCATAGCTGAATGTTTCATGAGACGGACCTATCTAACAGGCTTTACGGGGAGTGCAGGAACTGCTGTTGTGACAAAAGATAAGGCGGCTTTTTGGACTGATGGTAAATTGAATTCCACCTTTCCTATATTCTTTGAAATATACATGCATTATTATTATACTATCTATGATGTCAAGTGACCTGTGTGTATGTTTGTTGGGTCAGTTCGAGATATAGGAGGCGAAAGAGGTTAGAAAACACAAATAAAAGAAAAAGTCGTGTGCAGCTGTGTGCAATGGAGTCCAACTCTCCTGACGAAACCTTAGCCTGCATGGATAAGGAATTACAGCAGAAAGATAATGGCACATGCTCTTCCCATGGTCCTGTTGCAAATTCATACACCATTGCTGGTAAACAGAGAAATAAATAAAAGAGAAAAATAGTAAATTACACTTAGGGTCCTCAATCACCTATTTCCAATTTTGGCCTAATATATTCAAAGTTTCTGTTTTGGTCCCTATCGTTATCAATTCTGTACAAAGTTAGCCCTTACGTACAAATGTGTTAAAAATGACTTCAGCATGTTGATGCTGTGATGGTGGATTTTTGTTCATTTTAAAGAAAATGTCATTGGTAGGATCAATTTGGTGCAAATGATGAATGTTAGGGACCATAAGGGAAATTTGGTAACTTTTAAGGTCCAAAATGGGTATAAATGGACTATTTGTGTGATTTACTAAAAAATATATGAAACAAAAAGCTATCATGATTTCATGTTACATTTTTGATTGAGGTCTGTTAAGTCATGAAGGATTAACACTTTATTGTCTGTTAGTATTCTGCTCATGATGTTGTAGCAGTCAAGTCAGGTATAACCATACCAGTATATACTGGATGTACTTCAATGTAAATATGCATGTGGACTCATTTTGTTTTACCAGGACCAACCACGATTAGTAGGGTACTATGCTTTTTCCAACTAGAAGTAAATACTTGACATACAAAAGTAGGAATTCATTACTAAGTAATTGCTTTGTATAATTAACTTTAATTTGCTGTTGGAGAGAAGATAAAACTTCATATATACTCTATGATTGTCAGCGCAACTTTCGATTACAAGTGATATGGCTCAGACTTTAGCTGGAAGTAACCTCGCACCACCCACTGTGCTTCAATTTGGGAAGACCAGAAAATTATCCATCGAAAGAGCTGATCCTAGAAAGTAAATTTTTTAATTTTTAATTTTTTAATCACTGTACAAAATTTTGTAGTTGCCATCATCATCATTATCATTGTAGCAACTTACTATGAGCACCATATTCATCGTCTTCTCTCTTCATGTGACACTTATTATTATTTTTTTCTGAAACAGCCTAGATTTTACAATCTACATAGTATATACAATTGAAAGCCAACGAAACAAACAGATAGCTGAACTATAACACAAAAGGAGAACAGTAAAATACACCTTGAAATTTGGTCTGCTTGCATAATTTGAGGTTGACCTGTGCTAATTATGGTTTGCTTGCATATTATGGTTTGCTTGCATAATTTGAGGTTGACCTGTGCTAATTGTATAAAGGGCAAAATTGTTAAGTTGTGGAGAAATACCATTATACTGATCTGATAGCCGACTGGAAAACTAATTGTTGCAAATCGTAGTGTTTTTATTAAATTAATTGTTGCAAATCATATATTCTAAAATGCATTTTCTTTTGAATAGGCATGGCGTATGCTTTTTTCAGAAACAAGGAAGCAGCTAACCAGGTGGTGGCAAAGTTGAGCAAAGTATCTAGTTCTCCCTGATGGAAGGTATTGATTAACCAGGTGGTGGCATGGCGTATGCTTTTATTTTATGAGGGATGCTTTTTATAATTTATGTTTATCTTTTTTGAGTACTTCTAAACTGCTCCCCAACATATCTGAAAAGCATTTTCAACCAAACCAGAAATTTATTTTACTTTTATTTTTGTTGAAGGTGTGTTCGATTGGTACGATTTGAGAATGATAGAACCATATCCTTCATACCACCAGATGGTGCTTTTGATTTAATGACATACCGGCTTAGCACTCAGGTGTTTTAATTTTTTTTTCATATATTAACATCTGTTTATGAGTTGAATATCCGTTGTGAGGGCTTTTCTACAATTACTATATGTTGTAGGGGCTCCTTTTTTTGCAAATGTTATTTTCATTTGGAAGTTCTGGGTTGATTTTCTACAATTACTATATGCTTGATTTTCTGGTACACTGGTACCCCCGTACCAGTACCATGTTGGGTGCTGTTCCTTTCCTTGCTCTTGTTGCTGGTACCGACCCGGTACTGCCCTTGTTTCTGTTTCTGTGCTATTTTGCGGAAATGGGTGCCTTGTTCTGTGCTGTGTTGTTTTGACCTTGTTGGTTCTGGAGCCCTGCTCTTGTTCTGTGCTCTTTTTCCTTGTGTACTGTGCTGTTTTTTTTGTTGTTCTCCTTGGCAGTACTCCCTTATCTCGCATCGCTGTCGTCAAGTGTCCCGCGCACGTCTCTTGCTCTTCTCTTTCTTAGGTGCGCTTCAGAAGGGTGGAACAGATGGGAGGGAAAGGGAGCTGGGGGACCACGTTACTCTCGACAGACCAAATTCGTCACCGGGGTGTAGCGGAAGGATAGTACAAGGTATATGTTTTCGTGCTTGAACTCAATTCATTCATATGTTTTTTCAGAAAAGTTAAAAAATGTAATATTTTTTATGCCTGTACCTTGAAGTATATGTCTGTAAAATTTGACTTATGCAGCTCCTCTCGTAGTATATCAAAACAATTACATAAAATTAGTATCAATATCTTTGGATGAGGTAGTCTAGGCCACAATTGATGGCATCAATTACTACTCACTGCAAGAGCTTCCAAGAAACCACAAGGTGTGTTATATATCAAATCACTTTGCCTATAAACTGAACAATATTTGTCTTGAACAAAAGTAATTAACCCAAATTCTTGGATCAATGCAGAATTATGTACTGCAGCTGGTAAGGGAGGCTTACGAGCAGTGGGGTACCTCACAGAGACCGATGGAGTTCCAAATGCAAGTCTTGCACTAATTCAAAGTAATTAAACTATCTAATTCTGGTTATACCATCTGAATTTTGTTTTTCATTTCTTGTTCTTTAATCACATCCTACTTACCTATAATTTCAAAAAAAAAATCTCAGGTGAAACTGTGATTCAAGGTCCTGCTGGTACACTTCCATGGTACCCTGCAAATCAGGAGGATTTCCAAATTGGAGGTTTCGATGAAGACAGGGCTTCTACAAGCTTCCAAGTTGCATATACCGGCTCATTCCATTTTGGGCCATATCCTTAACTTAACCCTAGGCTTAAACAAAGCTTAAGAGGTTGACAAGTTTAGTGGTGTACATATTTACTAAATTTTCCTCCATGAAATTACATGGAAGGAAAGGAAGAAGTAAAATGGTAAATTACTATTTCTACTCTGAGCTGCCTTTTTATTTACACAAGCAAAGTAATATGTGTAAGCAAAAGAGGCGAAGTCTTGTTTTCAGTTTCATTTTTCCTTTTTGCGTGTGATTAAGTTTTTGCTTCCAGCTTTTGGTTCCCAAAATTTAGGAATGTGTAAAATTTATTTCGGTTTTCAGGTGTAGTATGCTTTTTGGGATGATGTATTCTTTCATTTATTTTGTAATTTAACCTTGTAATTTAATATCCATGTAATGTAAATGGGACCTGTTTCATGCACATCATCCTTTTAAATTAACATATTATTTATTTAAATTTTGGTTTACTTGTAGCATGTTGATTTGTGGTTTATTGGAATCGGCCAATCTCTTTTATGTTAACATGAAAGAGCAATTTCCCCTTCTCACCCAAACTATGTTTCTACAATTTGGTATATTTTCATAGGCAACCTGGTCATTTAAAAAAAATTTGGCCGTCTATCGTTGTCAAGAGAACAAGAATTAGCACAAATTGTCACTATTATTACAGTCATTATGCAAACCAACTGAAGTTTATACTAGAATTCATATCACCTAAAGTAACTCAATTTTGAGTTCAGATCCCAACCGTCAAATCAATTTTTGCATGGATATTAAAGGAGCCCCGAATTTCACCTTTAACTGAATTGGCCTGGATTCTCATCAGATGGTTCGGATCTAAACTCAATATTTGAGTTAAGAGGATCCGGATTCATTTATACCAACCTCGATAAGTCATAAGATGGGAGCCCATCTAAACTCAAATTCCTATGCAATATTTATATCTTTGCAAAAAAAGGTCCAAGATTACCAGGCCCTTTAAACTAACTATGAATTTTGAATTTAAACTTGTCAAGCATCATGAGCACATCAAGGGGATGAAGTACAGTAAACTATTATGTCTGACAATTATCTTTTCAAGATAATTTACACAGTTTTTTCAACTGAACAAAAGACGGGAAAAAAGATTATATTTCCAATATTTAAAATTAATAAATTAATTAAAAAAATTAATAAATATTTAAAATTTGGTCTTCAAGCACATTTTAATATAGATTGAACATCTAACGGTTTGAAAATGTCGTTTGAAGTCAATTCAATAGGTTTTAGAGTCGAGCTCACGAAGGGCTTGGCGAGCTTAGGAACACCCTAGTTCTACTATATCCTCACTACTAATATCACGTTGAAAATTTTAGGTTCCAACCTTCTATTCACCCAAACAAAATCTCAACCGTTCATCAAGTAAATCTCAGCCACTCATCACAATCCATCTCAATCTCAGCCTTTAATAAAAAATTTGATTTGATGCATCTATTTAATGTTGTCAACCGTGTAGAAATCTAAATTTAATTAGAAACAAACCCGCTACATGAAAAGATACATAATAATTGTTTCATTTGAGACTTCTCTTTTTCTGCGCGTCTTGATTTCTTCCACTCCTTTTTTTTGAATACACGTCTTCTCTCTGAGCGGCGACGACTTGGAGCGCACCCTGCTACCTAGGCCGCTCCTCTCCCTCTAGATGTTTCTTTCTCTCTCCCCCCAGTTTTTTCCTTGCTACTCTTTTTTTCCTTCACTGCTATACTCTCCCCCTCACAAAACCGATTTGGATTTATTTCTCTCTTCCTTGTTTCTGAGTGTTGATTGCTCGACCCTCTCAACCGATTTGGGGTTGTGCTTCGAGTTCCCTGTGGATAGCTCGTGCGCGAACCTCGAGGCAGGTCGAGAAGTAAGGTTGGAAAAGGCATAAGCCACGATCTTGGTACACCCGGATTCCAAATCTTTGGTAATCTTCTCTCTTCCACAGGTTATTCTCCTTTGATCTGTCTTTCAGCCTTTGCACTTTTCTAAATAAAACAGAAAAACAAAAACTATACAATTTTCATTAATAAACATAGAAAGTATAATAAATGAAATATCAGGGACCAAAGTGTGATTGCTACATATTTGCAATTAACACAAAAGTTGTTCTGAAAGAGCTATCCGTAATTTTTTGCACATTGAAATTGTCAAGTTATATTGTTTGTTAACTGACAAGTTTTTTCAGACAAAGTTTTCCTTTTTAGTTCATCAAGAAATTTAGATTAATGAAAACCACAACAAAATTGAAAATTATAGTATCTCCTAATATATTTAATTGGCCTTGAGCATATTTTGAAATCGACCTTTGCTTTATTTATTATTTTTGTTATGATTTTTGGAGATAGGTTTATGCTTCTATCTATGGCAATGAATCGACATTTCATCGAACACTGTATGTATTCATGTGGCCTTCAATGGCATGTCTTCTTACTTTCTTAGAGATCAACATGAACAGTGGAGAGATATAAACAAGGAACCCCTTTTAGAAGGTTTCTTTTCGCTTTAGTTAGTTCCTCAATTTATGAAAAAAATTCATGCTTGCCCCTACAAATTTTAAAATTTGGTCTATACCACTGCAGAGTTAAAGACTTACCTCATAACCTGATATATCTCCCCATAAAAATGTAAGAATGCTTGTCATGCTTAAAGAAATAACATAAGCTGACGTGTATGAAAATTTGATTTGAATTTAGTTTGAATGCTTGTCATAAATTTGGTTAATTTAAGTATCCTTGAAATCAAATAGAATTGGGAGTTCACGTGAAAGAAGCTGGGTCTTATATTTGCTCATGGTTTGTAGGGAGCATATGAGGTGTTTTACTATTACTTTTTTTTTTTGTATTTTGTGGGTTTGCATGCAAAATTTTTCACTTGTTTTATATTTCATTTCCGTGATTAGTGCTCTAACATATAAATTTACAGTGTGAATGTTTTCAGATGTCAATTACCAAGATTCAATCCCTATTACTCAAGCGTAGCACCAAAATTTGACGGCACTGACAAGTCTTTGAGTACTGGAGGTAACATGTTATATACTTCTTTTTTCCTTACTGGGTATGTTGTACCAACCAGGCCTTTACTCATTGCTTCATTGGACTTTTCGACCTATTTTCTCTGGCAGAGCTCTTGACTAAGCCTTAAAAGGTTAGATATGTAAACCTAAATTATAATTTACATTTTCTTTTCTGAGTAACTTGATGAACTGTCTACTAATTATGAGATAGTGCTCAGGTTACTACTTGGTTGTGAGAAAACTTGATGTCGCTTACATAGTTAATTATTAGAAGAAAAAAAGGACCACAATACCCCAAGTACCAAATTTGGAACAATACAATTATTTTGGTTTTATTTTTCATCTATATCTCTTCTTTTGATAATTTGGATTCTTCTTCTTTTTTGTTGCATCATGTGTAATAGCAAATATAAAGTTTAGTAGGAGCATAGCTTAGAGATGCTTTGGAAGAGATAAATAAAGCTGCTGAAACTATTTCCTCTCTTCAGGTCAAATGGAAATGCAATATTACCAAATTTTGCTATCAACAACACAATGCAATATTACCAGATCCCAAACCCGAGATGTTGTAGCTAGCAGCGGGCTTCATAATTTAATATTTCTGGTGAGGTCTATTTCTTAATTTGTTGAACTATACTTATTTGAATTTATCTTTTTAAATTTCTTCTTCTTTACTCTCTAGCTCTGGTATACTAACATCCAAGAAATGAATATGATTGATTATTCAGGATTTAGATGGTGTTATGTTATGTTATGTTATGTTAGTAGTAAATGTATTTCATAATTCATATGTTTTGTGCAAATGAATAAGAGCAAACGATGTCGATCACTAAGGTTTTGTAATCTTGATCAAGCAAACAATTTTTCTATTAAAGAGTTATATAATCAATATTTCTCCTTGATCATTTTTATTTAAATAAAATATATGCCACTAATTTCACTTTATTTGAAACATTAACAATTAAAGAAGATCCTTTGCATCTAAGGTTTTCCCAATGGACCTGAACAATATGTTTATGCTATATTTTTCTTTCGCTCACAAAAAAACACACAGTTATACATCAACACATGCAAACAGTATATCTATCCTGCAAAAATGTTCTAACCTTTTTTTTTATTCAATATTGGATTGTTTTTATAGATAAGTTGTAGTAATTAATTCAATATTTTTTGCCCAGAGATCCTGGTATATCCAACTAATAGTTTAGAACCGTTATTTTGATAGTGAATTTCCTATATTGTAATTATAAGGATTTCCAATAGGAATTTCATTTTTTTTTTTTAACTTTTTCAGGTACCAATTGATTCCTGTATTGTGGGATCTCAACACTGCTTTCTTACAACAGGTTTCAACTATTACCATTTGCACCTTAGCATTCTCTGTATTTTTAAATTGTACAAGGCCATGAAGAGAGATATCTCCAAGTAAGCTCCTTATTCTATTCTTCTTGTGTATATCATGCTAAGGACCAACATTGTACCACTTAAGATCTGGTTGATCTCAATTTATTAGGCTTCTATTTTTTTCTTTTTTGTATAGTTGCTTCGTTGAAGTTAAAGGGCCTACGTGTCAGGATCTGATCTAATATTCCCTCACTGCGCTCTATGGTTTAATTGGGGCTGTAGCTCATGTAAGTTTGAATGATATTGATCCAAACTTTCTTGAATAGTGTATTGTATTCTGAGAAAGAGGTGTAATTAAGTTTTCATAACTGCAGATTCAATTAATAAGGATTGAACACAGAGTTCTGGAGTTTGGATGGATGGCTCAAAAGGTAATCTACTTGTTGAATTTCTTCAGTTTTGGTTATACAAATAATTGTTGGTTATCTCTGGTAGTGATTGATGTACTAGAATACCTAATTGTTGAATAAGTAAATAAGTTGATTATTCAGCTCAAGATCACAAAAAGAACAAAAAAAAGAGGTTCCGTATGAACTATAATTATTCCAATTGTACCATGCACCGGTTCATTTTGTTTTTGACATCCATTTGTATCATGTACCAGTTCATGATCCATTTACCTTAGATGAAAGGATTACGTAAATCCAGCAGACATTAGTTGTGATGGTTAAACAAATTAAGCAAGTACCACTATACCAATCTCTATTAAATACTGGTACAACCACTGTACCAGTACCAATTTCTGACCACTGGTACGGCTACTGTACAATACAATAAAATCTACCATTTTAAGGTTCTTTTCATGGTGCTTGAATTTTAATAAGTTTTAGTAGAGATAATCAGTGGGGATAGCAATTTGTTCCCCGTAATTAGATGCCTTTATAATTAGTGTTCATCTATATTCCATTTCAATTTTACAAAAATTTCTCGTATAAATGATAGGTTACAAAAGTGATGAAGAGAAAAAAGTTCCTAATTTTTCTAAACTTCATCTAATCATATCTCCTTATAATGCCCTTTGTACTTACCTTTTGTTTTCCTTTTCAGGGAATTGCACAAGGAGTGCTTCAGTGAATTTTATGGTTTCTTTTTGGTAAATTAAAAAGTGAAGTTTAATCTGAACTTGTCAACTACTGCAGTGAGCAAGAGTGTCATAATTTCCAAACTTGTCGCAAGGTATGTCATCTTCTCTTGTATAATAGATCAATTGTATGGTTTTATTTTATTTCAGGCATACATAGTCTGTTTTGTAGCACATATGAGATAATGCCAAGGGAAGAGAAAAATAGAGGACGATGATGACATCATTGTGAGAGCTTTAGTGTTATATGTGCACAAGTTAGTGATAGAGGCAGGGTTGGGGTTTAGATTTGTGGCAGCTATGAAAGGATGTAACACTTCAATTTTATTTTGATTTGCTCAAATTTTGAGATGGATGTAACACTTGAATGATCAAATTCTACTCTGATTTGTGGCAGTGATGAGATCACTCTATTTGCTGAAATTATGTTTACTGATTTATAATTTTCTATTGGTACACTTGCACTTGTTTTTTATTGTAATACTTTGTAAGTGGAATGTTTTTCTATTTGTATCGGCAAAATTTATGTATGTCTTTGTTATAAGAGTATAAAACTTGCAATGTGTGAACAACATTCTTAATAGAAAACATGCACCGTTAAATAAAAAATAAAAAATAAGTCATTGCCATAAATAAAAAAAAATACAAATTTATGGCAATGATGAATGAGATTATTTAATCATGTAGCCTTTTTTTATTAATTGTACTGATCTGTAACAGGTTTCTTAAGTGGAAATGATCTATGATAAAACTAACTGGTACAAGGAAACGAGCATAATTTTAAACTGAGTGGTACTAGAGGATCGCAAGTACATATTTATGTAATTGTAATGCTCAAAATATTTTCTATACTTCAAGATTGAATGCAAGACTTTAAAATAATAATGCTGCAAATATAAAGTACATAATGAATGAGGCAATGTTAAAACAACAAATTCCATACATTGTATTTCCAATTTTCCATACACAAGCACTACAAAACTTTAACATCATCTCTAATACATCAGATAATAAGGTGTTCAAATATCAAATATCCAAGAAGTAGTCTAAACTAACAATTAATTTACAAAATTACCGTAAAAACAACATAGAGTTAATTGGAGCAATGGAGTAATGAGACACAGGAGCGAAGGGGTCAGATGTGTTATGCTCGTTCACTTGTCTAGACTGAGTGTTCGTGAGCCGCGCACAAGAGTGAGCACAGGTGTTCGTGGGCCGAGAGTTCAATCAAGAAGATGGAATTTCGCTGGTTTAAATGGAGCCCTGTCGCACTGCCAGTCAAAAATTTTCTGATTTTTCATTTCATTTTATTTTTTATTTTATTTTCTATTATTTGGCTGCGTCAGATGAAATGAATTTATAATTATATTGAAAAATATATTTGTACTTATTTTTGAACTTTTAATCAATTTTTGCTTATAAAATAAATTTGATGTGTTCTCTAATTACTAGCAGAGTATGTAAATAATTTTAAATTAATTAAATTATTTTGGTCAAGAATCAAATGCCTTGATTCGTAAGCCATTTTTCATGCATTTAAGTAATTTTCTCACAAGATATATCTTTCATAAATGCTACATAAAATTTGTTCTTAACTACATTATAATTTTTATTCATGTCATTAGTAATTTTGGAGGAGAGGAGGCAATTGATATTCTTATTAAAAATATGTCATATAATACTTCATCAGTGCTATAGTAGAAAGATTTGATATTTTAGTTCGGAGTTATTAACAATTAATTATCTTCAATAAAATTAATTGCTAGCAGTAAAGACAAATAATATATTATCAAGCTCTAAGGCTATTGTTTGCTCTCATTATTGACTAATATATGATAAAAAAAATTAAATAAAAATTAATCACATCTAAAAAAATAATCAAAACAATATTTCAATTTCCGTTGCAACGCACGGACACTTAACTAGTATATATATATATATAGAGAGAGTGGCTAATATCAAAACGTTTGCACCAAGGGGTTGGTGCAAACGATTTGTTTTCGGATTTTCGAAGTCCAAATGGTCGATCCGAACTGTTAGATATTTAATCCATATTAAAATGTGCTTGGAGACCAAATTTCACATTTTTTGGAATTTTTTTGCTATTTATTAAGCCACTTTGAAAGTTGCTGATTCGGGTGAACAGTAAAAACAGTGCAATCAAATTCTGGACCGTGTGATCAGCAACTTTCAAAGTGGCTTAATAAATAGCAAAAAAATTCCAAAAAATGTAAAATTTGGTCTCCAAGCACATTTTAATATGGAGAACAACTTGAACGGTTCGGATCGACCGTTTGGACTTCGAAAATCCAAAAACAAATCGTTTGCACCAACCCCTTAGTGCAAACGTTTTGATATTAGCCACTCTATATATATATATATATATATATATATATATAGAGAGAGAGAGAGAGAGAGAGAGAATGGCTAAGTTCAAAATATTTTTTCCATGGCCATAGAAACGATTCGGTTCTTCAATTTTCAAAATTCAAACAACAAATCCAAAACGTTAGATGTTCAATGAAAATTGACAGACAATGTCACAATGTTCAATGACTAGACAATGAAATGACTTTTATCATGACCTTTTACTAAATTTTACCACAATTGTGAAATGACACAATATTAAATTAGACAATGGACATTTCACAATATTAAACTATGACAAGTCTTCACTTAGCAGCCACTGATAAGTTTTCAAAAAATAATAAACTATGACAAAAAAAATAAAGTATGACAACACTATAGCTTAGCATGTACTATGGCAGAGCTTGTACAATCTGCCGCGAATATAGAGATATCACTCCGCGAATACAGAGATATGACTTTGACCACTGACCAGGAAAGAAAAGAAACCAACAACACGCCACGCTACAGCAAAACAGACTATCAGCGACCGGCGCTTTGGCTTTCGGCGACTTAAATCCCGGTCAGTACTTGCAGTACGTGCTGGTTGGAAATTTGTCATTTGGATGATCATGTCTATCTTCGTATTCTTTTAATTCAGATTGAAAAAATCTTAATTATTATGCTTGTTATTACGTTAGAGTAAAAGTTACATATAACTTATCTTAATGAAGCCACCTGCTTAATTTCTTTAAGGCACCCTACTCTCTTTTCAAAATTTAAGTGAAAGAAAATTAAATGAAGTCATAAATGATGATAAAAATTTCGTGCAAGGCAAACCAGCAGTTGAATTTTTTTTTTAAACCATAATTAAAAAAAATATTTTTACGAAATCAACATAATTACTTTTGTTTTTACAAAAATCATAGGCATTTCGGTCTGAATTTTTTTTTTTATTACAGATCGAAATGGCATTTCGGTCTGGTCCCTTTTTAGATTTTCTGCGGCGGCTCATATGAAAACTTGTGAAACTAGTACCACAGAAAATTCAAAAAGGAGACCGGACCGAAATGGCATTTCGGTCCGGAATAAAAAAAAAATTCGGACTGAAATGTCATTTCAGTTCTTATGATTTTTGTAAAAAAAAAATAATCATGTTGACTTCATAAAAAACAAAATTTTAATTATTGTTTATAAAAAAAATTCCTAGCAGTTCGTAGAAAAGTCATAAATGATTTGACCTGTACACCTTCTCCTTGTCCATCAAGCTGTCTTCTTTAACGTCTAGAGAATATGATCTAGAATTAATATACTTTAATGTTAGAGATAAATAACAAGGCAGCAAACTAGTCTCCCCTGCTTCAATTGATATAGAAGTATTTTCTTTTGGTACGTGTTTGTCGGGTGCAGAATTATACTAAAATAAAAATACTAATGTAAAGTGGGAATAATGAGATCTAAGGAGTTTACAAATCTGTTAGACTTGTAAAAGGCAAACACTGTTCTGACATAACGAAAGATTTATTAAGTTAAATTTAAATAAATGTCAAAGTTAATGAAGTAATGTTAAATATTTAATTACTAAAATAAAAATACTAATGTAAAGTCTAATATAATTAAGAAAGCTAGTATTTAAACATTTAAAACTAAAATTAAATAAATTAACCTTCTATGCGGTCTTTCATTTTCTGAACCTTCAATGGGCCGAATTATTATGCAACGATGGGCCCTTCGGTTTTAACTCGGCTATTCTGACATGATGGGTCTTATAGAACTCCTCGCGCTGGATTTCAAAATTTTAAGTTTATCAAGATTCGTGTTGAACTGTCGTGATCAGTGGTTTAGCCAGGATTTTTATCAGAGGTGGGCAAAAAAGACTGAAAAAAGTACAAATTTCATCTAAAATTTTAAATGCTCATGGTATTTTTTTATATCCTTATAATGGTCAATTAAAAAATTAAAAAAATTAAAAAAATAATAAATATAGGAAAATAAAAAAATATTGAAGGAAAAATGAAGGAAAGAAAAAGAAGCAAAAAAGAAGAAGTAAATATAGAAAATCATTTAAAAACAAATTAGAAAACACAAAAACAAGAGAAATGGATGCGTCCTGTATGACTGAAATGGAGGGAAAGAAGAGAAAAAGTGAAAGAAAGATGGTAAAATGGCTGGAAATGGAGGTATCCAATATGTTTAAATGGAGAGGAGAAAAATGGAAAGGAGTCAGCTTTTCTCAATAAATCTGACAGATTGCCTCCTCATATTTGATATTTTAACATATAGACATAGATCATGGAATTTCAATACTGACTTTCTTGATGGCTCATGTGCACCAAATTCAAACGATTGAAGGGTTCATCTTCCCAGTGAGTATTTGAAAATCGGACAAGAAGAGAACTCATCAGCAAAATCACAAAAATGAAAAAGATTGATTCAGATTTTTAAAGCTGATTCCTTGCAGTTAGAAGAAGAGGTAGGTCAGAATAGATGAATAGCACATTTGTATTGCAGGGGTAGGCAAAATTTATATTCTGGGGTAGGCAAAAGCTCAAATATGTATAGATTTAACTTTGATTTTTAAAATCCAGAGGTAGGCAACTGCCTACCCCTGAAATACTCTAGCTCCGCCACTGGTCGTGATCTTGTAGTCATGCTGCGGGTCTCTACTTTATTGGTTTATTTTTAACTTTTGTAGAACCTTTCTATAGATCATTCACACTTCTAACCAATTCTCTATTTCTCTCACTATTTTTTTGGCGCAATATATCATCATAGTCTTGTGTTTTAATCATGTTTTATTCATTAATTTGATATTTTAACATCTCATTGAACATAATTCGGCCAAGAATGTACATGAATTTTAACTTGTCTGTTTGACCATAAACCCTTAACCCGAAACCCTAAAACTAAAATTCATGTACATTCTTGGTCAAACAGACAAGTTCAAGGTCAAACAAACAAGTTTTTAATTAATTATTTTCCCAGTCTCTTAACCTTCTCTTTCAGAATTAATAAAACTCAAATAAAATAATATAGAATAAATTGGACCGGATGTTTTTGAAATTTGTAACGAATACATGGTTTTAAATGCTCCCCTTGAGGCACTATAGAGGATGCGAGTCATGCATGTGACCAGTCAAATTAGAGTTTAATTACATCCTTTGACAAATCTCAAATTTTAAATTGATACATAGAGAATTCGAATCGTTTATATTACTAGAGCACCCAAAAAAACAGTCATTTAATTCAAGGTTCAAAAAATCGGAATCGGAATCGGAATCGGAATCGGATTTTTGACCACCAAGTCAGAATCGGATGAATCGGTCGGAATCGGAAGAATCGGATCGGTAACTCGGGTATTTTTGGCAGAAGCCTTGTTTTGTAGCCAAAAAATAGGAAAAAATTGATAAAAATAATTTGTAAAAAAACTATGTTAATTAAGACAATATTACACTCAAATAATCAACTACTTATATAATGTATTACAAACATTACAAATAGAGCACACTTTTATAGCCAGAAGCTATGCCGAGCTGGCTGGATCATCTCATCGTTCTCTGTATTAAAATAAGAATGTAGAAACATACATTTACATGGAACTTTTACAATGCATCAAATTTAATAATTTTATTTAGTTAGTACATTTGATAAGACTATTTAATTTTATTCAATATATTGTATTTACTGTTATATTCCAAAATTTTAAAACAAGATTTATTGCTAAACTGATCTTTAAACTAAATAAAATTTTCTAACTAAATTAATGACCGATCAGAATTATCTGATTAATCTGAAATGAATCTAAAATTTAAAATATAAACGAAATATGATATTATGTATATTAAAAATATTATTATTATTATAGACCTAAAATAATTTTTATAACTACCCGTGAAAATTCATTACCAGATGTAAGATTTAGAAAAGAAGAGTAAAAAACAAAATAAAATGATACTATTCGTATAAATAAATAAAATATAAGAATTGAATAGATAAATATTTATATAAAAACATACATGATTAATATCGAATCATTCGAGATTATAGTTGAGATTAAACATGTGAAATATTTGAAAAACATAATATTATAAAATTTATAAATATCGATTTATTATAAATTCTAGAAGTATGGTTAAATAAATATTTATATACGTATATATATTCTAATCGATTCGAATTTATTAAACAAACTTGATATTTAAAGGGGACTTAATGTTAATAAACAAACTTTATTTTTATACTATTCCCTTTGCTTCCCGTCGGAATGAATTCACACCATATACAACCATGTATGAATATTTGTTTCTTTTGGAAAATCTCAACCGTTCATTGTTCAATCAGCACAAATCTCAAAGGCTTGTTTCAAATTAAAGAATTGAAATTAATCAAATCTAATTTTCAGTTCGGGTCCGCCCAAATGCCTTAACCCGATCAATTATTTTAACCATTGGATTACATCTAGCACGAATCCTGAAGCAATATCATCCTTTGATCTTTGAAAACATTTGAAATTGGAAAGTTAACTCCATTTAATAAAAATTACGGGTCCACAGACCCTCTCCCTCTCTTCGTTTCGCGCAAGGAGGCAAAGCTTCCCTCTCCCTCTCTTCTCTCACTCTCCCTCCCAATTTCCTGCACCGCCTACGAGAATCGGACAAAACTCGGCTCAATTCGGACAAAACTCGCACAGGTTAGTGAGAATCGGACAAAACTCGGTGTAACTCGGCCGGAAAATCGGAAAATCGGCCGATTCCGTCACTGTTCATCCGATTTTTTCTGAGAAAATCGCATAGACCCGAGAATCGGGTAAAAATCGGCCCGGTCCCGTCCGATTCCGAGTTGAATCGGCCGAGTTGACTCGGAATCGGCCGATTTTTTGAACTATGATTTAATTACTGCCGTAAATTCCAATTGAATATGATACGACCTGTCAAATAAACCATTCCAGATTTGCAATAATTGTCTTTTTGTCTAATATATAAAAGACAAGTCATGCTTTCACTTCATTTCATGCACAAGGAAAGACTTGGAAATGACAGCCACAGTCCCTGCTTCAGCCTTATTCCCATGATGATATATCAACTACTTCTTGCCCACCTATATATGATGATATGAACTGAGCCTTATAGTCCAAAGCACCGGAAAAAAAAAAATTCCCTTTACATTGTCAAGTTCTCCTGTGAGAGACTATGATGGGGAGAGCTGGCTGTTCTAACACATTTTTTAGACCCCAATTCGTCACTGAATTGCAACCTGCTGATCTTGAAGAGCTGGTAATTTGTTATTCTTTTTTTTTTTTTTTCTTTTCCATGGGCTATAATAGAGCCTATTGGAAGTTTGTATATACTTTCACGGTCTTCGGTTAATAAATAATAATTTCTTGCATAATTGCTGCGCAAGTAATTGTTGTGCCACGTTTTTGTAAGTTAGGACCCTTTATATAATATCATCATACTAATACCTTGACCTTTTTAACAATTTTTCATGATATAAATTGATATTAATTTTCACATTACAAGGAGTGGAAAGTAAAAAAAGATTTGAAAGTTCGTTGTGTAAGATTTTGTTATGATTCTTTTTTCTTACTTTTTGTTTATTGCTTGTCATGGTTTACTATTATTTTTCATTTTTGTTTATATATGGTAAGAGTAATTAAACCACAAACACCTTGAAAATCTCAGGAAATTACAAACTATGAATAATTGAAAGGTTCCATTTACCTTTGCTTGTGAACACATATACTATTCCAACATAGATGCAAAAGCAACTTTTATTCTAGTTTCAGTAATTATGCCATTAGGCCACCAGCCTTGAAAAAAAAGGCATCAACAAAACCAATTTTCTCCTTCCAGAAACTTCCATCAGAATTCATGATGCATTTGGAAGACGAAAACAAGAGTCGATCAGTTGCAACAGTCTTGAGCCCTATAGGTAAAACTTGGAATATCAAGTTAAACAGGGATCACTCAGAAACCTATTTGAAAGGAGTTTGGCCTGAGTTCTCCAAATATCACAAATTAGAGGTGGGCTTCAAGCTGGTATTTCGGTACGAAGGCAACATGGTTTTCAAGGTGAAGGTGTTTGGTTCGAATGGATGCCTCAAGGATTACAATCAAGGTGCAGCAGCTATTCTCAGGAGAATTGGATTTAATGCCTCAGGAGAGAAATCTCAGGAAGGCAAGTAACTTTTTTTAATTCTTTTCTTATTAGGACTCAGACATTTTAAAGGTCTAGTACCATTAAGCTGATCGACGTTGCAGTGCAAAAAACAAAACCCTCTAAATCTATGTTACTTTTAATTGAAATCTTTGAGGTGCAGCGTCGTCATCTTCAGGTGAACAAACAAAAAGAAAGCATGAGGTGATAGAGAAGGGGACACCACGCCATGAGCGCTCCAAAATGCGCAAGGAACTCGGTACAACAACAAAATCCTATGTCAAGATGAAAGGAAAGAAGAACATCATTTCTTCTTCTCCTCAAACTCTTGAAACAAGAATGGGCCGTTGCAGCATCTATAAGTTCATGGTAATATGTTGTTTTGTTTATTTTCAATTCTATTTAATTAGGCAAAATTTTCAAATAAGAAACCTCCAAAATTTATAATCCACTAGAAACATTGGTCCTCCCTCTCCAAATAATATAATAATAATAATAATGTTAATGATGATGACAATGATGATCATTAAAGAAATAAATAAATATATGTAAAAAAAATGTCTATTGAATGATAAATTAATTAACTGGCAACTAAGATTCAAGACGGTATATATATAAAAGGCACATTACCAAGTAAAAAGAAGAAAATTGTTGATGAAATTGTCCTTGTTTTATAATATTCAAACAAAAAGCACTAATAAAATACTAAGGTTATTAACCATAGACGATCTTTCTGGTATTAGTAGAGCCCTTTTAGGGTGGTAATCTTACATTAAAAAAAATTCTGTCTAAATAAAATGAAATGTCAATTGCAGAGTCTTCCAAAAATATTCGGCTCGGTGCCTCCATACAATTTGGAAAAAGGAGAGATAACACTCAAGAATGAGAAAGATGAAACCTGGAAGGTACAGTTTAACAGTACTCCTGCTTCTGGCAATAATTTTTGCGGAGGATTTATTCAATTTTGTGAGGAGAACAACATAAAATGTGGAGATATATGCACTTTTAAGATCATAGCCAAGAATGAAATACTCTTCACCATCTCAAAGGAAACAATTGATGTCGAATCAGATGTGTGAATTGTGATTCAGGTCTGATGGATAGATCAAATTGTCTTGTATATGTCTAGTAATCAGTTCACTCATTAGATAGTATGTCGAATAAAATCTGGGCAGGCGTTTTTTTTTTGTGTATTATAATAATGCTTGCCCTTAATTTCCTCTTAATTATATTCCTTGGGAACAAATCCTGAAGTCTACTGTTTTCTTTTGTTTTGATCAAGTTTGTTTCAGATGTATTATATATATAACTAATTAATCTAGCTAAGATACTGTTCACGCTCTGTGTTTTTGTTCTTCTGATTTTTGCTGTCACAAAAATTGGCAGGAGGCCTTTGCCCTTGTTGCCACCTCTGACTAGAGCGATACATAATTAGTACTTATATTATCTTTTGAGTGATTATATTAATATTATTTTGTGATATGCTAAATATCAAAGAATCATTTGTTTTTTTTTTTTTTTTTGTGAGTAAGAACAGGGGACCCCTGTTTTTGTATTAACCATAGGTGGTTGCAAGGTTTGATAACCCTTTGGGTCCCCTGTGTGTGTGATGAGAAATCACAAAAAAAAAAGAAAAAGAAAAGATAGAATGAGGTTTGTGTGAGGGTGGAAGAATATACAAAAATTCCTAACATATCTATATTTCTCCCTGAAGCGTTGTCTCTAATTGAGCCCTATCTTGGTTACATTCCTCTTGGATCTGCGATACTAACTCCTGCACTGTGCTTGTCTTCTCACTAAATATTCTATTACAACGCTCTCTCCATATGATGATTACGAAGTGGGTTATGAGGACCGTACACTGTCGAGTCTGAGGTGTTGATGGACCGTACACTCCTGTGATTTGAATCTCCCGATCAAGGACCTTGTTCTTGAGTGTGACTGATAGGCAAAAATTGGATGATTGGTGGGCGACATACTGATATTTGTTGTTTTGCCAAGCAATCAAGATTCCCCCCTTAGTTCCTTTCGCATTCAATACTCGGTACTCATCCAATCTCCTACCGCATATCTCCTTCCTGATGTTATCGTCTGTTTCTCTTAGCTTTGTCTCTTGGAGACGGATTAGGTTTGGCTTTTCTATAAAGAAAGTTTGCCTTACCGCTAATCTTTTGTCCCTCTCATTAAGCCCTCTTACATTCCAAGTGATCATCTTTGTATTGGTTTTATAATTCATGGGAAACTATTGTCTCTAAATTGCCCCAAAAACTGAAAAACAAAGAGACCCACATTCTCAAAGAAACAATTTTCCCATAATTATCTTATGAAAGGGATGAGGTCTTACACATAACTCTTGCTCCTACAATACATATGTTACCCTTACTTCTTACTAGATAGAATCTACCTACTTTGCTTAAAACCGCAATACATCTCCTACTTGGTGACCAACATCCCTTAGGGGGAACTGTAACCTTCTTGAAAGAAAGAAAAAGAAGAAGAAAAACACTGAATTTTTTTACTTAACATATGGACCAAAATGCCTCATCCCTTGCCATCCTTCTTTCTTGGTTACCTTACACCACTTGGTCGATCACGACCTCTGCTTGTAGCCCCGGTTTGATGCTTGCTGCTGCAAAGACCGCTTCCGCCTAACCCTCTGGCAAGGGGTCGAAGGTCTGAAGGTAGTCAAGCTTGATCAGGCTGGGCATGCCTTTCTTCTTGTAGGGCTTCCTTGCATTTGAAACTGAATAAGGTTTAGTAACAAGCCTGGCCCATTCCTCTAGGCCCACGTAATCCTATTGGGTTATAGACGAGATCATTGCACTCATTCTCACAGCAAAAGTGGCTTCTTCAAACCCTGGTGGTAGGCCATCTGTTGGATTTAGAGACGTCTAATTACAATAATTAAGTTGGACATACGTGCATTATGATTATAATATCAAATACTGTCGCAAAATTACATTTATGTAATGATTGAAATATGCCAAACAATGTGATTAATTAAGTCATGGCATTATACGTATTTCACTAAGGTTTTGGATACAAATACATATAGAATAATGTTAATCAATTATAATTGTTAATGGATCGATTATAGTTGATTCAAATAATAGCAGTGATAAATTTAGGCTAAATAAGGAAATCAGAATTTTTTCTGATTTATTTCGGAAATGCTATTTTCGGCATTTTTTGGTTCCCGATTTAGCCTGAAATTTTCAGCAAAAGGTGTGCACACGTTTTTCACATCCTTTGGCAAACTTGTTTCACAAGTTTGAGCTATTTTCGGCTCTAGGGTTTACCCTAGGGTTAGGATTTGCACTGCTATAAAAGGGCTGGGTCTCCATAGCCTTGAACTCATCATTCTCCACCGTCTTGCTCCATAAAAGACTAGATATTCTGCCTTCAATTTGTGAGACAGAAACAAGTAAGAGAGAGTTCAAGAGTTTTGGATGGACTCGCTAGCCAAGTAATTTGTCGATTGAGCGTGCGAGCAAGTTAATCAAGCCATCTTCATCGATTCCTTTGATATTGCTTGAGAGGCAATAGACGGAAGGCCATAAAGATGGAAATTAAGTAGTTTCCGCTGTGCTTATTTAATTCTTACATAGATCTGGGTTAAGGTTTTAAGTAAATTAGAAAAACCTGACCACGGGCTAACACCATCTTCATCTTGGATTGTGCTTGTGTTGCTTTCATTTTCCTGAATTGGGCTTGTATTGCTCTTGGTGATTGGGCGCCATTAATGTTGGCTTGAAATCTGTTCTGCACCCCTATGTCCTCGCGCCTGAGCTGAGGTGGTAGTGTGTTGTCATATCCATCGGTGACTGCCCTGACATACGTGGTTGGTCTAGCCGCTATCTTCCTGATGGTTGCACCGCGTATCGCCTCTCCTTTCACCAAACGGGAGAAGCTTTTGTCCGCTATTCTCAATGACAGGAACTTGTGGCACGAACTTAGATAAAATATAAGTTAGAATCGAATCACTTTTTTTGTGTTCATTTGTTTTTAAGTTAAAGAAAAGGTTATTTAATAAATTGGTCGTACAACTTTTTGCAACGAATGGTTGCCGGAATTATACTGGAATAAGCTCAACATAACATGTACTACACAGGCCAAGAATATGCCATCAGTATCAATATAAACTCTCAGCTACAAACGCGCCTCATATGCAATTATCCCATAATTGTAGAAAAACTATGGGCGCGAATTTCTTGTTACTTCAGATTAAATTTCTGCACTTCTGCTTGATGTATACCGAAAACTTTCTCAATGGTTTAGATCTCAATATAAAGCACTATAGTCCAAATTATTAATTGTAAACTGTACAATTGGATGGAAATAACAGTGGATATAAAGTCCCAACTACACCTAGGCACCTAGCTAGTCGCTGGGTAAAGATTTTAACAGAGTAGGTTTTTCTTCATGCAGGGAACAGACTAAAGAATCAAAACAGCCCTGCATATGGTATGTGTGCTGCATGAAGCTAAAGTTGTTCTGTTTGTATCAGTAGGCTTTCCTTTCCATCTATAAATCTCAAGTTCAGCACTCTGCTTTTCTCACCAATGCACTGCTACATTAGTAAAAGAGAAAGAGAGATGGTGGAGATTATTTGGAGATCACCAGCTCCATATTTGCTATTAAGCATAGCAATCATCATGGCCATAATTGCAGTTGCACTCATAATGCTAATCTGCATTCACCGCAAGTCGTCAAATGGAGAGTCCCTTTCTTCAATTGAGAAGGCCGTTGTTCAAGTTTCGACTGATTCGTATCCCCAGGTTGTCGTCATTATGGCCGGAGACAACATGCCATCTTTTGTCGCGAAACCGGTTTCCGTTTTGTAGAATTAGGAAGAGGTTTATTTTTTGTAGGAAAGCTTATAATTACTAGATTATGCTAGAAATTTTTGACTGTAGGAGCACAATGTAATACCGATTTTGCTTCTTCTTTTTTTTTCCTTTTTCTTTCTTGTCCAATTTTGGTCTGGTGGCTGGTGCGGTGATCAGTTGGTTTTCTGACAAAAGTGCAATGGATATTGCTTTTTTAGCCTATTTAATTATTTTAGTTATTATTGCTGCAGCATTACTGCTGGCTGAGATATTTTCTTCCAATTGCGCCTATATATGCACCAGATAGCAAAGATCACAACATTAACGGATATAGAGGACTCTATTTGACACATTCAAACTTCCTGGTATAGAATATTAGTACAACATATGCATCTTAGACAACTGGTAAAGATATTGGCAGTACTATTTTGACTCCATGCAGTGCATGAATAATAAAGCTAAAATAAAATTAAAAACATATGATTCGGACGTAAATGTTGTCAATATCTTTTTCCTAATTAACTGTAACTAAGATACAGTACTAAATTTTGATTTAAAGGTCGTTTCGTTTTAGTTCAATCATACGCGAAGTGGATTTTTTATAAATGCCTAGTAAATAATTTTATATATAAAAGTAATTGGATCCCGAAATTTTTATTTCTACCGCATTCACAAAAAAAAAAAAATCAAAACACCTCAGTTTAGTCAGAATTCGAAACTTATCTAGGCCGTAGGGGCATTGTGCGGACTCAAAGACTAAAGTTCGCACAATTAATGCCGATGCGACCACAGTCAGAGATCCACACAATGCCCCTGCAGCCTCCACTTTTTTTTTTTTGTCTAACAGAAAAAGAATGGGCCATGTGGCTGGGATCCCCGCAACATTAGTACGAATCTCGAATCATCGAGGAAAATAAAAATAGAAATATCTCAAAGTATTTTTATGCTAACTTACACAACGTATTTGGAATTAAAGCATGTGGAAACACCTCTTGGAATTCACATCCTCTGAGATATCTCAAAGTTTGAGAAATCGCAACCGTTAAAATATGTTGTGCACGAATCTCTAGGCACATATAATACTGGCCCTTGTGCTATCCCCAAATAGGCATCGTACACGTCGGTCACGCAAAAGTTGAGACATCTCAGAATTTTACTGTAGACAAAAAAAAGAAAAAAGTTGGGGCCGTAGGGGTATTGTGCGGACCCCTGACTGGGACCGCATCGGCATTGTGCGGACCCTAGTCTTTGGGGCCGCAAAATGCCAGAGCGGCCTGGGTAGATATGAAATTCCTCAGAAACAGGGTGTTTTGGTTTATTTTTTTTTGAGAAAATACTAAAAATAAAAATTTCGGTAATTGGCTAATTGCTAGGTGAAGTTAATAATTTGTATGCTTTAAGGGCAAGATTAATTACAATATCTTCTATAATTGATTTAACTCTAAGATTAGATTAACATTTTGTAGACCTACATCACGCTCATTTTTGGAAAAGTTATTCTAGCTGATTGATGCCTCATCATTTTAAAATTCAAACCTTTTTGGTTACAACTTACAACAAATATTTTTGGTTTCCAAGGAAAGCACAATTTCGTTGGCGCCCGGGCAAAATATTAAAATACCATTTGCCTAACTGCTTATAGTTATGCATGTGGAAAACTGTATTAAAAATGGAGGGGGTGCAGTTCGATGTTCGATCAGAGCCATTCGATCTGCATTAAAATTTGTACACACAATACATCTCTTGTTGATTGGATTTAAAAGATAATTAAGCTCTCTCCTTCGTGATTTTATTTTTATTCTGTAATTGTTAAATTTTTCATTCAACATCCTGTAATCCAACCATGTAATTTTATTTTTATTTTATTTTAGTGAAATTGGGAGGGGGCATCATGGACATAATTAAAGGACTTTACCCTGTCTGGCTATAATTTTGAAAAATTTATTTCTTGTACAATATGTTTTTTGATATAAATTACAATAATATGTTTGTAGTATAAAATTGTTATAAATTAACATTATTTAAATATTTTGTAAACTGACGACGCCTCTGTATTTTTTTGTGTGCCTTATATTTGATATGCCTACCTTAAATTACTTGCAATAAATTTTCTTGGAATGTCAGTAGATTTATTTACCATAAAGAGGTTGATATTTTGAAATTTTGCAAGGGTGACGAATGAAATTGCTCTCAGTAAGCTTGACAGCTAGACCAATTGTAGACTGTAGTTGTGGCAAATAGACATTATTAGGGATAGACTTTCAATGATGGATCCCACTTATAAAACAGAGAAAAGAAAAACCCAATTGAAAGAATATCCCTAGAATATGACCAAGACTTTTATTGCAAGAAAATAAAAGAGCAAACAATTAAAGGGGGTAAGAATAGAATAGTAGTTATTCTTAGTCCTTTATATATCACTTGTTTTTGCAGTTTAATATTGTTTAATTTATATTTTCATAAATTAATTATTAATTTTAGTCCAAATTATATAATCTGTAGGACATAATTTCTAACAACTGCTTCAAATGTTGCCCACGAGGACACTCCGTTGTGAATTGTAAGAACTGCTGCAAATGCAGGAAGTGTTGGAAGAACAGCCATATTAGCATGCATCAACTATACGGTGGTGTTTGGTTGTGGACTAAAGTTAAGGTGGCCTAAGTTGTTATCCCATGTTAGGCCGGCCTAAATTATTCGTGTTTGGTTGAGGTCTAAAGTTAAACCATAGCTTAAGTTATTCCTTATTTGGTTAGAGTTGATGGAGGATTAAAATTTTGGAAGCCTAAGTTAGTTAATTATTAATCATAGGATACTAATTATATAATATTAATATATTAATAATAACTACAATGTATTATAATAATTATTTAATATATTAACAATATAAGATATTAATTATATAATTATATAATAATTATTTACTATATTAACAATATAAGATAATAATTATATATTAATAATAAGATACTAATTATATATATTAATATATTAATAATAACTATAATATTATAATAATAATTATAATAATTATTTAATATATTAAAAATATAACATATTAATTATATAATTATATATTAATAGTAATTATTGATAAAAAGATACTAATTATATAATATTAATATATTAATAATAACTATAATATATTATAATATTATTATAATTATTATTTAATATAATAAAAATATAAGATATTAATTATATAATTATATATTAATAATTATTATTAGTAATAATATACTAATTATATAATATTAATATATTAATAGTAACTATAATATATATAATATTATTATAATAATTATTTAATATATTAACAATATAACATATTAATTATATAATTATATATTAATAATACTTATTTAATATATTAACAATATAAGATATTAATTATATAATTATATACTAATAATAATATACAAATTATATACTAATAAGATATTATTATAATCATTCGAGTTAGGCCACGACGTGGACTAAAATTAAACCACCATGTGAGGTGATTTAGTTTAGGCCGGCCTAAAGATCGGCTTATGCATGTTAGGCCGGCTCAATGAAGTCACGTTTAGTGGAATAAAGAGGCCTAAACCCCTTATTCCACCCTTTAGGCCAACCCAGCAACTCCTCTTTTCACACGGACGATAGCCCGACAAGCCACACTCTTGTTCGATGAGCTTCTCATGAGTCATTATCAGGAGCAGAGCTACGATAGAATAGGAGTAGGCAACTGCCTATCCTTAAAAAAAAAAAAAAAAATTAGGCCTAATTTTTTAGTGGACCTTATCTATTTCGAAATTTGATTTTGCCTATCCTGACCCATGCGTTTATTCTCAGCCCGCTAACAAACTTCTGTAAGTCCTAGCAAAAGCCCAGACAATTAATCACACTGATGGCATCTATACGATATGACAGTGAAAACCTACGTCACGTGCCAGTCAAAGCATTGCTTTTACCCAACGGAAAAGTATCCTCCCAGTAGAGTGGGAAAAATGGCACGCCGGAGCCGGATCCGTCACGGAACGGCACGGTAACGGCACGGAACGGCACGGCACGTGTGTCGGTCACGTGCCGTGACTCGCGTGTCCCGTGCCGTGACCATTCGCGTGCCGTGACCAATTGTTGGCAAAGAAGACACGGCACGGCACGGCACGGAAATTGTCTTGGTCACGGCACGGCACGGAAACACGGAACGGCACGGCACGGGACACGCGAGTCACGGAACGGAAGACACGCCAGTCACAGTAGTAGCGAAGCAATACACTAACATACCTTCCTATAAGGTATAATTTTATTTTAATTAAAATATTTACATTTAAATTTCAATTAAAACATTTGAATTTTAAAAAATCGTTTCATATTTTTTTTTAAAACGTTAAATGCGATCAAATTTGACTAACGCGCGTTTGGTCACGGCACGAATTAGTCACGGCACGACTTAGTCACGGCACGCGAGTCACGGCGTGACTCGCGTGCCGTGACCATTCGCGTGCCGTGACCACCCCTCGTAATTTTTGTCACGGCACGGCACGGCACGTGAAAAATTTACTTGGTCACGGCACGGCACGGCACGTGATCAAAGTCACGACGTGTTAGTCACGACACGGCAAGGCACGGCACGTTTTTCCCTCTCTACTCCCAGTACTGTAAAATATTCCCCTCATTTTACGGCTAGAGATTTACTCCCAACTGCTTTGAGATTCGGGCTAGCACAGGGGCAGTATTATTGGGCTTTCAGATTCGTGCCAAGTTAAAAAGAACATTCCAAATCCACTAATTCTAAAAGACTCCCTGTTACGATACCGGGGAGGATCTGAATTCTTACCCAACAAGGTTTGTCGTTGTTAAAAAAGAATTCAGATCCTCCCCGGTACCGTAATAGGAACTTTTTTAGAATTAGTAGATTTGGACCGTCCTTTTTAACTTAACACGAATCTCAAAGTCCAATAATACTGCCCCTGCGCTAGCCCGAATCTCAAAGTTGTTGGGAGTTAATCTCAAACCGTAAAGTGAGGGAAATCTTTTACGGTAACTGGGAAGATACTTTTATGTTCAAAAAACATTGCTTTTACCTGTGAGCCAATCAAAATCTCCAATCGACATAAAAATAATAAATTACTAAACAATTCTGTAATAGAATTATTACTTGTAAAAGCTTAAAAAATATTTTTTTTCTTGTTAATTATGAAGTAAGGAACTTTTGTTGCAGTCTAGTTTTAAGTAATCTATGTGTCAAATGGACCAAAAAATAAGATGCGTAATATGTACAGATAATTTAAATAAAGTTGGGATATTAGTGTTTGTGGTACGATAATGCAACAACGATGAAGAAATTTTAATTAGCACAAGAATGTCATAATTTAGCAATCGATAATATTTTCCAAATTGAGATTAAATAATTCAAAATTTGAAAATATTTTTAATGTTTGGCTCATAGAATAGTGCAAATCCAAATCATATAAGTTGAGAATAATTTTGTTAATGAGTGAGGCTATGGTACTTCGGCTAGTGTACTACGGCTCAATATGGTACTTTTTAAAATCCTAACGGTCGATCCGAACCGTTCAATGTGATATCCATATGAATATGTACTTGCAAACTAAATTTTATATTTTTTCAAATTTTTTTACTATTTTTTTAAATAGGTAGAATTTTGATGGTTCAGAATTTGTATAAAACACTGAAAATTCTACATATCTAAAAAAATAGTAAAAAAATTTGAAAAAATATAAAATTTATTTTGCAAGTACATATTCATATGGATATCACATTGAACCGTTCGAATTGACCGTTAGGATTTTAAAATGTACCATATTGAGCCGTAGTACACTAGCCATAATACACTAGCCGAAGTACCATAGCCTCACTCTTTGTTAATAATCCGTCAAATGTGGCATAATAGAGTACATTTTAATCTCATTTCGGCAATACAAATACAAATAAAAATATGTAATTTAAAATATGTACCAAATTTATGATTTGTAATTTAGAAAGTGTTTTGAACCCGAACCTGTTTAAGAAAAAACGAATCCAATTTCTACCTATTTCTGATTCAAATTCTAGCTACGTCACCAATGACTACCCCATGATTGCCGACAGACATGTCATATAGAACGATGTGCTTCATTGACAAGGGAGGTGGTAGTCCATCATGAGTAGTTATGAAATTATGTATAATATAAAATAATCAATTATATATAGTATAAACATTATATTTATTCATATATGCTTATATTACAATAATAATTGTTATTATTTTATTGTTTAAATTTTCATAATTTTTGTCAAATCTTTCTATCTTTCATTATGGACATTGTTATTAACAAAATTAATGTTTTGATAGTTTATCAAATAAAAATGAAAAAATTTGAGTTGTTATATTCTTTCCCCTAGAGGAACATATTCAGTCCTTTTTAATAATATGAGTATTTTTATTTTATTTTGATGTTAAATTTTAAAATATTTTATAAATTTGGTCTTATATTTTATTATTGAATATATACGTGTGAATTCTCATATATACTATATAAAAATATGATTGTTTTATAATAATCTCCGTATGTTCATATTATGTAATAATTTAAATAATCCAACAATCGAACTGGTTGGCCCGTCGATCAATGTCTGGCTTTGTGATTTTTGTAAAGACAGAATATTGAAAGAGAGAACCCTGGCTTTGTGATTTTTGTAAACCTAAATAGAATATCTTACCAAGTTATTGATGCCGATTTATCCTCACTAAAAATAAAATCAGATTCTACCTAGTATAGTCTGAATAAACCCAAAAGAGGAAAGAAGCAGATAATTTTTTTAAGCTTGTAATAAGTGGGCCATTAAATTGATATTGGGCTCAATTTATGGGCTAAGATAGTGACATTTCTTTTCTTGACAAAAGTATAATTGATGCAAATAAATTCGATCAAGTTGGGATTTGGGAGCACTCAGAATGGTTGGGTCAGATCAATTGAACGGTTAGGTTCAACCAGTTGATCAGTTTTAGTAGCTAGAGCTAGGGTATCAGCCATAATGGAGATACTTGAAATTTTTGAAAGAAAATTAAGTAGTGCTTACACTTTTACAAAGGGGCACTACTATTGGTCTATTGATTTGCAAAAATCAAAAGTATCGTAGCAAATAAAATTTGAGCGAAGAAATAGCTCCAACACAAGAGAATTTTCTTATTAAACAAAAAAAGTAGAAAGAATCCATTAACTGTAGTTTTTACTTAATTAATGTCAAGTTCTTTTCTAGATCGATGTAGTTTTTACATAATTTATTGTGACTTGGGTAAATTGTACATCCTAGCTCCATTAACTGCTTATAGAAAAGAGTAGCGCGCATGATGTCTGTTCAGCAACATGAAAATTTTATGGGAATAAAAATTTCAATTTGTCAAAACCAAAGTCATTTAACTCATGAGATATTTTAGAATATAGGTGTTTGGCAAATGCATAGAAAATTTGTTAGGATGTTGGTCTTTTTTTCTTTTGTATAGAAGATATAATACTAAAATTAAACTATATTAAGTGTATTGATACTAATAACTGATTATGATCAATATAATTGTACATATCAGATTCTCATAAATTTAAATGAGTGAATTAACTATACACTGCAAAGTAATATCAAAGTGAACTGACTGCACACTGCAAAGTGATAAATTTATTAATATATTTGTACATATTACTAAGGAACTTAACTCAAAATTAACTTAATCTATCTCAAATAAAATGTGTTGCTAGTTTAATTATGTTTTTTTATAAATTTTTCTTGTATTATTAAATTAAGTTGTATTATGCATGCAAGTTTAATTATTATTGTTTAATTAATTATGCTTTCTTTAATTAAAATTTTGTCTTTGTTTAATTATGTTTGATGTTACGTGTACAATGAAAAAAAAATTGTCTTCATTGATGTATGATAAAAGTTAACGTACATGTTAACTTTGTTTAATTAATATTTTGGCAGCTTTATCCTTTGGAAAAAAAAATAGAGGTCTAAGCTAATGGTTTTTTTTCATGAAATACAAGGCAAAAACCAGAGTCTCATGATAAAATTCCTAAGATTCCATTTTTTTCAAAAAATCCCATGGTACTGCTCCTAACGAACATGCCCTAAGTTGAGATAATGAAACCCAAATTATAAACCCAAGTGGGCTTCTGGGCCGAAAGTAGTCCTCCTTGGTTGTACTATAAGGCAAAGAGTCAATTTATCTCAAAATCAGATCATATTTAATTTGGTAGCTCTCTTCTAAGGTAACTCAAATTTTGAATTTGGATTCGACTGTCTGATTAGAATTCGAACAAATTTCATTCAGGTTAGAATTTACGGGGCCACTTCAATATTCGTGTAAATTTTGATCGGACGGTCCGGATTCAAACTCAAAAGTTCGAGTTATCTCAGGAGATACAAATTCATCTGTAATGTATGGGATAATTTTAATTGAAAATGAATTGCTTTGAGATTTATGTTTTAAAAATCAACTCAAGTTTTAAGATATCATGTGAATTCCACGACAAAGGAGTTCGAATCCTCTGAAGTAACTTAAATTTTGACTTTAGATCCGGACCGACTGATCAAAATTCAGTCCAATCAGTCCGAGGTGAAATGCAATGACCTCTTTAATATTCATTGTTAAAACATAGATTGCATTAGATATTCATTTCCATAGTTTGAGCAGTACTCTTAATTGTAGTGCAACTAATTAAGCAAATCAATTATTATAAATTAAGTTTGCAATTAAATTTGTACATACCAAAATATCAAATTTCAAATTCATACAAATATGGTTCACAAAATAAATTCATTCATATCAAATTCACACAAATTCATACCTGGACCGAGCTGGCTCGCCAGCTCGCGAGCGAGCTAGGTCCAGCTCAAACTCGTTAATAGGAAAGTGGGCCTCAGAGGAGAAACTGGCGGCGGTAATGTAGAAATGTGAGCCATTATGCAGCATTTCTAACTATGTATAGCTTAGTATTTATATCAAGTGGAAGTATACAACCGGAGTAGATATTTTATTCATTGCTATTTTCTTGAATTGAATATAATCTTGTGTGCAGTGCCATGTTCTTAAGTTAAAATAAAAAGTATGTATATGGTGATATAGAGTCAAATGAACCGGACAGTTTTGAAATTTGTGACAAATGGTTCTAATGTTTCCCTTGAGGTACTACAGAGGATGTGACCAATCAAATTAGAGTTTATATCCTTTGACATGTCTCAAATTTTAAGTTGATGCATAGAGAATTCGAATCGTTTATATTACTAAAGCACCAAAAAACACAGTCATTTAATTACTGTCCGTAAATTCCGAATTGAAAATGCTCCGTTTTTTTGAATAAATTGAACTTTTCAGAAATATCAGATGATACGGACCTGTCAAACAAACCATTCCAGATTTACAATTTGTCTTTTTGTCTAATATATAAAAGACAGGATATAAATCTGCTGTTATTCCAAAGGGATTACAACTATTCAAAGTTTTTCATCCAAATCTCGACGGATCCGTATCCACTGCATTAACTCAAAAGGGAATCTTTTGAGTTAATAAATTTCAACCGTCTGATTTTAAACGGAGCCAATCCGGCTCGTGCCTATAACATAGGGATCCCTTAAACATTAGTGCAGATTTAGTTCGCACGGATTTTAAAACAGATCGGATGGTCAAGATGCATTAGCTCAAAAGATTCTCAATTGAGTTAATGCAGAGAATACGAGTTCAATCTCGACAAAGGTCCTCGGCTGAAATCGGAATAACAGGCTCATGTTATCCCTCTAAAGCAGATTTATTTCCATAAAAGACAAGTCAAGCTTTCACTTCATTTCCTGCACAAGGAAAGACTTGGAAATGACAGCCACAGCCCCTGCTTCAGCCTTTTTGCCATGATACCTGTCACTTGTACTTTATCCTTATATATGATGATATATCGACTATAGCTAGCTCCTCTTTTATTGTCTAAGCACCAAAAAAAAACAAAAACAAATTTCCCTTTTACATTGTCAAGTTCTCCAGTGAGCGACTATGATGGTGAGAGCTGGATGTTCTAACACATCTTTTAGACCCCAATTTGTCACTGAATTACAACATGCTGATCTTCACAAGCTGGTAATTTCTTATTTTTGTTTGTTTATTTTTTCTGGGTGATAATAGAGCTGATTGAGTAGCTTGCATTATTGCAGCATGTAATTGTTGTGCCACGGTTTAATAAGTTAGGACCCTTCTTATATAATATCATCACATTAAAACCTTGACCTTTAAAACCATTTTTCATGATATAAATTGATATTAATTTTTTCACATAACAAGGAGTACTGAGTACAAAGTAACATGAAATTTTGAAAGCTTGCTGTGCAAGATTTTGCTACAATTAATTTCCCACATTTTGTTTAATTATTGCTTGTTATGTTTGCTTTAATTTTTCTTTTCTTTTCTTTTTACTACTAAGAGGTTTAATTATATCTGGTCAGAGTAATTAATACCACATACTCCTCGAAAATCTCATGAAACAAACTATAATAATTGAAAGGTTTTGATCCAGCTACTATCCAACCGTCAGTTTTAGGTTCCATTAACCTTTGCTTGTGAACAGATACACTAATTTAACATAGATACAAATTCAGCTTTTATCCTAGTTTCAGTAATTCTATCATTATGCCATCAGCCTTAAAAAAAAAAACATCAACAAAACCAATATTTTTCTCCTTCCAGAAACTTCCATTAGAATTTATGATGCATGTGGAAGACGAAAACAAGAGTCGTTCGGTTGCAACTGTCTTGAGCCCTCGACACAAAACCTGGAATATCAAGTTAACCAGGGATCGCTCAGACACTTTTTTCAAAGGAAACTGGCCTGAGTTCTCCAAATATCACAAATTAGAGGTGGGCTTCAAGCTGGTGTTTCGGTACGAAGGCAACATGGTTTTCAGAGTGAAGGTGTTTGGTTTGAATGGATGCCTCAAGGATTACAATCAAGATGCAGAGATTATTCTCTGGAGAAGTGGATTCAATGCCTCAAGAGAGATGTTGCAGTGTAACTAGAACCTTAAAATGAGAAGTGGATTCAATCCTTTTAGTATTTAGCAGAGTCATTGTTTTACACTGCAACATCATGAGTTTCATACTAATAAAATGACTAAAAGGATTAGTATGAAGCAGAGTCATTTTCAGATTACAATCAAACGCAGTGGCTATTGCAGTGTAAAACAATATCCAAAACAACCTCTAAAAGGATTTACTTCTAATTGAATTCTTTGAACTGCTTGTTAAAAATAATGAGGATTAGGATCCAATAACCTCAGACCCGTTAGGGATTTACATCATTGGTTATTTATAGAAATAAAGGGAGCAACAGAATACCTCCACCTTTATTTCTATTTCTAGCATATTACCGTTGTATAGGCAACCGTTAGGATTAGTAGTAGGCAGCCAACTTTTATATAAATAGTGCTACACTGTAACATACTAAATATACAAGCAATAACAAAGTTATCAACTTTTCCTTCAATCTCTCTGAATCAGAAAAAACATCATGGTATCAGAGCAAAATTAGAATCCGAATCAAGAAACCAAGTGCCTAAGAGGCCACCCAAGTGCTGTTAGAACAGCCACCCGAAATCTCAAAAAGGCCACTGTAACAGCCAACCTCAAAAATCTCAACAGCCAACAGAGAAATCCAAAAATTCAGAATTCAACATGTCTCAACAAAACGAAAAACTTACAGGGGTGCTGCTCAATGGAAAAAACTATCTGCCATGGGCCAGATCCATTACCTTTGCTCTCAGTGGAAGATCAAAACTTGAATACATCACTGGAGCCAAGGAAAAACCACAACCACAGGTGCCAGACAGACCAAATGAAACTGAAACAAAGGCCATGACAGAATGGCAAGCAAACGATCATCTCATCATGAGCTGGTTGCTGGCATCCATGGAACAAACTATTGCCGATTTATTCTACTGCACAAATTCAGCCAAAGAATTATGGGACAAAGCTGAAAAATTATACGGGCATAAGAACAACTATGCTCATATTTTTCAACTCCAACAAGATCTCCATCAAACCAAACAACAAAATCAACCGATTACTGAGGTTTTAAGCCAACTCCAAAAAATAAAAGATGAACTCAGAATTTATCGACCTCCCACAACCGATCTTTCAGAAATTCAGAAAAGGGAAGAACAAGATGGAACCTTTCAACTCTTGGCGTGTCTAGACCCAAGTTATGAGGCTGTGAGAGCACAAATCCTACTCTCGGCACCGTTGCCTTCTTATGACGAAGTGGCGGCCATGATTCAAAGGGAAGAGTCACGCCGGAGTGTCATGGCAGGTCCACAAGCCAACGGCGAGGGACACGACAACCATGCACTCGCGGCCCGAGCTTCCTTTCAAAATTCTCAAAACCGGTTCCAAAGTTCTCAAAATCGATTCCAAAACCCTAACTCCAAATCGGAGGGAGAGAGGTGTACCCACTGCAAGAAGCCCGGCCACACTCATGAGAGGTGCTGGTTCAAGCACCCTCACCTCAGACCTAAGAAGAAAGGGGGAGTTTGGGAAGACAGAATCGGCGGAGGAAAGAAAGAAGAGAGTTCGGAGAAGGGGTTTAATACCCAGGGGGCCTTCTCTCCATTTCGGACCCAAATGGACACCTCCAGTGCCGCTGGTTTGAGTTCAAATGTGGGAACCGGCCAGGATCAAATGCAGCAAATGTTTCAGCAGTTCTCCATGTGGTATGCTAAAAACAACATGGATGGTATGGCTCTAAACTCTATTAAATCAAATTTATTTGATCAAATAATTTTAGATAGTGGTGCGACCAATCATATGTTTGGAAATAAAAAATTTCTAACAAAATTAAGAATTGACAATAATGGTCAACAGGTTCAAATAGCAAATGGTATGAAAGTCCAAATTAATGGTAGTGGTGCATTCAACCTATTTTCAAAAGAAATTAAGGGTATTTTGTACTTAGAAACCTTTTCGACTAATTTAATATCAATTAAAAGGTTAACAAATGAACTAAATTGTAATGCAATTTTTTCTCCTACAAATGTCCAATTTCAGGACCGGAAAACCGGGAAGAAGATTGGTGAAGGATTTTTAGAAAATGGGCTTTATATTCTAAAAAATCAAGAATTAATTTTTAGTGCAACAAAGGAGTCATTAGATCAAGAACTTTGGCACAAGAGACTTGGGCATCCTTCCGACCAAACTTTAAATAAGCTTTTTAATTTTTCTTCAAAAAATTGTATTAATTGTGATGTTTGTAAGCTAGCTAAGCAAACAAGACTTCCTTTTTCCTTGTCAATTAGTAAAAGTGAAGCACCTTTTGAATTAATCCATTCCGATGTATGGGGTCCGGCCCCAATTATTTCTTACAATGGTTTTAAATATTTTGTACTATTTATTGATGATTTCTCACGAACCACATGGCTTTACTTACTTAAATCGAAAGATGAAGTGTTTTATTGTTTTCTAGAATTTATAAATCGTGTTGAAAATCAATTTAATGCCAAAATCAAAATATTTAGATCGGATAATGGTACGGAATTTGTAAATAATAATTTTTCGAATTTATTCCAAAAAAAGGGAATTATTCACCAAACGACTTGTATAAATACTCCCGAACAAAATGGTGTATCGGAAAGAAAAAATAGGCATTTATTAGAAGTAACAAGAGCACTTTTATTTCAATCAAATGTTCCAAAAAAATTTTGGTCGGATGCCATTCTTAGTGCCACATACTTGATAAATAGATTACCTAGCACTAAATTAGAAAATAAATGCCCACTAGAAATCATTTGCCAACGAAAACCTAATATTGATCATTTAAAAGTATTTGGTTGTACTTGTTTTACACATATTAAAAGAAAGGATAAACTTGATCATACATCTATCAAAACAATTTTCTTAGGATATTCCTCTACAAAAAAGGGGTACAAATGCTATGACCCTATCAATAAAAAACTACATATTTCTAGGGATGTTATTTTTTGTGAAAAAGAACCGTATTTTAAAAATAGAGATGAAAGTCTTAATTCTCATGACAATGGTAGAAGTAGTATGGTCTTGCCCCAAATAAATGCTCAAGAAAATGTATCAAATGATAACTACGAAAATGAGCCCAACAATCAAATAGAAGAGATAGGAGGAAATGAGGATAATCATGAAAGTGAAGAAGAGGAAGAGCGTGTTGTTAGAAGATCATCACGAATAAGCCAACCATCTACAAAGCTTAGAGACTACATAACATACTCGGTATTGTACCCTATACAAAATTTTATTTCTTATGAAAGTGTTTCTTCAAGACATAAAGCATTTATTACTTCCATTCAAAAGGAATTAGAGCCAAACAATTACCATGAGGCCATAAGTGTTCCAAATTGGTGTGGAGCCATGAAAGAAGAGCTAAAAGCTCTAGAAAAAAATGAGACTTGGGAAATTGTTCCATTACCAAAAAATAAGAAACCGGTTGGATGCAAATGGGTATATAAAATTAAATACAATTGTGATGGTACCATAGAACGGTACAAGGCAAGATTAGTTGCCAAAGGGTATACCCAAACCTATGGCATTGATTACCATGAAACATTTGCCCCGGTAGCAAAAATGAATACCGTTAGAATCTTATTTTCTATTGCGGTAAACAATGGTTGGAACCTTTATCAAATGGATGTCAAAAATGCTTTTCTTCAAGGAACACTTGAAGAAGAGGTGTATATGACCCTACCACCCGGCCATAAATTGGAAAAGAATTCTAATTTAGCTTGTAGGTTAAAAAAATCAATTTATGGATTAAAGCAATCTCCACGGGCATGGTATGGCAAACTTAGCTCCTATTTAAATTCTTGTAATTTTAAAATTAGCAATGCCGACCATTCATTGTTTACCAAAAGTAACGGTATAGACATCACTATTGTACTAGTCTATGTGGATGACATAATAATTACCGGAAATAATTTAGAAGAGAGAAAGAAAATCAAACTTCAATTAAAAGAAAAATTTGAAATTAAGGATCTTGGATATTTAAAGTATTTTCTAGGAATTGAAGTAGCATATTCTAAAAAGGGCCTTTTCCTATCTCAAAGAAAATATATTTTAGATTTGTTAAAAGAAACCGGCAAGTTAGCATGTAAACCGGCCTCTACCCCGATAGATACAAAGTGTAAATTAAATAGTGAAGATGGTGAACTATTAGATGACATAAACCAATTTCAAAGAATTGTAGGAAAATTAATTTATCTTACGGTGACACGTCCGGATATTGCATTTTCCATAAGTCAAATAAGTAAATTTATGCACTCTCCAAGAACTTCACACTTAGAGGCTATTAATAGAATATTGAGATATTTAAAGAAAACCCCCGGAAAAGGAATTTGGATGAAAAACAATAATTCTAATACTCTATGTGGCTATTCCGATGCAGATTGGGCCGGGAGCTTCGATAGAAAATCGACAACCGGTTTTTGCACGTTTGTAGGCGGAAATCTAGTCACATGGAAGAGCAAGAAGCAAAGTGTCGTGGCACGATCAAGTGCCGAAGCGGAATATCGCGCCATGGCATCAACCGCAAGTGAATTAACATGGATAAAACAACTTCTTGCGGATATGGAAATTAAAATTCGAGATCCAATTCAAATGTTTTGTGATAATCAAGCGGCTCGACATATAGCTTCAAATCCCGTGTTCCATGAGCGAACTAAACACATTGAAGTGGATTGTCATTTTATCCGAGAAAAAATCCAATCCAAAGAAATCGAGACACCATACGTAAAAAGCGAAGATCAATTGGCGGATATTTTTACGAAGGGCTTAGAACCGAAATTATTTGAAGAAAATGTAATCAAGTTAGGGTTGATTAACATCTACACGCCTAACTTGAGGGGGAGTGTTAAAAATAATGAGGATTAGGATCCAATAACCTCAGACCCGTTAGGGATTTACATCATTGGTTATTTATAGAAATAAAGGGAGCAACAGAATACCTCCACCTTTATTTCTATTTCTAGCATATTACCGTTGTATAGGCAACCGTTAGGATTAGTAGTAGGCAGCCAACTTTTATATAAATAGTGCTACACTGTAACATACTAAATATACAAGCAATAACAAAGTTATCAACTTTTCCTTCAATCTCTCTGAATCAGAAAAAACATCACTGCTCGCAGCGTCGTCATCTTCAGGTGAACAAACAAAAAGAAAGCATGACCTGGTGATAGAGAAGGAGACACCACGTCATGACCACTCCAATATGTGCAAGGAACTCAGAACAACAACAAAATCCTATGTCAAGAAAAAAAGAAATAAGAATCTCATTTCTGTTTCTCATCAAACTCTTGAAACAAGAATTAGTCATTACAGCATCCATAAATTCATGGTAATATGTTGTTTTGTTTATTTTCAATTCTGTTTAATTAGGAAAAAATTTCAAGTAGAAAACACCCAAAATTTATAATCCACTAGAAAGCATTGGTCCTCCCTCTCCAAATATTAATAATAATTAATAATAATAATAATAATAATAATAATAATAATAATAATAATAATGATCATGATCATGATCATGATCATTAAAAAAAAAAAATTGAAGCCCAACAAAATGGCTATTGAATGATAAATTAATTAACTGGCAACTAATTAAGATTCAAGACAGTATTTGAAAGGGTATACATTACCACGTTAGAAGAAAATTGTTGATGATATGGTCCTTGTTTTACTATATTCAAACAAAAAAAACACTTAAAAATATACTAAGAGCATCTACATCCCTGAAACTCTTAGAGTTTCTAATCTGATGTGGCAGTTGCTAAACCAGTTTCAGGGATGTAGATGAATTTCTTATTTAGCAACTTTGCTCAATAATTTCTTAATAAGAAATCGTTTATAAACTGTGACGTGGCGAAATGATTCGCTGAGATTCATTTCTCTTGCAAATATATCTTAATAAGAAATTTTATAAGTTGTGACGTGACAATTAGGAAACTTTAATTTTAGTTTCAGGGATGTGGAGGCTTAAAAGTTAAGAGAAGTTTAATTTCTAAAAAACAGTTAACAGTTATTTAGAAACTCTAATAGTTTCAGGGATGTAGATGCTCTAAGGTTATCAACCATAGATGTGATAGGCAGTTGCTACTTAAATATGGCTACATGATACTTTTGTTAAGATTGTGTTACGTTTTCTTTCTGGTATTAGTAGCCTTTTTAGGAATTCAGATCCAGTGCAATACCTGCCTGTAGAATGAGATCTGAGTCGTCTGTTTTAGTCTGACACGAATCTCAAAGTGTTTTTCCCTATATTCCAATTGAAATTGTATTCAGATCCAGTGAAGTAACTCAAAAATTGAGTTTTGGATTGGGACCGTCCGATTTGAATCTGTGACCATCCAACTAAAGTGGAGCGCACGCATTCCGAGAGAAATGTTCGAATCTCCAGGCGATCTCGAGCGACGGATTCGTTCGGACGGTCCCGATCCAAAACCCAAAAATTGAGTTACTTTAGGGATCCGGACCCATTGATATTGGCCTGGTTGTGAGTATTCCCTCGCCCTTTTAAGGTGATAATTTTAAAATTTTAAAAATCTTCCTGAATAAAATCAAATGTCAATTGCAGAGTCTTCCAAAAATATTCGGCTCGGTGCCTCCATACAATTTGGAAATTAAAAGGAGAGATTACACTCCATAATGAGAAAGAAGAAACCTGGAAGGTACAGTTTAACAGTACTCCTGCTTCCGGTAATAACCTTTGCAGAGGATGGAAACATTTCTGTTGGAACAACAACATAAAATGTGGAGATATATGTACGCTTAAGATCATAGCCTCTAATGAAATACTCGTCACCATCTCTAAGGCAGCCAAGAATGACATACTCATCATCACCAACCCTAAGGCAGCTAAAACTGTGGAAACAATTGATGTCGAATCTGATCTTGAGACGTCGTCATCGCAGTAAAATCAGGGCATGCGTATTTTTTGTGTTTTATAAAGCTGGGTTATATTAGTAGGTTGCCCTTTCCTCTTAAATATATAGTTTGTTGCTAATGTATTATATAACTAATCTAGTTTAGGTACTGTGCACATTCAGTGTATTTTTTTCTTCTTACCCCTTCAATTGTTGCTTATCAAGCTTTGCTGTCATAAAAGATGGCAGCAGGCATTTGCCCTTGTTGCCAACGCTGACAAAAGTAATATAATTAATTAGTACTTTCTTTCGATCGTGATATGCTAAATATATATCAAGTTATCAACGAATCATTTATTTTAAGTTAAAGAAAAGTTATTTAATAAATTGGTCGTACAACCTTTTGCAACGGATGGTTGCCGCAATTATACTGGAATAAGCTCAATCAACATATGTAACATGTACTACTCAGGCCAAGAATATGCCATCAGTATCAATTTTGAACTCCCAACTACAAACTCGCCTCATCTGCAATTATTCAATAACAGTAGAAAAACTATATGCGCTAATTTCTCTTCACTTGAGATTAAATATATTCTATTTCGTTTATTAATGAAAATTATCTCACTGTTTTAGGTTGAATGTTAAGAACTATAGCCCAAATTGTTAATTGTAAACTGTAAAATCAGATGTTAATAACAGTGGATATGAAGTCCCAACTACACCTAACGAGTCACTGGGTAAAGATTTTAACAAATATATTTTTACTTCATACAGCGCACAGACTATAGAATCAAAACAGCACAGCCAATGGTTCGTGCGCTGCATAAAGCCATAATTACTCTGTTTTTATAAGTATGCTTCCCTTTCCATCTATAAATCTTAAGTCCAGCACTCTGCTTTTCTCACCAATGCACTGCTACACAAGTAAAAGAGAAAGAGACAGAGGGAAAGAGAGATGGCAGAGATTATTTGGCAATCACCAGCTCCATATTTGCTATTAAGCATAGCAATTATCATAGCCATAATTGCAGTTGCACTCATAATGCTAATCTGCACTCACCGCAAGGCGTCGAATGGAGACTCCCTTTCTTCAATTGAGATGGCCGTTGTTCAAGTTTCGACTGATTCGTATCCCCAAATTGTCGTCATTATGGCCGGAGATGACACGCCGTCTTTCGTCGCGAAGCCGGTTTCCATTTTGTAGGATTAGGAAGAGATTTTTTTTTTTTTCCTCTTTTTTGAATAGTTCTGCTTTCAGGTTGATTATCCATTAGTAGGAAAGTTTGCAATTAGTAGATTATGTTAGCAATTTTTGACTGTAGGAGCACAATGTGATACCAATTTTACTTTTGGTTTCTTCCTTTTTATTTTTATTTTCTTGTCCAATTTTGGTCTGGTGCGGTGTTCAGTTGGTTCCCTGACAAAAGTTCAATGGACAACGCTTTTTAGCTTATTTTATTATTTTACTTGTTGTTGCTGAAGCATTACTGCTGGATGAGATATTTTGATGCAATTGTGCTTATGCACCGGATATTTCAGAACATGTTTGCTCTTTGTTTGAAACATTATCTCCAATTTCAATGCAACAGGGATCGAACCTATTTTGATGGTTATATTTTTCAAACAAAAAGGCGAAGGATAGTGATATCAGCCTAGACTGCAAAAAAACGTGTGTCGTGCCCGCCCTGCCATAACTCATATGTTGTGACTTTGGTTTGTGTCATACCGTGTCGTGATCAATTTAATTTTACACATGTGGTGTGATCAAAATGTTGACGGGTAGTCACGGCACACGAATATTCACGATACGTGAGTCACGCCGTGCTTAAACGTGTCAAAACCAAATATGCCGTATCCAAACGTGACTGGACACGTTTGTCACGTGTGGTCACGTTTAACTATTTTTTTCATAATTTATGTTAGTTTATTCAAGATTCACCATTTGATCAAGATTTAACGGACCTAATTACACGTGACTCGTGTGACCAAATTTCGTAATCAGATTTTTCGTGTGACGTACCATGTCGTGTCAAATTTTCAAAAAATAATTACAGCACATAAATAATTACAGTACGTAACCGACACGCGTATTGAACCATTTTTAATGAAGCTGGCTTCGCCGTGTAATTTTTCCCAATCTATATCAGCTATACTTTAATATAGGATCAAAATGATATTTTTAGTAATTATTCTGAAATGGACAGAAATATCATTCGTACTATCTATACCTGAAGAGCAGTCCGTACGAATAATATGCATATAAACTTATAAAGTTATAAACAATTAATGCAAATCCAAAGAAGTTCACGCTCAAACCTCTACGAGATATGGTTTTTTACTATTTTTCACTAAGCGCCAACTGAAATATTAATTTGTGGATAGTTGTAGTATGCATATATTGTATGGTACATTTAATATATATTATTATTTCTCATCATCCAAATTGTTCAAACAGAAAGGTTAATATAAAATTTAATTGGCATTCTGTAAGGCTGGTGCAAAACCAACAAGATGATGTTGTATGGAAGTGGGAGGCGACAGAAGTATTTTATGTAAAAACGGCATATTTCAACATGATGAATGGACCAAGAGTGAGGACCAAGAGTGGAAAAATCTGGAAATTAATCGCACCACCCAGAGTGAGGGTTTTTGGTTGGCTTCTATTACTTAATAGAATTCTCACAATTGCAAATTTAAATAGAAGGGGATGGTGCCTTGTCAACTGGTGTGTTATGTGCAAGAACAATTCCGAGACAACAAGGCATTTGTTTAATAATTGCTGTACTGCGCTGGCTTTATATAGAAGGGTGTCTTCACTTTTGGATGTCAGATTACCTAGAGTCTCCATTATTACCAACATCAATGCCATCTCAGCACTAACCAATAAGGGGTATTCAAGGAAGGAAAGATCAATCTTGCTAATTTCTCAATTTGTTTTATGGAGAGAAAGGTGTTGCCGTATTTTCAGAAATTCTGAAAAAGATATTGTGGATTTAGCAGAACAGGTTCAGACACAATGGAGATATAGCGTGTTAGCAGAGCGGGTATAACAATCATAAAACCACGGAGGCTGGGATGTTGGAATGGGGGCTGCTTTGTGACATACTGGACTGGTACAGTTCTACTGCATACTGGACTGGTACAACAGCAGGAAGACGTGCGATGCTGACTGGTACTAATACGGTCCAGTGGCAAGGTGGACTGGTACGGTCGGTACCAGAAAAAGAGACGTACCAGCACTTGTGCAGTGGAGAATAGTTACTGGAGAAGAGCAATAGAGAACCGTGCCTTGGTGGCGCTCCAGAGAATGGACTTTAATTAGTTTCTTATTTCATTTTTTTTTTTTTGATGGTTAACATTTGTATTGATAAAAAATATTTCATATTTTTATTTTAAGTATGGTTTGTTTTCTACCTTGTACTGTGCTACAAACCTTTTGTACCACTTATTAATAAATCAAAATGTGAGCTTTGACTCGCATTTTTCCTCAAAAAAAAGAAAATTCCAAATCGGTTGATAGAAACACTAAACATTTTTATATTTTGAAGACCCATTTACACTCTTAACACCCTTTATTGTTCTAACTGCAAAGTAAGATTGCATATTATGAATTATATAATTGTTGATCATTCAAAGCAGTGATTTTCTACCTATTTAAAAATAATAATAATAATATTTTCAGATATAAAATTTAATCAGTTTGTAAGTACATTTTCATATAGAGGTCATATGGTTCAAATCAACTATTTATAAATTGAAAATAAAGATATTAAACTATAATTTAGATCAATACGCAATATGCATAATACCAAAGCCTCACTCTAAAACTTTTTTTCAATTGATAAAGATTGTCAACATCGCAGGATTAATTAATTGTGAATCTTAGAGGTCTGGTTAACTAACTATTTAATATTCACAAAAGATTTCTCTATCTGAGTTTCGAATCTGCAACTTTTTTACTACTAGACTAAAGACTGATCCTCCAACCTTACTATTATATCAGCAAAAATTGTTCTGTATTTTCTTTGATATTATTATGTGAGTATAATATTAATAAACAGATATTGAGGATTTTATGGGACACAAATTCAAACTTCCTGGTATTAAATATTAACAACAAATCTTTGTGATTTTAAGATACAGTTCTCAATTGTCCTAGTTCTTTTTTAGGCCATTTTGTTTAGCTCAATCCTACGTGAAGTGGATCTTTCAGAAATGAAATGCCTAGTAATGAGGTATATATATAAAAGCAATTGCTAGGTGAAGTCAATAATTTGTGTGCTTTCAGGGCAAGATTACAATCTCCTTTATAATTAATTTAATGAACTCTTAAGGTTAGATATCTATTATGCTACATCACGCTCATCTTTGGAAAAGGTATTCTTATTGATGCCTTCATGATTCAAAACTAAAATATTTTTTATTACAGCAAATCTTTTTGGTTTCCGATCGAAGATGGCACAATTTCGTTCGTGTCCGGGCAAAATATTAAAATACCATTTGCCTAACTGTTAACTGTTAATAGTTAACTTATGAATAGGGGTGTTCATTGGGTCCGGTTTAGTCGGTTTTGAACCGAACTGAATTAGTTTGGATCAAACAGTTCGGTTTGTTCGGTTTAATAGTTCGGTTCGGTTACTTTTTAAAACCGAATTATAGTTTCGGTTCTGTTTGGCTTGAAATTTTTTAAAACCGAAATAACCGAACCAACCGAACTTTTATATATTATGAATTTGATCCGGACTGTTCCGGTTTATTTCTTAATACCCCGGTTTATTTCTTAATCAATTGCTTTAAATACTTCAGTTTATTTCTTAATATCCTGATTTATTTCTTAATAACCCGGTTTATTTCTTAATATAATTCGGTTTATTATAAATAAATTGCTTTAAATAAAAAAATTAATATATTTTGGTTTGAATCGAACAAACCAAATTAAAACTTTGGTTCAGTTCGGTTCGGTTGCAATGCTAAATCGGTTTGGTTTCAACCGAACTGAACCGATGAACACCCATACTTATTAATGTGGAAGCTGTATAAAAAATGGAGTGGGGGCAGTCTGATGGGTATTGGATCGAGTCTTTATAGTTATAAATGTGGAAGCTGTATTAAAAATGAAGGGGGAGCAGTTCGATGGATATCGTGATCAAATTTGGTCTGATGTTTGTAGGAACTATTTGATTGACATTAAGATTTGTTTGCAGTTAATCTACACGAACTTGTCTGCACTTAATACAGATTGAACGGCTCTGACCTGGTATCGGACTGCCCTTGATTTCATTAAAAATACATGTCTTAATTATCAATTTGCTATAATGATAATTAAGCTCATCTCATTAGTGATTTTCTTTTAATTTAATAATATTTTAACTTTTTCATTCAACATCCTGTTACCTAATTATGTAGTTTACTATTATATTTATTTTGTTTTGGTGAAATTCATTAAGGTGGAGGGCGGTACTTTATCTCTCTGGCTAAAAAATTTCTAAATTATATTTCTCGTATTATATTTGTTAAATAAATTACAATAATATGCTTGTAGTATGAAATAGTAAATTTACATTTATAAATGTCATCCTATAATATCTATATAGATAAAAGAGAGAACTAGGTTATCATACTTTGGAAAGTATTTGTTTTACTTCCTGCTCATATCTTCATTTCAAAGTTCAAATATTTTATCCAAAAAATTCAACATATTCCACATTAAAATATGCTTAGAGACAATTTTACATTTTTTTTTTTTAGTTTTTGCTATTTTTTTTCAAAAAAAAATATAAAAGTTAGTCTCTAAACACATTTTAATATGAAAAAAGATGTTAAACTTTTCGGATCGAATATTTAAATTTTGAAAATAAAGATATAAATAAAAAGTAAAACGAACACTTTACTTTCTAAAGCATGATAGGCCAACTCTATATATACAGAGAGAGAAAGTGGCTAAGATACAAACGTTTGTTCCTAAACCATGGAACAAACGGTTTGGTTCTCCGATTTTCAAAGTCCAAACAGTCGATCCAACCCGTTAGATATTCAATCTATATTAAAATCAGCTTGGAGACCAAATTTTACATTTTTTGAAATTTTTTTACTATTTATTAAGATGGTTTGAAAATCGCTGTTTTTCAATAATTTGGATCAACTGTTTGGACTTCAAAAATCGGAGAACCAAACTATTTGTTCCATGGCCTAGGAACAAATGTTTGTATCTTAGCCCCTCTCTCTCTCTGTAATATATATACACACTGTCGACCCATTGGTTTTATTTTTTGCTGTCTTATACTTGATATGCGCTAGACGAATTTGAGACGTATTTATTGTAAGTATTTTTAGATTTTTGAGGGGGTATATGAAAATTCATTTTTAATTTTAATATCAGCTGTTGGAAGCGGCGCTGCGAAGTGGTTTGACCTTCTTTGTAATAAGAATTAATGGTCTAAAGATCTTTTAGCATGCTTTAATTTAAACTTTAAATAAAAAATTAACAGGCTTAAGTTCCTTTTCTCCTTTCTAATATTCTTGGCAGGAAAATTTCCCATTTCACCCTACAAATAATCAAAATGTTGTCAATACATCTTAGTCGACTAATCGTTATGTTTTTCCTTGTATAATAAATAAATGACCAAAACTAATAATTAATTTTTTTTCTGTGAAAAAATTATAATTATTGTATGTGTAGGCCGACGAACAAATATTTCTGATAACTACAGAATAGACAGTTTGTGCATGTAAATACAATACTCCGATGGTTCCACGAAATTATTATTTTTAGACGACATTATTATTTTGAGGGGGTGTTTTTCGAAAATGTCTTCACGGAGAAAGATTTTTCCGTAAAAATATCAATGAAATAGGTCCTTTTTAAAATCACAAATTAAATTCAGATTTTAGCAATGCTTGTTATATATATCTCGTCTTCAAGAGGTTCTCCAAATAATTATGTTCATTTTATGTACAAGCAATTGTCCCATAAAGAGGTAGACAAATTTTGAAATATTGCAAGGGTGACAAATGAATTTCTCTCTAGACAAGTTGTGGTTTTGGCAAATAGACATTGCTAGGGATAGACTTTCAATGATGGTTCCCACTACAAAACAGAGAAAAAGAAACCCAATTTAAAGAATATCCATAGAATATGATCTAGTTTTTAGTGCAAGAAAATAAAAGAGCAAAAACTTTAGGAGGGAACGGGGGTATTTGTTTGGTCCTTGTCATAGCACATGTTTTTTTCAGTTTAGTTTTGGAACGGTATTTATATATGTATTTGTAATTTGTTTGTTTATTATTATATTTTAAGAAAGCACTAAAGGTGCTAGAGCAGACTTTGTTGTTCCAAAACTGTTCAGGTTTGGATAAGCCTTCTCATTGGGCCTAGGCCCTTTGTCCACTCTGTTGTCATTGTAAGCAAAGAATACAGCACAGACTTGTTACTATATAAATAACCAGTAGTGTCACCAGCTTGTTGCCAACTCAAACTTTGATTATGTAATTTGTGTATATATATATATTAGTCATTAAAGAAACCAGATGGACAACATACCAAAGATTATGTAATTTGAGTTGTTTCAAGTTTGATGGTGCATGGTGGCGAACAAAAGTCACAGAACAAATGGATGTCATGGCTATGAATAGTGCAGTGCACTTTTCTTTTCCCAGAGAGCAATTGATAGATGGTTACCAGCAAGTCAGCAACCTCTCTGGTTCAACCCATGGGTCAACCCCTATACTTGGTTCAGACAGAGATGATGTTTCTGTTCATGGAGACTCTCAGTAGGAGCTGCTGCTATTCTTTGTTTAGTTCAAATGACTGTTATGTTTTTGTGGCTCTGTGATCATTGGCGAAGCCACTTCACAGGAATAGGCAACTGCCTACTCCTGAAAATTGAAAATTAATTACTCCTATATGGATTAATAAGGTTTGCATATTCCTAATTTCTCACCTACTTACCTTTGTTTAGCAGTCCAACTCCTTTCGCAGCAATCGGTTTAGAAGAAAAAAGAATTTGAACCTGAACCCGGACTCGTTGTGCGGAAAGCACGATTCGAAAAAAAAATCTCATCAGGTGCAATTCCAAAAGAGTAAAAGCACGATTTGAAAAAAAAAAAAAAAAAAAAAGAGGCAGCTCAGGCGGAGGGGGGAAGGGAGTTATGGAGGCAATTCGAATCTGAACCCGCGCGTTTGGAAAAAAAAAAACGTGAACCCAATTTGTCCAAAATGCAAATCAACATTAGAGGTAAAATCCGAACTCGATTTCTACCTACCCTTGACTGGTACTGTGATTTACTTACTGGTACTGTTCTTGTGGTTCTAATCTTTTGTGCATTTGTGTAACAGGTTGGTTGATATTGGGTGATTGCTAGACTGATGCATGCAATAGTACTTCTAGGTTTTTTTGTACCAAGTGGTTCGTTTGGTCTCCACGCAAAACTATGTGTGATTCCATTGAAATCGGTACATCATGTAGTACATGTAGTACATATTAGCATACAGTCATACACTAAGAATAATAGTTTCTAATAGTGAATATCTTTTATATAATATTTTTTACATTACAATTTCATTAGTTATTCAAAAATCTTCAATTTTCAAAATGTTTGATATTTCAGTATTCATACATTTAATGCGGGCATTTACATCCATCGCTTAATAAGTAAACCGACGAAAATATCATTTTCCTAAATAAAAAAGGACAATATACATCTCTTAAGTTGAAATTTATCATTGAATATAATTTTACCACTAGAATCCATCCACTTATTTATGTTTTATTTGTCAGTTTGTATGTTTGTTTGTTGATTATTATCGGGGGAATTTCATGTATACAAAAACTTCAAAATTATGTATTTCTCCCTCTAAAATATTTACCCTTCTAAATTTAAAAAAAAATCACAAATTTATCCATTTTATTATCTTTTCTATTGAAATTCATTTTAAATTTATGATGTATCCATTTAACCCTTTATTAAGAAAAATTAAAAATATGTAAGCATGTTTAACAAAATTGTCAGTCTTCTAATTGATCAGTTTTCTAGGGAAAATGAGTTATTTTTCTACTTTTGACAAATATACAGTGACATTTTTGTGTATACTTGTGTAAGCGTCAGAAGTAGAGAAATAACTCATTTTACCTTGGACTAACCAATTTGAAAGGTGGCATTTTTTGAAAAAATGGGTACTTTATAAATATAAAATATATTTTAATAGAAAAGACAATAAAATAAGTAAATCTGTGTGTTTTTATTATTAAAGGTCCCCAGTTTACTCTAACATATTTTAGATACTATTCTCGAGAATTGAACATGCGTCTCTCCAAAAAGAGACGAGAAGTCGTGCCACTACACTAAGCCCATGTTTATGTGAGTTTTTGAAATTTAGAAGGGTAAATGTGATATTATGAATTTTAGAGGAGAAACTATGTAATATCAATTTTTTTAGGGGTATATGTGAAATTCCCCATATAAATTTTAAGAAAGCACCTTGTACTAGAGCAGATTTTACTGTTCCAAAACTGTTCTGGTTTGGATGAGCCTTTTTATTGGAGTTCGGATCCAGTGAAGTAACTCAACTTTTGGGTTTTAGATTGGGACCGTTCAATTTGAATTCGCGAAAATTCATCTCCGAAGTGAGCGCACACATTCCGACAACAAATACGAATTCTGAAACGATCTTGAGCGACGAATTCAAATCGGATGGTCTCGATCCAAAACCCAAAAATTGGGTTACTTTAGAGGATCCGGACTCTTTTCATTGGGCCTAACTCCCTTGGTCCACTCTGTTGTCATTGTGAGCAAAAAATGCAGCAGAGACTTGTCACGACATAGTGTCGGCAGCTTGTTGCCCACTCAAACTTTGATTATGTAATTATGTGTATATTAATTATTAACGAAACCAGATAGACAACATGTCAACATACTTGACTGACTAATTGGTAATTATTGGTTTTAAATATCTACTAACAAACTTATTTACAATAAGTCAAATAAGTCAAATATCTAAATCTACTATTTTAGTCTCACAAATTTCTAAACTACTCTAATCATCTAATCTTACTTATATATACTCTTAATTATTCTATTATTTTAATTCTCATCTTTTTTCATGATCGGCTTCAACTACTGCGCTCCGACGGTATGAATCATTATCATTATCATTATTACTATCATCATTATCATCATCATCATTATAATTCACATAGAAACTAGAAAACATCACAAGTATTTTTGAAAGAAGTTCACACAAACTAGAATTAGTTTTTGGTCTAGTTACAAATGCAATACTCTCTGTATGGATAGCAGGTTCCAAATTCAAAAAATTTTTTTTGTAGTTGTAGCTATTAAATAGTTAGATAGTTTGATCTCTAATTTTTATTAAAAAAAAACAAGAAGTTGATACAAACAATTTATGATTGTTTATATGTGAAAAAATTACAATCATTTTGTTTTCGTAATTCGTCTTACATCTTATATATTAATTATGTTATGAGGTCGAGTTGTATCAAATTTGATGGTGGTGGCTGACACAAGTCAAAAAACAAATGGATGTCATCGTTGTCGTTGGTGTCTTGCACTTTTCTTTAACTGTAAAATATTTAAAGAGCAATTCTTAACGCACCAGAGATTTTTAACACAATTAAACTTGCTACACAAATAGAAGTAATGGACACAAAAATAGTTAAACATGACACACATTATCTAACAGGTCACTAACAACGTGACTAATATGTAGTAACCGATTATTTAATTTTGATTACGGCATACGTAAAACTTAACTTGAATCCGACATAACACGAAACGTGACCAAAATTAAAATATTACTAATCACGATATGACACCAAAATCACAATATGACTAATCACCATATATATATATGACACGAATTGACATCTTTAAATTGATACGGCTGCATGTCGACGCTTCAAAATGGTAATATAGTGCAACCAACTATACTAAGATGCTTAATTTCTCATATTCCACAAATCCTAGTGACAGTGTGACTACACCTTTGCCAGAAACAAAGAATTGAGAGCAATGATGATGTACCCATGGTGGGACCAGGTACCGGATAAGGACGATTTATGAGTGCTAATCCACTCATATTTTATTTTTTGGTAATCCACTCATCTTGCAAACACAACTGCTCCATTTTTGCTTCCATGCAAGACTCCACCAATGAGCAAAAAAGTTCTTATGGAGGTTTTCTAAGGCCATTTACTCTGGTATATTACCGTGTAATGAGTTAGTTTATGCAATAATGTCATCTTAGAAAGGGCTATATTTTTGCTGGAAATTTTTAAAAATTTCCAAAAGTCATGGAACTATTTATTAATTTGGGAAAACCTATATTCAACGAAAATATGCAGAAATAAAAATTATTCGTTTTTCTATTTATAAAGCTTGACAATAATGCTAAGTTTTTTTATTGATAAACTTAGATGAAATAACAAATTGGGTTTTTGAGTACCTTAGCCACACAAAAATTTACAATTTCAGCCGTATATTAGTTAGATATTAGCCCTGCTTCAAACAGGGCTTTAGTGAAGAAATGAACACTAAACAAATATTTCTTTTTCCCATCATTTTAGTGAAGAAAACATGAGGTGGGATGAGATATCTTTCTAATGCCATTGAAAACAGATATGGTTTTAATTAAAGTATGATATCCAAGGCACACTAAGATAAAATATATATATATAGAGAGAGAGAGTGTGTGTCCTTGGTAGCAATGAGAGAGAAAGAGAGAGAGATGAGTTATTGTGCTTTGCAAAGTAACGCGAACGTTTTACTTTGACGTTCGGGTTTGTAAGTAAAGTCCGAAGTAAAACGTTCACTTTACTTTGTAAAGTAAAATAGCCCATCTATATATATATATAATAAAACTTATGGTTATTTGATTAATTTGTAGGGAAAAAAAGTATTTCTCAATTTCAGATACAATTAACATTTATTCAACCAAGAATTAATCTTTCTGTGCATACAAGTTACATATATTGAATAATTTTGAACCTATATTCATTTTACCCCCAAACAATCCAAGGATTGATTCCTACCTAACAGGGTGCAACCTGACTCAGTGATTCCACTTTTTTTATTAAAATAGGAAAAGAAAAGAGAGAGAATGGTACCACTTCATTGCGTGGTACCCCTCCCAACTTGATTCCTTGCCATTTCCCACTTCATGCAGTGTTTGCATCTCACAATATCTTTTGAGTTTTTCAGTTTGATTTTCTATACAGAGAGCATTATTTTTATTGATTAAATATTAGTTCATCTTTATGAATCAAACTTTAAAATTTGATTATTAATTTTTTAAAAAAAATTATCTAGTACTTAGAAATAAAAAATTTAGTATAAAATGTCGTATATTTGAAATTTGAATAAAAGATTTTTAATAAATATGAATGATTTGCTGACTTAACACTATATTACTATTTTAGTTTCATGTAACACATTTTTTATTTTAACTTTATTGTTGTCAGTGCGATGCACGAGTTATATATATAAAATGGAGCAAATAATTTGAGCTTTAATAATAAAAATAGTAGCACATATAAAACAAAGAATATTCAGAATATTACTAGGTAATACATACACTAACACACTTTTTAAAAATAAACATCTAATTATTACATGAGATAAAATAATAATTAATTGTTACTAGAGGTTCTAAATTAAGTAACAAAAAAATTACAAATCATAATACAATCATCAAAATATTTGAAAATAGCACAAAAAAAAACTCAACAAATTAGATTCTAGATGACTCCACTAGACAGTAATCTATTTCAATATTTTTGTTTGTCTAAGATAGAATCTAAAACAACAAAATTGTAGCTCTCATCATTTCTACGTTCCCACACATTTGGAATCACATGGACCTATAATAAAAACAAAATTATGATAAAATAAAATATTAACATGAATCGGTCTGCCTGTTCCCACACATTTGGAATCACATGGACTCAAGAACAAACGATTTCATTCTCCCATTTTCAAAGTTCAAACAACAAATTCAAACCGTTAGATGTTCAATCTATATTAAAATGTGCTTGGAGACCAAATTTTACATTTTTTGGAATTTTTTTACTATTTATTAAGCTGGTTTGAAAACCGCTGTTTTTCAATGTTGCAGAAATTTCATAAAAACAGCGGTTTTCAAACTAGTTTAATAAATAGTAAAAAATTTCAAAAAATGTAAAATTTGGTCTACAAGCACATTTTAATATATATTGAACATCTAACGGTTTGGATTTGTTGTTTGAACTTTAGAAATGAGAGAACGGAATCGTTTATTCCTGAGCCCAGGAACAAACGTTTTGATATTAGCCATTCTCTCTATATATATATATCATTTTCAATTTTTTGATAATGGAATATAAGTTCCATGGTATGACATATCTTATGAAAATAGTTATCAGGTTGATAGAATAAAAGACATGATTTAACACAACTATAATTAATTGTTATGATAAAGAGATGATTTAGTACAAGTGTCGTTTTCCGACAAGTTTGTGGAATCTAATTCTACACGAACTATTGTCTCTATATCTATCAAGAGGATCTAAGAGAATCTACATAAAATATTTAAATGAAAGAGAAAATTTTATAGTATCTATCTTGACAAATCTTATATTTTAAAAACCTTCAAATTGATCTATCAACTATTTTACAAAGTGTAAACAACTTAATAAACTTTGACCCTACACATTCTTTTATTTTATTAAATGTTATTATTTGAAATAATATTACATGCCATTTATGTAGTTTATGCTTTGATAGAATAAATTTGTATATGATTTGACGTTGGTAAATATATATATGAGCGGGAAGTAAAACTTGTTTGACCTTTAGAAATAGAGATATGAGCGGGAAGTAAAACACCATCTTTACTTCCAAAAGCACGGTAGCCTATCTATATATATATAGAGAGAGAGAAAGAGAGAGATAGGCTACCGTGCTTTGGAAAGTAAAGATGGTGTTTTACTTCCCGCTCATATCTCTATTTCTAAAGTTCAAACAGTTGATTCGAACATTCGAACATGATCTTCATATTAAAATGTGTTTGGAGACCAAATTTTTCATTTTTTTCATTTTTTTTACTATTTGTTTAGAATTTTTGAAAATCACAGCTTTTCATTAAATAAAATAATAATAAAAAATTTCAGAAAAACAATGTTTTTCAAAAATTCTAAAAAAATAGTAAAATTTTTCCAAAAAATGTAAAATTTGGTCTCCAAGTACATTTCAATATGAAGATCATGTTGAGAAGTTCGGATTGACTATTTGAACTTTGAAAATAGAAATATGAGCGGGAAGTAAAACACCATCTTTACTTCCCAAAGCACCGTAGCATCACTCTATAGATATATATATATATATCAACTCTGTACTTTTTAAAAATTAAATACGAATAATATATAAATTTGAATGCGTAAAGATTATTATTTATTAAAATAGACTTAATGCACACTGCACGATTCCAACATAATCTCACAATTGATTTCTTGTGCATATGATTCTATGTATATATTCCTCATGCTATATCCTTTTCATTATTTCTTAAAACGGATATCATAGGAATCCGACCAGAAACTACATCCACATCCAATTACAGCTCTTCTACATAAAGACCTCTCCTAGAGCTGCCCCTCTTCAACTGTAAACACATCAATTTTAACACAAGCTAGCACACTCAAAGGTAGATATCTCTTATATAACATGAGGCCTCTCTCAAGTTCCGGCACGGGCGGGTCGAGCAGCACTTGGGCATTTCCGGTCCCGATTCTCTATGGATGCATCTTCCTTCTTCTAGCTGTGATATTAGTTTCGCTTATTGTGCTCGCGTTCTTGCACTGTCGATCCGGCAAAAAGACGTCGGCTTCTAAGTCGTTGGATTCGACAGAGGGATCGGTTGTTCCTTCAACGACCGAACCACGGATTGTTGTTTTCATGGCCGGAGATGACAAGGCATACTTGGCAAAACCTATTTGATCAGCTCCTTGATTAATTTGCAAGTTTTGATTTGATCTGATTATGAAGTTAACATGATTTTTATTTTTCCATTTTCCTTTTTCCTATTTTGTGTTTTTTTTTTTTGACAAACGAGGGATTGCTGCTGTAGGAGATGAGATGTAAATACAAGTATTAATTGCTCCTTTTAGTTTTGAATCACCTAGTGCTGTTAGTACAATATATACTGATTAAGGATGCAGGAAAATTTTGAGCATTAACAAATTGTAATTGTATGAACTGCAATGGAATGATTTTGAGCATCACCAAATTAACCTCATCCTTAATTTCTTGTCAACATGGTTTGGAAAATTAACATGTCTGAAAGATTAATTAATTTTGAGCATCACCAAAACAAGAAATTAAGCTCTTGGCCATGTTGATTTTCCAAGTTTTCTAATTTAGGCTTTAGAGGAGAGTCTCTCAATCCTGTTTTAATATTTCAGTTTTAAATTCATTCCAGAAATTGGGGTAAACATTTTTATAGAGCAATTTGGTATTCATGCAGCACACGAGTCATATACAACGTTGTTTTGATTATATTATTTGTGCGTTGTAAGAATTAAAACTTGCTCATTCAAAATCTTCACCCAAAAAATGTTATGAATGCGAGTAGTTTGCTGGTAAGGTCACAGAGACTGCACTTCAATTGTAAAATTTTCTTTTTGTAGAAACAGCAATGATAAAGCTGTTAGTTATTAGCAAATTTAATTGTTTACCAGAAATTCAGAAATTGGGTCTGTGATGTACCCATCAATTCTCCATTACAAATATTTACCCATTAAACTTCAAAACTGAAAATTTATCCATAAAAAAATTATTATGTTTGAAATTTTCTGGCAAAAATTTAATGCAAGTAAACTTGAGTTTAAACTTTAATGAATATCATATCAAAATACTGTTTTATTAATAATTTAATAGAAAAATTGGCGTTTTTGGCATTTCTCTAGCCCTCTAAATTTACGTCCATTGTCAACAATTTATTTTTGAATATTTTAAATCCTTAAACTACTTTCAATTTATTGACAACAGTGTTGGTCCCGTTTTTATAAGCACCTAATTTGGTAAGACAGCTATAATAGTTTGTGTTGGTGGGTTAGAAATGAAACGACACAAAAGGCACCTTTTTTATTTATAGCTTAAATCAATAAAACTGAAAGAATATGTTTGATAATTTTATTTATTCACAACCACAACAACTAATAAAATAATTATCTGAGGTAACAAAATATTTCAGTTATTGTTAATAGAATGCTACGAATTCATATCATCTAAGGTAACAAAATATTTCTGTTTAAATCCGGACTGTCTGATTAAAATCTGCATCTCCATTCCATTATTAAGCACGTTGGGTGTCCGATTCGCCAACGGCTACGATTGAAAGATTAATTTTTGGATTTAATCTCAGCTCTTCAATCACATAATCTATTTTCTTTTGATTAAATGCATATGTTTTATGTGTAGAAGTTTAAATTTAGCTACAAACATACTCGCCACACAATGCGTTACAATTAAATTTAAACAGACTCTAAAATTTAGCGATATAATTCTCCGTTTCCTTATTTTTTTTGTTTCCTTATTTCTCCTTCTCCAATTAAAATTTTCTATACGGCGGATCACAATGCAAATCAATTTTTTGTTCACTTCCTTATTTATCTACTTCCTTATTTCTATACATATTACTGTGATAAATGTATAATATATTTCTAATTTTGTTTGTTTATGAAAATTTGTCATTTAGTATGAGAATTTATTTTTGTTATCTTATCATATATTCCGTTGCAACGCACGGGCACGATAATAGTAAATATTAAAATATTAAGTACATTTCATCTCAAACCGGATTGTTCTGGATTCTAATCCTTTTGCTATAAGTATTTATTGTTTAATTATCCCAATTATAGATTCCTAGGGGCTTGTGTTTTTTCGAATTTATATTTTCCAAGTTAACTCAAATTTTGAGTTTAGATCCGGACCATCCGATCTTAGTATCATGGACTGGATTGTTTCGGATTTTGATCGGATGGCCCGGATCTAACTCAAGATTTGAGTTATTTTAAAGGGTTCGGATCCTACTGATATATAGTCTCCTAAGCTATGTTACCACGATATTTCATATATGGTCCCGTATCGTATTCAATACGTATCGTATTGTCGTATCGATACTGTACCCGTCGCCCAATACCCATATCGCGTTGAAAATTTCCATATTATCGTATCTTGTATTAATCCAATATGATATCCGTTACCTGTATCCATAGAACATAGCTCCTAAGATATCTGACTGTGTAGAATACTCACAAACGATTTGGAATTTTCAATGGTTGATTTTTAACTATGTTTTGATAAATGGTAAAGGAAATTTTAAACTAACCTTTTTTTGAAAAATTCGGATAATGAAAAATAACAATATTTATGAAATGTAGCATAAATTAGATGCATACTAGAACCAACCACAGACTAATATTTCAGTTGGCGCTTAGTTAAAAATAGTAAAAATTCATCTCGTAGAGGTTTGAGCGTGGGCTTCTTAATTGTTTATAACTTTATATGCAATTATCAATATGGGCTTATGTTCTTGCACGGTTTGCTATATGGGCTCCATCAAATATGCAATGTACAGTTTATAACTATAGAATATTAATGAGTGAGGCTATGGTGCTATGCATAGCACGGATGGCTAGTGTACTACGGCTCAATATGGTACTTTTTAAAATTCTAACGGTCGATCCGACCAGTCAATGTGATAACCATATGAATATGTACTTGCAAACTAAATTTTATATTTTTTCGAATTTTTTTTACTATTTTTTCAGATAGGTATAATTTTGATGGTCCAGAATTTTCAAAAAACACTGATTTTTCTACCTATCTGAAAAAATAGTAAAAAAATTCGAAAAAATATAAAATTTAGTTTGCAAGTATATATTCATATGGATATCACATTGAACGGTCGGATCGACCGTTAGGATTTTAAAAAGTACCATATTGAGCCGTAGTACACTAGCCATTGGTGCTATGCATAGCACCATAGCCTCACTCAATATTAATTGTGCAATACATACGCTCAATTAAGATTTCAATTTTCTATGGAGACCTCAAAATAATCCACTTACTGTGAAAGAAGCCAAATCAGCTACCAACCGCCTAAATCAGTAGGGAATAATAGCACCTCATGGAAGACAGCAGAAGTCGAAATCAAAACACATTTTATAAGAATATCACAGAAGCAAGTTCAAAGTTCAATGAAGCAACTCCTTTGCCCTCGTAACTTCCCCATCTTGCACAGCCCATCTATCATAGATCGAAATAGAAATCATCATGCAGCAACTAATTTGCCTTGTCAGTTTCATCTTTCTTGCCCAACCTATTTATAAGAGTGTTGTAAGTTGCGACATTAAGCTTGACCCCTTTGGAAATCATACTATGCAGCACCTCCTTGGCCTTCAAAATTTCACCTTTCTTGCACAAACAATCCATAAGAGTGCAGTGAGTCACGACATTTAGGCTCGAGCTCTTTGGAAATCATGCTATCAATCACCTCCTTTGCCTTTTCAATTTCACTATTCTTGCACAACCCATCTATAAGAATGTTGTAAGTTACAACATCATGCTCAAGCCCTTTGGAAATCATGCTGTCAGTCACCTCCTTTGCCTTCTCAATTTCAACTTTCTTGCACAACCCATCTATAAGAGTATTGTGAGTCACAAAATCAGCCTCAAGTCATCTTGAAATCATGCGATCCAGCACCTCCGTTGCCTTCTCAATTTTACCTTTCTTGCACAACCTATCCCATTAGAGTGTTGTAAGTCACGACACAAGGCTTAAGCCTTTTGGAAATCATGTTGTCAATCACCGCCTTTGCCTTCTCAATGTCACCTTTCTTGCCCTGGCCATCTATAAGAGCATTGTAACTCACGACATTAGGCTCAAGCTCTTTTGAAATCATGTTGTCAATCACCGCCTTTGCCTTCTCAATGTCACCTTTCTTGCCCTGGCCATCTATAAGAGTACTGTAAGTCATGACATTAGGTTCAAGTCCTTTGGAAATCATGCTATACAGCAACCCCTTTGCCTTGACATCAGGCTCGAGCCCCTTGGAAATCATGCTATGCAGCACTTCCTCTGCCTTATCAATTTCACCTTTCTTGCACAGCCCATCTATAAAAGTACTGTCAGTCACGGCATTAGGCTCAACTCGTATGGAAATCATGCGATCCAGCACCTCCGTTGCCTTCTCAATTTCACCTTTCTTGCACAACCCATCTATAAGAATGTTTGTAAGTCACGACATCAGGCTTGAGCCCATTGGAAATCATGCTATGCAACACCTCCTTTGCCTTCTCAATTTCACCTTTCTTGCACAACCCATCTATAAGAATGTTGTAAGTCACGACATCAGGCTCAAGCCCATTGGAAATCATGCTATGCAACACCTCCTTTGCCTTCTCAATTTCACGGCCCCAATTCTGAAACCTTCTTTGAGGAGCCATCCGAGAAAAGAAAAGGCTAGGTTGAGCTGATTCGTTAGGGCACAGTAATTGATCATGATCCCATAGGTATAACTATCACATTTGATTCCTTTAGTTCGGTTATTTCGGTTGAAGAAAGAAAAAACGGTGGGATGAGAGTTGCGAACCAAGGAGGTCAGGTGCTGATTGAAGCGACGGATTGATTGGAAATCACGTGAAGCGACTCTTTCGTGCAAACGGCGCCCACCTTCCATTGTTACTGCACGTCGTTCCAAAACAAGAAATAGAAAGAAGGGAGATCAGCATATGTAGAATCTAGATAAGAAATACATGTAAACAGTGGCATTAAACAGGACAAAAAATTACTTAAACAGCTAGTCCAAGAGAGATTATGAGAGATTATGACAATGCAGCTCAGAGTCACAATATGAAATACCTTTATCAACTTCCAACCAGGGGCAGACCCACATTGGCACGGGAGGGCAACTGCCCCCTTGGATTTTGAAATTTAGTGGAAAAGAGAGACCTGTTTCAGTTTTTCCCCCTGGAAAGTAATTTTGCCCCCGCTGGACCAATAAGCCCAATCCTGTATTGTATTCAGTGCAGTTTATAAATAAAATTACGGGCCAGGCCCAATTGATATTAAAGTTGTTGTCGCTGGACTGTTGGCGCTGCTTAATAAAAGGAATTAATTCATTCTCCCAATCGTTCACGTTACTGATTAAAAGAAAAAAAAATAGTTGAAGCCCTCCCAATCGTGTCGCCAACTCTAACTTCCTAGCGCTAACTGACAGAGAGATAATTGCAATATATAGAGCTAACTGCATGCAATCAGTTTTATATCCAACCAAAATCTCTAATTGCCTAGTTGTTGTTACTGTTATACCAGTACCAGTATCTTCGATATAACCTCATATTCAAATGGTCAATTGAGGCTTATATCATGATAATTAAATTAATGTAAGAATTCATAGAGACCCGATTCTTGCTCCCCCCCCCCCCCCCCCCCCACGACAAAAATCCTACATCCGCCCTTGCTTCCAATCCCCCCCTTTCCAGCAGAAGCAGCAGTGGGTCTGAGAGAATAAGTCATATAAATTAAGTTATAATATAAATTTATACTGCTGTTGCAAAATATTGCTATCTAACCCTACTGATACTGACAAATCTCCTGCTTCCAAGTTCTTGCCAGTTCCACAATCTGATACTAACAAATTACAGATACTTCAATTCAATTCAATAACAAACAATTCATCACAACAGAATTTCAAGGGATTCAAGGGCTCGATTTCCACGTTCCATACCAAAAGCAAAGAGCCAACAGAGCTCAGCCCACACCCAATTGAAAAGGGAAAATAAATCAAAGCATTTTACAATTTACCGGTTAAATGCTTCCAAATCGTGCTTAAGCGTGGGTCGGTCGGTACCAAGGCGAGCTAGAACGACCTTCTTCCACCTCGCTTCCGGCCAGGTGAACTTGGAAAAGAGGAGAGGGATAAACCCTGGATCTGATTTGGGAGGGAAAAACGAGGAAGAGAGAAGGGAGAGAGAAGAGAGAAAAAAGGTAAGAGAGAGACAGAGCCGGTTCGGTTACTGGGAGAGTTCAGCGTAGTAATTTAGTTTGAGCAGATACTTCGGTCGGTGCGGTTATTGGATTTTTTTTTTTATTAAGCACCTTGAGAAGGGATTGCCTACTGTGAGAGGAGGAAGTGGAAGATGCAACGACAAGGAAGAGATGACTCGATCTGAAGGGAGAGAGCGAGAGGGAAAGAAGGCCAAGAGGTGTGAAAAAGAGGAGAGCAGGCGAAGCAGGAGCACAAGGGAGGAGGTGAACAGTCAAGGTGAGAAGATGATCTCAGTGTACATGTTCGGTGCTTCCTCCTTATACCTCCTTAGACCTTAATCTCTCCTAATACAGCCGAACACAAATTCCTTAGACTGAGTTAAAGCAACTCCTTAGTTTGAATTCTTAAGGCGAGTCTGCTGGCTTCTTAGCGAAGTTGCCTCCCTTGCAGCTCCTTAAACCCTGGTAAAGTACAACTTCTTAGGCCCACCTTTATCTTTTATAAATTTCTATTCATTTCTTCTTCTCACTTCAACGCACATCTTTAGAATAGATTTATCTTCTATTTGCCGAACAGGAGTTCCTTACGAAAGCTTAAAATTTTAATCAACAGCCTTTAATCCTTCCAACCGAACACGCCCAATGCATTTAACAAGTCAAGCGGATTTAAAATTGATAATTCAAATCCGTTTAAGGAGTGCTCCGTTAATCAAATTATGGAATGATTGATAGAATCAGACGGCGGTGGATGTGCCCTACCCAGAATGGTTCGATCGGAACTACATACTCCCCTCCCATTGAAAATTAACAGTTTACTCTCTCTCTCTTTTTAACCATTTAATCGTTGTTTGAGTAATTCTTTAATTATGCTGAACTATATATTTATTTTTATAAACATTGACTTGACGATATATATAGTTCGTTAGATAAACCTCATAATTTCTTATCTGATTTTTTTTAAAATGAAAGATGGAGGTTTAGGCCCTGTTCGGATGCAAAGTATTTGATGGGAATTAATGGGTTTTGGGCAGAACCCATCAATCTATCCCAAAGTCCGTTCGGCAGCTCTCTTTTTTTCCAAAATTTTCCGGTGGGTACAACCTACTTATTTCCTTCTCAGTGTAAAATTTTGGGTTGAAAAACATGACCTCCAACTTCATTTTTTTCTGCCCAATCATCTCCCTCCTATACTTTTTCATGCTAGGACCCACACTTTCTTTTTGTTTTTCTACCTGCCAACACCACGTGGCTCTATCTTTCACCTTCTTTGTCTCTTAATAAACTTCATCCACTAGCTCATGTATATATAAGAAAAGAGAAAATTATTTATTTTCTATTGTGGGACTAAATAGTCCGGATCCGGACTTTTTTTTGTAATTACATATTTTTAAAATTTGTTTGTTTAATGTTTGTAAATGTTTATTTTTTTGTAAATGCTTTTAATTGGTGTTTTCTGATTATTTTTATTTATAAATATTCTCTTATTTTATTTGTATCCATTTTAGTAATATTTTTATTAGAAATGTTGTATCTATTTAATATTATTATTTAATAGCATTATTATAATTTTGTTAATCAAAATAATTGATAAGTATTGTTATGTTATTGTTTAATTGATTTCATTTAATTTAATTAATAATTATTTTATTAATATAAGTATTTTAGAAAGAAAATAGGATTTTCCACAACTATTGCCACGGTACAACCGAACACTCATTCAGTACATTCTCATAATTATTCTCATTCAAATTTATGAGTATGGGTTCCCGCAAATAAAAAAGTGGGTTCCCGAACCCGTCAAATCACATCCCGCACAATCCCGTGACAAACGAATATGCCCTTAACCTATTAGCTTCTTTCAAATTCTTGTTTATATTAAAGAGGATTTTCTCAATTTGTGAGTTTCGAACTCATGACCATAGTAACAAATGAATAATTCGTTCGGTTCGGCAAGGTCAAAAATTCGTGATTCAGGAATAATTCGGGTATAATTCAGGAATGATTCAGAATTACAATGACCTCAGTTCATATTTAATTCATTACTGGTGATTTACTATACAATATACTGCTTTTATTTGCCACAGAAGATCAGTATAGTCAAAAATATGGGGAAATGGGAAAATTTGCTCATCACATGGGTGGTGCTTGGGGACAATGCACAATGCAGACTGGACTGGTACTGTGCGCGATGGGATAATCGGTTACTGCGCCAATTTTCAAATTTCGTTTCCGAAAAAAAGTGAAAAAAACATTTTTTATTCGTTAAATTCGCGTTTTATTCTGTCAAATGTTCGGTCAACAAATAATACGCCATTCGGTTCGGAAACACCCCAAAAACGTTTTATTCACGAATATTGTCACTGTGCTCATGACCTTCTATTTGAGAACCATGTGTCTTTGCTACTAGACCAAAAGCTAATTCTCTTCTTATTTGATTTTAAATAAGATGTTATTTTTGTTAAGATAGTCCTAAGGTTTATTATAACATAGATCTCTCTTATTACGTAAAACGTTGGACACATCATTAAGTAAAACTTCACAAATTTTGAACTTAAAAGTCAGGCCAATTTTTTTATTAATACCCTCAGAAAAAAGAAAAATATCAAATATGCTCTCTGTTTTTTTTAATTTTAAAAATGCCCTAGCCGCCCCTGGGGGGGCGGTTCACTCTTTCCACCAAACCGCCCCCCTGTGGGGCGGTCAGCCTGTGTATACTGAACCGCCCCACAGGGGGGCGGTCCAGTTTTTTTTTTTTTAGATTCGAGAGACAATATGAATGAAATTTAACAATAAAAATTCGAATTTTGTTTTTAATATTTGTTAGATTACTTCTTTTGTCAAATAGCTAAAATGTTTACTTCTTTAATATTTGTTAGATTACTTCTTCTTTTTTAAGTTCAAATTTTGTTTTTAATATATATTTTTTTAGAGACAAATAGCTAAAATGATGAAATATAACACTAAAAAATTGATTTTGTTTTCCCTTTGTCAAATTACTTTTTTTGATAGCATATTTATACTAAAATACGCTAAATTACTTGAAATTATGTTAATCTATGCTGATTTACACTAAATTACTTGAGATTATGTTAATTTTTTTTAAGAGACAAATAGGTAATATGCTGAAATAAAACACTAAAAAATTGAATTTTTTTAAAATATTTGTTAGATTATTTCTTTGACATATAATTAGCATAGTTATACTAAAATACGCTAAATAACTTGAAATTATGTTAATTTATGCTGAATTACACTAAATTACTTGAAATTACAATAATTATGTAGAATTATGCTAAAATACGGTACGCTAAATTACGTATGAATAGGGCCTATTTTGTGCCATCTTCCATAAATCATAAAAAATAGTAAAAAAATTCCAAAAATAATAAAAATTGGTACTCTACAAGTTCAATATATAATTAATTTACTGAGCTACGCAGATTGAACAATAGAAATAAAAATCTTAATCGGAAACTTCAACTGAAGTTTTGAGACTCTTCTCTTTTTTTTTTGGCGATTCTGAATTTGAAAATCCAATTTATTTGGTTCTGACGCATGCGTATTTTTGCAAGCTTTCCGAAAAGTGGTCATTTGCTGAAATCAGACACTCGAGCGCCGTTTTATGGCTGTTTGAAGTTTCGTCGTCGTTTTTCGCCTTCTCAGTGAAGATATCATCCCTATTCATATGTAATTTAGCGTAATTTACCATATTTTAGCATAATTCTACATAATTATTGTAATTTCAAGTAATTTAGTGTAATTCAGCATAAATTAACATAATTTCAAGTTATTTAGCGTATTTTTGTATAACTATGCTAATTATATGTCAAAAAAGTAATCTAACAAATATGTTTAAAAAAATTCAATTTTTTAGTGTTATATTTCAACATATTACCTATTTGTCTCTTAAAAAAAATTAACATAATTTCAAGTAATTTAGTGTAAATCAGCATAAATTAACATAATTTCAAGTAATTTAGCGTATTTTAGTATAACTATGCTATCAAAAAAGTAATTTGACAAAGGAAAAAAAAATTCGATTGTTTAGTGTTATATTTCATCATTTTAGCTATTTGTCTCTAAACAATATATATATTAAAAATAAAATTCGAATTAAAAAAAAAGTAATCTAACAAATATTAAAAAGAAGTAATTGACAAAAGAAGTAAACATTTTAGCTATTTGATAAAAGAAGTAATCTAACAAATATTAAAAACAAAATTTTAATTTTTATTGTTAAATTTCATTCATATTGTCTCTTAAATCTTAAAAAAAAAAAAAAAAAACTGGACCGCCCCCCTGTGAGGCGGTTCAGTATACACAGGCTGACCGCCCCACAGGGGGGCGGTTTGGTGGGAAGAGTGAACCGCCCCCCAGTGGCAGTTAGGGCATTTAAAAAAAAAACAGAGGGCATACTTGATATTTTTCTTTTTTCTGAGGGTATTAATAAAAAAATCGGAAAGTCGGGCAATAAAATTTCTTCGGTTTCTTATTCAGATGAAATTGTTGATTCAGTGATAATCATCCATTAAATGAGCAATCAAATATTTAAATTTAAAATATGACAATAGTTTTGGAGTGAGGCTATGGTGCTATGCATAGCACACATGCCTAGTGTACTACGGCTCAATATGGTACTTTTTAAAATCCTAACGGTCGATTCGACCGTTCAATGTGATAATCATATGAATATGTACTTGCAAACTAAATTTTACATTTTTTCGAATTTTTTTACTATTTTTTTAGATAGGTAGAAAAATCAGTGTTTTTTGAAAATTCTGGACCATCAAAATTCTACCTATCTAAAAAAATAATAAAAAAATTCGAAAAAATGTAAAATTTAGTTTGCAAGTACATATTCATATAATTATCACATTGAACGGTCGGATCGACCGTTAGGATTTTAAAAAGTACCATATTGAGTCGTAGTACACTAGTCATCCGTGCTATGCATAGCACCATAGCCTCACTCATAGTTTTGAATCAAATTGTTAAATTGATCCTATTGAACAAAGTTTTGAATCAAATTCGTACACTCCAGACACATCTTCTTCAAGGACCTAAGTATGACATTATTGATATAAAAAAGATGTTGTTAATAATAATAAGAATAAAATATGAAGTCATCCGGTTTAAGAAAAAAGAAAGGAAAATAAAATGAATTTCTTTAATGTATCTTGATTTCTCTAATTCGTGTGTGTACTGTGTAATGTTCGAAGGTGATGAAAAATTGATAGAATTGCGACGCATTGAAGTTTCGAAATTTTCTTTTTGTCTTCTACGAGTTTTAAAATATTTAACAACACTATATCTACCGTGATTTTTATTAATATCCAGAGTTAATTACAAATTAAATAAATATACCCAAAGTTGTTGGAAATTTATAAAACTATCCATACCGGCCATTTTCTGGCAGTCTTAATTGTTTTCGGTACTGGCCAAAAAATGGCCGGTACTAATTTTTTTTTTTGAGAGATACTATTAATAGCAAAAATGCAGAAATCTAACACTAAAAATTTGAATTTGTTTTTTAAATATTTGTTAGATTACTTTTTTTTATATATAATTAGCATATTTATACTAAAAATATGCTAAATGACTTGAAATTATGTTAAATTATGCTGAATTACACAAAATTATGCTAAATTATGTTAAATTATGCTAAAATACGGTAAATTACGGTAAATTATATATTAATAAATATGATATATTCACTGAGAAGGCGACTTTACCGTATTATAGCATAATTTACCGTAATTTAGCGTAATTTACCATATTTTAGCATAATTTAACATAATTACTGTAATTTAGCGTAATTTTGTGTAATTCAGCGTAATTTAACATAATTTCAAGTAATTTAGCGTATTTTAGTATAATTATGCTAATTATATATCAAAAAAAGTAATCTAACAAATATTTAAAAAACAAATCGAATTTTTAGTTTTAGATTTCAGCATTTTTGCTATTCATAGTGTTTCTAAAAAAAAAAAAATTAGTACCGGCCATTTTCTGTCCGGTACCGAAAACAATTAAAACCGGTCAAGAAATAGCCGGTATGGATAGTTTTATAAATTCCCAACAACTTTGGGTATATTTATTAATTTGTAATTAACTTTGGATATTAATAAAAATCACGGCTATATCTACTCTTTAATCTGAGCACAACTAAAAATATATTTTTTTTTCTAAGTTCCGAATAACATGCATACACTTAGTGCTATGTGTTCAGTCTTTTTGTTTTGAAACATAGAATATCTTTTTTAACGTTTTTCAGTTGTCTATTGTAAAAGTATTTAAAATAAAAAATTGTTAATCTTTTTTTTTTCTTAGAAAACAAAATGGACAAAAAAAATCATAACCTTTTTAATTTTCAAAGCTTCAATAAACTCAAGAATTTTGTCCGTACACAGACATAAATACAGTTTAGTTACAGAATTGCCGCGTGGACAATTAACATAGAGAGACCTACAGTGTGATTATCATTTTAAGTTTGACCAACTGAGGTCTGGAGTCCCGAGCAAATTCCCTTTCAAGCTGCAACTCCCTTTCAACCTTTCAAGCTGCAATTCCCTTTCAACCTTTCAAGCTGCAATTCCCTTTCAAGCCGAACGCTTTAAGCTACTATCTACGTAAGAAAATGGCTTTTTTTTTTTCCCACTATGAAGCGCCAAGCGGAATTTTTTCTCCAATAAATCTGCTGTTATTCCAAATGAATAACAGGAACCTGTTATTCCGATCTCAAGCGTTCATCTTTATTGAAATACGTGCATGAAAAGTTTTTTTTGTTAAAATTCGCGCATACACAAATTTAAACGGTTGGGATCGGAATAACAGGTTCCTGTTATTCCCTTGTAATAAAAGTATTTCCCCGTGGCCGGATCGCTATAAATAGCATCCCTCGATTCAAATAATCAAACTATTTATTTCCCCGTGCCAGATCGCTGTAGCCGCTTTTGCAGAGTTTGGATTACTGATCAATTTCCTAACATGAGGTACTTGCTCATCCTTAATTTCATTTTGATTTCATTTGTTTTGATATATATGCTAGCTGGAGGAGTTTTAGGGTTTTGGGGTTATGATGTTATTGTTGTCAGTTAATTACTTGTTTCTTTAACCAATGTTTAAGTAGTATTCGTTTCCATTAATTTTCGTTCGTTAAAGGAAGAACTCAAGTCTCAGACTCAACAGAACTCTTTCACTCTTTCAAAACGTAGTTGCCATATTCTGGATAATGTGATTTGTAATTGTACTATTAATTTCAAACTGTCAAGTAATTAAAATTGTAACATAACTTTCCCACCAGGTCATAATTAACGAATTAAGTATACTCATCCAAAAGAAGCAAGAGAAAAAAGGATGAGTGAGGCTATGATGCTATGCATAGCACGGATGGCTAGTGTACTACGGCTCAATATGGTACTTTTTAAAATTCTAACGGTTGATCCGACCGTTCAATGTGATAAGCATATGAATATGTACTTGCAAACTAAATTTTATATTTTTTCGAATTTTTTTACTATTTTTTCAGATAGGTAGAATTTTGATGGTCCAGAATTTTCAAAAAACACTGATTTTTCTACCTATCTGAAAAAATAGTAAAAAATTCGAAAAAATATAAAATTTAGTTTGCAAGTACATATTCATATGGATATCACATTGAATGGTCGGATCGACCGTTAGGATTTTAAAAAGTACCATATTGAACCGTAGTACACTAGCCATTGGTGCTATGCATAGCACCATAGCCTCACTCAAAAAGGATATATTAAGAATAATGGCTTGTGATTATTACAGTGCTTAATTTTTAAATCCGTCTGGGTTATAAAAGACAAAGCATGACAGATCGATGTATAAATGCATGAAAACTAGAATAATTAAGCTGATTCCGTTTGCCCTCCCTTGCATATATAGATGTCTGGCACTCTGGCATGGTATTATAGCTCGTATTTTCCGGAATTCAGAGTAGGTCCGATGCCCATCGGACCTACTTTGATTTGATGGGTGTGATGACCTTCCGATCAGCATCAAGATTCGTGCATTCCGCATCAAAATCCGTGTGAGTCTGTATCAATTTACGTGCACACAGATTTAATGTTAATCGTACGGTGCTAGAGTTAATTGATTATTTTCCGACCACTCCTATCGGACCTACTCCTATCTCTATTTTCCGACCACTGAACTGGTTCAGTCTCAATTTGGTCTTTGGATCCTGAAGGAGAATTATCTGGAACCCAAGGGAGCGTTTGGTCTTTGGTCTCAATTTGGTCTTTGGTCCGATGCCCAAAGAGAAATTGGTCTCAATTTGGTTTCAAATTTGGTCTCAAATTGGTCTCAATTGGTCTCAAATTGGTCTCAATTGGTCTCAAATTGGTCTCAAATTGGTCTCAATTTGGTCTCAAATTTGGTCTCAAATTTGGTCTCAAATTGGTCTCAATTTGGTCTCAAATTTGGTCTCAAATTGGTCTCAAATTGGTCTCAATTGGTCTCAAATTGGTCTCAATTTGGTCTCAATTTGGTCTCAATTGGTCTCAAATTGGTCTCAATTTTGTCTCAATTTTGTCTTTGGTCTCATTTGGTCTTTGGTCTCAGTTCTTCTCGCCAATTTGGTCTTTCAAGTTCTGAGATTTTAATTGGGCTATTTTCGAGTTTCTCTTTTTTTGAAATACTGATAGTGGCTATCAGTTGTAGTACATCAAAATAGGGTATTACATGTCTATAGAATAACCTACAAGTATACAGCAGATATATGAAATAAAAACAAGACAGCTACCCTTAGCAGTATTTTAACCACAATTGTGCTTCTCTGCCGGCCTGTACCGCTACCTGCCTTGGTTCTGCTGTACCCTTAGCAGTATTTTTTCGAATTTCTCATTTCGAGGCCCAGCCCAAACTTTTCGTATATTTTCCCTTCAAAGTCAAAGGTACGGCCTAACCAGGGTCAAGCCTCGCGTTGTATCTAGTAAAAAAAAATGTCATATACATTGTATAACTAAAGAGTTTAAATATTGTATCCATTATGATACCAAAGAACAGTTGTCAGTCAACCGTCTAACAATTTAGAGAAAAAAATATATGGACGACGCATAAATCAACGCACAATTAAATACTTAGCTTAATTTAACGATTTCTATGAATGGTCACATGCATTTCATTTTTTCTAAAACAATAAATGAAAGTGGGACTACGTATAGTCTATGATTTAATCCGAAACTTGAGCCTCGTTCTGAGTCTCTCTATACCCCTCAGTGAACTGATACTTTTAAATTATGTACTGATATTTTTAAATTTTAAATTAAGATGCCAATTTTTCTTAGTATTTAATGTTATTCATAGTTAAGTTATTATATTTGAAATTATTTCTAATATGAATTTAAAGGAGGCAAAAAAAATTAATTTATGTCATGACTTAACCCCACACAAACTTCAACCAAATAAAAAATAGTTTAAAGTCATATTTAACTTTTAGATTCAATCAAACATAAATAATTTAGATGATCTAAAATAATTTACTTAGAACTTTAATTTTAGATATCAATCAAACACTCTCCTAGGCACCCACGAAATTTACTGAATAGAATTTAATTGATTGACGTCATATAATTGACTCACATGTAATATTCTTCCAGCAGGGCACTTGCAATTGACATGACCTCCGGCCAACTACCGGATTCAAATTCATCAGATCTGACACAGATCAATAATGGCATCGCAGCAAGCCCCGCATCGACCAGTCAAGGCGGGCTGGAGAACGGGCTCAGCGTGTGGCAAAAGGTGGAGAGGATCATCACCGTTGTTGAGAGGATCGTCAGCATTGTAGCAAAAATTGTCGAAGTGTTGGAGATTTTGGGTCTGGTTTGATTTACAACCGTTCCTTTTGTTTTCTTTTCTATATATATGGTGTGATTAATTTTATGTATTGGTAACCACCGCTGCCTAGCGTAGCTGGTTATGGTATTAGTTCTCCTACGGGAGAACCGGGTTCGAGTAGAGTGGGTGAGTTGTGTGGAGTGCCTACGGGGTATAATAAAAAAACATTATGTATTGGTATGGAGTGATGTTTCTCTCTTTGTAGTATACTACAACTATTGATGTTTAATAAAAAATTTGGATTATATATTGTAATCAATTAATTTCAATTACGTATAATTTCTACTTCATTTTTAAAGATGTCATCATAAAACTTTCACCAGCACACGTGAATTTTTTGTTTTATTGGGTCGATAGATCGAATAAAATGTATTGCTAAATGTAAGAAAATTCAGGATTTAAAAATATGAAACCTTCAAACTTCCATTGCATGCACAAGACGTCTCTGGGCAGATGCATCAATCGGCAATCGGCCAATAAGCAGCTCCGACTCGTCCCTAGAACTAATTTGTCGGCATCCCTTTCGCCTCATTCCGGTTGATGCCTTAACATTAACCACGAAATGTGATCTGAGTGTTTGAACTTGAATGTTGTTGTTATGATTAACATAAGATAATTTCTTTCAGCAATTATGGGGAAAAAGTGAAGAAAAAACAGCAAATCTGAACTTGGCAGAATTATTCATACATGAAATGGTTTAATAATTTTGAAAAAGAATGAGAAAAGCCGAAGAAAGGGATGCACCTAACTAATGCTGGAAACAATTATCTTCAGTGCCGCCTCATATCATATGCTCCTTTTCCTCTCTCTCTCTCTCTCTCTCGCTCTTGCTCTTATCGGAGACTTTGACCTGTTCGACCATTTACAAGTCAACCGCACCAAAAAATCTTTCTTATTTAGGCTTAGTTGGTAACGCTTGTTTGTAGTATTGTGTAGGCCTTTGGGCTGGGCCAGAAAAAGCCCTGAGCGATTGATTGCTCAAGATCAGCTAACGGACTAAATCTATTAATTAGCATTTATATCATTGAAAGAAACCTGTTCCGATTAGACAAGGCTTATTGATAAAATAAAGGCTTATTTTTATTAGATCGTATTAAAGTTTGAGCTATCATTTCAGGGATACTAATAAGACTAATTATTAATTTTCTTTAGCGGATGATAAAAAGTCAGAGTATGTGAGTTGGGTCCTAGGTGGTTGCCCGATTCAGTAATTTTTAGAATCAAACATGCTTTTATTTTTTAATTTAGGACAAAGGGATGTTATTTTATATTATTACTGTTGTTTTTTGTTGCTCAAGTAGTTTTCAATGCTTAGCGTTTAAAACACTTTTTTCACGATGTGTTTTTTTTTTTACATTAATTTGATTTTTGATTTATAATTTATTTCTAAATAACACATAAAAGTTTAGTAATGTAACATTATTTAGTTAATAATTTAAAAATAGTTAAGACATATCTTGATAGTCATTACAATAGTTATGTACGAATCAAACATGGTAATGACAAATTTTCTGAAATGTTGAAGCAATAGCCACGCGCGAATCAAACATGGTAATAACACAATTTCTAGAATAACATTCCCTGAAATCCTTCTATTTCCTGAAATGATCTATAGCACGAACCAGACGGCCCTTACGTACGCATTAATTGTTGTTCAAGGGCTTTCGTTCGATATAATATAGTTTAGATATTACGATACTAGAGCGATGTACATTGATTTTTTTTTTTGTGTGTTTTCCATCGCCATTTGTTTGTTCCAAATAAACATGAGATACGGTATTTTGAGGAGAATACTTTTTTCTTTTGATTTAATCAGTATGTTAAAATTATGGAACTATCTGTTACAACGAAAAAAAAATTAGCGTATGAAATTAAGGCACCTTCTGTTACTCTAAACAAGATTAATGTACTGAGATATAATATAAACGTAATTAATAAAACGTTGTAACCATAAACGAAATTAAGGTCCGACTGTTATATTATAAATAATATTATTAAATTGACTGTTACTATAAATATTTTTTTTCAAATTGACTATTACTATAGACAAAATTACACAACTACATGTTATTACTGCATTAAAATCCTATCACTTACAATTGGAAACTAAATGTTATCCGAGATTCTCTAACAACTATTATATTGTTATTGATATCATCTGTCCACAAAATAAATAATAAATTGTCGATTATTCACAAAAACTAAAAAAATTTACACGAAAATTACAATACACTAACAAAATACCTCGCTTTGTTTCGATGGTAGTGATAATTTAAATAGAGTATAAGTATAGAAAATAAAACATAGTGCATATCATAAAAATAAAATAAAAGCATAAAACATGTAATGTAGATGAACAATAATTAAAAAAAAAAAACATAGCACAAAAATATTGTATTTTGGCAGAGGGATAAGCAATGAAGCGGAATATTGTTATAGTGCTGTCAAACACAGTTATTCTAAGTATTTCTAAGATGAGGATGAACAAATAATTTCAAAGGTTAGTATAGTGTTACTACAGGGATGCCGCAGTTTTCACCGCTGCAGAAGTTCCAAACAATATAAAATTTAGTCTCTAATGTGCTTAGTGTGTGTGCGCGTGCTCTCTAAGTACATTTTAACATAAAGATCATCAACTGTCTGGACTTCAAAAATAAAAATAAATATATAAAATATGATTGAAACACAAAACCAATAATACATTTTACTCTTATCAATATGAGTTCCACCATATTGTATGATTTGCAATTATCAATATTGTGACCTAAAACATTGACTTTTCATTATTAAATGAAATAGAACATATTTATTATGAAGTAACGAGAAAATCAGCGTATATAATATTTTTACAATTAACAGATAATTGCAGATGAGACGGGTTTATTGTTGCAAGTTTAAATTGATACTGACAGCGTATTCTTGGTAGTACGTTATTTTGCCGAAATTTTCATTTATACCATTTAAAAAAAAATCAAACAACTATTATTTTTGAGAAATTTTATTTTCACCAAATCTGCAGTTTCAAACTGTGGACAAAAATTAAATGTCCACAATTTCAAACTGCAGACAATTTCTTTTTGTTTGGAGATATCACCGCTGTTTTTTTAATCAAATAATTTGAATTGGCGTTTTATGGACACAAAAGTAAAAGGAATGTTGTAGAAATATTTGCCTGATATAACATGATTTCTCTACTCATTGGACAGTGGGCGGACATATTAGGGTTTCAATAAAAAAAAAAAGAACGTGTGAAACTGCAAACACTCAATTTTTATCCACAGTTTCAAACTATAGACGTGGTGAAAATAAAATTCATTAGAAATTGTAGTTTATTATTTTTTATTTTTTTAAATGGTATAACCGTATAAATAAAAAATTTGGGTTATTTTGAGCTTATAATTGTGGCAACCATCCGTTGCAACAAAGTTGTACGACCAATTTTAGCTTTATTTAAACTTTTCTTTTAGTTAATTCAAAACAAATTATTCGTTGATATGTCGCAATCATGAAATAATATATATAATTGTTCAAAAGTACTAATTATATCACTCTAGTCAGCGGTGGCAACAAGGGCAAACGCCTACCGCAAAACTCAAAAGAAAAAAAATGACACTAAGCGTGCATAGTACCTAAGCTAGATTAGTTACATAATACATCAGAAACAAACTTGATCAAAACAAAATAGAACAGTTGACCTTCAGGATTTGTTCCCAAGCAATATAATTAAGAGGAAAAAAAAATTACTAGCCTTAATACAAGATAATTTCATCTATGTGACCTTAATCACAATTCACACATCTGATTCGACCTCAGATTTTTCCACAGATTTAGCTGCCTTAGAGATGGTGAGGAGAATTTCATTCTTGGCTATGATCTCAAGTGTGCATGTATCTCCACATTTTATGTTGTTCGTCACACAGAATTGTTTCCATCCTCCTCTGCAAAAACTACTGTATTTAGCAAAAGTGTTAAAATGTACCTTCCAAGTTTCTTGTTTCTCATTCTTGAGTGTAATCTTTCCTTTTTCCAAATTGTATGGAGGCACCGAGCCAAATATTTTTGGAAGACTCTGCAATAGACAGTTCATTTCATTTAGGCACAAATTTTTTAAATTAAAATTTCGTAACACCCTAATTTGGTGCCTATTTGGAATATAGGGTGGCCCGCATTGAGATTCGTGCCAGATTAAAACAGAATACTCAGATCTCATTACACACGGTCAGGTATTGCACTGGATCTGAATTCAAACGTAACCCAATCTTAATCAAAGTATCATATAGCCATTTTCAGGAGCAACTGGCTATCAGATCTATGGTTAATAACCCTAGTATATTATTTAGTGTTTTTTGTTTGAATATAGTAAAAAAGGACCATTTTATCAACAATTAATTTTCTTCTAACTTGGTAATATAGCTATCTAGCTTAGTTGCCAGTTAATTTTTTTTTTTTTTTGAATAAGAAATGTGAGGTCTAGCCCCCAGATTCCATTAATAAAGACACAAGAAGTGTTCAAATATTTACAATGTTAGCTACCAGTTAATTAATTTATCATTCAATAGACATGTTGTTGAACTTCAATATTTTTTTAATGATCATTATTATTATTTGGAGGGGGAGGACTAATGCTACCAGTGGTTTCTAAATTTGGGGGGGGGGGGGGGTTGAAAGTTTTGCCTAATTAAATAGAAATGAAAATAAACAAAACAACTTGTTACCATGAATTTATTGATGCTGTAATAACTGATTCTTGTTTCAAGAGTTTGATGAGAAAGAGAAATGATATGCTTATTTCTTTTGTTCTTCACATAGGATTTTTTTGTTGATCCATGTTCCTCGCACATTTTGGAGCGCTCATGAGGTGGTGTCTCCTTCTCTATCACCAGCTCATGCTTTCTTTTTGTTTGTTTACCTGAAGATGATGGCACTGCAGCTCAAGAGTATATGAATTCAATTAAAAGTAATATAGTATTAAAGTTTGTTTTGGCTGTGCATCAGAATGTCAATATTCTCTACTTTGGATGTATCTTCATTTTGTAAATTTTATTTATGTTTTTTTTTGTGTTATCTGGATACTGTTTTACACTGCAACATCAGCTTAATGGTACTAGACCCTTAAAATGGCTCGGTCCTAATATCAGATCTCATTCTTCTCTTGTTTCAATTATATAACATTGAGTTGTAATTCAAAACAACAATAGAAACAGTAGTATAATAATTAAAGAAATTTCACTTCAAAACAATAATAATAATAACAAAAAAAAGAAAAGAATATTGTTACTTGCCTTCTGTAACACTTGCACATTTTGCTGGAGATTTCTCTCTTGAAGCATTGAATCCACTTCTCCTGAGAATAGCCACTGCATCTTGATTGTAATCCTTGAGGCATCCATTCAAACCAAACACCTTCACATTGAAAACCATGTTGCCTTCGTACCGAAACACCAGCTTGAAGCCCACCTCTAATTTGTGAATTTTGGAGAACTCAGGCCAACCTCCTTTGAAAAATGTCTCTGAGTGATCCCTAGTTAACTTGATATTCCAAGTTTTACCTATAGGGCTCAAGACAGTTGCAAACAAACGACTCTTGTTTTCGTTATCCACATGCATCATGAATTCTGATGGAAGTTTCTGGAAGGAGAAAATTGGTTTTGTTGATGCCTTTTTTTTGTATAAGACTGGTGAAACTAGAATAAAAGATGCATTTGCATCTATGTTGAAATATGTATGTATTTACAAGAAAAGGTTAATTGGATAGTAGAATGATCAAAACCTTTCAATTATTCATAGTTTGTTCTTTCTCAAAAATTATTCGTAGTTTGCTTCAGAGAGATTTTTCTGAACCATTAATACTCTGATCATATATAAACAAAAAATTAAAATATTATTAATAGAAAACCATAAAAATCTAATAAACAAAGTAAGAAAAAATAATCGTAGCAAAATCTTCCACAACAAACTTTTAAATAATTTCACGTTAGTTTCTACTCCTTGTTATGTGTAAAAAATAATATCAATTTATAAAAAGGTCAAGGTCTTAGTGTGATGATATTATATAAAGGGTCCTAACTTACAAAACCGTGGCACAACAATTACATGAAGCAATAATGCAAGAGATTAGCTACCCAATATTATCACCCAAAAAAACAGAAATAAAATAACAAATTACCAGCATGTCAAGATCAGGAGGTTGTAATTCAATGACAAATTGGGGTCTAAAAGAAGTGTTAGAACACCCAGCTCTCACCATGATATATATATATATAGTCGCTCACTGGAGAACTAAACAATGAAAATGGAAAAAATTTATTTTTGTTTTGGTGCTTTGGACAATAAAAGAAGAGCACACACCAGTATCCATATATAGGAGAGCAAGAAGCAAGGGTAAAGTACAAGTGACAGGTATCATGGCAAGAAGGGCCAGAACTTTTTATTTATAGAATTTAATTAAAAAATTAATATAGTTAATTAAATAGATGATCATCATGATGATATTTCGATGCTATCGAAGGAAAACCGAATTATTGGTTTCTTTACTTTTTTTAAAGAAATCAAATTATTTGGTGTACCGTCTTACCCTCACATATTTGTTTTTTTTTATGAGATTAAAAATTTCAGAATTAATGATCGGTTACTTCTATGAAATCAAAATTATAGACAATTCATCAATTTGTAAATCATTTTTAATGAATTTCTATAAATAAAAAATTCTCAAAAAAAGGGATAGTGGCTGTCTTTTCCAAGTCCCGTCTTTCCATTTGCAGGAAATGAAGTGAAAGTTTGACTGGTCTTTTATTATAAAATAATGTAAATTTGGAATGGTTAATTTGACTGGTCACATTCGTTGCAAATTTCAAAAAAGTAGATGGCACTGCACATCAAATTATATTCAATTCAAGTTACAGAATTGGAGAAGAATCTAAGAACTTTTTATGAGAAAATACTAAATAGCAATGAATAAAATACATCTACTCCGGGTTGTATACTTCCATCTTTTTTTTTATCTTTTTTAATCTTTTTTTATCTAAATATTCAATTATGGTTATGTAGTCAAGAATAGGAATTTTTTGATAAACCATAATTAAAAAAAATATTTTTACGAAACCAACATGATTATTTTTTTTTTACAAAAACCATAAGAACCGAAATGTCATTTCGGTCCGTTATTTTTTTTTTATTCTGGACCGAAATGGCATTTCGGTCCGGTCTTCTTTTTGGATTTTCTGTGGCGGCTCATATGAAAACTTGTGAAACCAGTACCACAGAAAATTCAAAAAGGGGACCGGACCAAAATGACGAATTAAAAAAAAAAATAACGGACTGAAATGATATTTCGGTTCTTGTGATTTTTGTAAAAAAAAAAAAGTAAAATTTAATTATGGTTTATAAAAAAATTCCAAAAATAGATATCTATATATGAGGACCCATTGAAACTTTAGACCATGCAAATAAATACATTATATACCAATCCTTCAGCCTGCGACAATTATGGTTCTGTAGTCAACATCCTTACGTATAATAGCATGTTTTACTAAAGAACAAAGCTCTTTATTTATTTATATTATTATTATTATTATTATTATTATTATTATTATTATTATTATTATTATTATTATATTATTATTATTATTATTATTATTATTATTATTATTATTATTATTATTATTATTATTATTATTATTATTTAGTTGAAAGAATGAAGCATCTTTTTTCGAGCTAGAAATTTGCAATTACATAGGAAATATGATATATTAAGGATGAGTATATTTGATAGTCGATGATAATCAACATTGAAATTAATCGAAATATAAAAATAAAATGAGTGAGGCTATGGTACAATGCATAGCGCAGATTGGTCCGCATTATGGATCGATATCTTCGTTTTCAAAGTTCAAATAGTCAATTTGAACCGTTCAATATGATCTTTATATGAAAATATACTTACTATTTTATTAGATAGATAAAAACTCACTATTTTGAATGGTCTAGAATTTTTAGATCAAGTGATTTTCTACCTATCTCAAAATTTAAAACTTTAAAGTCAAAATAAAACCGTTAGATATGATCTACATCATTTTATCTATGCACGTGTAAAAAATTATGACATTTCAACTTTGTTTTGGTTGTCATCAAGAGGTTTTAAAAACATACTAATGTGGATAATTTCTAGACGTTGATTTTTCAACTGATTGATTCACATAAAAACAAAATCGAAATGTGATTTTTTTTTATGAGCACATAGAGAAAATAACATAGATCACATCTAACGGTTTTATTTTGACGTTTATGATTTAAATTTTGAGTTATTAACATTTAAAAAAATGAAGATATGATGGAGGTAGAAAAAATAGAGGCATTTGAACCACCCTCCTAAAAAAATAGTAAAAAATATAAATTTTGATCTACAAGTATATTTTTGATCCATGGTACGGACCAATCTGCACTATGCATAGTAGCATAGCCTCACTCAAATAAAATTATAACTATAATATTTACTACTTCGATTGTGTATCAAAATTTAAATAATTTGAAGATGATGACAACGTTGCTAAACTACAACGATTCCAGAAATTTTCTTGGTTCAAAGCAAAAGAGTACATGAGGGTACATACAAAACCTTAGAAATCACTGCTATAGCAGCTGAATTATAAATTCTCAACAAGTAAACTACAACTAATGGAAAAAAAAAAATACATAATTAAAGCTAGGAATAGTGCTAAAGTTCAAATGAGGGTTCTGTTTGTCCCTTTGAAGCATAAATTATTTTTCTCTATTGCGTTTTTACACTGTCTGATTACATCTCCTTATATAGGAGTCTAAAAAACCTGAAATTTTTTTAGTTACCATAACATAAAATCAACATTAAATGATTATCACCCGGTCCAAGCTTTTTTCAATCCTACCACCCACGTGGATCCAGTTCGCGCACCAAAATGGGTTGGTGCGCGGACTGAGTTGGCGCACCAACTGGTGCGCAGACTGGGTTAGAGCACCAACTGTTCCGAAATTTTTACTGCTCTTCAGTGCGTTTCACTCCGTTTGAGCACCAATTTTGCACCAATTTTGGTGCGCCAACCCAGTCCGCGCACCACCCCAATTTGGTGCGCGAACTGGATCCGCGTGGGTGGTAGGATTGAAAATAGCTTGGGCTGGGTGGTAATCATTTAATTTCTATTTTTTACTGTGGTAAGTGGTAACTAAAAAAAATTTGGCTAAAAAACCAGCATATACCAGAATTTCAGCACAGAAAAACCTTCTAGACAAATCCTGATAGCGCAGCACATAAGGAATCTACCATCATTTAGATCCTGCACAGAAGAGAATTAGCACCTGGAAGCATTTGACTGTTGATGCCAGTGTCCGCAACATGATGAGAAGCCCTTTCAGTAGCCAGAGTGTTGGTGTTTCTTCTATAAGCTACATAAATGTGAGGATCTAATTCAAAACTTGCAGGGAATTATCATCATTCTAAAACAGTAAGATAGTTTTGTTTTTTCTAGTGACAGTTTTCTGGTTTCAACTGTCCAATGCATATTAGCTCCAACGTTTCAACTGTGGTTGATTTAACTTCCCTATTATTGATTGATAATGAAAGAAATACATGGAAATAAAGGGGACAGAAAAAAAAATCATGCAATCAAATAATTTGATTTGGACATATTACAATTTCAGTAACATAAGAAAGTGACACATCAAACGATTCACTAAAAAGTAAGGTTTCTGATGAAATTTTAATACTCAGTATGGAACCCAAATTAACTTGTGCAAAACCCAAGCCATTTGTAATCACACCTCTCAGACTGCATATGAAAATGTCAATGTTGATTACCATGATATATTAAACATGATGGCCATCAAACTTCCCAAAAGGATATAAAAACCTATAATCTGCTCTGAAGTGAACAATGTGAAGCTTTCAAATTTAGGTAATAATCTTATCTAATTTTAAAATGCCTCAAATCAGAAGGAATGACTACACAGTTAGACAATAGTAGTAAAAGATACCGTAAAAGCTTGTCAAGGTCCTTGGGAAGCAAAATGCTAAGTGTCAAGATTTGGAAGTATCATAGTTGCTATCAAGCAACAAATGTAAATCACATTGTTTATTGCAATTATAGTGCTTAAATTTGGTACCCAGATCTGAAATTTTCAATGATTCACCGGCTGTGAAATGATGTCACTGTTATATGATAAAACATAAAAGAAAAATATAATGAAATATATAACATTGTATTTGGTGTTTATAACACACAATTATAAAGGAGGCTATATGATGAATTTCAAGAACCATGTATTTTCCTAATTGCTACTATAGTTTCCGGGCAAGAAGCGGAAGTTTGTTGTATTAAAACTCTTCTTAAAATTTTGCAACACTTGCTTTTTTATAGAGAAAGGAAATCTCTCCTTAAAATATTCTGCATCTTCCTACATATTTCAAACCTACAACCTCTCACGCAAAGGACAAGAATTTTTATCACTAGATCAAAAGCTAGTTCTCTGCAATGCTGGTCTTGATCCTAAGACATATTTTCAGAGATGACAAAATAGAACTGCCACAGAACCAAATTTTGCAACCCGTTGCATGTTTCCGCAATAGTTTGATTTATAGAGGGCATTTCAATGGAAGATAGCACAAATAATAATGCAAGAGGGACCATAATAACAAGATTCACAAATAATTTGTTTTTCTGGTGTCAGCAAACCGAACAACATATTATTTGGTTGATTGAAATTTTACCTAATTGTTTGTGAATTTTACAAAATTTTCCAAAATTTTACAAATTATTCACGATTTTTTTATCCCTTGTGAGACTAAAATCTCCAGTGCATACTCAATGTATAATTCCGAATTATTTCCGAATTATATCCAAATTATTCCTGAATTACAAATTTTTTAACCCCGCCAAACTAAACTCTAATAATTCATTTGTCACTGTGGGAGGGACTGCCTTAACTGCACTGTAACTTTTATTGCAATATACCTCATGTTTTCATTCAACATAGTAGGCTAGGCTCTCTATATTATTGCTACGGTGAGACATCCATTGAGATTCGTGAGAATTATAAAGAAATTATATTCGTTATCTCCTTCCGTGGCAATCTATGCCAAATTAGATAAAGTACCAGTAAATGAATTTTCCTAAAGCACAAAAGAAAAGACATTAATAAATAATCAGATTATGAAAACTCAAAAAAAAATAAAGGGAGAAAAGTGCAAAAAGGTAAAAACAACATCCCTTCAAACACTGAGAAACGGGTACAAAGAACAGCTCAAAATTAAGCATAAAACCTAACAAATACATAAAAAAGAACCACAGAGTGTAAATCCCATAATATATACTAGACATAACAATCAACATAAACCCAAGAGAGAGAAAGAGATGAGAATTACTGATCGTTACGAACACCAACTATGCATTGTGCTAGATGCGTCAGATACGGTTCAGACTGTGAACTGTTACTGCTCAGTATAGGGATGAGGCTTTGCAACTCTGCATTAAATTCCTTCTCAAATTTCCTGAAACAACAAAAATACACAACATTTGTTCAAAGGGAGAACATCACATCTCACATACTCTTATTCTAATGTTGTTTTGCAGGGGTATACATGACATTCCGAGTTTCTCTTTTTATGTATGCCAGTAAACAGTTTATGTTTCAATGACTGCAAAATAATAACTACCATGTGTAACCCCAAAAACTAAAGAAACAGGAAAACTATTATATAACCCCTCCCTCGCTCAAAATTGATGCCCAAACTACATATTCTTCCTCACAGTATATGTACACAAACAATGAGGAAGATAAAGGCTTAATCCAGGTCTGACAACTACAACCAAAGTTTCATTCAATTGAGCAATCAAAGGATGAAATATTGAGTGAGGCTATGTACTATGCATAGCGCGGATTGGTTCGTACTATGAATCACTACATCCCTTTTTCAAAGTTCAAATAGTCAATCTGAACTGTTCAACATGATCACCTTATCAAAATGTACTTTGTAAATCAAATTTTACATTTTTTCTAAATAAATTACTATTTTTTAGATTGTAGAAAATCACTTGATCTAGAGATTCTAGACCATTCAGAAGTAGTGATTCTCTACATATCTAAAAAAAATAGTAAACAAATTCTAAAAAATACAAAAATTTAGTCTACAAGTACATTTTCATATGGAGATCATGTTGAATGGTTCAGATCGACCGTTTGGACTTTAAAGACAGAGATATCGATCCATAGTAAGGATCAATGTGCACTATGCATAGTACCAACATATGTTGTCCTCATTTGCAATGAGAATGGTGCACAGTTCAATTGTCTGACTGCTCCATTGCGCCAACCTTAATTGCAGTTTGCAATTCACAATTAAATCACCCATTGCCTTGTAAAAATATGGAAGTAGATAGAATAAAATACATAATAGAGTCAGAAATGGTAGTGTTTTGCAAAGCAAGATTTAGTTGCTGCTCCATGAGGTGTGATTTTTTTATCCCTGCAGTTTTGGCCGACTTTATCTCCCTCTCTGGTGGCACGCTTATCGATGGCATCAGAAATTGAATTGAAGTTGCATACCGAAGGCACACTGACTTCAATTTCTCCACTTTCTGCAATAATCATTACTTTAACAATTATATAATAATTGAGGGAAATTTTGGATCATGCTTAATTGACTCAGTAAAGTTTTTTTAATGGAAACGCCATAAAATATAAATCAAGGACAGGTGAGCTATTTATTAAGCCACCCAATTAATAGGAGGGCATTTTTGGATAAGCTATACAAGGATAATATAATGTTTTAGACTTTTTAAATGTCACAGTAAAAAAGATCTCAAGAAATAATCAGAACAATAATAGAAATGAAATAAATTATACTAAGATTAATAAAGATAATTGAGTCATGTGGTATTCAAAAACATCATTATTTGATGAACCAAATATAATATACACATATATAATATGTAACCATAGGACTTACCTTGAGGAGCTGGGGCGAAAGCAGCAAGCACTCTTTGAGGCATTTATGGAGAAATAAATCATGGAATTCAATAACCTGCATCAATTTGTTCTTCCATTTATTATCTAATTCTTTTTTTTATTCTTTTCCAATTAAACAACATATTCTCTACAATTTCACTTGGAATTAGTGCTATTCCCGAGAGAAAAAGCTCACACACATAACTTTCATGATCAATCGAAAACATTTCATTTTCAGATTTTCTACATCCAAAAATCAAATACGAATCAGCTTATTCCTAGAATCTTAATCTTTCACCTAGAAAAAAATCATACCAAGAGGGAATAATCAACAATAATACCTCATCTATGCTCTTTGCAGTTAGTAGCTGGTCATGCATTTTGTGCCAGTTAGGTTCAAGAACCTGAAAAGCAAATACAATTAAGTATTATACAAAGATAAAAATGTATATAGTCAGAGATGTTGTATAACTAGGAAGAAAAGGTGTTACTAACCTCAAAAGTAAGATAATGTAAAAGGCTATTGATAAACTTGACCATGCTACGGCAAAGAATTGAGGACCTCAAAATTGGCGTTCCCAGAATTTTGCATGCACGGAAACACTGAAAAGAGAATGAGATTAGGGTTTTTATGGGACAATTTACAAATAACACCCAGCTGTGAAAACCAAGGTCACACATAACAAATATTACCAAATCATTCATAACATTTTTTCGTATCAGCTCAACTATACTGATTGACAACCCAGTACATAAAAATAGCAAGAATAAGAAAAACCTACTCTAGGATCTAGTGCAAGATAAATGATCGAATCAAACTTGTAAATTTTAAACAAAACATACTCTTTCCATTACTTCAAGAACTATGAGTGAGGCTATGCTAATATGCATAGTGCGGATTGGCTGTACTATGGATCAATATCTTCATTTTTTAAGTTCAAATAGTCGATCTAAACCGTTCAAGATGTTATCCATATAACAATGTACTTGCGGACTAAATTTTAACATTCTTTAGAATTTTGTTTACTATTTGTTTAGATAGGTAGAAAATCACTACTTTTGAATGGTCTATAATTTTTAGATCAAGTGATTTTCTACCAATCTAAAATATTGATCGACAAGTACATTTTCATATGGAGATCATGTTGAACAATTCAGATCGACTGTTTGGACTTTGAAAATGGAAATATTGATCCATAGTACAGACCAATCTACACTATGCATATTACCATAGCCTCACTCCAAGAACTATTGTTATTTGCAAACATATAGAATGTGTTGAGTGTGAATACTTAGTACAAGCACCGGAAGGCATCACAAGTAAATACCAGAAATAGACTGACTATTATTTAACAAGCTATTGACTGATAAATTTACCTCATGAGATTGCCAAGCAGTACAAAGTTGGCGGCTTACGTGCTTGCAGTGAAACAAAAGACGAAAAATCAATTGGTACTTGGTCAAAGCTTTCCTTGATATTACAAGTGAGAGAGGCCATTGCACCTATACATGCACCCAACATTTAGTCTTTTTCTCACTTCACTAGATGGCAACTGGCAATAACTCTTGTCAGGTCAACATGTTTTATTACAAAAAGAATGACAGTTATATTAAACTGCCGATAATAACAGTTCAGGTTCACCTTTACACTATCTTGTTTCCTTAATCTCAACCTTTTAAGGAAATAAATCTTCTGTTATTCCGATCCCAACCGTTGGTCTTCGTTGAGATTCGTGCATGGACAAGTTTGAACAGTTGGGATCGGAATAACAGGTTCCTAGATATATTTCCACCTTTTAATGGTAAAATTTTGTTGGTATTATTATATGTTTGAGATCTTCTTACGGTTGAATAAGTGCTTAATGAAGTTTATCTAATTTGCTGGCACCAACAACATGTCAGTACCAGTCAGGTACAGTGCTAGTACAACCGTCCAATTAATGTCAGTGCATAACAATATGGTTAAAGAAAATATGGTTGTTGATCTTTTACAAGAACTAACTCAAATCCAGCCACCCTGGATAATGTTATGCTCTCTGTTATGAAATAGATAAAAGGGAATAATAAAGGTAAGGTATATATAAGGGAATGGGGGGCAGTCCAATGGGCATCAAAACAAATTCAGTCTGATGCCTGGCCAGAGCCGTTCAATCCGCATCAAGATGCATGCAGACAGCTTTAGGATTTGTGCAAATCAATTGCGATGTGGATCAAACGGCTTCGACCGGGCATTGGACCACCCCCACCCCACTCCATATAAAAGGTATCAGATTAACATGGAAAAAGCACCTTATAGCTAAGGGAAAATATTTCCAAGCCACTAATGTTTACTGGTTCAACTAGGTCTTTGTCTTCAATAACAGCATCATTTGCAACAGAAGCAGGTTCCGGAAGGTCTTTCAGAGTTGCCAATGTCTTTAGCAAAGACCCCTTTTCCTGTTGAGAATTAAACAAAAAAAAAATAACATCAAGTGAAATAAAAAGAATTGAACCGTCATATTCATATATGAGAAGAATGAATAATTTTTTTTAAATGAGCAACTTATTATACCACACAACATGTTAACTCTTCATGGCATGGGTCAGACGCAGCAGCAGTCATTCGCAGAGCAAGATCTAGTAGAGACTATTATATAAATAAAGAAGTAAATAGTATTATAAAAAGAATAACAATATAGACTGCATTACATATAGATCCAATTTTTTTAATAAATAATAAGAGTCAGTTTATTGAGGGAAATAGTTATCTGTATTGGCCATATATAGATGGGTCACCTATCAAATTTTATGCAATATGGATACTATTTGATAATCCAAGTTCAGTTGTTAAGTACATGACATTAGTTTTTCAAATCGCTAGATATATGGTGAAAGGTCTACCCTATCTACTTCTCTCATATACATGATCTATAAAGTGTTTATGTGCCTTTAAAAAGAAATTGTATCTTATTAGAACCTGAAGCTTCTCAGAAGATACTTCTTTAGGACTCTTTGAAAATTCTTCTCGAGCAATATCCATAAAATGGACCAAGAAATCACCCTAAAAGAAAAATGAGAAGAAAAAAAAATAGCATCTAAAGAATCCTATTAAGTCAAAGCATTGCAAGTACAAAATAACACCAACGTAACAACCCTAGAAAGAAAAGAGGTAAAAGAGAAACATTAAAAGGAAGTGAGCAGACGTTGCATTTTGTTCAATCTAAACTGTGCATCGTTCGATCAAGAAAGTAAGCAGACGTTACATTTATGCCTACTTTTAAATCCTATAGCTCATCAGTTTGACAAACTTAGAAAGAATACACAAATGCAATGAAAAAATATATAGTTTAGGGCCTTGAGTGAAAAAAGTAACTAATAGACCAAAATAAACAGAAGTAAAGGTTCAGGGGGCAAAATGGACTTTCTAAAAAAATGAAAATGCATATAGAGATGTGCACCTGATCAAGCAGTAAGTAGCGCTTCAAGGACTTTAACTTCCCAATGAGATCATACTTTTGTCCCAATAAATACAAAAATATAAACAAATATAGAAATTGACATTAGTTCACAGAATCGTGTGAAAAGAAAGCACCGAGCAATAGTAATAAAACAAATCAAATATAAAGAATACCTTATTTTTTATAAGAGTGAGGAGTTCACCACTTGCAAAATCATAAGCAGCCTTGATTCTTTCTAAGTACTCATGGTTTGGTCCAAAGCTTGTAAGTTTGGAATTCTCTGACAATGGGACCTAAACCGACTTTTCTCAGTTTTTCAATAAATAATCTAAGAAATCAAATAATTTATTCAAAGATTGAAGCTGCAAAGCTATACTAGGCACAATTTTGGAAATTACACATGAATCATGATAATTTATTCTTTGCAAACGTGATACAACCATTGGCTAGCACCATAAAGGTTATATTCTATCAATTATTGACAAGTTTGTCCTCTGACATCATGAATTTTCTTTTGTTAAGCTCCAATTGTAACAAAATCAAGCCAAAGTAATATGTATATTGGAGATTCCAAGTTTTAATAAACTAATGAGAAGGGTACACGCTGGAGTTAGTACGAAAAAGTTAGGCATTTCAGAGCTAGGTAAATACACCAGGGTGCTATTTGCAAATAAGCCAAAAATATTCAGAGCTAAATGCAAAGGTAAGAACTGAGAGGTATTGGTATGCAAGTGGGAAGCGGTCCGATTTGCATCGAGATTTATGTGCACTTGATCAGCACAAATCTTAAAGTTGTCCACACAAATCTTGATGCCAATCGGACAGCTCTGACCGAGCATCGTTGGACCGCCCCCACTTAAATCAGGTACTTGCAAAGACGGAAAAGTTTTAGATTGCAAGTGTTGAAAACCCAAAAGTGGATACCTGGACATGGTGGTCACATTCTCGCATGACATTTAGGTACTTGCCAGTGGTAAGAATGGTACGAGAAACACTCCTCAGAAAAGAAGGTACGCCATCTTTCAGCTTATACCTGTGTTCCCAATACTTAGCATCATAATCTTCTGTTAAGCTCTCCTGCCATTCATAAATTTAAATAAAATGTAGTTTGATTTTCTTTTTCTTTGAAAAAGATCAGTTTAATGCCAAACAAGCATCGCCCAAACAGGCCAACTACAACATTTAAAAAAAAAAAAAGTGATAAACAGAAACAAAATATTACTTATCAACTGACCAGTGAGAACCTGGCAGAACAACCCTTTATATACCCAGACCTTTAGAGGTGAATACAAAAACACAAAGAAAAGAAGCAGAGAACAAGAAAACAAAGGGAGGTTACCTTTTTCAACAACTTGTTTTCAGAAATGAAAAATTCACCGTGAGGATCGTCTATAACTCCTTCATAAACCCATCTACAAAGAAGTATTTAACAAGAAAAAAAATTAAAGAACTGAGTTTTACAAAACAACAAGGCTGGAGAAAAAGTGGGTTTTATAGTTTCACCTCTCCAAGATTGAGAAGTATGCATCACTTGCACATTCTGTCATTCTCTCAAGCAAAGAACGAACAGCATTGTCACCGGCCATAGCCTTAACCTATGATACCATAACACCAAAATATATCATGTATAATTTATTAAGTCAACATGATCTTCATTTGAGAATGTGCTTGAAGGCCAAATTTTACATTTTTCAAAAAAAATTACTATTTCTTAGATAGGTAGAAAATCACAACTTTCGGATGGTCCATAATCTTTAGATCAAGTGATATTGAACCTATTTTTAAAAAACAATAGTAAAAAAATTCTAAAATATGTAAAATTTGGTCCAAGTATATTTTCATATGGAGATCATGATGAATGGTTCGGATCAATTAGAACCAAATAAATGTTACGCTCAGAATCAAATATGGTGGATTAAAACCTGTTGCCAAGGTATATCTTGGGCAAATATTCCAATTAAAAATTGAAAAATAAAGAAAAGCGGGATGGATAAGCTTACTTGACTCTGAAGGAGATTTAGAGTAGCCGAGCCTGAGACGTTGTCAGTTATGGCTTTCTCAACAAGTATTGCCAAAGCATTCATTGAACTCATCATCCTCTGTATGATAAAAATAACTTTTAATATAAAATATAAATAAACAAACTTTCATTTTTGTAGTCAGGCCATCATCTTTTCAATCTGTTCGTTTTTCATTTTTTTTTTTTTTTGTAGTCAGACAACACACGCATGCGTACACACAGAGAGAGTTACCTGACAAAAAAACCAAAGGCCTTGTGAGGACAGCTTGCCAAGACGAAATTGATGTTCCAGTTGAGCAACCATTGCCTGATAATCCTGTAATCAAGAATTATAATTCTAATTACTGCTTGGAGGGTTACTTATTTTGAGCAGTAATTGAATACTTACCAGAAGGAAAGCTCTCATAGCAGCCGCTAGAGCATGGTTGACTAAACCATTCTTGAAGTACGACCTAGTCTCCACAAAATGACTAACCAACACATAAGCCTCGCACAAAGGAAATATCCTACTAGTCAATTCCTGCACGAAAGAAATAATAGGTAACTGTAATAACCAACTGAACTTTTCATTTCCTTTTTTGCCCCTTGGCTTGTTTTAGCAAACTTTCCTAGCTTGCAGAATTGAGACCAACTTGGGGGTCAGAAAACTACACAGTACCAGTCAGTGCAATGCTAGTCCGTAATGGCATGATTTGAGATAGAGTTTTGGTTTTATTTGGGACAGTTGAAGCAATTGAAAATAATATAAATGTGGTTGCACATAATTTATGCAACCTGGGTTAATTTAAAGCTCCATTGGTACAGTTGATAAAGTAAAACTATTGTTGCTGCACAGTCAGGGAACCAGCATGACTGGTATCAGTTAGTGCTTTTCAAATAGCAGCAAGCAATTGCACAGTTTGCACAAATTAAAGTAAAATGAAGGCTGGATAGCACATAATTAATGCTATGTTAAATTTGGGCATAAATTGCACAAAATTGAAGCTCACCTGTAAGGCAAGGTCCATGGATGTATCGATTTGAAAAACAACGTAACCCTCTTTTCCTTTAATTCTCTTTATAGAAATGTATCTCCCCTCTATCCCTACCAATGCATAAAGCAAGTCTTCTATCAAGAAAGGCTCCTGTTATTTTTTTTAAAATATTACAGAATTAATGACTATTAGTAGCTTGTGTTCCGTGGACAAATTAACAATCAGTACTGAACATTTCACCAAATAAAAAAGAAAGTGAGTTTTTGGTTTGGTAGCTTCTACCAACATTGTCAAAAGAAAAAAAGAAAAAAAGTGAGGTTTGACCACAAGTCTGAGCATTTATGCACTTCAACCTAATTTAATTGTTTTTCTTTGGATTTATAAGGTTGAAACATTGGCTTAATGGAGGCTGAAAATTGGTTTATATAGAGGTTTAGTGGAAGCGCAATTTCTGGGAGAAAATATTTTGACTAAACATGAGCATAATTGAGCACTGGATCATACTGGTTTATATACTTTCCATTTGTGTTCCATCCTTTTTTCACTCAATATTTCTTTGGTACTTGAATGCACAAATCACACTATATAGGATTAAACTAAGGTTTACAACAGGCATAATTGTACTAAACGGTTAGTGGGCTGAATTTTGGCTTAAATGATCAGGTTGGATGGCCACCAAGCTCTAGATACAATACTGTACCGGTATGGAACATATCAACATGTTATAGACTAAGACCAAATCAGTAAAACTTACACTATGCACACAAAACAAACTTACCTGAACTGAAACTGCAAATGATGCAATATCCTTCTCATTGCCACGGCTGAAAAACACACAAAAAACAGATCGGCATGACATAAAATCCCCAATTTTGCTATCATTTAAACACTTTCTTAAACCGATTCTGTTTTAACTCCAACAGTGCTCAAATTGTAGAATCGAAGTAGAATTAAAAATGTGCCAGGATTTTTAAGCAATAAAGTAAAGAAAGGCACCTGCTCAAGTCAAGATAAAAGGGCTTAGAAGCCTGCGTCTTCTGAGATGGTGACTTGACTTCCTGCAAGCACCCTCAGTAAGTACAGTTTCGATCAATTTTGATACAAGTGGTGAAGGAATAATGGGGTTTATGCATCTTTCAAGTGTGGCAGGTTGATACATTTGGTTTTTCATGCCTTTCCAGGGTTTATGCCTTTTCAATTGTAAAATTATCAGAGAAAAGTGAGACCTGGTGAAAACGGCCAGTGAGGAAGGGACGGTCGACATTCCATCTTGGAGTTGCTGGGATAGTAGTGTCCGACATTATCGAACAAGAGAAGATCCAGCAAGCGGTAAAAGAGGTGGAGCCGATAGATCGAAAGAACTCTCTAGATCTGAAGCAAAAGAGCGAGAAGTAGAAGCGGAGGTCGGAAAGCACAGAAGCGGAGAGGCGGAGGTCTGTGGGAGAGAGAGAGAGAGTAAAGTGAAGAGCGACTGAAGAATTTGCAGAGCGGGAGCGAAGGATTCAGATCCAGTGCGGTACCCTACCGTGTAGAATAAGATCTGCATCGTCCGTTTTAACCTTATACGAATCTTAAAGCGGACTCATGGAAGCTCATTTTACAGTGCGGTACTCCAGTCTCCAGATGATATGCTTCCGGAGCGAAGGGATCCGATGTGCATTTGGTTTGATCAGTTTGATTCGATCAAGATTCACCCTGTCTGATTTTAGATTCAAAAATTTAATAGTCGCACGAATCTTAATGTATGCGAACGGATCAGGCTTGACCTTAGACCAAATTTTATCAGATGTTCTGAACGCTCTTTTTGCCGAAATTTTTAATTTTACCATTAAAAAAAAGACAAACTAAATAATCACAAAATTTGAAAAAAAATTATTTTTGACATAACTGCAACGTCAGTAGCGAACAGAAATGAGGTGTCCGTAATTTGAAATTGCGAACAACATTTTTTTTTCCAGCAGCTTTGACAAAAAAAAAAATTCAAAGTTTTTTAATTGGTCATAATTTTTTGGGGCCCACAACTTTGCCGCTGCAGCGGTTTGGTATATATTTACTATTTGAATACTTAAATTGTTTTGCAAAGGTTTAAATAGCGTTTATCGTGTTATAGCGAAACGGTTAAAAAAACGGCACTATGCTCATATAGCGCTAAATAGCCCCGATAGCGTCATAGCTTTTATAGTCCGAAAATGCTATAGCGCGCTATTTAGAATCCTGATTTTTTGTATATATATTTTTCTTTGAAAAATATCAAAATTCAATTACACTGTGATCGGAAACAAAATAAGTAAGAATTCAATATAATAGAATAGAATAGACATGATTTTAAATTGAAATTTTAAGATCGGCTAAATTATTTTCTTAGAACGAATTCATTCTTTGTAATTTATAATTACTCTTAAAATTTCTTTCAATTTACAAATAATGCCATCAAACCTAGATTTTAGGGTTTAATTTTGTAAGAGAAAAGAACCTTATTTGATTTTTTTTTGACAGTGGACGGGAAGAAGAACGGAGGAGAAGAAGTAGAAACGCACTTCGTCGGAGCTCTTGACGCGAAGAAGAGAGATCAATTTCACCGGTGCAGTTGACAAAGGGAGAGAAGAACGGAGAGGGCAAATAGGTCTTCTCACCAGCGATTAACCAATTCTCGCCAAATACCTGCGTTTTGGCGAAGATTTCCTGACGCGATTTGGGGGTCGAAAAGTCGCGTGGATTGAACTCTTCTCTCGCTTCTCCTTCGCTTCTGATCACGAGTGCGACATGGAATTCTAATTCTATTTCATGTTTGTCGCTCCCTTTCCCTTTCCGATCAGAGAGTTAGTATATAAGATATATACTTTTAATAATTAAAATTGTATTGGTCGCCATTATAATTAGTGCTGGGCTTAGCTAAGCCATGGTGTAAAACGACTTGGTGCTCCACGCCTCATTATTTCCATTTTGAAAATCCAAATGACCGATCCGAACCGCTCAAGTTGTTCTCCATATTGATATGTGCTTGGAGACCAAATTTTACATTTTTTGGAATTTTTTTACTATTTATTAAGCCACTTTGAAAATCACTGATCCGGCTGTCCAGAAATTTTTACTGTTTTTTACTGTTCATAAGGATTTTCAGATTTTCAAAGTGGCTTAATAAATAGTAAAAAAATTCCAAAAAATGTAAAATTTGGTCTCCAAGCACATTTCAATATGGAGAACATGTTGGAAGGTTCGAATCGACTATTTGAACTTTGAAAATGAAGATACGGCGTGGAGTACCAAGTCGGTTTACTCCATGGAGTAGCCTAGTCGGACTCTTATAATTAAATACATTATAAGAATTTTAGTTTTGTTATAACATTTTATGTTGTTTATAAATATTGATATCAAAAAAATTATTTTATCCTAAATTCAATGTATTTTATTAAATTTTGATAAGTTTTACCTTCATATTTCAACTAGGTATGTATCCGTTATTTATCGATTTTTTATTAATAGAAAATAAGAAAAATAATAAACAAAAACAGGAACAAAATTGATTTTTTTTCAAAATTGATTTTTTTTCAAAAATAGACAAAAAAAAAAAAGCCATAAACTATGGCGTCCATTAGGGTGTGCTCCACAATTGGGTCGTGTAATGGAAAGGAAAGGGAAGGGAAGGAAGCGTGTTTCCTTCCTTTACACCTCAAATCGGGGGTGAACAAAATCAGAAAGTTTTTAAAGGCAGTTCACCCTCTCTTCCTCCCATTCCCCTTCACTCTCCCTAAAAAATTTCACTTATGGAGCAAGTAAATCCCTTCGGTCAGGTCCGGTCACCCCACCATTTCCTTCCCCTCTCCCTCCTTCCCTTCAATGTACCCCTTCTGGAGCACACCCTTAGCAGAAAAAAAAATTATGGACGCCATAGTCTCAAGTGTCTGGATCTGGACCCCGAAATCTAGACAACTAGTGTTCGTATTTTGATTATAACTTTGACCCCTATTTTTGAAGTAACTAATTTACATGTCCTTAATTTACATTTAAACCTTACAACGTAAGCCTAATCCTGATTTTAAATCGTAAATTACCGGTAACCTAATCTAAACCCTAAACCTTATATATAAAATTAATTCTAATTTTACAAATGATTTCAATCAACTAACTACATTACTTAATTTAACTCAGTTTGTTCTCCACCAATAATTTTTTTTAATTATTTTATAAAATAAGAATTTCAATATGTTGCAAATTAGTTTAATTGTATTTATAGGTGTAATATATAATTGTATTTTATAATTTTATTATGTTGGAAAATTAAATTTATTTCAATCAACTAACTACATTACTTAAGTACATGTATGTTCGATATGATGACAAATATATACAAATGTTATGAATGCAGGAATCAGACACTAATGAGTGCAATATACAAATAAAAATTAATTACAGTTTTATTTGAAAAATAGGTAAAATATTTTGATTTGGGTTTTAGATCCCATTGTGAGTTTTCCAGCGAATTTTATTTCATCTCATTTATAGGGGAAAATAATTAATTATAGTATCACGACACTTATCATTTTACATTTACTTATAGCATATAATTAGGAGGTCCAAAATCTAATTTACTGTTTGAGTTATGGTATCAACTAAATACCCTTCAAATATAATGTAGTTCATTAAAAACACAATAACATATTCATGTCATCATGCCAAACAAAGGGAAAAGATATGCCAATTTTGGTTCCAATATTAATCACAAAACCACTATCCTATCCCACAAAAAAAAAAAAAAAAAAAAAATTTACGCATGAGATTAACTTAATTATGATTCAGACCACAGAATGGTTTTAACTGTTGTGCCAATTTATTTCGCTTGCAAAACACAAAGAACAGTTTTAAAATTTGCCCAGTAATATAAATGCCTGAAGTTCTTGCAATCTTCCAATTTATTTCCAAAAATGTAACACTAGTCAGATTAAGTTTATTTACAATTTGAAGAAGAAAAAAAATGTATATATGGATTATAAGACTGTGCTCCACAAATTTATTAAGAGGGGGAGGGGAGGGGAGGGCCAGGAGAGGAGGGGGGGGGGGGGGGGGGGGGGAGGAAGGGAACAATTTAAATGGAGTTACTTGCTCCACAGTTTTATAAGGAGGGAGAAAAGATTGTAGAGTAACTTATATATTTTCAATAATATGACTATTTTGCCCTTATATGTTGAGGGGAGGGGGAGGGAAGGAAAAGGATAAAATTGGTAAATTCTGCTGTGAGTCCGTTTTTTCTCTGGCTACATCCCAAATTGAGGATGACAAATTTTGATTACGTAGGGTGAAATGGCCACCTTCTGAACTTTCCATCCCTTCTAATTTTTTTTTTGTGGAGCAGGTGAAACTCTAAAAGTTTCCAGCCCTCCCCTTCCCTTCCCCTCCGTTAACTCTGATTGGAGCACAGCCTAATAATTCCTCTTGAGATAGGAAGGGGCAAAGATTGACCAAACAAAAGAAGCTGATCCAACTGGCAATCGACAAACGGAAGGCGCCATTTTAAATATTTGCATATTTGACCAACTAAATTATTTTACATGACCCAAATTTTTATCCAAGGGCTAATATGATAAAATACATCTTTACACTTGAAAATTGAAGCCAAGCACAATTTTGTAGAAACTATTGCCTTGTCATATGTTAAAAGAATGGAAAATTAATCAAAGAATCGTTAGCAACATGCATGGCCTATATATATCATCTGTCTTCTCAGAGCAAGCTTGAACTGTTCCCTAGGGACGGGCGCTGTGTTGCGGATCCCATTAATGGGTCTCCAAAAGGGTTGCCCGATCCAACTTGGGGACTTGTATTGTAATGCTGATAACCTTGTGGTACAATCATCATTTGTTGTTGTTGTTGCTGTTGGTAGGGTTGGTAGTTATTATAATACTGTTGTTGCTTATAATACTGTTGCTGATAGTACTGCTGCTGTTGCTGAGCAAGCATAGACATTTGCACATTAGAAGGCGGTGCTATGCCACTTGACATGGCAAATGGATCTTGGGTCAACTCGAACGGATTAGCGGATAGGCTGCCCGCATATGTCCCGCCTGCTATTTGTTGCCTTCTTGATTCATCTTCATACAGACTGTCAAGTAAGAGCTTGTCAAATCCTCCACCCTGTAGAAAGCAAAATTAAAATTAGTCCATGAGAAAACTAAAATCATATGAGATGAATATTCAAAATTGATTACATAAAGGATACATTCAGAGCAAGGGATATGACTTGTTACCAATTAAGTTTCCATATATCCCTGATATAGTATACAAGCTTATGCTCTGTACTTCTTTAGGTAGTAAATAATGGTTCTTATTTTTCTTTAAGTAATTCAGATTTTTATTATTATAAATTTTGTTATCATTAAAATTAGCTGTGCATGTGAGTTATATAACCAAGGGATTGACTTGACAAATGCTAACATCAGTGAAAGTAAATAAAATAAAATAAAATACATATATATAAATAAAACTAGTACCAATTTGGTTTCTACAGGACGACTGGTATTACTGCTTGGTGCAGTTACCAAGGCCAACTCCCATCCAGAAGCACTCGCATCGAATAAGTCACGACTCGTTGAAGACTTTGCTGCATCCTCTTTGTAATACAAGGAAAAAGAAAAACAATATAAGCTCTTGAAGACGTTAAAATTGTGTATTTCTTTTGTTGACACATACTTTCTTTGTTTTTTTTTTTCCTTTTTGCAATATGAAAGATTATAAATGATATCTTGAAGTCTATGACATCTTTGTAACTGCTGAGAAGTTGATAACATTATTTATCATGGTCTAGATGATACGAAGTATAGAAAGCATACAAGTCCTTAATCGACAAATAAAGAGAATAAAGATGCTGTAAACCTGGCGAGATAATAGCTAGAGCTAAAGCATTGCTTTGTTCAAGCTCAATGGCAACTGGATTAATCTCTTGATCCAAACCCTTCATTTCAGAAAGATAAAAAGACAACTGTTAGGCTTCTATAGTTATAAAATCATGAAATTACTCAACACAGAAATGTCAGGGAGTTTCTGGTATAATACATAGAGTTACATCTGAAGTAAGAACAATAAATATTCAAGCTCCCCCTACACCAAATCCATCTCCATCAATGGTAAAAAGGTCTGATCATAAATTTTAGTGAACTGCACATATAAAGCATTTTAGTTTGTTCCTTTTATTTCTTATAGGCCTACTTCCAACTCCAAATAGTTAGCCAGTGACTTTAGATTGCGCATGTAATTACAAAAAATTTTACAGTTGAGTGCAATGGAGTTGAAATATTGTATTTTAGTTAAGCAGCAACTATATAATGTTGTTTACACCCGGGAATTAATAATTCAGGATTTTTGGTGATTAATTGAAAACAATAATTATGCAAAAAAAAAAATACCAATAAATCGCCGGTGGTAGCCGGTTCAGGCTCAGGTTGAGGCTCTGGTTCTGGTTCAGGGGGCTCAGCTTCCGGTTCTGGTTCTTCAGGCACCTCTTCTTTCTCTTCTTGCACCGGTTCGTCGGCCTCTTGAGGGGCAGCTTCTCCCTCTGGATGGTATGTTAGAAGATTGGTTTCTGGATATTCCTATCATTTGCATAAATGAAATAATTGAGTAGTGTAACTTAAATTAGAAATCTTTACTATTCCTAGAAGTTACTACCAGAGTAGAGATCTTACAAGTTGCTTCGTGGAACCATCTCTTGGTGCTTCTCTAATATACTCTTCCATGGTGGCAAGGAAAGATGGAGGGGGCTATACCAAAAGTGAACACAATTTATTACTTGAAAAATAAAGTTAACATATACAATTTTTTTTTAATATCTTAAGAATTCAACACTATTAGATGGTACTAAATTTACAATAGCTTCTTATTTGCAAACATGACTACTTGTGGTATCGGAATCTTAAATTATGATAAAAATTATCGTTCATGTACGTCCTCGATAATGAGTCCTATATGGTTGTTTTCATAATGAAGAAATCATTATTTGTGTTAGTTCCCCTACAGTTACTTTCATTGCTTTTATGATTCTTCAAAGTAAACTTCAAATGGTCTTAACTTGTCGAAAGTTTTATGTTAAATAAATCTAAAAAATCTCAGAAATTGATGGAACCTGTCTGAGTGTCGGAAACTGGAAAGTCCTTGCTAACTCGAGATGCTTGCAGAACTCATAAAAATCCGAAAGATTTTCTGCCTATGGAAAATAAAATTATTAGATAATAATAAGTGAAATATAAACTCTTTTGAGACCAAAGAGGGGAGAGAGATTACCTGCTGACCCGCTCTTTTATAGACGTCAAGAGCTTTGATAGCATCAAATTTGGGCATCTCAAAGAACTACACAAAAAAAACATATGCACATATATAATTTCACAAAAAGAAAAAAATTAGTGAACACCAAAAGTAAAATTTCTCACTGGAATTTAAGGCCAGGAGAGAACTTACCATATCAACAAGGTTGATAATCCCATCATTGACGGCACAGTATATTTTGAAGCTCTCCTTTAAAACCTACCATATCAAAGACAGATAATAAAGGAAATTTCAGGGTTATATCTGTAAAATTCCCTTAGTTCACTAAATTCTCCAGTAGACAGTAGTTGAATGGGAAGAACATAAAACATACCAGTGCTAGTGCATATTGTACAAGAAAGTTGCTACAGGCTCCTCCTTCAGGCTATAATAATTAACAGAAAAAGTTTAATACATTTCTCAATAAAAAAAATCATCTAACTTAAATCTTGATGAAAATTCTTCTAAGTACCTGGCAACCAATAAGCCGAAATAGCAGTTGTTGCAATGCTGGTAGCTGGTCCAAGAGATCAACTGATGGTAGAGTCCTTGTTCTACTATGCCCCTGTGTAGTTCAAAGTTAATTTCATTTGAATTGGAAAAGGAAATTGTCACTCATAGCATCACTGTTTTATTGTTTATTTAATGTGCATAACTCAAGATTCAACTTGGGTATTATATTTTAGTGAACACCACCAACTTTAGGTGCATTTAAGTTCAATGTGTATGAAAAGGAAAGAAATTGGATGCTTGTGTACTGTATAATAACATGGCACAAACCTTGGTACTATTACTCTGTGGAGATCTGATGAGACGCTCGGCCTCTATATCATACTTTAACACCCGATAGCATTCAAGTCTTTCCTCTATGAACAATGCATAAGTTCTCAACCATGCCGAGCAATCCCAAGCTACATGTTATAAGTTTTATTGAAAATTAGTTTATTCTGGAATTGTGGCACTGATTTTGTTATATTTTATTTTGCTTTTTTCATTCTTTGATTTGTTTGATGGCTAATTCAAGTCTCCAAGATTGAGTTTGCAAAATTATTATATGTGAAAAACCTTAACATAATCATCAAATATTTTCTGGCCTATATCTTATACTAGTAAGGTCCTGGACCCATATAAATATTACCTTACCAGCTGATAGTCCTAACTCCAAAGTGGTCGAACACAATAGCTACTGGCTACAAAAATTTTGTGTTATATGTGACCGATCTTTTTACCAGTAGCATAAAAGAATAACAAATTTTCACCCATACTATCGATTTAAAAAATAAAATTGCTTTATATTTAAATCTGTGTTATCATTTTTAGAAATGGACTGCTGAATAATTCATCGGTTGTGGTATAAAACGGAATTGTCTGAAATCGATAGTACGTCTTTATTTTTTTATTTTTTATTGGTACAGATAAATAAATCGGTATATATTGCGTTTAAATAAGGCTGGTCACTTGCACACACACACACACTTAAAGGAGAGCAAACTAACCCAGAGCACTAGAATCATCTTTAAAGTTGGCTATCTGCAAGATGTTTCCTCGACTAGAATAACTCAGCAATTCATCCTTGAATGAAGGATCACCTTCTCTTAGCAATCTGTGAAAAACTATCAGTGTTTTCAAAGCAACCTGTATTTTTTTTTTCAAATGTTAGTCCTACAAGTACTTGAAAATCAAGGAAAGAGAATACAAATTACTATATGAACAATAATACACAATAATGGGCTAAACTACTAAAGCCAAATTTCACCATTACTTTTAACTAAGATCATTAACTATATGATGGGAAATGACTAAATATCTTCAGTTCTGATTTTGCAATATTGTTAAACTTGTGTTATCAGTTGGGATATATCATAAAATAAGAAAAATGGCGATTGATTTTTTGAAGTTCTGAAAAAAGGTACATATTCACTGTGAAAAAAAACTAAAAGATACTTTATGAAATTAAGAAATTGAAATAAGTAAAAATTATTCTTGCTAGCATCATCAAACAACTGCAAATTCAGTACTTCCAACACATTTTGTATAATTAAATTATACCTTGAATTAGATTAAATTATTAGAAAAATGTGTAGTACCGTCCAATTGTGTGTCTTTGATAATCTTCTTGCAAGAGCATATATACAGTATGCAATATCAGCACGAGGACGACTTGCAGTAGTGGCAAGAAATATTTCTATAACATTATTTAGCACTTGTTAGCATTAGAACAGTAAAGTAGCTACAAGAAAGTAAAAAAGAAAAGAAAAAATCAATTCCTAGCAATTTGTTATTGTTCTTCATCACATAATTTTTTGAGGAATTTTTTTTGAGAGAACCTAGTTATATTCTATTATCAAAGGACTTACTCCTGACATGCCGCTCCTTTGGTGGGCACTCGACATGGTTTGTTGCCTTGACAATGGCGACATCCAAATCCTTAATTCCATCAAAACAATTAGAAATTGCATACGATCGAGTTATATATAAGACTAAATAGAAAAATTGTGGAAATATAGGAATATTTTTTTGACAAGTAGATCATATATAATGCTATTGGATCACATTAACTTAGCAACAAAGAAATTTGAAAAAGTTTTACAAAATGATCATGAAATCATCAGTTGGCGCGTTGATGGATTGAACAATGCCACTAAGCACCACATGCAATTAGAATGCATGATAAGAATGGAGAGAGAGAAGATATATACCTTATATTCGCTATTGACCTTGGCAAGGCCAACCATGGTGGAGTCTTTAATTGCTCCATAGGCCTTACGCCATGTCTGAAGCGTCCCCATCAATGGCTGCCTGCTGTCGTCCCTCCTCACCAAACCTTAACCCCAATTAATTAATTCTCTTTCTCAGTTATTTGGTTTTTGATTCTTCTTCTTTTTGGGTTATCCGTTTGAGAGCGAGAGAGATTATCTCCGATGAATGCGGAGGTGAATTAGTGGTGATCTACTATCACACACCGTTGCTTTAGGAAGTACCATGCATGTCTAATTTTGGCTGGTCAAAGCGAGAATTTGAGGCGTCAAAATGATTAACTTTTTTTAATGAGAAATTCTTCTTTCAAACGTAATTGGGAGGCGGGAGCTTCAGGACATTAAGATTCGCACGAACAAATGTAAGGTTGTGTGAATAAGTGAGCACGAATATTCACACGGATCAGACGGCTCCGATCATATATCTAATCAAATTTGATCCGATACCAATGGAGACGTAAAAATGATTTAACTTTTTTAATGACGAATTATTTTCGAATAAGAAAATAAGAATATGTATCCTCCGAGGTATCTGACTTGAGCAAATTACAAACGGACGGACCAGATTAATTCCAGCTGGATCACAATCAATTCGATATCTATAAAAACTATAGGAGGTCTGTTTTGAGATTTAAGTCAAATTAGACATCAGATTGAATTTGATCCGGTTAGAATTAATCTGAACCGTCCGTTTGTAATTGACTTATTTTATGGTATTTGTTTTAATTTTCAGTGCATGTGTTAGGAGATACACGTGTATTAATTTGGTTACTAAAAGTGGATATGATTGAGAGATGGATGTGATTATAGAGTTTTAAGTTTTTAATGGAAATTAAGCTCGTAAATTTATAGAAGTTCTCTTTTATATTTAATAAACGTGTGTTTACTTCTTCTTCTTTTTTAAACAAACTATCCATAAGCAAGGTTTCGACTTCAACAATATTCTTAATGGACCTTTCTCGTGTTTTCAAACCGCAAATAAATAAATAAAATCCGAAACAGAGATTGGGCCAAGATTGGATTTCCTTTTTGAGAAACAGAGTTTTGCGTCTTAGCCCAAAATAAGCCCAGTTTGCTGGGTTTCCTAAAAGATTTGAAAACGGTGTTTACGTGATTTTATTTGATGATAAAATAGAAACATGAGTGAGACTACGGTACTTTGCAATGCGTACCTAAGTCTAAGTCTGTACTATAAATTTATATCTTTATTTTTAAAGTTCAAACAATCTTGAATTATGCAATATAGTTGTCATATGAAAAGGTATTTCGAGTAGGGATGTAAACATATCGGATATTATCTGTCCGAATCCGGATTCATATTCGAAAAGTAGATACGGATAGTTGATATCCGAATATTCGTGTAAATACAGATACAAATATGATTTTAAATTTTAAATATTTGTATCTGAATAGTAGATATATACCATATAGTTTAATATATATTATTAAAAAAGTTATGTTATTTATAATTATAATTAGATAAAATATTATGAACTTTAGTATTTATAATAATATTTTTATATTTTTTAATATATAATTGTATTGAAAAAACATATATCTGATTCGTATCTGTATATGTATCCGAAAAATAAAAACGGATACGAATATAGTTTTATCACTATCTGATCCGTATGCACCCCTAAATTTAAGACCAACTTTTATATTTCGTTTATATTTTTTTACTATATTTTTTAAATGAGGGATGCTTCGGTGCACACAAGGACCTATTTGTAAAATGAGTCCTATTTTTGTTTTTAAAGTTCAAACAGTCGATCCGACCGTTCAACATTATCTCCATATTAAAATGTACTTGGAGGTCAAATTTTACATTTTTTTTGAATTTTTTTACTATTTATTAAGTATTTTACAAATTCAATGGTCTGAATTTGACTAGTTTTTGTAAAATACTTAATAAATAGTAATAAAATTCAAAAAAATGTAAAATTTGACCTCCAAGTATATTTTAAAATGGAGATAATGTTGAACGGTCGGATCGACTGTTTGAACTTTGAAAATGAAAATAGAACTCATTTTACAAATAGGTCCTTGTGTGCACCGAAGCAAATGCCTTTTTAAATAGGTAGAAAATATTTTGGACTATCCGAAAGTAATAATATTTGATCTATCTAATTTTTTTCTAAAATATAAAATTTGATATGCATGTATATTTTCATATGAAAATCATATTTAGTAGCCGAAATTTTTAAATATAGCACCAAAAAAAAAATCCAAAACGGCACCAAATCCTAGAAATTTCAAATTTAGCACGGCCGCAGATTGGCTGAGCGGCCCCTTTTTTTTTTTTTTAAGATTTGAGAGACAATATGAATGAAATTGAACCATAAAAATTCGAATTTTGTTTTTTTAATATTTGTTAGATTACTTCTTTTGATGTATCCGAAATTTTTTTAATTTATACTAAAATACGCTAAATTACTTGAAATTATGTTAATTTATGCTGAATTACACTAAATTACTTGAAATTACAATAATTATGCTAAAATACGGTAAAATACGCTAAATTACGTACGAATATGGCCTATTTTGTGCCATCTTTCATAAATCATAAAAAATAGTAAAAAAATTCCAAAAATAATAAAAATTGGTATTTTACAAGTTCATTATATAACTAATTTACTGAGCTACGTAGATTGAACAATAGAAATGAAAATCTTAATCGAAAACTTCAACTGAAGTTTTAAGGCTCTTCCCTTTGTTTTTTGGTGATTCTGAATTTTGAAATTTGACATCGTGGGAACTGACGCATGCGTATTTTCACAAGTTTTCTAAAAAGTGGTCATTTGCTGAAATGAGACACTTGAGCGCCGTTTTATGGCCGTTTGAAGTTTCGTCGTCGTTTTTTCGCCTTCTCAGTGAAGATATCGTACCTATCTATAAGTAATTTATCGTATTTTAGCATAATTCTACATAATTATTATAATTTAGTATAATTTAGTGTAATTCAGCATAAATTAACATAATTTCAAGTAATTTAGCGTATTTTAATATAAATTAAAAAATTTCGGATACATCAAAAGAAGTAATCTAACAAATATTAAAAAAAAAATTCGAATTTTATGGTTCAATTTCATTCATATTGTCTCTCAAATCTTTAAAAAAAAAAAATGGGGCCGCTCAGCCAATCTGCGGCCCCAGAAAATTTCTGGGGCCACTCAGCCAATCTGTGGTCCCTAGTAAATGGGGCCGCTCAGCCGATCTGCAGCCGTGCTAAATCTGGAATTTTCAGGATTTGGTGCCGTTTTGGTTTTTTTTTGTGCTATATTTAAAAATTGGAGGAATTTCATGCATCCCCCTCAAAAACTTCAATATTACGTATTTCCCCCTCTAAACTTTGAAATTACATATTTCCCCTTCTAAACTTCCCAAACTCACAAATTTACCTATTTAATCAATAAAATATATTTAATATATTTAAAAATACTTAAATAATATTATTTCGGATTCTAAATTTTTTTCAGACCATTATACCCCTTCCTCCTTCCAATTTCGTTCTTTTTCTTCAATTCATGAGCGTCTCACACCGTCCTCATCTATGGATTGAAGCAGCTGCATGACATCTTTCGCCGATTCGACATGGATGGTGCGGCAGCCTGACGCAGTTGGAGCTCGCCGCATTGCTCCGATCCATAGGTGGGGACGGTGTGAGACGCACATGAATTGAAGAGAAAGAACGAGATTGGAAGGAGGAAGGGGTATAATGGTCTGAAAAACAATTAGAATCCGAAATAATATTATTTAAGTATTTTTAAATATATTAAATATATTTTATTGATTAAATAGGTAAATTTGTGAGTTTGGGAAGTTTAGAAGGGGAAATATGTAATTTCAAAGTTTAGAGGGGGAAATACGTAATATTGAAGTTTTTGAGGGGGATATATGAAATTCCCCCTTAAAAATTTCGGTATTTAGTAGTTCAAATTGACTATTTAGACTTTAAAAATGAAGATATAAATTCATATTACGAATCGGTCCACGTATTGCAAACCCATAGCCTCATTGAAAGCATTTTTATGAGTTTTTTTTTTTTTTTTTTTTTTTTTTTTTTTACCGACAGCTTTTATTCCGTAATTCTTTAAAAATACCTTCATTGTTCTTTTTTTCCGAGTTGACAGCAAGAAATTCGTTAAATAACAAGCCAACATGCCTTAAAATCGATTTCATTTTGTAGTCTAAAACAAGTTAATTTAAATTTATTACAACAACCACTCGTGGCCAGATTATGATAATATATTATTATAATGTGATTTATTGCATATTTCAACTATGGAAGATGCATATGTGGGAACTGAAAAGTGCAAAAAAATTAAATTTTTTTTTTTTACCGACAGCTTTCATTCCGTAATTTAAATTTATTACAACAACCAGATTATGATAATATATTACTATAATGTGATTGATTGCACATTTCAACTGTGGAAGATGCATATGTGGGAACTGAAAAGTTAGAGATTAATTATTTTACTGTAAGTCAAAATGTTGTTCAAATCACTGCTGTCATTAGAGCTGCAAATGAACCGAACCGAATCGAACTTACCTCCAGTTTGAGTTTGGTTTGAATTAATTTCGAACTAGGTTTGGTTTGAATTAATTTCGAACGAACTCAATTTCGAACGAACCGAATTTCGAACCGAATTTTTTACGAACTCAATTTCGAACCTTTACGAACTTTGTTACGACTTACGATTTATGACTTCTGACTGGACCATAGTGCGAAATTACAGCACTTCAATAAAAACTCAAGTATTCAAAGTACAATTTAAATAAAACCCAAATATCAATAGAAGTACAATTTAAATAAAAACTCAAGCACTCCAAAGTATTCAAAATACAATTTAAATAAAACTCAAATATCAATAGAAGTACAATTTAAATAAAAACTCAAGCACTCCAAAATTAATCATAACCAAATACCACACTCAGTTTGAATGTACGCAACAGGGGATTTGGGCGAGAGAGGAGTCTTTGTTGTGAGAGGCCACCAGAGAGAGAGAGAAGACGTGAGGGAGATTATTTTGGTACTTAGCGGGAGAGGAATTTGGGCGAGCGGTTTTGGCGTAAATTAGCGGGAAGAGGGAAAAAAAATTGGAGGCAGTGGCGGAAAAAATAGCGGGTTAATTGGTTGAATGAAAAGGGAGCGGATTGATGACATGGAAGAGATCTAGGCGTTGGTAAGAGGATAGATCTAAGGGTGTGAAATTATTGAGGTGATCGGATTGCAGGATTTGTGGGGTCATTCGCTTAGTTAATATTTTATTTAATATTTTATTGAGTGAGACTAAAAGTGCATTGCAGTGATACAAAATAAAATTAGGCAGCAAATAATTTGGAAAAAAAAAATATCTATTTTCAAACTTTTTACATTTTTTTTACTCTTTGCATGTTTATTTTTATTTTTTTTTATTTTTTTATCAAATAAATAAGTATTTTTAAAAAATTAATATTTTTTTTTTACAGCAATACATATAATTTTTTTTTCTAAATGAATAGCTGATCAATAACAGCATTTTTTGCATTTTTTAGACATATAAAAGAAATATTGTACCTTGATCATTTTTTCGACAGTATTTTTTTCATTTTTTTTGACAGCAATACATTTTTTTTGCATTTTTTGGCATTTTTTGTATTTATTTTCGGACCGTTCGTTTTACCGCGGGAATTCAACGGTCGATCTGCAACAAAATCATTTCAATCTGATCTAGAATGATCAAGGTGCAATATTGAACGTAACCAACATAAAAGTTCGGAAGTTTTATTATGTATGAGTTTTGATCCAACACGAAATGTTTATGGTCATACGATGCTTCAATTTTCGATCAACTAGATGGATGGGTAATCAAAACAAAATTTTATCAAACTTTCATGGAAGATGATAAATGCAGTGCTCTTTGATTTCAGCGGTCCCGATCGAACCACAGACGATATATTTTCGTGCGCCTTCATAATTATTGTAATTTAGTGTAATTTAGTGTAATTCAGCATAAATTAACATAATTTCAAGTAATTTAGCGTATTTTAATATAAATTAAAAAAATTCAGATACATCAAAAGAAGTAATCTAACAAATATTAAAAACAAAATTTGAATTTTTATGGTTCAATTTCATTCATATTGTCTCTCAAATCTTAAAAAAAAAAAAAAAAAATTGGGGCCGCTCAGCCAATCTGTGGTCCCCAGTAAATGGGGCCGCTCAGCCGATCTGCAGTCGTGCTAAATCTGAAATTTTAAGAATTTGGTGCCGTTTTGGTTTTTTTTTTGTGCTATATTTAAAAATTTCGGTATTTAGTAGTTCAAATTGACTATTTAGACTTTAAAATTGAAGATATAAATTCATATTACGAATCGGTCCACGTATTGCAAACCCATAGCCTCATTGAAAACATTTTTATGAGTTTTTTTTTTTTTTTTTTACCGACAGCTTTCATTCCGTAATTCTTTAAAAATACCTTCATTGTTATTTTTTTCCAAGTTGACAGCAAGAAATTCGTTAAATAACAGCCAACATTCCTTAAAACCGATTTCATTTTGTAGTCTAACAAGTTAATTTAAATTTATTACAACAACCAGATTATGATAATATATTATTAGAATGTGATTGATTGCATATTTCAACTGTGGAAGATGCATATGTGGGAACAGAAAAGTTAGAGATTAATTATTTTACTGTAAGCCAAAATGTTGTTCAAATCACTGCTGTCAGAACCTACAGCAAATAAAAAAAAAAAATTATACGCAACCTGTGCTAAAGAACATTATTGCTGTTGAATTCATATCACGTAAGGTAACTCAAATTTTGAGTTTAGATCCAAACCGTTCGATCTGATCCACCTCGAATCGGATTAATCTGAATTTTAATTAAACAGTTCGAATCTAAACTCAAAATTTGAGGTACCTCAGAGACCGGACTCATTACTGTTTTCTTATTTTTAATTTTTTGCTTTCAAACTCATTACTGTTTAATTAGAGTGTTAAAAAGAGGAGAGCATTTTTAATGACATTATTTAATTTTTATTTTTTTTTAATTGCCCAAAAGGAATAGATTCCTGATATTTAACATTTTCAAATTATCATATCGATTCGAACATGCATCTTCCTCACAATGAAATTAACATTATTTTTACATATCATGCCTGATAATCACTGCTCATGCATATTTAAATAGGAGTGAGTCTATGGTAATATGTATATTACGGATTATGGGTTTATATTTTAATTTCTAAATTTTAATGAGTTGATTCAAATTGTTGAACATAATTTTCATATCAAAATATTTGTAGAACAAATTTTATATTGTTTAGAATTTTTTACTATTTTTTTTAGATAAGTAGAAAATTATTGCTTTTGGACGATCCGGAATTTTCAAATTAAGTGATTTTCTATCTTTCTAAAATTATTGTAAAAATGTAAATATATATATATATATATATAGAGTCCGGCTAGCGTCCAAACGTTTGGATAGAGGCCTATATCCAAACGGTTCATTTTTGCGATTTCAAAGTCCCAAAAGTCAATCAGAAGCGCTCAACATGTTTGGAATATTAAAATGTGCTTGGAAACTAAATTTTACATTTTTTGGAATTTTTTTGCTATTTTTTTAGAATTTTTGAAAATCGTTATTTTGATATGGAAAAAAAATAATAAAAAATTCATCAAAACAACAATTTTCAAAAATTCTAAAAAAATAGCAAAAAAATTCCAAAAAATGTAAAATTTAGTTTCCAAGCACATTTTAATATTCCAAACATGTTGAGCGCTTCAAATCGACTTTTAGGACTTTGAAATCGCAAAAATGAACCGTTTGGATGTAGGCCTCTATCCAAACGTTTGGACGCTAGCCGGACTCTATATATATATATATATATATAGAGCTGGGCTATGGTGAGTTGCGAAGTAAGATGTCATTTTTACTTCACGCTCATATTTTTATTTTGAAAATCCAAACGACCGATCCGAACCGCTCAACATGTTTTCCATATTGAAATGTGCTTGGAGACCAAATTTTATATTTTTTGGAATTTTTTTACTATTTATTAAGCCACTTTGAAAATCGCTGATCGAATGGTCCAGAATTTTTTACTGTTTTTTACTGTTCACTCGGATCTGAGATTTTCAAAGTGGCTTAATAAATAGTAAAAAAATTCCAAAAAATATAAAATTTGGTCTCCAAGCACATTTCAATATGGAGAACATGTTGAGCAGTTCGGATCGGTCGTTTGGATTTTCAAAATGGAGTATGAGCGTGAAGTAAAACGACGTTTTACTTCGCAACTCACCATAGTCAATCTATATATATATATATATATATAGAATTTTGCTATTGTACTTCATGAAGTAAAACCAATATTTTACTTCACGCTCATATTTCCATTTTCAAATTCCAAAATGTCGATCTGACCGTTCAAGTTGTTCTCCATATTGAAATGTGCTTGGAAACCAAATTTGATATTTTTTGGAATTTTTTTACTATTTATTAAGCCACTTTGAAAATCGTTGATCCATTGGTCCAGAATTTTTTACTGTTTTTTACTATTCACAATGGATCAGCGATTTTCAAAGTGGCTTAATAAATAGTAAAAAAATTCCAAAAAATGTAAAATTTGGTCTCCAAGCACATTTCAATATGGAGAACAACTTGAACGGTTCGGATCGACTATTTTGATTTTGGAAATAGAAATAATGAGGAGTGGAGCACCAAGTCGTTTTACACCATAGCTTAGCTAAGCCCAGCACTATATATATATATGAGCTATTGTGCTTTGCAAAGTAAAGCCATCGTTTTACTTCGGCTTACTTTTTGGATTTTTAAAGTCCAAAACGTCGATCCGACCGTTCAAGTTGATCTACATATTGAAATGTGCTTGCAGACCAAATTTTACATTTTTTGGAATTTTTTTACTATTTATTAAGCCACTTTGAAAATTGTTGATCACATGGTCCAGAATTTTGTTACACTGTTTTTTCTGGACCATGTGATCAGCAATTTTCAAAGTGGCTTAATAAATAGTAAAAAAATTCCAAAAAATATAAAATTTGGTCTACAAGCACATTTCAATATGTAGATCAACTTGAACGGTCGGATCGACGTTTTAGACTTTGAAAATCCAAAAAGTATGCCGAAGTAAAACGATGGCTTTACTGTGCAAAGCACAATAGCCCATCTCTATATATAGATATATATATAGAGATGGACTTAGCTAAGCCATGGTGTAAAACGAATTGGTACTCCACGTCATATTTTCATTTTGAAAATCCAAACTACCGATCCGAACCGCTCAAGTTGTTCTCCATATTGAAATGTGATTGGGTACCAAATTTTACATTTTTGGGAATTTTTTTACTATTTATTAAGCCACTTTGAAAATCGCTGATCCGGATGAACAGTAGCAAAACAGTAAAAAATTCTAGACCAATGGATTAGCGATTTTCAAAGTGGCTTAATAAATAGTAAAAAAATTCCAAAAAATGTAAAATTTGGTCTCCAAGCACATTTCAATATGGAGAACAACTTGAGCGGTTCAGATCGGTAGTTTGGATTTTCAAAATGAAAATAATGAGACGTGGAGCACCAAGTCATTTTACTCCATGGCTTAGCTAAGCCCAGCTCTATATATATATATAATTTTGCTATTGTACTTCGCGAAGTAAAACTAATATTTTACTTCACGCTCATATTTCCATTTTCAAAATTCAAAACGTCGATCCGACCGTTCAAGTTGTTCTCCATATTGAAATGTGCTTGGAGACCAAATTTTACATTTTTTGGAATTTTTTTACTATTTATTAAGCCACTTTGAAAATCGCTGATCCATTGGTCCAGAATTTTTTACTGTTTTTTACTGTTCACAATGGATCAGCGATTTTCAAAGTGGCTTAATAAATAGTAAAAAAATTCCAAAAAATGTAAAATTTTGTCTCCAAGCACATTTCAATATGGAGAACAACTTGAACGATTCGGATCGACGATTTGGATTTTGGAAATGGGAGTATGAGCGTGAAGTAAAACTTCATTTTACTTCGCGAAGTACAATAGCCCTACTATATATATATATAGAATTATGCTATTGTGCTTTGCAAAGTAAAGCCATCGTTTTACTTCGGCTTACTTTTTGGATTTTCAAAGTCCAAAACTTCGATCCGACCGTTCAAGTTGATCTACATATTGAAATGTGCTTGCAGACCAAATTTTACATTTTTTGGAATTTGTTTACTATTTATTAAGCCACTTTGAAAATTGCTGATCACATGGTCCAGAATTTTGTTGCACTGTTTTTTCTGGACCATGTGATCAGCAATTTTCAAAGTGGCTTAATAAATAGTAAAAAAATTCCAAAAAATGTAAAATTTGGTCTGCAAGCACATTTCAATATGTAGATCAACTTGAACGGTCGGATCGACATTTTGGACTTTGAAAATCCAAAAAGTAAGCCGAAGTAAAACGATGGCTTGACTTTGCAAAGCACAATAGCCCTACTCTATATATATATATATAGAGAGAGAGAGAGATAGAGAGAGAGAGATAGACTAATGTGCTTTCGGTAGCACTTCGGTCGAAGTGCTACCGATTCAAAATTGGATTTTCAAAGTCCAAATGGCCGATCCGAACCGTTCAAGTTGTTCTCCATATTGAAATCTGCTTGGAGACCAAATTTTACATTTTTTTGGAATTTTTTACTATTTATTAAGCCACTTTGAAAATTGCTGATCACATGGTCCAGAATTTTGTTGCACTGTTTTTACTATTCATCCGGATCAGCAATTTTCAAAGTGGCTTAATAAATAGTAAAACAATTTCAAAAAATGTAAAATTTGGTCTCCAAGCAGATTTCAATATACAGAACAACTTGAACGGTTCGGATCGGCCATTTGGACTTTGAAAATCTGATTTTGAATCGGTAGCACTTCGGCCGAAGTGCTACCGAAAGCACATTAGTCTATCTATATATATATATATATATATATATGAGCTATTGTGCTTTGCAAAGTAAAGCCATCATTTTACTTTGGCTTACTTTTTGGATTTTCAAAGTCCAAAACATCGATCCGACCGTTCAAGTTGATCTACATATTGAAATGTGCTTGCAGACCAAATTTTACATTTTTTGGAATTTTTTTACTATTTATTAAGCCACTTTGAAAATTGCTGATCACATGGTCCAGAATTTTGTTGCACTGTTTTTTCTGGACCATGTGATCAGCAATTTTCAAAGTGGCTTAATAAATAGTAAAAAAATTCCAAAAAATGTAAAATTTGGTCTGCAAGCACATTTCAATATGTAGATCAACTTGAACGGTCGGATCGACGTTTTGGACTTTGAAAATCCAAAAAGTAAGCCGAAATAAAACGATGACTTTACTTTGCAAAGCACAATTGCCCATCTCTCTCTCTCTCTCTATATATATATATATAGAGCTGGGCTATGGTGAGTTGCGAAGTAAGATGTCATTTTTACTTCATGCTCATATTTTTATTTTGAAAATCTAAACGACCGATCCGAACCACTCAACATGTTCTCCATATTGAAATTTGCTTGGAGACCAAATTTTATAATTTTTGGAATTTTTTTACTATTTTTTAAGCCACTTTGAAAATCGCTGATCGAATGGTCTAAAATTTTATTGCAACAACCACTCGTGGCCAGATTATGATAATATATTATTAGAATGTGATTGATTGCATATTTCAACTGTGGAAGATGCATATGTGGGAACAGAAAAGTTAGAGATTAATTATTTTACTGTAAGCCAAAATGTTGTTCAAATCACTGCTGTCAGAACCTACAGCAAATAAAAAAAAAAAATTATACGCAACCTGTGCTAAAGAACATTATTGCTGTTGAATTCATATCACGTAAGGTAACTCAAATTTTGAGTTTAGATCCAAACCGTTCGATCTGATCCACCTCAAATCGGATTAATCTGAATTTTAATCAAACAGTTCAAAATTTGAGTTACCTCAGAGACCGGTCTTATTACTGTTTTCTTATTTTTAATTTTTTGCTTTCAAACTCATTACTGTTTAATTAGAGTGTTAAAAAGAGGAGAGCATTTTTAATGACATTATTTAATTTTTATTTTTTTTAATTGCCCAAAAGGAATAGATTCCTGATATTTAACATTTTCAAATTATCATATCGATTCGAACATGCATCTTCCTCACAATGAAATTAACATTATTTTTACATATCATGCCTGATAATCACTGCTCATGCATATTTAAATATGAGTGAGTCTATGGTAATATGTATATTACGGATTATGAATTTATATTTTAATTTCTAAATTTTAATCAGTCGATTCAAATTGTTGAACATAATCTTCATATCAAATACTTGTAGAGTTGTAGAACAAATTTTATATTGTTTAGAATTTTTTACTATTTTTTTTTTTAAATAAGTAGAAAATTATTGCTTTTGGACAATCCGGAATTTTCAAATTAAGTGATTTTCTATCTTTCTAAAAATATTGTAAAAAATGTAAAAAAAATATATATAAAATTTGATCTGCAAGTACATTTCCATATGAAGTTTGTGTTAAATAATTTAATTAGATCTATTGTTTAAACTTTCAAAACTAAAATATGAATCCATAGCGCGAATTGTTTTGTAATATGCATATTACCATAGCCTCACTCTTTAAATATTGTATAATACACACTGTGCCAGTACATTTACATATGTATATGTGAATTCAAATAATTATTGACATCTGTTTTAATTTTTTGTGGACTCATTATTTGATCCTCCAAGTATTGTACATTTACTTATTTCATGATATACACTTGCTATTTTGAAATCAGACTATCCTAAAATACATATATGACTATTTTATTTGTATAATGCATATTTGAATGTTGTATAATTCACACCATTTGATTACTATACAATACATATTGAGTGAGGCTATGGTACTTCAGCTAGTGTACTACGGCTCAATATGGTATTTTTTAAAATCCTAACAGTCGATCCGAACCGTTCAATGTGATATCCATATGAATATGTACTTGCAAACTAAATTTTATATTTTTTCAAATTTTGTTACTATTTTTTTAGATAGGTAGAATTTTTAGTGTTTTATACAAATTATGGACCATCAAAATTCTACCTATCTAAAAAAATAGTAACAAAATTTGAAAAAATATAAAATTTAATTTGCAAGTACATATTCATATAGATATCACATTGAACGGTTCGGATCGACCGTTAGGATTTTAAAAAGTACCATATTGAGCTGTAGTACACTAGCCGAAGTACCATAGCCTCACTCATACATATTTATTTATGTAGTTTTAAATTTTTAATTTTTAAAAATTGGACAAATACAATTAAAGAGTATTTAGAAAGTGAGAACTTATAAAAATAGTTGGTTCAAATTAAGCAAAATAGACCCGCAACTACCATTTCGTTTTGTGTTAGAATTTGCATAAAATATAAAATCACTAAGTCACTAGATATTAGATAAAGCACTTAGTAATACTGTTAGTTAGAAGACTTAGTAACAGAAATGTATTGATTTGGTATAGTGGTCAGGTACATTGTATGTTAAAGTGTAGCTACTGCTATATACGCAGAGAGTGTATCAACTTGAGACTAATGAAATACAATTGAATCATTCAATCTCTCTCTCTCTGTAATCTCTAATCCTAGGATTTTTTTTTAAAACCATAATTAAAAAAATTAAAAATACAATTGAATCATTCAATCTCTCTCTCTCTGTAATCTCTAATCCTAGGATTTTTTTTTAAAACCATAATTAAAAAAATTAAAATTAGCAAACCAACATGATTAGTTTGGTTTTTTCAAAAACCATAAGAACCGAGATGCCAATTCGGTCCCCATTTTTTTTTTCCCCTGGGACCGAATTGGCATTTCGGTCCCCCCCCATTTCACAGTTTTTTCGCAAAAAAACTGTGCGGCCTTCCGTGTAGCACCCTGGAACCGAGATTCCAATTCGGTCCAGGGTATTTTCAGTGGGGACCGAATTGGGATTTCGGTCCCCAATTTTTTTTTTTTTTTTTTTTTTTTTTTTTAGAGACAAAAAATCGAATTTTTTTTTTAGAGACAAAATGATAAAATATAACACTAAAAAAATCGAATTTTTTTCCCTTTGTCAAATTACTTTTTTTTATATCATATTTATATGAAAATACGCTAAATTACTTGAAATTATGTTAATTTTTTTAAGAGACAAATAGTTAAAATGCTGAAATATACTAAAAAATCGAATTTTTTTTTAATATTTGTTAGATTACTTTTTTTATTACAATTAGCATAGTTATACTAAAATAATTATGTAGAATTACACTAAATTACAATAATTATAATGAATTACACTAAATTACTTGAAATTACAATATTATGTAGAATTATGCTAAAATACGGAAAATTACGCTAAATTACTTATGAATAGAGATGATATCTTCACTGAGAAGGCGAAAAACGATGACGAAACTTCAAACGGCCATAAAACGGCGCTCGAGTGTCCGATTTCAGCAAATGACCACTTTTCGGAAAGCTTGTGAAAATACGCATGCGTCCGAACTCGCTTTGCCAATTTTCGAAATTCAGAATCGCCAAAAAATAAAGGAAAGAGCCTCAAAACTTCAGTTGAAGTTTCCGATTAAGATTTTCATTTATATTGTTCAATCTACGTAGCTCAGTAAATTAGTTATGTAATGAACTTGTAGAATACCAATTTTGGAATTTTTGGAATTTTTTTTACTATTTTTTATGATTTATGAAAGATGACACAAAATCGGCACTATTCATACGTAATTTAACGTAATTTACCGTATTTTAGCATAATTCTACATAATTATTGTAATTTCAAGTAATTTAGTGTAAATCAACATAAATTAACATAATTTGAAGTAATTTAGCGTATTTTAGTATAAATATGCCATCAAAAAAATAATTTGACAAAGGAAAAAAAAATCGATTTTTTAGTATTATATTTTATTATTTTAGCTATTTGTCTCTAAAAAAAAAAAAATGGGGACCGAATCCCAATTCGGTTTCCCATCCTATTTCGATTTTCTGTGGCGGCTCTGGCAAAAAATTGTGAAATGGGGGGGGGACCGAAATGCCAATTCGGTCCCAGGGAAAAAAAAAAAAAAAAAGGAGACGGAATTGGCATCTCGGTTCTTATGGTTTTTGAAAAAACCAAACTAATCATGTTGGTTTGCTAATTTTAATTTTTTTAATTATGGTTTTTAAAAAAAATCCCTAATCCTATCATGGTATCAGAGCCTTTCACTAGACCTATTACATGGAACGGGATAAACTGTATAACAATTTTCTTTTAAAAATTGAGAAACTAATTTGACAACAAACATATTGATTTTTTTTTTTTGCAAAAACAGAAATGATTGAATCATTAATTCAGTCACTTATAATTTAAACTGAATCAATTGTTCAGTTTGTTCTTATTCACACTTTTAAATGACCGGCAACAAAGAAGATCCAATAGAGTTTTGTGTGTGGGTGGGGTTGGGAGGGAGTCCTGATCCCGTAAAGTAATCCAATCTTTGAGTTTTGAATCGAGACCGTCCGATTCGAATTCGTCGCTCGGGATCATCTCGGGATTTGAATTCATCGTCGGGATGTGTGCGCTCACTTCGGAGATGGATTTTCACGAACTCGAATCGAACGGTCCCGATCTAAAACCCAAAAGTTGGGTTACTTCACTGGATCCGAATTCGTTGGAAGGGAGTTGTGTGGACTGAATCATTACTTTGGTCCACCTCTCCTTTCAGATTTTGAAATCTTGGGTGGATTGAACCAATAGTTCGGTCACTCCTCCTTTCGAATTTTGAAATCCTAAATGGACCGAAACAATATTCGGTCATTCTTTTTTACAAATTTTATGTGTCACTAGTCATATAAAGATGGACCGGACTATTAATTTGGTCACCCTTCCACCTGAAACGAATCAATAGTTTAAGGAATGAGGCTATGGTACTATGCATAGCACGGATTGTCTGTACTACAGATCAATATTTTTGTTTTCAAAATTTTAACGGTCGATTCGAACCGTTCAACATAGTCTCTATATGAATATTTATGTGCTTGTAAACTAAATTTTTTATTTTTTAGAGTTTTTTTAGATGGGTAGAAAATCATTGTTTTTTTACGGTCCAAAATTTCAGATCAAGTGATTTTCTACCCATCTAAAAAAATAGTAAAAAAATTCTAAAAAATGTAAAATTTAGTTCAAAAGTACATATTCATATGAATATCATGTTGAATTGTTCAGATCGATCATTAGAATTTTCAAACCGAAAATTTGAGTCTAGCGCGGGTCAATATGCCTATGCATAGTACCATAGCCTCACTCATAGTTTAATCTTTATTATATTTTGAGAAAAAAAATTATCAATATGTTTTGTGACAAATCGATTTTTTTTTATTTCTAAGAAGAAAATTGACTATATAAGGTGGTTAGAAACATTATTTTAATATTGATAAGCCCGCTCCAACAACCCATCCCCGGTTTTCCCTCCTGATTTTTTTTTTTCCAAAATAAGAATAAAAAAAACTAATTAACCGACCTTCAAGTCAAGTAGTTAAAAAATGAAGATTTATGCGCATATTGATGCATTATTTGTATGTCAAAAAAGACCATCTTTCAAAAATCATAAAAAATAGTAAATTTTTTTTAAAAATAGTAAAAATTAGTATTCTACAAGTTTAATATATAACTAATTTACTTATTAAACTAATTTACTGAGTTACTTAATTCGACGTTTGATCTGTAAGCATATGGGCTCATATGCTACTAAAAACATATTAGCCGGACTCTATATGTATATGTATATATATCAAACTTATATAAAGTAAATTAATGAATTGACACCATGAGATAGAGATGTGCTCAGACATTTAATAGAAACGAAGGTAAAAGAAATGAGTGAAATTATCAAATTAAATAAAGTAATTAACAAATGTTATTAAAAATACAAACTACAAAATATTAGTTCATTTGTGCAATACATCATATTCTGCTTAATTCTTCAAATTTGCATGTATTTAGTAGAATCTAAAAGGTTCCTTATCTATATTTTTAAGATCTATTAATTCAAAGTTGGTTTAGCTTTAGTTTTGCGTATACCAAATTTATAATAAGAGACAAATACAATTTACAAAAAAAAAAGTAATCCATACATGTCAGTATGAAAAGAAATCTAAAAAATTTTGCAACACAAATCCGCAGATTGAAATCAAACCGTCCAATTAAAATTCGGATCGTTCCGGTCCAAATTGAAATTCAGAGAGTTTTTTTTTTTTTGTTAAAACTGATTTAATGGTCCAAATTCAAATTCAAACATTAAATTACTTTAGAGATTCCGAATTACAGGAGATGACCTCATCCAAAAGAAGCATACCGGTAGAGCAAATTTAGATCCTCTGAGGTAACTCAAATTTTGAGTTTAGATCCGACTGTCCAATCAAAATTTAGATTAATTAGGCATGTGATAAAATACGAGTTAGTATGCTATGAGATATCTCAATTTTTGCGTGACCGACGTGTCCGGTGCCTATTCGGGATAGCACAAGGAGGTAGTATTATTTTTTCTTTGAGATTCGTGCAGAACGTATTTGAACAGTTTGAGATTTTCCAAAAAAAACGCAAAAGTTCTGATATCTGATGCGAATTCATAAAATACACGGGACCTTTTTTAACGATTTGAGAGTCCATCGGACCTACTTTTGTTTGATGGGCTCAATTACTGTCCAATCTGCTTTAAGATGTGTGCGCTTTGCTTTAAAATTTGTATGAATTTATTTCAATTTTTGTGCACACAGATCTGTGAGCAAATTGGACGGTCTTAGAAGAGCTCATTCAACCCAAAACTAGGTCCGATGGCATCAAAACGGAGTCGGACCTACTCGGTTATACTTCAATTCATGTCAAAGCTGAATAGCTGATTGTACGGTCCGGATCTAAACTGAAATGAGGTGATATGAGTTTGGTAGCCGGTAGGTATATATAGAACTATTAAAAGACCTATTATGTGGGATCCCACTTCTCTTCGTTGTGTTGGGCCCACCAAACTAGGAGAAAAACCAAGAATATGCTTCCCCTCTTATCAACCAAATAATGTTTACAAAACAGTGACCTCTCTCCTAACTTGCGTGTTTATGTTCTATTTCTAGTAGTTTATTGCGAAGTCCAAATTATGACAATTATTGCACATGAAAGAGCTTTCATGGAACTTATTGTTAGTTTCCTAGAAAACAACGTGACTATTAGAAAAGCACAGGTCCGTATTTCTATTGCAAATTTTTTATTTTTAAAAAATAAGTTTACCATTTTCTATTCTCTTTTTTTTCAAATGTTGTATGGATACAGATACGGATATTGTATCGGATACGATACGAATATAGCGATACAACAATTTTCAAAAATCATGAATACAATGCGCCTATTAGGTATATTATTTATTATCATTTTAATTATATTATTAATTCAACACTTATTAAATATCAAAAATCTTGGACGAAGGACGATACAATAACCCAATTATACATTAAATATTATTGCTACTCTATTATAATAGCGTATATGAGTTAGTGTAGTAGCAAAGGGGTAGGGATGTAAACGAGCTGGGCCCTAGCTCAGCTTGTTAATTCTGGACCGAGCTCTTACCGAGCGAGCTGGACCTAGGGCATCTGAGCTAAAATCTTAGCTCGAAATCGTGACGAGCTGGCTCGCTAGGTCTAGCTGGATCTTGTTTTAACCGAGCTGGACCGAGCTAGACAGTATAAAATGCACACAAATTCATACAAATTTACAAATTGATGCCTAGCCGAGCTGGCGAGCAAGCTAAGCCCTAGCTTGAACTCGTTAATTCTGGACCGAGCTAGTGACAAGCTGGCTCGTTAACAGCTCGGTCAAGTAACAAGCGAGCTGTTAGTGAGCGAGTCAGGTGCGAGTCACGATCGAGCCATGAGCTACGAGCTTTTTTGCCACCCCTACAAAGGGGTATGCCCCTACACCAAAGGGGCCGAGTTCGATTCCTGTAGAGCGCTAAAAAAGTATTTTTAGCATTTGGTCCATCACGGTCCACGGGTCTGGTGCTGGTGAACGGCTCCGTATCCGGATACGAAGCCAATCTAGAGTATCAGAATAACATAATTTTTGTGATATAACACATAATTTGTAATTTAAAAGGATTTTTTAAAAATATATCGTTTTCTAATTATTTCTATTAACTTTTATTTACTCTTTCATTATAAACACTACTGGCATGGTCATTAAAAAATAAAATTAATTGCATAAATGTATAAATTTAGAAATTTAGAAATTTAATTTAATTTAATATTAGACAGTTATTTTTTAATTTCTTCTTCATTTTGCTGATGTAAATACTCTTATCTAAAGCACAAGCGCCGGAAAAGACAATATTACATTATTGGATTTTGGCACCATTTAAATCAAATCAGATTTTAGAATTATCTTATGAAGTACCACAGGCAGTCGTTATCAGAACACTTTGTAAATATGTGGAATCTTAATTTGTTAGTTTCTGTAAATACGATACGCACCGACAATTTTATTAATATCCAAAGTTAATTACAAATTAATAAATATACCCAACAACTTTGAGAATTAATGAAACTATCCATACCGGCCATTTTTTGGCCGGTTTTAATTATTTTTGGTACTGGTCAGAAAATAGCCAGTACTTAATTTTCTTTTTAGAGACAAATAGCAAAAATGCTGAAATCTAACACTAAAAATTCAATTTTTTTTTAAAATATTTGTTAGATTACTTTTTTTTTATATATAATTAGCATATTTATATCAAAATACGCTAAATTACTTGAAATTATGTTAAATTACGCTGAATTACACGAAATTACGCTAAATTACAATAATTATGTTAAATTATGCTAAAATACGGTAAATTACGCTAAATTACATATGAATATGGCCGATTTTGTGCCATCTTTCATAAATCATAAAAAATAGTAAAAAAATTTCAAAATAATAAAAATTGGTATTCTACAAGTTTATTATATAACTTATTTACTGAGCTACGTAGATTGAACAATAGAAATAAAAATCTTATCGGAAACTTCAACTCAAGTTTTGCGGCTCTTCCCTTTGTTTTTTGGCAATTCTAAATTTCGAAATCCAACGAAGTAGCATTAATGCATGCGTATTTTCGCAAGCTTTTCGAAAAGTGGTCATTTGCTGAAATCGGACACTCGAGCGTCGTTTTATGACCGTTTGAACTTTCGTCGTCGTTTTTCGCCTTCTCAGTGAAGATATCATCTCTATTCATATGTAATTTAGCGTAATTTACAGTATTTTAGCATAATTTAACATAATTATTGTAATTTAGCGTAATTTAGTATAATTCAGCGTAATTTAACATAATTTCAAGTAATTTAGCGTATATTAGTATAAATATGCTAATTATATATCAAAAAAAGTAATCTAACAAATATTTAAAAAATAATCGAATTTAGTGTTAGATTTCAGCATTTTTGTTATTTGTCTCTAAAAAAAATTAAGTACCGGCCATTTTCTGACCGGTACCGAAAACAATTAAAACCAGCCAGAAAATGACCGGTATGGATAGTTTTATAAATTCCCAAAATTGTTGGATATATTTATTAATTTTTAATTAACCTTGGATATTAATAAAAATCACGGCGATACGCATCTACGAACCATATTTTGTTGTTTTTTCTTACCATGTTTGATTGAACATAATTTATATTATTTCACGTGGTCATAATTTATTCTTATTAAGTTATACATGTGAAAGAATAAGAATTAAATAAACATTCTTATTATTTCACATAAAAATATAAATAATAATGATAATAACTATGATAATAGTAAAAATGACGATGGTAATTACAACATTTCAATGGCAGTCATATTGTTTGTGTTCCAACATTGTCTCACATTTTTATTTTTATTTTAAAGTTCAAACAATCAATTAAAATCGTTCAACATGATCTCCATATTAAAATATACTTGAAGACTAAATTTGTATTTTTTAGAATTTTTTTACTAACTTTTTAGATAGTTAATCACTGTTTTTGAATGGTTCAGAATCTTCTGAAAAAACAATCCTGAATGAGTCATGGGTTCATCTGATTCAATCCGTATAACTTGAAGAGTTTTTATTTATTATTTTATTTATTTATTTATGAAACTTTTTCTTAATTAGTATATAATTAATCTTATTTATCCAACTCATATTTGAAAATTGACATTGTATTGGTCACATAATTTTTGCCAAGGTATTAGTTCATCATTGTTTTAATATGTAAGACACTGTTGAAAATGTATCAGATATTTAATATTAAAATATTGCTAACATTGTAACTATTTGCACCTCTAAGCTCATTTACTGTAAAAAAAATATAATCATAAACTAACAAATTAAACGGACCCAAGCATTCAACAATGAGATTTTTTTTTGTCAATAGAAAAAAAATATAAAAGAAGAAAGATAAACAGAAAGACTACATGCAGATCGGAATTCTATCAATTCAAATTTTGAATTAGTTTGGTTTGGTAGAATTTCTATCGATTCAAACGAGTTGTTCTTTTTTTTAAAAAAATTCTGTTAACATATAAAAAAATTAAAAAAAATAGATAGAGTCCTTCTAGTATATCTAAATTCTAAAATACTTCATTTTTTTAAAACTTTTTATATTTTATTACAGAAAATTAAAAAAACTGAACAAATGGTTTAGATAGATAAGAATTTTATCGATTCAAATTTTTTAGATCGGTAAAATTCCTACCGATCTTTTTACTTATAAAATTTTTTATATTTTATTACACTCTTTTTGTTTTTCTGTCTTTTTTTTTAAATAGTTTCTATAGACAAAAAAATTCTCCAAATTAATGCAAAGCCTACGTGGCTCTTTTTCAAAAAAGAAAAGGAAAAAAACAATGATAGATTTGAGCCCTAATAAAAAATAACGATAAATTCCCCGGGTCTGTATTATTTTAATAATCTTTGACAATTTTAATTGGCTGTACCTCGTTGGCCTTGCATGGCTTCTTGCTCAGTTGCAACTACCGTATACATTTTTTATTATACGCAGTACAAATATACAGTATATATAGTACACTATATTAATTCCGACATCTCTTGTACTCTTGTAGCAAACATTCTCTCTCTCTCTCTCTCTGTTTGGTGTGAGCAAAAAACTGTTTCCATTTAGGCCTCGCTTTGCTTCATACAAGAAACAGAGCTTCTCTCCTACAAGCATTTGCTGAGGTTCTCTCTCTCTCTCTCTCAAAACCCAGTAAAGTATTTTTCTCCTTTATTATTTTTCTCTCATTTTTCTCTTTCAGAGAATCACAGCAACAGCTATTTTAAAGAGATAATATTTCATTAATTGATCATAATACTAGTAAACATTACAGTGCATCTAACATTTATTTATAATGGATACAAGGTATATAGCCGTTAGGGAAAAAAGAAAAAAATTAGAGTGTATTTTTGTAAAAATTTCACTTTTGAGTTTTGCTTGATGTACCCAGAATAGCATCTCCAATTTGTATGTTTTGTTTGTTGATTTCAACACAACCAAATCTCTACTATTTTCCAACTTCTTTCTTTCTTTTTTTTTGTAGGGGAAAGGCAAATGCTTTGAAAGATGACACCAAACCCCAACAATTAATCTCTTGTACAATTTAACTGTCAAATTTCAGAAAAAGGGAACAAGATGAAGAGTACCAAGCAATTGAGATGGCTTTTGGTTATGAGAGTACATAGAATCACTTGCTCTGTTTCGAATTTGATTAAAATTTTAAAGCGCTGGGCTTTCTTCAAGAGAAGAGAAGAGAGTGCAAGAAAAAGTGGAAAGATTTTAACTTTCCTTAAAATTATTTTCATTATCTCTTTCTTCACTTTACTATTTGAGATATATGCACATTGGAAGCAATGGAATTTGGGGCACATGATTAGACCTTATGAAGTTACTAATATAACTCATGTGGTATATTTGCAATGGCTTTCAATCAGGGCGGGTTATATCGCACCGTTCCTAGTTTATCTGTCGAGATTTTGTGTAGTTCTTTTTCTGGTACAATCGATTGATCGATTGGTGCAATGTGTCGGGTGCTTCTGGATCAAGTGTAAGAGGCTGAAGCCGGTTTTGCCGAAGAATGCTAGTTCATATTATCCGATGGTGCTTGTTCAAATTCCCATGTGCAATGAACAAGAGGTACTGAAGTTTCTTTAACTAAAAATCCCATTTAGGTACTGAAGTTTTTTAGCTGTAACAAAGTTATTTAAATTATTATTCTTTTTTTTGGGAATTTCATGTATGTCCCTCAAAAATCTTGAAATTACGTATTTCCCCCTCTAAGTTTCATATATCATTTTTACCCCTCTAAATTACAAAACTCACAAATTTTACCTAATTTATTGTCTTTTCTATTAAAACTTATTTTAAATTTATAAATTGCACATTTTACCTTTTTTTTTTAATAAAAATATGTAGCATGTTTGAGAGAAATGTACCATCTTCTAATTGGCCGGTGTATCATTGGTTTGATATATCATAGAATGCTTTTTATGGGTAATAAAAAGGTTTCGCTTTCTGATTCATTTTGGGAATGAAGTTGTTAGCATTGTGCTCTTAATGGAAATCAGATGTGCACTTATCTTAGATATCTCAATTTCCCTACAAATGCAAAATTTTGAACTAGTCTATATGTACCAATAAAGCTTATTTGACCATTAATTAAACCTCAATTAAGTAAAAATATATGAAGGAAAACAAAACAACCTCAATAAGAAATTCAATTCAGGTCTGAAATAGTACCAGTGTATCAGAATGTTTGAAATTTTACTGTAAAAATGAAAAACACAATTTCAGGTTAGTCTACAAGGATATCTAATTTCCCCATTTTTTTTTTACATCTGATCTATATATAGGTCTATGCACAATCAATCTCTGCCGCGTGCAATTTAGACTGGCCGCGTGATCGGCTCTTAATTCAGGTTTTAGACGATTCTGACATTAAGCCGGTTCAAATCCTAATTAGAAACGAAGTATCCAGGTGGAAACAAAAGGGAGTAAACATAATATACCGGCATAGGTATTTCAGGACTGGTTACAAGGCCGGGAACCTGAGTTCGGCCATGGCATGTGATTATGTCCGACATTATGAATTCGTTGCTCTTTTCGATGCCGACTTTACTCCAAATCCTGATTTTCTCAAGCAAACAGTACCTCATTTCAAGGTTGTTTTACTTTCTTCATTCTTAATTTCCTTTTATTCTTTGTTTTTAAGCTTGTTTAAAGGCATTATTGCAGTTATATCTTAGGTTTAGGTCCTGTTTATTAACTATGTTTGCGGAGAAGATTATACTTCACTTTTGAGAATGTAGAAACTTTTTGTAAAATAGCTGTTAGAGTTATATTAGGAAGATAAATTATATGGCATATTTAATTAGAAAATAACAAAAGCAATAAAGCAATTATTCTTATTCTTATTCTCTGGAAATTTAATATTCACCTTATGCTCTCCTAGTAATTAGAATAGAAAATTAAATGAGTAGCATTATTGGCTGATACGGGATGTACAACTTGGCATCTTATTTGAATAAAGTTATTCTTTCCAATTGCAGAACAATCCTCAATTAGGTCTAGTTCAAGCAAGGTGGTCATTTGTAAACAAAGATGAAAACCTCTTGACTCGGCTCCAGAACATCAATCTCGCCTTCCATTTCGAGGTCGAGCAACAGGTGAATGGTGTTTTCTTGAACTTTTTTGGGTTCAATGGCACAGCTGGCGTTTGGAGAATAAAGGCTCTAGAAGATTCCGGAGGGTGGCTTGAGAGAACCACTGTAGAGGATATGGACATAGCCGTCCGGGCCCACCTCAAAGGCTGGAAATTTATATATCTCAATGATGTCAAGGTAAGAAACAACGTTACTTTAGTTAGTTGCGACACTAATCATTGATTAATTATGTTATTTCTGTGAAGATATTCATAACAAATTATGTAAATATTATATAAATTTTAGGTGTTATGCGAAGTTCCCGAGTCTTATAAGGCTTTCAAGAAGCAGCAGCACAGGTGGCACTCCGGTCCTATGCAACTCTTTAGGCTATGCCTTCCGAGTATCATATCCTCTAAGGTTTGTATTCATATCAAATATTCTAAAAATATGATTCAATCATGATGTTTTGTATCTCTAATACATGGTAATTAACTCATGTTAATTGCAAAATTACTCCTAATTGGTACAGATATCTGCATGGAAGAAGATAAACCTCATATTCCTTTTCTTCCTCCTTCGAAAACTTGTTCTACCATTTTACTCTTTCACTCTATTCTGCATAATTTTACCTCTAACAATGTTTATACCAGAGGCCGAATTACCGATTTGGGTTATCTGCTACATACCCGTTTCAATGTCTTTGCTAAACATTCTTCCTTCCCCCAAATCATTCCCTTTCATAATCCCGTACCTCCTTTTTGAAAACACCATGTCTGTTACAAAATTCAATGCCATGATTTCTGGCTTGTTTCAACTCGGCAGTTCGTATGAATGGGTCGTGACCAAGAAAACCGGTCGATCATCTGATACCAACTTATTGGAGACCGGAAAAAAGGCACTGGAGAAGTCCATTTCAGAAGGTGATATAGAGTTGGGAGGTGAGGTGGATGAGGAAGAAGATAAGGTGAGAAAGAAAGTAAATAGGATATATAAAAATGAGCTTGTTCTTGCGTGTTTGCTACTGACGGCTGCGGCCCGCAGCTTGTTATCAGCACAAGGTGTTCATTTTTATTTCTTGCTTTTTCAAGGAGTGTCTTTTCTTGTTGTTGGTTTGGATCTTATAGGAGAACAAGTTGGTTCATAACACGTTGTTTATTTATCATTTTTACTTGTAATTTTTCATTTAATGTAAACCTCGTTGAGTTTAACATGTTTGTACAAAACTTTGAGAAATGCAAAGAGCTCTGGTTATAGTATCTTAATTTCAAACTTGGGCCTAATTCATTATCAATGGAATATTCAAGCCCATTACATTTTCATAAATTTTCTTGTTAAGACAGCCAGCCCAGTCAGGCTAATTAATGGGCCTACATCATATATGGGCCAAGCCTTCTAACGGATAAACTTTCCTAATACATCGCTTGCAATATAATGAAAGCAGCATCTGTTGAAGTCAGAGAAAAAAAAGATCTAATGATAATATACTATAATTATAAAAGTGAATGATTGATCCTGGAATTAAGGCCTAATTTTGGTGTTCCAAGAAGGAAGAAGAAGCGAGTAGAAGGAAAACTCTAGAGTCTTTAGACTGATAGCCTGATAGGATAGAATGGACTTAGAAAAGATGGGGGAATTTCTTATATATCCTTCAAAAAAATTGAAATTATATATTTTCCCCTTTAAAATTTATCATATCATATTTACTCTTCTAAATTTGAAAAACTCACAAAAGTATCCAAGTTATTATCTTTTTCTATTAAAACTCATTTTAAATTTATAAAATACTCATGTTACCTTTTGATAAAAAAAAATGTAGCTTACTAGCGTGTTTAAGAGAAATGTTCGGTCTTCTAATCGGCTAGTTGTAAGGTAAAATGGTTCATTTTCTTAATTGTGGCACACATACAAGCATATGTCTAAATTCATTGTGTAAGTGTCGCAAGTACAGAAATAAATCAATTGCATTTGGAAACTGATCAATTAGATTACTGAACATTTTTCTTACATTGACTAAAGATTTTTACTTTTTAATAAAGGATAGAATGAGAACTTTATAAATTTAAAATAAATAATAATAGAAATTTAAAAAAAATATAGGTAAATTGGTGATATTTTGAGATTTAGAGAAGTAAATATGATATTATGAATTTTAGAGAAGAAAATACGGTAATTATGAGATTTTTGAAAGGTATACATGAAAATTCCCCAAAAAAAGGTAGGGAGCATTGGCAATTGTTTCATTTTCATTAGTAGGTTAGTTTGACATCTCACCATGCATTGATGTACCCCATTCAATCTAGTTCCTTTGATCCTTTCTCAGTTCCTCCTGGTCCCCACTTTCCTTCGCGGAAACCGGATTCTCTGCGTCAGAAATTGATATCATGAATATGTGGCGAGTCACTGACAGTCAAAAATGCAATTTCAATTTTCAACAAATTGTTACCTTAAATTATTTTGAACTGTGCTCATATCGATACATGGGCAAAAAAATTAACATATAATTTTTTATTTCATACAGCGCACAGATTACATAATTAAAACAGCGTTGCATAAAGTCAAAATTACTAAATTAAAAATTTTACCCTTTATAGTTAATGCATGCTGTGCGGCGGAGTTGGGTTGCCTTGTAGGAAGAGTTATTATGGAAAAATTATTTGGTAGTGAATTCCAGCCATATCACCTTTGCATATCATTGCAATGGATATTAGTTGTTGAGTGAGGCTATGGTGCTATGCATAGCACGGATGGTTAGTGTACTACGGCTCAATATGGTACCTTTTAAAATCTTAACGGTCGATCCGACCGTTCAATGTGATAACCATATGAATATGTACTTGCAAACTAAATTTTATATTTTTTCGAATTTTTTTACTATTTTTTCAGATAGGTAGAATTTTGATGGTCCAGAATTTTAAAAAAACACTGATTTTTCTACCTATCTGAAAAAATAGTAAAAAAATTCGAAAAAATATAAAATTTAGTTTGCAAGTACATATTCATATGGATATCACATTGAACGGTCGGATCGACCGTTAGGATTTTAAAAAGTACCATATTGAGCCGTAGTACACTAGCCATTGGTGCTATGCATAGCACCATAGCCTCACTCTTAGTTGTTTATTGGAGGCCATGTTATATTATCTTCATGTATTTTATTTTTTCTCATCCGATTGATTGACAGATTTTTTTTTTTTTCATGATTCATTGATATTTGATACATTATGGTTGCAAATGGAAGCTCGTTATTGGTTGTTCACGTTATGGAGTCATGAGTTGACAGAGACAATTTCTTTTGCAATTGCCGTTTGATTAACAATGAAAAATAATTGGAAATAGAAAGTGGATATTAGATGGTCCTAGATAAAAGTTATATAGATTTGCTATTAATTACTTGCTTTGAAGTAGAATTATTTCATCATCCAGACTATAAAGGCCTGTTCGGCAGACGGAGGGGAACGGGAATGAGAACGGGATTCGGAAATTTTTGAACTACCGATTACTGTGCGCGTGGGACAAAAAACACGACTTCATACTGATTTTTTTTTCCCACGCGCACAGTAATTGCGCCGAACAGGCCCTAACCTGACGTTAGTAATATATGTATATTATCAGTAATCCTGAGATTAAATATTGGCGTAAAAACCCTAAACCCTATTAAAACAATTCGAGATTTAGTTTAAAATTTTCCTCCCATAGAAGCAACGCTTGTAAGGTAGATAGATTTCAACAGTTCAGATTCGTCATTTAAAATCAATCTGATAGGTTTTAGAGTCGAGTTCACAAAAGCGCTTGGTGAACTTAAGAACACCCTAGTTGTAATCTATATAAATTATACTTATAATAGTGTTCGTTTATCTTTATTTTCGGATTGTCAAAAGTATCAAAACAATTTATGATTAAATGATCCCTTTTGTTTAGCTTAAATTAAGGTTGCAATAAACACAAACATTAATTCCTGCAAATAAAATAATTGACAAATAATTCCACTTCTATAATTGAAAAAATGTCTAATTAAAACTAATTATTTCTGAATTATTTATTTTCCTCAAGCAACACCAACAACTTGTATTCGTATTAAATACAGGAAGGCCAACAAAATTTAAGTAGAAATCAAATTTTATATTTATTTAATAAAACAAACTGATAACATTCAGCATTGAGTTTTTGTTTACTTGTTTGTGAATATTTTATTTACGAGTGGACCGTACAAATTTAGGAATAAATTGTGTGAAGCATAAAGTGCTGTGCAATTAAGAAATAGTAAAAAGAAATTATTGAAAAATGCACGAGATTCGGTGAAGACTTATTGGAAGAGGGATCCCTTTACTAGGAGATGCAAATCATTTACAGTAAAAGCCTCTCATTGGGCACACTAAAATTTTCCACTACTAGATTTATTGTGGTATATTTATGTGTTGATCTCCGTGTTTCAGGCCTGTATAACTAGGAAAGACAAACGAATAGTTCAGGTTCGGTTCGGCGAAGTCAAAAAATTCGTTATTCAGATATAATTCATGAATAATTCGGTACAACAAGGAAGCAAAAAAAAAAAACCCAAAACAAACCCCAAAAAATTAAAAATAAAAATTTCGCGTTTTTCTCGCAGATAATTCGTGATTCGCATTTTATTAGCAAACAAAACGTATTATACGTTTTTTTGCGTTTTATTCGGAGTTCGGTTTGAAGACGTCAAAAAATGAATAAAACGCGAATTATTCGCAAATTAATCGCGTATATTGTTACTATGCTAGAAATGTGTATCCTCTCAAGTATGTGTAAGGTAGAGCCCACTACTTTATAGCTTCACATTAACTCGAAAACAATATCTATTCGGAATAGCGCAGGGGCCATTGTTATTTGTGCTTTGAGATTCGTGCAGAGGTAAAAGAATGGTTCGGATCCACTAATTCTAAATGATTTTCTTTTATGGTACCGGGGAGGATTTGAATTCGTATATCAGTCGCTACTAGTAGTTAGTACTCAAGAGGCAAGAAAATATCAACTAAAAGAAAAAAAGACGAGAATATTCGTTGTGGCTAGTCATTATCAAACTAAGTCAATAATTAATATGTAGGGATATATAAAAGTTACGTTGTGATTGGATATGTATGTAGTTATGTGTCGTGATTTGCATGTACTATGTTGTGGCTATTTGTACGGAATATTCATTTTTAGAAAAATTGACACAACACATGAACTAGTCTGGTCACGCCACGTGGTCATGCGATTCACGCGTGATCATGGCCGTTAGATCTTGATCGAATGGTGAATCTTGAATAAACTAACTTAAATTACGAAAAATAATTAAATGTCACCAAATGTGACCAATCACGGCATAACTAATCCGAATTTAGTTACGGCACGACATGAATTTACATCCCTATTAATTTGTTAGTCTCTTCAAATATACACATTTGGATAGAAGCTATGTCAACAGAAGAACCCATAGTTCATAGGAAACCTTTTTAACACCTTGCTTCTCTCCAACATTAGGAGCTGAATAAAGCGTCCTGTCAGATCAGATCCATTAACACCATATTGGAAACTGTATATTTCATCTGATTCAGACATTATAGATCCGATCCAACGGTTATTAATTAAACCAGATGTAGACCCAACAGTTTAAATCTGGCATGAACCATACAACAATTTGTATACTACAAAATAGGAACCCAACTCATTTCCTGGTAATTTGAGACTTTTTAAGACTCGGTAGCCAAGAGGGTTTAATGGTTTATTATCTTTATTCGGTGCACATTTGCTTCAAAAGTCGTGCTAATGCTTTTTAGGCTTTTGCAAAGGTTTATGTATGCTAGGGGAAGCTCATGCTAATTTTGGGTGTATATTTTGGTGCAATTATAGCTGTGGGGCCCACACTTTGGAGAATTGAGTTCTTAACTTTCATTATTTCGGTATCTTTTTCTCTTTCATGTTTTCATAAAAGTGTATTTTATCAACTATCTTACATTCAATTAGGGTGTCAACGGTACGATACGGGTCGGGTGGAGTCATTTTTATACCCGTACCCGTTATAATAATGAAAAAAATCTTTATCTTTACCCGTCTTTTCGAATACGGTACTGGTCGGTTAAACAAATAAAAAAGTGTCATTGACATTACGATTTGTGTTTTCGATAAAATATTTTTTAAAACAAGAAATAAAAAAATAATAATGAATACAACAATTTGTATTATGAAAATTTAATAAAATACAAAACTTTATTGTATCATGTATCATCTTCATACAAATATATATCTATATATATTATTTTATTTTTAAAAATTATCTTATACGAAAATGGATAAGATAACGTAAAAAAATCGTTACTCTTACCCGTACCCGATAAACTAACGAAAAAAAATCTTACCCTTACTCATATTTTTGGATACAATACGGGTCGGATAAACATATAAAAGGGTGCCATTAACACCCCTAATCTTACTGTTCCCTTTTTATATATTTTGAAAATGTACCCATATGAAAAAGTTTATTCCTTTAAAAGGAATACTTTCAAAAGCTAACTTTAGTTTGGGATTTGTTGGATTTGTATTAACAGACAAAACATAATGGCTGAATGGAAAACCTTTATTTTATTTTTTTTCAATTGTGCAAACTCCTCCGTACGGAATAAACTTTTTTTATAATGACTTTTCCACTTTTGAAGTTATGTTTATAGAAATAAATTTAAAATTTAAAAAAAAATCGTTATTATTCTGAAACTTTAATGCATAACTTCAAAATCAGTATTTTAGATGCGAGTTTTAGATTTGTTTCCGCGTTACGTCAATACTTTTAAACCAATGTATATATATATTTTTAATAGAGTTCAAATACCTCTATTATTTTTTTGTCTTCATCATACCTCTATTTTTTAATTTTGTAATAACAAAAATTCTAAAATTTATGTATTGATAAATTAGTTAGATGTCATTTATGTTATTTTCTCTATATGTCGCTTTTTGATTTTGCCTTTATATGAGTCAATAAGTTGAAAATTCAACGATCGTAAATTATGTCTTTTTGCAAACTCTTGATACAATTAAAATAAAATTAAAATGTCATAATTATTTACACATTCATAGATAAAATGTTGCTGATCATATCCAATAATTTTATTTTGACATATAAATTTTTAAAATTTTGTTATTACAAAATTATAGAGAGTAATTAACAAGATGCACATATTAATGATGTCTTTAATATTGTTGTAGAATTCATCCAGTGTCTTTTTCGGGAAATCTTGAATTAAGTTGAAGCAAAAAAATAAAAAATGAGATGAAATAACTTAATTTTTTTTTATTAATTTCATGTGGCTCATGCTCGTCATGCTAGTCGCGGTTTTGCAATTAATTCGAGCCCATCAAAATTGATTATTTGAAGGCGACAATATTAGCAACGACAGGCTAAATCACATTCTAAATTGACAAACCTTCTAGTGGCAATAATTCATACCACCTAAGATAACAAAAAAAATTGTTTAGATCCGGACCGTCTATTCAAAATCTGCACAAAATAAAATAGTATTTGATCTAGATTCTGATCAGACGGTCCGGATCTAAACAATGTGGACTCCTAGTGGCAATTGGAGATAGGGTGTTCATTGGATCCGGTTTAATCGATTTTAAACGGTTCGGTTTTTCTGATTGAATAAATCGGTTAATTTTTTGAAAACCAGATGAATAATTCGGTTTAGAAATTTTAAAACTGATTAGATCGAATAGACCAAATTTTTTATAACCAACCCCATTCAAACCAAATATTTAAAAAAATTCAAAAATTATGACTTAATGTATATTGGTTGGTTCGGTTTAAAACCGGTTAAACGAACCAAACAAAAAAAAAAGTTAAATCTGTTTTTAAAAAATTTCAAAAATTTAACAAAAAGATATTTATTTTTATGATTAATATTTGATTTTAGTTTAACTGTCTATTCGGTTCGGTCTGATTTTTTAAAGCCGAATAAAACTTTAGTTTCTCAATTTTAATTCGGTTTGAACCGAATCTAACTAGTGAAAACTCATAGGTTGAAGATATCATTTCATTCTCTTAATCACAGGTCCATATCAAGTGCTATTAAGGTGTAGGTTGTAGAGTGAGGCTATGGTGCTATGCATAGCACGGATGGCTAGTGTACTACGGCTCAATATGGTACTTTTTCAAATCCTAACGGTCGATCCGACCGTTCAATGTGATAACCATATGAATATGTACTTGCAAACTAAATTTTATATTTTTTCGAATTTTTTTACTATTTTTTCAGATAGGTAGAATTTTGATGGTCCAGAATTTTCAAAAAACACTGATTTTTCTACCTATCTAAAAAAATAGTAAAAAAATTCAAAAAAATATAAAATTTAGTTTGCAAGTACATATTCATATGGATATCACATTGAACGGTCGGATCGACCGTTAGGATTTTAAAAAGTACCATATTGAGCCGTAGTACACTAGCCATTGGTGCTATGCATAGCACCATAGCCTCACTCGTAGGTTGTAGCTGCACAATTTAAATATGTTTGGTCTAAATTGAATGATCTCGATCAAATGCTCTGTTTTATTGCCAAAAGATCTAACTTTTTAAATTATTTATACAATACAGACTGCCTCTTGGTATTGTTCGACAGCAGAGCTGCAATCATGGCATGATATATGGAAAGATAAAAACTGTGTACCCTGGTTTACTGTTTCTGATCAAAATCTCTGCAACCAACATCAATTTTTCTATTGAAAGTTGAAAATGACATTTTACTAACTTGCAGTGTGTCACTGAACCATGCATGATTTCCCGCAATACCTTCATGCAATTATAATAAAAGAGAAAATCCTCCACTTATATTTGTGCAATCCAATCTGAACAATTATAATAAAAGAGAAAATCCTTCGATTATATTTTATATATATATATATATAGTGCTGGGCTTAGCTAAGCCATGGTGTAAAACGACTTGGTGCTCCACGTCTCATTATTTTCATTTTGAAAATCCAAATTACCGATCCGAACCGCTCAAGTTGTTCTCCATATTGAAATGTGCTTAGAGACCAAATTTTACATTTTTTGGAATTTTTTTACTATTTATTAAGCCACTTTGAAAATCACTGATCCGGCGGTCCAGAAATTTTTACTGTTTTTTACTGTTCATAAGGATTTTCAGATTTTCAAAGTGGCTTAATAAATAGTAAAAAAATTTCAAAAAATGTAAAATTTGGTCTCCAAGTACATTTCAATATGAAGAACATGTTGGAAGGTTCGAATCGACTATTTGAACTTTGAAAATGAAGATATGGCGTGGAGTACCAAGTCGTTTTACACCATGGCTTAGCCTAGTCGGACTCATATATATATATATATATGAGGAGGGATCCAATTACATCATTTTGTTTTACACATCTTGACACCGTTTTTTTATAGGTGAATTTTGCGATTTCAAAATCCAAACAATCAATCCAAACCGTTCAACATGATCACCATATTAAAATGTGCTTGGAGATCAAATTATACATTTTTTTGAATTTTTTTACTATTTATTAAGATGGTTACAAAATCACTGTTTTTCAATGGTCTAAAAACAATGATTTTGTAACCATGTTAATAAATAGTAAAACAATTAAAAAAAATGTAAAATTTGATCTCCAAGCACATTTTAATATATCCATCTGTTGAACAGTTTGGATCGACTATTTGGACTTTGAAAATGGTAGGTGTCAAAGTGTGTCAAAAAAAGAGTGTAATCGCTATTTTCCAATGGTGCAGAATTTTAATAAAAACAGCGATTTTCAAACCAGCTTAATAAGTAGTAAAAAAATTCCAAAAAATGTAAAATTTGGTCTCCAAACACATTTTAATATAGATTGAACATCTAACGTAGTTTGGATTTGTTGTTTGAACTTTTGAAATTGGAGAACCGAATCGTTTGTTCCATGGCCATGGAAAAAACGTTTTGAGCTTAGCCATTCTCTCTCTCTCTCTCTCTCTATATATATATCTATTCAAGAGGAGAGTTTAAATATCTTCGTTATGCCTCTAATTTTTTATATTAAGAGTTTAAAATTTAAAATTCGAATGTCAAAATAAAACTGTTAGATTTGATCTATATTATTTTTTCTATGTATATATTTTAATTTTAACTTTGTTTTGATCGGTTTAAAAAACTAATAAAAATACATTAATATGAATAAATTATAAACGTTTAATTTATCGATTCATATAAATATAAAATTAAAAAATTATAAATTTTTATGAGAACATAGAGAAAATATTACAGATTACATCTAATGGTAATATTTTGAAATATAAATTTTAATTTTTTTATTGTTAACTAATAATGATAAAATTATTAAAAAATAAGGCATTTGAAGTTTTGAATTCTAGCATGTATTCTTTCATCGGAAATAAATCTACTGGTTTTTCAATGAAACAATAAAAACCTAGTATTTTGATTTTGATCGTTCAAATTTTTTCATGCGTGAATCTCTTTTTTTTTTTTTAAAGACCTGATAATAGCTACTAAGGTCTTTCAAAAAAAAAAAGAGATTCGCATGCAAACCTCGATGAATTTGAACGGTTAGAATCGGAATAACAGTTTCATGTTATTCCATTGGAATAACATTTATTGGAATAACAACAGATTTATTTCCTTTTTCATCTTAACTGGCGAATATAAATTTATCTATGTTTTTTTCTTTCTTTTGTTTTGTTTTGTTTTCGAGAACACTACTGTGACTTGGCATTGGCACAATTTTTTACGTATTCTCGAAGGAATAATTGTTCCCTGGTGACAAGTTGACAACCACAGCAACAAAATACAAAGAATAACGAATCAATTCCCTCTGGCCCCTTCCAACTATTAAATATTCACCAAAATAACCTACCTCATCAAAACCCATACAACTATTTCATATTCGTTTAATCGTTTTGAGATATGAGTACGTCCGATGGGCATCGGACCTACATTTAGGTTCAATTAGCTCTAGAACCGTACGATTAGCATCAAGATCTGTGTTTACCCAAATTGATACGACCTGCACGGATTTTGATGCGTAGCACACGAGTCTTGATGCAGATCGGATGGTCATCATACCCATCGAACCAAGCAAGGTAGGTCCGATGGGCATCGAACCTACTCCGATGGCAATCGTTTTACAGTTGCAAAATTCCAAATTCACCCACTCCATTCTCATTTCAAATACATAGATTGAGAGATAAAAGAGAGAGAATCCCTCTCAGCTGCTCTGCTCTGCTCTGCTCTGCGAACCAGAACCTGTAACCTGTATCACGCTACAGTGAAAAGGCACGGGCTTTACACTATCTTCTTGGCTTTGGTGCGTGAAAAGAGAAACCAGAGAGAGGAGAAAGACAAGTTGAAAAGATTACAATCTTTTACTAAACCCCCTCTCATTTTCTTCTCTTGAATCAAGAAGAGAGATGCCATTCTTTTCTTCATGGTGAAGCCACCTTTTGGGAAATTGGAAAGAAAGAGCGAGATAATAAAAGAGGTACCAAAGAAAAAGCTGAAAGGAGACTAAAAGCTGATTCCTTTCACAGAGAGAGAGAGAGAGAGAGAGAGAGAGAGAGAGAGAGAGAGAGACCTGCTAGTGGTGAACTGAGCAGTACCTTTTCATAGCGCCTTCGTCTCTTAAAAGTTACCATCTTTTACTTTTTGATAGGGGTTTCTAGTTTTGTTTCAAATTTGGGGTTTTTAAGAGTTGGTGCTTTTTGAAGCAAAAATCGTTTGTGGGTTTTGAGAGAAAAGGTGAAGTGAAGTAAAAATGGCGGGAGGATCTGCGCCGCCACCAAAGCAAGACGAGTTGCAACCGCATCCAGTGAAGGATCAGTTGCCTAATGTCTCCTATTGCATAACTAGCCCTCCTCCTTGGCGTAAGTTTGCACCTCTGTTTTTGTTTATTATGCTCTGTTCTTGCTCCTGTTCAGTTATTATTAACTTACCTACCAAAGTAGCAATCAATTGGGTTTCCTTTGTCGAGTATTCTTATATTTTGTCATGTACAGTTTTTAGTGATGATTATTGCACAGTTCAAAAAACCATGTAGTACACATCTTTTGCCAAGCTCTGATATGTCACCATCAAATGGATCCATTGCAAGTTCAAATCTTTTGCAATATAGATACGGCTTTTTTTATATTGACTTCATGCAATCATTAATTTGTATCATTTTAGCTGATTATGTTAATTTGTTTAAATTTATTTTTTCGTGCAGCCGAGGCAATTCTTCTCGGTTTCCAGCATTTTCTAGTAATGCTCGGCACCACCGTAATAATTCCCACAGCTCTTGTACCTCAAATGGGAGGAGACAATGTAATTCTCCAATTTCATCCTATATATATACATATATTATCTTTCCTGGTACCAATTTATTACCAAAATGTTTACCTCCCTTATTAAATTTAGGATGACAAAGCGAAAGTTGTTCAGACGATTCTGTTTGTATCTGGCATAAACACTCTGTGCCAAACTTTCTTCGGGACCCGCTTACCAGTCGTCATTGGTAGTTCATATACATTTGTGGCCCCCACCATCTCTATTATATTGGCCAGCCGTTACAACAATGAACCGGATCCTCATGAGGTAATTGGCCTTTTTCATTTTCATGAAATTTATGTGTGTTAGATTTTCTTGTGGTACAAATTCTTGAAATTTATATTCTGGTTTTTTTGTAGAAATTCTTACGGATTATGCGAGGTACTCAAGGTGCCCTACTTGTTGCCTCTACACTTCAAATTGTTCTTGGTTTCAGTGGTCTTTGGCGTAATGTGCTCAGGTTGGTACCATGCACATTTCTTCTTATTCATTTTTGTATATATACTAAAATTTATGGACAAAACAGAACATCTCTGCTTCATATATAACTTTAATTCTTTTTTTTAATCTTAAATTCAGATATTTAAGCCCGCTATCAGCAGTTCCTCTGGTTGCGCTATCTGGATTCGGCCTCTACGAACTAGGCTTCCCAGGGGTAAAACTGTCTTACTCTCTTCATCTAAAGTTCAGTTCTTTTTTTTATTTATTTATGAGCATGCATGTGTAATTCTTGATGTACAATTGAGCAACAATGTAGGTTGCTAAGTGCGTCGAAATTGGACTTCCCGAGATTATTCTTTTACTAGTATTTTGTCAGGTACATTTTGAAATTCTTATATTGATCCAAACAATTACATCTTATATTCTTCTCTTTATACTCCTTGGTTATATTGTTTGTTTTCTATGATGTGTGTATAACTTGACGATTATGAAGCAATAATCCCCTCCCCTCTCCTCCTTGTCAGTATGTACCGCATGTTATAAGCACAGACAAACCCATCTTTGACCGGTTTGCGGTGATATTCACCGTCTCAATTGTGTGGCTTTACGCATACCTGCTCACTGTTGGTGGGGCCTACAAACATGCAAGGCTTAAGACTCAGTTACACTGCCGTACTGACAGCTCAGGCCTAGTTGGCGGTTCTCCATGGTACAAGTTTTTTACACAATGCTTTGCTTTGTTTATACATTCTTAGTTAGACTTGGTCTACTTTATTTTGGATAAATAATTCATATTATGAAATCACAGGATACGGGTTCCTTACCCCTTTCAGTGGGGTACTCCGACATTTGATGCCGGTGAAGCATTTGCAATGATGGCCGCTTCATTTGTTGTTCTTGTTGAGGTTTTTTTTTTGTAATGATTTTCTAATTTTTTTCATTTTGGGATATGATCCAGTTCTTTATTCCGGTTTCATTCTTCTTTTTTTCTTTTTTTGATAGTCTACTGGTACATATATTGCTGCTTCAAGGTGCGCAAGTGCTACTATGATACCAGCATCAGTTCTTAGCCGTGGCATTGGTTGGCAAGTACGATTACATTATTTTTATATAATTCTTACTTAACTAGTTATTCTATGCTGTTCTTGATTCTTTGTAATTGTACTTTTACATTGCATATAGGGAATTGCTCTGCTCTTTAATGGGTTTTGGGGAACCTTAGTTGGATCCACCATTTCCGTGTAAGCCTCTTATTTTTTAAAACCATGCATGATATTTCAAACGTTGAATTGAAGAAATTGCTTTAGATGCTCAACTATTTTTGAACTGATATGTGTTTTGTACAGTGAAAATTCTGGGTTATTGGCACTGACACGTGTCGGAAGTAGACGTGTTGTGCAAATTTCGGCAGGGTTCATGATATTCTTCTCTGTTCTCGGTACATAAAACCTCCCAAAGTCTGAGTTATATTAGTTTACACAAATGTATACTGAATTGTTATACCGAATGAAATTCTTTGTTAGCAGTAGTGTTAACTTATCCTTTTCTTGTTCATAAAAAATAGGGAAATTTGGAGCAGTCTTCGCATCAATTCCACTACCGATATTCGCGGCTCTTTATTGCATCTTCTTTGCATACGTTGGTATGTTGCAATATAAATCGTGAAATAATTTATTAAGGTTGATTTATTATTTGCATAAATGCCGTATTTTTTGATTTACTGTTAGTAACATACATTGTCACTAAACAGGTTCTGTGGGGCTCACTTTTCTACAGTTTTGCAACTTGAACAGTTTCCGAACAAAGTTCATTCTCGGTTTCTCTTTTTTTATGGGATTATCGGTACCACAATATTTTAACGAGTATACTTCCGTGGCCGGATACGGGCCCGTTCATACAGGAGCTAGATGGGTACGTATTAAAACTTCAATGATGCACCAGTGTGCCTTCAATTAGGTTTCTGATATCTCTCTCTTTTTTTAATATTTTTGACAGTTCAATGATATTATCAATGTACCTTTCTCGTCGAAACCATTTGTGGCTGGCTTGGTTGCGTATTTTCTGGATACAACCCTTAACAAAGGCGATAATGCTACAAGGAAAGATAGGGGATACCACTGGTGGGACAAATTTAGATCTTTCAGGACCGATCCGAGAAGTGAAGAGTTCTACTCGCTACCGTTTAATCTCAATAAATTCTTTCCATCTGTTTAAAATTGAAGTGTGTGAGTTTTAATTTTGGTTACTGAAATCAATGAGATATTATATTCTAATTTAGCTGGAAAATGCTTTTGTACATGTGTTAGTAGATACAATGCTCTAATCAAATTACTACTTTGTTGAAAGAGATCATCAGAAACCTTTTGTTTTGATGTTTTATTCCATCTGGGGATGCAAAGCAACAAAATAATATAATTGCAAGTTTATTGTTGAGATACGAAGTACTTTCAGATGCACATAATGTGAATTGTTCATAGATCCTGAAAAACATTGACCTACATTTCATGAATAATACCTGGAAAATGTGTTAGTGATTGATAAAAATATTCGAAAATGAGCATATATAGAAAGCCCAGCTTGTTTTAAGATAAGTTAAAGAAGCCCATAATTTTAAAACATCATAGCAAATGAATCTAAATGCTAAAATGGGATGATAGATCCGGACGTCTGATCCATATCCTCTGAGGTAACAGAATATTTCCGTTTAGATCTAGACCGCCTGATCAGAATTCGGACCAATTTGATCCGAGGTGGAATGCACAAGGACCCTTTTCGTGTGGGTTCTGATCGGATGGTCCGGATCGAAATAGAAATATTGTGTTACCTCAGGTGATATGAATTCAAGCAAATGTACAACAAAAAGAAAAATTATAGCAAATCCGGACCGTCCGATCCATATCCTCTTAGGTAACAATGTATTTCCTGTTTAGATTCAAACCGTCTGATCATAATTAGGACCAATCCAGTCCGAGGTGAAATGCACGGGACCCCTTTAATATTTGTGTGAATTCTGATCGGACGGTTTGGATCTAAATAGAAATATTGTGTTACCTCAGGTGATATGAATTCTAGCAAATGCACACCAAAAAGAAAAATGATAGCAAATGGATCTTGATTCCTTTTGCTTCAAATCATGGAGCCTTGACAGTACAATTTTGCTAATTGTAATCAAGCACTAAATATATCTTATAACACGCCAAACTTCTGCCCAAACAAATCGTTTAATGGATAATCAACAATGCCATTCCCTTCATTCCACCTAAATCCCAATGATGGAACTTACCAGGAGTTCAGAACTGGATTTTCATGGCAACTTAATTAGCTATCCAAGTGTCAAATCGAACTCAACTCAGGTCTGTTTAACTCCTCTCCCTCCTTTATTGGATTGACCAAATCAAATTCAGAGGCAACGGCTTAATTCTCTCAAATTATAACCCGCCAATGCTAACAAAACTCTGGGCTGCTTAGGATAGGCCATCTAATCAAGCTTTTCAAAACATAGCAACCCTTCTTCAATTTCTCCTTCAATGCTGTCCACCAACTGTTCGATGATATGTCACATAGACGCCCCGTCCTATGTATTTCGCGAGGGCCTTCGACACAGTCAACTGGTGCTTCCTTGTCAACCTCCTAATATAAAGAGGCTTCCCATGGAAATTGAAAGCGTCCTTAAAGGTAAAACTCTTCCTTTGGATAGCCTTGCAGAATAAAATACTCACAACAAATATTAACTGCTAGAGGGTGCAACATTACACCGGGCTGCCATCTCTGTGGAGATAACATGATAGAGTCAAGGGACCACATCATGTACCGCTGTACCTATTCAGCATTCCAGTCAATACTGGTAACCAGGAAACAATGCTGACCCTATGGTGGAACCACAGAATTAGACCGACATCGCAGCCACGACAACTTTGGGATATGGCATGGGCAGCTGGATGTTGGGCCCTGTGGACAAGTGAAATAGAAGGCTCTTTTCCCAGGAGAGGAAACGTGCAGCGGCACTGGCGCAGAGATTCAGAGTTGGTACCAGAACATAGAGCAGATTCGGGTTTAATATATGTTGAATCGCAGAGGCAAGTATTAGTTAAATATTAGTTAGGTTTAGACTGCCATGTGATTCATAAGAGTGTACGGTTTAACTAGGCTGTAAATACATTTTATTTTTTGATGAAAATGGGAAATTACAGTATGGATTCCTTGATTTTGCAGGGGTGTAATGGAAGTTTTCTGTTGTGCGAAATGATGATCTCAATACTACACTTTTCAAGGAAAAAGAAAAAAACATAATGTATCCGGGTGAAGATATAATTCAGTCATCAAATACTCAGCATCAGTTTCTGGACAAACTGCATAAGCAAGGTACAGTTTTATCTGTTGCAAAATCTCAACTTCTTTGTTTTCTTCGGGAACAAAATTAAATTTTCTTCATTTTTACAATTTATCTCTATTTATACGTATAAAGTACATATGCATTTGACTAAAATTCTCATTTACTAGACATATTAGAAATTCCATTATTACAACAAGTACATTAATTTTACAGGGATAAATGGGAACACAAATTATGAAGTTCAGATCAAGATTACATTATTAAATCAAAATGATGAAACATCTACACTTTTCTCCCATTACAAAACATTTTATATGAAAGGGTACACGAAACTAAATGTGTCACGCCATATATTTACCAACAAATTTACCACAATCCCAAAGAAGGCTCATTATTAGGGGAAGCACAGCTGTGAACACAATAGGCAACCACAAATCTATGCAATACATTATTAAGGAGAGTGCATATCGGAACCATGCTGCAGGTAGATTATGCCTAAGTGTTGCCTCCGGTAGTTTATTTCGAAACAGTTGCTTCAAACCTTGCCTTCGAGATATTAAACGATTAGTGAATACATAATCTCGACCAAAATCATATTGAAATATGACAGCACCAACAACAATAAGAATTCCTATCAACTTGTTGATGGGAGATAGGACCACAAAAATTGCAAGTGCAAATGATAAAACAGTCCACCTGGATGCCAGAATAATAAACCTTAGAGCTACGGACACAAACTTCTTCTTCAAATGAGGCTTTGATGAAGTTACTCCGCGGAATAGGAGTATCATTGTGCTATGAAAGGCCAACATAAAGGCCATGGCATCTGAGACAAGAAATGCACTAAAAGCATATTTGTGTGCTAGAGTAGGTGACCCAGATTTGGAGTGATCGTCAGCTCGATAACCTCCTGGCAAGGCAAATGCAGCAGCGAATGTTGCAGTAGCAATGAGTACAGAGCCTAAACCAATGGTTTGGATTGCATTTGTGAGTTTTTTATTCTCCTTTTCTGCATCTTCTTTTGTAGTATAATTGTCAGTGAACTGGTCCCACCGCCTTGCGCCATAATAAGCTCCTAACATTTCTGTGGACCTCTCTATCCAGAAGTTCACTTTCTGAAATTAATTAATAATGTTAATGAAATGTATGACATAATTTGGCAATCAAAACTCGGCGACTTTGTTTTCAAACAGCAATGTAAAAGGTGGAGAAAGAAAGTAATAATCATAAACAAAAGGACTTACAAATATTGCTGGAATAATCATTTTCCAGTAATTTAATTATGGACAGGAAAATTAATTAGGAGCATTTATAGTAATTAGATGTACATTATTCACCTGGAAAGTTGGAGAAATTGCATTGTCATTGAAAGTAGCAATTGCCGAGAGATCCCGGAGAGTTGAGCCCTTCTTGTTGAATATATTTATGGACACTTCCTTGTCTTGCATTAGCTGTTTAATAACATGTTCATTCCCAGAATCAATTGCTAAATGGAGTGGAGTATTTCCATCATTGTCTCTAGCATTCTTCATGCTGTTATGCTTTGAAATTGTGCGACAAATAAACCAAACTACAGGACGCTGCCCCTCTTGGGCTGCGACATGAAGAAAGTTTCTTCCTTTAGCATCTAGAAGCTCATCAGAATCGGGGCAATGATCCATGATTGCACTAATTACCCCAACATGGCCCATTTTTGCGGCAACGTGCACGGAATAAGATCCGCAGGAGTCGTAGATGTATGCAAGTGAATGATCATGGTTCAATAAAACTTGGGTGATTTTATCGTAACCGTTTGAAGCAGCAAAGTGAAGGGGAGTACTCCCACTGTTATCTGGCATTTTTGCCAGTAACGGCTTCCATGTTAATAGCTTTTCAGTCATTTCTAGAGGTAAAAAATTTAAAAGGATTAGTGCATTATTATATATTCAGTTATTCTCTTGTGTTTATGGTAATCACTAATCATATCTAAGCTTGGTTCCATTTTCTGGTCATTCTGATCAGGGGCGGACCTAGGAATTTGATCAGGGGTAGGCACAATGAATTAATCGAAACAGCGGACTTGGCCAATGAATAAATTAGAGCAGCAAATCTATTATTGTAAGCCAGGAGTAGGCACAGTATTGAACCAGGGGTAGGCACAGGAATAAAAATACACTGGATCTAAAAAAAAATTTAAATCCAGGGGTAGGCACTTGCCTACCCCTGGGCCTTCATAGGTCCGCCCCTTATTCTGATAGATTTCATTACTAACTCTTGCATAAATAATTTAATACATTTCAAGTGTAGCATTATTTTTGGGTTCCATCAGATATGAACTTCACAAAAGAAATTAATTTGTTAATTTACCTTTGCTCCTCAAAACTGCAGCATGAAGTGCGGTTTGCCCATCAGGTCCAGCATAATTAGCTTTAGAGACTTCTATGCCAATCAATTGTGTCATTTCATGCACCACATCGAGATAACCCAATGTGGTTGCCAAGTAAAATGGCGATATCCCTTGGTGGTCTATTACACTTGCCAACCCCAGATCAGCAGTAATTAATAAAGATGCCACAGCTGCATGGTTGTGCCGGGCTGCCTCGTGTAAAGCAGTCTCCCCATCCTTGTTCCGAGCCCTCAGTACTTCCTTCATTGTGTCTTCACCCATTTTGGATGCGGAGTCGATAAAGAATGAAATCATCTCCGGTTTTCCATTCTTTGCAGCACAGTGCAAAGGAGTTTCAAGCACCTTGTTACGAGCCATTAAAAGAGATTTCTCCCTATGCCAGATTTTTTTCGCGAGATCCAAGAAGTTGGAACTTGCTGCTAGGTGTAGAAGTGAGTTACCGGTGTATGTTACTCCTAGAAGAAAGTCTGGCTCTTCTCGTGCAATGCACTGTTTATCTGTATTAATGGTAACCTCACTTTGGTTCTCTTCAAGTCCCAAAAGGCGTGCAAAATGAGATTCGTCACCTTGTCGTGCTGCAATTAGGAGCTCGGTATCCATTAATATCCTTTGATGTCTCTCTATCATCTTTGGTTAAATTCTATGGGAAAAATGTTGCAAGATCTAAAATGGAAATTTAACAAAGTTGATAGAAGTACTTGTAAGAATTCTATTCATCTATGTCAAGGGTGTGTTTATGGAGTGAGGATCCTCTAATTGATTTGTACTCAAAGAACAACTTGTAGTAATAACACCTAGGAACGTTTTGGTGCTGCTTTTGTTACTTTCTTTATGTATTTTACAAAATTTCGTAACAAACCATTAAATACTCTTGTAACTTCTGAATGAAAGATTCTTAGCTCAAAACCAAAGAAATGTAATCTTTCTTATGTATTAACTAGCAAAAAGCCTCGCATTGCTTCGTCTAGAATAATTGAGATAACTTGTATGTGTTGTTGGTGATACAACAGTAGAGGGGTGCCTCGCTTTGCTTCGGTAATGGCTGTTTAGATCTATTTTGGTCAGGTACTGTTAAATACCAACTCAAGGAGTTTTATATGCCATGATATTCCAGAGTTCTTAAAAAAAAAAAACAGTTTCCTCCATACTCTAATAAATTATTTCTTGTAGTGTTCATATTAGTTTGCTTTTTAGTTTTTAAAAATAAGCCAGGTGCAGTGTACATCTTAATCTTTAAGCAAAAATTAAAATTGTATATGTGTTCTTAATTAGTTAGATTATGACATGTATTAATTTGGATACATTTTAAAGTAATTTAGTCTTGTATCAAACAATTTACATTATTTTGCAGGGTAACTAAAAGCACCCTTGAATTTGAGGCCTATTTTAAGCAACACTAAAACAATTACAGATTATAAGCCCATGAGTTTGAGGCAATTACATAGTTTCGCTATGTTTCTGGTGGGCTATTGGGCTGACAAAATATATTACCGTTTTCTCAGAGGTGGTAAGGAAAAATGTAACATGACTAATATGCTTAGTGACTTGATCTCGACATGGTACGTAATCAGAAGTTATTTTCATGTGTCGTTATGACATAACGTAACTAAAATAGAAGAAGACAGTGGTCACTGATGTGATTAAACATGACTAATACATTTAATTTTTTTTGTAGATTTTATATTAGTTCATAGAAGAAAAATAAAAATATGCTAGAAAATATTGTAAAATAAGAAAAATAATGTTGACAAAATTACGTGATATAATCAGTTTGCGTGATGTGTTATTTTCGATCGAAGAGATACACATCACGTGATACATGAATCACGTTACGCAACCAACACACATTATGTACAAAACGTGCTGTAACGGAATCGATAACAACATAACTAATTACTTTACTGTTTAGTGGTTAAAAATTAAAATTTAAAAAAAATCTATGGTGGGGATGAAAGCACATATTGTGGCGCCGCAAAACGACCCATCAAGTCTGAAAAATAGGTTTGAACTTTGAACCAAGTCATGACTGATCTCTTTTTCCTTTCATTTGTTTAGCTTTTCTTGTTTCATTTTATCACTTTGTGCCTTGTATTTCGGCGCACATGACTTGCTGGGCCAATAGTTACTTAAAATATATTTTTTTGGCATTGTTCTTTGGACCATTTTGACCCAATAGTTGGTTAAAATATTTTTTTGGCATTGTTCTTGGGACCATTTTGACCATTCATGATTCAACAAGATGTTAATTAAAAATATATATATTATTAAAGCCAGGGGAATTTAACTTTAACAAAAGGTGTTCATGAGTTAAACCCAAAGAAATATTAAATCAACTTCATAGAAAGTTGATCTCCATCCATCCACTTTGGATTTATTGTGTATAAAATTAAAAGATTGAAAAATTAATAAAACAAATAAAACAAATAATTTTTTTATTTGTCTCTTGTTCTTGTAAGAAAGAGAAACTTCATCACTTGTATTTTTCTCCTATCATATTACCCTTCAAATTCATGTAATATTAGAATGTTACAAGTTTTACTATTTCCTGTTGCTCTGAAAATGAGACTTGATCAACAATTATTGCCCATTAGGAATTCACCTCACGCTTAGTTGCAAGGATAAGATTATTTACTGTAGCAATGATTATATATAGTTTCATTAAAGATGAACTCTACATAGATATAGATTAGAATAATTAACATCAAGAAAAAAAAAAGTAGTTTAGGTAACACACAACACAAGCTTGTATCACATCACAAGTTTGCTTTAAACTTTGAAGAGATGTGCACGTGGGTAGGAAAGGCTAGTAGCATGGGAAATAGAGAAAAAGAAGGGTCAATTATAGATTTATAGTAGGGAAATGGCCTTAACTTTCAAGCTTGAAATGATGGTACATGTAATGAAAGTATGAAACCATCATGAAACTCATGAGAGTTCAAAAGCTAAAATGGGGTTTGAATTGAATTGAATTGAATTGGCCTTTCTAGCAATCATGTTGGTCTTAGATAAAGATGTAGACGTAACTCGTAAGGTGGGGGACGCATGACGCCTCACCAATCAACCTTTGGCCTTTGGTTTTATTCCTTAAAACCATCATTCTTCCATTTTGCTGGTCAAAAGGATAGATAAAGTAAATCCAAATGGAAATATAAAGGAGAGTTTTTTGTTTTTGTTTGAAAAGATAGAATTTTAAGCATATCCTATTAAAACTTTAAAACCACCTACTTTTTTTTAAAAAAAATTTGGTTAAAATGACTTTTTGCTTTCTGGCTCCAATCATGTTTTAAATATTTATCTCAGTTTTCAAAATTTATACAGTTGATTCCAACAACTCAACTTGATTTTCATATTAAAATGTTTTTGGGGACCAATTTTTATATATTTTTTTGAATTGTTTTACTGTTCTTTCATGTAAGTACAAAATCATTACTTTTCAGAGATTCTGGACCATTTAAATACAGTAATTTACCTATTAAAAAAAGTAAGAAATTAAAAATATATATATAAATTTTGTTCTCAAAAAAGAGTATGGCTAATATGCTTTTGTAAGCCCTTCGGTCAAAATGCTTTTGTAAGCCCTTCGACCAAAATACTTGCGGGTCAAATTTCAAAATTTAATATTCAAAACGTTGAATTAAGTAGCTCAGTAAATTGGTTATATATTAAGCTTGTAGAATACCATTTTTTACTAATTTTAGAATTTTTTTTACTATTTCTTATGATTTTTGAAATATGGTCTTTTTTGGCATACTCAAGTGCATCAATATTCGCACAAAATCTTCATTTTTTGATTGCCTGATTTGATAATAAATGAATTTGAAATTAAAAAAAAAATTATATAAAACGGTTTGGATTTTTCGTTTGAAACTGATCATATAGATTTTAAATTAGAAGTATATGAGTTGAAATGCTATTAAAAACATATTTATGTTAAACAATTTAGATCAATTATTTGAACTTTGAAAACAAAAATAAGAATACGAAACATAATTAGAACACAAAACAAATAAACAATAAGACATTTTAAACTACTCGCTTTATAAAGGGTTATATCCTCACTCTTACATTGTTGTTATCTTGTTCGATGCGTGAATAGCATTGTAGAATGATGTCTAAGAGCATCTACATCCCATCAACTCAAATAAGTTTCTAAATAATTGTTAATCACTTTTTAGAAATTAAGGTCTCTAAAGTTTTTAACTCTCACATTTCTGAAATTAATTTTAGAGTTTTTATTAAGCCACATCAGTAATAATTAAAAAAGAGAAATAATTTGAGCTAATCATTTAACCAGTGTAAAGTTTATAAACAATTTCTTAATAAGAAACTTTCCTGCATAGTTTCTAAATAAGAAACTCTTCCACATCCTTAAAACTGAATTAGAAACTGTCACATCAGATTAGAAACTCTCATAATATTAGAGATGTAAATGCTCCAAGGATACGTATGATTTTTTATTTATTTTTGAAAAAACAAAGAACTCTCCTTTATTTATATGTACATTTGGATTTACCTTATCTGAGTATTTGACCAGCAAAATAGAAGAATGCTGGTTTTGAAGGAATAAAACCAAAACTTGATTGGTGAGCCAACATGATTGCTACAAAGGGCAAAATTAATTACACAATGAAATTAAATTAACTTATTTTTTATCAGTGTTTAATTTCTTCTTATTTTACTGATATTTTTGCTCTTAAATAATTATGTGACTTAATCTCCAATTTAAACTAAAAAAAATACAAAACATTGTGGTACCATTTGGATCTAACATAGCTTGACATCTCTCTCCAGCATAGTTAGAGGTGAAAACATATCGGATAGTGATAATATCATATCTTGATATTTGTATCTATTTTTAATTTTCGGATTCAAATACGAATCAGATATTAAACAAATACGGATCAGATTGGATATTTATTAAACAAATATAAAGTTATTAAAAAATACCAAAATTTGTAATATTTACCTAATTATAAGTGTGAACAACATAATTGTTTTCGTAATATATATTAAATTATGTGGTATATATCTATTATTCGAGAGCAAAGTTAGGGTGTGATGTGTTCACCAAGAGAATTTGGTGAGCACAACTCCAAAAGTCTATCGGATTGACTTCAAACAACGTTTGATTGACTTCAAACAACGAATTTAAACTGTTGAAATCCATCTATTTTATGAGTGATGCATATAGATGTAAACTTTTTAAAGTTTCGAATTCATTTCGTACCAGTTTAAGCAGTCAAAAAAATAAATACGTAAAACAATTATAAAATATTCATTTTTTTACCGCTTGACCTTGTACTAAATGAATTCGAAACTTTTAAAAAAAAAATCATGTGCATGCATCACTCATGAAGTAGATGGATTTTAACAGTTTGGATTCGTTGTTTGAAGCCGATCAATTAGACTTTTGGAGTTGTGCTCATCAAACTCTCTTGGTGAGCACATCATACCCTAAATTTGCTCATTATTTGGATATAGATAATTAAAACTAAAAACCATATTTGTATCCGTACCAGTACAAATATATGATCGAAAATATGTATTTAATTTTCAAATACAGATCATATATTATCACTATCCGTATCCACACGGATATGATTATATGATCATCTACTATTCAGATACAAATAATTAAAATTATAAAAACTATATCCATATCAAATTTTCGAATTCGAATTGAATGAGGATCAGATATTATCGGGTCGGTTTTCACCCCTGCACAGTACTACCAGATTTAGACTCGCAATTTTCGCACAATGCCATGATTTATTAAGCGATATAAAAAATTGAAACAAATTGAATTTGAAATCTGAAATTTGAAATGATCATTGACCCAAACACAAACGTGGGGACCACCACACAGAAAAAGACCATGGTCATTGTCAGATCCAGCAATTACATATCACTTGTCAAGTTGCCATCCATTGTACCCACTAAAAATCCCTTTAAATAATTAAAAAAAAATCAAAATGTCTTCACCATCTGACATACCTAAACTTTCAGTTTTATAATTAATTTTCTAATAAGAATTGTGTTTCTTTTCCTTCGTTCCATCACTGTTGGTCGGACAATGAAGCATTTTGCCTCCGTCACCAAATCACACTCAAAAGAAATCAAGCGACAAAGACTACTTAAATCCCAATCAATGTCGTCTAATCAGACAAAATTTTGAGTTGTATATGCTTTCATATTGCTCCTTTTTTGCTTTCATATATACATATAGTTGCCCCGTGTTTCATATGTGTAATGAAGAGTATTAAAAAAAATTAACAAAAAATAGGCTATTGGGGATTAATTTATTTCTTCCAGTCAAAAATTCAAAAAGGAACCGGATCGAAATATTATTTCGGTTCAGAATAAAAAAAATAACTGACCGAAATAGCATTTTGGTTCTTATGATTTTTGTAAAAAAAAAATAATCATATTGGTTTCGTAAATTTTTTTTTAATTATGGTTTATAAAAAAAATTCAAAATTGAATACTACACTGTCCAAAAAGAAGACTAGACTGCATAAAGTTGAATTCTGAGAAAAGCAAAAGCCTATATACATATGGGTTTAGGCTTAATTTTCATACAAAATATTTGATTTTTAAAATTCAAAGGTAGATAACTACCTACCCTGCTTCAATGTGACTTGGCCATGTTTAAAATTTGAAATGTAATTGTATATTTTTAGGAAAACTTTTTACTTGAGGAAAAAATTTAGGCATCTCAAATTTTATTATTAGCCGAAACCATTTAATCGATTATAACATGAGTTATCTACGTGTTCACATATTTTAATTAAATTAATGGAATTGTTGTTGACAAAAATATTGTTTATTGGCTTAGGTTGTGATGGATTCAGATTCAGTGCCGTATCCTACCGTGTAGAATGAGAGTTGCATTGTCAAAGTAAATCTAGCACACATCTCAAAGCAGATCTCCTATGATCTAAATCAATGTTGTAAATAATGGTATGTGTTCGTTAGACGGACATGATACTGTCAAGCAATTAATTAGAAATAATCGAGAATAACTGGCCGATTAGTCGGGAAAATCCGTAACAGTTTGGTTGTCGTCAACAACTAATCGACTGATTAATCGATTTAAATGACTATTTTTTACAACACTGATCTAAATAGATATTAAATATTCATAAATTGTGAGGATAATTATTGTTAGTCAATGTCATATTTACCAACAATTATTATGTAGTTTAAATTCTCCAAATTAAAACTTAGGGACTTAGACCTCTATTTTACCTTCAACAAAATTTCTAAATTAAGTATTGATTTAGAGCAATTCTATGTCTTCTAAGCAGGGACAAAAGTTCATTAAAGCTATATATCTTCAAGTTGTTTATTTAAAATAAATATTTTGGCCAAGTACATCAACTGATCATAGACAATAATTGGAAAAATTATATTTAGTAGACAAACCTTTTAAACTAACACACAGTATCCTTTTTAATTAATGTTCTTGGATTATTATCAAAAGTAAAGTAGATAAATTCCATGAACAGACAAGGGATAATTTCTTTCTTTGGAATTTATAGGCTACAGGAAGACAAAAGAGTGTTAGTGTGTTACTAGAAGCAAAAAGGGGTGCTTCAAGGCCCCCAACAAGATGCTTTTATGTCTAAAGCATCTCCAACAAATAAACAGTAACCAAAATTAATTAATTAATTAATTTTATTTCAAATCATAATCCCACATTATGACTCGTATGTGGAAAAGGATTTATTACTGTAAGTTGTCAAGAATCTCTCTGGTACAATGTTTGCGCAATGAAATTATAATAAATATTAATTTTGAAAGCACTCATGCTTTTAGTTTTAATAATTTAAATTATTTTATGAGATGGATGCATGGATATGAAACTATGAATTAATATTTTTATTACCAACATAACATTTTGAAAGCAATTTCGTTAAAAAAAATCTTTTTATTTAGTTTTCAAAATTACAAATAAATTAAAACATATAATTTGAAATTGGAATGAAATTACCAATGCATATGCTCAATAGAAAAATAGGAAATATGAGATATTAAATTGTTTTACATAAAACTCAATTCTAGTGTGTATTCCTCAGTACCAAGTTAATATCAAGAAGTTGCAAAACTAATGCAATATTTTTTCTTCCTATGAATTGAAACTTTACAAATATATGTAATATATTTCTCAATAAATTAGAATACTTGTAGGCTAAATAAAAGTCACAATAAATCGAAATAAAATTCATAAAACACAATTTTCTTAATTTTGAAGGATAAAAAAATAACAAACCATGTAGAATCTAAAGAATGAGAGATTTCTGTTGGTAGGATGAAGGATGAGAGTTCGGATCCAGTAAGGTACGCATTTGACGAAATTAGATCTGAATGCCCATTTTAATCTGGCACGAATCTTAAGAACTCCCGCAAATTTTAGGTAAATACGACTAAACCACGCGATGCAATACTGTAAAAGGGGATTCAGATCAGCTGAAATCCGAGATCCATGAACAGTAACTCTGAAATTTCTGAAATCTGAGATCCAACCGTCCAACTTTTTCTGTGCATGCATCTCGAAACAGCTAATTTTTCTGTATATGCATCTCGAAACAATTCAATGACTAGATTCGAGATTTCAGGAACTTCAGAGTTACCGTTGATGATCTCGGATTTCAGCAGATTTAGATCCCAGTAAAAAGATATTCAATTGAAAGATGATGCAAACTTTCTCAAAAATTATATATTATTATACATTTCACATGGAGAAGTTCCATGTTCGAAATCTTAATTAAGAAATGCCTCATCTCTTCTAAACTTTAAACTTTAATCAATACATATAATTGAGCCTAATTTGTTTGGTTTCTATTAGAGCCTAATGTGTCCGAATATATAATTTGTGAAAAAACATCTCGGCCGATTAGTCGTTGGCAGTGATTAAATTGTCATGAATTTTTTCGACTAATCGGTCGATTATTTCTGATTATTTCTGATTAATCGCTTTGTGGTACTCTGTCTGTCCGACAACGACATGCCGTTATTTACAACACTGATATAACCACACAAGTATATAGGTTGGTGATGACAAGAGTAAACTCCAAGTGTAGCCGATCAACCTCAAATCAAATCAAGAAAAAAGAATGATTACAATTTTCCGAATTAATTTCTGTTAAACTAATTAATTGTGTTAAAAGTGTAAGTACTTTTCATAGAAAAAAGAAAAAAAAAATGGGAACAAACCGTCTTTAATACGAGTATGTTTCCTCTGCAATATCACCTGACAGTTTAGGTTTGAATTCAAATCAGTTCGGGATCTGACTCCGCTGCTTTTCTCTCATAAAAGCAGAAACATGTTTTTCCGGATTCAACCATTCAAATTCGTTGAAATTTGTGCATGAAAAAATTTATTTATCGAGATACGCGAATGAAATTTTTTGAATAGTTAGATCCAGAAAAACAGCAGAGTCCATTCCGATCAGTGTGATACAAACTTGTAATGCAGTGACACCTTTAAAATTCGTACTAATATATGACGCACTGAGATAGCTTAGGTGCCGACATTTTTATTAATACCCCAAGTTAATTAAAGATTATTAAAAATACCCACGGTTCCGGAAAAATTTTAAAAATGCCCATACCGGCCATTTAATGGCCGGTACCGAATAAAACCCCAAACCGGCCATTTAATGGCCGGTACCGAATAAATCTCCCAACCGGCCATTAAATGGCCGGTACTGAATTTTTTTTTTTTTTTTTTTTTTTTTTTTAAGAAAGATAGCTAAAATACTGAAATCTAAAAAATCGAATTGTTTTGTTAAATATTTGTTAGAAAATATGTTACGAATAGAGCCGATTTTGTGCTAAAATACGGTAAATTACAATAATTATGCTAAAATACAGTAAATTTACTAAAATGCTGAAATTACAATAATTATGTAGAATTATGCTAAAATACGGTAATTTACTGAGCTACGTATATTGAAGAATAGAAATGAAAATTTTAATCGGAAATGATGCAATATGGGCCTGTGCATGCTTCATGAAAAGGAGCGTAACTTTTGATCCGTCCGTCAGATCGGGCTGAAATTTTGACAGGAACTCAACAGCCCAAAACCCGATCCGAAACCATCTACGATACGTTTCGCCCATTTGCGGGCTCAGATTCGCGATCCGAGTCTTCCTTCATGGACTTTTGAACATTTCTTTATAATTTCAGAGTTTTTAGGGTCTTTGATGTATCTTTTATATATATTTTCTGTATCTTTTATATATATTTTCTATTTTATATATATTTTCTGTTTTGGGTAAAAATAAAAATCTCGGATTTTGCATATTTTAGCACAAAATCGGTCCTATTCATAGTGTATTTTAGTATAAATATATATAACAAAACAATTCGATTTCAGTAATCTAACAAATATTTAACAAAACAATTCGATTTTTTAGTGTTAGATTTCAGTATTTTAGCTATTTTTCTAAAAAAAAAAAAAAAAAAAAAATTCAGTACCGGCCATTTAATGGCCGGTTGGGAGATTTATTCGGTACCGGCCATTAAATGGCCGGTTTGGGGTTTAATTACGTACCGGCCATTAAATGGCCGGTTGGACATTTTATTCGGTACCGGCCATTAAATGGCCGGTATGGGCATTTTTAAAATTTTTCCGGAACCGTGGGTATTTTTAATAATCTTTAATTAACTTGGGGTATTAATAAAAATGTCGGGCTTAGGTGATATGAATTCCTTAAATTTGCGAGCATGGCGTAAATCATTATTCTTTTTAGTGATAGACTGATAGTACATTTTTCTCATGGGAATTGCAAAAATTTCCGTCAATCATGACATAATTTGGCATGTTAGACCAATCGTACTTCCATCGCCACTTATCTTGGACGCAATTTGTAACGTGAGAAATTGAGCAAATTTTTTATTTTTAAAAATTAACAAGCGGATTTGTTGCAAGATTGATGTTTTTTTTTTATATAAAAAATAACAAGAACTGAATTCATGGTTCGATCACCTCATCAAGACTGAATCATTATTTAGTTTCATTCTTTGTTACACTCTAACATGAATAACGCGACAAAAAATTTGAGAGGAGTGAGGAGGCATGACTAGACCATTGAATTTTCTTTTTCTTTTTTGAGAGCCTGGCAGAAGTTGCCGTTATTTTTATTAATATCCAAAGTTAATTAGAAATTAATAAAAAATGTCCAGACCTGTTTGGTTTTATTAAAATGTCCATATCGGCCAGAAAATAATCGGTACTTGAATTTTTTTTTTTTTTAGAGACAAATAACAAAAATGCTGAAATCTAACACAGAAATTGCCATGCGAAAGACCATTGAATTTTCAAGTCTAATTCCTCCTCTTTTTTTTTCTAAATTCGATCAAGGAGGATTCGATCATCTTCACTTTTTCGCGATCTGTGTTGCTAGTGGTGTACATATGTGAATAAAGATTGACTGAACTATTGATTCGATTCACCATACTTTGCACCAGTGTTCTAAATAGCGCGCTATAGCGGCGCTACCCCAAACGCTACGCTACGACATCAACATACGCTATTTGCGCTACGGCCGCTATAGCGGCCTCTACAGCGCTATTTGCGCTATACAATATGGGTTTTTTTTTATTTTTTATTTTTAAGCAATTTATATGAGTTTTAAATAAAGATAAAAAAAATCTCAAACCGAAATTGAATTTGTTGCTACTTGCTACAAATAAATCAATTTGAAATTGGGAATAGAAATTGAAATTTGAATAGAAAAAAAGTCCAAACCGGAATTAAAATTTGAATAGAAAAAAAAATAGATTATGTCATGAATCATGATACTTAAGATATTTTTAATAGGAAAAATCGATAGTTTATGATATTACTATGGATATTTTGAACCGCAATTTGGACTTTGTACGGGTTCAATATGAATATTATAATTTCTTAATTACTTTGGTGTTATTTATTGTTTTATGAGACCTTAAATAATGTTGATATTTAGTACAAATATTGAATATACGAAATGTAAAAAAAAAACGCTATTTGGAATAGCTTCCGCTATAGCGACGCTATTCGCTATAGCTTTTTTTTTAGCCTTCCCGCTACGACGCTATAAACGCTATTTAGAACCTTGCTTTGCACTAAATCATTGGTTCGATTCTTGTTATTTTTGAAGGAAAAAAAAACAATCTGACAATATATTTTTTAATAGTGATGCTATGATGATTTGGGAAGTAAAGATGATGTTTTACTTTCCGCTCATATCTTTATTTTTAAAGTTTAAATAGTTAATCTGAACTTCTCAACACGATCTTCATATTGAAATATGATTGGAGACCAAATTTTACATTTTTTTGAAACTTTTTACTATTATTTTTTTATTTTTGAAAATTAGTGTTTTTTTGAATTTTTTATTTATTTAATGAAATGATGTGATTTTCAAAAAATGTAAAATTTGGTCTCCAAGTACATACCAATATGAAGATCATGTTGAGATGTTCGAATTGACAGTTTGAACTTTAAAAATAAAAATATGAGCGGGAAGTAAAACACTTTCTATACTTTCCAAAACATGATAGTCTATCTCATTTTTTAATTTCTAAAAAAAAATTGGAAATTGAGAACTAAGAATAATTTGAGCACAAGGATAGAACACACACGCACATGGTCTCATTAATGCATTAGAAGGAATTTTGAACTCCAAAATTGACTACTTTGGGCAACGATAGATTGGTTGGAGTTGGAAACTTAGAATTATGGGTACTCGTGAGCCTAGCCGGCGCTAACATAGAGAAATCAGGATCCGTATCCTCTGCATTAACTCAAAAGAGTATCTTTTGAGTTAATGAATTTTAACCGTTTGATTTTAAACGGAGCCAATCTAGTTTGTGTCTATAACATAGGAGCTCTTTAATATTAGTGCAGATTTAGTTTGCATGAATCTTAAAGCAGATCGGACAGTTGATATTCATTAACTCAAAAGATTCTCTTTTGAGTTAATGGAGAGGATATGAATTCGAGAAAATCAACGGAGAATCCCTCTTCAAGCAACCAAGTCTACGGATGTCTTCTAAAAATTATATTATTCCATAGATTATAATACTCTTAGGTCCTATTTAGCGCACTAATTGGAATGGAAATAGGCTTGGGAATAACAAATTTTTGAACTGACTTTTACTGTGCTCGTGAGAAAAAAAAATTAATTATGAGTAAATTTTTGTTTCCCACGGCAATATTATTTCGCCGAACAGGACCTTCTGAAATATGAATATGGAAGTTGCTAGTCTGATATGAGTTTGTAATAATTACTACAACAATAACAATAAAATACTTGAATGCTTATTATTCCATGTAGTACGACTTATCGTGTTTACTATTTTTTTTTTTTTTTGAGAGAGAAAGATAGAAATTTAATTTTCTTTTTCAAATTTCAATGTTTATAAGAATATCTATTCGGATTTTAAATCCACTAACCTCTCAAACAAAAAAAAAATTATTTTTTTATCACTAGACCAAAAATATGTATGACAGTGTACATATTTGATTTTAAATCTAATATGGATATAAATTTCTACAAGTCCAATATAAATTTGCTAAAAAAGAATTTTTTTCATTCATAGAAATTAATAAAAAAAAGGTAGGAAAATAGAAAGAGTGTGGAGTTTGTAATATTTCTAGAAATATCAAAATTAGTGGTCCCGATTCAAATTTTTGAATCAGACTCATTGGTTCCAATCCATTTTTTTTTATTTCACACATTGAAAATCAGTACTAAAATCTGCCGTCACAGAAAATCAATAACTGTTTGGATCGGGATCATTAAAACTGAGTGAAATTTAAAAACAAAAGCTGATTTGTGCTTGATCTTTCAAAACCCACAAAGAAAAATACAAAAGAAACAAAAAGGTCACTGGACCTCAAAATGCAGAGTCTGACTCTGCTGATTTTCTCTCATAAAAGCAGGAACCAGCTTTTCCGGATCCAATTATTCAAATTTGTCGAGATATGTGCATAAAAAAGTTTCTTTATCGAGAAACGTGAATATAAAAATTTGAATGGTTGGATCCAGAAAAGTAGAATCCTGCTTTTCTTTCGGAAAAGCACCTGAGCTCGATTCCAAAATGCAAAGTCAATCCTAAAAGTTCAGAATTCACCAAACTCCTTTATAGACGAATATTTTTAGAACCCATAAATAATAAAAAAAAAGATTTTACAAAAATCATAAGAATCGAGATGTTATTTTGGTCCGAGATATTTTTCACAAGTTTTATCTCAACAAGTACATCATTTTTTTTCGAAATATATGAAAATGGCAAGGACCAAAATGACAATTCGGTCCGAAAAAAAAAAATTCAGACCGAAATGACATCTCGGTTTTTATAGTTTTGTAAAAACCAAAGCAATCAAGTTGGTTTAATAAATTTTTTTTTATTTATGGTTTCTAAAAAAATTTCCTTTACAGATGCTCTAAAGCCTCACCTTTTGGGCATAAATATGCAAAAATACCCACAAAATATCATCTATTCTTCGCATATAAACCCTACGGTTTAAGCAATTGCCACCAGCTTGAACGAAAAGTGAAGGGTTTAAAAAAAAATTAGCGTTTGTTTTGAAATTTCATCCAGTTTGGATCGGACTCATTGGTCCCGATCCAAACAGTGCTGGATCTTCTGCGGCAGCTGATCTTGCAACTAATCCTCAAGATGTGCGAAATGAAAAAAAAAAAAAATTTGGATCAGGATCCCTGATTTCGATATCTCTTAAAATCTTACCAGCTCCACACTCTTTCTATTTCCCTATCTATTTTTTTAATTAATTTCTATGAATAAAAAATACTCCATCTAACGAACACACAAAAAGAGAGAGACTAAAATCAAAAAGAGATTTTCTGAAGTACATAACACGCCTTCAAGTAGGGAATCCAACAAGTTAGACATAATAGATCATACCTATACATCTACAGATGCATTATAAAAAATTATTTAAGATCATCATATCATAAAACCTACAAGTTATAGGAAATGTAACAGATTGTTTTACTAATCCAAGAGATTTTCAAAAGATCTTTAAGGGCCTGTTCGGGCGTTTACTGTGCGCGTGAGAAAAAAAAAATTCACTCAGAGTGAATTGTTAAGTGAATTTTTTTTTCCCACATGAACAGTAAAAATCAGTTCAAATCCTATGCCCATTCCCCTGGTCATGTGTCCGTCGAACAGGCTCTAAGAGATTAAGAGTTCGTTTTTTATTGGATGTTTCATATTGTGTTCTTCCATTTAAATTTGGAGAACCAAAGTAAGCACATTAATTAGCAAGATATACAAAAAAACAATGCATGTTATATTTATTTATTTATATAAATTTGACCCCAATAGAATCCAAATTTTTGAAGTTGGAATAAAGTCCTATAACTGGTTTGTGTTTATTGGTAAGGCAGCATCAAAAGAAATATACTATTCTTCATGGTAGTTGTGTATAAATATAATGTTATCATTATGGGTCCAGTTCAAACAAGGAGGCCCAAATTTGCAATAAATTAAGTATATATTTAGACCGGCGGTTGATCACAGTCACACCTATCTGACCGTGTAGAATACGAATTCGCATCACATGAGATATCTCAAATTTTGAGTTGATCAATAGAAAATTCAGACCGTCCAATTTTTTTTTTATGTAAAAAATAATAATTAATAATTTTAACGATATTTAGTATTAAGTCAAACGGTCAAAATATAATGAAAAATGATTGCATTAAAATTAACTTAAAAAAATTAATGTTTGATTTCATACTAAATAAATTCACTCAGTTAAAAAAACTTATGCACCATTAAAAACAGCGGTTTTCAAACCAGCTTAATAAATAGTAAAAAATTCTAAAAAATGTAAAATTTGGTCTCCAAGCACATTTTAATATAGATTAAATATTTAACGGTTTGGATCGACTGTTTGAACTTTGAAAATCGGAGAACCGAACCGTTTGTTCTTGAGTCCAGGAACAAACGTTTGTATATTAACCATTATCTCTCTCTCTCTATATATATATCCAATTGTATGTGATAGGCTTAAAAGTAGAAAAAGATCATTAAGTAAAATTCCTTATGTAACTGCTTTATTGAAAATTTTATCTTATGAAACCTAGGTTTGAATTTTGTTTGATATGACCAAATTGTTCCAACTAAAAAAACTAGAGAGAAAAGGTAATGCCACTTGGCTATGTTTAATTAGATTATAGAACTCATATTATTAGACTAAAAGAGGCATTAAACAAGTGTAGATTCTCTGAATTTTTTACATTTAAAAGCTCAAGTGGTGCACTAAGCAACAAATGCTCTTCTGATACATGTGTAAGGTTATTATTACATGAATGCATGCCCAAATGGCAAATGCCCCCACGTTAGTGAAATAATGGCCCCACATTTGCAGAGAGACTTTTTATTTTTATTTTTTTTAAACAACTTTTTCTTTTTTATTTTAATTTGCCAAAAAAAACCGCACCTCATGAGTCATGACGGACGGATTTGAATTGATTTATTTTTTTAATTTCATTTTATTTAAATTTAGTAACGTCAAATTGATGAATAAAATATGAAATTGAAATTAAGAAATTATTTCCAATAAAAAAACAAATTTTTAGGTAGGGCCCACTACTTTACGGTTTCATTCATAACTAGAAGATAGTTATGAATGAACGCGTATGCTTTCAGGTATGTGTAAGACGGGGGCCCACTACTTTACAGCTTCATATTAACTAAAAACCGACGCTTATTCGGGATAACGTAGGGGCCGGTATTATTTGTGCTTTGAGATTCGTGCAAAGTTTAAAAATGATCCGAATTCACTCATTCTAAAAAATTCTCTTTTACGATATCAGAGAGGATCCGAATTCGTTATGAATGAGGTAGTTGTGCTTTTGGATTGTTTTTTTGCTCTCTTGTTCAACTCAAGTAAATATGGTTTCCAAAAAAATAAAAAGTCAGTGGCAATGCCACTCTCTTATATATTAAAAAAAAAAGAAATTAGTTGCGAAATTAAATATTTAAGAATTCTACAACTAATATTGAGATATAGAAAGGACAGTTTCTCATCCTTTCCTCAACGGCTCAACCTATATAAGCAGTGAACAAAAATAAAAAAATAAAAAAGGGTTGGAAGACTTGTGTGTGTCCCAAATGGGTGACGGACATCAATTTTTGGGCCTACATCTATAATTGATTAATTGATTAACTGGTTTATGTTTAGCGACAGAGCAAATATTCAAATTGAACACAGACGATCGATTTATATCCGTCACCAACTTTTGGAATTATTTTTATAAACCATAATTAAAATTTTGTTTTTTACGAAACCAACATGATTACTTTTTTTTTTTTACAAAAATCATAAGAACCGAAATGTCATTTCGGTCTGAATTTTTTTTTGTATTCCAGACTGAAATGACATTTCGGTCCGGTCCTCTTTTTGAATTTTCTGTGGTACTTTTTTATAAGTTTTCATATGAACCGCTGCAGAAAATCGAAAAAGGAGACCGGACCAAAATGCCATTTCGGTTCTTATGGTTTTTGTAAAAAAAAGAAGTAATCATGTTGGTTTCGTAAAAATATTTTTTTTAATTATGGTTTATAAAAAAAATTCCAACTTTTGGGGCGCAAAATATAATTCATTCCCCCCTGCTTTTTTTTTTTTTTTTTGCTGCTAATTGTCGGAAAATTAGACAGGAACGAATAACACTAGTCAGTCCATTATATTTTTGGCAAATATTATTTAAAAATGCGTAAGAATATAATTTGAATCGTAATGGATTAGGTGCTCCAATCTGGATGGATAAATTTTAGAACTTTCTACAAAAGCAAGTACCTTCTCTTGGTCCCTTTTTTTATTTTTTTGTAGAACAGCTTAGATTTTATTTTGAGAAAAAATAAGGATCAAGTTGTTATTTATATATTCATTGAGAAGATGTTTAGGTTTCTATAGGAAACCTAATACAAAATATAGCAAAAAAAAACTCAAAATATTTGAGTCATAAAAAAAAGCAAGAAGTATATGAGGTACTAAAAGTCTAAAACAGAGAAAAAATAGGAAAAAAAAAGAAATCGTAAAAATAATGTAGAAAAAAGAAAAAGAAAAATACAATCAGAGAAACAACATCAAAAGAAATAGAAGAATTGAATTAATTTAAACACAAAAAATAATTATTAAATTAATTAATGAGTAATTTGAACTACCGATTATCTTTAAAAATGCAAGAGATGAGGGAGTAACTGGTTATGTATCTATTTTAATCAAGGTTCTAAATAGCGTTTATAGCGTTATAGCGGGAAGGCTACAAAAAAAGCTATAGCGAATAGCGTCGCTATAGCGGAAGCTATGCCACATAGCGTTTTTGTTTTTACATTCCGTATATTCAATATTTGTACTAAATATCAACATTATCTAAAGTCTCATAGAACAATAAATAACACCAAAGTAATTAAGAAATTATAATATTCATATTGAACCCGTACAAAGTTCAAATTGCAGTTCAAAATATCTATAGTAATATCATAAACTATCGATCTTTTCCTATTCAAAGTATCTTAAGCATCATGATTTCTGATACAATCTATTTTTTTTCTATTCAAATTTCAATTTCGGTTTGGGCTTTTTTTCTATTTAAATTTCAATTTCTATTCCCAATTTTGAATTGATTTATCCATAGCAAGTAACAACAAATTCAATTTCGGTTTGGACTTTTTTGGATCTTTATTTAAAGTCCATATAAATTGCTTAAAAAAACCCATATTGTATAGCACGCGCTATTTGCGCTATAGTGGACCGCTATCACCGCTATAGCGGCCGTAGCTCAATTTGAGCATTTTGATGTCATAGCTTAGCGTTTGGGGTCCAAAAACACTATAGCGCGTTAGAACACTGATTTTAATGCAATTGAAATATTATTTGATACTTCACCAAATCCCATTAAGTATGATTGTATGCAATTTTCATGTTATTTAATAAACGGTGAATCTTTCATTAAATTCCATTATTTTTTCATGCATAATGTATGACAACTATATTAATACCCATTTTAATATTGGTCAAATTACATTTTGATAATTGTCTTAAAATTTTCAGACTTATTATTCAAAATTATACATAGTACAGACTCAGACATAATGAATACTCCTTTTATCTAAAATATACAGTTATTAATTAAACCGAAATGAACATATACTTGTTCATCTTTTCTTAGGTCATGTTTGGTTGTGGAATAAAATTAATGAGAATTAAATTACTTCACCTTATTCCTCATATTTTACATCTTGTTTGGTAGTTTATATCATGAATTAAATTAATTCATATGAAAAAGTAAGATGTTGAAAAATGAACTCGAGTTTATGATAGTGGACCCTACAGATGAAGTAAGTTACTCCATCTAAAGAGATGGAATAACTTACTCCAAATTAGAAGAAAACCATATGAATGATATTTAAATAAGGAGAGGATGCTAGAAATAATATCCTTTATTCTTAGCAAGCTTTAGCTCTTATAAATTTATTATATACTTTTGTACAATATTTGTTTGGCACAAAAGAACATAACATGCTTGAAGTTAAGGATAACATTATGATGAATATATGATAATTAATGCAAATGACAGAGATCAAAGAAGAAGCACATCTGGCTATTAATTTATTATATGGGCAGGCATCAAAATCATGACAGTGTAATGAGAGATCCATCTGATCTCTAAGTTTAAATCTCTAATTTAATTATGATCCACCGTGTAACATCGATTAAAGCAACAGCTTGGTTTTCTCAAAGATTATTATTACTCTGAGAGTATATCAATTCACAGCCACACTTGCATTGATTTTTTTAACATTTATTTCTTTACATTTAATGATATAAATCTCCTGTGCCAGCTGGTTTCTTTCTGTCATTAACTTGGATTAGCAGTTTATTGTTCAGTAACAGTCATGTATTTTACCTAAATCAAATAAATTATTTTATGTAATGCAAGCTGGTATTATCTATTCGAGGAGGGTTCCAATGCACCCTCTTTTTTGTGCTCCCAATGCACCCACATCATTTATCTCCGTTTTTAAAGTCCGAACAATCGATCCGAGCCGTTCAACATAATCTTTATAATAAAATATGCTTGGAGACCAAATTTTATATTTTTTAGAATTTATTTACTATTTTTTTAGATAGATACAAAATTACTTTATCGGATGGTCTAGAATCTACTTAAAACAATTATTTTGTATCTATCCAAAAAAATAGTAAATAAATTCTAAAAAATATAAAATTTGATCTCCAAGCATATTTTATTATGAAGATTATGTTGAGCGGTTCGGATCGACTATTCGGACTTTGAAAATGGAGATATATATATATATATAATGTGGGTGCACTGGGAGCACAAAAAAGAGGGTGCATTGGAACCCTCCTCTATCTATTCATATTGGTTCAAAAATACAAGAATATAAGCATTTACAAGAAGTACAAGGAACAAAAAAGTTAGGCAAAGGAAGTGAGATTAGAATAAGCATATAAGAAAATCTTGGTTCTCTCCCCTCTTAAAACTATGGAGCAATTTCATGTATAACCTCAAAAATCTTGAAATTACATATTACTCCCTCTAAAATTTACCCAATTTAATGACTATTTTTTTTTATTAAAACTCATTTTAAATGTGTAAAGTACCCATTTTATCATTTAATAAAAAAATAAAAATATATAATCTGTATAAGAAAAATATTCCGTCTTCTAACTGATCAGTTTTCGAGAACAAATGACTCATTTCTCTACTACACAATAACATTTAGACATAATTGTGTGTCCGTCACGAGTGAGATCATGAACCATTTGCTCTCACAACCGACTGATTATAAGGCTAAATATTTCTCTTTAACATGCTACATATATTTTTTTTAATAAAGAGTAAAATGTGTACTTTATAAATTTAAAATGGATTTTAATAGAAAAGTTAATAAATAGAGTTAGAAGGAAGAAATATATAATTTTGGGATTTTTGAGGGGTATACATGAAATTCCTTTTAAAATTATCATGAGATACTGGGAATAAATCTTGAGAGAAACGCTTTTTAGCTGACAAAATGGAAAGTAATGAGACCAAATCGGAATAAAACCGGGGGAAGATAGGATCAAGTTATAAAAGTAGATATCATTCATATCAAATTTAAATTAAACTCGGACCACTTTCCTCGTTGAGTCACGCCGTTTCAATTGCAACAAAAAAAAATGGTTCTAAATAAGTGAGGAGCGTCAGAGGAAGAATCTCAATAAGTGGGGACTCAAAAAAAATGGTTCCAAATCACAGGTGAGGAGAGAATTTTTTTTATAAATCGTAATTAAAAAAAATATTTTTACGAAACCAACATGATTACTTTTTTTTTTTAACAAAAACCATAAGAACCAAAATGACATTTCGGTCCGCCATTTTTTTTATTTCGGACCGAAATGACATTTCGGTCCGGTCTCTTTTTGGATTTTCTGTGGCGGCTCATATGAAAACTTGTGAAACCAGTACCACAGAAAATCCAAAAAGGAGACCGGATCGAAATGCCATTTCGGTCCGGAATAAAAAAAATAACGGACCGAAATGATATTTCGGTTCTTATGGTTTTTGTAAAAAAAAAAATAATCATGTTGGTTTCGTAAAAAAATAATAATTATGGTTTATAAAAAAAGATCAGTGAGGAGCGTCAGAGGAAGAAAAAAAAAATGTGGCACTGGCCATGGAAATTAATATCACCTTAGATAATTCAAATTTTGAGTTCAGATTCAAACCGTTGGATCTACTTTGGCACGAATATTAAAGACGGTCGGAGTGATTGAATTTTTTTCGATTGTTTCAGTTTTTTCTTCTTTCTGAGATTATTATACAATAATATTATTGAACAAATTAATAGCTTATTTATTGTAGTATATTATATATAGTTCTCATTGTATGCATACTTAGACATAGTTTATTTGCCATTAAAAATTGTTAATAAATGAAATGATGTTAGTTAAGATAACAAAAAGTAAATTCCTATGAATAAATACATCATTATATCTATATTAAATAATCATGGTTACTTGGTTAGGATGGCACCTATATTAGCTGAAATTTTTTTAGTTACCGCAGTAAAAAATAGAAATTAAATGATTACCACCCGGCCCAAGCTATTTTTAATTCTACCATCCACGCGGATCCAGTTCGCGCACCAAATTGAGGTGGTGTGCGGACTGGGTTGGCGCACCACAATGGTGCAAAATTGGTGGTGAAACGCACTGAAGAGCAATAAAAATTTCGGAATAGTTGGTGCTCTAACCCATTCTGTGCACCAGTTGGTGCGCCCACCCAGTCCGCGCACCAACCCATTTTGGTGCGCGAACTGAGTCTGCGTGGGTGATAGGATTAAAAATAGCTTGGACCGGGTGATAATCATTTAATTTTGATTTTATGCTGTGGTAACAAAAAAATTTCGGCTATATTAGAAATAATTATCATTACAATATTAAATGTTTTTTGTTCTTTATTCAAGCTACAAATAAAAGAGCTCTTCCTTCCCAATGAAAACAGAAAAAGCAGAGCCGCAAAAGATCCTCCAATAATTCATCTATCCCCTATTTCCATGCACTAGTAATTAGTAAAAAAAAAGTAAGGTGGGTTCAAAATGACCCAATAGAAGAATCTCACGCTTCCTATAATACAGTTCCAGAGAGAGAAAGAGATAGAGATTCATAAAAAAAAATTAAAAAATAAAAAGAAAAGGCAAAAAACGCACAAGGCCTGCTCAGCTGGGCTGGCACTCCACTACTGTCTCATGAACCGTGCCTAAACAAAAGTACACCAACCGCCTGTCCACTGCCACTCCGCCACGTGTCACAGTAGACCATCCACCCCAGGAGAAGTGTGTGTGTGTGTCCCTCTTAAGTCTTAAACAAGCTCTTCCTCTCATAACTCATATAAGTCATATCTGATTACCAAATCTCACACTTGTACTATTGAGTATTGAGTGCTCTCTCTTCCCTCTTCACCTCTCTACACAAAACACAACCCTCCAATAAAATATATATATATATATATATATACGTAAATATCATGGGGAATTGTCAGGCGGCCGAGGCGGCGACGGTGATCATACAGCACCCGGGAGGAAAGGTGGAGAGATTGTATTGGCCGACGAGTGTGGCTGATGTGATGAAAACCAACCCGGGGCATTACGTAGCGCTCGTCATCGTATGTGTTTCGGATAAGGAGAAGAAGCAGGAAGGCGGTGCGGAGAACGGCGCTGCAAGAGTTACTCGTGTCAAATTGCTCAAGCCGAAAGATATGCTCTTGCTCGGCCAAGTTTATCGGCTCATCACATCTCAAGGTACTTTGTGTTGTGCATGTCGATTTCGCAAACTTTGCACACACACACACACACACACACACACAAACAGTTCTTATGTACAGTTTTGGGCAAATTTGGGGCTACATTGCAAAAGTTACCAAGTTTTGAGGACCTTGATGGAGAAGAAAATTGATTCTGCAAGTGGTCCAAACTTTTGGTTGTTGCAGTATAATTGGTTTTTGTGTGTGTTGTGGATGTAGAAATGAAGGTGGAATAATTAATTTGTGAGTTTTATTTATTTTATTTTATGTTATTGCAGAAGTGACAAAGGCTCTTCAGGCAAGGAAGTCTGATAAAATGAAGAAAATGCAAAATGATTTGGGAGATGAGAAACAAAAACTAAAAGAGAAGCACAGAAATCACCATGAAAAACAAAATGCAGCCCAAAGAAGACATAGTGATGCTCATAGTGATAAGGTAAAATATTTTGGGTATTTAATAAATTTTAGGATTTTTCCAGGTGTTTTTCCAATTTGAATTTATGTTGTATATTTAGATGCTATTTTGTGATTCTTAGCTGCTAGAGAGGCAATTATATAATATAATTTGAAAGAAAATGACAAATCAAAGTACATGCATAAACAAATCTGTAAAACCAGTAGTATATAATTTGACAGTACAGACTACAGAGGCTAGTTGCAGACAGAGCAGTAGGTTCCTCTGTGGATTGATGTGGATGTGCTTGATTACTTAGCTTTTCAGAAAATAAATATATAATTTAAACTAATTTAGAGGTTGTATTTAAATTTAACATTAAAAAAGTCTTGATCACTTGTTGAGAAAAAAAAAAAAAATCTTGACCAGAGCTCTTTGAACAATTATTCAGGCCATTAAACAAGAGAGAGATCAGAAGCATAGAAGCAATGGGAGTAGCAGTAGCAGTAGCAGTACACAACCGATAAACCGAGCTCGGCACTGGCGTCCTTCTTTAAATAGTATTTCTGAAGCGATGAACTGATACTTTTTTTCATGATCTATACTTGTATCATATGATTTGCCTGATCCAAAGCAAGCTAATTGCAAAAATCCAGCTGAGAGGATTTCAAGACGGTGTTGGTAAATCAAGAGCGGAGAAACGAGAAGTGGTTTTTTCCAGTGAGGTTTCATTTCAGTGAGATGAAGAAGTAGAGTGGAATAATTTCATTTCATCACAAAAGCTTGAAATCTTGATATAGATGATCTTATGTTATGTAAATTTTGGTCCAAATTATTTAGTTTATTGAAAAATCTAAGGAATCAATTCCACCGAGGTAATAATAATCTATCTTTAGTGTCATGTATGCAATTAGCTTTAACAATATCTGACGAGTAGAACTAGGGTGCTCCTAAGCTCACCAAGCCCTTCGTGAGCGCGACTCTAAAACCTATCGAATCGACTTCAAACGACATTTTCAAACTGTTAGATGTTCAATCTATATTAAAATGTGCTTGGAGATCAAATTTTACATTTTTTGGAATTTGTTTACTATTTTTTATTAAGATGGTTTGAAAATCGCTGTTTTCCAATGGTGCAGAATTTTAATAAAAACAGCGATTTTCAAACCATCTTAATAAATAGTAAAAAAATTCCAAAAAATGTAAAATTTGGTCTCCAAGCACATTTTAATATAGATTGAACATCTAACGGTTTGGAAATGTCATTTGAAGTCAATTCAATAGATTTTAGAGTCGCGCTCACGGAAGGGCTTGGTGAGCTTAGGAGGACCCTAGTTCTACTCATATCTGACATATTTTAGCGTCGAATACTGATCAAGTCATCTTCTATAATTATATTGATATGCTAGTGTAGATAAATATATATTTCCTTGTACATTCATCTATCTGTGTGGTAGCAATCCTTGTTCAATCTGTAATACCACTTCTTTTGTGCTAAAAAATTAGTTGTCCCGTTACTAGTTTTGTCACGGCATGTGATATGACGTGACTTGTGTGTTGCTTTAACGTGTGCATTCCTGTGACATGTCTTCCTTAGATAAAAAAAGACATGTCACGTAACATGACCAATTTTTTTAACATTTTTTTGTTATAATTTATTGTTTCTTATTTTTTAGTATTTTTAATTATTATTTTATGTAATAAAACCTAAAAATAAAATAAATGTGATTAGTCACGCGTGACCTTATTGTCCTCCACCATTTAGTCTTGTCAGGTTTTCTAAAAATAATTTTGATCACGACACGTCACGTCACATCACATTTCCTTCGCTAACTTCCCGTAATGTTCTCATTACATAACCAATAATTAGAACCACAGCAGCAACAACTCATGTATCTTATTCAAATCAAAATAAACCAAAATCATGTAATGCTCTGGAAATCATGTCTCAAACAGGGAAGCAAATCTGCTGCGATTCTAAGGGATCGCAGGTCCTGCGATTCTAATCCTAACCATTCAAACGATGAAACTCAGGATTCTTTTGAGAAGTCAGTTTTTGTGCACGAATCTCGAAACATATGAACAGTCGGGATTGTAATTGTAGGGACCTGCGATCCTCTGGGATCGCAGCAGATTTATTTCCCTCAAACAGCGCCAAGCTTTTGAGTTGTGAGTCGAATTAAGGCGGGTCAATGGAGTCCCCTATAAAACTAATACTATCAATATAAATTGATATATATCCATATGGGCTCCATAGGCCAGTTCAATTCCTACTGGCATTTCTTATCTGCATAAAACAATGCAATATGGGATACCCACTTTTGATACTATATATCTTTTTAGCACAAGTATTTCATATTATTCTTTACTTTCTTTCATGCTGGTATGATTCTTTCTACTAATACCAGTGTCAAGGGATACCAGGGCATTTGAAATTGCCTGGTTTTGCTAAGAAGAATTCCAAATCTGTTTCAGATGCTCCAAATTAATCAGTGTTTTGAAATAGTTATCATACAAGGAAATTAATTTTATAAGTATCAAGAAATAATATTTATTATATTATCAGAGGTAGGGTACACATGGAATTAATAGAAATCTGACGTACATAACATTCAAGGACAGTACTTGGAAATCCAAAAAATTGGATAAGCTCAGTAAGACAGTAACAAGATTGTTTTCTCTGGTGCAATTTAATTTCCTGACTGGTAGGTACTGTTCAGATTCTATCCATACAGTAAGACACATGGAGAAGAATCAGTAAAAATAAAAGGGAGAATTTCATATGATATTTTTTGAATTTTAAGAGAATAAAAATAATTGCTTTATTGCTGGAATTTTTTTTATAAACCATAATTAAAATTTTGTTTTGTATGAAACCAACGTGATTACTGTTTTTTTTACAAAAATCATAAGAACCGAAATACCATTTCGGTCTGAAATTTTTTTTTATTCCGGACCGAAATGTCATTTCGCATTTCGGTCCGGTCTCCTTTTTGAATTTTTTGTGGTACTGGTTTCACAAGTTTTCATATGAGCCGCTGTAGAAAATCCAAAAAAATTTCGGACCGAAATGACATTTCGGTTCTTATTATTTTTGTAAAAAAAAGTAATCATGTTGGTTTTGTAAATTTTTTTTTTTAAATTATGGTTTATAAAAAAAATTCTTATTGCTGTTGTTATATTCTCTGTTGAGACAATACATCAGTATTTACACTCAAACATCTATTTTACCGTTTGACAATATTCTAAGGTCTATGATAATATTATGAGGCCAATACTTTATTCACAGCATAATGAATTACCAAATTATATTCCTATTTTTTTTTTTTCCAATAATTTCAGTTCATTGAATTCCAACTCATCGTTAAGTTGCTAAAATTAGCAATGACAAAATAGCTCCATCATGAAATTTCAAGTCTACATTTGCACATTTGCCCCATTTCAATATATTAATTTGCAAAATTGTCATCATCAAAAGTCCTTATCATAATTAATAGGCTACATGAACCAATTGAAAAGTTGGTACATCATGCCATTAAATGAGATAAACACAAAAAACATTAGCTACATACTATTCAACTAAATTAATGCACCACAAATTTGCAGTTCCATTTATCCTTTTGTACTCGGAGAAAACTTCCAAGAGTTTTCTTATTTATAGAAATAATATAAAAATAATATACGGTAATGGATGGATTGTTTGAAACAATTTTATCCCATAGAATAAATAAAAAAAGTCTCAGTTCCTTTAAGCAATTCTAAAGAAATCGAATTTTTTTTTGTTTCCCTTAAAATTCAGCCAAAAATAGATCAGCACTTCATCTGAGAAGCTAAGTATTTTATAAAAAGTAGTTATATAATATCAATTACAACATATATCAGAATTGACATCCATTAGCAAATTAACTTGCATTGCTCCTATTTGAATAGTATATTAATACCGAAGATCATTCTCGGTTTAATATGGTTTCGAACCGGACACCACCAAATTCGGTTTAGAATTAAATCTGAATACCATTCTCGGTTTGGAGAAATCAAAACCGAAGATCATTCTCAGTTTGGAGAATTCATTATACCATTTTCAAACATAGCCGTAAATTTCTCGTTCACCCTTTCTCTAGACATTAAGTCATTATGTTTTGTTAAAATCACAGCAGCAAAGGTCCAAGCCTAATTTCTTCTTCTAGATTATTCAAGATACATGTACATACTAGAGGTTCATATTGTAGTTTAAAAGTTTGTAGATTTGTATTTATAGTCTAGAGAGTACTAACTGACATTAGTAAAGTCGATAATAGAAAAACATGTATTATTTAGAAAATTCCACCACCGACATACACTAGTATAAATAGAAATGTAAGAAATGTGCATGAGTGAATATGAGAAATACATATCTTATAGTACTCTCTTAAGTGATAGAAACATATTTGTCATCTCATCTTTCATGCAGCAAGGAGCATTCCTGTCCATTTAACAGGCCTAAAATTGCTTAAAGGAATTGAAAAGAAATTCAGTTCCTTCTATGAAAATAAAATCTAAGAACAATCCTTCTATTACTCTATATTGTTTTGTTCTATAAAAAAAAGGCAAATTCTTCTAAGGACATAAGGACCTATTTGTAAAATGAATATATTTTCATTTTCAAAGTTCAAACAGTCGATCCGATCGTTCAACATTATCCCCATATTAAAATGTACTTGGAAGTCAAATTTTACATTTTTTTGAATTTTTTTACTATTTATTAAGTATTTTAAATTCAATGGTCTGAATTTGACTAGTTTTTGTAAAATACTTAATAAATAGTAAAAAAATTCAAAAAAAATGTAAAATTTGACCTCCAAGTACATTTTAATATGGAGATAATGTTGAACGGTCGGATCGACTGTTTGAACTTTGAAAATGAAAATATGTTCATTTTACAAATAGATCCTTATGTCCATATAAGCATCACTCAAAAAAAAATTCTTAAAACTTCCAACTTATTATATTTTTTTTTTCATTTCCTTTTGTCTTGATCGGACAGAAGCTGTAGCTATCAGCATTTAATATGCATATTTATTATGAAAGTGACCAAATGGACTGCAGATCAGTACACATTTTATTTCTTTACCTGTTGGTATGCAGCGCTGATTTACCTCCTAATTTGAGCCCCTATAATTGGCCTGGATAAATTATATCAGGAGGTCAATTTGAGCCTTTGAGGCCTAAGACCAGAAAGAACCAAGTCATTTCTTCAACTGGGCCGCTAATTTAGCAAGCCATCATACAAAATGTTTTAATATTATAATATTTGTAAGTTTGTCTCATCCAAAATATTGAAATTATACTGTGAAGGTCTTAATGTCTTATTGGTTCGTATTCATACGTTACACAATCATGTAAAATTCTGATCTTATTACTACAACTAGAGTGGGAAAAATGGCACGGCGGAGCCGGCTCCATCACGGAACGGCACAGCACTTGTATCAGTTACGTGCCGTAACTCGCGTGTCCTGTGCCGTGACCATTCGTGTGCCGTGCTTATCTTTTGAAACTTTGACACGGCACAGCACGACACGACACGTAGTCACACAAGTCACGTGTAATTAGGACCATTAGATATTGATTTAATGGTGAATATTTAATAAACTAACTTAAATTATGATTAAATAATCACGCGAGTCACGTATGGTTACGGCACGTTAGGCACGGCGTGACTCCCGTGGCGTGACCATTCGCGTACCGTGACCACCTCTTGACATTTTAGTCACGGCATGACACGACACGTAAAAAATTAATTTGGTCACAGCAGGCAGGGCACGAGACCAAAGTCACAGAAGGCATGACACGTCACGTTTTTTCCACTCTAACTACAACTCTAACTACGGAGAGAGTTTGAAAACAGTCAGCGAAGAGGGAGAGAAAATGAATCACATTTTGGAAATTTATAAGAGATAAAGAGTGGGTAGCTAATTGGTGGTGTTTAGAAAAAATAGAAAATTATAAGGAGATATTAAAAGTATAATTTGAGGACGTTTAGAAAAATTAAAAGAGATGACTATATAAGCTCCTTAAATTTTTGTAATTGAGATATGAAAATGAATATATTGAACTGAGACTCATTGTCTTTGTCACTTCTTTTTAATTCATTCTATCATCTATTTCGTTTTACACAAATTATTCTCAAATTACCGCAATTTGCATGATCCGGATCGTGACAAAGTGGTATCAAAGCCGGCGATCTCGTACGCATCCAAAGAAGAAATCGACCTCAATTAGCATCGTATCAACTCCATTCCAAACCGCCTCAAGCAACCATGGAATCACCAATTCTTGATTAAATCATCACTAAACTGAGAACAAATCAAAATCTGTATCACAAAGATTTCGAAGAAGTGCTTCCAGATCCATTCTTGTCAATTGTCAGAGCATTCGGCAGGTGTGCTGTGAAAGTTGAAATTAGGGGTGTCAACGGGTACGATACGGGTCGGATGGAGGTATTTTCATACCCGTACCCGTTGTGATAACAAAAAAAATCTTTACACTACCCGTTTTTTCAAATACGGTACGGGTCGGGTAAACGATAAAAAAATGCCATTGACATCTCGATTTGTGCTTTCGATAAAATATTTTTCAAAACAAGAAAAAAAGAAAAAAAAAATGAATACAACTAATTTGTATTATGAAAATTTAATAAAATACAAATTTTTTTTGTATCATGTATCATTTTCATACAAATATATATCTATATATATAATTTTATTTTTAAAATTTATCTTACATAATAACGGGTAAGATAACGAAAAAAAATTCTTACCCTTACCTGTACCCGATAAGCTAACGAATTTTTTTTTTTTTTACTCTTACCTGTGTTTTTGGATACGATACGGGTTGGGTAAACGGATAAAAAGGGTGCCATTGACACCCCTAGTTGAAATACAACCCTTTATTCTAGCCTAGCTAGACGAGTATTAAGTTTCTGAATTTTCTTGATAGGCCTTGCTGATTAAAACTGAGAAGGTGGTAGATTGCACTCCAAACCTGTAATTAGTCTTTTCTTTTTGAGTTTGGTGGGTTCAATGAAGAATTTTTTTGAATCTAAATTGAATTTTTTTTATAAAATATTAAATATAATAAAAGGTTAAATAGATGGGGATCGTGGACTCATCGTGATATTCACATTCCCTTCTTCATCATGCGCATTACTATTCAAAGTTTCATCACATTACTGGACGCAAACAGCCAAAAGTTAACAACCATATAACTAAACTTGATTAAAAGTAAGTAGAATATCATCATGGGTCTTGCTCTGCACCCTCTTCTTCTCCGGTCAGCAGCTCATCCCTTACTAATTATTCTTTTCCTTTATTAGTGGTCTTTTTTTATAACAACCTAACCGGATTTACAAAAGACTAGATTCGAGGGCCTTTGGAAGGGGAAGGATTAGTCTCAAAATTAAGTGATGGCAGGAAGTGACAGAGATCTCGACGGTACAATTTTTGAAGAAGATACGGAAGAATTTTCCTTGTTCTTCGAGGTAATGTAGGGTTTCTTAATTTAATCAGTAGCTCTGTTTTTTTTTTCTAATTAAAGGGCCAGTACATTCCTGTATCTTTTAAATGTTATACTTAAGAATTGAACCTGCGTCTCTCTCTGCTTGTACCATTACATTAAGCATGCGGTTTCTGTAGCTCTGTTTATGTGTTTATGTGGTACTTATTATTAGTTTCATTTATAGGTTACAATTTAAGATAACTGTTGTTCAAGATACAGTAAATCGGAGCTGTAACTTTATTTGGATTGTCGTTGTTGAATACACTTGACTTTCAAACTTGACATTTGTGAGAACGATTTAAAACTTAATAAATTTAAACAGCGTCGTAAATCTAAACTGTTCGTGGGAATTTTAGCAACGATCGGATAGTTTAGGTCCGTTTTGAATATGACTTTATTCAGAACCCTTTAAACAAAAATCCTGCCCCATATAAATTCTCTTGTCACCAAATATCATTTTGCATGTCATGTGCAAATAAATATAATTATTTAGTTTAGATAATTAAAGAAAAACTCATGAACTTGTTTCAGATAGGAGGAAGAAATAAATAAACTTTTAGTTATATTGTCATGCACAAACCACTGATAAATTTGAATTAAGATGGGTTTTTATTTAACAAATTTTGCCACCCTTTGATTAACATTTATTTCTTCAGTGCTTCTGTCCAGAAACAACGTGTTCTTTCTCAGGTTCTACAGAGGCATTACAGGAGCATCTGACAAAGGATCACCAAATTCCCTTGCACAATTTCCGCTACGGGGAAACCGTTAGCATTCCTCTTGCTTCGGTACTTCCGTTTGAGGTTCTCAAAGGGAAGGATGGCAACATCTTTGTGCTTTGTTATACCCAAAAATGGCGATCTGATGCCGTGTTTGTTGTCAGTGTTGAACCGCCTAATTCAGACCGCACGCCACAGTTCATGTTTACTTTGGAAGTAAAGAACTGTGGTTTAATGTGGATTGTTGCAATGGGGAGGAGTAAACCTGTCACGAGATCCACACTAAAAGACCGTTATGCATGAGCATGTCTTGCAAGGTCTCATGTTCAATCCTTTTTCTTTATTTTCTTCTGTTTGCTTTGCATCCGCGGTGTAATATAAACTGTAATTAGTGGGAGCTATATTGCGCTAGGAACGTGTAATTACAACTCTTTTTTATTAAAATAGATGTTAGCGGCATTTCGCTGCCAACCTTCCAAAAAAAAAAAAATACACAAGAGACCTGTAGATGCATATCTTTGTATTCAGGCCTGCCCTGTTCCAGAACAAGTTATCTTGATTCATATATGTCTCTTGTAATTATGGTTGTTGAATTTAATGAACATGTATGTCTCTCTCTTAATGTGCTTTATAAAGCATGGCCCCTCTTGCGTTTTCAATGTCCAAATCGTCGATCTGCTCAACATGATATCCATATTAAAATATAATTGGAGATCAAATTTTACATTTTTTGAAAATTGTATAGGTTGTGTTATATATATAGATTGAGTACCATTGTCATCCTCTCAATGGCAGTCAGACTGCCATAATCAATCAATAATGATACATGACAATTGGCTTTTAATAAAAACAATTGGATGCAATTGGCAGAGTGCATTCTGATAAAAACAAACACGGACTCATGACAATTTCAACCTGTATATGAACAATTGGATGCAATTTAATTCGAGAATTGAGATGATCAGAGCAACTGTAATAAGTTCTAAGAAATTTAAAAAGAAAAAATAAACAACAACCTTTAATGCATTTTGACAAACTGCCAGAGCTAGCTGACATCCTGACAATCTGGGCCAAAATATGATCAATAATGCAACCAATACTAAATGAACTGTTCAACTTGGAAATATCACCTCCTTCATTAAACCATGCATTGAGTATTGATTGATTAATTAAGTGCATACTCTGCCATGGTCCCTCATAAGGATACCAGGATCTCTATTAAACTCAATGCCTTGATCCACAGTCAAATAATACTACACAAATTGAACCTCTTTACCTTATAATTTAGAGAGAGAAACAAGGAAGAAGTGAAGTATGACATGCCTGAGTGTAATCATGGCTTATTAAGTAAACCACATATTTATTTGCAAATTAAGTAAACCACAAAAACTGAGCAACTATTATGCCCATGAATTTGTGAAATGGAAAGAAATCGACAAATTTCTTTCTATGTAAACATTGGATCTCTTTCCTCTCGCTTCCTTCTTCTGGATGGAGGGGAAGAGGAGAGAGAAGCGAACTCGACACGGACACCCGGCATAACTCTCTGCTGCGAAAGGATTACCGGTTGCTTTCTCTCAACATTGTTATTAACCGCGATTTGTTTCATTAATTGATAGCAGCTACCAACTCCATCCTGCAAAATTTTGTCAAATTAGAAAGACAGAAAATTTTATTTCATTATTTTTAGTTGCATATAAAGGTCATGCTTGATTGCTATTTAAATTTAACAAGGATTTAATTGTTTATTCCAGTGTTCTAAATAGCGCGCTATAGCGGCGCTATAGCGTTTTTGGACCCCAAACGCTACGCTATGACATCAAAATGCGCTATTTGCGCTACGGCCGCTACAGCGCTATAGCGGCCGCTACAGCGCTATAGCGGTCCGCTATTTGCGCTATACAATATGAGTTTTTTTTTTTAAGCAATTTATATGGGTTTTAAATAAAGGTAAAAAAAATCTCAAACCGAAATTGAATTTGTTGCTACTTGCTATAGATAAATCAATTTGAAATTGGAAATAGAAATAGAAATTTGAATAGAAAAAAAGTCCAAACCGAAATTAAAATTTGAATAGAAAAAAAAAATAGATTATGTTATGAATCATGATGCTTAAGATATTTTTAATAGGAAAAATCAATAGTTTATGATATTACTATGGATATTTTGAATCGCAATTTGGACTTTGTACGGGTTCAATATGAATATTATAATTTCTTAATTACTTTGGTGTTATTTATTGTTCTATGAGACTTTAGATAATGTTGATATTTAGTACAAATATTGAATATACGAAATGTAAAAAAAAAAAAAACGCTATTTGGAATAGCTTCCGCTATAGCGACGCTATTCGCTATAGTTTTTTTTTTAGCCTTCCCGCTACGACGCTATAAACGCTATTTAGAACCTTGGTTTATTCCATCTTCACTTCATGTTTTACATCCTTTTGTCAGTTTAAGTCATGGCTTAAACTAAATTGACTAGAAGAGAGAGAAATTTAAGACAGTGGACCCTACATGCGGAGTAATAGTGGATTAAGTTAATCCTCCTAAAGAGGTGATTAAACTAATTATATTGTAACTTTGTCAATCGTTTGACAACTTAAGTGTGAAGTAAGATATCTACCTCTTACTTCACAATCAAATATGGCCATAAAATAAAGAGACAATATTTTGAAATTTACTATTTAACATGCTTACCTGAGTGAGGCCACTGCACCATACAACAGCAGTGTCAAGATTAGTAAATGCCAGATCTTGAATCTCATCACTTGCACAAATTATGGCAGCTGCTGCCAATGAAGATGCCCTGTGGTCCAAGAAACCTATATCTACAATATTTTTGAGCAATATAATACAATGCTTACATATCTAACTATATAAACTTAAAATGTGTTATTCGGATATATACATATATAGTAGGTATATATCATACCATGCAAAGTAGATAAAATGATTTTAGTTGCTCTGGAAACCAAATATCTGGCGTATTTCCCGGATGGATCCGCCTTGTACGCAAATAATTCAATAAATTCAAAGGGGGTCACGGACCGGAGCCTCCAGTCCAGTGCAGCTAAGACTAAGAGCTCCAATCTTTGAATTGTTTTAGCCTCAAAAACAAATTCGCCACTATCAGCCTGCGTCAACAGTACTAGGTCAAAATATGACTGTTTCTAAAACTATATATATATATCTCCATTCCATTATTAAGCACGTTGGGTGTCCGATCCGCCAACGGCTACGATTGAAAGATTAATTTTTGGATTTAATCTCAGCTCTCCAATTACATAATCTATCTTCTTTTGATTAAATGCATATGTTTTATGTGTAGAAGTTTAAATTTAGCTATAAACATACTCGCCACACATACCGCCACACGATGCGTTACAATTAAAATTAAACAGACTCTAAAATTTAGCGATATAATTCTCCGTTTTCTTATTTATTTGTTTCCTTATTTCTCCCTCTCCAATTGAAATTTTCTATACGGCAGATCACAATGCAAATCAATTTTTTGTTCACTTCCTTATTTATCTACTTCCTTATTTCTATACATATTACTGTGATAAATCTAGAATATATTTCTAATTTTGTTTTTTTTATGAAAATTTGTCATTTTGTATGAGAATTTATTTTTGTTATCTTATTATATATTCCGTTGCAACGCACGGGCACGATACTAGTATATATATATATAGCTACTAATTTAATGGCACAAGGACATATATATCTACTATGTCACAACAGTATCATATAAAAAAAAGATCATGAAACTTTAGTGTACTACAGAACAAAACTGTGTATTAATTAATTGAGGAGCTTAAATTGGCAAGGCATTTATTGTCTTTCAGTGGAAGCAAATACTATTTGATATATGCACATTTAAGAGTAAATATATCAGAGCGGAAAGATACAATTATAAATAATAAAATGCATGCATATATTTATACCTGGAGGTCAAGAAGGGAAGGAATAAAAGTTTCTTCCATTTTCATAGCAAGAGAGAGACATGTAACTGCCAAGAGTTGCATTCCCCAATCTTTTTCTTCCTGTCTTACCAAAAATTAACATTTGTCAATGGTGATTATATTTCAATAATAATGCTTGTTAATATATCCTCAATCTGAAAGTATTTATGTGTATATATATTGATATTTTTCCTAGGATACCGATCGATCCATGTGTAACTGTAAAAGCTATTTATAGTGAATTATTTGACATCAATTTATGAATGGAATCCAATTTAATATATAGTAAAATTTATGTTATATTCTGCAAAAGTATACAGGACTAGTCAATCTAATGTAAAAGATGTTAATGTTGGTACAATAGTAGCATAAGGAGATGTGTATATCTAGTCACTTGCAAAATAAAATGTATTAACATAATTTGCAAGATGCATGAGATTATAAACCAAGTTCTGTATTATATAGCGTAAAATTTGTAAGAATACATTTACTGTTAGACTCATTCGAGGTAATTTTAGTTTTTAATCTAACTTTAATCTCCCTCGTCATCATTTATCATATTAATTTGTTTCAGATCATAGCAATATATGTACAACGAGTCCTTGGCAAATACTTGTCGTCATGGCGGGTCGGTTCCATGCTTGATTTAAAACGATATTTAATTCAGGATTAATTAAAAATCATGTTTGGAAACCGATGGTTATTGTGGACTTTAGCCATTAAAAAAAAGCCGTTTATACCGTTATGACATTCTCACTCTTTTCCGTTGCGAATTTTCTTAGTATTAGAGAACGTAACGAGTGCAATAAATAACAATTTTGTACTGACACATAACTAATTCAGATACAAATGATTTCTCATGTTTATCCTATAATATTATATGTTTTCTAGAGACTATATATACTAAATAAACAAAATTCATACCAGTAATCGGTGGAGTGAGAAAAACCGATCCATGTAATTCACGGCTAGATATGCAGTTACAGGAAGAAAAAGGTGACGAGCCCGTGCCTGTACTATTTTCTTATCAGTAGATAGTAATCGAAAAAAAAGTTCAAAAATTTAATCCATCACTATAAGCATTAAAAAAAAAAACCTTGAGAACCCATGATACAGAATCTGCTCTTGAAAACAAGTCGAATGAGTGAGAACGGAGACGGCTTACGTAATCAGACCGGGTTGAGTGATTCGACTCGGTTTCTATGAGCCTGGCAAGCACTTCTTTATCATCCTCCGAGCAAGATACATTTGTGAAGCACCTATTCAATCCTGAGTCGGATTCAAGTGATTCAGCATCTTCACTGCACAAAAGATCCTTTAAGCCTAGTGGCATGGTCGCAAATCATTGCCTAACCATGAGAGGCAGAGAGGAAAGAGAGAGAGAGAGAGAGAGAGAGAGAGAGAGAGAGCGGGGGGAGAAGAGAAGGCAAGAATAATATGTTCTCCTGAAGGAAATGTATTTATACGTACATGTGGTATTATTGAAAGGATGAGATACATAGACCTGTTTCCACATAAACCATGAGATATAGGGAAACCCTATTGAGTAATCAAGAGTCAGACGCAGGTAAATATAAAATGAAATATTAATTGTACGTACTAGGAATGTGACACCAAGCAGGGAATTTATTATAAAAGCAGATATTATGTGCCCATAATTGGTGGTTCTTTGTATTAATTTTATATCTGAATGACAGATAAAAATTGGGCTTGTTTCATCGAACAATAACAAATTATGCAGATATTATGTGGGTAGTCTATGTTGTGAATTGGACTTGCTCTTTATGGCAGATGCTATTATGTTGTTTGTCACTCCATTCAACGAACAAGGGATTACAATAGCTGGCCTAATACGAGATCTTGCATGTGTGCAAATATTATTTTTTAGAAATTAAAAAAATTGATTTGTCAGGAACAAATTGGTGATGTTTTCTTTTCTCAAAGAATAGCAATGACCGAACTATCGATTCAGTTCAGAATAGGATGGACCGAATTAATGGTCCGGTCACCCCTATAAGTCACACATGCACATCACCAGCATCACGGAACGCGGAAATATGAGGGGGGTTTGACCGAACCATTGATTCGGTCACTCTCCTGAACCGAATTTTGAGAAAGGAAAGGTGGGACTCAAATTTTGAAAATTTAGTCCAAGAGGGTGACCGAATCAATGGTTTAGTCACTTCTCTTTTGAATTTTCTATCTCCATTCGTGTAAAGGCGTGACAAAGAATGAACCGAACCATTGATTCGGTCACTCTGTATCTGGACCGAATCAACGGTTCAATCCCTGCTATTTTTGGAGAAAATAAACCATCAATTATCTTTTTAATTTTAATGAAGAATAAAATAAGTAATTTATAAATTTAAAATGAGTTTTAATATAAAAATTAATAAATTAGATGAATTTGTGAGCTTTTGAAATTTAGATGAATAAATATGATATTATGAATTTGAGGGAAATATGTAACTTGGAGATATTTTACGAATATATATGAAATTTCGCCTTGAATAAATTTGATCATGTGTTTGAATAATCTCCTGAAGTAGTGACATCGCTCGCAAAGCATATGATCGATGGTGTTGTATATCATTCTTTCATTTTAGATAGAGAAGTTTTATTTTGATCGTTTGCGTACCTGTATAAATTTTATATTTTCATTTTCTTTGAATAGAATTTTAGCATGCTTCTTACCTACTATATAAAAAATTAATAAATGAAAGAATAATATCACAACGTTGTACAAAGAAAAAAGAGTGAGGCTACGGTACTATGCATAATGCATATTGGTCTGCGATGTGGATTTAAATCTTCAATTTAAAAATCTTAACAGTCGATCTAAACAGTTAAATATAGTCTTCATATAAATATGTACTTGTAAACTAATTTTATATTTTTTAGCATCTTTTTACTATATTCTAGATGGGTAGAAAATCACTTGATCTGAAAATTCTGGACTATTCAAAAACAATGATTTTCTACTCATGTAAAAAAATAGTAAAAAAATTCTAAAAATGTAAAATTTAATTTACAAGTACATATTCATATGGAGACCATGTTGAACGGTTCAGATCGACCGTTAAGATTTTGAAAATAAAAATATTGATCCGTAGTACGGACCAATCCGCATTATGCATAGTATCATAGCCTCACTCAAGAAAAAAAGTACCCTTATATTATTTTGAAGATGAGTGTTTAAATGTCTTATCGTGACTTATTATCGTTTATCTTCATTTTTAAAGTCGAAAACAATCAATCCAACCCATCAACATTGATCTCCATACTGAAATATACTATATTACTTGCTTCCCTTTGCCAATCGATCACTTTGCAAGCATCAATTTTTTTACTATTTTCTTCTATTATATTAAAATTTCACCACAATCCATCTAATATTAAAAATTTCTGCTTGCAAAAAGATTGGCAAGTTCGATGGGGCCCACGTATGTTGAGCCAATTGTCTGCCAATGCATTTGTAGAAGTGTTGGACTATTTCAGTTTTCTTGGGAGCTTTAATTGCTACCACTTGAGTTTGACTGCCGTTTTTCTTTCTCTTTAATTTCTTTCTTTTCTTGAGAGTACTCAGTACTAGGGTTTATGACTTGCCAGATATTAATTATATTGTGGTCGGAATTGATTGAGCTCCTGGCACAGGGACTCACCGATGCCTGGAACGGAATCGGTGATTGGTTCATATGACCTTTGTTTTCAAACAGGGCGGATCCAGGTGGTTCCAGAGGACAACTATTCCTCCTGAATTTTGAATTTTAGTAGAGATTTATCGATCCCGACCGATTTTGTCCTCTCTGAAATTTTTTTTGTCCTTCTCTGAATGTTTGATTTGTAATTCGAGTTAAATTTAGGATTAAAATTGAAATAAATTTGTTAAATTTTAATTGGTAATTAGAATTATAAGTCAGAGCATCAGAAATTACAAGTCAAAACATTGGAAAGTATAAGTTAAAGCATTATTTTTTATTGAGTATCTAATTGGTTAATGGATTTAAATCCGATTAGGTATTTAAACCCAATTTGATATTTTTTTGCTCCCCTGACGAAAATCATGGATCCGCCCCTGTTTGTTTTTGCTGAAACAAATCATAGCTTCATAAATAGGAGAAAAAAAATCTGACAAGAAATGAAAAATAAGCTGTTAGTTTTTACATTTTTACTTTACTAATTAGAAGGCCATTATCTGTAGACGTTCAGTAGTGTTGTGTCGGTGAGTCGGGTCGTGCTGATACATCTGACAGGTTAAGCCGTGTTCTGTTGAATTAGGTTAAGCCAGGTTAAGCACGCGCTGGTGTCCGTGCCAACACGTATTATTTTGTTTAATTAATTTAGAGAAAATAGTAAAACCATAGAAACAACCAGATAAGATTGAAAGAATTGAGGGATATCTCCAGTTCCGTGGGAAATGGAGAGTAATTGAACAAACGTTTTTTTGTTTCAGTGAGAGACACACAACAGGTCAACAGCAGGTTGCAGCCGATTATTATTAGCAGCACATTCATGTCTCATGGTACCAGTGAAAGAAACATCGTTGGCAAATGTAAGAGAGATTTTAATACGAAACAGCATTTGTTGGCATGAATCCAGGCATGTTTCAAGCGGATTCACAGGCCATGCTGCTCCATTTGGGTCGACTCATCAATTCAGGCCAGGCCTTATTTGTTGCTGGAAGAGGCACCAAAATAGTACCAGCTTTTAAACGTGAGTGGGGTACACGACCTGTCACGTGACAGAGTGTACATTGACTGGTCAACGCTGTCAAACCTAGTAATTCGCATGGGTCAGACTGTAAAAATCTGGGAAATAAATCAGCTGTTATTCTCCAGGGAGGCTAAGGTATTATGTATAGTATATATTTTTTACTATTTTTTTAATCGGTAGAAAATTATTTGATCTAATGAGTTTAGACTTTCAAAAGTAGTGATTTTATATCTATTTTAAAAAATAAAATAATTCTAAGAAATACTCTGCTAGTACACTTTCATATATAAATCATTGAATGGTTCTGATTGACTATTTAAACTTTAGAAACGAAAATCTTGATCAGTAGTACAGACCAATCTGCGCCATGCATAGTACCATAGCCTTACTCTTGAATAGGGGTGTAAATGGATTGGATATTATCCGATTTCATCTAGATCTGAATCTGAAAAATTACTTAAATTATTCGATCCGTATCCATACCTGAGACTATCTGTATCCGAAAAATTATAACATATAAGAATACAATTTGATCACTAACTATCCATATTTGATCCATTTACACCCCTAAGCTACAACAAATGTACTCTTTGTTCTTAAACTGATTTATTAAACTGCATATACATATAAATAATTTATTACTTGTATTTTTTAGTTGCATAGTATTAATATATTATCTTGTTGAGGAAGTAAAAACAAAATATGCACATGGTTCAAAAGAAGATGAGGTTGCAGCTGATTCAAGGCTCTTTTATTTTTTTTATTCCTATGTGTTTAGAAATAATGTTATCAAATATGAGTTGGTATATTTTAATAAACAATAAAACACTGTAAAATGATTAATGAGTATTGTTTTGATAGCACGAGATATATCCAACAAACTTATTATGAAAAATATTAAGTCTTGACTTATGAATGAACAAAATTATGTTTATATATATTTTTCTCTCATAATGTACATCATTCATTTATTTTTAATTATTCAAATTATATTTATATCCGTATTCGTAACGTTTAACATCCAATCCGTATCCAATCCGTATATGTATTCGTATCCAAAAAATTATAACGGGTTTAATCAGTATCCGTTCATATCCGATCTGTTTACACGTACCCCTAGGAGTCCTGGATCTCCGCTGACTTGAATAAAGATGAGAAGCAGAGAGAGTACCAAACATTTTATTTCTTTTATGTTGAAATAAAATGTAGCAAAGTTGTCAGAGTTTTATGTTAGCAAAAGCACTTACTTTTTTCTTGACAAATGCACGTAACTATTAACAAGAAACTTCGGATCCTCTGTCTCGTCAGCGTGAACAATTTCTGGAATCTGGCTCACAATTAACTTCTTAAGGGTTCTTTTTCATTATGGAGTGACAATATGTCAGTGATAATTACAATGATCAGTCTGAACTCTGAAATGACAAGGTAAAAGATCAAATTGTACATCGAAAAATAAACAAATTCTCGTTTTATTGTTGCCGACAACTTTTCTAGAAAGAACAAGAACCAAGTTAATATTTTTTATCAACCGCAATTTATTACTTTCAAAAAAAGTTTCAGAAGTAATTTTGGAGAAGACATGAAACAACCTAGGACTCAAGAGAGATAAGTCTTGGTGTTTAAAATAAAAAAAATAACTTGTAAAACAATTACTAAATTGCAATATCAACTGTAAAAACTAAAAAATAGAACCAAAAACAACAGACTGGTTGAGTATCTTCCCCAGCAATTCTTAGAGGTGCAAACAGATTGGATATTATTCATCTGAAGTCAGATTCGTAACCGAAAATTAGATAAGGATATCCGATTTTCAAATATCCGTGGGATACGGATACAAATATGATTTTGAATTTTAATTATCCGTATTTCAATAGTTAGTATGTATAATAAAGTTTAATATATTATGAAAAAATTATGTTATTTACCATTTTAATTAGATAAATATTAGGAACTTCGATATTTTTTAATAATATTTTTATTTTTTTAATAAATAATAGTATTGAAAAATAGATATTCAATTCGTATATGTATCCGTCTAATATTTAATCCGTATCTGAAAAATAAAAATGAATATGAATATAATTTTACACTATCCAATCCGTTTTTCGCACCTTTGCTTCCAAATTTTAAATTGTACAATAAGCAGCATTTTTCTTGCTTTCTTGCAAATTTGTTTGTCCGCTAGTACTTTTCTTTCAAAGTTTTATTTTGACAACCGTGACAAACTACTTTGTCACGTCAAAAAGAAATGAAACATGTTATAACTTGAAGAAATTAAGATAGAATGTACTATAAATTTAGTACAATTTTAGAGCTTTTATTCACAGATTAAATGTCAATAAAAATAATTTATTATTTTTTCAAATCATCTGATAGATAATTATATAGATTTAAATATACATTACATCTAATACACGGCTTATATAATTATAGATATTTACAATTTACAACGTGAGTGGCTAAGCTCAAAACGTTTGCACCAAGGGTTTGGTGCAAACGATTTATTTTCGGATTTTTGAAGTCTAAATGGTCGATCCGAACCGTTCAAGTTGTTCTCCATATTGAAATGTGCTTGGAGACCAAATTTTACATTTTTTGGAATTTTTTTGCTATTTATTAAGCCACTTTGAAAGTTGCTGATCACACGGTCCAGAATTTGATTGCACTGTTTTTACTGTTCACCCGAATCATCAACTTTCAAAGTGGCTTAATAAATAGCAAAAAAATTCCAAAAAATGTGAAATTTGGTCTCCAAGCACATTTTATTATGGATTAAATATCTAACGGTTTGGATCGACCGTTTGGACTTTGCAAATAGGAGAACCAAAACGTTTGCACCAAGGGCTTGGTGCAAACGTTTTGAGCTTAGCCAGTCTCATTTACAACTTCAAATTTAAGTACATTTTCATATGGAGATCATATTAAGTGGTTCGGATTAATTGTTTGAACTTTAAAAATGAAGATATAAATTCATAGTACAATTACACTCAACAATAAATAAAATCTTACAAAAATTAGATCAATTACAAAATATAGATTTATAATATTTTAATTTTTTTTCTTGAGCGATGGATCGAAGGGTTGATTCGTCTATTTATCATATTGTGCCTATTTGAACTTGAATCTGTGATCTTTATGATTCATTTTGAAAACTTGATTTTAGCTATTAGATTGATTTGATTAATTATCTATTGTTGTTGTATACATTGATTATTGATTTCTAAATCAAAGTGGTTGCTGTTATTACTAAAGAAAAAACAATTATTTGCCCAAATTATAGATTGAATTGAAGTTAATTTCCATCTAATCTAACCTGCCTCGACTTAGATAATATATTCATTCAGTGTGTGTTCAAAGCTATCTGTATCCTTCATGTTGTTTGCATTGTTACAAATTACAATTCACACTTATTTGTTCGCTCAGCATTTCTACGATCACAACAGTGGAACTGTGTTATCACATTTTTTATATTCATTCTCACTCTAAATATAAAGGTCTTAACATCAATTGAGTTATTCGGAAAATAGTTATTTTGAAAAACAGAAGCTAGAATTTAGCTGCCATATATTATGGCCTTGATTCTTTGCTCTAGTAGAGAATTATTTAATTATGATTTACTCACAAACAGTACTTAAGATGTTGGTGGAAACTATATACTTTATATACTTTATAGGTAAAATGAACAAAATAGAAATATATATAAACAACATAGAAAAATTACTATGAAATGTGATAGATATATACCTCTCTGAAAATCACGGTTAATTTAATGGTCTAGAATTTTTAGATCAAGTGATTTTCTACCTATCTAAAAAAATAGTAAACAAATTAAAAAAATGTAAAATTTGATTTGCAAGTACATATTCATATGAAAATCATGTTGAACGATTCGAATTAACTGTTAGAATTTTGAAAATGTAAAATATTAATCCGTAATACGGATCAATCTGCGCTATGCATAGGTACCATGGCAACATATCCACTTACAATTATTTATCTTCTTCAATTGAAAAAAAAAAAAATCAAGCCTAGTCTGAATAGGGTTAGGATATTTCTTTCACTTACTGCCTCCTTCACTATTATAGTGCTGTCGAACGATTAGACTAAAAATATTAATGTGCAGTCTTGATGATTTCATGTTGCAGGTGGATATGAGAAAAATATGACATCTGAAGATCATGGATGATACGAATGATACGTACTGACCTCTAAGAGGTTTTTTTTTTAAAATGCAAAAACTATAAGATGCTGTTTGATCATATGTTGATCATATACTATTTGATCATATATTGATATTAATTGTTGAGGGATGCTTCTATGGACACCATCTACAGTAGAACTACAGTAGATATTCCGGCAGAGTTTATATTAGCCGTTGATTGTATAAAGGGTATGGTTGGAATAAATTAGATACGTTAAAATTTCAGATCACTTTTCTCTCAACCCGCCTCCAGTTCGCTTTTCTCTCTGTCGCCTCTATTTCCCTTCCCTTTCTATTTCCCTTCTCTTTCGCCTCTATTTCCCTTCCCTTTCTCCAGCGGGAGATGATACAAATTCCCTCAAGTTCCCTCTAGTTCTGCGCAAAGGAGAAAGAAGAGAGTCTGCCCACTCCCTCTCGCGATCCAGCCTACTCCCTCTCCCTCTCCCTCTCGCGATCCAGCCTCCGACGCACCCTCAAAACACCAAGTCCGTCTTCAGTTATTCCCGCAAAGAATGTGGCAGTAAAAGCAAGACGGAGGTACTCATGTGGATCAATTTCATTTTTTAGCATATCGCCAAGCAAGAGTGACACAACTGCCACTGGTCCAATTGCAAAGCCGAACGTTTTAATTGCATCAGCAAACAAAAATTGGCCAAACTCCATAGGTAAACTCGCTTTTAATTGCATCAGCAAACAAAAATTGCAAAGCCGAACGTTTTGGTCCCCTTCCTGGGGAATTTTCGATATTATCCCTGTAGCGTTTTCCTTTCTCTGAGAATGAGAACAAATCAGAGAAGCAAAAAAACAACAAATAGATGTTTACACATTAGGATCTCTTTTGGCCTGTCGTAAACTGATAGAATTTACTTATTTACTTATTGTTTTTTTTCTAAAAGAAGATCTGTAGTGTTCACAATTTTGTCCTTTTCTTGAACAACCTTATGTATTAAATTAGGCAGAAGGGATATTCCGCATCACACCAGAAAATGGCCAAGAAGAGCTCGTAAGGGAGCAACTGAACAAAGGGATTGTACCGGACGATATTGATGTGCACTGCCTGGCTAGTTTGATTAAGGTACTTAAAAACAAAAAAAATGATAATGTGTAAATATACACCCACTGTTTACGTACCAACACCACTTGATTCTTTTTTTCGTTGCAAGCTACAACTGGAGTTTGTTGTATTTGCAGATAACACCCCGAACATTTGAATTCGAAGGAGTATTCATTAAATGTTAAATATCTTTGTCCCTCTCACTAATCTTTATGAAACTGACAACAATATGCAAAATTTATGAATGGAACCCTTATATTTTTACTATTATCAGATCTTATTAACAAATGGATCCAATCTACACAATTGAAACTAGAAACAACAAGCATAGTATTAAAGTATAATGGACCTGAACTTCAGCTCCCTTTATTTTTTAATCTAATCTAAACATAAAAATGAGAGATAAAAGAAAAAAAAGGTATCAGCTTTTCTGCATGAGTTGGCCAATCATCAGAAGATCAGAATGATATTTCACACTGTTGGACAAGAATCCTGAACAAAACCAAACAGTTCAATTTGTTCTCAAAAAGGAAAAAAAACACAGTAGTCAGGTAATTCAATTAGTTACACAAGTTGAACCTATTTTTTCTATTTATACTGCAAAGAAGTAATTCAACTATTCAAGTAAGCTTACATTACACAAGTTCACATTTTCACAGTTTGAAAAGTGCTTGGATTATTGCACAACTAAATTAAGTCTCGTTCTTCTATTTTATCGTTACACAAGTTTACTATTCAAGTAAGCTTGGATTATTGCACAGCTAAATTAAGTCTCTTTCTTCTAACCATACTAGGGATGAAGTTGATACATGTATGGAACATATATACACTTGTATAGAATTGGTAGCACCATAACAGGAGTGTTCTGGGACAGAATTGGTATAAATGCAGTAGATAACACTATGAATCAGTACGCACCTAAAGTGCCTCTGACTCCGTACCAGTGACAGGGCTGTGGTTTATAAATTAGGCGAATGGCATTGACATAAGAGTTAAATTGTGAGTCGGTACACTGGACGTCAAATTTCCATTCATATGTACACCTGAACAATCGCAAAAGTATCATGATTAACCCTTCAAATCAAGAAGTATTATGCATAACCTCATAAAACCTGAGGATCATTATTGAGTGTCCTATAAAACATTTTGAACCCATACATCCCCCCCCATCTTCTTCAAAAGATGACCACAGTGCATTTCTTTCCCACAATTTCTAACAGTATAAACAGAGAACAAAAGAATGGTAGTCTAAAGAAATTAGGGGATAGGTTTATGGCATGGTACCCATGGAATTATACTTAAATTACTTTTGCCCCATTTTAATATAAACTCTTTACCTGAGACTCGAGGATTGAACTCAACTTCATCTCTCTTTTCAAGCAATCCAATTGAATTATCTTCTCATTTACTCGGTCACGTAGCTCTGAGATTCCAATTGAAGCTCCATAAAGCTCTTTCTATTTAAAAACCAACAAAAACCATATATTTCAATATTTGAGGTTCTTTGCATATGAACTTGGTGTTCGCAATTCCATGAATGGTCATGTGCAACTAAACAAGTTGGATAAGAAAAAAAAAAGTGAAGCGAATTATATGCCCAAGATCTAAGTCGACTATAACCATCAAAATATCTATCAGCGATATTCTGAGATCTGCCAAAACAAACAAAAAAAAAAGATAATACCATATGAAGTGCACATATCATTTTCTTCTTACATTATCTATCTGCAATCGAAAAACAAATCTTTATGAAACTGGTCCACTTCCCCGAAAGCCATAGAGAAGCATTTGGCAACAATTAGTCTCAGACTGACTCAATAACAGGCTATTCAGGTCCAATACCGGTATATGCTGAATTTGAACTCAATTGCTTTACCATGAGAATTTGATCCATATTTTTCTTTTAGTAGTTATACACAGTTGCAGTTGCTTAGGCAAACATAGCAATCAACCACTCTAGGAAACAAAAACAAAAAAAAGTACATTCATCAGTAACTATGCACCTATGATCTTTTTCTCCTTGATTAGAAATCACGCTAAATTTTACTCACCAGGCCGTATAGGTCAAATAAAATGCATTTTATTCAAGCAAATGTTGATACTTTTAATATCAGAACATGCCAACTATAGAAGAAGTACAAAAAAGAAGGTAATTTAACTAAAATTCCAGAAGATGAAGGGTCCAGAGATACTCCATCCTAAAATTCGAACAGGGTACTCAATAAATTACCTGGAGTGTGATGCATCGGAGGAGAGACGACTCTGCTCCTCTTGAAGAGCTAGTTCAGTGAGCTTGAGCCCTTTCTTTCTCAGGTAAGCTAACACAGCCTTCTCGATATCCTCGTCCTCCATAAGCAATTACAAGATCAAATCCACCAACTAGGAGAGAGCACGACACTAGAACAAAAGGAAGCACGAATCCTAGCTGGAATTATGAAAAGCTGGGGAATTTGCGAGCGTAATCTGGTAGCTACTTCTTCTAGGGTTTTGGAAAGAAAGCGCGAAATCCTTGGACCCGAGAGAGAGGGAGCCCGAAAGACTACACCGTTTTGCGCCTCAAGCAAACACCATCAGAGAACAAGCTTAATTTTAGATTCGCCGCGACTTCACAATAATTCTTAGTTTATTGGAACCAAATCTCTCTCCTTCAACACGAAAGAGAATTCGCGAATTTACAAATTTGGTGATCGGAAGAAAGAGGCAAAACGGTGCCGTGAATTCTTCGGAAAATTGATGGGATTTGAGGAGTAACGATTTGACAACTGTGAAATTCGTTCTTTGCTCTCTCCCTCTTCTCGTCGTTTTCTCGCGACGCCAGAGAGAAGGAGATCGCGGGAGATCGCGGGAGAGAAGGAAGCAGATCGGTTTAGGTTAGCGTTTATGGAAGTAGATCGGGTTTAGGGTTTAGGAGAACGCAGGGGTCGCGATTTTCCTCTTTTTTGAAATGGGGAGAAGGAGATCGCGGGAGAGAATGGGTTGCGTCAAATTACTATTTTACCCTTCCGACAAAAATTTTGAGTTAAAATCTACAGTGGTAACAAAATATTCTGAACCGTTGGATCAACGTGGAATGAACAGTACCAATTTCAATTGTGTCCATAGAAGAATTTGCCATAATTGTTTTGTGATGCATTGATATTTTAGATTTGAAATTAATTTCTTTGGAATTATGTTTCTGATGTTTGATCGATGGTGGTGCATTTATCATGCACCAAGTAATAATGTAGGTAATGTCCTAATTCAAACCAAATGCTATCAACGGACTGGTATATTTTAGTCCTCTTACTTTAAATTTTCTAGTTCCGGCGTGATTACTTTTCCAATTTTGTGGAATTATGAAAATATTTTTTTTTTTTTTTTTTGAAAGACCAGGCAGTGACTGCCAGGTTGGGATGCATTAATTGAAAAGAAGAAAAATACATCGTTCGTTGTACAGCTCTATGCCTGTACAGCACAGTGAGCACCCCTACCAGAAAAAGTAAGCAGAAAAACTGAAACTGTAATCTAAGTTCATCTAGCATGGTTATCTCTCATGATATTCTTCTTCTTCCTTCTCTGAAGCACTCTGTTCCAAAGAGACGCTTCTTCTACTATCCATTGGGCAATCACATCAGGCGCGGCTAACCTGTTCTCAAAAATCTTGCTATTACGCTGTCTCCAAGTGAACCACAGTGTAGCTGGGAAAAAAAACTTGCCATAGAGGCCACGAAGCACAGTTTGAGGCGCAGAGGTTAGCTGAATTCCTCCAGGTTTGTAGGATAGAACTTCCAGTCCGAAGAATTGGAAAGCCTAGTGCAGCAGATATCCTGTTCCAGATGGCAATTGCATAAGGACATTCAAAGAAGAGGTGCGAGGCAGATTCCAGATAGTCCTCATCACATAGGGAACAATTAGCGGACTGACAGTTAAAATTCCTCCGGATCATCACCTCCCTCGTCAGCAGTTTGTCATGTAGAAACAGGTAGAGGAAGATCTTGACCGAGGGGGGGATAGGGTAGCCCCAAATGTAGCGAAATTCTCAGGTTTCCATGCTTATCCCAATAAGGGTTCGATAGACTGAGGCGGCGTTATACTGGCCATTAGGAGTGCCTCTCCACTGCAGGTCATCAGGAAGGTCAACTAGAGTGGGAAATGCGCATGGGGTTGTGGCCTGAGCGATTGCATCACATAAGGACCACGCATGATGGAGCTGTCTAGTCCCAGTGGCTGCCAGTGTTTCTTGCCCCCAATTGTCATACCAGTATGAAATTCGCTTCCCATCTCCCACTAGCCATTCGGTAAAGGCATCAAAGAAGTGTCTGATAGAGATTAGCTGAGTCCAGAAGAAGGATCCCTTCTTTGACCACAATAGAGGGCCCTCTCTATATCTGCCTTGCCATCTTATTTGAGTGATATTAGCTGTCCATAGTGAGGTCGGCTCTTTGTAGCATTTCCACCACCACCTTAACAGCAATGACACATTTCGTATGTGTAGGTTAGACAGACCCATTCCACCCCATCTCTGCGGCTTGCAAACAAGGTCCCAGTTGCAAAGGGAAATGCTTTTACCTCGATCTCTTGCACTGCGCCAGAGGAACCTTCTGCGTGCTCTGTCAATACGCGAGATGACCCACTTCGGCAGCATGAAGCAAATCATGAAGTAAACCGGGATTGTCGAAAGTACCGACTGGACCAGCTGGCGCCTACCCCCTCTGCTTAACAACTTGGAATGCCAACCTTCCAGCCTCCTTTCGATCTTTTCAATCAAGGGCATGTATGCTTGTTTGGTTGGTTTACGGATGGTAAGAGGCATTCCTAGATAGATTATTGGGAAGGAGGTCAATGAGCAGCCCATAACCGCCGTGACCCAAGGTAAATCAGCCGATGTAATGCTCAAAGGGATGAATGTGTTTTTAGTAAAGTTGACCTGCAGCCCCGAAGATTTGGTGAACGATCTCAGGATTAGCTTGAAGGAGATGAGTGAAGTAATTTCAGCACTTGCGATGATCGCCGTATCATCGGCGTACTGTAACGCCATAATGGCCTCGGGTAGCTTGTGGGAGAGAGGAGAGTGTAGTAGTGAGTTTCCGACACGAATCATTTGTTGAAAGACATCGACTGCGATATCGAAAAGCATGGGAGATAGTGGGTCCCCTTGTCGGAGACCGCGCTTGTGGAGGAAAGGAGTTGAGGCTTGGCCATTAATGCAGACCTTTGAGGTGGAGGTAGACCATATGGTTGTCATCCAAGCAATCCAGCGCTGGGGGAAACCTCGAGCTCGCATAACCCGAATAAGGAAACTCCATTCTATAGAGTCAATCTTAGCAAAAACCGCTGGTTTGCCAGTGTGTGCAATGTGGTGTAGCAGCTCCCTAGTAGTGGCGAAATTTTCTGAGATTTGTCGACCACGTACGAAGGCCGTCTGGTTTGGGGAAATTAGAGATGGGAGTATTTTCCTAAGCCTATTGCTCAGAATTTTTGAGATAAGCTTAGGAATCAAGTTTAGGACACTAATAGGCCGGTAATCTGCCGGGGATTTGGGATGATCAACCTTGGGAACCATGACAATATTAGCTTCATTTGCTGTCTGGAGATTCAGTTTATGTTCATGGAAGTCGAGCATCATTTGAAGGATGTCTTGCCCGATTTCCGCCCAATAAACCTTGACAAATTCATTTGGGAGCCCGTCCGGACCCGATGCTTTGTTGTTGGCAAGTTGCTTTACTGCAATCTCAATTTCAGGAAAGGTGAATATGTCTTGCAATGAGTCTAAGCATGGATTATTGGGGTATAGTGCCTCTGGCCGAAACTGCAGCACCTCTGAGGTAGATCCCAGCACTGCTTGCATCGTTTCAGTGAAAATTCCCCTAATCCGACTTTCGTTGGTCACCTTTTGTCCATCATGTTCAATCTCCAGCACCAAGTTTCGACGCAGCCTAGATGAAGCAAAGGCGTGAAAGTATCTCGTGTTGTTATCTCCCTTCTTGATCCAGGTTACTCGAGAGCGTTGCTTCCACTTGGACTCAATGTTGTTGGCTAAGTGGTACGCCCGCTCTTTTATCATCTGTCTGAGCCGAAACTCATGAGGGAGGAGATTCCTTTATTCCTCAATTTGGTCAAAGAATAGGATGGCAGCCTTGCACGATTCCAATTGCCTCTCCATTATCCCAAAAGACTGAGAGTGCCAAAGCCTGAGCGCTCTGTGTAAGATTTTGATTTTATGCAGAAATCGGCCTATGCCATCAGGTTCCCTAGTTTGGATATCGGGCCATAAATTTTGCATCATCATTCTGGGTTGTTGATATTTGAACCAGAAGAGTTCGAATTTGAAGGATATCGGCTGCTGATGTAATCCTTTACACGTTAGGATGAGTGGGGTGTGGTCGGAAACAATTATTTCCCGGGCCTCAAGAGTAATCACCGGGTATGCCGTTGCCCAGTTCGGTGAAGTGAAGACTCGGTCGAGCTTGGAAAAGACCGGTTGCGGCCTTTTGTTGGTCCAGGTAAACCTTCTGTTGCCTAACGGAATGTCTATTATGCCCGAGTCTGCAATGAAAGCATTAAACAGCTCCATTAGTGAGTAGCTCTGACTCATTGTAGATCTATCTAGGAACCACCTGGTTAAATTAAAGTCTCCAGCGAGGAGCCACGGCTGAGCTGATATGGTCGCAATGTGTCGCAGTTCATCAACAAAGGCCGGTTTTTGTGTGTCTTCAGTCGGACCATAGACATTGGTTACCCATATCCGACGGTTTGAGGCCATGTGCTCTAGCAGCGCTGTGATAGAGTGGCGCGTGGACCAGGAGCTCACCAGTCGGAATGAGCGTCTCCAAGCAATGAGCAGTCCTCCAGATGAGTGGGATGCAAGGTTGTAGACCACCTCTGAACTGAAAAACGTGGGTAAAAAACGAAATATATGTTTAAAATCCAGCTCATTACATTTAGTTTCTTGTAAAAATACCACATCACATCTAGCATTTTTAATGATATTGCACACTACATAACACTTATCAATGATTCCCAGCCCTCTGACATTCCAAGTGAGTAATTTAAATTTTTTGTGATTCATTAAAAACTAAATGAACAACAGAACAGCATCATATTGGACTAAGAAGCTAGTCCATCTCCTCATCTGAGTCCAGGTCCTCAGCTGAATCAAAGTCCAGATCGGGGCCCTCTCGTAGTTCTTCTGAGTTTTCCACTTCTCTGTGTACCCTCGATGCGGGTCCAGTATGAAAAGATCCAGCTAGCAGTTTACGTTGAAGATTATCCTCATTCAAGGCCCGCTCCACCTCCTCAGTTGGGAAGCCACAACTTGTTCCAATTTCTTTTGCCAGCCCGTACTGCACGCTGACTTCGTAGAACCCCTCAGAGTTAAGTTTAATGTGAGCCCTTTGCGAGCCCGTCTCCTGTCCTTGTTTAGAAGGCCCAGCACCAGAGGAATTAGAGGGCCCAGGACCAGAGGAACTAGAGGCCTTCTTAAACGACTTCCTGGATTGCAACACAGGTTTGGACCGCTGGAGTCTTGGCTTGGGATTGGGCTTTCTCTTGTTCAGGAACGGGAGGGGGTCAGAGCGGTGTTTTATCCCACGTTTGGCGGCTTGTGCACAGTCATCTGCACGATCAGACTGGCGACTGCTATCTGATTCCTGACGGCTGGAAGGTTCTTGTACGGAGATTACAGACTGCTGTCCTTTTCCAGGCCGTTGCAAAATTCGAACTGGGGTTGGGATTTTTTGTGGCACAATGCGTCTGATTCTATGCTCCTCCTCCCTCTTATTTATTTGTGTTGGTTCCCATTAATCCAATATAAAAAAGTTGCCAACTCTAATAATGATGGATTAAGCAGCTTCCGTGTTTAAAAAAAAAATAGAAAGTTCCCTTTAGAAAACTTCAATAATAGTAAGTTTGAAAGGTAGTGAAACAAAGCTATTAGCCACGTAAATCAAATAAAGCAATAATGGTGACACTTTGACATCGGAAAAACTAATTAATGATGAGTCAAAATCAAAGCTAATAATATTTATAATTCTAATTGTCTACTTTACAATATTGATTCACAAGCGCATAAACCTATCGTATAGTATAGATCGGGGTATCGATCCACAGGAATAGTGTATTAAGAGATCTAACGGCAATCAATTCTAGGTTTTTTGTTGTTTTGGTTGTTTGGTTTGATTGTTTAGATTGTTTGGTTGTAGGATTAATTAAAACGGTAAATGAATGCTTTGTGTATAAAAAATGAGCTTTCAGGAATCAGGCTATCTATCTTCCTTGTTTAATCTAGTTTCTGGTTACAAGTGCAAACGCCTGCGATGTTGTTACCAACCGCATGCAAGCGCAACTACTTGTCAATTATGTTTTCTAACTCCAATCGGTGTCGCATGCGGTTTGATCAGAACCGTACGTGTCCTGTACTGGTATTAATTGCAAATCTAAGAGCTGCTAATCTTATCCTAGTGCTAATCACATGTACGCTATAGCATCCTAACTGAGAAGGACTGGCAAGGGGATGGTACCCTAACCTCACCCTAATCAATTGCATAAAGATCAATGATAAGTCTCCATTACCAAGACTAAAAAAATTTAAGTTCACAATTACGTCATTCCTTTATACCTTCCGTAGTTGTAATAAACGAGATTACCCCACTATCAGTCTATAGAACACGACGTTCATTTGCAGATCTATATTCCAATAGGTTTCTAACTGAGGTCGGATCATAAGGGATCAACAGGTACGTCTATTTCCCTTATTGGATCTTGGAAATTTGTACCCTATTCATAACCGGTCAACCCTATACGCCTACCATGGGATGTACATTGCCATGGTCACGAGGTTAACACGCACCGGATTAAGTAGTAATACAAAGAATAAAATGCAGAAAAAATTCAGATCAAACACAAATGATAAATATAAAGAAATCTCTAGATTAAACTCATAAGAAGTCAAGATTACATGCATTCAATACAAGCTTGTGATGTATTATCAATCGAAACTGAAGAAATTGCAAGGAAGATGGGCATGGTTGGTTTGTGGTGCACACAAACAACGCCAGCTAATCGGCCCTCAATGAACTGAGTTGTAGAAATGCTAGAGAAAAGTTTAGACGAGTTGGAAATGCCACCAAAACCTTACCTGTGTTCTCCGCCTCATTTCACAATCTTATCAGATACTTCTCGTACTCCAAGTTTGGATTAGAATTGCACAATTATACCCTTTTATGTTATCATTATGCAAGTATACAATGTGCAAAGGATTTATTTATTGGTACCATCTGATTCCGACTGTTTTGTTTGGGTTCATTAACCCACTAACTTGATCTACATATAACTAATTGTTAATCACTATATTGGTAGAAGCATGTGACCAAAGAAGGCATTCAGTTTGATGAGTAGTCTGCAAGTTTTGTACTTCGAAAAGTTTTTATGTGACAGTACTGTTACATTTGAAAACTTTATATTTGACATTTTTTTCATAAAAGCTACCGACGGAAAAAATTAAGATTTTTATGCATATTAAGATGGTCGAATAATGTATCAATTGAAAGTATGTAGTTATAATATAAAAAATTTGAAAGAAAAAAAAAAACGGATATTAAGTTTCACCAGACAAAATATAATAGTTACAAGCACTAAACACAACACTTATCTAAAATAAAACTCTTCAAGAGGTTATTTACATTGTCGCCATAGCAGCCTACAAATTGATAAATTAACAGAAAATACTCATTGTACATGCACGAAAAATAAAAAATAACCAAAAGATAAATATTTTTTTTTCCTTTACTGCACTGGAACTTGATTCCGAGATTTTTATTAATACCCTAAAAAAAAAAAAATAATAAAAATACCCTCATTTTGAAAAAAATTTGAAAAATGCCCTAACCGCCCCATAATGGGGCGGTTCACTCCCTCAACCAAACCGCCCCATCACTGGGCGGTTCACCCCCCATACCCAACCGCCCAATGATGGGGCGGTTCAAGCCCGAAATTTTTATTTCCCTTCAGCCCCCCTCTGGTCCCTTCCCCCCTCCCTCTAACCCACCCGCCCCCCCCACCCTTCCTCCTACCCGACCCGACAGCCACCCCCCCCGCCCCCCCCAGCCCAGCCCCGCCCAGCCCCGCCCACCCCCGGCCTCCCCTCTCCCCGGCCACCCTACCCCCGGCCTCCCATTCCCCGCCCCCTACCCGGTCTCTCCTTCTCTCTACCCGGCCGCCCATCCCCTCCCCCACCCCGCACCACCACCCGACAGCCACCCGAACCAGCCCCCCCCCCCCACCTCAGCCCCTCTCTCCCTCTCTCGGCCAAAGCCTCTTCCTCTCTCGGCCACCTCTCTCGGCCACCCTCTCTCCCTCTCTCGGCCAACTTTCTCTCGATCAGATTTTTTCTGGTACGTTTACGTAAATTATTAATTTATTTTTTTGTAGAATTAAGAGGATTTAGTTTGGAAATTGAATTGCCGTGTGCGGGTTGTTGATTTTCCCGACGCGATGAAGTTGATAAAAATTAGAGTTTATGGTTCAGTTTGGAAATTGAATTGCCGTGTGCGGGTTGTTGATTTTCTCGACGCAAGTTAAACTAGGGTTTATAAATTAAATTAGGGTTTAGGTTTTATAAATTAAATTAGGATTTATAAATTAAATTAGGGTTTAGGTTTTATAAATTAAATTATGGTTTATAAATTAAATTATGATTTATAAATTAAATTATGGTTTATAATTAGGGTTTATAAATTAAATTAGGGTTTAGGTTTTATAAATTAAATTAGGATTTATAAATTAAATTAGGATTTATAAATTAAATTAGGGTTTAGTCCTTTAAATTAGGGTTTATGGTTTATAAATTAGAGTTAGGATTTATAAATTAAATTAGGGTTTATAAATTATGGTTTATAAATTAAATTAGGGTTTAGGTTTTATAAATTAAATTAGGGTTTATAAATTAGGGTTTATAAATTAAATTAGGATTTATAAATTAAATTAGGATTTATAAATTAAATTAGGATTTATAAATTAAATTAGGGTTTAGGTTTTATAAAATAAATTAGGGTTTATAAATTTATAAATTAAATTAGGGTTTATAAATTTATAAATTAAATTAGGGTTTAGGTTTTATAAATTAAATTAGGGTTTATAAATTAAATTAGGATTTATAAATTAAATTAGGGTTTATAAATTAAATTAGGATTTATAAATTAAATTAGGATTTATAAATTAAATTAGGATTTATAAATTAAATTAGGGTTTATAAATTAAATTAGGGTTTAGGTTTTATAAAATAAATTAGGGTTTAGGTTTTATAAATTTAAGTTATTTGCAAATTATGCACTGCAGATACTATGGAGAGGGGCGGTAGTTCGTCCAGTACAGAGGCTCCCAGTGCATCCCAGTGCAAAAATTTATTATTTATTCAACTTACTACTTATTTGTATGTAGCAAAACTAACATTGTTTCCATTAAGGGTGGAGCTCCCCCACGACATTCCACTCCGGAGTTCACTATGGATGACTTTATCGGAGATTATGCCGGGGATGAGAGACGGAGCCTCCACATGCCACGATATCCGGAGGCCAGACAGCACGATGACGAGGCCAGTGGGAGTGGAGCACAGCATGCAGATGCATATGCATCTGCTATATTTGGCACACCGCCTCCTCCGCCTACGTATCCATCGACCTGGGAGCCATGGGAGGTGCCTACTATGCCGCCTATCCCCCCACTGGTGGAGGATCCGTGGGCCGAGGCGGATACAGCCGCACAGGAGGAGGAGGTTCACGTCAGGCGTGTACAGCCGCCTAGGGACCGTCATCCACCTCGTAGGTTGGATCTCTCTGGTCGTCGCCCTCGCCCTCAACGTTAGGTTTTTTTATGTTTTGTAGTTTGATAGGTTTCTACTATTATGTATTCGGTCTGGACTGTTTTGCATGAGTTGTGGACATTTATTTTACGTAGTTTGGATTTTTTTTTTTTGACTTCCGATTTAGATTACATATTTTTCACTGTTTATCACGTTAGCCAAATCGACAATCAGTACAACAGCCGTATAACCGCATCAAAACTCAATATATATATCTTAAAAAAAATATATCAAAACTCAATATATATATATCAAAACTCAATATATATCAAAACTCAAAACTCAATATATATCAAAACTCAATATATATATCTTAAAAAAGAAAAATATATCTAAACAATATATACATTTTAAAATATATATATATCAATATAATGTCATTATAAAAATATATAAAATCTGAAAAAAAAAAAAAAATACTGAACCGCCCTATCTCTGGGCGGTTTTCTGGAGGAGGTGGACCGCCCAGAAATAGGGCGGTTTTCTACCATCAGTGGACCGCCCCATTATGGGGCGGTTAGGGCATTTTTAAATTTTTTTTAAAACTCAGGGTATTTTTATTATTATTTTTTTTTTTAGGGTATTAATAAAAATCTCGGAACTTGATTGAACTATAATGTACCTTATTTAATTAAAAAAGTATCTATTATCTTGAGGTATACTACCTCAATTAGTCAAAAGTAATAATTTGGATTGTTAGTGGAGTTAGGTCTGTTAATGAGCGGGTATTGATCCATATCCAGATCGGCCACATGATGAAAGTAAAGGCCGGTCATATATATATATAATGGATTGAGGTTTCCATATATCACTAACCTGCCTTGATTTACATAGTATAGTTATTTAGTTGGTAATGGTTGAATTTATGGATTTATAATCATCATAAATTATCAGGCCGGTCATATCAGTGTGCGTTCGAAGTGACCTGTATTCTTCATGTCGTTCGCATTTTCACATATTACAATTATTCACACTTTTTTTGTTCATCCAGCATTACTACGATCACAACAATAGAACTGTGTTATCACATTTTTTATATTCATTCGCACTCTATGTATAAAGGTCTTAACATCAATTGAGTTATTCGGAAAATAGTTATCTTGAAAAACAAAAGCTAGATTTTAGCAGTCATATATTATGACATTTTTTATTTTAGTAGTGAATTATTTAATTATGATTTTCGTGATTAAGATATTGGTGGAAACTATCCTTTATAGGTAAAAGGAAAAAATTGAAATATATATAAACAACATAAAAAAAATAACTATTATGAAATGTGGTAGATATATACCAGAGATAAGGCGAGCCGTTGCGAGTTATCGCAAAGGGTGATCAAAGACCTCCTAAACCTAATAAATCCACATGAAAAATACACAAAAAATACAATTCAGGTTGGACTAACCATCACTCAATTGGTGTGCTAAGGGTATTTCTCAGCTATCGCATCATCGCTCCCTTTATTTAAATGTTGTGGTAGATACCAATGAAATAACAACAAAATAACATATGCCAGTTCTATCCAAAACAATGTAATTTAAATGTGAATTATAAAAGAAAAACCAAGAAAAAACTTGAAAAATGTAGTATCGTGATGAAAAACATGACGAATAGCAAAAATATTTTTTTACTCAATTTCTATAAAAACTTTAGTTTAATTGTTAATCTGAAAAACAAACGAAATTTAAGTCCCAACTTTGAACATGGTTATGAAGTCAAAATAATCGGTGGTTAGGTGTTGTGCGAAGTCACTGCTCGCTCCACATGGCCAGTCTTACAATTTTAATTAGAGTCACTAGAGTAAACATATATGGAGGTGTTGTAAATATTTTTTTCTTATATTAACGAAATTGTTGGTAAATCAAAAACTCACTGAACTTAAAAAAAAAGCTTCTATTAAGAAGAATTTATTTTATATTAGTGAGATGACAATTGACGATGGAACATGACAAGATTTTGAATAGAATGCATGATCCATACTATCTAATTATTTGTACGGAGGCATCATCGCAAGGCATTTTTGTTCCCTACTTAAACTTTTGATTCTTTAGTGCTCAGAAATGATTCTTCTAATACTTCAGAATTATTTAATGTATGAATAATTTACAAATAAGTTTGGACAGTTTGAAATATCATAGAGTGAATGTGTTTGTTCGATTTTTAGTTTTATGGGCATCAACGTATTTCATTTGAGAATAAGATAAACATCTGTAGTGTTTTGGTTGGAATTTAATTGAATGTGAAGGAAGGAATTAAAACGAAAGACTTCACTGTCAACTAAGGAGAACCAATTTGTCTCTAAAGGTGAGTATTTTTTGTGACGCAAGAATTATATATCCTACTATTTTGCTTGGCTCATGAACGAGCTGATTTGATGAAGTTACATTCGAGATTTAGTATAGGATTTATGTTAAATAAAATAGTATACAGCAAATTAATTTCAGGGACAAATGAAATTGTTGTATGCTTTGAAAAAAAAAAAAAGCATATGTGTTGAAGAAAATGTCCAAACATTAGAGAATATAGAAAAGAGTATTAAATAACATTGATTATACAAATATCTACACATTTTTTTCACTTTTCTATGAGTAGAACTAGGGTGCTCCTAAGCTCACCAAGCTCTTCGTGAGCGCGACTCTAAAACCTATCGAATTGACTTCAAACGACATTTTCAAACGTTAGATGTTCAATCTATATTAAAATGTGCTTGGAGACCAAACTTTACATTTTTTGGAATTTTTTTACTATTTATTAAGATGGTTTGAAAATCGCTGTTTTCCAATGGTGCAGAATTTTAATAAAAACAACGATTTTCAAACCATCTTAATAAATAGTAAAAAAATTCCAAAAAATATAAAATTTGGTCTCCAAGCACATTTTAATATAGATTGAACATCTAACGGTTTGAAAATGTCGTTTGAAGTCAATTCGATAGGTTTTAGAGTCGCGCTCACAGAAGGGCTTGGTGAGCTTAGGAGCACCTAGTTCTACTCCTTTTCTATCTCTATATTTTGCGTGGCATCTTCAAATTCTATTACGGATACGACCCGTACGTTGGAGAAAAAAATGATTTTCGGATTTAACCTAAAAGTTTGCTAACAATCATCCACAAATTTTAGCTAATCACTCTAATGATAGTGACATAAATGTGAGCATGCTGCTTGATTGGGGTACTTGGAAGGCAACATGAGTATGATGTATGTATCTACGGCATGCACTAAAATAAATTGTTTGCTCGTATTTGTCCAGATTTTATGTGGTAATTACTATTTAAATCGTTGCACTGTTATATAATCAATTATTACAAAAAAATCATTATATGCATTAGTTCTGCTCACATTAGTAAATAAATTAGGAGGTTGGCTAAGATACAAACGTTTGTTCCTAGCCTCCGGAACAAACGTTTCGGTTTTCCGATTTTCAAAGTCCAAACAGTTGATCCAAACCGTTAGATATTCAATCTATATTAAAATGTGCTTGGAGACCAAATTTTACATTTTTTTTGAATTTTTTTACTATTTATTAAGATGGTTTGAAAATCGCTGATTTTATTAAACTTCTGCACCATTGAAAAACAGCGACCTTCAAACCATCTTAATAAATAGTAAAAAAATTCCAAAAAATGTAAAATTTGGTCTCCAAGTACATTTTAATATAGATTGAATATCTAATAGTTTGGATCGACTGTTTGGACTTTGAAAATAAAAAAACCGAAACATTTGCTCCGGAGAGCTAGAAACAAACGTTTGTATCTTAGCCAACCTTCATAAATTAGTTCTGTTCACATTTTACACAAAACGTAATTGACACTTCACAGTTCACATGTCGTGACTATGCAAAAGTTTGTTCATAGGTTCATATTTAGAATACTTAAGAATTAATACATAACAAATTAAATCTACACATGTAAACAATTTAAGGATTAAATGATTGATAGTTAAATTAAATAAGGGGTGACTAAATTTGTATATAAATCTTGAATCTACTACCATAGTTGCAACAATGAAATAACTTTAGCATGCAATGTCAACCGTTTGATTCGAATTGAATGTGCCAAATCACCATGTAGTTTTTTCAAGGGTTTGTTTGATATAGAGACAATGTAAATCGAATGGCTTAGATCTTGTTCCATAGTTGTACCATAATGACAACTATGGCACCACAATGGGAATCATATACCTATTAAGTGACACATCTGAATTGAGCCGACTGAGTATTTATCTAGACCAACAAAATCTCTTCTTTTTATTTAAATTAAATTATAGAATAAAGATTTTTTTTCCCCAGCTCCTATCCCCCATTCATCCCCCAATCATTAATTATCTAGGGACCACAACTTCAAAAACAAAAGGACAAGAAAACACATATCAATCATTAATTACGTGGGGAACCGCTAATTAACTGGGGGACCGCTTATATTTGAAAAAATTTACAACTGACGCACACAAGTATTCATATATAATACATCAAATATTCATATATAATACACCAAGTATTCATACCTAAGATATCAAGTATTTAAAAAAAACTGGACACATCACTCACCCATTTTTTACACGTTTTTAGAGGTGGTTTTTTTTTTTCTCCGTTCACTCTAACCAATATTTCTGACAATCTGTGAAGAATTTTGCGAATCTAAAATCACAAACGTCTTCTACGCAATTTTCTCTTTCAAATGAGATCCATGATGAAGTACTTTTGAGTTATCCGTCGCGCAAGTATTCATACCTCGTAAAATTATTTATATCTCATCGTACAAGTATTCATACCATGTCGAGCAAGTATTCATACCTTGTCGAGCAAGTATTCATATCTAAGATATCAAGTATTTCGGAAAATGAGTGGTAATCAAAATTCAATCGGTAAAAAATGAGAGAATGGTGTGTCCAGTTTTTTATTTGTGAAATACTGATGAGGTATGAATACTTGCTCGATGAGGTATGAATACTCCTACAACGGACAACTCGAAAGTATGTCATCATGGATTTCATTTGAAAGATAAAATTGTGTAGAAGACGTTTGTGGTTTTAGATTTGCAAAATTCCTCACAGATTGTCAGAAATATTGGTTAGAGTGAACAGAGAAAAAAAATCACCTCTAAAAACGTGTAAAAGATGGGTGAGTGATATGTCCAGTTTTTTTTTAAAATATTTGATATCTTAGATATGAATACTTGATGTATTTTATATGAAAACTTGCACTCGCCGCGATAATGACGTGTTTTGTTTTGTCTTTTAGCACTGAAATTTGTGGTTCCCTCTTAATTAGTGGTCAACAAAGACAGTTATTGACTGGGGGATGAATGGGGGATAGTTAGTCGGTCCCTAAATTATAAGCTTTGACATAATAGACAAATTTTTATAATTACATAAGAACTACTCCCAAATGTTTTTCTGGGTAAATGTCAAAGATCAAGTCATCCAACTATTTAGTATCCACAAAGGATTTTTTCATTCGGGTTTCAAACCTACAACCTTCTATATGGATATTGTCTTTGTCACTAAATTAAATGTTGATTTTCTAGTCCCGAATGTTTTGTTTTGTCTTTTGTTACACGATTTTTCAAAGTTCAAACAGTCGATCCAAACCGTTCAACATATTCTCTATATTAAAATGTGCTTGGAGATCAAATTTTATATTTTTTGAATTTTTTTACTATTTATTAAATATTTTACAACACTGTTGTTTTCAGAACATTGAATTTTGTACCCATTTTAATAGATAGGAAAAAAAATTCAAAAAATGTAAAATTTGATTTCCAAATACATTTTAATATAGAGATCATTTTGAACGATTTAAATTAACTAATTGGACTTTGAAAAATAATGTTATGAAATGTTGTAACTATAGAATATTGTAAGTGGATCCTCCTCTTCTTATATTGCTTATGCAGAAATGAAAATAACAACTTTGAAATTCTAAAATGTAGGAACCTGTTTAGGCCAAGAGAAGAATAATACACAACCACTTTTGACCTGACCCAATGGATAAACCCGTATCCACCCGAGGAATGACATGTATATGTGTTGGGTACAAGTCCAAATATTTTGACACATCACGGATCAACCTGCGACCCGACCCATTTTACATGTTTCTTATTTTGTTAAGACTTTAATGAATATTTTAGGATTATTATAATGTTTTGTGTGGCTTTAAATCGAGGCAATAATTCTCCTACGAAACTAGATCTTGAGACTTCAACCATAGAAGACAAGATTCAGACCACTAGACCTAATGCATTTTTATGTCTAATTAAATTGCAACATATATTATGAGAGATTGCAGGTTCGAAATTCAGATGAAAAAATTTCTTGTGAATATTAAATAATTGAGTGGCTTGACTTCTAACCTTTATTAAAAAAAAATTGACACATATAATATATTTAATGTATTCTTAGACTTAAAACGAAAAATACTCGACCCGTGTCGCATCAGGTTAGGTCCGACCCGTTTTAGAAAAACAATTAAAATTAATATTGACACAATTCTACCGATTAACACTGTACATTAAAATAGGTTGATTTGATTCATTTTAAAAATTGGATTTGAGCTATTAGCTTGATTTGATTAATTATTTACTGTTGTTGTATATATATATTGATTATTGATTTCTAAATCAAAGCGATTGCTTATATTATTAAAGATAAAAACAATTATTTTCCCAAATTATAGGTTGAATTGAAGTTTCCATCTAATCTAATCTGCATCGACTTACATATTATATTATCACACTTGTTTGTTCATTCATCATTAGTTCATTACTACAATCACAACAGTAGTATTGTATTATCACATTTTTCGTATTCATTCTCATTCTTAATATAAAAGTCTTAACATTGATTGAGTTATTCAGAAATTAGTCATATTGAAAAACAAATATCTACTGTAGATTCTAGCAGAAATATATTATAGCCTTGATTATTTTACTCTAATAGATAATTACTGTGATTTAATCAAAAGCTAGTAAATAAGGTATTGGTAAAAACTATATTTTATTTGCATCCATCTAATCATAAATTCGATAAAACTAGAGTGAAGAAGACCCTTCGTACATTCCAGTTATTATCTTTATTTTGTTCAGGTTATTATTTATCTTTTATTATGATTTATGTATGATATTTTTTATTTTATTGTATTATCCAGTACAACTCAATTTTTGAGGTACTTTATATAGTATTTTGAAATTGCTTTTTTCTAACAAATGATATTATTGTTTGTTGGTTTCTAGGAGAAGGAAAGAAGAGTTTAAGTAATTGATGTTGACGGAGAAAAAATGAAAAACATCAGGCTCAAAAACTTATTTTTATTTTAATTTTAACACAAAAAAATGCAGGTAGTTTGACTAGAGATGGCTATAAAGTATAAATATACATTTGTGATATATGAAAAATCTTTTGTATCATGATATCAGACCTCGTCATCTGTGATCCATTCACGCTTACCCCTAATCCCCTATTTCCTTCTTCTTTTTAAGAATAAATCAAGAAATTTCCAATGATGTCAACAAACGAATCCCAAATTACCCTTTATTTTTTATGCCGTAGAAAAAAAAAAGTTGGAGAAATTTCATATGTAGCCTTTAAAAAACTTGAAATTATGTACTCTTTACTTCTAAAATTCATAATATCATATTTACCCTTGTAAATTAAAAAAAAAAATAACAAATTTATCAAATTTGTTGTCTTAACAATTAGAAAGTCAATTTAAATTTATAAGTTCCCATTTTACATTGGGAAACAATAAATATGTAGCATGTGTAGAGAAATGTTTGATCTTCAAATTGGCCAATTTGTGAGGACAAATTGTTAATTTTGCTATGACACATACACAGTGGCATATAAGTATATGGTCATGTATGTGTGACAAGTAGGAAAATAAATCATTTGTCTTCATAAATCTGCAAGTTAGAAAACTAATTTTTTTTTTCACTTACAATCTTACACAAAATACATTTTTTTATTTCTTTTTATAAAGAATAAATTTAAATTTATAAAACTTAAGATAAGTATAATTGAAAATGCAATTAATTTGGTAAACTTGTGAGTCTTTAAAATTTAAAAGGATATATATGATATTGTGAAATTTAAAAAGAGAAATATGTAATTTCGAGATTGTTGAAGGGTATATATGAGATTTGCCTTATAAAGTATTGCTGACTACTTGTTTGATAACATTAATTACTAGAAAATAACATATTTATAACTAGAAAATAGCCTGGCTTTGCTTCGGCTAAGTATCTGATTGATCATTGTAAAATATGTCAAAAAATTGCAAATAAATGATATTCTACGAAGTCTTAAATTTTTTCATTCAATAAAAGATGGCATCATACCTCTCCAAGCTTGGTCACCTGAAATAAGAACTGTGGAAGGAGTATCAAAGTGCAATGATGTTATAGGACAAATGCTTGAAGCATTAGCATCTCCAGTCTGTCATACTCATTAAATAATATACCATTATAAAATCTTCACAGTTCTTTTCTTGTGTTCATTTCACTTCTAATTAGGTTTCTGATGAAATAGTGAAAATTTCTTTATTATTCACGGCAATAAAGGAAAAGAACTGCAAATACCATCATTATCTTTATCAATATTTGAAAACAATTTTTAGCAGTTGCATCCCCATAATAATTATCTTCATTTAAATCAACAGTTAATTCATCATAATTTCAGATTAAATAAAATAGGCCCCCATGATGTTCTTGAAAGCTAAGCTTCCCATCCTTCTCTTTGTCTCTCTGTCTGAATTTATACAAAGATATGAGAAAATAATAAGCAAATAAAGTTATTACTGATCAGTCATATAGAAGTATTGAAACCATTATCTATTGGTTGTATGATAATGGCTGGTGATAAGTAAATGAAGTTATTAGTTATTAGTATAGTGACAAGATTCGCGTATAATACCTGAATTATATCCGAATAATTTGTTTTTTTGGTGATGCCGAACCGAACGCCGAATTATTCGGTTGACTGAACTTTGACCGAATTATACCCGAATAATTCGCGAATTTTACGAACTTTTCCCGAATTTTACGAATTATTCGCGAATTTTTCCCGAATTTTTCCCAGAAAATTTTTTTTTTTGGTTTTTTTTTTTTTTTTGCTTCCTTGTAGGACTAAGATCTCTAATCCGGATTATTCCAAATCATTCCCGAATTATACCCGAATTATTTCCGAATCACGAATTTTTGACCTCGCCGAACCTTTCCCGAACAATTAAGTTGTCACTATGGTTATTACTGCTCAACATTTGTACTGATTAGTCGTCAAATGGTAATTTTTGTTATTTACTGGTACGTTTGTTTATCTATTTAATTTTCTGTTTTTACCTAAACTATGAACTACTTTTAATTTAGGAATTACCTACGGGTTTGACATATATAAAAAAATAAATACAATTTAAGTAGTAATTAGTTGGAACTTTATTTTAGGATTAATTGTAAGGTGTGTGCATTAATTAGTGTGTATAATGTGTGTGAATTGTTTTTGCGTACAAACTTGTATTGAAAAAAGGAACATAAAATGCAAGTGATTGCAAAATTATAAACCATGGTGTTGTAGTTCAATTTTTATCTCTTTTCTATATCTATATCTTACATGGCATCTTCAAAATTTATTACCTGTTGGGAGAAGAAATTATTTTCATATTTTATTAAAGGTTTTCCAACAATTATCCTTTCATCTAGTGACAAAGACAAATGCTTTTTGTGTGAGAGGTCGCATGTTTGAAATCTGAACGGGACATTTTTTTATAAATATTAAATAATTGAGTAGTTTGATCTCAAACATTTACAAACAAAAAAAAAAATATCCCCAAATTTTACTTAGTCACTCTAACTATAGTGACATAGTCATTCAAATGAAAGATTTAGAAATAAAAATTGAGCAATTGCTTTATTGGGTTTTAATTTGGAAGGAAGGCAGTATGAGTCTGATGTGTGTCTACAGCGTGCACTAGAAGAAAATGTTGCCCATATTTGCTCATAGTTTATGTGTTAATTAGTATTTAAATCCTTGCACTGTTATATGATCAATTATCACAAAAAAATTCTTTACATAAATTATTACTCTTCACATTAGTATATCAAGGCTAGGTGGGTCAATAATTACACTAGATCAACAAGAGCAAAATTAACATTTTACACAAATTTAGGTGAAACTCTCTAAAATGTAATTGACAATTTGACACTTCACATGTCGTGAGGTGAATAGGCAAAAGTTTGTTTATATAGGTCCATATTTACAATAACTTAAGAATTAATACTTAACAAACTAAATCTACACATGTAAATAATTTAAGGATTGAATAATTGAAAGTTAAACAAATCAGGGTTGACTAAATTTGAATATTAATATTGAATCTACTACCATAGTTGTAACAATGGAATAACTTTCGCATGCAATCTCGACCGTTTGATTCGAATTGAATGTGCCAAATCACCATGTAGTTGTTTCAAGGGTTTGCTTGATATAGATACAATGCAAATTGAACGCTTAGATCTTGTGCTATAGTTGCACCTTAATGACAACTATGGCACAACAATGGGAAGTGACACATCTGAAGGGCCTGTTTGGCGCAATTACTGTGCGCGTGGGAAAAAAAAATTCAGTCTAAGGTTGTGTTTTCTGTCCCACGCGCACAATAATCGGTAGTTCAAAATTTTCCGAATCCCGTTCCCATTTTCGTTCCCCTCCGTTTGCCTAACAGGCCTAAATTAAGCCGACTGAGAATTTACCTAGACCAACAAAATCTTTTCTTTTTATTGAAATTAAATTAGAGGCTTTGATATAATAGACCATTTTTTTTTAATTTCAGACGAACTACTCTCATATGTATTGTTTTGCTTTTTGTTAGATTGCTTATGCAGAAGAGAAATTAACAACCTCAAAATTCTAAAATGGAGAACCTGGCTTAGGCCGAAAGAAGAATAACCTAGTATTTGATCCGATGGATCAAACCCATATCCGACCCAATATGTGTTGAGTACAAATCCAAATTTTTTGACCCTTCACAGATCAACATGCAACCCGACCCATTTTATATGTTTTCTTATTTTTTAATAATTTAATGAATATTTTAGTATTATTTTAATGTTTTGTGTGACTTAAAGAGGCAAATATTCTCCTACGTAATTTTAGGATGTAGAGGTTGTTTAATTATTTTCATGTATAGCCATTGTTGTTGCATTTATTTTCTTATTTGCAACTTACATTCTACCATTAATTGAGAAACCATGAATAAGGTTGCAATTGAAAGAGGGATTTCCTACTTAATGAAGACAAAGTATGATAAAATTGAGAAAACAAGAAGTAGAACTCAACAAGCAGCCACAATTTCATATAACCGAGCTTACAAAGTGGCATTGACAAAACATCTAAAGAAAAATAGAAACAGAAGTAGAAATTGAAGAACCTAACATGGTAAATTTAAAATGCAGTATGTAAACCTACAAGAGAGTTAATTTGAGATGCTCTGGAACTACTTAATAACATCAATGTTCCCAGCGCAAGCATTTGCATATGCTTGGCCGAGGCCAAGAATATCATGCTCATATGGCAGAACAAACTTCTCATCACTTAGCTTTGCAAAAGTAGCAAATGATAGATTTGCCACAGAAAGTCCTTTCGACATCAGAAGCTTCCAAACAATATTCTGGAGAATCATCCGGTTCTCCATGTTGTAATTAAACAGAGCTTGATTTCGAACCACATCAATCTTACCAAGAACCACTTCCTTCATCAGGAACTCCATTTTGCGGCCCAACAACTCATCCGATAAATGCAACATTGTAGGAACTTTACCAATCACACAGGTGATATCATCCTGTGAAAGCCCCATACTTTTCAGCAACTCCATTTTGCGGCTTAGCGACTCCTCCGATATCTTCAACACCTCAGGAGCTGTACTAATCACATAGGTGACCTTCTCCTTTGATAGCCCCATACTTTTCAAGTAACGTATCTTTGAATTTATAGTGCTTTTATTCAGGCAGCAAACAGTAATTAATGCATATACAAACTTTTGTGATGAACAACTGACCCCCAATTCCTCAGCTCTCTTAACCTTTAACTTCATAGCTTCGGCCTTGATTCAATCAATCTAGAAGCCGACTTAATCAATCGAACAATTTGACAAACAGATAGACCACATTGTTTTTGAAGGAACAATAGGTTGGACTCAAGAACCTTTTCCAACTTACAATGAAGCAGTGATGGCCCCCTTTGGAGGAGCACAGACATATTTTCTAAGGAGCCAAGCTCCACACGAGGGTCCCGCGACACAGCAGTTCTGATGTCTGATTCCCTGATGTCAGCATGTCTCAGGAATCGGAGCACGGAATCAGGCTTATCAGGGGATTTGAGGTGGCGGATATACTTGGAAGCTCTGACTGCCTCGTCCGAAGAAAGATTGCATGATTGTATGAGATAGTCAACAACAGCGAATTGGGGATTTGAGGGTGGTACTTGCATGATAGTGGTGGAGAGGAGGCGATGGAATGGGGTGGCCAGGTCAGGTGGAAGAGATGGACGGAAGCGAGGGAGTCTCCTCAGAAATAGGTTCATAATCTTGAGTTGGCTGCTCTGCTCATAGTCGTAGAGAGTCTCTACTAGAGACGCTCCACTGCTCCAGCCAATTGGTATTTCAAAATAATTATTGCTTCTCATATATAATATATACAGAGGAGGAATCCGATGACACTCTTTTTTAGTGATATCGGATGTCATCCTACATTTTTAAAGTCTAAACAGTCGATTCAAACCGTTCAATATGATGGATATATTAAAATGTGCTTGCAAATCAAATTTTACATTTTTTTTAAATTTTTTTTACTATTTATTAAGATGGGTATAAAAATTCAATGGTCTGAAAACAACAATTTTTTAAAATACTTAATAAATAGAAAAAATTCAAAAAAATATAAAATTTGATCTGCAAGCACATTTTAATATATCCATCATATTGAACGGTTTGAATCGATTGTTTGGACTTTGAAAACTTTAACACTGTGTCATCCGATGTCACAAAAAAAAAGTGTCATCCGATTCCTCCTCATATACATATCACATCAAATTATATATTTCCACTTCCTAGCAGTAGTAGTCAATCATAAATGTAATGACTAATTAATTATAATTAGACAATCAATCAATAACAAATTTGTTTCGGCCTATATCTTTAAATATTCCATTATATTTTATGTTTTCTGGTAAAAAGGATAAAAGTTATAATCTAATAGTCAATGCTCCAATTTTTTTTATATTCCTCAAAAATTACACGGTAAAATTTGTAATTTTGTATTTTTTTAGAAATATTAAAAAACAATCAGATAATTGACTATTAGATTATAACTTTTATCCTTTTTTAACCTGAAAGCATAAAATATAATGGAATATTTAAAGATATAGGCAGAAACAAATTTGTTATTGATTGATTGTCTAATTACAATAATCCATTACATTTATGATTGGCTGCTAGGAAATGGAAATATATAATTAGATGTGTATATATTATATATGTGAAGCAGTAATTATTTTGAAAATATTAACAATAAATTTTCAAAATAGTAAATAAATAAGAAAATAGAAAGTAAATTTATAGACTTTATTAGGGTTTAATGATGCATTAGAAATCGGTTAATTTCAAACACTTAAAAATATTAAGTCATTTCATTTTAGATGAAACATACATCAAGTCTTATAAGTTTAGCAATAATCAGTATATGTTATGCTATAATGCAACCGGGTCAATTACATCACGGGACACACATAACGTCACAGTGTTATCATATGACATAAATCACATCGCATAATGTGACCACAGTGACAATATTCACGTTTTATTCGTGTTTACTTAGCGAATAAAATGTTTTTGGGGTGTTTCCGAACTGAATGGCGTATTATTCGTTGACCAAACCTTTGACCGAATAAAACGCGAATAAAAAGCAAATTTAACGAATTTTACGAATAAAACGCGTTTTTTCACTTTTTTCAGAAAAAAATTTTGAAATGTAGCACACAGCAACCAATTACCCCATTCACGCACAGTGCCACAGTGTCCAACTGTCCATTGCGCATTGTCCCCAGGCACCCACGTGATGAGCACATTTTCTCATTTCTCCATATTTTTTACTATACTGATATTCTGTGGCAAATAAAAGCAGTATATCGTATAGTAAATTATCGGTAATGAATTAAATATGCACTGAGGTCTCGTATTGTAATTTCAAATCATTTCCGAATTATACCCGAATTATTTCCGAATCACGAATTTTTGACCCTGCCGAATGGAATCCGAATTATTCATTTGTTACTATGAATATGACTACCCTTAATCGAAAATAACACGACACGTGTATGATCACCTGTAAGGACACAAACATGTTACCTCACAGATAGATCTTGATCCCCGATTGTTTTGAAAATTTTGACAAAAAAAAAAAAAAAAAGATGGGCCACATATAGTCATAAATAGTTATTAACTTAACGTTATTATTATCCATCATTTTGATTACTTCACGTAACATTACAAGAAGTTGACTTCATGAAGAGCAGTTTTGACGACGCTTTTACAATACGACAAAGATTTTTAACTGAACAGTTTTGACTTCATGCAGCGCGAACTAATGCAGCTTTTTTTCCTTTTACAAAACGACAAAGATTTTTAACAGAGCAATTTTGACTTCATGCAGCGCGAATTATATGCAGATTTTTTTCTGATTTTATGATCTGTGCGCTACTACATGAAGTTAAAACTGCTCGGTTAAAATCTTTACCTAATACCAGTCTGAAATAAAACTATACTCCCCTCCAGTTCCGCTGAAATAAGATCCTCTGTGGCTGTATCTAATGAATCACAAGTCACAAGTCACAACTACCGTCAGCCTCGTGAATTCGCATCCTCAGGAATAACTCAAACTCTTTGAGTTGATGTGAGGAAAATCTGAACAGTTCAAATTCTTTCCGCACGATTCTCAAAGCATAATAATACTGATCCCTCGATTTTATATAAACTGAAAATTTGAGATATCTGAGAAGAACCAGTGTCCTTCGTCAGCAGATTGATGTTTACCTGTTATCATTTACTTCCCTCCATCAGAAATTAAAAGGATGCTTCACCACTTGCGCCACGCGCCGCTCCTTCACCACCTCCATCCCAGACTCTCCTCCTCTCTTTCCTTCTCATCCAAATATCTTCTCATTTTATCCAACCCATCTTCGCCTCCGCTCCACCAACGCTTGGTTCATAATTCCTCCTCGCGGGCGTTGTGCACCGCTGCAGGAGAACGGGCTGAAATACATGGCGGTGAGAAAGACGGTTTCTTTGCTAGCGATGGTGTCACTTGGAAGTCATTGGGTATATCCGATAGAGTCGCACAGGCTCTCACCGACACTGGCTTTCATGGGCCTTCACTTGTTCAGGTACTCACTGCATATGAACTGCTCGATGAAATGCTCTCTCCTATTTGTTTAGTTCAAGCTGTTATTTACCTCTGTTGCAGTTTAATAACTTAACATAGGCTATTTACTGCTATTGAGGAAACATATTAAGTTTGTTAGGTGGTTACTCTTGGGCTAATCCCTTGCCTATCATGTGCTCGATAGAATGTTGAATAAGATAAGACTAGTAAATTTCTCAAACTGTGTGTCCTGCACTTATGTACTGATGGTAACATGTAATTGCTATGCAGGCTGCATGCATTCCTCATATTCTGAGAGGAAGTGACGTGGTAGTTGCCGCAGAAACGGGAAGTGGAAAAACACACGGTTACTTGGTCCCGCTAATTGACAAGCTGGGCACTGTTTCAGCCCCACCTGAAAATGAGCTCACTCATGATGCACTTCAAAATCAACAGATGATTCTGGTACTTTGCCCAAATGTGATGCTATGCGACCAAGTTGTCGGTATGGCCAACTCCTTGCTTGATCAATCTGGCAAACAACTGGTGAAGGTTGCAGCTGTCTGTGGCCAAAAGGTAGATTTCTTTTATGGTTTTGATGAAACGCTAAATTAAGGTGATGTGTAAATTTATGATTTCAAATTCAAGAAAACTTCAATTTTGTAATACTTAAAAGTCAAATTTTTAAATTTGCTATTGCAGGGATGGCCAATGATTCAGCCTGATGTTCTTGTATCAACTCCAGGTGCACTCTTAAATTATCTCTGTGAATATGATCGAGAAAAGAGAAGAAGAGATCAATTCTTGCGTCGTGTAAAATTTGTGGTATATTTATCTTTTTCTGTAAATCTATACTCTAAAAACTTCAAAAACCTTAATATAGGCACTCTTCGCTTCAATTTAATATACAAATTTCATGAAACAGGTATTTGATGAAGCTGACATGCTTCTCTGTGGAAGCTTCCAAAACCAGGTAATCCGGCTAATACACATGTTACGCTTCGATGAAAAGCTCCTTTCTAGAATGACTGGCCCCAATGAAGAGGCAAAGACAGATGGGACCCACGAGCCTGACAAGGAATCAGATCCTGAGGTAAGCGATACTGACGTCAGTTATGAAGATGAAATTGAAAACGAGGAAATTTTAGAAATTTCAGCAGCTGAGGAGGAGAGTTCAAATGGAACAAGAGTTAGGAAGGATTGGAGAAGGGTTAGAGAAATTTATACGCGCAGTAAACAGTATGTGTTTGTGGCTGCGACATTACCACAAAGCGGGAAAAAGACAGCTGGCGGAGTGTTGAAAAGGATGTTTCCTGATGCTACTTGGGTCAGCGGAGCCCGCCTCCATCGACATAACCCCAGGTATGCTTCCTCCAGGGGCTGAACTAGAAAAAAATTTAGATAGGGGGGCTGAAATGTAAAATGCATAATATGTGAAAATACATAATGTGTGGCCATTACAATTTCAACCCAATCTCCACAACCATTAAAAGGAATTCTAACCACCAGGCTACGAGCACACATTTAGCATTCCATGAGGGGGGGTTAACTATATAAAAACTCTTAAAAAATGAAACTTCAATAAAAAATTTATGAGTAGAATTCAAATGCCTCATTCGTGCCTCACATTCTTCTCTCCATTTACAAAGTCCAAACAGTCAATCCGAACTGCTCAACATGATCTCCATATTGAAATGTGTTTCAAGACCAAATTTTATATTTTTTTGGATATTTTTTTACTACTTTTTTTAGATAAGTACAAAATCAGTGTTTTTCTGAAGATTGGAGACCATCCAAAAATTGCGATTTTGTACTCACTCGTGTCGGGTGTTAACCTTGTTGAACTTAATCCAAGTTCTCATTCTGATTTTTCTTTTTATTTTTTGTGGCACCACAGATTAGAGCAGAGATGGATACAAGTGACTGCCGATACGCAAGTTGATGATCTTCTAGAAGCAGTGCGGTACAGCTACAAAAGCGATGAATTAACTAGAACCATGGTGTTCACAAATACTGTCGAATCAGCGAATTCAGTTACTGACATATTAGAAAGAGCTGGTATAAGGTGTTTGTTGTACCACAGCGAAAGCTCCATGGAGGAGCGTACGGCGAATCTGTGCGCTTTTCGAGACACCGGTGGGGTTCTTGTGTGCACTGATGCCGCTGCTCGTGGTTTAGATATTCCTAATGTTTCGCATGTTATCCAGGCATGTCAAACTCTTCTTTTTGTGATGAATTAGGGTTAAAATGCCTCATTGTTGTCCTGCCCCAATCATGTCTCACATCCTTATCTCCATTTTTAAAGTTCAAACGGTCGATCCAAACCACTCAACATAAGATCTATATTAAAATGTACTTCGAGACCAAATTTTTTATTGTTTGGAAAAAATTTACTATTTTTTAGATAGGTAAAACATTAGTGTTTTTAAGAAGATTCTGGATATCCAAAAATCCAAAAACAGTGATTTTGTACTATGTAAACAAAAAGTAAACAATTTCCAGGAAATATAAATTTGGTCTCCAAGCACAAGCACATTTTAATATGGAGATCGTGTTGCGCAGTTCGTAATGATTTGGACTTTCAAAATGAAGATAAGAATGCGAGGCATGATTGAGGCACGAAAACAATGGAGCATTTTAACCCTTATCTTGAATCTATTTGGCTACTTATTATAATATCCAATATAATTTCATGATTTTTTTTTCTATAGGCAGAGTTTGCAACATCCGCAGTTGATTTCTTGCACAGAGTGGGCCGCACGGCCAGAGCTGGCCAAGCTGGTGTAGTAACAAGCTTGTACACCAGGTCCAATCGGGATCTAGTAAATGCTGTTCGCGATGCCGAGGATACAAGTCAACCTGTGGTAATTTGGATTTCGTTTCTAGTTTTGTATTGTACTGCTTTTGTCTTTTAAGATTTCTAAAAATTCTAACTCGTTTTCTTGTCACAGGAGAAAGCATTTAGCAGGAAAAGGAGCTTCCGGAAGAAACTAAAGAAAAGAGGTGCTTTTTAAAATCATTATTGTTTAAGAGTGACGCTATGGTAATATGCATATCACAGATCAACCCATGTCATAGACCCATATCTTTATTTTCAAAGTTCAAACGGTCGATGAGAACCGTTAAACAGGATCTCCATTTGAAAATGTTTATGGAGTCCAAATTGCACAATTTTTAGAAAATTTTACTATTATTTTTTATATGTAGAAAATCGCTATTTTTGGATGGTCCAGAGTTTTTAGATCGCATGATTTTCTGCCTATCTAAAATAATAGTAGAAAATTAAAAAATGTAAAATTTGGTCTGCAAGTACATTTCATATGTATATCATGTTGAGCAGTTCAGATCGACTATTTTAACTTCGAAAATGGATATATAAGTCCATAACACGAGCTGCTTTGAAATATGCATATCACCATAGCCACACTCATTGTTTAATGCATTGATACTTTTCTTAATTATTTTGTTTTTGGTCTAACATATGCCTCTGGGTTCTTCTAATTGAAACTAACCATAAAATTATCAACAAATTCAATATATAGTTTTTTTGTTTTTTTGGTTGAATGTGTTGGTTTTACAATTTCTCTTAAGTTTTATCTCACTTGTTACAGGCCGAGCTGGCTTAGAAGATAAACAAAGAGTGTTATCTTAATTGGATGAAGATATAGACTGAGATTATTTCAGGTTGTTTTTTCGAGTTTTTATCTTACATTATTACTGCCTACAGTTACTGTGGTATTGTGTAGCTCAGGGATCAGATCTTAACAAGAGGCCATACTAAGCTAGCACCTGAGAATTTTTTTAGCAATACTGTCTACTTGCCTGGACACATAATAGAATTATTTTGCACGTTGATTTCAATATAAGGATGTAAAAAAGTCACGTCGTCATTAGATCCGGCATGATTGCATGGCACGGCACGCGAATTGGTCTGGTTATAGGCACGTGGTACGTGTGGTCATGGCATGACTAATATTTCGTGACAATTCACGTGCCGTGACTGCCTCTCCAAATTTTGATCACGGCATGACATGATACATAACCAAGTGCATTCATGTATGAATGTATATTCTTATTTTAAAATTTCATAGAGATGACAATTAATGTCTGATCCAAAACATTTTAGTGGGACTAGGATGTGCCTGTACAATAACCCACCTCAGTGGTCTAGCTTCATTACAGAAGTCGGTTCTGATTCCATACGGTCAATTGCTCGAATCTGTATCCTCTGCATTAACTCAAAAGGGAATCTTTTGAGTTAATGAATTTCAACCGTCTGATTTTAAACGGAGTCAATTCAGCTCGTGTCTATAACATAGGGGGCCCTTTAATATTAGTGCAAATGTAGTTTGCACGAATCTTAAAACATATCAGACAATCAAGATTTATTAACTCAAAAGATTCCCTTTTGAGTTAATGCAGAGGATATGAATTCCAATTGCTCAACATATATATGTTGTTCTTATCCTCTCGAGCGTAGATGAAATGAGCTCCTGTGCTGTAATTGTCAGTGTTAGTGTCGTAAATAACTGTATGTGTTCATCAAACAGAAAAGGTACTGTCAAGCGATTAAACGGAAATAATCGGTTAATTAATTGGAAAAATCCGTGATAGTTTGATCATTGTCAATGACTACTCAGCCGATTAATTGGTCTAAACAACTGTTTTTTATAACACTGATATTTGTTGCATGTTATACTTAGTAGTCCTGAATTATTTCGGGTGTGTATCCTTTGTGATAGCGCCAATTAGTATGTACTATGGATCAATATATATGTTTCTAAAGTTCAACAATTAAATCTAAACTATTCAACGTAATATCCATGCGAAAATGAACTTTAGATCAAATATTTCAGTTTTTTATAATTTTTATTATTTTTTAAAGAGGAGGGTTCTAATGCCTCCTCCATGCCCCTATTTTTTAAAACTTTAATAACTCAAAATTTAAAACTTAAAAGTCAAAATAAAACCGTTAGATATAATCTACATCATTTTATCTATGTGCTCATAAAAAATTATCACATTTTGATTTTATTTTTATGTGAATCAATAAGTTGAAAAATCAACGTCTAGAAATTATCCACATTAGTACGTTTTTTACAAGCTCTTGATGACAACCAAAAAAAAATTAAAATGTCATAATTTTTTACACGTGCATAGATAAAATGATGTAGATCATATCCAACGGTTTTATTTTGACTTTTAAGTTTTAATTTTGAATTATTAAAGTTTTTAAAAATAGAGGTTTGGTGTAGGCATGAAAAATAGAGGCATTTGAACCCTCGTCTTTTTTAAATAGGTAGAAAATCACTTCATTTAAAAATTCTAGATCATTCAAAAATAGTGATTTTCTACTATTTTAAAAAAAATTTATAAAGTTTAAAAAATATAAAATTTAATCTATAAATAATATAAAAAATGGAGATAAAATAAAGTAAAAACCAATCCGTACTATGCACAGTACCATACCTCATTATTCAATTATTTCACTATGCATAGGACCAATCAGGGCTGTATAAACCAATTGCACTAGCGGACAAATGCGGTAGGAAAAACATTAGTCACGCTTTCAATGAACTTTTAATAAGAGTTGTGCCTTGTATATGCTTATGATTATTATATCATACAAATGCGGTAGGAGAGTATTAGTCACGCTTTTCAATAAAATGTTTAAAAATAGTTTTACTAGAGGATTCTACAACCACTCTAATCTTACTCTAATCTTATCATCACCAGTGAAAGTGTGAAACCATTTATTTACTGTGATGGTTGTCCGCTCTTCTGATACAAACAAAAAAACAAAAACAAAATAACATTAGGTATCGCGTTCGAGGGATTTGGGGTAGATGCTCTTGCAAGAGAAAAACAATGATATAAAACACGATTGAGTACTTGGATGGCCTTTTTACATACTTTTGCGTGCTTTACCTTTTGAGGAACTTGCTTGCCTCAGTGGCGATCCTCTTTTGACTTTACAGGTGTCACAGACGTCACATGCCTGTCACATGGTACTTTTTTATTGTTCATTGCACCGTGTTAAAATTTCATCATCATTTGTCCAAAAAAAAAGAAAAATTTAATCATCACAGCATGTCTCCCAACCGAAAATGGTAATATATTCAGTTTTTTTTTTTTTTCCTTCTATACATTTAAATCTAAAAATTGAGCACGGATCGTGATAAGAAGAGTAGAACTAGGGTGTGATGCGCTCATCGAACTCTTTGGTGAGCATAACTTCATAATTTATCGGATTAATTTCAAACGAGATGAATTCAAACTGTTGAAACCGATGTACTTCACGAGTGATACGTGTACATGCAAAATTTTGAATTTTTTGAATTCATTTAGTCTAAAGTCAAGTGGTCAAAATTGATGAAAAATGAATGCTCCAAAATGAAGTTTTAGAAATTATTTTAATGCGTTCATTTTTCATCAATTTTGACCGCTTGACTTTGTACTAAATAAATTCGAAACATTCAAAATTTTGCATGTACGCACATCACTCGTGAAGTACATCGGTTTCAACGGTTTGGATTCATCTCATTTGAAGTGAATACAATAGATTATGGAGTTATGCTCACCAAAGAGTTTGGTGAGCACATCACACCCTAGTTCTACTCTGATAAGAATATTGAACATTAACTGTTTATTGTCTGTAAAATTGCATTCGATGAAATCTTTTAAATGGTTTCAGCTGCTGAGGTTAAAATTCATCAAAAAGGACGGACTTAACATTATTCATAAAATTTACTAACAATTTTAGTTATTTTGTAAAAAAAAAAAAAAAAGGTGAGGTTATATTGAATGTATATGACACTGGCTTGTGTTATAGATCTATATCTATGTTTTTAAAGTCGAAATAGTCGATTTGAACTGTTCAACGTGATCTCCATATGAAATGTAATTGGAGATAATTTTTTCATTTTTAATTTTTTTTTTTACTATTTTTTAGATAAATATAAAATGATGGTCCAGAATTTTAGATGAAGTGATTTTCTACCTATTTAAAAAATAGAAAATAAATTCTACAAAATGTAAAATTTGGTCTCCAAATACATTTTCACATCTAGATCATGCTAAGTAATTCTGATCGATTGTTTAGACTTTAAAACGAAAATATAAATGCATAGCACACTCTATCACCATAGCCTTGCTCTTGTAAAAATAATTTTTGATATATGATTGATATATTATAACAATTAACTATATTTTACACCATTGCACTCAGTTTCAACTGCTTGAGGTTAAAATTCATCAGAACAGACGGCCGTTAACATTATTCATAAAAATTTCAAACATTTTTAGTTATTTTGTTTTTTTAAAAAAAAAAGTGAGATTATGGTGATATTTATATGACATATTAGCTCGTGTTATAGATCCTGAATCCTGAATATGGTGATATGCAGATTGCTGTTCAGAATTTCGAATTTCGGATTTAAATTAGAAATGTAGATATCTACATTTCTGATTTAAATCCGAAATCCGAAATTCTAAACAGCAATCTGCATGTCACCATATTCAGGATTCTGATATGGGTCAAATGTCTCATGTCTTTCATGCTTCATTGTTTTCATATCTTATATTTCTATTTTTAATGTCCAAACTGTCAATTTGAACCGCTCAACATGATTTCCAATTAAAATTTGCTTGGAGATCAAATTTTATATTTTTGGAAAAAGTTTTACTATTTTTTAAGATAAATACAAAATCATTTTTTCTAGACCATTCAAAAATAATAATTTTGTATTTATCTAAAATAATAGTAAATAATTTTCAAAAAATATAAAATTCGGTCTAAAAACATATTTTACTATGTATATAATGTTGAGCAGTTTGGATCGATAATTTGAACTTTAAAAATAAAAATATATTATATGAGGTATGAGTCATTTGAACCCTCTCTTTATATAATATAACAATAAACTATATTTATTTTAAGTTTTTAACCAAATCACGAAATTAAAATTTTGTCAAATTATTCTCAAATTACAAATTAATGAGTAGAACTAGGGTGTTCCTAAGTTCACTAAGCCCCTTTGTGAACTCAACTCTAAAATATATCGGATTGGCTTCAGACGAATCTAAACCGTTGAAATCCTTCTACTTTACGAGTGATGCATTTAAGTGTGAAAATTTTAAATTTTCAAATTAATTTAGTATAAAGTCAAGTGGTCAAAATTAGAAGATTTATAAATTAATTTTAATGCATTCATTTTTTGGACGCCTTTTGACCACTTGACTCTATACAAAATTATTTTTAATTTTTTTGCATGTAGACACATCGCTCATAAGGTAGAAGGATTTCAACGGTTTAGATTCATTATTTGAAGCCAATTCAATAGATTTTAAAGTTGAATTCACAAAAAAACTTGTGTATTTAGGAACACCCTAGTTCTACTGAGTCCGTATCCTCTGAGATATCTCAACTTTTGCGTGACCGACGTGTCCAGTGCCTATTTGGGGATAGCGCGGGGGCCAGTATTATTTGTGCTTCGAGATTAGTGTAGAACTCATTTGAATGGTTGTGATTTTCCATAAAGTCACGCAAAGTTTGAGATATCTCAGAGGATGCGAATTTAGTTCTACTCCAAATTAACTATGAATACGAACAAACGATAACATTATTGTACTAGCACATATGATGTGATATATAGCTTGCACATCAACAGTTTACAAGGAACAACATATATAGCTGGAAAGCAGCATCCGGCAATCGAGGCCAATTTCATTGATCAAATGTCAGAGGACCCAAGGAGAGCCACAAAATGGAAACCAGTGCGCGGATTAGGTGCAGCTTCTCAGTGTCCTCACATGCAAATGCCAGGCTGTGTTTGACAGAGATATTTATTTATAGGCATTAATAGAGTAGAACTAGGGTGCTCCTAAGCTCACCAAGCCATTCGTGAGCGTGACTCTAAAACCTATCGAATTGACTTCAAACGACATTTTCAAACCGTTAGATGTTCAATCTATATTAAAATGTGCTTGGAGACCAAATTTTACATTTTTTGGAATTTTTTTACTATTTATTAAGATGGTTTGAAAATCGCTGTTTTTATTAAAATTCTGCACCATTGAAAAACAGCGATTTTCAAACCATCTTAATAAATAGTAAAAAAATTCCAAAAAATGTAAAATTTGATCTCCAAGCACATTTTAATATAGATTGAACATCTAACGGTTTGAAAATATCATTTGAAGTCAATTCGATAGGTTTTAGAGTCGTGCTCAGGGAAGGGCTTGGTGAGCTTAGGAGCACCCTAGTTCTACTCGGCATTAATATAATATAACGTAAAACAGTTATTAGAATTGATTGTTTCCGAATGGAGTTGCACAGACAGAATCGAATTTTTGAACCATAATTAAAATTTTGTTTTTTTACGAAACCAATATGATTATTTTTTTTTTTACAAAAATCATAAGAACTGAAATGTCATTTTAGTCTGAAATTTTTTTTTTATTCCGGACCAAAATGGCATTTCGGTCTGGTTCTCTTTTTGAATTTTATGTGGTACTGGTTTCACAAGTTTTCATATGAGCTGCCGCAGAAAATCCAAAAAGGGACCGGACCGAAATGTTATTTTGGTCCGGAATAAAAAAAAATTTCAGACCGAATGGCATTTCGGTTCTTATGGTTTTTTGTAAAAAAAAAAAGTAATCATGTTGGTTTCGTAAGAATATATTTTTTTTAATTATAGTTTATAAAAAAAATTCGACAGATCAGAAAAAAAGAACAAAAAAAAAAAAGGTTCATTTTTAAATAATGAAGAAGAGTCCGGATAGAATAACATATTAGTGTTATTTGAGGTTATATAACACAAATTTTAAAATCTATCAAATCAATTTCAAACGGCGATTCTAAATCGGCTATTTTAAAATGTTCAAATGATATACTTTATTAGTTATATGTTTACATATAAAATTTATAATTTTTTTAAATTTATTTAGTATTAAGTCAAGCGGTTAAATGTGAAAGTTTTTAAGTTAATTTTAATGCATTCATATTTTAACATTTTTAAAAGCTTGACTTGATATTAAAATAACTTGAATAAATAATTTTTTTTGCATGTAAACACATCACTCATAAAATAAATCAATTTGCATGTAAACACATCACTCAATATCAATGCAATTAAGCTACAAAAAATAAACTATCAATTGATTAATTATGCGATGGCACGTAATTGACTTTCATTTTATTTTTAGAGAAACAAGGTTGCTATTAAAGCATGTATATCAAAACATTTTTGTCAGATAATCTCTATTGTTTTAACTGTAACAAAAAAATATCATGTCAAGTCAACAACAACAACAATTATTTCATAATTTTTCTAAATATATATATATATATCAGTATTTTAGTAATTATTTATAATATAAAACGATGAAGTATTTTTTCATTATATATGTATTTAAGAAAATCACAAAAAAATTATATTATCGAATTGTTTATGAGTAAGAAACAAATTATTACCATTATGTCTTCTTATTTAATTTAATTTTTATATTATAATAGAATATTTTTCAGTTATAAAAAATCATAATGATTTTTTCATTAATTAATATCATTATAAAAATCATAATAATTATATATTTTTATTTATTTTATTCTAAATATTATTATATGCTAACTATTAGTTATTATTCAGAAAATTAGTTTCGATAATAAAGTATTTGCATTTTATAAAAATATTTTTTAGAACTTATTTTCATTCGTTTCATTTTTTCATCGATGTCGTTAAATACACAATTTATTTAATTATTAAAAAATATTTTTATTTTGTGAAATAATAATTAATAAATATTGTTATGTTATTTTTAGTCAGCGTTATTTAATTATAATAATTATTTTATTAATAGGTCTAATTATATAATATCATGTATTTTAGGAATAAAAATAAAAAATTTCACAAATAATATCACGGTACAACTGAACATTCATTTCAACACATTCCCGTACATACCTACATTTATGAATTTCCATAAATTAAATAGTGGATTTCTATTTCCGACAGATCTCATCCCGTGTAATCCCGAAACAACCGAACAAGCTCTCATAGTTTGGAGCCGTATTTTATTTTTGGTTCCGTCTGCCATACATATAAATTCAGGTGTAATTATTATAATAGAGTAGAACTAGGGTGTTCCTAAATTCACCAACTCTCTTTCTGAACTCAACTCTAAAACCTATCGAATTGATTTCAAATGACGAATCCAAACCGTTGAAACCCGTCTACCTTACGAGTGATGCATCTACATGCAAAAAATTTAAATTTTCGAATTAATTTTGTATAGAGTCAAGTGGTCAAAAAACGTTCAAAAAATGAATGCATTAAAATTAATTTATAAACCTTTTAATTTTGACCGCTTGACTTTATACTAAATTAATTCAAAAGTTTAAATTTTTTGCATGTAAACGCATCACTCGTAAAGTAGACAGGTTTTAATGATCCGAATTTTGTCATTTAAAATCAAACTGATAGGTTTTAGAGTTTGAGTTCACAGATAGAGTTGGTGAACCTAGAAATACCCTAGTTCTACTCATTATAATATCCTATATTATTTTATATTTTTATAAATAATAAAATAAATCTCGTGTTTGACGACCAATGGACCAAGGTCACATTCACCCCATGCTCATGCTCATCCCCCATTCAATGCCACCTCTCTCCTCTCTATATAAACCTTTAAATTGACCCAAGTATTAACTGCACTTCACCACTCCACTACACTCAGTCTCATCTCTCAAGTAACTAAAACCCCATCATCCTGATCCATGGCTACCAAGGTGGCAGTTTTCCTGCTAGCTTCCTTCCTCCTACTCAGCACAAGAGTAAGACATTATACAAACACTTTTTTTTTTTTTAATTATGTTTAACTTTTTTATATAAAAATTAATGTATGGTTATTTTGTTTAGGTTTCATCTGATGTTTCAGAGGAAGGTATTACTCAGGTACTATTTTTTTTTTTAGATTAACTTTTTTTTTAAAGTTTTATGTTTTGATTGGTGTGTGGTAATTTTCTAATTAACCACAATTCTCTCCAAAAATAAAAAAATAGATGGCATATGGCGCAGCAGCTCCTCCAGTCGCACCAGCCCCTGCTCCTGCCCCTCACAAGATTATTGACACCAAAGGTACATTAATTTTACACAAAAATAGATTTTATGTAATTGTAATCAAGACACAAAAATGAATACAAGATTCTCTGGTTCCTAAAACTATTAAAAGAAGCACACAACTTAATTTCTTCTCAAACACAAAGTTTTGCATACTTGGATTGATGAACATATATATTTTTATATACAGAATGCATAGGAGCATGCGAGGAGCGATGCAGCCTACACTCGAGGAAGAACGTGTGCAAGCGGGCATGCAACACTTGCTGCAGTGTTTGCAAATGCGTGCCGGGAGGCACCTACGGCAATAGAGAGACGTGCGGCACGTGCTACACCGGCTGGACCACACACGGCAACCGGACTAAATGCCCTTAGTTTAAAGCAAATCAATGTAGCATCAGTAGTAGTTTTTGGGAATAGACATGGAGAGTTAATTAGCTCATGAGCTTATTAACTTTTCTTTTGTTAATTTCCGTTTTTGATGTGTTTGGAGTAGTATATCTAGTACTGAGAATAAGTTATATTTTTGCTATTTTGGTTCAAAATAAGTTCAATACTGCATGAAGCCACAAGCAGAGTAGTTTTGGCTTTATGCAGCGCATGATCCACATGCAGTGTTGTTTATATTCTATAGTCCGTGTGCTGCATGAAGCCAAAACTGTTGTGTTAAAATCTTCACCCAAGTTTACCTGTGTATTTGATCGGACCAGTGTTGTAAAAAATGACCGTTTAAGCCGATTAATCAATGGCAGCGACCAAATCATTACGGATTTTTTCAATTAATCGGCCAATGATCTCTAATTATAACCGATTATTTATAACACTGGATCGGACAGTATCTATTGCTCAGGTGAGATGATACGAACTCCCTGTCAATTGAAGGAAAGGAACATATATTGAGCATCTCCATCAAGTAGAGTTCTAATGAAAATCACTTAGCAAGTTAGCATTGATGTAGATTCCTCGTTGAATTTCGTCTACTTTCTCAATTTCTCCTTTGTCTTTTGAATCAGAACGTTTTAAGTTGCTTATTTTCGGGCCAACTAGTTCGAAATTATTTGACCAAAATTAAACGGGCCAATGGAGTAGGCCCCTCAGGATGTCCACGACAAAAAAAAAAAAAACTCATTATGGGCCTATGGAAGGCAGAGGATCCTAGAAATTTGTAGAAAGTTGGCCCTTCCGGGTTCTAATCAAGGGAATATAAAAATATATATATATACGAGTAGAACTAGGGTGCTCCTAAGCTCACCAAGTCCTTCCGTGAGCGCGACTCGAAAACCTATCGAATTGACTTCAAACGACATTTCCAAACCGTTAGATGTTCAATCTATATTAAAATGTGCTTGGAGACCAAATTTTACATTTTTTGGAATTTTTTTACTATTTATTAAGATGATTTGAAAATCGCTATTTTCCAATGGTGCATAATTTTAATAAAAACAGCGATTTTCAAACCATCTTAATAAATAGTAAAAAAATTCCAAAAAATATAAAATTTGGTCTCCAAGTACATTTTAATATAGATTGAACATCTAACGGTTTGAAAATGTCATTTGAAGTCAATTCGATAGGTTTTAGAGTCGTGCTCACGAAGGACTTGGTGAGCTTAGGAGCACCCTAGTTCTACTCTATATATACATAGAGAGAGAGAGTGTGGCTAATATCAAAACGTTTGCACCAAGTTCCTCGTGCAACCAAGTTATTTTTGGATTTTCAAAGTTCAAATGGTCGATCCAAACCGTTAGATGTTCAATCTATATTAAAATATGCTTGGAGACCAAATTTTATATTTTTTGGAATTTTTATACTATTTATTAAGCCACTTTGAAAATTGTTGATCCGGGTGAACAATAAAAACAGTGCAACCAAATTCTGGACCATGTGATCAGCAATTTTCAAAGTGGCTTAATAAATAGTAAAAAAATTTCACAAATGTAAATTTTGGTCTCCAAATAGATTTTAATATAGATTGAACATCTAACGGTTTGGATCGACTGTTTGGACTTTAAAAATTCGAAAACGACTTGGTTGCACGAGGACCTTAGTGCAAACGTTTTGGTATTAGCCACTCTGTCTCCCCCTCTCTCTCTCTCTCTCTCTATATATATATATAGTGCTGGGCTTAGCTACTTCATGGAGTAAAACGACTTGGTGCTCCACGCCTCATTATTTTCATTTTGAAAATCCAAACGACCGATCCGAACCGCTCAAGTTGTTCTCCATATTGATATGTGCTTGGAGACCAAATTTTACATTTTTTGGAATTTTTTTACTATTTATTAAGCCACTTTGAAAATCACTGATCCGGCGGTCCAGAAATTTTTACTGTTTTTTACTGTTCATAAGGATTTTCAGATTTTCAAAGTGGCTTAATAAATAGTAAAAAAATTCCAAAAAATGTGAAATTTGGTCTCCAAGCACATTTCAATATGGAGAACATGTTGGAAGGTTCGAATCGACTATTTGAACTTTGAAAATGAAGATATGGTGTGAAGTACAAAGTCGTTTTACTTCATGAAGTAGCTAAGTCAGACTCTCTCTCTCTATATATATATATATATATATATATTAAACTGAATAACTCTGTGCAACAACCCTGTCAAATTATTCTTACGACAAACAACGCACAACGAAATCCTGACTTTGGGTTATATTCAATAGAGGAAATGGTAAAGGTTTGCAGATACCAGTTTCTGGTATGGTGGATGATTGGTCTTATTATATTCAATTTTGAAAACAAGACAGATTTATTGTGCACCTCTGTTAGCTACCCTATCATGGATCATGCGGAGTGAAAGAAAAAGAAGGGTATTTCAGGGATCAGATGGAAGTTGAGCACAATCTTTGTACATTTTTGTGCCAAATCTATACTATATATCTAATCTTTGATGAAGGGCAGGGGCTGAAGGTAGGGCTGTAAACGAGCTGGCTCGGACCGAGCTGGGCCCTAGCTCAGCTCGTTAATTCTGGACCGAGCTTTTACCGAGCGAGCTGGAACTCGTGATGAGCCAGACCGAGCTGGCTCGCTGGGTCTGGTTGGATCTTGTTTTAACCGAGCTGGACCGAGCCAGGCTGAGCTGGACAGTATAAAATGTACACAAATTCATACAAATTTACAAATTAATGCTTAGCCGAGCTAGCTCATTCTGGACCGAGCTAGTGGCGAGTTGGCTCGTTAACAGCTCGGTCCACTAACGAGCGAGCTGTTAGCGAGCGAGTCAGGTGCGAATCACGAGCGAACCACGAGCTACGAGCTTTTTTGACACCCCTAGCTGAAGGTTACTACAGCGAGGGGTGGCTAAGCCACCTCCAACATTTTCAAAATTGTTTACCAAGTACTTGTAACTTTAATTGAAAATATTATTTTATAGGTGTTAGGCTCTTCCATGTAGAATAAAAAAAAATTAAAGGGGTTGAATAATAAAATGACATGTCCCTTCAAAACAAATAACACTTCAGTTTTCCAATGAAGTGAAAAAACGACATCTTTAACCGTGTAAAAAAATAAATAATTAGAAAGTTGTTGAAAAATAGAAAGATCAATAATATAATAGGAAAACAATAGCAATGCTAATTTGAGAGACACGGTTACCAAGTATCTGAAAGAAAAAAAAATATTAGAATTTTTTTGAAATGCACGGTCATCCCAAAAAAGGAAGTTATCGGAAATATAAAAGAATATAATTGAAAAACAAGAAAACTTTGTATGAAAAGAGAAAAAATCAAAATAAAAAGTTGAAATTAAAATTTGTGTGAAGCTAACGATGTGATATATTTTATTTCTTAAAATTGAGATTTGTTTTTTATTCATTGATTATTAACAAATTGTTATTTATTGTAATTTTATCATAGTTTTAATATTTTGCTTTCATATTAAATTGTTAATATGATATTTTTCCGATGTCATTTAGATATTTAATTTTTTGCATAAAAAATTAAATTATGTCAAAATAATTTGATAGACATGTGATTTTATTAGTGTCAGGTATTTATTATATTTTTATGAAGATGAGTGATCAAATTACACCTTTTTTGGTGACACACTTTGACACCCACCATTTTCAAAGTCCAAATAGTCGATCCAAACCGTTCAACATGATGGATATATTAAAATGTGCTTGGAGATCAAATTTTACATTTTTTTTGAATTTTTTTACTATTTATTAAGATGGTTACAAAATCGTTGTTTTCAGACCATTGAAAAACAACAATTTTGTAACCATCTTAATAAATTGTAAAAAAATTCAAAAAAATGTAAAATTTGATCTCCAAGCACATTTTAATATGGTGATCATGTTGAACGGTTCGGATCAACTGTTTGAATTTTGAAATCGCAAAATTGACCTATAAAAAAAGATATCATGATGTGTCATAAAAAAATGTGTAATTGGATCCCTACTCTTTTATGAAATCAAATAGTGAAGAATTATATTTTTATGAAATCAAACAGTTATGTGAATAGTGAGATCAATAGACGGGTCCCACTGCTTGATTCAATGACTGTTCTCTCTAATTTCTCTCTCTCCTTGGACATTTTACTTTTTTTTTAGAAAAATCTGATAGAGGCTTTCCTGGACATTATACTCTCTTCCAGAAAAAATCACTTCTCTCTCTCTCCGTCAGCTCAACTCTCTCTTTCAAATCACTCTAGCTCGATAAAATTCACTATCTCTCTGTTAGCTCGACTCTCTCTCTCTTCTTTCTTTCTCTTCGTCAGTTTGACACTATCTAGCATAGCTGCGAGTATGGGTATCATATCGGATACGGCAATATGACAATTTTCAACATGATGCGGTTATACGGCAATTTTCAATGTGGTACGACGATACGGGTATGAGATTAGAAGATGACACCTGTACCTGTGGCGATGCTGACGGAGGTGATAGAAGAATAGTGGTGATTTGCAAAATAATATAAAGTATGTCAAGTGCAAAGTTTCTCATGTTATGAAATAATGTGATGCTTATTCAGATTTACTAAATGAGTTGTAAGCGTTGCCAGAGTCGTAGAGGAAAAGAATAGAAAACACACACACACATATATATAGAGTAGAACTAGGGTGTGGTGTGCTTACCAAACTCTTTGGTGAACATAACTCCATAATCTATCGTATTCACTTCAAACAAGATGAATCTAAACCGTTGAAACCGATATACTTCACACCCTAGTTTATAGAGTGAATCCGATAAATTATAGAGTTATCTTTTTGGTGAGCACATCACACTCTAGTCAAAAAGTTTGATGAGCACATCACACTCTAGTTCTACTCAACTATCTATACAGTTCTTGTTATATCTCTCTACCATCGGCAGTCTCTTTATTATGTCTATGTACAACATCCGCCGAAATAAAGCGATGCACATATCTAGTATCATATCTAGTATTATATATCTCGTGGTACATTAAAACAAACAAATTACTAGCATCATATAAAAAGCGACAAAACATATATGTATCGTGAAGTCCGAAATTGGATATGGGCTCGGCCCATTTTGCATTTCAGGAAAGGTTTCCTTTTTTAGTTAAGAGGTGGTCGATATTCTCTCTCTAACTTGTATGGATAGCCTTATATGAATAAGCTCTTTAAAGGCAGATGTAACTCCGGGAACTCGACATGCTTGTTGCAATCAAGAGTCATCTCAATTATGGAAAGGAGGTTCTCCATGATTTTAATTTTAGAGGCAAATATCAGGCAGTCAATTTCTTTGGCATCAACCCGGTTAAGTATTGTATGGATTAGTTTGCTGAGTAGGCCTATGCACAAATCAAGCTCGGTTGAGTTGGCCGCTGAAATTGGTGTGCTTGTAGCATTATATGCACTAACTTGAAATAGATGGCATGGCTGAGATACTGAAGCTGGACTAGGTGGCGGAGAAGTTGGTTGAGAAGACATTTGAGAATGCTAGAAGTTGAGATTGGAGATGATCACTTGTACCTGTATTTAAGAATGAGACAGTATCCGCAAGGGTATACCGACAGAAATGTGCTTTCTCTATTAGCGACGGGAGTATCCGCGATGGTATACCGACAATATCCCTCGCAGATACTGTCTCATTCTTGTAGTAATTTGTACCAAAGGAGGCGGCGGAGGTGATACAAAAAAAAGTGGCGAGTTGCAAAAGAATATAAAGTATGACAAGTGCAAAGTTTCTCATGTTGTGAAAGAATGTGATGCTTATTCGGATTTACTAAATGAGTTGTAAGTGTTGCCAGAGTCGTAGTGAAAAAAAAAAGTTTTTTTTTTTTTTTTAGAAAATTCACACGTATAAATATGCACAGAATCAGAGACGTACGATTGGCCAATTGGATATAAGATGAGAGGAAATTTAGATTATTAAATTTTAAATACACACAACATATCTTAAATTAATAATTCCACATACTATTTTTTCAAAAATTGAAAGAGGGTAGATTAAAAATTATGTACAAGGCAAATAAGTAGTTTGTTAGAAAGGCCATAACATAAATGATGTCACCTTTAATTCACCTCCTCTTTAAAAGTTCATTAATATGTTGTCTTCATTTCACCTCTTTTTTCATAATTAATACATATTCGTTCTAAATATTTCATATGAATATTCCGACTACATATTTTGTCTATTTATTTGAAAATATTTTGTCGGAATATCCCTTGTGACTATTCTCACATTGCAATATTTTGTTTTCGTCTAATGTAAAGGGTGCTGAAGTTATATAAAATAATTTAAATCGACACTGTAATATATGAAATTCTCACCTTGTTTACAACTTCAATTGTCTATATCATGGCTTAAGTTAATTACTACTTAAAGGTATTATAGTTAATTTGTTATTTAGTTAAATAATTAAATTTTTCTGAAGAGATATTCGTGTTTTTTAAAATCTCTTGCTTTATAAAAGAAATAATTTAGTTAAAATTGATTACACATTTGTATCTTTTTTAATTTTTTTATTAGTAATGTGATTGCATATGTGTGAAATGAACGAGTTTTGATGTTCTATTTATAAAATAATAAAATTAATTATTATATTAGTATTATTTGTTATTCACCTATTACCGTTTCATTACTCGATAATTTTATTAGTAATGTGATTGCTTTATGAAAATGTTTCCACCCTACACGTATCGTACCCATTGACACCTGTAATTCCAAGTGTTTCGGTTCTATTTTTTGTCATTTGCAACTAAAAAAAATTAAAAATGGCCTCTGAGTTTAACTCGCATATAAGTATTTTTTCTAATTTAATTATAATTTGTTTCCATGCTTAAAATAAAATATTTGTGTCACAATAAAAATAGCAAGCATAACTATATGTTGAGGAAAGGTGGCTAAGCTCTACCTATTTGTTTCCTTTACCTTTTTCCGCATATAAATGTTTTTTTTCTAATTTAATTATCATTTGTTTCCATGTTTAAAAGAAAACATTTGTGTCACAATAAAAATAGCAAGCACGCACACTCCTGTGTAAGTCGGTTGGCACATCATTTACAATAAAGTGTTTCCTTTACCCCTTTTTTTTTCAATCTAAATGGAGTCAAATTCTCTCTCAATTGACTAAACATAGCTTCCGAGTACCATACTGACTAAAACTAACAGATAATTTCTTTCCTCATTTAATTATCTCTATTTTCATATGTTAGAAAGTTTAATTTTATCACACTTTAAAAATGGCAAGTACGTACCTTTCTATATAAGTTAATAGTCTATCGCCTCCTCTGCATCTTAAAAATTTTAATTAATCATTCAAAACACAAAAGTAGACATGGCGACGATGGTAAAAGCGCCACCAGGCATGGCTAACCCGGGAAAGCATTGTTTTACATTGTCTCACGTATTGTTCGAAATTGATACAAAGTATATTCCAATAAAAACAATCGGTAGTGGAGCCTATGGCGTTGTTTGCTCCGCCATCAACAAAGAAACGGAAGAGAAGGTTGCTATAAAGAAGATCGCGAATATTTTCGATAACCGTGCTGTTGCACTCCGGACATTGCGCGAATTGAAGCTTCTAAGGTAAATTATTGCACTATCTCTTTGTTGTGGTAATCATTTACAGGGGCGAAACTAGAAATTCATGATAGGGGTTGCTAAAATTTAAAATGAACAATATATGTCGTTGGTGGGGATTGAACCCTAGCTCTCTACAATCACAAAATAAGCTCTAACCACTAGATTATAAGTAAACATGTGATACTTTATGAGGGGGTTGAGCTATATAAAAAGTTCTAAAAAAGTAAAATTCAATTAAATTTCAATATACATAATTAAAATATTAAAATTATAGGGTGGCTTAGCACTCGTACGGGTGAGTGTAGATCCGCCCCTGATCATTAATTATACGTAATATATTTTTAACTTCGTGAAATATATATACAATTGATTCTTTGAAATTAATAGAGGACAATTTTTTTATGCATGGAAACTATATTTTTCTGCAAATCTATGGCAGAATAGTTTTTTTTTTGTGTGCTTTTTTTCATTTATTAAACATTTATGCATATATCCACCTTGTCTCCTTAATTTTGCATGTGTTAATAGCTCTACATTTTGTATTTGCACAAATATGAAAAAACAATAGAAATTTCTATGAAACATATAGGAATGATGAACAAAGTTTAGCTTTTTTAACTTTTCCTTTTTTGGAAAGAACTGAAGTGTTAGATAAATATGACCAAATTAAGGAAGAGGATTAAATGTAACTTGTGGTATTATTAGATTGTTGTATGATAATTAATCATTTCTTGACTTTGTAAATAACAAACTAACATTAAATTTTTTTTTATAATCAGGCAGCTGAGGCATGAAAATATCATAACAGTTCAAGACATCATGATGCCACCACACAAACAAACATTCAAAGATATATATTTAGTGTCGGATTTGATGCAAACCGATCTGCACCAGATCATCCAATCGCCTCAGCCTCTCTCAGATTACCATTTACAATATTTTCTTTTTCAGGTAATTAAAATTTATCTAATTAAATCAATGATTGGCCTGATTGACTATTTTATTTTTCTTTGTCAGCAATTTAATTTATATTAAATGAATCTCAACACTAATACCAAACTGTATAAAATAATGTGTTTTGATAGGAAAAAAAATCTTTGCTCGGTTAAAATTGATAAAAATATAATAGAATTATCTATTGTATCTGTTATATTTGTTTAAGATATTATTCAATATATTATTAGGTGATTTCTTAATAAATAATAAATACTAACCAAATGAGCTTCAACAAAAGAAAATAGAAAATTTCAATTCCATATGTGTCTAGCTATCATAATTTTATTTAATTGCAGATTCTTCGAGGTCTCAATTATCTCCACAGAGCTAACATCCTTCATAGAGATCTCAAGCCAGGCAACATTTTAGTGAATGCAAACTGTGATTTAAAAATATGTGATTTTGGTCTTGCACGGACAAATTCCACAAAAGACAGCCAATTTATGACAGAATATGTCGTCACAAGATGGTAAGTGTATGTTTCCCTTCCATTTAACACTCCTACATGTATATATTTCATAACATTTACATCAAATTTAATGATAATTAACATAATAAATTTTCATAGGTACCGCGCACCAGAGGTTCTTTTGTGTTGTGGCGTGTACAATACAGCCATTGATGTATGGTCTGTTGGCTGCATACTTGCCGAATTACTCGGCCGCACGGCAATATTTCCTGGCACCAACTGTCTATCTCAGTTAGAAATGATTTTCAGCGTACTTGGGACACCTTCAAAGGAAGATATGAACTTCATAGACAACCCGAGATCACTCATGTACATTTCATCCCTACCGTACACAGCAAATGTGCCACTACAGAGGCTCTATCCGATGGCAAATCCTCTCGCAATTGATCTATTGCAAAGGATGCTCGTTTTGGATCCAAGCAAGCGGATTAGAGTGGACGAGGCATTACAACACCCGTATATTTCGCACTTATATGATCCAGCTGCCATGGACCATCCATCAAATGCAGTGATTGATCTGGATATAGATGAGAAGATGGGGATAGATACGCTACGTGAGAATATATGGCTGGAGACGCTATATTATTAATAAGAATTATGTGTCTTTTTTTTGTTTGTGTTTGTTAATCTTAGTACAATATTGCAAGTTAGTATACATAGCATGTTTTTTTTTCCTTTTGCTAAATATAATTGGTTATTTCACCAACTAGTTTATTTAATTTTTGGATAGACGTTTCAAGCCAGTTGGAATATATAGATCAGATTGATGTGCAACATGTAGATGCAGATGAAGTTTCTATGTGAATAATTGTTGTATTTATTGTTTAAGGGAGGGTTTTAAAGTAGGTTTTGTTTTGGATAAAGATATTAACAATGATATTTTAGTTTCTGTATAAATAATATAGTCAAAATAAAATATATATTATTTATGCTCTATATATGAAATCAAAACAACATTGTTGATATTTTTATTTGTTTTAGAGACTTGGAGTTATTATTTTCCAAAAAAAGAAACAATTAGTAATTCTTTGGAGTAAAAAATAGGAAGCCGATACACAACTACTTTTATAATTTGTTACTATCATCACTACCATTTTATAAGTAAGCTTAATAATATTATAGTTTACTTTATTGGCTTATTATTTATTTTATTTGAACATAATTTGATCAAGCACTGGAACGCAAGTACACATAAAAGCAAAAGAGGCTTAAAAGATGCACGGAAATTATTCACATAATCAAGTTCAAAAAACCATTTTAAAACATATGTAATCAAGTTAAAAAAAAAAAAACATTTTAAAAATATGTTGTTTAAATTTAAGGGTGAATTTCCAGTGTACCCATATAAACTTCTAAATAACCAATTGCTCCATAAAAACACCATAATATTCAATATGCTCATAAAAACTTGACATCTTTTCTTCTATTCTGTTTTTTTATTAACATTTTATTTAATTATTGTAAAAATTGAGTTGACTAATATACCCTTTCATTTAAAATAGAAGTCTCCATTAAATTTGTAGCATGATGGAATAAGAATTAAATAGAAGATAAAGCACGCCACGCCTAATATTTCCTCCGTCTTCTAATTGTGTCGTGTGTTCCCTGTCACACGAAGCCAGGAAACAACCAAGAGAATGAGATCAGAATACAGTGGAAAGAGCAGTGAACCGAGTGAGAGCGGACGAGAGGAAGACTATCAATTTAAAGGGTATATTTGTCAATGTAATTGTTAGAAAAAAAAACTAAATAAAAAAGGATAGAAAAAAATATATCAAGTTTTTGTGAGCATATTAGATATTATTGTGTTTTCATAAGAATATTAACTATTTTAAAAGTTTATATGGTACACTAGAAATTCTCCCTAAATTTAAACACGTCGTGCAAACAGAGCTCGTCCGGTTGTAATTCTTATTCTCACACGAAAGAAGCTAATTTGTAAGTCACGATTCTTGCAACATACATCCAAAATTAATACTATAAAAACAAGAGTAGAACTAGGGTGTGATGCATGTGCTCACCAAACTCTTTGGTGAGCACAACTCTACATAAACTATCGGATTCACTTCAAACGAGATGAATTTAACCGTTGAAACCGATGTACTTTACGAGTGATGCATGTACATGCAAAATTTTGAATTTTTTGAATTCGTTTAGTCTCAAGTCAAGTGGTCAAAATTGATGAAAAATGAATGATCCAAAATGAAGTTGTTTTAATGCATTCAAAAAATTCTCAATTTTGACCACTTGACTTGAGACTAAATGAATTCAAAAAATTCAAAATTTTGCATGTACATGCGTCACTCATAAAGTACATCGGTTTCAACGGTTGGATTAATCTCGTTTGAAGTGAATCCGATAGTTTATGTAGAGTTGTGCTCACCAAAGAATTTAGTGAGCACATCACACCCTAGTTCTACTCTAAAAACAATGTTATATGTGTTTCCGATTGAACGGTCTATATTCGTCGATCTGATATTATAATGCGATGTAGCTCACACAATTCGACTCTGTTCATGATTGCCACTTTATCTTTCTTTTTCTTTTTTTAATATAAAAGGATGTAAATTTTCGTATGTCTGATTACTGACTAGGTACGGGTGCAAACAGATCATATTCAAATCAGGCAATGGTAAAACTATATCCGTATTTGTTTTTTTAGATACATATACAGATACCATTGTTCTAAATAGTGCCATTATAGTGTTTTTGGAACCCAAACGCTAAGCTATGACATCAAAATGCGCTATTTGCGCTACAGCCGCTATACAATATATATATATTAATAAAACCTATTTGGCAGCCACCGCCAAATTTTTCAAAAAAAAAATATGAGATTTTTTAAGCAATTTATATGAGCATTAAATAAAGACCCCAAAAAACTCAAACCGAAATTGAATTTGTTGCTACTTGCTACAGATAAATCAATTTGAAATTGGGAATAGAAATTGAAATTTGAATAGAAAAAATAGATTATGTTATGAATCATGATGCTTAAGATATTTTTGATAGAAAAAATCGATAGTTTATGATATTACTATGGATATTTTGAACCGCAATTTGGACTTGTACTGGTTCAATATGAATATTATAATTTCTTAATTACTTTGGTGTTATTTATTGTTCTATGAGACTTTAGATAATGTTGATATGTAGTACAAATATTGAATATACATAATGTAAAAAAAAAAAAATGCTATGTAGCATAGCTTCCGCTATAGCTTTTTTTGTGGCCTTTCCGCTATGACGCTATAAATGCTATTTAGAACCTTGACAGATACAGATCGAATATCTATCTTTCAATACTATTATTTATTAAAAATTATATAAATATTATTATAAAATATCAAAATTTATAATATTTATCTAATTATAATTCGAGATGTGAACAGTAACCCTGAAATCCCTGCAATCCGAATCTAGCCGTTGAACAGTTCCGAGATGCATGCAAGGAAAAACCAGTTGTTTTGAGATGCGTTCTCAAAAAAAATTCGATGGTTGGATTCGAATTGCAGGAATTTCAAGGTCACTGTTCATTGGTTTCAGAATTGCAACTGATTTATTTAATAATTATAACGGTGAATAACATAAATATTTTCATAATATATATTAAATAAATGGTATATATTTACTATTCAGATATAAATAATTAAGATTTAAACCATATCACTATCTGTATTCGCACTCACATAGATATTCAGATATCGGAAATCTGTATCTAATTTTCGGATACAAATCCGAATTAGGATGGATAATATATGATCCGTTTGCACCCCTAGAACTAAGAATTGAGGGGTCCGGATCTCCAAAAGTAACAAAAAGTTGAGTTTGGATCCATACCGTCTGATCAGCAATTCGGGCCAGTCCTATATGCAGGATAATGTACGGGGCCACTTTCATATTCATGCCAAAGCATATCAGACAGTTCGAAGGGGGGGGAGTCTGATGGATATCAGACAATATTCAGTTCAGTCTAATGTTTAGTCTGAACCGTTAGATCTGCTTCAAGATACATACACATTTAATCTACATTAATTTTATAATTGTCTGCGCAAATTATGACGTGTATCAAATGACTTCGAACAAACATCTGACCAAACTCGGTGAGAAGCCCATCAAACCGCTCCCGGTTTCCTGAACTAGGTCCTCACTCCTCAATTTTAAAACCGTACTTTTGTAAGTTGTGGTGTATATAAGAACTTCGGTGTCTCTAGTAAGCTCCTTTTTGGAGCTTCTTGGGAATAATAGCTTGGACCAGACAACGCGGACCATGAATGGACCTTGCTCATATTGGGTCTTCTTGGGCCTTCTTGGGCCTTTAAGCCTACTTCGCTCATGCAGCGTAGCACCACTGATCTCATCGGTTAAATTGGGAATATTGATACGGATGCACTACAAAATTCACCACCAAATTAAGTCATAATTTGGGGCTATTTGGACTGAACTAAAAGTTGGGCTGATACCAACCTCCGTAGAAAAAACACCTTGTTATATACTCCAAGGCGATTAATATGAGGTTGACCTTGGGAAGACTAGATTGATACATAATATAATATAGAAAAGATTAAAAAAATGCAAAATATGCCAGAAGACTTAGTAACGGATTGGATCATTAATTCAACGTTAATTTTATATATAAAATAATTATATGTTGTATACTGTTAATTTTATGTTCAAATTGCGGTTTATAATTTATTCATCATTAATATGATATAGAGTATGGATTTTTTATGTGTAACTTAAGATGTAATTTTCAATAATAATAATAATGGGCTGAATTAAAAATTAAAAATGCCTAAGCAGCACAATACATACTTTAGTCATATAAATGATTTCATCACCGGAATGCAAGATATTTTGACTTCATTCTTGTTATTCCATTTGACAAATACACGAGAGACTTTGAAGAAGACAGAACTAAAAGAATCACTGTAAGAAACTTTGTTATTTTGGAAGAATCAAATAGGTGGCACTCCCATGCACAAGAGAGACATCGGTTTATGTAAGCTTTCGCACTTCAGTTTTTATATTCAACACAGATAATTCTGATAGTAATGGTGATGATTTCGACGATCCGAACAGTAACATCTGCAAGACCTTAAATTTCTTGCATGTATGTGCCACTTTTTGACAACATGTGTGCCTTTTGAGGTTCCAAAACTGTGAAAAAGCAAATAATGACAATGGTTATTCTTTTAATCTGGGTTGAAACTTTTACAATGCTAGAAAGGAGAAGACTTAGTTCTGAGCTAGAAATGGTTAGTCATCAACTTGGGACTTGATTAATCAAAGAACGGAAATTCTGACTTTGTACACGGAATATAGATCAAAATAGCACTATATATGATTTGTACGTTGTGTGAAACTAAAACTGCTTTGTTAAATGTTTACCCAATTTCTGTCATGATCAACAAAAGGAAAAGGTATTGGGCCGAAATAACCTTCCAAACAGAATTAATGTATTTTTTACCTTTTGGAAGCGATCAAAAGTCGCTTCAGATAACAATCCTAGACTAGTTGGATTTTTCTCTAAATAGTTTTTGTTGTTATCCGAAGAAAAGTATCAAAGGAATTTTGTGTACGATTGAAATTAAACTAAAATTTTATTTTCAAATTAATAAGCATATCATACTTTTTTTTTTTGTCTTCAAACAAAAAGAAATGTTTTTGAGATGTAGAGTTAAAGATCTTTCCACTTCTTAGATGATGTTTATGGTGGTTAATGTGTGCATGACTGACGAAAACCAAAAACCGACTTAAACTCAGACCAGGACTCGAACACGGTACGGTTTAGTTGCTCTTCAATCTTCTTTTATGACTGGTGCACAAGTCCTAAGAAGGGGTCCCGCAGGTCCCACTAGTTATCATTTTCTACGATGTTTAATTATATTATTTAATTTTAGTGTTGTTTTCTATGATACTTTATTAATTGGTCAATTAGTCAAATAGTTAGGGTGAATGAATTTGGTAATTTCTTAATAGATTAAATGCTTAAATCTGAAACCCTAGCTACAAACTTAGGATGTATATTACCTAATGGCATAACATCATTAGGGGTGTTCAACCGGTCGGTTCGGGTCAAACCGAACTTTTTTTGCCGAACCGCGGTTTGAACCAAATTTTGAAAATCCAACCGAACCGACCGATTTAAAACCGAACCAATTAAACCGATTTAAACTTCGGTTTGTTCGGTTGAACTGAATACAAACATTTGAAGTTACAAATAAATATTTCAAAACCGGTTGGTTCGGTCCAAACCGATTTGGATAATATTTTTTATAACCACACACCGGTTTTTGATAAACCGATCCATTATAAACCACACAAAATAAACCGATCCATTTTTTATTAAACTGGTTGATTCGGTTCAAACCGATTTGAAGATCCCAATACCGAACCGAACCATTTAAACCAAACTTCTTCAAAAACTAAACCGAATCGAACCATTTAAACCGAACAACCAATCCAATTAAACCGAAATTTGCCGGTTCGGTTTAAAACCCTAGGAACGAGTACGCGATGAACGTTCAGAATTATTAAAATTAGTTATGAAAAATCTTATTTTTTTTTCTAAAATACTTGATATTAAACAATTATTTTTATTACTAAAATTATTAATAATGTAATTAAATAAAATGGATTAAATAATGACATAACATTACTTATAAATTATAATTGTTTTTTTATAAAATATAAACATTACTTATTACTCATAAATATTATTTTATAAAATATAAACATGACTTATTACTTATTATTTAATTAAATATAAATATTGATAAACATTTAAAAAAATATTTATAAACAAATAAACATTTAAAATATGTGATTAACAAAAAGATATGTCCGGATCATTGGTTGTACCGTGAGATTAATTGTGAAAATCTTGATTTATTGTAACAATATATATTTCTATTTAAATTTCTCACTTATTTAAAATAATAATAAAATTGTAAAACAAAAATATGTAATTTGTAATTTCATAGTAAAAAATATAATTTGTATTAAGAAAATTCACCTATTTATGTAATGAGTGAGGCTATGGTACTATGCATAGCATGGATGGGTCCGTGCTACGGCTCCAAATTTGAGTTTCAAAATCCTAACAGTCCATCCAAACCGTTCAACATGATTATAAAATGAATATGTACTTGCAAACCAAATTTTACATTTTTTTCGAATTTTTTTACTATTTTTTTAGATAGGTAGAAAATCATTGTTTTTGGATGGTCCAGAATTTTCAGACCAAGTGATTTTCTACCTATCTAAAAAATAGTAAAAAAATTCGAAAAAATGTAAATTTTGATTTGCAAATACATATTCATTTTATTATCATGTTGAACGGTTTGGATGGACCATTAGAATTTTGAAAACTCAAATTTGGAGCCGTAGCACGGACCCAACCGTGCTATGCATAGTACCATAGCCTCACTCTTATGTAATTTGTAATTATGTAATTTAAAATAATTTGTATTTGAATTTCTCACCTATTTATATAATTTGTAATAATGTAATTTAAATTAGTCATGTATTTCAATTTTTCACCAGTTTATTTAATTTAAAAGTGTTAATTAATGTTGGAAAAATAAGGAGTATTAATTACAAAACGATGGAAAAAAAACAGTCGGGCACGATTTGAATAATAAGTATTAAAAAAAATAGTATTGATATTTTGTACAAAATCTGCTGTGCATGATTTGCAAAAAAGAGTATTAATATATTTTGTACAAAATGTTGCAAAAAAAATAATTCCAAGTCCGGATTGGAGTTTATTAGTCCCACACTGGGCATTTAGCAAAGAAGGATCACTTTATATATAACTCATTCCTGAAAAATGCGAATATTGGATTGAGAGAGGGAGATTGACTGGACAGTAGTGAGAGAGATGAGAGAGTGGGAAATAAAAAAATGATGTCTGAGTGCGGAAAATTTAGACTCATAATTTTGCATTGAAATATGAATAGATGGGTTGTACCTACTGAAAAATTCGAGAACAAAATGGACCTACCGAGCACTCAAATGGGTTTATAAGTTTGAAAAATTCGAGAATTAGCCTGAATCCATCAAAATCCCACATAAAATCTGACTGCCGAACAAAGCCTTATAAGTTTGAAACACATGTAGTCAGTCTAATCTATCTTTAAAACTGAATATAATTGCGGACTTAGTACAATAGTGCAAATCGTGCCTCTTTACAAAAAGATGTACATTTAATTCTTGCGAAAACATCTAAAAAAATATCATTAGAATGTACCGGAGCTTTTTTAATTCAAATATAGAAACTGAGACCTGCTTAATGTATGTCATTATTTTGGGAATAAGGATCCATGGCCTAATGAGTGAAGTTACCTCAGCCATGCCCTTTTGGATCAATTATATATCGAGCTGGGCCATAATAATAATGGATTGTGATTTTTTTTAAAAATATGTCAGATCGGCCTTCTATTTAGGTGCCAACTCAAATGAGTCGGGGGGTTTGTTTTCCGTGTCAAGTTTGGGTTTAGGTTCGGATTCAATTACGAGATCCAATGAGAATCATTTGATTATATGTAATAGGAGTATAAATTAATCCTGATTGATTGCTAATTTTGGAGATGGTGATATTTGTAAGACAAAAAAAAATTTGGGACAATTTTTTTTTCATATTTATTTCATATAAAAAAAAATTATACAAAGTTTTTATTAAGACATCTCTCTAATATTGATCTTTTTTGTCTTCAAAAAATTTATTTTTTTTCCCTCAGATTCTCAGAAGACATACCAAAACCATTTTCAAATTTTACAGGGTAACTAAAATAAAATAAAAAATTGCCCTCAAAAGATACAACACTATTTTTTCACTTTACTGGATATCAAAAATAAATATTTTATTTAGACTTGGTAGGGGTGCGCCAGGCCTATGCAAAAGTGCAGCGCAAAGGCGACGCGTAAGAGCCCCGATAGCAAGCTACCGTGGTGGGCCCTTCCCCACAAAAAATAAATTTAATATCGTTGTGAGCACATGGCCCACATATCAGATATTAAACTGATAAGAACAGATACTACACTTGATCTTAGCCAAAAGGCCGAGAAAGGTATGAATTGTAACGAAGCCGTGCCTCAGTTTTTATAGCAGCTCTGTAGACTTGAGAAGATAGGACTTGCAATGTGGGACTAACCTAGTGTTCGCTAAATTGTAAAACAAACCGGTCGCGCCTTTATATCTTTTGTTGCATTTCTTGGATTACCTTCTAGTGGACCGGGCTGTTCCTGGGCCGAAGGAGATTTCTTAGGAGCCGAATTCATTGCACCTACGCATAATTCATCGGAAAAAGGGAGAATAACGAGGGGCTCCGGTTTGTAATTCTGTCCCGTAAATAGAATTTAGGAACTTCAACTATTTTATTCCATTGTTCATAATTTTACTCGAAATTTTTTTTATCTACAAAACGTCTGATCGCCGCCATAAATTTCAACAATAGTATTATATTTATCAAGCACCATGCCATGGAAGTAATAGTTTTTATTACAACGGATAATTAATCAATATTCAATTTTTGAAAATTAGAAGGTCAGACATTCTATCCCAATATGCCATTTCATGGAATTAGTTTTGAAACTTTTTAATTCCATGATAATAACAACTTTTTAATCTGAAATAAGGAATTAGTTAATTGAAGCCTCCGCAATTTATTATTATTCCTTGTGAGTTGTGAGTGATGGAGTATTCTCTTCTTTGGTTAACTGGAGCCTTTAATGAGAGTATATTCTCCAAGTGACATACAGTAATAGCATTCTGTAATGAACTTTTTTTTTTTGAGGAAGAAACCGGGGTCACGCCCCCTGTTTGATTGATGATAAAGTTACAAGAGGTTCGTAACATGGACATTCTGTAATGAACTTGATGTATAAAAATCAATGTTTTAAATAGCGTTTATCGCGTCATAGCGGAACGGCTGAAAAAATGCTATAGCGCGCTATTTAGAACCTTGATAAAAATGAACATTCATATAAGATAAACTATTTAAATGACAGAGATTGGCTAATATTAAAACGTTTGTTGTGGAGTTATGGTGCAACCAAATAGTTTTTCAATTTTCAAAGTTCAAACTATTAGATGTGATCTCTATATTAAAATGTGCTTGAAGACCAAATTTTACATTTCTTGAAATTTTTATTATTATTTATCAAGCCAGTTTTAAAATCGCTGATTTAAATAAAAAATGAAAAATTTCTAAATCATTGAAAACGGCAAATTTAAAACTGGCTTAATAAATAGTAAAAAAATTCAACAAAATATAAAATTTGGTTTCCAAGCACATTTTATTATAGATTGAATGTTGAACGGTTTGGATCGATTGTTTGGACTTTGAAAATGTAAAAACGGAAGCATTTGTTCCAAGACCTAGGAACAAACGTTTTAATATTAGCCAAACTCCCAAATGACATGCTTGATTATCATTCATTCTTCTAATTATTAAGTAGTTTAATATAATTCTTTTTGTTCTCTTAAAGTGTTTCATATCATTTTATACTACAGAAATTTATGTGTATTGCGTAGTAATCATTTTGTTTAATTTATCATATTCCAAGTATATAAAAATGGGCATTGCAGTATGCATGCATTCTAAGTTGGGCTTCGAATTATAACTTGAATTTATGATTTTATGATACTTCGAATATTTTTTCATACTTCGAATTATCGATATTTTTTCGTCACATTATGTTTACTTAAAATACAATTGGTGTGAACAGAAGTATATTTTCCATGAGGCATTCAGGCATTCGTTATTCTTTTGAAACCAGTACTTCTAAACTATTTTATAAGCTTATCTATCATACAATTGAGTTTGATTATCATGATAAATAAAGACTAGATAATGATAGCCAGATTTATTATTTATTTTCAATAATATTTCTTACAATATTTTTAAACATAAAGATGTCAGAGTAAATCAAATAAATTGATTATTCTTATTTCTAAACCATCAATTTGTATGAACATATATCGCCAAAAACTGATAAAAATAGTTGTAGGAAAGAAAAAAATTGATAAATTCAAAACAATCAAATCTTAAGCAAACAAGTGAGATAAGTGAGATTACTGCCAAGTATCATTCATGTACAAAAATACAAAACCAGCTATACACATCTCTTCTAAATTTTACTAAAAGAGAAACAACATTATCTATACATCTTTCGACGTATATACAACTCTGACAATGCATAGTTAACATCAATACAAATATATTTGTTTATTAATTTTAAATTTTAATACTTAATTGAAACATAACATACTGTCTTAAATTCGCTTTAGAGGTTTTAGCCATTACAATAAAATTGTCCTTATTGATTTTGATTATGTAATCGTTACATATTATCTTTTTATAAACATAATGTTTTCATTTAGTTATGCATTACAAATTGAAATAATTCATAATAACAAATCGAACCGAGTTGTTTTTTCTGACTTACTATAAGTTCAGTGGGCCCCACTGCCATTTGCACATTCCATTGTCACATTTGCAATTCCTTTCATCTTTTTAATGCACAAAATTTAAAGAAAGCATTTAATCCAAAGGCTAGCAGTGAATATGGACCATCAAAATAGCCTCCAATACATCATTGTCAAATCATATGTTTACAGGACAACAGCTAGTAATTGGAAGTCCTCAAAAGGGCAGGAGTTGATAACAAGCCTAACCTCTGACTCTGGTAAAGAAAGAAATGAAGGCATGATGCTCCTCTAGCCCTTTTGTGATTTTGTATCAGTTGGGGGCCGGGATTGATTTGTATGAAAAAAGATGAGGGATTGAGTCCTAGGAGTGTAAACGGATCGGATACGGATTGGATATGGATCAGACAGTGGTGAAATCATATTTGTATCCGTTTTTATTTTTCGGATACTGATACGAATACGGATCGGATATTAGACGGATACGTAGAGATATGGATTGGATATCGGATATCTGTAGATATATACATAAATATTTTCATAATATATATTAAACTATACGGTATATATCTACTATTCGGATACAGATAATTAAAATTCAACACCATATCCGTATCCGTATCCGCAACGGATACGGATATTGGATATACGTATTTATTTTCGGATACGGATCCGGATACGGTTGGATATTATCTGATCCGTGTGCACCCCTAGGACCGACACTCTATTAATCCTTTTGTGAAATTGACTTAATTTAGGGGTTAATTTATTTTTATAAAGAGTTTTGAGATATGATTTTTGTCTAGTGATGTATTCGGTTTGGTTTGCTATTTTTTACAAACTTGGTATGATTTTTGATGTAAGTGTATTTTACAGGGGCTGTATACCAGTTGTTTGGTACCGGTTTTCTGTTGAATAGTTTCATTTTCCAATATAATCGTTAAACTTTTATTTAGTGAATGATGTTCCCGTAAATAGAGTGTTTGAGGTGAAATTCAATCGGCGAGTAACTTCCACTATTTGTCTAAAAAAAAAAACTTTGAATTTTAATAAATTTTAATATTACAAATGAAAAATTTGGTCTAGATCATCTATGATTGTTGGATCTTCTAAGAACATGACGAGGAAGCTTAACATGCTCTTGATTATCCATGGCAATAATGAATTCAGATCCCTACAGTAAATTGAATTTTGAATTTGGATTCGGATCTAAACTCAAAATTTGGTTACTTTACCGGATCCGGACCCGTAAATGATTGTGCTTCGCTATTTTTTTTTCTTATTATAAGCGCAAGTTTCACGCGCAAATTATTAAATTAGTGTTGTGTCCTTTAAATTTTTGTCTGTGCGTATCTACCAATATTAGAATACTAATGCTTCCAGTCTGGAATTTTATTCTATATTTGTTATACCAAAATTAGTGCTTTGTTATTCAAGCGGCGATTGCAGGTTAATTATGCTTCTATTTCTGTTTACAGTTTACCCCCTTCAGTATTTTTTTTTAATTGCATCCCTCTAAATATTGTTTATGTACGCGGTACGCTTGTACGTAATGAACTCTGCTGTTATTCCAATATAAAAGCAGAGTTCTGCTTTTCCGATCCCAACCATTCAAAATTTCCATTCGCGTATTTCGATAAAGAAACTTTTTTCATACACAAATCTCAATAAATTTGATGGTTGGAATCAGAAAAAAAGAACTCTGCTTTTCCATTGAAATAACAGCAGAGCCGTATCCCACCTGTGCCGCTGTACGGTGAAATAGAACTGCTTTAATCTTTCAAATTAAGTAAAGTTGAAGTTTGTCTTTTTAAAAGGTGAAAATGAAGTCATAAAACCTAATGTAACATATATTTTGTATATTTTAATCTCAAGTACTAAAACTTGCATTTAAATCCACTTTTGGTTTCTGTGTTGTCACCTATTATTTTTTATTTTAAAATAAGTCTGTAGGCATAATTTCACTAATGAGAATTAGGAATTAAAAGCTGAGTAAAATATATAAAGAAATTATTTCTTGCTTATTTTTATGTAGTTACAATTTAGAAATGTAATTTATGCGTTGATGTAATCAAACAACTTATATTGTTGCTTCTTCATGAATACTTCTGTTATATCCAGCTTTGTGAAAAAAAGTATCAATAATAAATAAATGTATAATCGTAATTTATATATTATGACAATATATCTCGCTTAAACGTATTGAATATGAGGTCTTATATTATGAGCACTAGAAGGGACTCAAAATGAAATAAGTACTTTTTAAATTAATTTGGTATACATGACAGATTTGCATGTTTTAAAAGCTAATTGGAAATTGGAAAATCAGAATAAAAAAATGAACAAAAATAAAAATAATAATTAAATCTACAAAATAAATACAACAAACACACATGAACCATTGAAATTTAAACAATTTTAAAAGTCAAATCAGCAAGAAAAAAAATATTGTAAGCCTCTAAAATTTGGACGTTAAGAAAAACTGTGTAGAAAAAAAAAAGGAAAATTGGTTATTTGCCACTCCAAAACCTTCAAATTGTAAAAATGTCATCCCGAAATTTGAAATTGTAAAAATGCCACTCTAAACTTCATTAATTCCTAATTTTGTCATTTATACTGTATTCTTATACTCTTTTTATTAAAAATTAACTGAAAAATACTGTTTTGGTATACGTCCACGGTTCATATGTTTGTCCACCTCATTAATGCATAGAAATACGTACACTAAAACAGTATTTTTCAGTTAATTTTTAATAAAAACAGTATAAGAATACAGTATAAATGGCAAAATTAGGAATTAATGAAGTTTAGAGTGGCATTTTTACAATTTCAAATTTCGGGATGACATTTTTACAATTTGAAGATTTTGGAGTGGCAAATAACCAATTTTCTCAAAAAAAAATCAACAAAGAACCTTTGTTCTTCACTTTTCATTAAAAGATAATAAAAAAAATTAGAACTTTTGTTGAGGCTTGCTATTGAAAGAGCTAGATCCATTTTTGCTGGTTTAATGTTTTAAATTCTTTGTTTACTAATTATATTTGTTCTAAAAATAATTAATGAAGTGATCAACACATATTCTTTGTTAGAAATGCAGTTGATATTTTTTAGAATTTGATCTTTCCAAAATCAAAGGAATAAAATTGGAATAAAGAATCTGACTTAATATTAAAACATATAATATTTATTATCAGAGATGGGCTATTGTACTTCGCGAAGTAAAGCGAATCACGCTCATATTCTCATTTTGAAAATCCAAAACGTCGATCCGAACCGTTCAAGTTTATCTCCATATTGAAATGTGCTTGGAGACCAAATTTTACATTTTTTGGAATTTTATTTTACTATTTATTAAGCCACTTTGAAAATCGCTGATCCATTGGTCCAGAATTTTTTACTGTTTTCTACTGTTCACAATGGATCAGCGATTTTCAAAGTTGCTTAATAAATAGTAAAAAAATTCCAAAAAATGTAAAATTTGGTCTCCAAGCACATTTCAATATGGAGATCAACTTGAACGGTTCGGATTGACGTTTTAGATTTTCAAAAATAGAATATGAGCGTGAAGTAAAACTTCGCTTTACTTCGCGAATGACAATAGCCCATCTCTTATTATCATTCAATTTCTTACTTAATATTGCATGAATCACAAAACCTTAGCAAATATACCAAGAGCTTTTAATAAAGATAAAGTTAGTATAAAGTGCAAAAATATTCTCTTATCGCTAAATATTTGTGCTCTCAAAATAGCACCTCCCTTGAGATTTTAACCCTTTTTATCAAAAAATAATGTTAAATAAAGGAGCATTTTAATTTAGTAAAACTATACGCTGTTGAGCTGCTCAAAGGATATTGTGCAAAAGGTTATTTTTGCATAATGTGATTTTTCACGCCTTTCAGGTTTATTTAAGACCAAATTCCAAAACCTCCACTAAGCCACAGGCCACAACAAACAAAAACCCTGCAAAAAGCAAAACATGGTGGAAGAGAAGGAGGCAGCAATTGAAACAGAAACAGAAAGAAACTGGGCAGATCTCCTACCAGAACTTCTCTCTCTCATCCTGAAAAACCTCTCCGACATCTCCGATTTCGTTCGATGCCGAGCAGTTTGCAAGACTTGGCGTCTCTCTTCCTCCATCTCAGACCTTCCCCCACAATTCCCTTGGATTGTCAAGGTTGGCGGTGGACCCAATCTAGAGTGCTACTCCATCGCTTTAAAAAAACTATACACCATCCGTGGTCGTTGCTCCTCTGACACGAGCCTTCTTGGATCTACCGGTAGTTATATGCTCATCAAACAATATGGTATACCTGATAGTTACTCTCTTCTGAATCCCGTTAGCAATAGCGAGGTTACTCTCCCTGTTCTACATGTTTGTAATCTAATTTGGTTTCCAAGGATGTTTACTTGGTATAATCCTCTGAGTTTTCGACGTGACGACTATGTGTTCAACACTGAGATGTTAAGATTGGACGGCTGTAAACTCGGTGATGATAGGTGGAACATCATTGGAGCTGGACGTGGGTCTCAATACCGATGTTACTATTTTAAAGATTTGTTTTTCAGGGTTGATAGTTATAATGAGTTTACAAAAGTTATGGATATTAGTAGTCACAAAGAGCTCTATGACGTACCTCCACCAAAATATAAAAAAAATTATGGGAAGTCGTTAAGAGGTCCTTACCTTGTCGAGTCTTGTGGAGAGATTTTGAGTGTTTCTCATAATCATTCCAATGAATGGACAAATTTTAAATTTTCTATTCACCGTCTCGAATTTGGTAATGGAAAAAGGAATCCATGTTGGGTCGAGCTTAGCAGCATTGGAGACCGAATATTATTCTTTGAAATTACTGAAACTTTTGGTCGTGGTTTCTGGCTCAGAGTGAGTGATTTTACTGGGTTCAAAGGAAACTGCATCTACTTCATAAATAGACTACAGACACTTCATTCAGGTTACCTTCATATGTATGACATAGAGAATAGTGAAACAATACTTATCGATACCCCTTTTGCCCCTTTCGATCTGGGAAACCACATTACTTGGTTTATGCCTACTTTAAAACTTATCTGACATCAATGCATTTTAAGATAATTGTAAAGGGATTTTGGTCTATTTGGCCGCTTCTCCTGACATTATTTTCCCTTTCTGTTATTCTAAGGCCCTGATGTTGTTATTTAGCTCTTATTCAGAACTTAAGGGTTATTTAATGTAAGGCAATGATTTGTCAAGAATAATCATAGTGAATGTTGAATTCATTTTAATGGAATTTTTGTGTGCTAATTTTGACTAGTTTTTGTTCTAGTTTGCAGTTGTTTGTGTCAAACTTTACTGATAATAATTTTACAGAGAAAATTTCTTAAGTAATGCTCTTTGCTTTTCTGTTATAATTTGAGCTGTCATATATATTGTGACTTTTCTGATCCCAGATGTATTGGGAATAAAAAAAATGCATTGATGGGTAGGTAATAAATGATGGAATTTGGCAAACCTGTATACATATTTTAGAGGGTTTAGTTTTAAAAAATATTTTAGAGTGTTGAGAGTACCTTTTGGCGTATTCAGCAGTGGTATTTGTGTTTAGGATTAGTTATCTCATTGCTTCGGCCAGCATTCATGGAAATATAGAGCATTTGAGGCTTCTATGGCATGTTTAATGTTTTGATGCAATTTTGAATCACTTTTGATATTTTTATGAAAATAGTGTTCCGACCAATAAGAGCTTAGTTGGTTGAAGCCTACTTCGCTCATCTTATTGGGCCTTGAAGCCTACTTCGCTGCAGCAGCATAGCAGTACTAATCTCATTGATTGAATTAACACTTTGTTTGGATGGAGAGCAGAGGAAGGAAGGGAATGGAAAGAAAATAAAAATTTCTCTCGAATCGTGTTTGGTTGACAAAATTATGTCGCAGTTTAATGATACAGGAGGGAAAACGTTTGACATTGCATGATTATTATAATCAATAGAATCAATTTCACTCCTGATCATCCTCAATTTATTTTCATAAAGAGTTTTGAGATATGATATTTTTCTAGTGATGTATTCGGTTTGGTTATGCTATTGTTTTACAAACTTGGTATGATTTTGTTGTAAGTATATTTTACAGGGGCTGTATACCAGTTGTCTGGTACCGGTTTTCTGTTGAATAGTTTCATTTTCTAATATAATTGTTGAATTTTTATTCAGTGAATGATGTTCTGGTGAATAGTGTTTGAGGTGAAATTCAAATATTCAACCGGCGGGTAACTTCCACTATTTGTCAAAACAAAAACTTTGTTTTTTTTTAATACTACAAATGAAAAATTCGGTCTAGCTCATCTATGATTGTTGGATCTTCTAAGAACATGACGAGGAAGCTAAACATGCTCTTGATTATCCATAGCAATAATGAATTCAGATCCCTTAAGTAACTTAAAATTTTGAAATTGGATTCGAACCGTCCGATTTACTCTGGTACGAATATTAAAGTGGCCTCGTACATTTTAACTATCTCGGATCGTATTAGTCTATATTCTGATCGGACAGTCCGGATCTAAATTCAAAATTTGGCTACTTTAGCGGATCCGGACCCGTAAATGATTGTGCTTCGCTATTTTTCTTTCTTATTATAACCACAAATTTTACGCGCTAATTATCAAATTAATGCTGTGTCCTTTAAAATTTTGTTTGTACGTATCTACCAAAATTAGATTACTAATAATATGCCTCTGGAATCTTATTCTATATTTGTTATACCAAAATTAGTGCTTTGTTATTCAGAAAATAAATCTGCTGTGATTCTCGGGAATCGCAGGACCCTGCGATCCCGAATCTCAGCTGTTGGTTTTTTTCGTGATGCGTGCATGAAAATTTACTTTTCCAAAGTGTTTTCGAGATCCGCGCACAGAAAAATTTGAACCGTTGATTCGGAATCGCAGGAACCTGCGATCCTACCCAGGATCACAGCAAATTCGGACTCTTGTTATTCAAGCTGCGATTGGATGTTAATTCTTCTATTTCTGTTTACAGTTTACCCGTTTTTTTTTCTCAAATTACATCCTTCTAAGTAATGTTTTTTTGTTTAAATCTTGGAAGTGGGCTCCCAAGTCCAGCCTTTCAAGTTAAGTTTCTAGACTGTTATATATGAATGTATAACGTTAAGAAATTTTTTCTGAGATTTATATTTGATGTTTTTGAGGAAAAATAGGGGTCAGTCTTTATATTTAATGTGAACAACGCTTATTTCATTTAAAAAAAAATGTTTATTAAATACGGTCTACTTCAAGGTTTAAGATTTTAACCCTTTTTATCAAAAACTAATGTTAAATAAAGGAGTATTTTAATTTAGTAAAACAATACGCTGTTGAGCTGCTCAAATGATATTTGTGCAAACCATTATTTCTACATAATGTGATTTTTCACGGTTTTTCGGTTTATTTAAGACCAAAACCTCCACTAAGCCACAGCAAAACAAAAATCCTTTGTACCTGTTCGACGGGGACGCTTTATCACTCCTTAGAGCATCTCCATTCCAGCAAACGTTTAGCAATTAATTTGGGCCACGTCACTAAGTTTAACAATTAAAGATATTCATAATTTTTAAATCACTCCATCCCAAAAATTTAATTAGAGTTGCAATTGATGCCACGTCAGTCAATTTAGAAAGCCTAAATCACTCCATCCCAGAAATTTTAACCAATCAATTAACCAGCGTGTCATTAAGAAAATATTTTCTTTTAAAACAAATTTGCTAATTTAAAAATTGTGGTACATCCCAATAATTATATTAGCAATTAACACATTATATTAGCAATTTAAAAGCAAGATGCTCTTAGATGCTTAATCTTACCGAACAGAATTTCCTTAAAACTCCTTGCTCGCTTCCTTTACTAAGTCTGCATTTTCGGTTCCTTAACAATTTGGCTTCCTTGTTTAGGGGAGAGGAACGAACGTGTATTTAGGGGAGGAACGAACGTGTATTTAGGGGAGGAATGAGACAGCCATCAATACTGGTAGAAAGGATACTGACAGAAGGGCGTCTATGGTCAATGTTTTGCTAATTGAAGTATCTCAATTACTTTTTTTTTTAGGCCCAGATGATATGCTATTGGTTGTATGTTGTTTCTTTTGTAATTGTTTGTAGTGTGCGGAGTTAACAACTCCTCAACATTTGTATTTTTCTGATATTCAGTATAAATACATATCTGGCAGCATCTGTCAGAAATTCTCAAAAAAAAAAAAAAAAAAAAACAATTTGGCTTCCTTTGACCTTCTTAGAGAACAAAAAGGTATTATTTTGGACAAATTTGCCCCTAAAAACTTGAGGGTGTGTTCTTTTTCATTTCTTTATTGTCTTCTCTCACCTGGGTAGCGATTCCCTAGACGCGGGAAACGAAAAGAGACACTTTTCTCCGGCGAAGATTAACGGTGATCAAGCGACCGGTGCTCCAATCCGACAGCTCTATTACGTTCGCACCGAGATGCTCTCTTCATTGACATCCTAATTGTCATCTCTTCTCTTCTAAGCTGTCCTCTCCGGATGTCGGTTTTAGCACAATCAGGTAAGTGCTAGCACTTCTCCGTTCTTACTTCGATTAATTGAGTAAGGGGCTGATTCGGTAATGTGGTGATGGCTTGGCAGTATGCTAATGATTTCAGCTAGGTTTGTAAAGGAGTTCCATGTATTGACAGTGACTTTGATTAAATTGGCTTGGCTTTTGCTTTTTATTTGGTTTGGCTTGATAAATAACATCAAAGAATTTTCTTTTGCTGGTAGTTTGCTAATGGAAATCAGATAACTGAGTGAAATGTTTTAAGAATTTAAGTTCATTTATGTGATAAATATGTAGGTAGGAACGACATAGTTTTAATTTATCAAAAATGTTCTCCTCTATCAAAATCCAAGATGACCATTTATACTTAATTAGAACTAAATGAGTACACAAACCTTGATAAATTAAGTTAGCAAACAATAAGTTTGTTACTGGTACTTCACAATTAATGCTGCACTTGTTACACTTGAAAAAATTCGCCCTAGTTGACATGATTCTATATATACAAAACAAGTGGCTGCTTCGAAATGTGTGGATTTATATAAACCATGTTTGGTCAGAAAATTTGAATTTGTTTAGGTCTTATCTTGTTTAAGCACCTGCACAGTGACATTGGAGAGCAAAAAGAAAAACATGGTGGAGGAGAAGAAGGCGGCAATTGAAACCGAAACGGAAAGAAACTGGGCGGACCTTTTGCCGGAACTTTTCTCTCTCATCCTGAAAAAACTCCCCGAAATCTCCAATATCGTCCGATGCCGAGCAGTTTGCAAGACTTGGCGTCTCTCTTCCTCCGTCTCAGACCTTCCACCACAATTCCCTTGGATCGTCAAGGTCAGTGAGGGACCCGATCTAGAGTTCTACTCCATCACTTTAAAAAAACTATACACCATCCATGCTCACTGCCTCTCTGGCAAGAGACACTTTGGATCTACCAGTGGTAATATGCTCACCGGACAATTTGGTAATCCCGATACTTTCTCTCTTCTGAATCCCCTTAGCAATAGCAAGGTTCCTCTCCCTGTTCTAAATGAATGTGATCTGTTTATGTTACCACACATATTTTCTTGGTATAATCCTCTAAGTTTTCGAAGTGATGACTATGTGTTCATCACTGAGTGTGAAGGGTCGGTCGTCGGCTGTAAACCCGGTGATGATAGGTGGAACATCCTTAGACCTGTACACGGGTCTCAATACCACTGTTACTATTTTAAAGATTTGCTTTTCAGGGTTGATAGTTATACTGGGTTTACAAAAATTATGGATATTAGTAGCCATAAAGAGCTCTATGACGTACCACCAACCAAATATGGAAAAAATTCCAACATATCCTTCAGAGGTCCTTACCTTGTCGAGTCTTGTGGAGAGATTTTGAGTGTTTGTCATAATCAATCAAATAAATGGATGGATTTTAAATTTTCTATTCACTGTCTCGAATTTGTCAATGGAAAAGGGAATCCTTGTTGGGTCGAGCTTAGCAGCATTGGAGACTGAATATTGTTCTTTGAAATTACTGTACCTTATGGTCGTGGTTTCTGGCTCAAAGCGAGTGATTTTACTGGGTTCAAAGGAAACTGCATCTACTTCATAAATAGACTACATGCAATTCGTTCAGGTTACGTTCATATGTATGACATAGAGAATAGTGAAACAATACTTATCGATACCCCTTTCGCCCCTTTCGATCTGAAAAACCACATTACTTGGTTTATGCCCACTTTAAACCTCATCTGAAGTACATCAATGCATTTTAAGATAATTTTAAAGAGAATATGGTCCTCTATGCCACTACTCCTGGCCATTTTTTTTTTAAATCCTTAACAGTGGTTGACAAGTACGCTTCTCCTGACATTACTTTCCCTGTCTGTTATTCTTAGGACCTGATGTTGTTGTTTAGCTTTTGAGTATAGATATACTCTTGTTCAGAACTTACGGGTTACTTAATGTAAGGCAATAATTTGTCAAGACTCAAGAATGATCATAGTGGACCTTGAATTAATTTAATGGAATTTGTGTGTGCTAATTTTGACTAGTTTTTGTTCTAGTTTGCAGTTGTTTTGTCAAACTTTACAGATAATAATTTTACATAGAAGATTTCTTAAGTAATGTTCTTTGCTTTTCTGTTAAATTTGAGCTGTCATTGTGACTTTTCTGATCCCAGATGTATTTGGAATTTCACTTGCAATGATGGGTAAGTAGTAGATGATGGAATTTGGCATATGATCTGTATACAAATTTTAGTGTTAGTACCTTTTGGCGTATTCAGCAGTGGTATTTGGGTTTAGGATTAGTTATTCCATTGCTTCGGCCAGCATTCATGGAAATATAGAGCATTTGAGACTGAGAGTAGCAATTTGTGGTGTTTATAAAAACTCGGCGTCTCTGATAAGCTCATTTTGGGGCTTCTTGGGAATAATTGCTTGGACCAGACAACACGGCCCATGCATGGACCTTGCTTATCTTATTGGGCCTTCAAGCCCACTTCGTTGCAGCAGCGTAGCAGTACTAAACTCATCGATTGAAATGGGAGTATTGATACGGATGTACTACAAAATTCCCCACCTAATTAAGTCGTAATTTAGGGGTATTTAGAGTAAACTAAAAGTTCATGACTGCTAACAAGCCAATTGAAGTTGTGCAATATCGACCTCCGTTGAAAATAAACCTATGTTATGAACTCCAACGCGATAGATATCAGGTTGACATTAGAAATGAAGAACAGATTGATTCATAATAGAGAAAATAATTAAGGATGTAAAATATGCCAAAATATTTAGTAACGGAATTAGTTCATATAACATCTGCATGACCTTAAATTTTCAAGTGACACTCACTACGAAGAATACTCACAGCTGACAAAAATCAATTCTGTAACTATTTAAAATATAGAGAATCTGTTTTGAATTTCATGTCAGATTATAACAGACGACTTAAAATCTCATTCTACACCATGAGATATTTCACTAATCTGAATTCCAAATTTCCTGCCTATACACTTTTTGACAACATGTGCTGTGTTAGGTTCCAAAACTGTGAAAAAAGCAAATAATGAAAATGGTCATCCATTTAATCTGTGCTGACACTTACAATGTACAATGCTAAAAAGAAGACTACTTCCAGGCTGGATAGGTAGAATCCATATCCTCTTAGATAACATAATATTTCTGTTTAGATCTGAACTATCCGATCAGAATTCGGACTAATCTTGTCCGATCAGAATTCGTGCGGATTCTGATCAGAATTGGTTAGTCATGAACTTAGGCCTTGTATATTCAAAGAACGGAAAGATGATAGAGATGTAAAAGTCGTCATCAGTAATTAATTTCTACCATGATTGACAAAAGGAAAAGGCATTGCGCCGAAATATTATCCTTCCAAACAGAATTAATGTCTTTTTCCTATGCACTTTACCTTCAGGCTTCAGATAACAATCCTACTTCCCAAAATAATTATTGTTGTTAGCATAGCGCCAATCTAACTTAAATAATTCCCATTTTGGGGCCCAAGATGTGAACAAGATTTAAAAAAAAAATAAGGAAAGAAAACACTTGAGGGCAAGAATAAACAAATAACAGATTACAAGGGTGCTTGTGTGGTGCTGGGGCATTATGCTTTCAGCTTTCGTATATACCAATTAAATATGCACCTTTATTTGTTTTCATACTAGAGATAAGAGAACTTTCTCTTTTATGGCCAAAAACACAGATTGAGTTGTGCTGGAACCTCTCATTGCTTGCACCTTTTTAAACCATGCACATAAATAAAGCACATGGGCATGGCCACTCTTATTAATTTTTCAAATTTTAAAAAATTAGATCAATTTTGAGCCTCGTTTTAGGAATTTGGTGGACAAAAATATCTTTTGTTTGAGAAATATAGACCTCATAAGATGCTACCTTTTTAAGATATATAAATGATGTTGCACAATGTTGGTGCTGTGTCGGAACTATCCGACACGGACACGCTACCAACTAATTAACAAGGTGCTATGGGGACAACCTATTTAAACTTTTTTGCTTGGCTTAATGATTATATTAAATTTAAAGTCACAAAAGTGTAGGTCCATTATCAAACACCCAATTGAACTGGAAGGGCGATATAAAAGAAAATTTAAAATAAATATCGATCTGAAAACTGTAAAGTTCTATTGCTTTTACTTATGTTATAAAAAAGTTTCAATACTAGATGGCAAAAGCTTAAACATTTATTTGTGGCTTTTTCAAAGGGAGAGAAAAAAATTCTAAGTGGCATACAAAGAATATATATTTTTCTAAAGAGCGAGTCTATGGTGCTATGCATATCACGGGTTGGTCCGTAATACGGATCAATATTTTTATTTTCAAAATTCTAATGGTCGATCCGAACCGTTTAACATGATCTCCATATGAATATGTATTTGTAGACCAAATTTTATATTTTTTATATTTTTTTTTTACTATTTTTTAATATAGGTAGAAAATCACTTGATTTGAAAATTCTGGACCATTCAAAAACAGTTATTTTCTATCTATCTTAAAAAATAGTAAAAAAATTCTAAAAAATATAAAATTCAATCTGCAAGTACATATTCATATGAAAGTCATATTGAATGGTTCGGATCGACCGATAGAATTTTGAAAACAAAATTATTATTCCATATTACGGACCAAATCGTAATATGCATAGTACCATAGACTCACTCTTTTCTAAATCATCTTCACGCCGCAGGCAAATAGAAATATGAAGGAGAAAAAAAAATTGGATTGAAACACAGATAAATTTTATTATTCTCTTGTATATTCACACAAAACTGGTACAGCCTTCCCATCCTTTGCCATTATCTCGGACTGCATTACTTCAGATCTTGAGTTTGAAATCTTGACCGTCCGATCAGAATTAGAACCAATCCGATCCAAACCTGTAATACACGATGGCCTTTAATAATTGTGCCAATACGAATTAGACTGTAAAAATTTCTTTTACAACAACTCAAAGTTTAAATTACGGCAGACGATATAAATTTATGACAAGGGATCATCTATTATTAACTAAGGAGTTTTTTTTTCCAAAATTTTTATTAATATCCAAAAAACAAAATTTCGAATTTTACATTCTGTTTGACAAGATTTCGAAAAATGCTCAAACTGCAGTTTTAATTCACAGTTTTAGGCCCCAAAACCGCAAATTTAATTTACAGTTTTATGCCCCAAAACCGCAAATTTAATTTATGGTTTTAGCCCTCTAAAAACCGCAGAACAAATCCACGGTTTCGTAAAACTGGAAATTTAAATTGCGGTATAGATCTCAAAATATTTTTTTTTTCATGAAACCGGAAATTAAGTTCACTATTTAGGTTTTTATTTTTTTAATTAAACAGAAAATATTATAATTTATTTATTTTTTGTATTGAAATATTAGAAATATTTTATATATTTCTTTGAAAATAGATGGAATACTATATAATTTGATTTATTAGAATGGCTGCGACAAATAACCCGGATCAACAATTTTTAGGCCGAATTTTTTTTGGTTGTAAGAAAAATTAAAGTATTTTTTGTATGTTATTGGAAAAAAAAAATAAAAATATTTTGAATCTGAGTTATTGATTCCGGTTCAAAAGTCACTTCTAGATAAATACAAAAAATATTGTGGTCCTTTATTTTTGAATAAATAATAATTTTGTGAGATGAATTGGAATTGGGCCTTTTAAAACCGTGAATTTAATTCATGATTTTAGCCTAAACCCTAAAACTGCAATTCTTTCCGGTTTTTTGAAACTGTGGATTTGTTCTGCGGTTTTGAAAGAGCTAAAACCGTGGATTAAATTTCCGAAAAGTTAGCCCAAAAACGCGAAATAAAATTGCAGTTTAGGCATTTTTTGAAATATTGTCAAACATGATGTAGAATTCGAAATTTATTATTTTTTTTTATATTAATAAAAGAAAATGGGTTTTTTTAGTAATGGTTGGATGTTAAGACACTCAACTATTTAATATCCACAAATGATTATCTCTTCTAGGTTTCGAACCTGCAACTTCTCATACGGAGAACATTATCTTTGCCACTAGACCAAAAGTTAGTTCTCTTTTAACCAGAGAGTTGGATCAGATAAAATTTTCCTAACATTCAATGTTTTAATTTAACAAATTATATTATGATCTGATGGTCTAGAAGTGAGAAATAGCGTAATCTTTGCCATTATAATGATGACAACAATAGTGGGTGACTCGAATTGATTGATCAGGACGATTCCAAGTGTTAATTAGGTGGCTTAGCCATCCATACAAGTTAAAAATTAGGCTTGATTTATTATACGCCTCTCAATTATAAAAATTAGGCTTAATTTATTATACGCCTCTCAATTATAATCGATTTTTATGTAATATATCACCGGGTTACATCTTCAAACCCCCAACAAATAATGTAGCCAATTACGATTAATGAAATAGAAACACGACTTTTATTTTTATTCAAAAAAAATTATAATCGATTTTTCTATTTCTCCCTCAACCCTTTAGATTATTATATTAAACCCCTAAGCTAAAAAAATCTTTATTATTTACACATTTAATTAACTTGCTTAAATTAATTAACTACAATCAAGCAAATTTAAAATTGCCGTTATACTCATCTCCTCTCCTCTCCTCTCCTCTTTTTTTTTTTTTTTTTTGAAATACTTGGTAGAGACTACCAAGTTGTATAAAATAAATGTGTTTACATCACATACTTACACAATATAAAAAAAGTCTCTATTCTCACAACATTTTAGTATATCTCAACACTATGCTATTTGTTACACTGGTTTTCTTGCAAAACCGTCCCCGTAGTGTCATCTCCTCAATAATTTTAGTAGCCAGTAATGCTGGAGGCATAACCAAACCTCTGAAGATTACCTCATTTATCTGCTTCCACACATGCCACAAGACACACATGAATTTTGTTGCTCATTCTCTTTTCCCTTTTTTCTCTCCCAATGCCATGAAAAAAGGATCCATGTTTGCGAAACTGAGTCCCCTCTTCTTAACAGTGCCACACCCAACCCTACTTCAACCAAAGCCCATACCCGTTTAGCATACTCATAATAGAAGAAAAGGTGTATGGAAGTTTCTATATCACAATAATTACACAAGGGGCATCTCAATTCACACATCATACCTTTTCGTAACATCAAGTCATGGGTTAGAATTCGGTCTCTTAAGATGAGAAAAGCAAAAACTTTTACTTTTGCATGTGTGAAACTCGTCCATATACTTCAGATTTAATTTAGATGGATACTTGTAAGCTTACGTATGAAATATTGATACAAAATCAAACGATCAACTGTTTCTGATGCAAATATTAAATTATCAGTTTTGTTATCTAAAGATTATTGTTCTCAAATCATTTCTAGTACAAATATTAAATTTCGAATATGCGAAATTGTTATCCGATTCAAGATATACAAGAGGAGGAATCAAGATATATACAAGAGGAGGAATCGAATGACACCTTTTTTTTTATGACATCGGATGATACCGTGTATTTTCAAAGTTTTCAAAATCTAAACAATCGATCCAAACCGTTCAATATGATGGATATATTAAAATGTGCTTGCAGATCAAATTTTACATTTTTTTGATTTTTTTTACTATTTATTAAGTATTTTATAAAATCGATGTTTTTAGACCATTGAATTTTTGTACCCATTTTAATAAATAGTAAAAAAATTCAAAAAAAATGTAAAATTTGATCTGCAAGCACATTTTAATATATCCATTATATTTAACGGTTTATATTGATTGTTTGAACTTTGAAACTATAAAGTATCATCTGATGTCACCAAAAGAGAGTGTTATCCGATCCCTCCTCTAAATACAATCCTAAACTGACAAGTTTTAACCAAATTCTCCAAAGAAAATACCTCTCTGAATAAATATGCAGCTTTTTCAGAACTAATATTCCAATAGACAATCAACCAAAGCAGTGTACTGTACCAATAAACGGTATATATGTGAAACCCAAAAATACTAAAGGCAATCTGAACACCACCTTTATTCAGTGCCATCCATCTCGTCTCGTGTGGTGTTTGTTATCTGTAAAGAAAGCTGCATTATTTGTTTGTTTATGTATATGTTTTGAATCTCTGATAAACGATTAGGAAAGACACTGCCTTTTCGTTTGTAAAGTTACTTGCTTTTTACTACCTTTTTGTTTGTGCTGCTGCCAATTTTAAGATTTCTAATCATTTCATCCATGTTCTCTTGTTTCTGATAACAAGGGCAATTAAAGCCGGAATCCTCAGTACTCAGTAATTATTTATCTTAAATTGTGATGAGTATTCCTAAAAAAAATTCTAATTTTAATAAGATGGGGGTTTGAAGTGCTCTACTTTACGTGTCTCTATCTCTATAGTACTTTTACTTTTTAATTTTTTAATAACAAAAATTCTAAAATTTAGATGTCAAAATAATTTTTTTGTACAATTAACCTATTTTAGTTGTTCAGAAATTATGTGCGATGGGAAATGGAGGCGGTCCGATGAAAATTGGACTAAATTCAATCTGATGTCAGGTTAGAGTCATCGGATGCGCAGATAACTTTAAGATTCATTCGGATCAAGTGTGCACAAATCTCGATGTGAATTGGACAGTTTGGACCAAGCATTAAAATAAGTTAATCTTGATAGAGATTGGACAGCTCTGATCGAACATTAAACTAAATTTATTCTGATATCCATTGGACTGCTTCACTCCTGTGCATAACTCTCTTTTTTTATTTAATAAAATTTAGTAGACAAAGTCCGCTACAAAAAAAAAAAAAAACTTGGATGCATTCACAGTTTTATTTATTTTGACAAAGATCAATATTGATAATATTTTGAAAATGTGAGGTAAAAAAATGTGGAGCTGCAACTGACTTCATTCACGCTTTTTTTTTTTTTTTTTTTTTGAGTTGACGCGCTTTATTTATTCCATGTAGCCAACTCTTGATAGAGTAAATTCTGACAAAATCCAGATGCAGAGGTTTTTTTTTTTTTTTTTTGATAGAGATGCAGAGTGGATACAACAGAGCCCCACAGGAAATAGCATGAAAATGTAAATAATATGTCGTTTTGGAGTCTTGCATCAGATTGGTACTTAAAACATATCTTTGTATGAAAGTTCTAGTATTTTGTTCGTGTTTTGCTACGAGTTCAAAATTCAAACAAAAAATATACAACAATAAAAAAAAATTAGGTCAAATATTTTCTTCTCTTTTGTTGTCATCAATTACATAAAAAAAAAATGTTGTCAATTAATTATTTTTATGCCAATATTTATATGAAATAATTATAAAGAAAGAATCATAATAGTCATTGTAAAACAGATAACTAAATTCAGACTTTAACACAATAAAAACCAATACATTACAACATAAAATCACAATTGCAGAATTTTTTTATCTTAACCATTTAAAATTCAACGAATTAAAGCAGAGTCGTTGGGGAATTAACTATTTTTTAAGTATGTAGAAAGTTGCTACTTCCAAATAGTTCAAACTTCAGAATCTCTATATCAAGTAATTTGCTACCTATCTATAATAATATTAAAAGGAAATACTAAAAAAATGTAAAAATTGACATTTAAGTACATTTTCATATGAAAATTATGTTGACCGATTCAAATCTATTGTTTAGACTTTAAAAATAAAGATATAGATAAGCATAGTAGTCTCCCTCCAAGTACAAATCAATGGTTTCATGTTGTATCATAGTATGCAAATGCAACCATTATCATGAAAGAGAGCACTGAATAATATTTTAAATGTGACTAAAACTGAGCTCGTGCTGCCTTTCATTCACACGCTTTATTTATTCCATACCATACAGTTAGGACCTGTTCGGCGCAATTACTGTGCGCGTGGGGGGAAACAAAATTAGTATGAGATTGTGTTTTTGGTCCCACGCGCATAGTAATCCGTAGTTCAAAAAATTTCAAATCCCAAATCTCGTTCCCATTCCCGTTACCCTCCGTCTGCCGAATAGACCCTTAGAGTTGATACACATGAAATAGCATGAAAAAAGAAAATAATCTGTCGCTTTGGAGTCTTGCGGTACGTGCTAAAAACGTATTTAATGCTTGACTTAAAATGGATCCAAGTCTGAATTATATATTTTCCAAGGACAAGCCAATCCCTGTCTCACCCACTTCCACTTGGCTTGGCAGTCGGCTCGTATCTATATATATGCTCATTTATTTATATTATATTTTTGAGGTAATGGTTGGGTCGTTTATGGACCACCTCTTTTGTTCCTAGTTGTAAATCATGGTTTGATCATCTGAACCAAGTAATAATATTACTATCATTTTATCTTTTTTGCCAACTAATTAATATCATTTTCAATGGAGGGACCAGAATGAAGATTTTTTTAATTAAAAATTTATTTTTGCGGGAAAGGAAGGACAGATTTTGTTTTCCCAAAAACAAATGGAATGATGGGGCTATTAGGCAACAAGGTATTAAGGTTTTTTAAGACTTAATTTGCTTCTTTTAGGTTCCTTAATTGCTTAATCTTGTCGAATATCGATTTTTTAGTGCATATTAAAATCACTTCATTTAGTCTCCTTTTGTCCGGACCTTAAGGCATCTTTAGCTTCCTTAACTTAATTTCATCTACGGATTAAGATAACCGAATATCAGTTCCTTAGCGCTCCTTAAGCTCTTAATTCTTCGCTCTTAATCCCTTGTTGTCGAATAGCTCTGATGTGATTTCAAAATGGGCAGCTGAGTCGGACCGCACAATCGGTGCGATTTCACCATTTTTTCTCTCTGCCACAATAGCACAATAGAAAAGTAGAATCGTATCAATAGTGTGATTCGACCCAGCTGCCCATCGGAGCGGAACTATAAAACTTCATATTGGAGATACTGAAATGTAAAATGCAAAATGTTTAACTCAAGTTTTCACAGCTACAATATAAAATGCCACTAGATTACAAGCACACATTTGATACTTCACGAATAGAGTTGAACTACATAAACATTTAAAGAAAAAAATCAATTAAAATTTGATATAGTTAGATTTTGATCTTTATCAATATCATCTAGCTATAAGCGACATATTATTTCCGGTTCAAATAATACTAAAAAATACTTAAAAAAATATAAAAATTAACATTTAAGTACAGTTTTATATGAAGTTTATGTTTGACCGGTTCAAATAGATTGTTTAGATATTGAAAATAAAAAAAATGGTATCATAAAAAACAAACAAAAAAATAAATATGGATCCGCATAGTCTCACTCCAATCACTACAATAATAGAACAGTATCCGCAAGAGATACTGCCGGTATACTCTTGCGGATGCTTCCATCGCTATTAGAAAAAAAAAAAAAATTCTGTCAGTATACTTTTGCAAATAATCACTATTTATCTTCACGGATACTATTCCATTATTGCAGTGAATTACACTATCAATATTTTCATGTTGTACAAGAAAGAGATCATAGTATGCAAATGCAATCATTGCATCATGAAAGAGAGCACTGATCGAATAAAAATTTTAATGTGAGTAAAACAGTAAAAGGAAGTGTGCAGTTGCAACAGACTAAAACTGAGCTCGTGCTGCCTTCATTCACGCGCTTTATTTATTCCATCTAGCTACCATACTGTTAAGAGTAAATTCTGACAAGATCACATGCAGAGTTGTTACACAGAACCCCACTGGAAATATCATCAAAAGGAAATAATCTGTCGCTTTGGAGTCTTGCGGTGCTAAAAACCTATTTAATGCTTTACTTAAAAAAAATCCTAAGTTTGGTCGTGTCTGTATTATTAATTTTTGTGAGGTATATAACAGTTGCTGTCGTAGAAGGACCACCTCTGTTGTCAGTGGCGGAACTAGGAATGATCGGTAGGGGGTTCAGTCATCTCGTCGCGGAGACACGGAGTCCAGTCGCCAGTCGCCACTCGTCACTCGCCAGAGTGCCATCGCCCATAAACAGGGGTGCCAGTTTTTTTTTTTTATTAAAGGGGTTCTGTATATTTTCTGGGCCAAGGGGAGCCAGGGCCCAGGCCTTAGTTCCGCCCCTGTCTATTGTTCCAAATTGTACGTACATCATGATTTGATCATCTGAAGTTCTGAACCAAGTATATCACTATCATTTTCTCATATTTTTGTCATTTAATCACTATCATTTTCCCAAATTTGTCATTTAATCACTATCTTTTGTCTATATTTTTGTCATTTAATTACCATCATTTTCCCATATTTTTGTCATTTAATCACCATCATTTTCCTATATTTTTGTCATTTAATCACTATCATTTTCCATCGAGGGATGGAATATATGTAACCAGAAATAATTCACGATATGGACACACAAAAAAAAATACATGACATGACAATGATGAGCTTAACTCCAAAATATATCGAATTGGCTTCAAACGATGGATTTAAACCGTTAAAAGCAATCTACCTCATGAGTGATGCATTTAATGCAAAATTTATAAATTTTAAATTAATATAGTTTAAAGTCAATCGGTTAAAAAAATAATGAAAAATGAATGCATTAAAATTAATTTTTCTTTTTAGTAAAGTTGATGGTCAAATCACTCAATTGTTTTAATATCCACAACTGATCCCCATTCAGATTTCAAATTAACTTATAAACTGTTTTTTTTACGCTGGACTTTATACTAAATTAATACAAATTCTTATAAATTTTGCATGTAAACACATTACTCGTGACGTAAATCGGTTTCAACAGTTCAGATTCATTGTTTAAAACAAATTCAATAATTTTGAAATTAACCTTACCAAATTTTATGATGAGCTTAAAGAACATTACGTTCTTTAATCCATACCCGCTAAAATAACAAAATTCACAGAATATAGAATGAATCTCAAAATTATCATAACTGTGTGATGATCGCTTGGACGCACAAGCGGAAATAGATATTAGAGAAAAGGGGATTAAACTCATTTTTTCTTTTAAATTTTAAATTTTTATAAATTTTTTATTTTAATTCTTCTAGTAAAATAAAATTACTTGATACTATTTATTCGGTCTTTTAATTTCAAATTTTTTTTTTCTCTCGTGTTAGATGAGAGTTCATGTTCTCTGAAGTAACATAATATTTCTTTTCAGATCGGGACTGTCTAATCAGAATTGAGACTAATCCAGTGCAACATGGAATATACAAACTCTTTTTAATATTTGTGTAAATTTTGATCGGACGGTCCAGATCTAAACAGAAATATTATGTTGAGATATGAATTCCTTAGATGATTCCACTTTGGAAATTGGCCTCTCAATTAATGAACTTCGAAGGAATAAATACACTTTTACTTGCACACGGCACCGACATTTTTATTAATATCCAAAGTTAATTACAAATTAATAAATATACCCAAAGTTATTGAGAATTTATAAATATATCCATACTGGCTATTTTCTGGTTGGTTTTAATTTTTTCAATACCAGTCAGAAAATAACCGGTGCTAATTTTTATTTTTTTAGAGATTACTAAAAAAATCTAACACTAAAAATTCGAATTTATTTTTTAAATATTTGTTAGATTACTTTTATATATAATTAGTATATTTATACTAAAATACGCTAAATTACTTGAAATTATATTAAATTACGGTGAATTACACAAAATTACGCTAAATTATGTTAAATTATGCTAAAATACGATAAATTACGCTAAATTACATATGAATAGGGATGATATTTTTACTGAGAAGGTGAAAAACGACAACGAAATTTCAAACGGCCATAAAACGGCGCTCGAGTGTCTGATTTCAGCAAATGACCACTTTTCGGAAAGCTTGTGAAAATACGCATGCGTCAGTGCCCGCTTTGCCAAATTTCAAGAATTGTCAAAAAAAAAAAAGGGAAGAGCCTCAACTTGAGTTGAAGTTTCTGATTAAAATTTTCATTTCTATTATTCAATATAAGTAGCTCAGAAAATTAGTTATATAATGAACTTGTAGAATACCAATTTTTATTATATTTGGAATATTTTTTATTACTATTTTTTATGATTTATGAAAGATGGCACAAAATCGACTTAATTTAGCGTAATTTAGCGTAATTTAACATAATTATTGTAATTCAAAATAATTTAACATAATTTCAAGTAATTTAGCGTATTTTAGTATAAATATATGCTAATTATATATTAAAAAAAATAATCTAACAAATATATTTTTTTTTAATTTGAATTTTTAGTGTTAGGTTTCAGCATCTTGCTGTTGATTCATAGAATCTCTAACAAAAAAATTAGTAACAATTTCGGGTATATTTATTAATTTTTAATTAACTTTGGATATTATAAAAATGTCGGCACACGGCACGGTGAGAACATGAGATAAAGATAGAACTCTGAAATGGCATTGGTCCGAATTCCCTGCCTCTCATGAAATATAGTGCGCCATTAATTCATTACTCCGTTCAGAAATTTTGTCTCTTCCCGTTTGGCGTTTGAATCTTTAATTCAAAGTCAAAAGTAAGCAATACATAAAAAGCTAACATTTCAGTTGATTTCAGCCGAATAATTATGGATAAGTGATGAATTTAAGTATTTAATTTTGATTTTTTAATAACAAATATGATTAGTATAATTGTGATACACGTTTACAGTCCGTTAGATCCTGTTTATAATTTTTGTATAAATTATGAAAATTAAAATTACTCTAATATTTTACCTGAAAATATTTTAGTTAAATTAACACGAACAGTTTAAATTTTACAAAATATATTTAAGACTACCATGTAATAAATAAACTTGTCATTAGATCATTAATATAATCTATAGTAATGAATAGTCTTTCATTATACAATACAAATTAAAATTATTTCAACATCAACTGAATTGAAACAACAATTTTATATTTAACGCCTTCTAAAAATTTATAAAGGAAATAATTTATAAAGACTAAAATTGTTTAATATTAAATACTTAGATAATATTGTGTTGATAAAAACTAAATAGTGTTAATATCATGGCCCATAAAGAAAAATAATGTTAATACTGTGTTGATAAAAAAAAATAATGTTAATATCATGATCCTTGAATTTTGTACTATAAAGAAAAAGAAGTTGCCACTAGAACATGCTTCAAAATTCAAATGACGATCTTAAATTGTACTTCTAAAAAAAAGAAAGAACATTTGTGACGTCAAGTCAAAGGTAGTCAATGCTTCTACGAGAGGTGAGGGCGTGAGGCCATGACTGAGAAATTCATCCATTGAAATTCTCCGCGGTACATTTGACCACTGTTGTAACAAATAGTCAAATAGCACGCGTAACGCGTTGTTAGATGGATACGGTATCATCGACCGTTTGACACTTAGATAATCGATTAAACAGATTAGTCTACCAATTAATTAATTAATTAATCAGGAAATCAACAGACTGGACAAAGTTATACTAAATATATTTACTCACATTTACCCTGTAATTCCGATCCCAACGGTTGGTATTTCTCGAGATGCGTGTATGAAAATTTACTTTTCCGAGAATATTTTCGAGATCCGTGCACAAAAAAGTTTGAACGGTTGATCTCGGAATTAAAGGGTCCTATAATTCCTCTCAGAATTAATTCGGATTCCTATGAGGGGCGTAACTGAAATAATTATCAAGGTGGGGTCAAATTTCTGAGTGAGATAATTTTATCATTACTTTGAATATTATGTTTTTTTTTCAAGAACAATATATAGAAATATAAGCATATTTTGGAAGAAAAAAAAATTCGAGGGGTGCACAAAATTCTATAACCTTTTGAAATCTAAGTATAATTTTATAATTATTTTTAAAGAAGGCACAAAATAAAAGTACAATTCTTGAAAAAATGTTTGAGCCAAAGGTAGACAACTCATTTCAATGTGCCAGGAAAATAAAAGAATATATATATATATATATATATATATATAGTGCTGGGCTTAGCTACTTCATGGAGTAAAACGACTTGGTGCTCCACGCCTCATTATTTTCATTTTGAAAATCCAAACGACCGATCCGAACCGCTCAAGTTGTTCTCCATATTGATATGTGCTTGGAGACCAAATTTTACATTTTTTGGAATTTTTTTACTATTTATTAAGCCACTTTGAAAATCACTGATCCGGCAGTCCAGAAATTTTTACTATTTTTTACTGTTCATAAGGATTTTCAGATTTTCAAAGTGGCTTAATAAATAGTAAAAAAATTCCAAAAAATGTAAAATTTGGTCTCCAAGTACATTTCAATATGAAGAACATGTTGGAAGGTTCGAATCGACTATTTGAACTTTGAAAATGAAGATATGGCGTGGAGTACAAAGTCGTTTTACTCCATGAAGTAGCTAAGTCCATCTATATATATATATATATGTATAGCCTGTGGCTAATTTGCTGCTGGCAGCAGTTCGGCCGAGGTGCTGCCGGGGCTATATTTAGCCGTGTGATGTCCAAACAACAAATTCAAACTGTTAGATGTTTAATCTATACTATAATCTACTTGGAGACCAAATTTTACATTTTTTGGAATTTTTTTACTATATATTAAGATGGTTTGAAAACCGCTGTTTTTAACGTTGCAGAAATTTACTAAAAACAGCGGTTTTCAAACCAGCTTAATATATAGTAAAAAAATTCCAAAAAATGTAAAATTTGGTCTCCAAGTAGATTATAGTATAGATTAAACATCTAACGGTTTGAATTTGTTGTTTGGACATCGCACGGCTAAATATAGCCCCGGCAGCACTTGGCCGAACTGCTGCTGGCAGCAAATTAGACAGACCCTATATATATATATATATATATATATATATATATATATATATATATATATAAGAAGGGATTGATTTTGTTTCTGAAAATAAACTGAAAGTGAAAGGATATTGATAGTTTCAATATTCGATGTTTTTAAACATGATTGTGATTGTCGAATGTGATATAAGTTCTAATACCTTTTTAATCCTGTTATTAAATCGTTGACTTGACTTCACATTCGTAACAATCACTCTTTATAACAACGAACGCATTATTAATATTATTAATATATTTTTTTAAGGGAAGCGTTTTGACCGAATTGTTCAATGCTAAGGATTTATATTTTTGTTTTTAAAGTTTAAACAGTAGAGCTGAATCATTTAGTATAATTTTCATATTAAAATATACTTAAAATCAAATTATACATTTTTTCAAAATTTAACTATTTTTTTAGATAGATAGAAAATCATCCGATCTAAAGATACTGGACCATTCAAAAGTAGTGATTTTCTACCTATCTAAAAATGAGCAAAATTATTTTAAAAATAAAGTAAAATTTGATCCATAAGAGCTTTTTCATATCGAGACAATGTTGAGTGGTTCAGGTCAACTTTTTGTTTGGATTGATCTACGTATAGCTCAGGAGATGCTCAACCACCCCAATTCAATATATTTGCTTAAAACTCAAAATTTGATTAAAATATACGTAGAGATCATGTTGAAAATTTATTTTGAAAACTTAAAATTTTCAATTTAATATATTTGCTTAAAATCTCTATTTGTAATATTTACTAACTTGAGGGGCTTAACTAAAAAGTTTCATATTTAATTGATTATCGAGGAGGGATCCACTTACAACAATTATGAGTTACAACATCTTACAACAATTTAATTTTGTATGTGCTTGGAGATCAAAATTTACATTTTTTTTTATTTTTTTACTATTTATCAAGCATCCTACAAAACTGTTGTTTTTCAGTGCTCCATAATTGTCTAAAAACAATAGTTATGTAAAAATACTTAATAAATAGTAAACAAATTAAAAAATATATAAAATTTGATCTTCAAGCACATTTTAATATAGAAATCATATTGACCGAATTGAATCGACTGTTTGGACTTTAAAAATCATAAAACTGAATTGTTGTAAGATGTTGTAACTTACAAATGTTGTAAGTGGATCCCTCCTCTTGATTATAAAAACTATTGTAGCAACTTATGACTTTTATCTATTTAGAATCCAAGAAAGAAATAACGTATAAACTCTTTCCTTGATATGCTCAGAAAATGAATCTCTTTGATTTATTTTTCTATTTCATTTTAATCTCAATTTGATTAAATTTTGATCAACTGTTGTATACTGTAGAGTTAATTTATCGTTGATCATTTGCGTGGTCGTGCCTTAAGTTGCGACATTCGTAGATTATTTTGATGGCGATTCCAACTCTTGCATAATAGGAACGGAATACACTTAAAGACAATAATTCACACGATCCGAATAACTCCATTTCAATTTGATTTACTTTAATTAATTTCTTAACTATCGAATTTCTGAAAATATATCTAACAATCTACGGATTGCAAAGTATCAAAGTCTCACTATGATTTCTAATTAACCTTTTATTCAAATCATGGATTATCAAAGTCCTAACAGCCCACTAACATCTTCAAAAATTGACAACAGCTGCCAACTTTGAACAGCCTACTAACATCACACATAGAAGTTCAGTTGAGCCTTTGAAGGCAATTCTAGCAAAGTAACAAGGGACGGCGATGTTTGCTTTATAATTAGAAATCAGATCCTACTGGCCTTTCCTTCCAATTATACTATTGAATAGGTTGGTATGTGAATATGATTGTATAAGCATTAAATGCATCATTAAATAATTTTTAGACTGAAGTTGCTAAGCGCTGGATATGCTGTAAGAATATTCATAGTATATGTTGTCTGAGTTTATGGTAATACCCGTATGAATTCGTATCCTCTGCATTAACTCAAAAGAGAATCTTTTGAGTTAATGCATCTGGACCATCCGATTTGTTTTAAAATTCGTGCGAACTAGATATGTACTAATATTAGAGGACCATTTATGTTATAGGCACGAGCCGGATTGTCTCTGTTTAAAATCAGACGGTTAAAATTTATTAACTCAAAAGATTCTCTTTTGAGTTAATGCAGAGGATACGGATCCTACGCATATGGCATATTGGTCTGTGTTATGAATTAATATTTTTGTTTTAAAGTTCAAACAGTCAATTTTAACCGTTCAACATGATATATGTATATGATACTTGTTGTCTAAATTATATAGTTTATTAATTAAGTGAATTTCTAAATATCTAAAAAAAAATAGTACATATATTATAAAAAATATATAAAATTTAATATGCATGTAAATTTTCGTACGAAGAAAATGTTGAATGAATTGAATTAGATCGACCGTTTGAATTTCAAAAATAAAGATAATGATTTACGGTACATATTAATATACACTATGCATAATACTGCAGCCTCGAGAAAAATGACAAGGCAAGTACATTTTTTACCGTAACATAATTTGGTAAATTTCGTAATGTGCCGACGCATTCTTATAGGTGGACTCTTTCTTTGCATTTGACAAATGAATTAAAAAAAAGGTATATTCTATATTTTTTGTTTATAATATTGATTCTTGACAGTAGTGAAGTAGATGAAGTAGTGTTAAATAAATAATTAAATTGTTCTTATGTATTATGTTAACCAGTGAAATCATAAAAATAAAAACTGTCAAAGTCATATAGTTGGAAGGTGTTTGATTTAACTTCACAGCAACAAACCTTTCAAATAATATCCACATTATTTCTTAATTTTTTGACACATCTCTGACGGAATGTACGGTTACTTGTATTATTTATAAATAAAAAATATATAAATATCTAAGCATATTATTTATATTATAAATTAACGAATTATATTCAAATTATGTCTATATTATATTTATAATCACTAATTCTATTATTTATTTATTTTATTTATCTTCTTTGAAACGGCCTAAGATCACAAGAGGTCACTAACCACCAGGAAGTGCATCAGAGCCGTCCAAATACGATACTTGACAAATCAACAGTAATGAGTAGGTATTTCCTACAGAATAAAAAATGCCATACCGAAACAAAATCTGGTTTCTTCAGATACCATAATGCCTACTAGCAAAAAATCTCTAAAGCAATAAATTATTTTTTAAATCTCTCAGGAATAAAAAAAAATTTCGGTTCATTCTATACAATCTATCCTGAATTTCCTACCTCATGATCGCGAATTCGCGATACAGGTGGGGACCCTTGATGTCAAATCAACGGGAAAGATTTACTCGTTTATACATTATACCACAAACTCAGTCAAGCCCGCCAGCCAGGTACCGGATAACTGGACCATGTAGAATGAGATCTGAATCGTCTTTTTATTCTGGCACGAATCTCCAAGCGGAACCCTGTATTTTCCAAATAGGCTTCGAACAGGAATTTATTTTTATAAACCATAATTAAAAAATTGATTTTTAGGAAACCAACATGATTATTTTTCTTTTTACAAAAATCATCAGAACCGCAATACCATTCATTTCGGTCCCGACTAGTTTCACAGATTTTCACAGTTTTTTTTTTTTAAACTAGTCGGGACCGAAATGCCATTTCGGTAAAAAAAAAAAAAAAAATTTCGGAACCGAAATGTTATTTCGTTTCTTATAGTTTAAAAAAAAAAAAAGTAATCATTTTGATTTCCTAAAAATCAATTTTTAATTATGATTTATAAAAAAAATTCTTCGAACTGCGATCACTTACTGGCGAAGGATCCTCACTCCACTAACTTCGCTTTCATCTTCTCAGTACAACACTAAACCATTTGTAGCGGGTCATTTTATCTCACATAACAACCCGCTACACGTTAATCAGGTATAATGAAACAGAAGTTGTACCATTGAGCACAAAGTTTTCGACAAGTTGCTTGCTCTTCCCGAGCTCACCTTTTTCCCTTCTTTCTTTTATCCCTTGCTCCAACCTCGTTAGCTCTCCTCAATTTCTTTATTCCCAATTACAGAAATTCCCAAAAGCAGAGAAAAGAGAAAAAGCTTAACGCGAGAAGTTAATAAAGAGAAACTATGGGAAGCGGGAGGTCCAGATGGAAGTTCTCTTTCCACCGCTCTTCTCCTTCCACCACCACCACCTCCTCCCCTTGCCCCTCCACCTCCTTCAAATCCGACACTCCGCCTGAGTTTCTCTGCCCTGTCTCAGGTTCCCTCATGGCCGATCCAGTTATACTCCCCACAGGTCACACCTTCGAGCGCGCTTGTATCGAGGTTTGCTCCGAGTTCTCCTTCTCGCCTCCCTCCGTCTCGCCGCCTCTCGACCTCTCATCCTCTTCTCCGCCTCCTTTGATCTCCAACGCGGCGCTGAAAACCGCGATTGCTAATTGGTGCGATCGGTCGGGTCTCCCTCGCCCCACTCCTCTTTCTACAAACTCTGCAAGAGATATCGTGTTGCAACTCATGCCTCCTGATCATCGGGTAGAAGTTAAGGAGACCGTTGAGAGGAAATTGAACAAGCCCCTCTCTGTTCGTACAAGAGCAGAGAATTCGGTTGTAAGTTCAAATTCTGGTCTCAGTTTGAGCTCAAATTCGCAGTTGTCTTCTCAGTCTTCTTCCACTTCATCCTCTTCCTTCTACCCCTCCTTCGAAGCTCCTAAAGAGGAATCAACTAATCTGGAGATTTCAAAAGTTTCTCATGAGTTAATCCCTAATCAATCAAGCAATCCTTCTACTTCAGGTCCATCTGACTCCTTAGAAGACGAGATTTTACTCAAACTGACAGACAATGAGTCTGATTCCATTGATCAAGACACAGCAACAGTTGAAGCCGTGGTTTCTCTTCGACAAGCAACTAGAGAGAACCGTGATCGTCGTCTCTCTCTCTGCACTGCACGGCTTCTTGCCTCTCTTTGTCAGACACTCCACTCACGCGATCCTACTGTTCTTACCAATGCGGCTGCTGCTGTAGTGAATCTATCTATTGAACCGGAGAACAAGGTCCCCATTGTACGATCAGGTGCAGTCCCTCCTCTCATTGATATTCTGAAACATGGTTCCAGTGAGGCACGAGAACACGCAGCGGGTGCTCTGTTCAGTCTAGCAGTTGAGGAGGAAAACCGTGCTCCAATTGGTGTTCTAGGTGCCATCCCACCTTTGATCCAGCTATTCTGTCACCGATCTGACGGAGCAGATCGTGTCAGGCACGATGCGGGTCGGGCACTGTATCATCTCACTCTTATGGAGACGAACCGGAGTAAAGTAGCAAGGATTTCAGGTGCTGTTAAAAGAGTACTTTCTATTGCTACCTCTGCAGAGGAAACTAGGGTTATTAGAAAATTCGCTATGATGCTTGTATGCAACCTTGCGGGATGCACTGAAGGTAGAGCGGCATTATTGGACAGTGGCGCGGTATTAACAGTGGTTGAGTTAATAAAACAAGGGTTTGAGGACGAGTACAGCATAGCTGCATTATATGGAATGAGCAAATTGGGTTTGAGGTTTAGAGGCTTGGCGAAAGCGGCCGGAGTGGAGGAGGTGTTGGCCGGAGTGGTGGATGCAGGAGAGGGGGTGAGACGGGATATGGTGAGGAAGGTGGTACAGACGGTTCAAGGGGCCGATACCAGCAAGGGGTTGGTTGGTACGGACTGGTATGAGTGGAACGATGATATTTTAGAGATGGATGATGATAGCATTGTTTCCTTGGGGGTGGGGGCATTTCCACAGCAGCGTAGAGAGGTACGAACTGAGTCTGGTTCGGTTTCCACCAAGTTTTGATTGTCTAATTGGCTTGTTTAGGTTTTTAAGTGTTTGTTTTGTTAAGTATGTGTATATGGTGTTGCTTTTGTTCTTTTTGGTTTTTGATTAAACACTTAAAAAAATTGGAATCAAGTAAATGGTTCTCTTGTATTGTTCAGATGTTTCTCTTTTTGGAGATTAGTACTAGAAATCAGAGAGTAGCAAAAACATGGTAAGAACTAAGAACAACATGCTCCGTAAATTTCGTAGGTCAATGCATTTTTTTTTTCACTGTGTTTGATAATGATTAACTATACTTAAGTCAAGTTAACCTTTGCAATCATGTGGGAATTAGTTCTTTTGCAATTGAATTATTAGGGTTGGTGGTTGGCCTAAGCTACTGCTTTAGGCCAAAGAAGTTGGTATAGATTGATTTTCTCAACTTTGTCCTGGTTTAGACTTTAGATTGAATTTTAGAGCACAGCTATAATTTGTTTCTAATTTTCTACAAACGAATATGTTTTGTTTTGTCATAATCTTGTGTGGCGGCTGCAATTGATTTGCAACGAGGGACAGTTGTAGATTTTTATGTTGTTTGGCAGTTAGTTGGGTTCATTATTAATTGTCTCAAGTGTGTTATGGAATTTAGTCAAAGTGAGTTGTTAATGTTAGGGATTTAAAGGTAAGAGTTTAAATAGAGTTGTAGACTTGTAGTTGCAATTGTACTTTTTAATTGCAACAACAAATGTCAATGTCTTCTTGTGAAGACTATATATTTTTTTTTTTCTTTTTTCAGTTTATTAGTCTTTCCTATTTTTATGTATTCTTCAATTCTTCATTACCTCATTGTTTGAGACAATAAGTTGAATCCCCCCGGTGTCCCTTTATGATTCGTGCTATTATATAACAAATGGACTGGGTTCGAACAACTCACTGTTTCAGATACCTAAGTTGTCAATTAGATTCTCACATTATAGTTTAAGACGTGCACTTATATAAATGTATTTCGTTACAACACGTAAACTACAACAACGATAATTTGATGTACCAGCTTGAAAAATTGAGCAAGGAGATGAAAGTGATATAATTCTTCAAAATAGTATTGATTGACTTATTTCTTAATTAATTTATAATTTATCTAATTTCGACTTCATCTTCCAATAGACGAATGGACACATGAAGTTTGTCATGCATAAATGTACATATGCATATTTCATTTAAAAAACCAGTATATTTTTCTCTATGAGAGCTCGTAAGTTTGAAGCTCGATGTTTTATATTTTTATATAAATAATAAAAATTTAAAGACTACATTTTTTGTTAAATACACACGCATGCCGCATAGAAACAAAAAAAATAATAGAAGAGCAGAAGATACCAGTTTATTGCAAAATTGGACCGAGCTCAGCATCATCAAATAATAGTAGTAATAATAGATGACACAGCTAATTTGGGCCCAACAGGCCCATAATGCACCATTGGAAAAATGAAAACTGGGTAAGCCGGTTTCTAAGTGCTAAGAAAGCGAAAGCGTCATTTTAGTCCCACATTAATTTCTATCCTAATTCAGCGTTATCCTTGTTATATAAGTAGGCATGCTGGGTGTGTAGCAAACTCATGGAGCTGCGTGGTGAGCACAAAGCGAACTATTCTTTCGCCTTTTACTAAAGAATACCGTGTGCTCTCCACTTTTAAGCAGCATACTTCAATTTTTATAGGGTGCTTCTCTTTCTTAGAGTTAGCCCCAACAAATTTGATAGTTATAAAACTTTTTAGAGAATTTAATTTTTAGTGAATATTTTTTTAGTGAAGTTAACTTGTAAATTTACATGAATCTTTAGAGCACAACTACAATTTGTTTCTATAAACGAAGATGCTTTGTTTTGGATTAATCTTGTGTGGCGGTTGCAATGTGGGACATAAAATGGTAGATTTTATTATTTTATGTTCTTTGGCAGTTAGCTGGGTTTATGTACTTTAGTCAAAAGTTGTTAATGTAGGGTTATTTAGGTAGAATTGTAGACTTGTAGTTGCATTGTACTTTTTAATTGCAAAAAAGGATGTCAATGTCTTTTTGTGAAGACTATATTTCTTTTTTCAGTTTAGTAGTCTTTCCTATTTCCTTGAATCCCTGGGACCGGGGTCCCTATAAGATTTTTGCTATTATATAACAAATGCATTTGGTAAGGATCCTATTATTCAAAAGAAGTCATAAAAAAATTGTTGATATATATATATATATATATAAAGGATTAAAATTATAGGAAAGGAAAGAATCTTCCAGACTTCCATTCACAGCTCTGTAGTTATATAAGACGCGCTTTGGTTTACTGCTTCCAAAAAACACTGATACACTAGAATAGTAGATTTTACGTCTCCAGCCAACCCACAACTTGAAGCTAGATTGTTCATCCTTTTTAATTTTTCAGTAGAACTAGATTATTCTTTATATTGTATTTTGTTTTGTGAGTTAAACTTTAAAATTTATGAGAATGATTTTAAATGACGAATTCAAACAGTTGAAATCCATTTACTTCATGAATAATGCGTTTATATACATGTCAAATTTAGTATAAAGTAAAGCAGTCAAAGAAAACAAAGTTATAAGTTTACCGTATGTTTAATTTTTTTATCCCATATCAACATTGAAATTTCAGATGGTTAAATTAAATATCATACATACCGCAAAGGTTTTAATCCACTAGCTAAAATGGAGGATTTTTTTAGAAATAAAAAAAATTAATCCTTGCCATATATTTGTTCGAAAAATGCTAAAATCGTAATATTGGTACAGTTTTATTAGTTGTGAAACTGCACTATTAATACGGTTCCATCTATTTTTTAACAAAAATAATTAATTTCTTTTTTGAAGATTTGTTTTTTTATTTAATATCAAAACAGAAAAAGGAATCAGAGTAGGTCCGATGCCCATCGGACCTACCTTGGTTCGATGGGTGTAATGACCATTCAATCTACATCAAAATTCGTGTGCTCTTGTCAAAATCCGTGCAAGTCTGTATCAATTTCCGTGTGCATAGATCTTGATGCGAATTGTACGGTCCTAGAGCTAATTGAACCTAAATTTAGGTCCGATGCCCATCAGACCTACTCCCATCTTCTTGTGCAAGGCATGTAGATAAAGGTCGAAAGTACAAACAAAGGAAGCTTCCACCGAGGCCAATTTTGGAATCTCTCCATTTACTCATTTATCTTTTGTCAAATTAATTTCACGCATGACCGAAAAATACGTGCGCTTTTCGTACAAAGTAGAGATGACAAATGGAGATCTCCAGTATGTTCTAGACGGAGAGAAAAGTAACAGCAGACAACAGCTAGAAAGTAGAAAGTAGAAAGTTATCCCATCCGGTTTTTTTGTATCAGCTGTTACACGGCAATTCCAGTCAAAGCCAGAATCCCCAGCCCCAGGTTTACTATTCCATTCTATCCTTTCTTTACCAGTATCTATTATATATACCCCAGGTTTACTGTTTCTTCTACCTCAAAACAATCACATTTCTTCTCTTTCTCTCTCACGCACACACAAACAAATTAAATCAAGCAATCAATCGTTGATGGGATTAATGATCTCCAGTGAAAACATCAAGTGCTCGTCTGTCGCCGACCGGCCGACGGTGAGTGTAATCACATCCGATGGGTCTCTCCGAGAATTCACCACTCCTGTCTCAGCCTCCGACCCATTTCTTAATGCTGGTGAAACCCATTTCCTCTGCAACTCTGATACTCTCTATTTCGATTCGGTGATAACAGCTGTGGGCCCCACCGAGTTGCTCCAGCCGGGACAGATGTACTTCATGCTGCCTATTTCCATGTTGGGTAATGTGCTGTCTGGCATCGATATGGCGGCCTTGGCAGTGAAGGCAAGCTCTGCATTGACACAGTCTAATTCAAGGAGGCGTACCAGTACCAGTACCAGTAGCGGTACGGGGAGGGTATGGGTAGCACCGGATTCAGTTCAATTGAATGAGAATAAGGATGCTTCCAATAATGCAAAGTTGAATCAAAGGATTAATGAAAATACAGTGATGGTTAGTGGGACCAGATCGTCAGTTGCAGCGACCGCACCTGTTAAGGCGGTGAAGAAGACACGTACTCCGGGTAGGAAGGTGCCAAGGGCTCTGAGGAGACAACTTAGCATTATAATGGAGGTGGTTGAATGAACCAATGAACCAGAGAATAAATGAGGACACCTTGCGGGCTAGCGGGTCCCGGCTGCCAGTTGCTCGTAGGCCGGCCAGCAGTGGGTTGACAAGCAACAGGAGGCGTTGGGTTGTCCGGAAGCGACTGAGCACCACCGACGAAACGGGTTAATATGTTGAGTGCTTTTTTCATGTTGGTGCTGATATGAGTTCTAGATTTATCACAAATTATTTCTTGTACCAGAAAGCCTATGTTGTTGGATTTATGGTACAATCAATAATTTCAGTTATTTTTGGATATCTGTAAATATAATTCTAACCTGATTCATGATATATTTTCTTTTTGTCGATTTTTTGTTTCGTATATGCTTGACAATTTGTACAATGTGAGTTCATAATAGTTGAATAGGAGATCAGAAACATCAAATTTTGAGAACCTGACGATTTTACTGATAGTTTTATTTTGAGAACCTAACTATATATAATTCTAACCTGACGATTTTGAGCTCCTTCAACAACTATTGAAAATATTATAATAGTGTGTTATTCGGGTTAAAAACGAATAATTAATCATATATACATTATATTACATTTTATTAAAAAAAAGAACATAATAGAGATTATTATTATTTATATTACTTATTTGAGGAGGGATCGGATTATACCGTTTTTTGGTGATATCGAATGACATCGTCTATTTTCAAAGTCCAAATAGTCGATCCAAACCGTTCAATATGATGGATATATTAAAATGTGCTTGCAGATCAAATTTACATTTTTTTTGAATTGTTTTATTATTTATTAAGATGGGTACAAAAATTCAATGATCTGAAAACAACAAGTTTGTAAAGTACTTAATAAATAGTAAAAAAATTCAAAAAAATGTAAAATTTGATATGCAAGTACATTTTAATATATCCATCATATTGAACGGTTTGGATCGACTGTTTGGACTTTGAAAATTTTGAAAATGGACGATGTAATTTGATGTCACCAAAAACGGTGTAATCCGATCCCTCCTCTACTTATTTATCATATTTACATTATATTGCAATAATTAATCATAATAATAAAAATTATTATTATTTATAATGATGAATTGATGATAACATACAATAAGTTTGTTAGGATTTTAGGTACATTGATGATCTTATGAGTTGGTTATAAGCTTCCACTATTCTTGTCTCTTCTTTTTCAAGAAATAAATGGAGTGCAACTCACTATTGCTTGTTTCTCGTAAAACCGAAACAGGAACTAATCATCATAAACAAATTAAGAACTGCTCGTCATAAAATAATAAATCCATAAGCCTGTTTACCAATTGACGAAAAATCTCAAACTAGAACTTAAGATAAAATATTTTGTTTCAAAAGCATAGAAATCATATTGGATTCTTGTGTTTTTCAAAAAATGAACAAGGAAAAGGCAATCTTTGTGTATTGGTGGAGGTTTTTGTGTGGAAAAATTTCCAAGAAATATCCAATACATTGGACTGGGGCTAAATCCAATTTGGGCTAAATCCGAAATAACATGTTGGACTGGGCCTTAATTTTAGGCTGAATCTAGAAACTCCCAATTTAACTTGAACCTATAAAAGCAAGGCGTTCTTGTATTGGGCTGGCCCATTGATTGGCACCTTTGACAATTTGACCAAACCGAACGCCGTAGATGGATCCAGAAAATTCCAACAATTAAACAAACCCGATGCAGCTCTGACTTCGCCATCCGTAGATCTTAACAGATCAGTTTCGACTTCATACAAAGCAATAACTCTAGAAGTTCTGTTTTGATTCTATAATAAGTGCGCTGCATGAAGCTAAAGATGCTCTGTTAAAACCTTTACCCGGATCGTTCTCCGAACGCGGTTATACCACCACAACTTTCTTTTCTTGTAGTGAAAGAAAAACTACGCCGACAGGAAGGAGCAAAACTATAAATACAAGATGAAGAGAGCGCAAACAACCAGAAAAATATCCAAACTTGCGAGAAAAGAAACAAAGAAGAAATGGGAGGAGGCACAGAAGCTTTTCTTGATCTAGGAGCACATTGCGAACAAGAGGATTGCAAACAGCTCGATTTTCTTCCCTTCACCTGTGATGGTTGCCAAATGGTTTGTAATTGTACCCAATTTTAATTTAACATGTTTACTGTTTGTAAATTGTAATTTTACAATTCTAAAGACAATTTGTTGGTTTGATTTCTGAAAGGTGTTTTGCTTGGAGCATAGAACATACAAAGCGCACAGCTGTCCGAAATCAGAGCATAACAGCAGAACAGTGGTGATATGTGAGACATGCTCCATGTCTATAGAAAAGAAATTTGGGGAAGAGGAGAAAGCCGTTTTGACCCGGCATGAGAGATCAGGCAGTTGTGACCCAGCAAAGAAACAGAAACCGCGGTGCCCGGTCAAGCGTTGCAAGGAGGTGTTAACCTTCTCTAATTGCAACACGTGCAAAAAATGTAACTTGAAGGTTTGCCTGAAGCACCGCTTCCCGTCTGATCACCTGTGCAAAGGTGCTGCAGTTGCCGGTGCCAAGTTACCAGTTAGAATGCCGGTGAGAACTGGTCTGGATTGCAGGGAGAAAGGAGGGTTGCGATCGCCACCTCCATCTGTTAAAGCATATTGACTGGGGCTTCGATTTGTTTATGTGTGTGCATTGTTATTTTGTGACTACAAATGTTCTAAAAAATGCTATGCATATCGGTGTATGTTGAATGCCAGAAATCTTTTACAATAATTAATTTATGTGTACAGGACTTCAAATTCAAATTCAATTCAATTCACACAGACATAGACAGAGTTTTCTTTAAAAAAAAAAAGGATTAGAGAAAGAGAGACCTAGCAATTGACATAAAAAACAATGGAATTAAGCAACAGGAAATATTCGATATACTGGTACAAGAAAAAGGAGAAATCCGTTTCAGGAACTGAAACATAGTATTAATTTCTCATGACCACTAATTCGGATTTCTAAAGCTCAATCCCATTAATTCAAACTGACAAAATTACATACTTGTTCCTTAATTTAACTTTACCCTAACAACAATCAGCATTGCTTTAATTTAAAATTTTGTGAATTTCAGTTTCTATGTTTTGAAGCAATCAATATTCACTAACAACTAGTATGAACAACACATATAAATTATAATGTACTGAACCAACTTGTAAGGACTATCAAAACAATAAAAGCTGCTTTTGGAAATAAAATAAAAGAAAAGAAAAGAAAAAGGGAATTTATTAGTCGCTCTGCAATACGGCAAGTCGTCTTTCTGTAGAAGTTCTACCAGTATCACATAACTCGCCTACATTTACCAGCATACATTCATACAACCAATCATTAAAGACAATATGACAAATTTTATTATAATTCTCAATTATTACATAGTTTTTACTATCCTTGCCTCCATTTTTGTAAGTTCACGCTAGTCTAAGCCAAACTTAAACTGTGCTTGATGATATAGCAACATAAATTTAATCAATCTATGAAACTGGTACATCCAGCTCAAACAAACAGTCAAGAAGCCAATTCTGGTAACAACATCCACCTGATGATTTGCCAAGGTTTTCAGGCTTTAATTTTTGTCGTTACTCAGAACGGTCCGTACCTCAAAACGGTAACAAAAATAAATTTGTAAAATCTCTACTAAGCTCCAAAGCGGGTATTAAAAGAGGAACAAACATTATGCATTCACTTAATTATTTGCAAATTTAACCTTGTAACCAAAAGACCTGCCACAAACAGCCAGAGGCGGACCCACACACAGCCAGAGGGGGGCAACTGCCCCTTCTTGAATTTTGAAATTCAGTGAAAAAATACGGGTCTGATATCACTTTGCTCCTCTCTGGAAATTGTATTGCTCCTCTCTGGAATTGAAAAGTTTGACAGACCTGTCCAAAAGTATTGTTAATGAGAAACTTTGTTGTTTTTAATTTTTTATAGAAATTTTATAGAAATATACGGATTCAAACCAACTTTGTTGTTTTTTAATATGTAAAATGATATTATTTTGTTGTTTTTTATTATGTATGACTATACTATTTATATTGTTTCTTATTATGTTGTTGCATATTTTTTTATCTAGTACCCGATTAGTTAATTGGTTTGAATCCGATAAGTTATTTTAACCCGATTCCTGCTCCTTTCTGATAGAAATCTTGCGTCTGTCACAGAGCTCGTAAATTTAATTATTTGCAAATTTCTTATTAGCTGACGAAAAGACAAACTACCCCTGCAACACCAACAAACAAACCCGGCCGTTGGGAAGCACACTCTAATATAGACTTCATCTTCCAATAGACGAATGAACACATGAAGTTTGTCATGCATGAATGTACATATGCATATTTCATTTAAAAAACCAGTTTATATTTTCTATGTGAGAGGTCGTAACGAATTTTTTTCTTTTATATAAATAATGAAATTGAAAGACTAACCTTCATTTTTTATTAAATACACACGCATGCCGCATAGAAACAAAAATAATAATAGAAGAGCAGAAGACACCAGTTTATTGCAAAATTGGACCGAGCTCAGCATCACCAAATAATAGTAATAATTAGATGACACAGCTAATTTGGGCCCAACAGGCCCGTAATGCACCATTGAAAAAATGAAGACTGGGTGAGCCGGTTTCTAAGTGCTAAGAAAGCGAAAGCGGCATTTTAGTCCCACATTAATTTCTATCCTAATTCAGCGTTATCCTTGTTATATAAGTAGGCATGCTGGGCGTGTAGCAAACTCATGGAGCTGCGTGGTGAGCACAAAGCGAACTATTCTTTCGCCTTTTACTAAAGAATACCGTGTGCTCTCCACTTTTAAGCAGCATACTTCAATTTTTATAGGGTGCTTCTCTCTCTTAGAGTTAGCCCCAACAAATTTGATAGTTATAAAAACTTTTCACCTTCTCTTTAATTGGCCCCCAATAAATAAATTCTTTTTGTGAATTTAATTTTAGTGATTAGAGTAGAGGATGAATCTAAATTGTTGTAAGTTGATTAAAATCGTTCTAATATCATGTATAATTATAAATTTGATTTTACAATAAAATTTATAAATATATGAATTAATTTAGTAAAAGGCTTGACAAATAATTGCATTAAAGTTAACTTCTAAATTTACATGAATCTTTAGAACTACAATTTGTTTCTATAAACGAAGATGCTTTGTTTTGGCATAATCCTGTGTGGCGGCTGCAATTGACTTGTAAATTGTTTAATTACATTGCAATGTGGGACATAGATGGTAGATTTTATTCTTTTATGTTCTTTGGCAGTTAGCTGGGTTTTTGGAGTTTAGTCAAAGGTTGTTAATGTAGGGATTTAAAGGTAGACTTGTAGTTGCAATTGTACTTTTTAATTGCAACAAAGGTTGTCAACGTCTTTTTGTGAAGATAATATATTTCTTTTTTCAGTTCAAGTCTTTTCTATTAATTTTTGTACTCTTCATTGGAAACAAATCTGCTTAGATCCTCGGAGATTTCAGAGACTCTGAAATTCTCAATTCAACTGTACATAAAAAAATCTGCTTTGAGATTCGTGTATAAAAAAACTTAGACGGTTAGATTTGGAATTTCAAGGTCCATGAAATCCTCAAGGATTTTTTTTTTGAAAAATAGGCAAAAAATGCCCTTCCATTCTTCATTACCTCATTGCCTTGAATCCTCGGGGTCCCTTGAAGATTCGTGCTATTATATAACAAATGGACTGGGTTCGAACTCACTGTTTCAGATATCTTACGTAACTAATTTTTCTCAAGCGAACGAAATCATCATCTTTAGACAAAATTATACGATTGTTGACATATATAAAGGATCAAAATTATAGGAAAAGAAAGAATCTTCCAGACTTCCATTCACAGCTCTGTAGTTATATCAGACGCACTTTGGTTTACTGCTTCCAAAAAACACTGATACACTAGATTATACACTGATACACTAGACTTCCATTCACAGCTCTGTAGTTAAAATCGATTGACTTCATGAATAATACGTTTATATATATAAAATTTAGTATACAGTCAAGAAGTCACGGAAAAACAAAGGCTACAAGTTTACCGTATCTTCAAAAAAATTTATCCCATATCAACATTGAAATTTCGGAGCGTGAGTTGGAGCTCGTCACCAAATCTACAATGTGTTGAAATGATGGAAAGGAATGTAATTTCCTTTCAGTCCCTATAAACAAGTACAAATTGTAAGGGGTGCAATTTCAATTTAGGTTAAAGAGCCAAATATCAAATTCCTAAATTAACTAGCAATTGCAATTCCTAAATTCAAAACTCCGCGCAAGAAAAAGAATTAAATTACACAGCGGAAGCATTAGTTACTTACTTGGATCCATGCTTTGCAATCTCACTTGCAAACTTCACTTGATACGAGTTGACTTGAGATGGTGCTTGATTGGTGCGCTTTCGAGTCCTTCCAAGCAAGCCCTGGTGCCTTTCTTCTCTCTCGAGTCACGAACGGAGCTCAAGAGTATTATTCTCTAATGGAGGGAGAATAAGGTGGCTATGCACAACACATGTGCCCTAAAAAATTTTCTTACCCGGATTGCTTGGAGACCCAGCGCCTTTTATACTAGTGAAAATGTATCTTTGAGAGATCTTATAATTCATGTCAAAAATTATACAGAATATATGACATATTTTCTCAAAGATATTCGTTTGTGCATTTTTGGTAACCAATCAAATATGCATAACATATTTTCCTTTTCTATTCAATTATACAAATCAATTATATTTGGCTGACAAACAAATCGTATAATTGATTGATATAATTGATCAAATATGCATAATAATTCTTACATTTATCACTAGTATTAGTTGAATTAATTATAATTGGTCCATCAACAATTATAATTAATTTACATTATGTTCTATATGCATTCGTGCCCCAAAACTTAGCGAAATTACGTACTATGCCATTATTTCAGTCAATCACATTTAGGCATATCTTATATTATTCCTCATAATATTATTGACAGTATGTGATATATTAATCATATAACACGTAGTCCAAACTTAATTAATTGGAATTGACGTCTCAATTCCAACAATCTCCCACATGGACAAGTGTGGTCTTTTTGATTACATATATCTGAATCTGCGCAGATTACTTTAACTTTTCTGTCTTTCTTTTCGTACTTTCTCAAACAATTCGGTCCACTAATCATACCAACAAGGGACTTAAACGACAGTTGTCACATTTACTTCGTGACTTTATCGATAGAAATCACAATGCCAAATATAATTAGATGATATGAATTAGTTTTGGTCATATAGTTCAGAATTACACGAAGGTGTGATTATACATGCCTATTTCCGAATGGGTCACCCTTATTCTTTACTTTAGTGAGGTCAAAACTTTTAAAGAGAGAAACTAATTGAGACTCAAAATATAATTTGCATATATCAAAACTTATTACAAATTACATTGCATAGAACTTTAAAATAAAATCAGACTCCCGCATTTTCCTTAATTATCCTAAACATGCACTACACCCATATGAGCAACATGCTCATGAAACTTCTTAGGCGGTAGTCCTTTTGTAAGGGGATCTGCTATCATGGAGTCTGTACCTATATGTTATATTTCCAACTCATTGTTTTGTACTCTCTCTTTTACAGCTAGAAACTTGATGTCTATGTACTTGGACTTAGTCGAGCTTCTGTTGTTGTTTGCATAGACTACAGCTGAATTGTTGTCACACAGCAGTTTCAACGGCTTCTTGATAGAAGGAACAACTTTCAGCCCAGTGACAAAATTCTTGAGCCATAATTCATGGTTCGAGGCTTCGTAGCATGCAATAAACTCGGCTGCCATTGTGGAAGGTGCTGTCAATGTCTGTTTAGCACTTTTCCATGACATAGCGCCGCCTGTCATCATGAAGATGTATCCTAGTGTTGACTTCATGCTATCCACGCATCCTGCGAAATCAGAGTCGGTATATGCTATGACCTCCAGCTTCTCCGACCTCCGATATGTGAGCATAAAATTTCTGGTTCGCTTTAGGTATCTGAGTACTCTCTTGGCTGCCTTCCAGTGTTCCATACCTGGGTTGCTTAAGTATCGCCCTAGCATTCCAGTGATGAAGGCTATGTCTGGTCTCGTGTACACTTGAGCATACATGAGACTGCCTACAACGGAAGCGTAAGGGATGTCTTTCATGACTTCCTTTTCTGGATCAGTTTTGGGACATTGATCTAGACTGAATTTGTCTCCTTTTGAAACAAGGGTATCTCCTGCTTTACAGTCTTTCATGCCATACCTACTCAAGATTTTATCGATATAATTTCTTTGGGATAGTCTCAAAATACCTTCGGATCTGTTCCTCAGTATTTCTATCCTTAGAACAAATGAGGCATCACCAAGATCTTTCATCTCGAAGTTTCTAAATAGAAAGTTCTTGATTTGATGCAACATGTCTTTATCGTTACTTGCAAGTAGTATGTCATCAACATATAAGACCATAAATGTAAATTTACTCCCACAGAACTTAAGGTATATGCATTCATCAACTGATAAGCCGTAATAATATCTATTGAAACCGGGGGTTTGTTATGAAAATTAAGCCAAGTTTTGATTAGATTAGGTTTAATTAGGTTAGAAATGTCCAAAAGTTCAAGTTACTGCCCTAGTTATGTTTATTTTACAGGTAATCAAGTGTTTGGAGCTTAACGGAGCAAAACGGGCGATTTATGGCAAGCCAGGATGATCTGTCACATTCATTGCGGACCGCAAGACACCTCTTGCGGGCCGCAACATTATCAAACAGAGAGCAGATCAACAGCACAGCATTTTCCAGACCTCTTGCGGCCCGCAAGGAATTTTATTGCGACCCGCAGAGAAGCATTCAGAGAGTTGGACTTTGCGCGAGAAACAACCGCCTTCACTCATTGCGGCCCGTAAGGATCTTATTGCGGCCCGCAATAAGGCGGTTTCAGAGCCCGAATTTGTTATTTTTGGAAAGTTAGTTTTATTTTTTGGAGAGGTATAAATAGGAAATTGGCAGAACAGAACAGTTACGTTTTTTAGAGTTAATTTCTGATTTTAAGAAGAGAGACAAAGGAAGAGAAAAGGAGAGAGAAGAAGGGAGAAGGAAAGATCACGATTCAACCGGTTTTATTATTTTCTCTCTTTGGAACTCTTTTATTCTTTTTATTTTGATTTGTGCTTTAGCCATGACTGGCTAAGGAATTTTCTAGGGTTAATTAGGGCTGTACTTGAAACTTTTGTTATGATTTAGTTGGTTTAATCTTTATTTTCTTGTTCTTTGATATGATCTGTTCTTTATTTCAATTGATTGTGAAGACTTAATCGAAATCACATGAAACCCTAGGATTTTGTATTTGCAATTGAGAAATTGAATATTTAGTCCTGACCATAAAGAATAGGGTATTTGATAGGTTAAGTACCGAGAGGTGACGCTTGTCTTATACGGGCTTTACCTAATTGTTTAGACAAACTGTACCAAGTACCGAGAGGTGAATTACGGTTTTCTAGATTAATTAGGACAGTAAGAACTTAATGACTTTAGATTAGCATAGCCAAGTACCGAGAGGTGACGTTTATTCTAATTTGAAGATGGTATTAATATAGAAATATCACTTTGTACCTACAACCCTAAACTGTGCCTTCATAATTAAAAGAACAAATTTAGTAAACCAATTAGTCATAACATTAGTGGATAGGAACCCTAAGAAACCCTAATATCTCATCTTTGTTAAAAATCAGATTTTGCTTTAAAACTTTAGTTTAATTTAGTTTAATCAAAACCAAATCAACCCTTCGAACAAACAAAAACCTTTTTACTTCTTTTACTAAATTAAATTGCTAGGTTAGATAAAATATTCCGACTTGTCCCTGTGGAGACGATCCCTAAATACTACTTGACTAGGTTGTACACTTGCAACTGAATTGAGTATAAATTAGGATTTATTACTTGTACTGCAGAAATCACATCAAGTTTTTGGCGCCGTTGCCGGGGACAACGGAGAATATTATTTCAGACCTAAGTAATTTAGTTAGTAATTGTTTTTAATTTTCTTTTGCTTTCTTTTCTCTCTCATTCGTGCAGGTTGAAATCTGGCAGAAGAACCTCCAACCCCGGAAGCCACAGATTTGGTTGAGTGGTTTTCTAGGAGAGGATCAACTCATCTTTTCTACGCCAGACGAAACAAACACCCAACAAGAGGACCTTTCCTGAGTGTAAATCCGCGCCGGTTAGACATGTCGGCCGGAAATGAAAATGCTCGTTTGGAGAACCTTCAAAGAGAACGGGATGAGATGGCCAATGAACTTCAACGTTTGCGAGCAGCCGCCGCTGATAGACAAAACATCGAAGCGGCAGATGCCAATCGCCCCTTGAGAGACTTTACAGCACCTAGGGCTGAGGAAATCCACCTTGGGTATACGGCACCCACCATCAATGCTGAAGAATACCAGATTCCGCCAGCATGGGTTAGCATGGTGCAGCGCCATCTGTTCCATGGTCTACCCCACGAAGATGCAACACAGCATTTAGCCAATTTCGAAGAAATCTGCAGTACAATTAAGGTACAAACTGTTTCTCCTGAAAATCTTAAGGTTATGGCCTTCACTTTTTCTCTTGCAGATAAGGCTAAAAGTTGGATAAGGAGCCAAAGACCCGAGAACATGAACACTTGGCCTAAGGTGGCAAATGCTTTTCTCAACAAATTTTTCCCGCCATCCAAAACAAACTCCTTGCGCCATCAAATCCACAATTTCCGACAAAGGGGAGAAGAAACCATGAGCGAGGCATGGGAGAGGTTTCAAGAATTGCAAAGGTGCTGTCCCCACCATGGTATCGAAGGGTGGAATTTGTTGCAAATCTTCTACAACAGCCTTCTACCACAGGACAAGGGGATGCTAGACGCAGCTGCTGGAGGTAGTCTCATGAATAAAGGGGCTATTGATGGATACAAGCTGGTGGATGAAATGGCTCTCAACCAAAGCCAATGGCACAACCCTAGGGAGACACCGGTCATCCTGCAGCGAGGAATAAAGGAGGTGAATTCGAATCAAAATTTCGCTGCAGAAATTGCCGCCTTGAATCGCAAAATTGATCAAATGGGCGTCAACTCGGTAAGCAATCCTTCTCCTCTCCCTTGTTCAATTTGTGGTGGTACCGATCATCTAGCAATTAACTGTGGTGTAAGTAATGAGGTTAGTTATGAGGAAGTGAATGCAATTAACCAAGGCAATTTCAAACCAAATAACAATCCTTACTCCAATACTTACAACCCCGGTTGGAGAAATCACCCAAACTTTTCGTGGAGACAAAATGACCAACCAGCCCAAGGAAATCAAAACAACCAAGGTAACTCAAACTTTAATAGACCAAATCAAGGTTATGGTAACCAAGGGTATGGTTCGAATGCACAACCAAAGTCCAATCTCGAATTGATGATGGAGACTTTCATGACAAGTCAAAATCAAAAGTTTGATGAACTGACCAAAAAGGTAGACATGTTGGCAACTCAAAACAAATTACTTGAAAACCAAGTTGCACAACAAGCTACACAATTCTCTCGCCAACCGGGCACCCTTCCACCAAAACCCGAGAACAATCCCAAGGATGTCAAGGCGGTTAGGCACATGCTTCGCAGCGGTACGCAATATGAGGATCCACCCGTACCAAAGGATGACTTTGTACAACCGCAAGGTGAAGAGACACGAAGCAATGATGAGCACATCTCCACACATGAGGATTTCGCCTCAAAGGAAACTACACCAATTGCACCAAGCGACCATGCGGAACCAGCAAAGCAATCTCATGATGAGCAGCCAAAGGTAAGTGCACAGGTACCTCTCTACATCCCTCCTCACAAATTCGCTCCCTTTCCTGGTAGACTTAAGAATGAGAAAACCGACAAACAATTTGCCAAATTTCTTGAACTGTTGAAACAATTGAATGTGAACCTACCATTGACTGAGGTAATGACCCAAATGCCGGTTTACACCAAATTTTTCAAAGACATTCTTTCAAACAGGCGTAAACTTGAAGAAGTCCAAATGGTGTCCCTAGACACAAATGGTAGTGCAATGGTAATGAATGAATTGCCCAAAAAGTTGGATGATCCGGGTAAATTTTCCATACCATGTTCTATAGGGAATGTCCAATTCAAACGTGCACTATGTGATCTAGGAGCGAGTGTAAGTCTTATGCCTAAGTCGGTGTATGATAGGTTAGGTGTTGGAGAACTCAAACCCACTAGAATATCTCTTCAATTGGCAGACCAATCGGTTAAGTTACCTTTAGGGGTGGTGGAGGACTTGCCAATTCAAATTGGAAAGTTCTTTGTACCAATTGATTTTGTTGTGGTTGACATGGATGAGGACACTCATACACCACTCTTGTTAGGTCGACCATTTCTCAATACAGCAAAAGCCGTGATCTATGTCCATGATGGAATTATCACAATGAACATTGGTGAAGAAAAATTGACATTCGATATCAAAAGATCCATGAGATATCCATCTAATGATCAAAGTGTTTTTAGTGTTGAGATACTTGACAGGTTGATAGTTGAAGAGCTCACAAACAACATGGAGAAGGGCTCATTTGAGTATTGGATGGACCAGGAGTGCGAAAAACTTGACACAACGAGTTCTGCAGAGCTTATTGCGGCCCGCAGCAACAGCCATTGCGGCCCGCAACATCTTCAACCAGAGAAGGATGAAAATCGCATAGCCATTGCGGCCCGCAACCATACCTCTTGCGGCCCGCAACATCTTCAGTCAGAGACGCTGAATCAAACAGAGCTCATTGCGGCCCGCAACAAACCTTTCCAGAATGACACAGAGCCTATTCTAAGCCTGATTTTTCAAGTTTCAACTGCTGAGACCCTTCCTAACTTTGCCGAAACCACAGAAGATGCACCAAAGGTTGAACTAAAGCCATTGCCTTCGACCTTACGATACGAATACCTTGGCCCAAACCAAACCTATCCCGTTATTGTCAATGCATCTCTAAACCAAGACCAAACCTCACAACTTCTGCAAATTCTAAGGATGCACCGGAAAGCCATTGGATACACAATCGACGATCTCAAAGGAATCAACCCTTCTATTTGCATGCACCGGATCTTGATGGAAGAAGGACACAAACCAACCATTGAAAGCCAGCGGAGATTGAATCCGAACTTAAGCGAAGTCGTGCGCAAAGAGATACACAAGCTACTTGACGCCGGCATCATTTACTCTATCTCCGACAGCAAATGGGTGAGCCCAATCCATGTGGTGCCAAAGAAGGGAGGAACAACAGTGATAGAAGGGAAGGATGGCGAGCCAATTGCAACACGACTTGTGACGGGATGGCGCATGTGCATCGACTATCGAAAGCTCAATACCGGCACGCGCAAGGATCACTTTCCTCTCCCGTTCATAGATCAATTGCTTGAACGGCTAGCTAAGCACTCTTTCTTTTGTTACTTAGATGGGTATAGTGGTTTCTTTCAAATACCAATTCATCCTGATGACCAAGAAAAGACCACTTTTACTTGTCCATATGGTACCTTTGCATATCGTAGGATGCCCTTTGGGTTATGTAATGCACCGGCCACTTTTCAAAGGGCAATGATGGGTATATTTTCAGACCTGATTGAGAAATCCATGGAAGTCTTTATGGATGACTTTTCAGTCTATGGTACAACCTTTAATGATTGTTTGACCAACCTGTCTAAAGTCTTGCAAAGATGTGAAGAGGTTAGCCTTGTTCTGAATTGGGAAAAGTGCCATTTTATGGTTCAAGAGGGTGTTGTCTTGGGCCATGTTGTTTCTGAAAAAGGTTTAGAGGTTGATCGTGCCAAAGTTGAGGTGATTGAAAAGTTACCTCCACCAATCAATGTGAAAGGTGTTAGAAGCATTTTAGGGCATGCCGGTTTTTATCGAAGGTTCATTAAAGATTTTTCAAAAATTGCCAAACCTTTGACCAATTTATTGCTTAAGGATGCCCCTTTTGATTTTAATGAGGATTGTCTAGATGCTTTTAACAGGTTGAAAGAAGCTTTGATTTCAGCGCCTATCTTGCAACCCCCGAATTGGAATGAGCCATTTGAGATAATGTGCGATGCAAGTGACTATGCAGTTGGAGCGGTATTGGGGCAGCGAGTCGACAAGAAGCCGTATGCAATCTACTACGCAAGCAAAGTGCTAGATGAGGCCCAAGTCAACTACACCACAACTGAAAAGGAGTTACTAGCGGTGGTCTTTGCCATCAACAAGTTTCGCCCTTATTTGGTGGGTTCTAAAGTCATTGTCTACACGGATCATGCGGCCGTCCGTTACCTCCTTACCAAGAAAGATGCAAAACCGCGCCTCATCCGATGGATCCTCTTGCTCCAAGAGTTTGACCTTGAGATAAGGGACAAGAAGGGCACCGAAAACCTAGTGGCCGATCACCTTTCACGCATTGTGGCTGAACCTTCAAACCAAGACTTGCCGATTGATGACTCTTTTGCCGATGAGCAGCTCTACCAAGTGAGTACAGTCGAATACCCGTGGTTCGCTGATATTGCGAATTTTCTTGCATGTGGGTCCCTACCACCAAACCTCACATACCAATCCCGAAAGAAATTCTTTGCGGATGCCAAGCATTATTTTTGGGATGATCCATATCTTTTCAAGCTTGGTGTTGATGGGATTCACAGACGCTGCATTCCACAAGATGAGGTACAATCGATTCTCTACCACTGTCATTCATCGCCTTACGGAGGACATGCTTCAACCAACAAAACTGCCGCCAAAGTCCTACAGGCCGGTTTCTTTTGGCCAACCCTCTTTAAGGATACAAGGATGTTTGTTATCTCTTGCGACAAGTGCCAAAGGATGGGAAACATAACCAAGCGACATGAGATGCCTCAGCAAAGCATTCTAGAAGTTGAATTATTCGATGTATGGGGCATTGATTTTATGGGACCCTTTCCGAGCTCATGCAACAACAAGTACATCATTGTGGCGGTGGATTATGTCTCAAAGTGGGTAGAAGCGATACCAAGCCCCGAAGCCGATTCAAAGACTGTCAAACGCCTTTTCCAAAAGGTGATTTTTCCAAGGTTCGGTGTTCCAAGGGTGGTAATTAGTGATGGAGGCTCTCATTTCATCAACCGATCCTTTGCAAGTCTCATGGAGAAGTATGGTGTAAATCACAAAGTCGCAACTCCGTACCATCCGCAAACAAGTGGTCAAGTTGAAATCTCAAACCGCGAGATCAAGCACATCCTCCAAACCGCTGTTGGACTGAACCGAAAGGACTGGAGTTTGAGACTAGATGATGCACTTTGGGCATACCGCACGGCCTACAAAACGCCAATTGGCATGACACCTTTCAAGCTTGTCTATGGCAAGCCATGTCATTTGCCGGTCGAATTGGAGCATAAGGCGTTTTGGGCTATCAAGTCTATTAACTTCGACATGTTTCAAGCTGGCCAAAAGCGCATCCTCGACTTGCATGAACTTGAGGAGATCCGTTTGAGCGCGTATGAGAATGCCAAAATTTACAAGGAGAAGACGAAGAAATGGCATGACAAGCACATAATTCGAAGGGAGTTTAAAATTGGTGATTATGTTTTATTGTTCAATTCACGTTTTAAGCTCTTTGCAGGCAAACTGAAGTCCAAATGGAGTGGCCCGTTTCAGGTGCAACGTGTGTTTGACCATGGGGCGATAGAAATTTGGAGCGAGCGAACTGGAGCGTTCAAAGTGAATGGGCAGAGACTAAAGGTGTACAATTACGGAGAACCGGTTGAAGGGAAGACAAGCATCTCCCTTACCGATGCACAAACGAACTAGAAGAGGAGAATGGTCAAGCTCGAGACGCTAAACAAGCGCTTCTTGGGAGGCAACCCAAGCTTACTTTTTTGCACATTTAAATTTCGTACTTTAAATTTATTTTTTGCATTTAGATAGGTTAATTTAAGATTTTCTGGAAATTTTTATGCTTTTGCGGCCCGCAATCAAACCTCCTGCGGTCCGCAACAAACCACACAGAACGCAAAAAAAAAAAAAAAAAAAAAAAAAAAAAAAAAATTAGGCAGTATTTTTATTTTTATTGCGGACCGCAATGGACACAGATATTTTTCGATACTTAACCAAAATTTTATTTTTTACAGGTGTATTGCGGCCCGCAACCCTACCCCTTGCGGCCCGCAATACAAGCAGATAACCAACAGACGCGACCCCTCCTGTCCCTCCTTGCGCCTCTTCCCTTCCCCTTCTGTCTTTCTCTCCTTCCCATCCGCAACCCCCCTGTTCTCTCTTTCTCTCCTCACCCAAACCTCTTCATCTCTCTCCCTCCTTTTCTCTTTCTCTTTTTCTCTCTCTCTCGGCCGGAACCGCAACCTCTCTTCCATCCCTCTAACTCTCTCTCCATCTCTCTACCACACCAAAGCCCCTCCTCCACCGACAGAAACCATCTCCACGGACGCCGCCACCATCACCGCCGACCGCAACCACCGCTCTCCACAGCCACCGCCTTCTCCACACCGAAACCCTAACCGGCAACCCTTCTCCACCGCAATCTCCCACCAAAGGCCGAACCCACCTCCACCGACCGCAACCCTAGCCTCTCCTTCTCCGGATCTTTCACTGCAACCCTTGCGGCCCGCAAGAACAATCATTGCGGCCCGAAGAGAAGTAGTCAGAGAGCTTCTCCCTTCTCTGCGACCCTTGCGGCCCGCAACCACGCCTATTGCGGCCCGCAACAAACGAATCAGAGAGCACTCTCCACCTCACAGCACCCCTTGCGGCCCGCAATCAACTCTCCTGCGGCCCGCAACAAAGCACGCAGAGCTCTTCCTTAGTGATTTTTCTGGAATTTGAAGGTTCAACTCGGATTTTGGACTTCTCGGCTGCATTACTCCACCTCTTCAACTTCGAATTGGTTTGATTACACATTCGGTTGTATCTCTAACTCTCTTTACTTTAACTTGAATCAATCGAATTGCAAATTAAGCTTGAATCGTACCAATTGTGAAGTATTGAACCAACTCAACCAACATGCCACCTAGGACAAGAAATAAGGGTAAGGCACCTGCCGATGATGATGATTTTTTACCATCTAAACGGTCCAAACAGTATAGGGGCAGGGCCGGTAATACCAGTAGGTCCAATGACACAGAGATGCCAGACCAGCCCGATTGGACCAATTTACCTGAAAATCGGTGGCCCGAAAACAATAGCCCTGATTTTGGTCTTCGGTTTGCAAATGAGTCAGACCAAGACAAATTTGATTTTCTCAAGTCCAAAAGGGTAGTGCAGCCCAAATATATCCATGTACCAACACTGCAATCATTAGGTATTTTGGATGAGGTCCAATCTCTCATGTCTACCCTGGGTATTTGGGAATATTGCACCCTTTCTATGCCAGCTTATCGTACCCTAACTTACGAATTTTTGTCTACTCTTGGCATGGAACACGAGAATCTGGCGACCTACTACCTGGACGGTACGCAATACTCCATCACCATGGATGAAGTCAACAGAATCTTGGGGTTCCCCGACAGACCTGACGCAGCGGAGACCCCTAATTGGGACGAGAACACGAGCTTTTACGACTTCGCTTGCCAGCTGATTGGTGGACCTAGGAGGACCTACAAGGCCAGTCAAATCAGCCACCCCGTGTTCCGCTACATCCAGCGCGCTCTTGCCTTCACTATCTTTGCGCGCGGTGAGACAGTGGGTACCATGGGCGAGAACGAGATCTTCTTCATCTATGCCATGCTCAATGCCCAAACAAGGCCCGAGGCACTTCCAAATGTCGGCGCCTTCATGTTCGACCACATTCTGAGCATTCGCGATAACGCCACTCAGGGCGGCATGATTTCTGTTGGTGGATTTGTGACTCGGCTCGCAATCTACCATGGTGTGATTCCCACAGACGGCCCGGTCTACCGAGTCCTTGCCACGCGTCTCCAAAAGCAAACTGAGTTCATTGATATGACATATCTTCAGGCAGCCGGTATGTTCTCTCGGGTTGGCGACTCGCACTTCTTCATTTCCCGTGGTGGCCAGCATATTCCTCTACCCCTGCCAGTTCCTATCGACAGGGAAGATCCTTCCACTTGGGTTCTGCCCCTCACAGTGGCCCCACCTCTACAGCCGCAGTACCAGCATCAGCCAGGTGCCGAGCCTGCCTCTCAGCCACATTTTGACCCATTTGGGGTACCTCCGCCAGAGCAGCATCATGCACCGCCTCCTCCTTCTTGGGGTCCCGGCCAGCCGACCCCGCAGCAGATGTTCGAGCTGATGCAAACTATGAACACCAACATCACCAATCTGGCCACTCAGAGTGAAACACAGTACACTCAGCTGCGCTCTTATGTGGACGAGCGGTTCAACTCAGTCGACCGACAGATTGCCGACCTCCGCACCTATGTCCATGGTCAGTATGGCGAGCATCAGACTTTCATGACGGGCCGGTTCGACACTTCTCATTCCGCCATGACTCAGCTCAACACTCAGATGGGCCGTCTGCAGGTCCAATACAATGATCTGGCCGGCGATGTTGATGAGATGGCCGATCAGCAGCATGGCACTTACCATCGGACCGACCGCATGTACACGCACATGTCAGAGTCTGGATTTGTTTCAGCTGATCCGATACCGCGGCGCAGACGACACAGGCGTACACCACCACAGGAGACCGCTGCTCCTCCACATCAGGACTGATCACCATTGTGAGCTTTCTCATCTCCTCTTTTTCCCTTTCTTTGTTTTGTTTATTGCACCGGGTCGGTGCCAATGGATAGGCTTGGGGGGGTAAATTGTAGGAGTAGTATCTTAGTAGTAACAATTTTTTCGTTTTAGTTTGTTTCTTTTAGTTTAGGATAGAAATTGGAAAGTTTTGTGCAATTTAGGGAAAAACAATACAATTTGAGGGCTTATTTCAAAATTTTTGTTTGGATATTCGGTGATATAACCTCATGGCACAAGAATAGGTAAATAATTGGTGAATTATGATGTCTTATGATACTTTAGTACCTGTGGTCTTCAATTAAAAACCCATTTTGCATGTTGAAAATCAAGTCTCATACGCGCAAGGCCAAGAGTTTCCGAAAGGCTTGGTGCCTGTAGGAGACTTTGCGCGAGACTCAGAAATCCTTTCACAATCGAACTTAATTGAACAAGGGTGTAGGTTGAAAAAAGTGAGCTATGTTGGATTGAAGTCCTTAGGACAGATATATCCGCATAATATTTTAGAAAAAAGTGAAAAAGAAAATAAAATGTGAAAAGAACAAAAACAAAATAAAAATGAGTGAATAAATGAGCGAGCCTAAAACAGACAGATGCACAAGTAAAAAGAGTCAAGAGCATCAGGCACAGCCTACACCATTAACTGAATTTTTATTTTCATTACAAAGGATTTTCTGGAATTGGTTATCACTTGTAGAAGTGGGAGAATAAACCGAGATTCACTAACTCTGAGGTATCATGTGGGTACAAATTTGCTTAATTAAAACCGAAAACTTGCGTTTGTGAGGTGAAGAAGATCATTGAAAGAAATCCAAATAGTTTTTATTCGTGCTTTGAATTAAGTTGTTTAACCCTAATTTGCCTTGACCGACCAATTTTTAACCCTAATTTAGCTTTTGTTATTAGGATAGTTTAGATAACTTGGTTTAAAAGACGTAACCAGTCCCGGTAATTTTCATAAGTGTTTAGACTTGCTTGGGACAAGCAAGGACTAGCCTTGGGGGAATTTGATAAGCCGTAATAATATCTATTGAAACCGGGGGTTTGTTATGAAAATTAAGCCAAGTTTTGATTAGATTAGGTTTAATTAGGTTAGAAATGTCCAAAAGTTCAAGTTACTGCCCTAGTTATGTTTATTTTACAGGTAATCAAGTGTTTGGAGCTTAACGGAGCAAAACGGGCGATTTATGGCAAGCCAGGATGATCTGTCACATTCATTGCGGACCGCAAGACACCTCTTGCGGGCCGCAACATTATCAAACAGAGAGCAGATCAACAGCACAGCATTTTCCAGACCTCTTGCGGCCCGCAAGGAATTTTATTGCGGCCCGCAGAGAAGCATTCAGAGAGTTGGACTTTGCGCGAGAAACAACCGCCTTCACTCATTGCGGCCCGTAAGGATCTTATTGCGGCCCGCAATAAGGCGGTTTCAGAGCCCGAATTTGTTATTTTTGGAAAGTTAGTTTTATTTTTTGGAGAGGTATAAATAGGAAATTGGCAGAACAGAACAGTGACGTTTTTTAGAGTTAATTTCTGATTTTAAGAAGAGAGACAAAGGAAGAGAAAAGGAGAGAGAAGAAGGGAGAAGAAAAGATCACGATTCAACCGGTTTTATTATTTTCTCTCTTTGGAACTCTTTTATTCTTTTTATTTTGATTTGTGCTTTAGCCATGACTGGCTAAGGAATTTTCTAGGGTTAATTAGGGCTGTACTTGAAACTTTTGTTATGATTTAGTTGGTTTAATCTTTATTTTCTTGTTCTTTGATATGATCTGTTCTTTATTTCAATTGATTGTGAAGACTTAATCGAAATCACATGAAACCCTAGGATTTTGTATTTGCAATTGAGAAATTGAATATTTAGTCCTGACCATAAAGAATAGGGTATTTGATAGGTTAAGTACCGAGAGGTGACGCTTGTCTTATACGGGCTTTACCTAATTGTTTAGACAAACTGTACCAAGTACCGAGAGGTGAATTACGGTTTTCTAGATTAATTAGGACAGTAAGAACTTAATGACTTTAGATTAGCATAGCCAAGTACCGAGAGGTGACGTTTATTCTAATTTGAAGATGGTATTAATATAGAAATATCACTTTGTACCTACAACCCTAAACTGTGCCTTCATAATTAAAAGAACAAATTTAGTAAACCAATTAGTCATAACATTAGTGGATAGGAACCCTAAGAAACCCTAATATCTCATCTTTGTTAAAAATCAGATTTTGCTTTAAAACTTTAGTTTAATTTAGTTTAATCAAAACCAAATCAACCCTTCGAACAAACAAAAACCTTTTTACTTCTTTTACTAAATTAAATTGCTAGGTTAGATAAAATATTCCGACTTGTCCCTGTGGAGACGATCCCTAAATACTACTTGACTAGGTTGTACACTTGCAACTGAATTGAGTATAAATTAGGATTTATTACTTGTACTGCAGAAATCACATCATCAACTAAGTTAGATTTGAAATCAAATGAACTAACTATGTCATGAAATTTTAAGTACCACTGTCGAGATGCCTGTTTGAGCCCATAAATAGATTTCTTTAGTCGGCAAACCATGGACTTTGGGTCACCGATCACAAAGTTTTCCGGTTGCCTCATATAAATTGTTTCATTAATGTCTCCATTTAGAAACGCTGTCTTTACATCCATTTGATGGAGCTCAAGGTTGTAATGCGCTACTAGTGCCAGTATAATTCTCAAGGAATCTTTTGAAGAAACTGGAAAGAAAGTTTCCGTATAATCAATGCCTTCTTTCTGTGTGAAACCTTTTGCGACGAGACGTGCCTTGTATTTTTCAACATTGCCTTTAGAATCCCGTTTGGTTTTAAATATCCATTTGCAACCAACGAGTTTCTTACCGTTAGGCAACGGAATGATATCCCAAACGTCATTGTCATACATAGATTTCATCTCTTCATTCATGGCATTAATCCACAATTGAGAGTTAGAACTTTCCACAGCTTGTTTGATATTAACATGATCATTTTCAAACATGCCAATGTCAAACTCATGTTCTTGAAGATATGCATAATCCTTCGATTGTGTAGATCTTTTCTCTCTAGTAGATCTTCTTACTGGTTCTATTATTTCATGAGGAACAGGTTCGTGAACATCATTACCAACTTTCGGATCTCCCACAGGCTCAGGGCCATTGACATCGTTCATAACAACGTCATTATTTGAGTTTGATTCGGGTCCATTTGTATTCACGTTATCCTGCGGAATTTGAGTAGGGAGTGTAGTTTGCCTATTGACATGAGATGCATTTTCAAGGCTTACCGGTACTGGAATAGTGACAGAGTCCGGACGGAGGCCCGAAGTATCATCAGGAATTGTGACTAAACCTGGACGGAGGCCCGAGGAGTAATCACTATCCCTTTCTTCCTCAAAAATGTTATCCATGGTCATATCTCCCTCCGCAAACTCATTATCCTCAAAAAATTTCGCATTACCGGACTCGAAAATTATGTGTTATGTTGGATTATAAAATTTGTACCCTCTAGATCTTTCAGGATATCCAATAAAATAACAACTAACTGTTCTTTCATCCAGTTTCCTTTCTGTCGGCTTGTAAGGTCTAGCCTCTGCTGGACATCCCCAAATCCGGATGTGACTTAGGTTGGGCTTGCGTCCAAACCAAATCTCATATGGGGTTTTGTTAGTTGCTTTAGTTGAAACTCTGTTTATAATATAAGCTGCAGTCTTTAAGGCTTCTCCCCACAAATTCTCAGGTAGAGTCGTACGAGTAATCATACTTCTCACCATGTCTTTGAGAGTGCGATTGCGCCTTTCAGCAACACCATTCATTGCAGGTGAACCTGGCAATGTATACTGTGGTACAATTCTGCATTCCTTTAAGTATTTTGCGAAGGGTCCTGGACATTGTTCTCCTGATCCATCATATCTGCCGTAGTATTCACCACCACGATCAGATCTGACAGCCTTTATGCGTTTGTTAAGTTGTAACTCAACTTCCGCTTTAAAACTTTGGAACATGTCTAATGCTTCAGCCTTTTCTTTAATCAAGTAAATATACCATATCTTGAATAGTCATCTATGAAGGTGATAAAATACCGGTGACCATTTCTAGTGGCCTTTGGAAAAGGACCACAGATATCGGTATGTATCAATTCTAAGACATCATTACATCTTTTGGCTTCATACTTGCGTTTATTAGTTTGTTTTCCCTTTATGCAATTTACACATTCATTTAAGTTTGTGAAATCTAAAGGTTTGAGAATATCATTGGATACAAGTCGTTCGATTCTTTTCATAGAAATATGTCCCAAACGCTTGTGCCATAATGTAGCTGAATTCTCATTAGTTAATTTACGTTTTCTGTTATCAATATGTAGAGCTTCTAAGTGTGAAGTGTCTAATTCAAGAAAATAAAGATTATCATAAGAAGATAAAGAACCAGAAGCAACTTGTTTTGAATTTTGATATAGACTGAAATTTCCATTACCAAAAGAACATACATAGCCATTTTTGTCCAAATAGGAAATAGAAATTAGGTTCCTTCTGAAGGAAGGAACCACTAATGCATCAAAATACAAATAAAATCCAGTCCTACATAATAATCTAAATTTTCCAATGCCTTCAACTTCGACTTTCCTCCCGTCCCCTACATAGATGTAGCGTTTGGCCTCATTTGGCTTGCGGAGGTTTAGGCAGCCCTGCATAGATATACTGATGTTAGATGTTGCACCTGAATCTAACCACCAAGAATATCTTGATACAGTACTTAAATTAACTTCAGAACAAACTAAAGCAGAGCACATACCTTTCTTCTTTAACCACGAGTGGTAGTTGGTACAGTGAATTTTGATGTGCCCAGGCTTCTTGCAGAAGTGACAGATGATCTGATCTCCCGATTTCACAGGAGTATTGTCCTTCTTTAGCATTGTCTGCAGCTTCTATAGCGGGTCCTTTTCCCTTAGAATTCTTGCGCTTAGACTTATTCTTATTCTTAGAGCCAGTACTAGATGTTGCAACATGGGCCTCCTCTCTCTTAGCTATCTTTTGTCTCTCTTCCTCCTGCACCAGCTGAGCTTCAAGCTCAGTTACTGACCAAGTTTCCTTGATGCAGTTGTAAGTCATACTGAATTGACTGTATGAGGAGGGGAGAGACATAAAAATATATTCTATGAGAAGGTCATCTGAGATGTCAAAACTATGCGACTTAAGTGCACGTTGGAGCTTAACCATCTCAGTAATGTGCTCTCTAATTCCAGTCTTGCCCTTGTACTTCAGAGTATTGAGTTTGACCATGAGTGTACGAATGTCTGCCTTTTTTACTCATGGCAAACTTTTCCTCTAGAGTTTTAATGTAGTCCTTAGCACCAGAATCTTTTTCAGGTACACAACCTTGAAGTGTTTCGTGGGTTGTCAACTTGATGATCATGCAACACATCCTGTCATTATGATCCCAACCCTCAATGTCAGCCTTTTCAGTAGGAGTTTCCTCCCCTTGCTTGGCTGGCTTTGGTCGATCATAACGTAAGGCACGATCATATTTCATCATCCCTAGAAACAGCCTCAGTTTTGATTCCCATTGCTTATAATTTGATCCATTGAGATAAGGAATTTGACTTATGGCAGTCATGTTGCCTAGAATTTTTGAACAAGAGAACTATTAGATTATGCATCACAATTTTTAATCATAATTTCAAAGGTTTATTAAGATGCTTTGACAAAAGACCTAGAAATTCTCCATTTAAATTTCATATTAACCAACAATACTAGCCAGCATGAGGCCCCGGAGGGAGCAGTCAGTACTCTTAGGTATTGTGGTGTTACGCACAAGTATTAAATGAACCTCTGTCGCTCTACCGGAGGGTAGATTGACATACCCACATGCTAATGACCAGGCCAGTCAAGTGGGGAAGGTGAGTCACAAACGGACTACTTAAGTACCAAAACCCCAAATGCTTTTCTTAGATATCACTAGCACACAGTATCTCATTTCCTTTCTTGATGCACCTTACTTTATGTATATTAAACAACTAACTTTGTTTAATTAATCCTCCGGAGGGAGAAATTAATAATTTGTTGTCAATATACGTCTTTTTAACTTATCATGGGTCATCTTGCCCTAAAAACTTTAGCAATAATGTTCCGGAGGGAACAATATTGTTTGGCAAGATGAGGCATGTACTCCTAATTGCGTCTTAATAAGGTTTTGAAATCATGTATCTGTTTATTTTGGGACGTATCCTAATTGAAAACTACTCGTCCTAAATATACATATATATATATATATATATATATATATATATATATATATATATATATATATATATATATATATATATATATATATATACATATTTAACTAATTCATATATATATACATATATATATACATATTATAAATATAAATATACATATATAAATATACATATATATATGCATATTGTAATTAATTTACAGCTACTCCTAATTCTAGATTTGGTTGTTTTTGCATAAAAGGCACAATTCAAAATATCCAAATCTGGAAATTTCAGCAAATTCTGGAAATTTTGGCACAATTCAAGAAGGTTCCCTGTCAGTTCAGATTTTGTTTGCCAAATTTCCAAAAAAAAATAGATATCTTGCAAAAGCAAGAGATCTCTTGTCAAGTCAATTTGTGCGCACATATCAAAAATTCCAAAATATTTCATAATTTGTAAAATTTAAGTCCTTAAGGCAATTTGTTATTTTGGTAATTTTGAATCATGATTTTGTGAATCAAAAAATTCTTACATCAGTTTATGATGTGTGGATGAAGATTCAAAAATAAAACAGAGATTTTGGATTGTTTTAATAGGGTAAACAAAAATGACAAAACGAGTACAGCACTGGATTTTCCTGTATCCAGTTTTCTGTTTTTGTTAAGATTCAAAATAGCATATCTCGAATTTGGCTGAATGGATTTTTGTGTGCCACATATCATTAGAAAGATAATGAAATCTAGTTTCTGGAAAACTATATTTTGTAATACAAAAATATTACGAATTTTGTGTAAAATTAAAAATTACAGAGACAACAACAATCTGTTTCCAGAATTGAAATCCAAGATTGAAATGTAATTTTCTCACAAAATAATAAACAATTTTTTGTGTTCTTTATATTTCCAGAAAGGTGCACAAGTCTAGTTTTGAAAAATATATGGCTTGAATTTTAATTCGGTACACACAATCTTGGGCATAGAAAACATTGACTGGTGCGCAGCATAGGCGTATCAAACAGATTTTTATATGACGCACAAATTAAATCAGAAATTAATAAAAAAATAAAAAAATCCTAGATCTTGACACGGAGGTGGCTCTGATACCACTTGTAAGGGGTGCAATTTCAATTTAGGTTAAAGAGCCAAATACCAAATTCCTAAATTAACTAGCAATTGCAATTCCTAAACTCAAAACTCCGCGCAAGAAAAAGAATTAAAATACACAGCGGAAGCATTAGTTACTTACTTGGATCCATGCTTTGCAATCTCACTTGCAAACTTCACTTGATACGAGTTGACTTGAGATGGTGCTTGATTGGTGCGCTTTCGAGTCCTTCCAAGCAAGCCCTGGTGCCTTTCTTCTCTCTCGAGTCACGAACGGAGCTCAAGAGTATTATTCTCTAATGGAGGGAGAATAAGGTGGCTATGCACAACACATGTGCCCTAAAAAAATTTCTTACCCGGATTGCTTGGAGACCCAGCGCCTTTTATACTAGTGAAAATGTATCTTTGAGAGATCTTATAATTCATGTCAAAAATTATACAGAATATATGACATATTTTCTCAAAGATATTCGTTTGTGCATTTTTGATAACCAATCAAATATGCATAACATATTTTTCTTTTCTATTCAATTATACAAATCAATTATATTTGGCTGACAAACAAATCGTATAATTGATTGATATAATTGATCATATATGCATAATAATTCTTACATTTATCACTAGTATTAGTTGAATTAATTATAATTGGTCCATCAACAATTATAATTAATTTACATTATGTTCTATATGCATTCGTGCCCCAAAACTTAGCGAAATTACGTACTATGCCATTATTTCAGTCAATCACATTTAGACATATCTTATATTATTCCTCATAATATTATTGATAGTATGTGATATATTAATCATATAACACGTAGTCCAAACTTAATTAATTGGAATTGACGTCTCAATTCCAACACAAATACCCTTCATAAGCATCCAAAAATCATTTCCCTTTCTCCAAATTAGAAGTACTTTATAATTGATCTAAATCTTAACCAATACTATGCCCAACCTTATCCACATTGTGTTGTTTGGCAATTAAATTTCTTCAGATGGCAAAATCCTTTCTTTCTACTGAAAGGAAAAAAAAAAAAAAAAACATCATTCACATGTAGCAGGCCCAGTACCATATCATATCACAATTTGAAGGCCAACTAGAGCTCATATTTAAAAATAATAATATTAAGTCGCTTGAACTAGCCTTGTAGCGGTAGCTGTGGTGGGGACAATTGGAACGAGAGAAGAGAGATTGAACAACGGAGTAGAGGATCGTGCGATTTCTGCGAGTTCGAATGGAGTGCGTTTCGTGTTTAGAAGAAAGAAGAAGAAAAGGTAGGAGGAAAAGATTTAATGGAGTGCGACTGTGAGAGAGAGAAATTGGGCCGAAATAATTTATGGGCCTAGCTCGTATTGAGCAGATTTAGGTTTAAGGGCCCATCTCATTAGCTACTAGCTAGGTGCGTATCCGCTCGAAATTAAAAAAGCAAGAATTCACATTTCATTAGTTTTTGACATTCACAATCTTTGTTGTGAGACATTTCCTTTAAAAATCAACTACTATGAATTTCACTACCACATAACTATCATAGAAAGATAAAATATAATGTGTATAAGTGGTTTAATGGTCAATAGCAACGATGGCTTGGTGAGGAACATTCAATTGTTGCTTCTTTTTCCAATAAGAACACATGGCACTATGGCACTAATCAATTGAAGGAAGAGTAAAGTAACTAAATTATATTCTATAATAACATGAGGCATTCTCTAGTATAATTTAATTTTTAATAATTAATGTTTAGTATAATGGGTAAGAAATAGTCTATATCCGTACAATTACATGTTAAGCTAACGAAAAAAAAAACTCCACCCTTACCCTCACCCGCTAAGTTAACGACAAAAAAAATTTACCATAACCATTTTATCAAATATGGTACGACCGAATCATGTAAACGGATAAAAGGGTACCATTGACACCCCTACACACAATGCACAAGTGTGCACAATGAGTTACCAGATGAAATCAGATTCATTCATCAGTGCAAAACTTGATCTCGAGTTTTTATTATAATCTTTGTTTTAAGGTTTCATTTCTACATAGACAAGATTGAACAGGCAATTAGCGAATACAATGTCACTGCAAGATTGTACAGTCATGTTAGATCCCAACAGTTTATTACCACAAAAACTATGATATTGATTAAATCATTGCATTTTAAAGAACAAAAGATGACAACATATGAAATCAATTTGGTGCCGTGAAGTACATATGAACTCAATTGTCAGGTATATTGTTAATTGAACAACAGAGACACTATTACACAGAATTTTGCACTAGATGCACAAATCTACTGGTACATACAAGAAACCTGTAACTACTCTCTAGATCTTTGATGTTGCTTCCTTGATTTCATCCAAGGTAATTTTCTGAAAAATATGCAACAAACAAAATCAACAAATAAATACAGCAAAAGTTTCATGAGCATAACAGCAATATAGTTTTTGCCAGATAATTAACTTCTATTCTGTGAATATTTATATCTTGTTTACATCTGCTGTAGCTCAAAGTACTAAGTTGTTCATATCTTGAAATCGGCAATATATATCACAAACTTTCATTTACCCATAAAAATGAATTAACCAGATATATATTGATGCACTGAGCAACCTACAAGGATTTAATTGCTACCAGGATAATGAAGCAGATAATGCAAAACTAAATAAGTCGCAGCCAAGTTTGTTAAAATTACAATATAAAGTGAACATTTTGCTAAACCTAGTTCTATTCATTGCATTCAATTTCAATAAGCATATGGATTAATAATCTAGCTAATATCAGAAAATGTTAAGAGAAATCAAGAATAGAATTATGAAAAAGGGCATGCCTGTTCCTGTCCAGCAAAATCATTATCCGGGGTAAGAAACAGCATGCAGTGACATTCCTTCCTGCAATATGAAAAATATAATCAAATTTAAGAGAGAAATAGGTATAAATAGAGATAGAGAGAGAGAGAGAGAGAGGGTTGTAATTCGGCGAGGATCTGACCTTTCACGCATAGGTACACAAGGGCAGTTCCAAAATCCTTGTCCTGCTTCAGCGGCCTTATCGTCATAATGCCTACAGTTGAGATCATAATTCATCAAATATGAAATTACAAGGTTGCAATTACTCGGTTATTAAGACTTAATTAAGACAAATAAGAAAAAATTAAATAAATTACCTACAAGGGCATAAGGGTGCTCCAAGTGAATCTTTGTGATCGGCAAGTCCCTATGCAATAAAAGGAAAATAATTATTCAAATTATGATCTTTCAAAAAAAAAAAATCAGTGACCCAGAAGCAGCATCCTGCACTCATTACTAATATACTTAAATTTGAAATCAATATCCATGAGTTCAAAATAATTGAGCTTCACTTGAAAGTGGTAACTAGACTTACTACGTGACTGAATATAAAAAAATTGAGCGAGGCTATGGTAATATTCATATTACGCAGCGGCCCATGCTATTGACTCATATCTCTGTTTTTAAAGCCCAAACAATCGACCGGAACTGTTCAACAAGATCTTCATATTAAAATGTAATTGCAGACCAAATTTTACATTTTTTAGAACTTTTTTGCTATTTTTTTAAATATGTAGAAAATCACTTGATTTGAAAATTCTGGACCATCCAAAAGTAGTGGTTTTCTACCTATTTAAAATAATAGTAATCTATTTTTATATATAAAATTTAGCACTATTTGGATTTTGGAAACAAAAAATATTGATCCATAGTACGGACCATTATGCGCTGTGCATAGTATCATAGTCTCGATTAATTCACTTGATTCCATGAGTTCAAATTAATTGGGCTTCACTTGGAACTGGTCAATGGACTATGAACAGCAAATTTTTTGTCTCAATTGTTTGATTTTTTACCTTAATAACCACAGCTGTTACTCCTTTATCTACGCAAAAATAGGTTCCAGATTTACGCGCATACTGCTCGGAGAATTTCCTCATTATCTCCACTGATTTGTCAGACGGATCCGCTGCTGCTCCCAAAAGAAACAACAACCATCAACTAAAATCACTAACCAATCACCAAAACTTACAAACTATAACTGCAAATGCGCTTACCTTGAGCACGAATCGTGAAACGGTGAGAGCGGCCGAGCGAGGTGCCGAGTGTGGAGCTGGGAAGAGCAGATCCTAAAAAGGCGGCGTGAGTCGTCATAGAGAAGAAAATGTGAAATTGTTAGAGAAGGGGGAGAATGGGAGGAGGAGGTGAATTGCTGCTCCTGTTAGTATTGGGAAGAGAGATTTTTTGGGTTGAGAAAAGATATCGCGCGCCACTCATTCGGAGGAGGGACTGAGGGAGAAAAGGACGGATTTATTTGTGGCTAGATGGGATTGGATCATTGGAAATCTAGAACTCGAAAACTCCAGTCTACAACTCTACAGGAATTCGAATCATCTAAGGTAACATAATAAATCTGTTTAAGATCCGGACCGTCCGATTAGAATATACATGCATATTAAACGGACTCGTGTATTTCATCTCGAACCGGATGATCCGGATCTAAACACAAATATGATTTTACCTTAGAGGATATGGAGTCGTCTGATAGATGAAATTGGGGTCGCTCACCAATAGTTGAATGACTTTTTTACTCAATTTTTTTTTTTTTTTGCATTTCAAAGTTATAGGCTATATTTTGGTTCCGGGGAAATGAAAAATAAATAAAGTGCTTTTAAAAGTCTATTTTATTTTTTTACTATTGGTGCATGCCAACTCGAAGGCAAAGTCCAGAAAGGCTAGGCGAAGAAGACGAAGGAGAATCGTAGGTTCAAGTTCCGGGTTACCAACTCGGGTGGGTTCTCACGCCAAGGTTCCGGGCAAGCCCAAAACCAAACAAAAGAGAAGGTCGGTCCCTTACCCGAACAAAGGCTAGACCGAAGGTCCCGTCCCACGGGTTGGACCAGTATTCTCTGCGGAGTTATCCCCTGCGGAGTCGTGCGGAGTTTAATCTGGTTTGTTCGTTTTGATCGGACGGAGCAGATCAGATCTTATTGGGGCAAGAGAATTTTGTTGTTTTATTTCAATTCGGAGAAGATTTAATCTGGTCCGTCCGATCAAAACGAACGGACCAGATTAAAAGCTCCGCACGACTCCGCAGGGAATAACTCCGCAGAGAATGCGAATTACCCACGGGTTAGGTGCTTAGCAGAAGGTAGAAGGCGAGGACAAGACAAGAGCAAGGGTTGAATATCTTCGATAGACTGATTGAATCTTTCGCCGAGAAAAAAGGAGAGTGATGAAAGGTCGACGACCTGTGCGTGAAATGACCTGACCCAGAGCCCCTACTTCAGGAGACGGACGGGAGACAAAGAAAACGAGCATCATCACGAGGACTGTGTGAAGGGGAAATTTTATGTATACTCCTCAAAAATCTCAAATGAAGCCTTTCCCCTTATAAAATTTCATATTTATCTTTTTAAATTTCAATAACACAAAAAATTATCTAATTTATTGTCTTTTATATTAAAATTTATTTTAAATTTTAAATTCTCATTTTTATCTTTAATTAGAAAAATAAAAATATGACGCTTGTGTAAGATGTGTATCATTTTCTAATTGTTTGGTTTTTAGTGCAACTGATTCATTTTTCAACTTGTGATACACATATAAATGTATACCAAAATTTTACTATGTATGTGTCAGAAGTAGAAAAATAAATTATTTGTTCTCGTAAACTGATCATTTAGTCCTTTTGCATATGCTACATTATTTATTTATTTCAATAAAGGGTATAATAGAAAATTTCTAAATTTAAAATGAGTTTTAATAAAAAAAGGCAATAAATTAGATAAATTCGTACATTTTGAAATTTAGAAAGGTAAATATGATATTATGAATTTTAGAAGGCAGAATACGTAATTTCAAGATTTTTGAGGGGCAAATATGAAATTCTTCCTAGGGTAAAAGTAGCTCAACTTCTTAATCTCTTTTATTTTATATTTTTTTCTGTATTACATTATATACCAATCAAATTTCATTAAATTACATATTACAAATTCACATTTAATTCTATCAAAAAATTTAAATAGCAAGTAGCAAGTTCATAGCGATAGACATTTTCCATGGCGAATGAAGGTATTTTACAGAGGCTATCAGTTCAAAGCAGATACAATTTTTCAATTATTCTTTTTGTATTTTATAAACCATGAAATCCAACCAGAAAGATTTCAAAACATGATAACATATTATAATACAAAGTTTAACAAAAAAAAAGTTAAAATAAGAATAAAGAAACTAATCAACATTACTTAATAATTCAATCAATATTTAGTTCTACATTACTTAATTCCTCTGCCAACCGTCACTAATACAACTTCACGGTGCTAGCTTATTAAATATTCAATTTTTTTTAGTTTCCGTATTTATAAACACATATAAAAAAAGATGTTGCATTTCGAAAGATACTCATTTTACTTCTTTTTTTAATTTTTTTTTCTTCAAACTCAAAAATAGATTCTTATGTCAATATGTATCTTGTGTTATAAAATTGTATTGTGTCTGACAGTTGGGAGAGAGACGAAGAAAAACAACCGCGACAGTATTTCTTGATTCTCTCTCTCTCTTCTAAGGATGTGTCTAAAACAAAAATGGAGGCAATGAGAAGAAAGGAGAGCGGAAACGTGACCGAACTTAATTGATAACAGTTAGAATAGAGAGAAGAGGGGATAACTGAATTCTTTTTGTCATTCTTAAAATCTGAGTATAGAGATGTAAACATTACCGGTTCTCCTTTTTATATTCAACATGACAGTTTCTCAAACACAGTCTAAATAGAAAATATTGATTTGTTATTTTGAATGAAGAATGAAAGAATGTGATTACCTAAATTAAAATTTATTATTAGAAAAATTATTTCCTTAAATTAAAATATTGTTAGATGTTTTCAAATTCAAAACCATTTATGATCCTAATACAATTTGTATAAAGTTGCTTTCTCTAATTTGCTCCTCCGCCATTCCGACATCCGAATTAGATGTTTCCAATTTGTTTCCAGCCGCTAACCCTGCATCCAATACCAATTCAAAAATAGTTTTCTCGATTTATTTCATACTGAACAAAATGAAAATCGTTAACCAGAGTTACTATTCTTAATCTTTCCGTCGATACTTGACAGTTCGCCTCAGGTACCGGCATAAGCTCGCTTTATCTTTTCTAACACTAGATTTGAATTCTGAATAGAAGAAGAGAGAGAGATTCAAATCAAATTCATAATCAGTTAAAATACGAGTTTGCTAGCTTAAAAATGTAAAAAAATATAATTGTGGAATTTATTTTTTTAACCTTAATAAAAAAGTGAAGAATATAGTTTCATAACATTTTTAGGCTTTAATTATTAAAAATTTATTATGTTTTAATAATAAATAATCAATCATTTTTTTTCATAAATTGATTGTCTCTAGTATCTTAAAGGCCAGCAAACTTTGAGTTTAGAAAAATATGGTTCTATATTTAATTATTTATGTAAGAATCATTAGGTTTGGAAAATTTATATAAGTAGACCAGCACAACATATTCATTCAATTATTATAACATTTATATTGTTCATCCAAATATGCATAAACATTATATTTTGATGACTACAAATGCTTTTATAATGCTTTTACATAAACATTGCATTATCTCAACTTAAAGGGCATGATCACCTCACGAGGTCATCCTTTTTTCTAGAATAAAATAATAAAACGAATTATTTTATAAACTTTAAATTTGTTAAATTATCTCTAACTAAAAGTCGAATAAATTACATATTACATATTCACCTTTAATTCTATCGAACAATAAAAATAACAGGTAGCAAGTTCAGAGCGATAGGCATTTTCTCAGCCAAATTCATGACTAGTAGAAAAAATATGCATGTTTTTTTGGGAAACGAATTTGCTGAAATTCGCATTCGTGAACAGTATTTCTGAAATTTCTGCTTTTTCAAATTCAGCCGTCGAGCTTTTTCGAAATGTGTGTACAGAAAAACCAGCTATTTCGAGATGCGTGCATAAAAAAGTTGGACGGTTAAATTCGGAATTTCAGAAACACTGCTCACGAATGAGAGATTTCAGCAGATTTCAATTCGTTTTTTTGTGCTCCACTTTGTGTACTTAGGTGCAGCAAAAAAAAAAAAAAAAAAAAAATTATTGAAGACTTCAATTACCTGGCCACAAAGAAGAATACATGGAATTCAGATCTAGTTCAGTACCTGAAGATTTCGTATCCTCTAGATCAGTATCCTCAAATTGTGAGTTTAGATCCGAACCATCCGATTTAGATCCGCACAAATATTAAAGGGTCCTGTGAATTACAAACTTGGTCCGAATTTTGATCAACCGGTCTGAAATTAAACTCAAAATTTGAGTTAACACAGAGTATGCGGACCCGTACTTGACCGGGTCAAAAAGTATTGTTTGTTTTAATCTCACACAAATTTTAAAACGGATTTCTTATTTTGAATAGATATCGAATTATTTTTAATCTGACTGTGAATATTCTACACGGTTAAGTATCTTAGGAGTACTAACACTAGATGATGTGAATTATTACCAATTCAATTTTTTTTTAAAGCTTGAAAATCAAGCAAATATCGAAAGCAAAATTAGAGATTAATTAGAAAAGTGAATTTCAAAAAGCAAAAAGCTGAGATAATTTGTACACTGAGACAACAGAATTCAAGTTATCAATGAGAAGATAGCAGAGATAAATCCAACGTTACTGTAGACGATAACAAAATTCAAGAACTGGACATGTCCATTACTGATACAATTGGACATCAAAATGATAAGAGAGAACATGTAAATCATCTCCAATAAATAAAGAATTGGACATGTCCATTACTGATACAACTGGACATGATGCACTGACCTATGCTAATTAGTTAATTCTAAATCATCTCCAATAAATAAAGGAGACTGCAACATGTACAAAATAATGAAATGGATCATGATATTAACATAATTAATTATTTTACTAAAACAACATTATCTAAATATTTTAATATATACACACACAATTGTTTTATTCGCTAAAGTTCCTTTTAGAGTGGAAAAAATGTGCCGTACCGTGACTAATATGCCGTGACTTTGGTCTCGTGCCGTGCCGTGTCATGCCGTGATCAAGTTAATTTTTCACGTGTTGTGCCGTGACCAAAATAGTACGCCACGTGAGTCACGTCGTACCCAAACGTGCCGTGACCAAACGTGACTCGCGTGACCATTTGATCATAATTTAGGTTTGTTTATTCAAGATTCACCATTTAATCAAGATCTAACGGTTCTAATTACACGTGACTCGCGTGACCATTTGATCATAATTTAGGTTTGTTTATTCAAGATTCACCATTTGATCAAGATCTAACAGTTCTAATTACACGTGACTCGTGTGACCATTTGCCGTGCTAAATTTTCTAAAGATAGTCACGGGGGACACGTGAATCACGGCACGTAACCAACACGCGTGCCGTGCCGTTCAGTATTGTGACCGTACCGTTCCGTAACAGAGCTGGCTCCGCCGTGCCATTTTTCCCACTCTAGTTCCTTTAAAAGCTGCTTCTTCCTAATACATTTTTATAGAAGTTGCTTTCCTTAATAGTTCTGTTTATAAAATAAAATATTCTGTTTAAAAGTACTTTTTTCATACATTATTATTTTTTTTTTCCTTAAAAATATAGGTTTATAAAATAAATAATATTCTATTGTATTTGGTTATATAATCACATCTTTATTTTTTAATAATATTACAAAACTAAAATAGTGTATTATATTATTAAAATCTATCAACATTGTATACTAATTTATTTTACTGAAATCCTCTACAAAGTTTTATTGTCAATACACTTAAAAGAAAAATATATTTTGACAATTAACATTTCATCTTTATTGAGTTTCCTTTTTTTGTGACATTCGTTGACATCTTCTTCTTTTTTCATATTTTTTAGCTTTCCTCCATTGCGCTTCATTAATTTTACAAGTCTTTCTAACATGAATTCTTTTTACCTTCTTTATAACACCTCCTTGAGCCTTTTTTGTTGGAAATTTTTATTCATATTCGGACCTTACACAAATTGAGAATTTTTTTTTATAAACCATAATAATATATATATATATATTTTTTTTTTACGAAACCAACATGATTACTGTTTTGTTTTTTTACAAAAATCATAAGGACCGAAATGTCATTTCGGTCCGATCCCCTTTTATGATTTTTTGTAATACTGGTTTCACAAGTTTTCATATGAGCTGCCACAGAAAATCCAAAAATAAACCGGACCGAAATATCATTTAAATCCGGAATAAAAAAAAAATAACGGATCAAAATGACATTTCAGTTCTTATGATTTTTGTAAAAAAAAAGCAATCACGTTGGTTTCGTAAAAATATTTTTTTTAAGTATGGTTTATAAAAAAAATTCCAAATTGAGTATCGCTCATTTTATATCATGTACCAAATATCCTCTAAAATTAATCATTTAAAAAAAAAAAAAAAACATCGCACAGAACCCAGGGTTACAACTTGCACGCACCTCCATGGTGGGTGGAAGGTAGAAATGGACATTTGAAAAGTCAACGGTAAGATTAAATTTTATAATATTAAGATGGTAACTAAAATTTATAATAGTATAGTATAATAACTAGTATCGAGCCCGTGCGTTGCAACGGAGACATATTATAAAATTGAACATTTAAAATTGAACAAAGAGATAAATATTAAATAATGTTAAAAAAACAACAACATATGACCTCTTTAGTTCAATAACCTTCTATGAAAACAGTTGCCAATGCGATAAGATTCATGAAACGCACCTTTGCTAGTAATACTTTGTATATATGTGTTTTACATGTGAAATACATGGAACACACTTTAGTTCAATAAACACTTTATTATAAAAAAGAAGCATTGATTATCTTCTCTTTATGTTAACAGACAAGAAATGTGCAAAATGTTGGGAAAATCAATGTTGCCGGTACTATTATTTATTTAGCGCTGTAGTAGTATCTTTTTGATAAAGTTTCAGTTACCATTGCAAAAAGATAAATGACTTATACTACTTTGCTCTTTATATATACTACTTTGCTCTTTATATATTTGTTTCCTCTGTCACTTTGAACTATTGCAGGAGAGATAACTCTGTTTGTTTAAAAAAATACATTTTTTTTTTAAAACCTGATGTTATTGGAGTGGTTCCATAAGAATCCTCATTTACATTAGTTACACATTCTTGAACATTCTTTCTTGTATGTTGTCTTGACATGGAACAGAACTAAGAAAATTAAATAATGTGTGGTTCCCGTCTAAGGCAAAAGCAACAATAAAAAATAATATAAGAGAACAAAATTATTCTGTGTTCTAATACAAGAAGAGTCAAATGGAAATAACAAAAACACTTTTTGGTTTTACCGCCAGTTTTTTTTTTACTTTCACAGAAAATAAAATCTACAAATTGGGCAAGTGCACATGACGCACAATGAAAACAGATTGAGTATGTATTCTTTGTTACCTAAAATAAGAGATGTTTTAAATAAGGTCACATTTGGATGTAATCCAAATGTACATATCCAATCACATGGAATTGTCACTCGTTAAATTTTAATTTTTTATTTAATAGAATTGCAAAATGGATGTACAGTACACCCAGGACAAAATAAAAGGAAACTTTAAGACTTACAAATTTTATTGAAACAAAATTTTTTGAACTCTAATATGTTTCATCAAAGCAAGATACTGTTCAAAATTGTGTAATGCATCCAGCAAGTTATGCCCATGCACGTTTTCTTGGAAGCAGATCTTGTGTTTTGATCTTGTATTGAAACAAAATTGAGAAATAAGGAAACAAAATGGGGTGATCTGTATTGCACGAAATTGGAAAATATATTCTAAATTTCCCATGACAATCAAACAAAGAAGGAGAAATAAAGAAACAAAGAAAAAATGGAATGAAATCCATTCTGCCGTTAGGTGATCTGTATAGAAACGAATGAGAAGTAAGGAAAGTAAGAAATAAGAAAAAGAAGAAATATATTGCAAAATTTTCAGAATCTGCTCAATTTTAATTGCAACGTATCGTGTGCCATTACGTGTGGCAAATATGTTTTTAACTAAATTTAGACTTCTACACATTATTCAGATGCATTTAATCAAAATAAGACAGATAATGTGATTGGAGGGCTGAGATTAAATTCGAAATTTGATCTTTCAATCGTAGCCATTGACGGATCGGACACCCAACGTGCTTAATAATGGAATGGAGATAAGCTGAATTGTTAGCTTTCCACGCGCCGATTATATAATATACCCCCTCCGACCTCTCTCTGTAAACTACCAATTGCTAAAAGTTGCCAACTCGAGCAAAATGTTTAGCTATGGTATGCTGTTCATAGTACTGTTCTGCGCCACTTTTCAAACTTCATGGGCTGTTACTAACGGTATGATCTCTTTCCGTTCTTTCTAATTTCTAACAGTGATGCTTTTGGAAGCGAATGGATTCAATGGGCATTGGACAAACAAATTTGATTCAATACTAGGTCTGGACCATTCGAATCAAACGGTACTGATTGAATACTGAATTTGATCTGATGTTCATTGAATACTCTTGCTACCCATTTTTTTATTACCTTTGTTTGTTTATCAGTAAATGCGCGTCACATTGTCCGCAAATGTTAGTTCTGTATATATAATTAATAAATGTAAATTGTGCACAAGTTTAAATTTCATATATAGTTCATAACAAATACTAACATAACTGTGTAAGGAAATAAAATTATGTGGCCCAAATAAAACATTAAAAGTTGATTTAAAGAAATAAAATTATGGGCTGCACTAAAATTTCATATGGGCCTAATTTAAAAGGTGCGAATGTACAGAGGATAATTGCATCCTTTAGTTGGCTGTGTTAGATTCATCTCCCCTAATGATTGTTTTAATGACAGGCATGATATATATATATATATAGTGCTGGGCTTAGCTAAGCCATGGTGTAAAACGACTTGGTACTCCACGCCTCATTATTTCCATTTTGAAAATCTAAACGACCGATCCGAACCGCTCAAGTTGTTCTCCATATTGATATGTGCTTGGAGGCCAAATTTTACATTTTTTGGAATTTTTTTACTATTTATTAAGCCACTTTGAAAATCACTGATCCGGCGGTCCAGAAATTTTTACTGTTTTTTACTGTTCATAAGGATTTTCAGATTTTCAAAGTGGCTTAATAAATAGTAAAAAAATTCCAAAAAATGTAAAATTTGGTCTCCAAGCACATTTCAATATGGAGAACATGTTGGAAGGTTCGAATCGACTATTTGAACTTTGAAAATGAAGATATGGCGTGGAGTACCAAGTCGTTTTACTCCATGGAGTAGCCTAGTCGGACTCTATATATATATATATATAGATGAGCTATTGTGCTTTGCAAAGTAAAGCCATCGTTTTACTTCGGCTTACTTTTTGGATTTTCAAAGTCCAAAACGTCGATCCGACCGTTCAAGTTGATCTACATATTGAAATGTGCTTGCAGACCAAATTTTACATTTTTTGGAATTTTTTTACTATTTATTAAGCCACTTTGAAAATTGCTGATCACATGGTCCAGAAAAAACAGTGCAACAAAATTCTGGACCATGTGATCAGCAATTTTCAAAGTGGCTTAATAAATAGTAAAAAAATTCCAAAAAATGTAAAATTTGGTCTGCAAGCACATTTCAATATGTAGATCAACTTGAACGGTCGGATCGAAGTTTTGGACTTTGAAAATTCAAAAAGTAAGCCGAAGTAAAACGATGGCTTTACTTTGCAAAGCACAATAGCTCATCTCTATATATACGAATTCTAATAGTAAGATTGATCCTCTCTTCATCAATATTCATAAAGAAAAAGTTGTCATTGCTTAGAAAGAGAAAGAGGAGAGAAATCGCTTTACAGTTCTTCTGACGGTTTGTGAAGAACGTCTCAAGTGTTGTTCTACAGTTTACTATGGACAAAGGTATGAAATTAATTTGATTGATTTACATGTGGAGACTATGATTTCTAAGGTCTTTGATTTGTTTTTAATTAATTCTTAATTCCGCTGTCAAAAACTTTAAAGATGATTAGTTGTACTTATTTTAATAATTGTGTGCAAGTAGTTGAGCACGATAACTTCTACTAACAAACTGTTCACTTACGATCGATGTGACACACACTCATTGATGCAAATTAAGATATTTTTTTTGTAAGGTTGTCATCACTGGACTTTCTTTGTGATCAAACTCCATTCAAATCTAGTACTAAGTTGTTTTCCCCCCCTTTTTGTTGCAATGCTCTCTAGTTGTTTGATACTTTGATATAGCTGTTCGTAGAGGTGCTATCGGGTCGGGTCGGGTCCGGATACTATTATATTTGGACCCGTACCCTAAAAGTGTTCGGGTCCAAATTTCGATCCATACACTTATTTGTTTCAAATCGGGTCGGGTCCGGATCCGGATACCTATCTACCCGTAGATATTTCGGATCCAGTCTTTCGGTTCCGGGTAGATAGATACCCATAACTTGTTTGTGGATTATCGGATCCGGTTCGGATATTGGGCGGTTCCGGATCCGAAGCGGGTATATGTCACAACTCCCATACTACAGATGTTTTTCTTTTTTTCTCATTGAGTGCCTTCAATAATATTTTGTGAAACTTGGGTAGTATTTTCAGAATTTGATTGTTGATTGTTTGGAGTACTCATGGTGTAACAAAAAGTATTCGAAAGTTTTTTATTTTTTGTTAATAGCTTTTGAATTCAGGAGGCTTGACATAAATAACTTTTGAAAATCAAAATATTGAAGAATAGATATAATTTTTAGAAAGTAAAATATTGGAGATGGTGATTTCCTTTTCTATGATTCAAAAAATCCATGAATGGAATATTAATACTAATTTGTTTGAATAGAAAATTAAATTTATGACAAATATTTGATTTCAATGAGATTTATTGCGAATGTCATATCAATGAGAGCAATAAATTTTCATGATAATAAGGATGATATATAAGGCAGATATTTAAGGCTATATTCAAAGCAATAAATTTTATTCAAAAAATTAATATGCAAAATGTGATTACTGGCGTGACATTTGTTGATTTGATTATATGTAAAATTGTATTTTCATAGTTATTCATATATGTTTTATCAGGTATTTATATGGGTATCGGGTCGGGTTCGGTTATGAGTCGGATAACTAAATCAAACCCATATCCTATCCATTACAATATCGGTTCCGGTTCGGATCCGGATCGGATATTAAATTATTAATTTTGTAACCGTACCCATAATTTAACCGGTTATATTTTTTAAACCATACCCTACCCAAATTAACCGGATCCGGGTCGGATCCGGTTCAGTTCCAGATCGGATCCGGGTAATCGGATAAAAGTAGCACCTCTAGCTGTTCGTAGATGTGTTGCAAAGCACGGAGACGATACCAGTGCGAATATTATCTTCTTTCTTTTATTCAATATAAACATTTTCGACAATTTGATTTTTAGAAGATTAAAATAAATTATATGCATTTAATGACAGTTTTGACTAATTAATGAAATTCTGATATATATATATATATATATATATATAGAGAGAGAGAGAGAGAGAGAGTGAGAGTGACTAAGGTCAAAGTGGTAGTTCCTAGCTCCCGGTGCTACCAAGTCGTTTTTGGATTTTCAAAGTCTAAACGGTCGATCCGAACAGTTCAAGTTAATCTCCATATTGAAATGTGCTTGGAGACCAAATTTTACATTTTTTGGAATTTTTTTACTATTTATTAAGCCACTTTGAAAATTTCTAATCACATGTTCCAGAATTTGGTTGCACTGTTTTTACTGTTCACTCGGATAAGCAATTTTCAAAGTGGCTTAATAAATAGTAAAAAAATTTCAAAATATGTAAAATTTGGTCTACAAGCACATTTCAATATGGAGATCAACTTGAACGGTTCGGATCGACCGTTTGGACTTTGAAAATCCGAAAACGACTTGGTAGCACCGGGGGCTAGGAACTACCACTTTGACCTTAGTCACTCTCTCTCTCTCTCTCTCTCTCTCTCTCTCTCTCTCTATATATATATATATATATATATATATATATATATATATAAAGGATACTAAATTTAATACTATAGATTATTGCACCCTTCAAGAATCAGTAATCCTTATTCAGAATGCATATTAATATATATGATTTATACTAAAACTATAAAATTTATTACAGAATTACCTTTGTATATATTAACTGCAAAAAAAATTCAATATCTACATGTGGTCTTCCAAATAAAGTTGCATTAATATGTCTTGCTTCACAAATGACAATTGGGTCTCTCTCTCTCTGTTTTGTTTTTTTTAATCACACAATTGGGTCTAGATCAATAAACTCAAGCACCATCGCTGCATTGTAAACCGTAGCCCTCCTAAATTAATTATATACATATTTACTATTATTTGAATATGATCATTGGGATTGCATATTTTATGAACTCCATTAAATTTAACACATGGCTTCTGTTGTTTTAAGTTTCTAGATCGGTTTAGATTCCATACATCTTGCTCAGAAGCCTGCCAACTTCAAGTCAAAGCTAGCTAAATTAATTATTAATAAAAAATTGTTTCTTTTTAGTTAACACCTTGCAGTTTGACACCTGCACTGGATAGACATTCTGAAAGAAAAATCTCACTAATTCAAAGAGTTTATCTCCTTTCCCCTCTTTTTTTTTTTCTTCCTCCTCTATGAGCGGTGACTATTCTGATCCGATTGATTTAGTTTCCGTTTCAATTTGATTCAGTGTCTTTTCAATTGAGTAATGACTGTCCCGGTTTTGTTTGATTCAGTACCCTCTTCCTCCTCCTCTCTGAGTGGTGACTGTCTCGGTCCGGTTTGATTCAGTGCCTCTCAACTGCGCATTTCTCTGGACAGTGTCGATTTTGAAAAGAAGAAGACGTTTCGTCCTCAAGGAAGGGTTCAGTACGGCGTAGTCTGCCATCCATGCAACTCGAAAATTACTGTTGTGTCTACATTCCCAGAGAAGAAAATCGGAAGGCCCGCCTTCTTGCTAATGAGACACAAATAAACCAATTCGTATTCTCTGGCTTCACGTATCTGTTATTTCTCTGGCTTCACGTATCTGATATTCCTTACTTCACTTATCATATAAGTGAATTCAAATAGCTTTAATAAATACTGATATTCCAACAATTTGTTCCAAAATTTCCCTAACATTATCTTCTTCTTTTTCACTTATTGTGCTTCATCACCAAATATCATTAGAACAAAAGGGAATTATATAAATTAACTATTAATTCATGTGCAAACAGGAGGTAAGAATGCACGCGTAACTAAGTTCTGTTTCTGTTAATTTTCAATAGTTAGTCTCCCCAAAAATACTAACGAGTACAACAAGGTTTCCATTTGATTAAAAAATAACTTCTCTCAAGGGTGGGATGAAAGCAAAGAATCCGACTACTGTTTCTGTATATGTTATTAAAAAAAACGAGAAGAAAACAACAATATTAATGAGGTACAAATAGAGTGGGAAAAACGTGCCGTTCCGTGCCGTGCCGTGACTAACACGCCGTGACTTTGGTCACGTGCCGTGCCGTGCCGTGACCAAGTAAATTTTTCACGTGCCGTGACAAAAATTACGAGGGGTGGTCACGGCACGCGAATGGTCACGCCACGCGAGTCACGTCGTGACTCGCGTGCCGTGACTAATTCGTGCCGTGACCAAACGCGCGTTAGTCAAATTTGATCGCATTTAACGTTTAAAAAAAAAATGAAACGATTCTTTAAAATTCAAATGTTTTAATTGAAATTTAAATGTAAATATTTTAATTAAAATAAAATTATACCTTATAGGAAGGTATGTTAGTGTATTGCTTCACTACTGCCGTGACTGGCGTGTCTTCCGTTCCGTGACTCGCGTGTCCCGTGCTGTGCCGTTCCGTGTTTCCGTGCCGTGCCATGACCAAGACAATTTCCGTGCCGTGCCGTGTCTTCTTTGCCAACAATTGGTCACGGCACGGGACACGCGAGTCACGGCACGTGACCAACACGCGTATAGTACAGTATAATAATAAGCTGATTTGTTAAATTTTATAATATTAAGATGGTAACTAAAATTTATAATATTAAGATGGTAACTAAAATTTATAATAGTATAGTATAATAATAAGCTGATTTGTTAGCTTTCCACGCGCCGATTATATAATATACCCTCTCCGACCTCTCTCTGTAAACTACCAATTGCTAAAAATTGCCAACTCGAGCAAAATGTTTAGCTATGGTATGCTGTTCATACTCTTCTGCGCCACTTTTCAAACTTCATGGGCTGTTACTAACGGTATGATCTCTTTCCGTTCTTTCTAATTTCTAACAGTGATGCTTTTGGGAGCGAATGGATTCAATGGGCATTGGACAAACAAATTCGAATCAAACGGTACTGATCGAATATCGAATTTGATATGATATCCATCGAATACTCTTGCAACCCATTTTTTTACTGGACAGAGTACAGAGACTCTGATTAATTACCTCCGTTTGTTTATCAGTAAATGCGCGTCACATTGTCCGCAAATGTTAGTTCTGTATATATAATTAATAAATGTAAATTGTGCACAAGTTTAAATTTCATATATAGTTCATAACAAATACTAACATAACTGTTCGATGTGACACACACTCATTGATGCAAATTAAGATACTTTTTTTGTAAGGTTGTCATCACTGTACTTTCTTTGTGGCCAAACTCCATTCAAATCTAGTACTAAGTTGTCCCCCCCCCCCCCATTTTGTTGCAATGCTCTCTAGTTGTTTGATACTTTGATATAGCTGTCCGTAGATGGTTTGTGCTAGTTTATTGATGTTCTTAAGTCTAATCTGGCCTTTATTGTGTGTTCGTTTTGATGTTTTTTTTTTTTTTTCCTTTTGGTGTGATTTGTCTAGTTTATGAATATGTAAGGTAAAATGTTTATTTAGTATAGACAATCATCTTTTGATCTTGTGGTTAATTAAAGACAAGTTTTTTACGTGAGAGGTTAGAGGTTTGAAACTCTAAAAGATTTCTTCTGAATATTAATAGTTCAGTAGTTTGATTCTCTTTTCTTAAAAAGGTTTATTAAGTATAGTAAATTGATATCGAAATTGCTATATAAAAGTGTTGCAACATGGTACGATATTGTAGATTAATACAGAAGTTTGTTTTTTGTTTTTTGAAATTCTTGACTGTGGCTGTCAAGTGTAGATCCATAAATAAGTTATTCATGTGATTTCATATTATTTACTAATCACTATAATATTAATTTAACAAATTTGATACTACTAAAAATAATACATTTTAATTCAAATCATTATACAATATAATTATATAATTTTTGGTATATCTCCATTCTAATATTAGGCACGTAAATGTCATGATCAGTCAACGACTTTGATTGAAAGATAAAATTTTGGATTGAATATCAGCTCTTTAATCAAATATTTTGATTCTATGCATCTCTTTATGTTTTTTTACATGTAGAAATCTAAATTTATTTAAACACGTACTTTTCACATGCATTTAAGGAATGTTATTTGTCATTTAATATGTCATTTTGTTTGAGATTTTTTTTATGAAAATATGTCATAAAGATAAAAAAAATATGTCATTTAATATGTTATTTAAGGAATATTATTTACGTGTATATGTCATTTAATATGTTATTTAAGAAATGTTATTCGTCATTTAGTCTAATTTTTTTTATAAATATATTATTTTGTATGAATTTTTTTTGGTTCTCTTATAATATATCCCTGTTGCAAAGCGTGCAAATATTATCTTCCTTCTTTTATATTCATTTAATGACAGTTTTGACTAATTAATGAAATTCTGATATATATATATATATATATATATAGAGAATGGCTAAGCTCAAAACGTTTGTTCCTGGGCTCAGGAACAAACGGGTCGGTTCTCCAATTTCCGAAGTTCAAACAACAAATCCAAACCGTTAGATGTTCAATCTATATTAAAATGTGCTTGGAGACCAAATTTTACATTTTTTGGAATTTTTTTACTATTTATTAAGCTGGTTTGAAAATCGCTGTTTTTATTAAAATTCTGTGCCATTAGAAAACAGCGATTTTCAAACCAGCTTAATAAATAGTAAAAAAATTCCAAAAAATGTAAAATTTGGTCTCCAAGCACATTTTAATATAGATTGAACATCTAACGGATTGAATTTGTTGTTTGAACTTCGGAAATTGGAGAACCGACCCGTTTGTTCCTGAGCCCAGGAACAAACGTTTTGAGCTTAGCCATTCTCTATATATATATATTTCTATATATAAAAGATACTAAATTTAATACTATAGATTATTGCACCCTTCAAGAATCAGTAATCCTTATTCAGAATGCATATTAATATATAGGATTTATACTAAAACTATAAAATTTATCACTGAATTACCTTTGTATTAACTGCAAAAAAATTCAATATCTACATGTGGTCTTCCAAATAAAGTTGCATTAATTTATCTTGCTTTACAAATGACAATTGGGTCTCTCTCTCTGTTTTGTTTTTTTTAATCACACAATTACCATCGCTGCATTGTAAACCGTAGCCCTCCTAAATTAATTATATATATTTACTATTATTTGAATATGATCATTGGGATTGCATATTTTATGAAGTCCATTAAACTTAACACATGGCTTCTGTTGTTATAAGTTTCTAGATCGGTTTAGATTCCATACATCTTGCTCAGAAGCCTGCCAACTTCAAGTCAAAGCTAGCTAAATTAATTATTAATAAAAAATATGTTTCTTTTTAGTTAACACCTTGCAGTTTGACACCTGCACTGGATAGACATTCTGAAAGAAAAATCTCACTAATTCAAAGAGTTTATCTCCTTTCCTCTCTTTTTTTTTTTTCTTGGGAGAATTTCTAGTGTGCCCATACAAACTTTTAAAATAGCCAATTTTTTCTATAAAAACACCATAATATCCGGTATTCCCACAAAAACTTAATATTTTTTCTTCTATCTCCTTTTATCTATTTAACCTTTTATTTAGTTATTATAAAAAATAAATTGACAAATATACCCCTTCATTTAAAATGGAGGCATCCTTTAGATTTATGACATGGTTGAATTAGAAATAAAAGAAAGACCCTCATCATCGGACCTAATATTTTCTCCCGTTCTAAGGGAGACCTTGCAGTTTAATCGAAGAAAAGCTACTTTAGTTCTCTCCAGCCAGTTTGCACATTCAATTCAATTATGTTTAACTCTTTAAAGAAAGTTCAAAATTGAGTCGTGCAACGACCTTGAGTTCAAAGTACACACGGGTGGATATTGTGATTCACAAGCTGTATTAGAAAAATTGCTTTATTGCCTTTTCCAATAACTTACAATGTATAGTTACAATGTATTTATACCCACTATGGCTTACTAGAGTTATACAAGGAAATTACTTTTCTGGTACAAACCAGCTGTATTATCTACAGAGTACTCACGGAAATACAGAGGAAAATAAGAGAAAACAGAAGACTTAAAAGGTATAATTTGCAAAAGTGCGCTAGGATATATACTAAGTGTATCAAAGAGTGTCATCTCCAACAGTAGGTCGCCTGTGAAAGTAATATTAGCTTGAATATGAGATAGTTTTTTCTGTACCGCATTGAGCCTGAGGGCCGGCGGGGGGGGGGGGGGGGGGGGGGGGGATGACTCTTATCTAAAGGACACCTCCATTTAATAAAAGGGTTATATTTGTCAATTTAGTTTTTAAAACAATTAAATAAAAGATTAAATAGATAAAAGGGGATAGAAGAAAATATGTCAAGTTTTTATGGGGATATTGGATATTATGGTGTTTTCATGGGGAAATTGGCTATTTTAAAAGTTTATATGGGCACACAGGAAATTTTCCCTTTTTTCTTTCTCCTCTCTGAGTGGTGACTATTCTGATTCGGTTGATTTAGTTTCCGTTTCGATTTGATCCAGTGTCTTTTCAGTTGAGTAATGACTGTTCCGATTTGGTTTGATTCAGTGCCCTCTTCCTCCTCCTCTCTGAGTGATGACTATTCTGGTCCGGTTTGATTCAGTGTCTCTTAGCTACGCATTTCTCTGGGCGGTGTCGATTTTGGAAAGAAGAAGACGTTTCGTCCTCAATGAAGGGTTCAGTACGGCGTAGTCTGCCATCCATGCAACTCGAAAAATTACTACTGTGTCTACATTCCCAGAGAAGAAAATCGGAAGGCTCACCAACTTGCTAATCATGCGCGAATAGACAAATTCGCATTCTCTGACTTCACGTATATGTTATTTTTCGACATAACAAATTAAATGATTTTAAAGGTAGCTCAATGTATATGTTCTTATGCTTCTTAATTTAAACAAAGAAAACCTATATAATAGCTACTTTGTAAATTATTGAATTAATGCAATCGCTTACGGACTTTCAACCAAAAAAGAAGGAAAAAAGAAGAAGAATCTCACTAATTAAAAAAACATATAATATCTAAACAAAAAATTAGTAATTTTACTTCCCCTTAATAATTAAGTTACCCTTTTCTAATCTGAGCTTAGTAGTACGTAGTTCCAAAAATAATTGTACTAATACTTTAGGAGGCCTCTAATTTGCATTAATCCACTATATGATAAGTGAAGTAAGGATGAAGCAAGTTCTTATTTCATTTAAAATCTTTCAATATTTTTGCTTCACCTCAATAGGTGAAGTAAAATTACTCCACCTCATTAGGACTTAAATATCTCTCTTATTCAATATATTATTATTTATTTATTCATTATTCAAAATTAAATTTAGTTTATTCAAATATTCTTTTATTCCAAGTAAAAAATGAAAAAAAAAAATGCATAAGGTTGGTTCTATAGTATATCATATGCCAACTACTACATTGAATTCAAATAGCTTTAATAAATGCTGATATTCCAACAAATTTTTTTTTTTTTGAGGAAAAATAAGGGTCTAGCCCATATTTAATTGATAATTGCGGTTACAAGAGTTTGTAGTTGCAATCGAAAATAAACACAAGTTGCTCAAATAAGCTTGAACAAAATAAAAGCAAAAGAAATAAGAAATGTAAAACAAAAGTTTGGAAATATAACAAAAGGAAACTAAATGTTATTCGATAGTCAAACTTCTCCCAGTGGTTCGTCGTGGCGATGCAACATTTGCGCCACTTCCTCTATTAGATCTCTGTGTGACTTGTTGGTGTCTCTGAATATGCGTGCACATCTTTCTCTCCAGATGACAAACATTGTCACTAGTAAAGTACCTCTTGCCCATTTATTGTTGTCTAGCCGTAGTATGGCTTCCATCGGTTGTGTTCTCATTTGTGACGCAATCTTCATCCTTCCGTACATCTCCGTTGCAAATGAGCACTGGCCAACCATGTGTTGTGCTGATTCAGCGTCGCGACGGCACATAACGCACATGTTTGTGATCGGCCATCCTCTTTTCCTTAAGTTGTCAATGGTTAGCAATCTGTTGTTAACTAGAAGCCAACCAAAGACTTTAGTTCTTGGTGGTACTCGAAGTTTCCACAGGCGATCGACGTGGTTGGTGATGTATGGCCGGTTTTTGAGTAATTTATATGCACTCTTAACCGTGTATATACCTGTATCTGTCCAATTCCATTTGATGTCATCCGGTTCTTGGTCCGATTGTGAGACCACTCTCTGTAGGTATCCTCTGAGTATTTGCAGTTCCTCTTCAGCCTTTTCCGTGAGTACTTGTTGAAAACAGTGCTGGATCGACCCTTGTAGAGAGTCTTTTAGGTTGGTCGAGACATCAGTCGCATGTGTGTAGAGTGCCCTTAATTCATGTTTTAAAATACCATGTCCCCAGTTGTGATTCCATAAGGATATCTGATCGCCTTGGCCCAAGATGTGTGTGACAGCTGCTTCCCAGAAGCTGTGACAGTCTTGTAGCGTTCTTGTGAAAAGTGTGGAGTCAGGCATGAGATTTCCATTGAGCCCTGTTCCCTGAAAGACCGGTTTCCACACCCTCTGTTCTGGCTTTTGCCAGTACCAGGACCATTTCATGAGTAGGGCCTTGTTGAAAGTTGATAGATCCGCTATTCCAAGACCACCGTATTCTTTGGGTCTGCATACCATATCCCAACTTGCTAAGCTCATCCTTTTCGTCTCCTGGCCCACTCCGTGCCATAGGAAACGTCTTCTGATTTTGTCTATTTGCCTAATCACCCATTTTGGTAGCCTCAGTACCATCATGAAATATGACGGTAATGTCGACAGGATTGAATTGAGTAAAACAATTCTGCCTGCGATGGAGAGGTTCTTAGCTGCCCATCCCGCCAATCTGTTGTTTAACTTATGTATCAATGGCAGATAAGATTCTTTTGGGAGTCTCTTGTTGGAGAGCGGGAGGCCGAGGTATGTGAAGGGGAATTGGCTTACTCTACATCGAAGCACCGTCGATAGCTGGGCTATGTCTTGCTGTCCGGGATCTGAAAAAAGCAATTCAGACTTTTCTGGGTTTACCGCCAGACCAGATATTTTTGAAAATACCGTGAGAGCTATCTGCAGGGTCTGAAGTTGCTGCACCTCTGGTTTGATGAAAAAAAGTGCATCATCTGCGTACAGGAGACATGGCTTCATACCCACAAAAGGCAATCGGATCGTGTTGGTGGCTGCCAGTTTTGTGAAGTATCTCGCTAGGAAGTCCATTGCGAGAATGAAGAGAAGCGGAGAAAGTGGGTCTCCCTGGCGAACTCCTCTTCGCAAGATGATCTTTTTCCCCAGGAGTCCATTAATGATGACTTGTGATGTCCCAGGTAGTACCGCATTTTGGATCCATGTTATCCATAAATCGGGAAAGCCTAGGTGGCGCATGGTCTGTAACATGAAATCCCAGCTCAGTGTGTCAAAAGCTTTTTTTATGTCAGCTTTGTAAAGGGCTATGGGCACCTTTCCCTGTTTGGCCCTGCTTAGAGTCTGCTGAGCATAGATGAAGCTCTCTGTTATCTGCCTGTTTTTTATGAATCCCGTCTGAGCAGTGTCAGTTATTTCATGCATCTTATTTTGTAGCCTATTTGCCAGGATTTTGGAGAAGATTTTTTGTATGCCATGCACTAAGCTAATCGGCCTGAAACCATCAGGCTCAGTCGGTGCTTCCTTCTTTGGTATCAGGATTATGTATGACGTGTTGAGCGGTGCCAGCAGGTTCTGTCCGCTTGCGACCGTGTTAAGAATGGCAGTTATGTCTGGAAGCAACATCTTGATGAACTTCTTGTAAAATTCTGGCGTGTATCCGTCCGGCCCTGGGCTCTTTCCGTTGGGGAGGTTTGCCACCGTGGCTTCTATTTCTGCTGCCGAGATTGGCTCAATCAGTTGGTTTAGATTGAGTTGCTCCGGATAAATTTCGTTGGGGAGGTTTGCCACCGTTCCAAAATTTCCCTAACATTATCTTCTTCTTCTTTTTTTCACTTATTGTGCTTCATCACCAAATATCATTAGAATAAAAGGGAATTATATAAATTAACTATTAATTCATGTGCAAACAGGAGGTAAGAATGCACGCGTAACTAAGCTCTGTTTCTGTTAATTTTCAATAGTTAGTTTCCCCAAAAATACTAGGGAGTACAACAAGATTTCCGTTTGATTAGAAAATAACTTCTCTCAAGAGTGGGAGGAAAGCAAAGAATCTGACTACTGTTTCTGTATATGTTATAAAAAAAACGAGAAGAAAACAACAATATTAATGAGGTACAAAGTTCAAAACAAGTAAATAATTTCTTAATGCCAGACAGTACCGCGACAAGTCGGGATCTCTGAACTGACTCCAATTTTGAGTTTGGATCGGATCGTCAAATTAGAATTTGAATCAATTTAGTCTGAGATAGAATAGACAGGTTCTTTTAATATTTATGTAAAAATAAATTAATTGGACGGTCCGGATTCAAAATTTGAGATCACTTTGGTGATATGAATTCATACCGACATGTAGATGTAGGTTGCTTTTGATTCCCAAATTATAAGGAAATAAATCTGCTGTTATTTACGAGGAATAACAGGAACATGTTATATTCCGATCCCAACCGTTGATATTGGGTGAGATTTACACATAAAAAAGTTTTTTCGTTGAGATTCGCGCATGAAAAAATGTGAACCGTTAGATTAACGGGGTCTGATGTGTGCCTCATCCGTCAGATTAACGGGCTTATTTAGACCAATGGGTTTGATAGCGTAGACCCGTTAATAGGATCATTGGCGGTAATGCGGTATGAGCACTGCCATTTTTAGATATTTTAAGAGATGGATTCCATGCATGGTGGTCCTTAGCCGGTGCACAGAGATGTTTTTTTAGAAGATATGGCTTGAGTGGTGGTGGTGGTGGTTGTCAGGGATGGAAAACATCGTGGTTTTGTAAGGTCGACAAATTGAATTATACTTTCCCTGGTGGCGCCTCCATGGACCATGTATTATACTTTGTGAACACAAGGTGCTTGATGAAATGCCAAAGTGACTTTCTCGTGTGGCATCTGGACCTAACAATATAACATTATGTAGTGGGTAGAAGTATTGTACTTATATTAAATGGATACCAGCTCTGATTCTAGTCCTACTTTGTGTGTTATTGATGTTAATGTAGCACTGAAATCTTGTGAATGCATACACTAATATGCTATCGATTTCTCTATATTTAAGAGTTTTATTTGCAGTTTTGCTTCTTAAGTTCTTCACTTCAAAATCATATGGCACTGGCACGCTACGCCTTCAGGCCAGCCACCAGCACATCAATTCAATGCCTTTGTTTAGTTCTTTATATGGAAACTTATCCCTTGAAACAAAATAAGTCATATATATCTTTCATTTTTTTTTTCTTTTCCAAATTTTCATGCAGGCTTATTACCTAATGGCAACTTCAAGGAAGGCCCCAAGCCAAGTGAGCTTAACGGTACCGAAATGATTGGCAAATATGCACTGCCTCATTGGGAGATATCAGGCTTCATCGAGTACATTGCATATGGCCATATGCAAGGTGATATGCACCTAATCATCCCAGAGGGTGCCTATGCAGTTCGTCTAGGCAATGAGGCGTCAATAAAACAATGCTTAGCTGTAATTCTTAATCAATATACTGTCTACTGAGCTTCTTTTATACTTTTTTGAAGGCCACCGGGTGAAATGCCTTCCAAAAAATTGTATCGATACAACTAAAAGAACTTTTGCAATCATAATGAGGAGATATAGCGATAGAGGGTTTCCAAACAAACATAGTTTACTAAGTTTAAGCCAATGAAACTGTCAATTACTAATTTATTCTTAATACTACCAGTTCATGTACCCTGGTTTCGAAATATATCTATCTGTTACAATTAAAAAGTATTAAACATAATATACAATAGTAGTAGAGAGCTAGGCTGATTTAAACTCCTGACCTTGACTGCACTCCGGTATTCTGTTAAGAAACATAATATACTAATGAGAGAATTGGTGATTATAGGAAATGTGGATTGCAACTAGTACATAGTAATAATATGTAAACAGAGCAGTTACAATACAAGACTGAAAAATTCCTTTTTCTTTTCTGAACAGGTGTCGACAGGAAGCTACTATGCAATAACTTTTAGTGCTGTTCGCACGTGCGCACAAGATGAGCAATTGAATATATCGGTCTACCCTGAGTCAAGTCTGGTGCCGATGCAGACGATATACAGCAGCGACGGGTGGGATTCATACGCGTGGGGTTTCCAGGCAAATTATCCCTACGTCGAACTTGTGATCCATAACCCTTTTCTCGAGGAGGATCCTGCATGTGGGCCCCTTATTGACTCGGTTGCGATCCAGACTCTTTATCCACCTCCTCTTACCGAATGTAATCATTATGATATCTTTTCCTTCTTCATATATTTTATCAATAATTATTTCTTATAATTTAAACAGTTGGTTAAATATTTATTTATTTTATTTTACTACTGCAGCTTCCTGCTTATTTGCCATTTGTGAGAGCTAAAATATTCCAATTAAGAACCACCAAATAAAGCACATGAAACACAAAATGACTACAATAGTATACTCAAATTTGATTTATTTACATGATGTGCCGTATGCTGCTTCCATGTTGCATTATATTGCAAGTTCCAACAGTCTAGATTTATTACCTACCTTGACATTTTTTTATTAAACTGATACACCTGTTTAGATAATATGCTAAAGAATGGCGATTTTGAGGAGGGTCCTTACATGTTTGCAAATACTTCGTGGGGTGTGCTGATTCCGCCCATGATAGAAGATGTGAACTCACCACTGCCGGCATGGATGATAGAGTCGCTCAAGGCTGTCAAGTACATTGACTCTGGCCACTACGTGGTGCCTCAGGGGAAGCGTGCAGTCGAGCTTGTTGCCGGCAGAGAGAGTGCCTTGGCACAGGTTTGTAACTACATTTGTACATGAACCATGCAGCATGCAATACCTCAAAGCCCCATGTATTAAAAAAAATTGAACCTACTGCAAACCCTCATCGTGAAACTTGAATAAAATTAGAAGACTTGTACACATCAGACAACCTAGCTGTATAGTCCAGTCAAAACCAATTGTCGACTAATCTAACTGGCGAGCTCAGTAAACATCGAAGTATGGAATCATTATCTCCCATATCAGACTCCTGTTTCACAATTAATATAAATAACTTCAGTTTCTTAATAATTGGGGCTTGGCTTGCAGATTGTAGAAACAACTCCCGGGAAAAATTATTCTCTGACGTTCTTAGTAGGCGATGCAGCTGATGGTTGCATAGGTTATATGTTGGTTGAGGTCTATGCAGACCGAGAAACTTTCCGGGTGCCCTATGAGTCGAATGGCACCGGTGGCTTCCAGAAGGCTTTTTTGCAGTTTGTGGCAACTGGAAATACAACCCGCATCGTCTTCCTTGGCTCTAGTTACCATATGAAATTTGATGGGTCCCTATGTGGGCCAGTTATTGATGATGTTTGGCTGTTTTAAGTACGCACCATCTTGGCAGGAGGCTAAAGGCTTCTTTGAGTAATTTGATCAGAAAGGAAATGTGATGTATGTGTTTTGATGTACAATAGGTGCAGCATCTAGCTCAGGGATGATTGGTTTTGGTTTAAGTGGAGACAGAACTGTTTGTTGAAATTTAATTTTAGTTGTAGCTCTATAGAAAACATGAGACCCTTTTTGGAACTCTTTTTTAATACGTGGAATACCAGTTTTTGTTTACTGCTTCAGTTTGGGTAAGCATTGTCCATGAGTCCGGATCCCCTAAAGTAACCCAATCTTTGGGTTTTGGATCGAGACCGTCCGATTCGAATTCGTCGTCGGGATGTGTGCGCTCACTTCGGGGATGAATTTTCGCGGATTCGAATCGGACGGTCCCAATCTAAAACCCAAAAGTTGGATTACTTCACTGGATCCGAATTCCATTGTCCATACCCTACACTTACCTGTTAAGCTAATGGGTAACAAAAACAAATAACGGTAATTAGAGTATAATTAAACTGATAGCATATATAACTATTTAATTCCAAAATATAACAAATAAATTTATATATTAAATTCATCATATACCTAATATCACAAAATATAAAAATATAATTTCTGATCCCATTTATATTTCTCATTATTTTAAAAGATATATATTATTAATTAAAAAAGGTAAAATATTATATAATCATTTTTTTGAAAAATTACTAATTAAATAATATATATGATGTCTCAATTTTTATCGTAAATTACTGAATAAAAATATATAAAATATAGTATAAATCAATCTAATCATTAATAATAAAATTATATGAGTTGGCTATGGTGCTTCATGAAGTAAAACGAGTGTTTTACTTCACACTCATATTTTGCAATCAAAGTTCAAAACGTCGATCTGAACCGTTCAAGTTGATCTCCATATATATTAAAATATACTTGGAGACCAAATTTGACATTTCTTAGAAAAAATTTAATATTTTTTTAGAATTTTTTAAAATCACAAAAAAAATACACTTGTTTGAAAAGAGTTACTTGTTTCATAACAAAAATTTTTGAGAGAGAATAGAGAGAAGAGGTGGTAACTGAACTCTTTTTGTCATTCTTGAATATGAGTATAGAGGATGTAAATTTTGCCGGTTCATTTTCCTCCTTTCTCCTTTTTTTTTTAACATGACAGTTTCTCAAACACAGTCTAAGGAGAGATTATTGATTTGTTTTTTTTTAATGGAGGATGAAAGGATGTGATTAACTAAATTGAAATTTATAATTAGAAAAATTATTTCCTTAAATTAAGATATTGTTAGACGTTTTCAAATTCAAAATACGAATATAACGAATTGGTCGCCATTCATTATTCTAATACAATTTGTATAAAGCTGCTTTTCCTAATTTGCTTCTCCGCTAATTCTAACATCCGCATCACTGCTGTTAGATGGCTCTGATTTGTCCTCAGCCGCTATCCCTGCATCCAACACCAATTCAAGAATAGTCTCCTCAATTTATTTCACACCAAACGCGCCATTAATTCTCTATCTTGGCTCAAAGTTATTACCTAGCCATACCGGCTTTGCCTCTCTTTATCTTTTCTAATTCAAATCAAATTCATAACCAGGTAAAATATGAGTTTGCTAACTTAAAAATGTAAAAATTATAAAAAATATAATTGTGAAATTTATTTTTTTAACCTTTATTTAGAAGTGTAGAATATATTTCAGAACATTTTTAGGTTCTAATTATTAAAAATGAATTATGTTTTAATAATAAATAATCAATTTTATTTTCATAAATTAATTGTCTCTAGTATATATTTTAAAGGTCAGCAAGCTTTGAGTTTTGTAAAATATGGTTTCATATTTATGTAAGAATCATTGGATTTGAAAATTTTATATAAATAGGCCAGCACAACATATTCATTCAATTATATAAATATGTATGAATATGATATTTCGATGACTACAAAATGCTTTCATAATGTTTTTACATACACGTTGCATCATCTCGACTTAAAGCATGATCACCTATTCACCTCACGAGGTCATCCTTTATTTCTAGAATAGAAAAAAATAAATTATTTTATAAACTTTAAATGTGTTTAATTATCTTTAACTACAATAATCAGTAATTATCCGCAAGAATAAAAGATTACTATTTCTGAAAGTATCGCTATTACTAATGGAATTATCCATGTCCTACATCATTTTACAAAGGCCAAACAATAATACAAACAATTCATACACAAGAAAACACTTAAAAAATCGATCAGAAAAACCACGTGTTAATTACTCACTACTTCATCTTACGCTTCGCGGGCTCTTTTCGAGCTACCAGCAGAAGACTCTTCTTTGGGAGACCACTGTTACAGCAAAACAGAAAAACAGAGCAAATTTCATTGGCACAGCAATTGGAAGAAGTTCCAAAAACACTCGTGTGACTGTGTGCGTGCGTGCTTGTTCTTTTCTCAACATTATACACACATCTGAAAAAATATCAAACAAAAAGGTGAAACAAGAATGCACTTTCATGCTTAATAAAAGGATAAAGAGTGAAGTTTAGGTAATATAATTCTCTGTATGAGCTAGTGAATTCTTCATATTTTTCTTGCAAGTCTTGTTGTGATCTTCACTTGAGAGAGTGACATACCTACATAAAATTTATCTGTAACATATATACAACCTGATTTATACAAATAGATCTCAAAACAATAAAAAAAATTATTAAGATCATTCTGATATGTAGACAAATAAAATCGCACTGATATATATAGATTGATCCCAAAACAATCAAAGTTTTGTGCATTTTATCAACAAGAAAAATTTCACTATACAAGTATTGCATCCTATACAAAACATGCACCTCTTAACAATAAAAAATACAGACTGATGGTCTTAAAAATGCCATCGCAACGAACTCTCTCTTTCTCTCTCTCGTCCATGGGGATGAGAGAGAGAGAGAGAAATCACCTTGGCAGCGTCTGCTACACTTTAGAAAAAACAGAGAGAGCGAGAAAGAGAGATCATCTTGGAGTGAACATCATTTATTGCATACTAATGCACAGTCTATGTTTGTATCGGCACAACTTTACTAAGCATTCCTCCTCATCTCTGGCCACGGCCATAAATGGATGAATATACCCTCCTAGTTCTATGCACAAGCACCAAGCTTAAACCGGCTGCAACGATACATACTGACATCATGACCATGGAGCTTGCAAAAAAGCAAGTAGGTCCCTCACACTTCAACCCATCACCCTCAAAAAATGATTCCAATTTTCTAATCTGACGTCCATGTGCTTGTTTTTCCGCCTCATAGTCATACAAACTACTTGTAATAACACCAGAGAAGATCATAGAGCCAGCTGGGTTGGCTATGGTTAGAAAATTGTATATTGCGCCAAAATTTTGCAGGCCAAAGAGTTCTGACGCAGTCGCTGGGATCACAGCCCAGTGGGCCCCGTAGCCTAACCCGACAAGGAGTGTGCCGATGTACATAGTACCAGGCCATGCTGTGGCAAAGAGGAAATGACCAATTGCAAGTAGAAGCTGTGCCACTGCTGTTGCGATTGGGCGTGGATATGCATGGTCCCTGAGTGGTACAATAAAATTTGGTATGAGAAAAATGGTCAGAAACCCAGACAATGCTGGTGGCAGTTCTATTACAAAATAGGAAAATCAGACAGCAGTACAGACTACAGACTACTACAGGTAATTATGTTGCCTCACTGAATTTGAAGTTAGCAATTACAACATTGAAGAATATGCTCGAATGCTAACGTGGAGGTTTGATCAGTTCGAGACCACAAACGTTTTTTCCCCTTTATTAAAAAAAAGCAGTTGCAAAATCATTAGATGCAATCCTAAAGTAATTTGCTTGACTGAATACCCATACTGGCATACTCGATTTTCCATTTATATAGGAATCCTTTGTTGTTAATTTCACATGCACTTTTGAAGGTCGGGTTAAGAGAAACAATCAATAGAATGGTGTGGAACCATACCATGCTACTCTAGTCCAATAACAACATGTGTCCCTGCTAATACAATAATAAAAACAAACAAATTTTAAATTCAAAGAACATTTATACCTCACAATAATCTCTGAGAAGTACCCACCTGCAACCCGCCCTAGAAAGTTCCAAATGCTAATCATTGACACGAAAACCTTCGCATCATCAAACCCTAAGCTCTGACTCATCTGCCCAAGGTTGTCTATCACTGTTAGCCCTGATCCGGCACCCAACAGCAGTGTCACAAAAATCAACCAAAAATCTGCCTTCACCAGTGCCTGCAACAGAGTGAAATCCTCCCCCCTGTGCGGGCCCGACCTTTTCTTAACTCTCACCCCTCCTCTGGCCGCTGCATAAGTGAATTTCGCATTCAACTGCGCAATTCTCTTCTTCCTTTCAGATGCCTGAAGCAGTTGCAAATGTTCCTTTTCTTGCAACTTCTCCTCTTCGACCTCACTCAGTAAGACCTCATCTTCCGATTCTTCGGCCTGCTTTTGTTTCTGCATGCTGCTGCTCTCCCCACTAGGGGGTGTATAAGCGGGGCTAATTAGTGGCTCTTCCATTGGTGATATAATGTCCAGATGAAATGTAGTGATGATTGGGACAGCAAGAGGGGTTAGGAGGAGGATAAACAAAATTATTGTTATCAAGATTACTAAACCGTGATCTAAATCGACCAGATCTTGAACAATCATTACACCCATCAGGTATGCCGCGAGGATCAAGCAAATGGAGTAGATGTATAAAAAATTTGACTGGTCAGATGTGCGAACTTGTCGGGGACCTCTGACGGGTCGGACCAAGAACATGACAGCAATCGCTACCATTGACGGACCAGTTGCAACCATGAAAAGTAAGCCAGATTTATCGGGCGTGTGTATCATTGCGAAGATCTGGGTTAAGATAGCGCCACTCAGACCTGCAAACCCTTTAAGGATGCCAACAATGGGTCCACGGTTCTTGGGGAAGTTCTGTACACATGAGACTAGTGCAGCTGTGTTGTAGAACGTCTCACCATTTGTACCGATAAATATTAGAATGCACATCTGCATAAGAACAGGGAATGAAATGAGGTCAGTGAGAATGTTATTTAGTCAAAGGAAAAACATTTGGATCTTGTGGCTATGGTGGCCGGTATAAACTATGCACAATATGTGATTGTAGGGGATATCGGAAAATTAGTTGCAACAGGTATTTGTCATGACCAATGGCAGGTTTAGCACTACACGGGTTGTTCACTGCTAATGGCTTATTTTGGGACTACATTGGTCATTACTTGTACCTGTGACTAGTTGGAGGTAAATGCACTGATCCTCTCAAGCAGGGGCGAAGGCAGACTTTCAAGTTATGAGGGTCAAATCTCAAAAGTTTTGTATGGGGGTTAATCTTATAAAATTTTCATAAAAATACGGGGGTCAATTATATAGTATTCAAAGCATTTACTCTAAATTATACATCAAAATTGTGTCAAAATACAATTTTTTTGAAAATGAATGGGGGTCAATTAACCCCCATTCATCATGATACATCCGACTCTGCTCTCAAGACTGGTATGAATTCTGGTATTGCCTGGTTATGACTGGTAGAGGAGCCATTCAAAGGTACAATAATGTTTGTTACAAGTTCATTTTGTATTTACCAGACAAGGCTAGCAATGGAAATCAGAGCATAGCAGTATATGTGTCCAGTATTGTACTTATTTTATATTGTACCTATCATGCATCTACCCAAGGGTTTCTGACTTTCAGTAATCCAGTTCATCTTGGTAATGCGCATTATAAATCAGTATCAGGGGATCGATTATGTATATCCCTTAACATGCAAAATAGGCAGCTAATAAGGGGATCCATAAATTAGATTAAATTACATTCAGGTCGATCATCCAACTAAGTTAAATTAAATTATACCTTTTAATGTCAAATTAAATTAATAATTTATTATAGAGCAGGATCCAAATGCCTCATGTATTTCGTGCCTCACATCCTTCTCTCTCTTTTCATAGTCCAAACAACCGATCCGAACCGCTCAACATGATCTCCATATTAAAATGTGCTTATAGACCAAGTTTTATACGTTTTGAAAACAAATTACTATTTTTTTAGATAGGTAAAAAATCACTGTTTTTGGATGGTCCAGAATCTTTTGTGATTTTGTACCTATCTAAAAAAGTAGTAAAAAATTTCCAAAAAATATAAAATTTGGTCTCCAAGCACATTTTAATATGGAGAACATGTTGAGTGGTTCGGATCGACTGTTTGGACTTTGAAAATAAAGATAAGAATATGAGACATAAAAAACACAAGGCATTTGAAACATACTCTTTATTATATTGCATCATACTACTAGAATAGTCCTCCATATATGACACCTTCCCCGAAAAGGGTTGCAGTGCATATCAAATTATTGACAGCATCTCCTATAGTTTTATAGAAGACAGAGATTATCTAGATCACATGAACAATATAAATACTAAAAGAAAATAAAACACCTCTGAGTATAACATATTATTCTTAAAAGCAATTATTAATTATCCAGAATCCAGATTATTTATATCCCCTTAAATTGCAAAAGAGCAAATTAATTAGCATAGAAGGCAAAATCGGCCATTCCAGAGCGAGATCGGACGGTGCCGATCCAATTTCAGGCCAATTTACACGGATAGTGCAGATTTTGGCCAATTTCGACCGTTCCAGCCTGATTTCGGCTCGTTCCGGAACAATTCCAGTCAAATTTCAGTCAAAATATACCAATTTTACCGAAACAGCCGAAACGCGAATTAATAAACAAACACAAAAAAAATTTGAGCTCGGCATGGATCGAACCCATGTCCTTCAGCTAAGGGAGCAAAGCTATTTACCACCACACCATCCAACCTTTGTTGTTATATAACACAACTCATTTATATATAACAATTGTAATTCACTAATTTGTACCAATCCATTCTGGCAAAAAAGTCCGATTTTCCGATCCAATTCGGCCGATTCCGACCGATTTTTCCGATCCGGATCGGAATCGGACGGGGCCGATCCCAATTCCGATTCCGATTTTTTCTTCTATGCTAATTAGGTGAACAATAAATTACATAAAATTACATAAAAAATTATTGTAATGTACTACTAAATTAATTAAGATATACTTTTTAATATCTAATTTGATTATAATTATATGTGGTATCATACGGTAGAACAGATCTCCTTATATGATACCTTCCTCAAATAATGAGGACTGCATGCCAAATAATTGAACAACATGTCCTGCCGTATCATTATCAAAAGGTTCTTGATGTTATAAATTTATAGAAATAAAGATCATCTGGAGCACATGAATAATATAAATACTAAAAATTATATTAAAAGATTGAGTGGTTTAATGGGTTTACTCCTGAGTCAACTATTCTATCAGTAGCAATCAAGCTTTCTTATATATACATAGCGTGATCATATCTAGCAATTTCCATAAAACAAATGAAATTATTACCAAGTTGTTAGAACTACTCATTGGTGTGAAATCTTCACATATCACCTCAGAAGTTCACATAATTCATACTCATTTTAAGAAATAAACAATGCAATAAGTCACATCCATCCAATAAAGCTTGTGGATGTGCTTGAACCAAAAGCCACGATCTCTCGTGGCACTATATTACGTGACAATTCAAGGGGCACTACAGGGTTCTCCAGTGGTAGGTTATTAATTTTGGTGATTTGTAGGGTGGTTTAGTTGAATATTAATATCAGAATATAGCCACTAATATTGATGTTATAATACCAGTTAAGTTCTGGACCATCCATACTGCCACCACAATACCATACTAATGCTTATTTGTCGGTACTAATATCAAAACAGCACATAATTTTAATTTTATTCTTCATTTTATCGTTGTACTGATATCAAGATCTAGTATGGACCTATCACCTATGCCCTATTTAACAAATTTTGCAACTTCACCCATGTGCACACACATGTTTGATGATATCCAAACTCGATAAAATGAAGAAAATAACTACCTTAATTATGTAGCAAAAGGAGAATTATCAACTACTTTACTAAACCAATGCCAAAAGTACGCTAACTCTTCAACTCAAGTAACTTTATAGGAATGAACACACAACTGTTTGATTTTTTTTTGATAAAAGGCAAAATAATTGCCCGTTTCATTGAAGAAACCTGAAGGTGTACAACTGTTTGATTTAATGTCTAAGTTAAAAAAAGTGACCACAATTCTTACCGGCCATAAAGACAGAGTCGGCGACCGACCGGTAACCACAAGCCAAACCCAACCATAGCCTACAAAGTTGGCCAAGGCACCGATCAAAAGTGCGGCCCACAGAGGTATGATTCCACACAGAAATCCAGTCAAGGACCCAACACTATCGCCGAGGTCTTTCGCGACACCGATTCGTGCCAATTGCCTCTGGTTGTAACCAAGAGAGGCCTTGATCACTGGAGAAATACTCCCAAACAGGTACCCGATGCCCGCCACGGATTGCAACCACATGGCCGCGACGAAAACCAGCCACCTGTTGTTGAGAAATGCTGCCGTTTTCTCTCCCAGCTTCCCCATTTGGTGTTTTAGTGGTGTCGGTCTCACCAATTATTTACAAAGATGCGATCTTTTTAGGTGATTTAGGAGAATGGTTTTGTTAATTGGAGTTTCTGCTGGAGAATTAGTTGATGGAAAGAATGAGCATTGAGTAGTTGAGGAATTACGAAAGACCGTTGCTATTTGATTTTTGGAAGGAGGCAAGAGGTAATTCGTGCAGAATTCAGAGTAGGTCTGATGCCCATCGGACCTACTTTGGTTCGATGGGTTTTATGACCATCCGATCAGCATCAAGATTCGTGCACTCCGCATCAAATCCGTGCGAGTCTGTATCAATTTCCGTGTGAACAGATTTAATGCTAATCGTACGGTGCTAGAGTTAATTGAACCTAAAAGTAGGTCCGATGCCCATCGGACCATGACCAAAGCAACTTACATTTAATATTTAAATTGTAGAGAGGAATTTTGGACGAAAGACGCTGTCTTGAATTGAAAGCTTTCAAAGTCACATATAATATTTTATTCCTTTGAGTTGCTTTCCTCGATGTCTCCGAAGTTTTGGCCTTATGGGTATGACACATAATTTCTTTCTTTTTCTGGTGACAATAACAAAGCAAAAAAAATGTATTAGAGACGAGGATAGTTTACATGTTTTGTATTTACTTTTTTAGATTCATCATGTCTTTAAAACTATAATAAATTTAAAATTAAAACTTAAATGTTAAAATAAAAAATTAGAGGCTATATATTTTTTTTCTCCCTGCAAACAAACGTAAAAGATCGTGATATTTTTATTTTTGTTTAATTAGTATCAATAGCTTGCAAAAATACACCAATATGCATAAATTCTGAACGTTCATTTTTTAACTTATTGATTCATATTAAACCAAAAAATTATATATTGATAATTTTTCGTGTGCATGTAGATCAAATAATATAAATTACATCTATAGTTTTATTTTGACATATACATTTTATAATTTTTGTTATTAGAAAATTAAAATGTCAAAACATAATGAAGACACATAAAATGAAACTATTTGAACGCTTCTAATGATAGAGACGAAGAATTTGTTTCAAATTCTGGCTTTGGGACTTCAAACAAATTTTCTATCATAGCTCTAGAAAAAGGTGTTATCGATATAAAGCCTTTTTTTGTTAAAAAATAATAATATCAGCATTACATGAAAATATTATTAAAAAATTTACCGTTTAATTTTGAATTGAATACTAAATGAGAAATTCAGTACATTTCAGTGGTGCCGATTATATTTCATATTCCATAATTAATTCATTGCATTTGGAATCCGTCAGAGGAGCAAAAAAATAGCGAATCGGGTTTAAATAGCTAATTAGATTCAAATTAATTAGTTAATCGAGTACTAGATAAAAAAAACAATGCTCTAACTTGTGATTTTCAACGCTCTGATCTCTAATTTTCAATGTTTTAACTTCTAGTCTTAATTACCAATCATAATTCAAGAAATTTGTTATAATTTTAACTCTAAATTTAGTCTAAATTACAAATTAGAACTTCAGAAAGGGGCAAATAAAATGCCAGAGAGAAGCAAAATTATTCCGAACCTATAAATCTCAATAAAAACTCAAAATCCAAAAAAAGACAAAATTATTCTGAACTTATAAATCTCTATAAAAACTCAAAATCCAGGGGGACTTGGCTCAATGGACCAATTCATACATATCATTACAGAGTCAGCAAAAGAAATATAGTATAGTTGGATATTAATTTCGTGCTATAATTTGATTGGTTTCTGAGTTAAACATCTGGTTCCTTCTCTAATAAAATAGATTAAAAAGTAAAATATGGCTGTTGGTTAGCTAAGACAACGATGGTTTTTTGCGTGCTCAAGGGCCGATTGATCCTGAATCAATATATTATTTATCTATCCTTTATATTGATAAATGATAAGAAATTGGCTCTCGTTGTCCAAGTCTTGAGGGGTGCCACATCTTTGTGCAGTTGTCACATTGTGTTTGTACGGTTCTATTTTATACTTGTTATGAAGGAGGTTGAGGAAGGAAGGAAAGGCAAAGAAAAGTTGAGAAATTATTTTTATTTGATTAGGTCTCAGCTGGTACATGCAAGGATAAAATAAAGAGAATTTATGTTTTTATTTTTGTTCTATTTGAACCAGTGCAGATATTATTTTAATTGCATTGTTCGGAATGGTGTTAAGATAAAGTGTTAATCCGTTTATTTTATAAAATATTTTTTTGTGAGAAAGAATATATAGGAGTAGGGCTGCTAATGGGCCGGATCAAACTCAAAACTCAGCCTGGCTCTATCTACCTTCATTAAAGGTCCAACTCGAACTCAGATCAAATATGAAGAAAAAAGTCCGGCTCAACTTAGTCCACTTGATCCTTTTATTTAGCTATATAGGATATCATGATGTTTTTATGGGGATATTGGCTATATATATATATATATATAGAGTCTGGCTAATTTGTTTTCGGAAGCACTTCGGCCGAGGTGCTTACGGGGGCATATCTTAGTATTTGATGTTCAAACAACAAATCCAAACCGTTAGATGTTCAATCTATATTAAAATGTGCTTGGAGACCAAATTTTACATTTTTTGGAATTTTTTTATTATTTATCAAGCTGGTTTGAAAACCGCTGTTTTCAATGCTTCAGAAATTTAATAAAAATAGCAGTTTTCAAACCAGCTTAATAAATAGTAAAAAAATTCCAAAAAATGTAAAATTTGGTCTCCAAGGACATTTTAATATAGATTGAACATCTAACGGTTTAGATTTGTTCCTTGAACATCAAATACTAAGATATGCTCCCGTAAGCACCTTGCCGAAGTGCTTCCGGAAGCAAATTAGCCATACTCATATATATAAATACCAGTAAGGTTGAAAAAAGCCTGAACAGCTTCATGCTCCTCTAAACAGGCGAGTGAAATAAAAAGAAAAACAAATACCAGTAAAATTGAAAAAAGCTTGAACTACTTCATGCTCCTCTAATAATGAGGCCCGTTATTCTATTCATCAAGGACATCTGCCATTTGTTCTTTCTCCTCTAGATCTTCATTCTTCGAAACATCAGTAGAGATTCTCGAGCATCTTTCTCTCCACATGATAAATTGCGCTGATAACAATAACTCCCTGAGTTTCTTGTTGGTTCCTTTGTCAATCAGTTTTTTGTATTTGATCATCTTGAAAACCTTTCAGGCCTTCCTCTTGAGGAAGAATCATCACACTGGCCCTGCTATATATGCTTCTTGTGAATCAACACTCATTGAACAGGTGGATTTCTGTTTCATGATCAACCCGACACATGTAAAATAGGCTTACAAAGCAGAAACCCTCTTTTTATTTAAATTGTCAGTTGTCAGAATACTGTTCAGCAATAATAAGTCACTGTTAAAATTAGCACTCTGACACGTCATAGAATCAGAATAGATCTAATCAAAGAAGGAATGATAAAACAAAGAAGGCAACTCATGGAGGTGAATTTGGCCAGCTCATGACCCATGAAGGATTCAGTCATGACTCGTGGAGGATTCGATGATGACTCATGGAGGAGGCGATGCTTCTTGATTTCTTTACTTAAGTGTCTGAAGTTATTTCTTATTTTGTATAGATAGAGATATATGTTAAATATAGAAAAGATAAAAAATAAAAAGGAAGAAGATCTATTTGTAATTCTATAAGAGAGGCTATCAAGAGCTGTAACAGTCAGAGAGATAGAAAAGAAAAAAACCGATTGTAATGCTTAACTCAATTGATAAATAAATCTGGGTGGGAAGGGAGTTCTCGGGAGTGTGTTGTTATCTGTGTGCATGTTTTTTGTCAGTTACTAACCATCCAAAAACTTTGAATCTCGGAGGCTGTCAGGTCCTGATTCCTGACTGTGAGATTCAACCTCAATTTGAGATCAAAACAGATACAATTTGAAAAGAGAAGACAAGAAAAGAAAGAAACGATCTCAGCTAACTATAGCCTTGAACGAACATAAGAGTTGAACTCCAAAATTGATTATTTGATTCATATCCAAGTTATTACAGAAATCAGCCTTATATAGGCGATACCAATGCAAGAATCTGATCTAAGATTGGGTTAACGGATCTTAATTTGGATCTGCTCCGTTATTAACGACTTGCCTAACTAACTCTTCATGATTAACAACTTGCCTAACTAACTCTTCATGGTCATGATGCTTGCCTAACTAACTCTTCATGGGTCATGATGCTTCCTGTGCTTATTCCTGTTCAATGGAGCCCCTTGTCAGATTACACCACAGGGAACTCGTCGGTTGGAGTGGTCCCAGTTGCAGCGACACCCCTTCCCTTAGAATTACTGCTCGAGCCGCTGCCCTGATCTTCCGACTGCCCCTTCTCTTCAAAGCCTCCAACGGCTATCCCCAAATTAAGCAATTGCAATTGGGATTGCGACAGAGGCACACCCAGGTTCCGCAGTCTATGCGCTGAGGATCTAACTCTAGGTCTGTTCTTGATGGTAAAATATGCTGATTTCACTGAGAAAGATCCTGAAGAATGACCCTTCATTGTCCTCTCTGTCTCGTTGCATTCTGCTTCAGAGCGCCCGCAATTTCCCTTGAAAGACCTGAAGCTGCGAGGAAGCTTGACCCGACTGTACAGTCTCAACATATCAGTCAAGTGTTCAGCGCACAACATATTATGCACTGTGGCATCAGTATCCAGTGCATGTGAAAACAAGTTTTGAAGTTTCAGTTTCATGAATCCCGCGCGCGCCCCAATCATGGTTCCATAAGCTGATTGTGTTGCTTTTACCTGCAATTCTTATTATAAAGCATTAATGAAACTGGGCAATCTCTTTATAATGTTATTTTTTTTTTAAGAGAAAGGAATTACATAGACCCTGTTGTATATACAAAGCCTTAAAAATTATCTTCCACGTTATCCTTTCCTCCCTGCACCATTGTCAGATCCACTTGCAAAGTAGGGATTTATTTAAAACCTGTAAATTGATTATTCCAAGTCCACAAAGCTTTTTAGGGGTACATATTAGATAATTAGACTCCATTTTATCAAATAATTTTTTTTGAGATCCACATGTAGTCCATGCCATAAGAAGTCCTTTGGTATTTTGTCAAGCTCTTTTAGTACCCACTTCGGCATATTATAAACACTGACATATTCTATAAAATATTGAATTAGCAGAATAGTGCTGATCCAAAAGTAGTATGGAGAGAAAGAAATATGCTTGAATTGTAGTCAAATAAGGATAGTATCGCTATTTCGGGATTGACACTATTCTCATACATTCAAACATATTCTAACTATATTTTGCAAGAACAAATAAAGTTCACTTGATCCTCGCTGTGTTTACTTTGATCTGTCCTGAAGAAAATTAATCCAGTGGTACCAGTCACTTACCAGCAAGACCCAATACCGCAGAGGATGTATTTTACTGACGGGTCTTAGAAGGGGGATTGGATGGGGGGAAGGGGATTGGCTATGTGCCTATGTCTTACCAGCAAGACCCAATAATTGCTGTTCAGAAAAACTGAGTTGTGTACATTGTATCTTGTGTCTTGAGATCCATTCTTATATATGGTAACTCTAAATCTGGCGCACCAGATTTAGATGTTCCATTTTAGACGTCCATTTTTAATTAGACATTCAAAATAATAAGACATATATAAATTGCAAATTTCACAATCAATCTATTAATGAATATGAATTTTGATTGTATTGTTCTACACATTTATGGACCACATCCTAATAAATACATATATTGTCAAATATCTTTAATCCATATTAGATCAATTTAATTAGACAATCATACATGACAGTATACAATTCATAATTATACTACATATATGCTCAACATTGGATATATGATCCAACACTATCTATTATATAGCATTAGTAAATCAATTTTTAATCTCTTTCTCAAATTATGTCTTTTGATCTATACACAGTTGCTAATCATATCTCAAAGTTCTGTCACTTTCAATGGCAAAAGGTCTGGAATATATTTGTACTGTACTCAAATAAAACAATAGTGATTTTTCTAAAAGCCCCCTTAATTCAGTCACATTCAAAATTCCAACCAAATCGCAACCCATACCTGGATTAAGAATTTTACTTCCTGAGTACCAAAATATAAGAAGAATAAATGAATTTTAACTATTTAAATAAATTTGTACAAACTGACACAATTATATGTACGAATCAAAATGATATATTCATAAAAATACATGGACCTTCATCAATTTAGTGATTTTTATTTCTGTCAAGTAAAGAGCTACACAGGTTTACTGTTCACTAGAATCTCAATTTGCACATGCCAGAAAAAAAGAGAGTTCACTGTTCACTAGATGAATACTAAAAATTTATTGAGTTCAATTTGCACATGCCAGAGGTTTACTGTTCACTAGATGAATACCAAAAATTAAAAAAGAGTTCACTAAAATCTCAATTTGCACATGCCAGAAAAGAATAGGAAGAACCAAATATATTAAATAAAGGTGCTTACAAAAACACTGAATTTGCCCCTGCCTCTTGGTACCAGCACAAAAAACTGGTGCTTATGTTATTCATGCACACGCAATATAGAGAATTATATATCTTATTGGCATATTGCTTTTTCTTTTTCTTTTTTTCTTTTTCTTTTTTTCTTTTTTCCTATGGTATTTGTGTGGGAGGACAACAGCCATGGGAGAGAACTCAGCTGTAAATCTTATAAACTACAAACCCACCACAATATTGTGATGAATGTTCATGCAAAATATTAGTTCGATCGCCTATAATAATAAAGTAATTTTAGTTATTTAGTGCAATTTTTTAAAATTTCTAATATGAATAAATAACGTTGTAGTTCAGAATTGTTTTAAAATATTTTGCAAATTTGACACAACAATAATTTATAGGTTTTTTATATACATTGTAATATTTAAGTTGATATTTCACTAAATTTGAATGGACAGTTAGTTCACTTCAGGTCAAAAGTTATTTCTATATTGATACTTAACAAAAATTGTGTAAATGACAAGCTCATAGTTTCTACTAAGTATATATATTGTGTAATTAACTTTTGATATTGTTATTAGTTCATACTTTTAAGTTTTAACCATTACTCTAGAAAATGCGAACCTAATAAAATTAATTTAATTTCAGTCCACATTTTATTTATAAAAAAAAAAGGCTGATCATGAGCATAGTAACATGATCCGCGTATTAAAAGTTTTTTTGACGTTTCAGAACTGAACAGTGAATAAAACGGAAAAACGTATTATAAGTTTTATTCGCCAATATAATTCAATTTTTTTGTAAAAAAATTTAATTTTGATTTTTGCTTCATTGTGGTACCGAATTATTCCCGAATCACGAACTTTTTACATCGCCGAACCGAACCCAAATAATTCATTTGTCACTATGGTAATGAGCACCTCAACTTGCAAGAAAAAGTATCCTCTCAGGTACCGTAAAAGATTCCTTTCACTTTATGGTTTGAGATTAACTTCCATCTGCTTTGAGATTCGTTCTATTGCGGGGTAGTATTATTGAACTTTGAGATTCGTGCAAAGTTAAAAAGAACGGTTCAGATCAACTAATTTTAAAATATTCCCTGTACAGTAGCAGGGAGGAATTCAAATACAGTGATAACTCAAAAATTGGGTTTTGGATTGGAACCGTCCAATTCGAATCCTTGACCATCCAACTAAAGTGGAACACATGCATTCCGAGAGATAGGTTCAAATCTCGAGCGATTCGATTCGGACGGTCCCGATGCAAAACCCAAAAATTTGGTTACTTTGGGGGATCCGGACCCAGCGGGAGCATCTGAATTCAACTTGCAAACTATCGGTGTCATCATTTTGTCTGGTTCCACGGGTCTCATACTCTCATTTGGTTTTAGTGGATCGGCTCATTGACCATGTTTTACCAAATCAAAGAAAGTTGACTAAACTCACTCATTGACTGATGAAATCAAAACTCTCAAACCCCTTCGCCGCAAGTGTTTCACCCTCAAACCCTCTCTAAAACCCTCAAGGCGGCTGCTGCCATGGCTAACTCCCCAACAGATTCCGACCTCATCGATCGCCTCTCTAACCTTCCCGACGCGTTGCTTATCACAATCATCTCCTTCCTCCCCATTCATATCGCCGCTCGCACCTCCGTCCTATGTCGCCGCTTCCGCCACCTCTGGGAGGCCTCTCCTTCCCTTGCGGTCATCAGCTACGACCTTCCTAGGCCCCGATCTGAAAACTTCATTGCCATGGCCAAACATGTACTGCTTCGCCGCAATCCTTCCCACCCCCTCCACAGCTTGTGCCTAGAGGTATCCCGCTGTGGCAGTAAAAATGCCATAGCGATCGTTTCGTCCTTGCTTGCCAAGGCCCGCTCCCTGGACTTGCGACACCTCACCATGGAATGTTTCAAGTTGTCAGATTTGTTACCTATTCTCCCCATTGTCTTTAAAATTAACTCTCTCAGGTGCCTCTCCCTTCATCGCTTGCGTAACCCTGGCGAATATCCTCGAGAAATTAATTTTCCTTCTGGAATCAATTTAACTTTCCTGAGAAGCCTTTCTATTCAATCAAGTGGGGCTGACGTGGTCGATCTCAACAAACTTCTCTCTGAATTGTGTTCTTTGGAAGATTTACATATTGATGTAAGAGGCACTCCTGGGCTTAGCCTTTCCTCCCAGACAATCAGAAAACTCAAACTGATTATTGCCTTCGGTTCTCGAAAACATGATATTGTGGGGTTATCACTTCCTTCATTGGAGTCACTTCATTTCGAAATTAAGTGCTGTCTTGGAAATAGGTCACACATCCATGCAAAGGTTCCGTTGTTAACAAAAGCTGTTATTAAACTTCGTGATAATAATGTCAGTACTATTGATGGGCTGCTGAATTGCATCTCACATGTGGAAGAGCTAAGCCTGCATTTAGACGAGACCAAGGTCATATACTTTACCCTCTTAATTATTATATTTTTGCACATGTCAGTTATGTTTTCTTTCTTCACCTCTGGTGCAAGTGCATCTTCGAATTGTTTAGATATGTGTTTCTGAACCTATCAATTGACCATCTTTTAATTTAAAGTGGTGTGTTACAATATGTTAGATATTTATCTGAAACCGGTATAACAATTTTATATGATTACTTGGTAATGTACGGTACAATTGTAGGTTGATGCTTTACTTGAATATTTTTGGCATGTTTGATTTGTACAGTATGCGGTGCACCCAATTCCTATTTTGTTGGAATCAGGAAAAGATGTGCCACATTTTCATAATTTGAAGCACTTGGATGTGACCCTTTGTTTTCACGAGCACAATTTGGCAGCTGTCATTATGATGCTCCATAATTGTCCTATTCTGAAATCACTGAAGCTGGTTCATAAGGTGCATAACCTTTTAATTTTTTTTTTCTTCTACTTCCTGCTCTCAATAAGGCTAGGGTTGGGAACTATCAATCCATGAGTCTCCTAACTTCTTGTGTATCTCTCTTTAACAACATAATAGTTGGTATTATATCAAACCATTATACCATAAAAAAAAGAGCATCCAGAGTACAAGTTTGGTTTTAGAATTATTTTGTTAATCCTTATTGCTCCTCTCTGGTTGGGTTTCATTTCTAGCCTACCCCAACTCGTTTGGGACTAAAGGCTTGGTTGTTGTTGTTGTTGATTGCTCCTCTTTGTGCTATTGTTAGTTTGTTACTCGTGGCTCATGAGGTTTAGTTTTAGTGTAAAATCTAGCCCTATTAAATTAATTGAAGGTTCAAAAATCTTTTGCAGTATCTTTGCCGATGTAAGCCAGTCCTAAATCAAAGTTTTTTTTTCTAAATTACTCATTCAGAAAACATAGATGATACTTTTAACAGTGTAAGCCAATCCTAGATCATATTACTTTTTTATTAAAACTAGTCGTACTTTAGTGTCATTTCCATTCTTACTATACACTGTCCAAACCAGTGGTCGTTCTACTGAGGGGATGTGGCCAATGTAAATTCTCTTTTGTTTGCAAATTACATTGGCCTTGATATCCTTTGTTTCGAGTTCATTGGACAAGAATGTTTCTACAGCTAGTTGAAATTTGAAGGGGATGAATTAAATTAGTTTTTATTATGTGATGCAGAGGGGCTAGGTTTCTTGCCAATTGCATCCTCTTTCTATTTGTCTTTCCAAATTCTCAAATATATGCTACTGACTAATAAATATATATTTTGTTTTCTGCTCTAGATTCCCAGGTCCATTGGTTTGACAACAGGAAAGAAAAGGAAAGATTGGGCATCAAATCTGCCGTGTAATGTTAATGGTAATTGCCGCTATGCTTATTACAGAAATCTCCATTTGGAGGAGGATCGTAAAGAATTCATGAAGTTGCTTAGCACGAAAGGTACCTCTAAAGAGGCAAGCTCGTAACTAGGACATGCTAAACGAAGTCATTTTCATAGCTTTGCTTGTATTGCTTATTTTTGTTGGAGCTAAATATCCTAGACGTGTGTCGTGTTGACATGATTTTAATTATGTTTGAAGCATGTTGTCAAATGCTTTTGTTTTTGGTTCACTCTTATGTAAAGTTAGATCAAATTTGGGCATGCATGTAGGTTGATGTGGAATGTGTTTATATTGTTATGTCGGTCCTTGGTGATATTTCGGTTAGATAAAATTATAAATCAACCGAGTTATATTCCGGCTGATTCAACTCAGCTTAAAGTTTCACTTTTAACATTTTAACAAGATATACCAAAACGAAAGAGAGAGAACGCAAATAAAAAAGGATGAAATGCCTCACATTTGAGTCCTGTTTAATTTAAGCTGGCATAGAAATAGCTAGATGTCAGCCATTCTGAAGATGTCTATTGATATGGGAAAAAACTTTGGCAAACAAATAGCAAGAAACAGTTAAACAACAGTCCAGAAATAATGACCTGGAACTTCCCTCTTCTACAGTTTTCCTTAATTAACAATACACAATACAATTGCTGTTCTAAGTCTAGTTGTTCACAAATATTTGCAGTAATTGCATATGTGTTAGTTGTATAACTGTGCGGCAAGTGACAAAATTACTAAAGCAGGAATTGTACCTAATTTAATGCAGGTCCTGTAAACCTTGCCATATTAAGTTAGGACCAGATTATACCAATTAAACCTCCTATAATGAGGAAAAAGACCAATGGTTAAGCTTATTAGATAAATTAAGCTTTGATACCTCAAGTTCTGAAACTAAAAAATGCCATATTAAGTAGGTTATAGACCTCACCTGCCATTCTCTGATCCAATCAGTACCTATTGTACTGGTTCACTTCCTTCCTAACGGAAACCAAAGTTGGCGTAAGGGCTATTATCGTAATTCCTCCTTATCAGTTGTTGTATTGTAGGAACTAACACAACAAGCTTTTGAAGGTCTTTTGATTTTGCATCTGACAGAAGTTCTCATAAAGAGTGTCAATGTCACAATTATTCTTTTGTAATGAATTTGACAATAATTAACATATTTTTGGTTATTCATTTACATTTATTCTCAGGCTAGTTACCTCACTATATTTGTTAATCCCAATTATGGAACTTAAAAAGTTGCAATAAAGATATGAAGGAAATGACTAAAATAAAAAACGAGGGCATTTGTGAATTTTTTTGTTTTAATTGAGGATGTGAATAAAAATTTCGGAGAGGACTTTCTACAGTGAAAATTTCACAAGGTTTTGCGTCCTCCAATTTCGGTGCTTACTCGAACCCGAATCTTTCATTTAGTAACTATTTTCATAGTTAAGTTTATATGCTAGATAATAAAGACTCAAAAGTTTTAAAAATTAGCAGCGCCTAGATAATGTTTAGGAGGAATTTTGAAATTACGTATTTTCTCTTCAAAAATTCGTAATATCATATTTACCTTTCTAAATTTTAAAAACTCCCAAATTTATTCAATTTGATTTAAATTTATAACGTTCTAATTTATCTTTTCTTAATAAATAAAAATATGCAATCATTATAAGAAAGATGCTCAATCGTCTAATTGATCAAATTTCAAAGACAAATGATTCATTTCTCTACTTGTGATGCATACACAGTGATATTTGGACGTAGGCTTGTGTGTGTAATAAATAAGAAAATAGACACAACCGTCATAAAAAGTTTGAATATCAAGCAAATATCGAAAGTAAAATTAGAGATTAATTAGAAAAGAGAGAGTAGGACGGGGTGAGAACTTCAAATAGCAAAAGCTGAGATAAATTTTATACTGACACAACAGAATTATATTCAGGTTATTAATGAGAAGATAGCAAAAGATAAATCCATTATTGTAAGAAAGATAACAAAATTCAAGAACTGGACATGTCCATTACTGATACAATTGGACATCAAGATGATAAGAAAGAAGATTGTCACTTACTTATGCTAACATTTAACTAATTAGTTAATTCTAAATTAATCATCTGCTGTAAATAAAGGAGACTGCAACATGTACAAATAATGAAATGGATCATGATATAAACATTTTTTTATTAACACAACATTATCTAAATATTTTAATATATACACAATTTTTCCCTTCATTAAATTTCCTTTAAAAGTTGTTTCCTCCTAATACATTATTATATTAGTTGCTTTTCTTAAATGTTCTATTTATATAATAAATTATTGGGTTTACAAGTTAATTTTTTCATACAATATTAGATGGTTTTCTTTCCTTAAAAAGTTAGGTTTATAAAATTAAATTAATATATTATTTGTATTTGGTCACATTATTACATCTTAAATTTTATAAAACAATTAGAAAAATAAAATATTATATTATATTTTAAATATATCTACATTGTATATTAATTTATTTTTACTCAAATCCTCTACAAAGTTTTATTGTCAATCCACTTTAGACAAATATATTATTTGACAATTAACATTTCATCTTTATTGAGTTTCCTTTTTTTTTTTGTGACATTCGTTGCAATCTTTGTTTTTGTTTTTTTCATATTTTTTAGCTTTCTTCGGCATCATTGCGCTTCATTTATTTGTTTTTATTTATGTATTTATTTATTTTAGCAAAAAAATACATTTGTTTTCTTTAATAGTTAACGGCAATAACCGTTAACAAATATATTAATTAAAAAAAGTTTATTTACAAATCTAATTGCACATAGTGCTCCCACATTATTTACCTATCTATCTATATACATAGAGCTACTCTATGCAAAGTATTAAATGCGGTATATATCTACTATTTTGATACAAACAATTATATCGTAAAACCATATTCTTATCCATAAATCAAATCTTTATTAAATCTGTTATTAGCAATTTAAAAAAAAATCAAATCATTATTAAATCTGAAAGGTAGTACAAAGACATCCCAGTTCATATTTTGGATTCGGAATATATACGCGTTCGAAACAATGAAAAATTTAATCGTCGTTAATTATGTTTTTTTTATCTCAGGAAGCAACGTTCCAAATTCTGATGGAGTAAAAGGATTGCTTTTTGGTTTTCATGGGCTCCCTTAAATGCAACCTTTTTCATCTTGTGCATTGTAAGTTGTAATACAATGAACCAGGTTGGCTTGTTATAAGCAAACATTAACCATTGCTATTAATGCATTCAATGGGTAATCTTGACCGGACCGGAACGTTCACATTAGTAAAAGTTAAATCTCAGGAATGCCTAATTCTAACGGTTCAATATCTTGTATATATTTATTGGACCATGTTTTACCGAATGAAACAAACTTCACTTTACTCAAACTCTCTCGCCGTTCCTGCTTCCCCCTCAAACCCTCTCCGTGGGGAGGCGACTGCCATGGCCAACTCTTCAACAGATTCCGACCTAATCGATCACCTCTCTAATCTCCCTGACGCGTTGCTTATCACAATCATCTCATTCCTCCCCACTCGCACCTCCCTCCTCTGTCGCCGCTTCCATCATCTTTGGGAGGCCTCTCCTTCCCTTGAACTAATCAGCAAAGATTTCTTTGGCAAGGGACAACAACTAGGAGGAAATATTCACTTCTTAACTGGCTCACTGTTTGTTTAGCAAAGGAGTTTGGGGAATTAGGGATATTGAATCTTAAACAAATGAATATTGCTCTTCTTTTGAAATGGTGGTGGAAATTTAAGGATCCTACGTATATTAGTGCTTGGAAACATATGATAATATCCCAATACTTTGCCGCAACCAATACATCTATGTCTGCCTTCTGGTCTACCATTACCTCTTTACATCAATTAGGAAACTCTAGTGTTGTATATGAACCTGGTAGTAATACTACAGCTCTATTCTGGACTGATATATGGTACCAAAACTGCTCCATGGCTACAAGATTCCCATACTTATTTGAGATATGTACTGACCGCTCTATTTCCTTACAACAAGTAGTTCTTACACAAGGTGATATTATTACTTTTCGTAGATCTTTATATGGAGTTCTTTATATCGAATGGTTGGAAATGCTCCACATAATTAGCACACTGTCATTTACTCATCTTGTAGATAAACTTAGTTGGAGATGAGACCCCCAAGGCAAATTCACAGTTCGGTCTCTATATAAATTTCTCAACTTTCGAGGCATTCAACCTAAGAACCCAATGTTATGGTGGCAAATCCCTATACCTCTCAAAATTCGGGTTTTTATGTGGTTAGCCACGAAAAATAGATTACTTACGATTGATAATCTCATCCAAAAGGGATGGCAAGGGGATGCCACGTGTCAGTTCTGTGACCAACCTGAAACAACCAACCATTTATTCATTACATGTGCTTATACTAAACAAATTTGGTTTTACATGGGCCAGTGTCAAGCTATAAGCAGTTCTTGGACTACGATGCATGATGTGATCCATTTTGCTACACAACTCCCTTCACCCCAAAAAACTGCTCTTTTACTCGTGTTCAGCGCCGTCTGCTGGTCCCTCTGGAAACACAGAAACGAACTCTGTTTTGCTAATGGTAAGCGCAAAACACATCGCCAAATCATACTTTTAATTATCTCTCTTGTCAATTATTGGACAGGTCATGTGAAGCCGCCAGTGAAGACCGCCACTTCCCTGTGGCTACCTGTGGCACTTGATGTTCTACCCCTTGCAATGTTACCTCCGGCTGATGAAGGGCTGATAGATGAAGAACCGCTGGAAGCTGAAGGGCCTCCACGCTATGATGAAGATCCTGGGCAGATTGTTCCTTATGTTATCCCAGTTAATCAATGAAGCCTTTCGTGCCTTCCAGTCTCTCTTGATATGTTGCTTTCTGATTTCCAGCCCCACTGTGTGGCTTACTTGTGTTCTGATTTTCGTTGCTAATAGGATATCTGTTATGGAGTTTAAGTTTCTGTTAGGGCCTCCATATAGGTGGCTGCTTCCTATGGTTAGGGATATTCTCTATACGTTTCAGTGACATCAGACTATAGCTTTTGATGTAATTTAAGTTTTCTTGAATGAAAATGGGCTTTAGCATTTTTATCAAAAAAAAAAAATCAGCAAAGATTTATCCTACCGCTCATCAGTCGAGAACTTCGTTGCGATGGTTAATCGTGCGCTCCTCAGCCGCAATCCCTCCCACCACCTCCTGAGCTTGCGACTAGAGGTATCCCACTGTGGCAGGAAAAATGTCATAGCGATCATTTCGTCCTTGCTTGCCAAGGCTCGCTCCCTGGACTTGCGCCACCTCACCATGGAAGATTTCAATTTGTCAGATTGTTACCTATTCTCCCCATTGTCTTTACAATTAACTCTCTCAGGTGCCTCTCGCTTCACTTACGTTCCCATCCTCGTCAAGAACTTAATTTTCCTTCTGGAATCAATTTAACCAACCTCAGAAGCCTTTCCCTTTCCCTTGAATGGTTTGTGGTTGACTTGGCCGATCTCAACCCACTTCTCTCTGAGTTGTGTTCCTTGGAAGATTTTCATCTTGATATAAGTGGCACGCCTAGGTGTAGCCTCTCCTCCCAGACAATCCGAAAACTCAAACTGATTATTACCTACGGTTCTCAAAAACATGATATTGTGGGGTTATCACTTCCTTCATTGGAGTCACTTCATTTGGAAATTAAGTACAGTCGTGGAAATCTGCCCCACATCCATGCAAATGTTCTGTTGTTAACAAACGCTGTTATTAAACTTGGTCATATCCGTGAGAAAAATGTCAGTCCTATTGATGGGCTGCTGAATTGTATCTCACATGTGGAAGAGCTAAGCCTGCATTTAAAGGAGACCAAGGTTATACACTTTACCCCTCTTAATTTTTTTTTTTTTGCACATGTCAGTTATGTTTTCTTTTTGCACTGCACCTCTGGTGCAAGTCCATCTTTGAATTGGTTAGATATGTGTGTCTGAACCTATCAATTGACCGTCTTTTAATTTAAAGTGGTGTGTTACGATATGTTAGATAATCATCTGAAACTGGTATGACAATTTTATATGATTACTTGGTAATGTACGGTAGAATTATAGGTTGATGCTTTACTTGGATATTTTTGACATATGTTTGATTTGTACAGTATGAGGAGCACCCAATTCCTATTTTGTTGGAACCAGGAAAAGATGTGCCTAAATTTTTCAATTTGAAGCACTTGGATGTTACCCTTTGTTTTCACGATCACAATTTGGCAGATGTCATTATGATGCTCCATAATTGTCCTATTCTGAAATCACTGAAGCTGGTTCATGAGGTGCATAACCTTTTTAATTTTTTTGTTTTTGTTTCTACTTCTTTCAATAAGGCTAGGGTTGGGATTGAGCTCTTATTAATTTATTTTGTTTTTTTCGAAGGGCTAGTATGATATAATTGGGAGTGTGACAATACCTGATTATATTCAATCCAACCCATATAGTTCCGGCTGAAACTTCCATCGGTTGTTGTCAACCCATTACTTATTTAAGTTCTCAATTTTATTATTCAGTATTTTATGTTATATTTTCATTTTCTTCTTTCTTGTTTCTTCTGGAATATTGGGAATAAACCCTGAACTTGTGCATGAGGTTGAATTGCCCTCTGATCTTATTTTTTTAATTTTTTCAAATGACCCTTGAACTTTTGAGTTGGTTCAATTGTATTCCTTTGTCAGTCATTAATTACTGGTGATGCAACTTCGCTAATTAAGTTGCTGATGTCACATGATTGTATCTAAGATAGGAAATGGAATTCATATACTACTTTCTATCCTCTCTATGCCCCAAATACTCAACAGCCCAGGTACTTAATATCATTTTTACCTTTCCTATCTTAGCACTTAATGCGAAGTATTGATCGATGAGTCTCCTAGGGTATCTCTCTTTCAAATAAAATAGTTGGAAAAATACATTTACTTTTATGGTATGTATAGTATGTCAAACCATCGGACAATCAAACAAAACAAAACCATTGGCAATCCTGATTGTTCCTCTTTGTACAATTATTAAATTATCTAAAGATTCAGAAATCTTTTGCAGTACTTTGCCGACGTATGTCAGGTCTAGAGCATAGTATTTTCTATAGTTACTAAATTAGTCATATTCAGAAAACATATGCCGATGTTTGCCAGTCCTAGTTCATAGTATTTTTTTTTAAATTAATTGTACTTATATAGCGTCATTTCCATTCACATAGCTGGAAATAGAAGCAGAGTTCATAGTTCATACTATACACCGTCCAACTGTGAGGACGTGCTATTGAGGGTTTGTGACCAATTTAAATCCTCTTTTATTATTTTAAAAATACATTGGCCTTGATATCCTTGTGTCTACTCCACTGACCAAAAATGTTAGCTTAGTTTTACTTCATTCGGAGTTGTTTTACTATGGTTGATTGTTGCAGGGGACACAATTAATTTGTTTTATTAGTCATACAAAGGGGCTAGGTTTCTTGCCAATAGCATCCTTTTTTTTATTTTTATTTTTTTCCAAATGCTCTAGTATGTTACTGACTATATAAATATACATTTTTTTTTTTTTTTTGCTTTAGACCTATTTCCAAAACAGAAAGAAAAGGAAAGATTGGCAATCAAAGCTGCCTCGAAATGCTGATGGTAACTACCGCTATGCTTATTTCAAAAATCTCCATTTGGAAGAGAATCGTAAAGAAGTCATCAAGTTGCTGAGTAAGAAATGTTCCTCTAAGAGGTAAGTTCGTAACTAGGACTTGCAGAGTCCTGCTAAATGAAGTCATTATCATTGATTTGCTTGTTTTGATAATTTTTGTTGGAGCTAAATATCCTAGCCGTGTGTTTGTGTTGACATGGCTTTAATTATGTTTGAAGCATGTTGTCAAAAGCAATACTTCAAATGTTTTTGTTTTTGGCTCACTGTTATGTAAAGTTAGGTCTCAAATTGTGAAATATGTTTATTTTGGCTTATTGTTATGTTGGTCCATGGTGATATTTATTTTTCTTAAACGAAACTATTAAACAACTGTGCTATTTTTCCACCTATTTAACTCGGTTGAAGTTTCACTTTATTTTAACAGTTTAACAAGATATACCAAAATGAAGGAGATTAAAAAAAAAAAACTGGGTGATGTAATGCTTCACATTCGGTTGTTGCTTAGACCTGATAGTATGAAATAGGTTTTTGGTTTTTTAGACTTCATTTTTTTTTCTCATATTCTGATTTTAGATGCTAAAGTTTGTCTGATAGTGGACAATATCGTACCCAAGTTGTTGATATTTCCTTTTCCCTTCTGTTATTTAGTATAATTAGTTTATATTTCTGATTGTAGTTCAAAATTTATCTCATTTCTTTTATTGGGGAGAAATAGTGATTTATTGAGATTTAGACAGGACTTCAATGCAAACCTTGGATACTTATTGGTTCTTTGTCGTCATGTACCATTTTGCACGTGCCAGAAAGGAAGTATAAAGGATTTGTTGTATATGAATTTGTTCTGGTACCAGGGTACCAGTTTCGATTCTAGAGTGGTAGTGATGTTAAAATTTCTACTGGTAAGCAAGTTATGTGACCAATTTTACAAGAGCACTTCTAACAGTGATGTTGTAATTTGTATCGGTAAGCAAGTTATTTGACCAATTTTGAGCTCAATTTTAGATTTATCTTTGTAGAAGTTCTATGATACCCAAAATTAAGGAGTACATGAGCTCATTTTTCAGACCTCTAATTTGTTGTAGGTCAATTATGGATATACTTGTGGAAGAAACTTGTGCAATTAGAGGCAAGAAGGGTAAGGGTCTTTATGGGAAGAGCATAGCCTCAGGTTCATCAGATATAACCACTACACCAAACCGTTCAATTCCCCGCACATTATGTGAAGTTTCTAGCTCTGATGATGACAATGCCACGACCCAACAACAAATTGATGATTTCAGCAACCCTAAATTTCAAGTGATGGCAGATAGTGTTGAGGTAGTTCATGAGCCCGTTTATGAGTCGGTCGATCCCTCACCTAATTTGCCGATTTCAGAGCCAGTCGATCCCATGCCAAATGTGCCAGTTTATGAGCCAATTCATGTACCTTCTTTGCAGAATAGTAAGAGAGGTAACAACTCGGGTGGTCAGTCCTCACACTGTACCAAACAGAAACAAAGTGTTAACCATATGGATGAATTTGCTGATAGATTCCTTTGCAAGCAGCAACAGAGAACTGAGCTGATTGCTCAATTGGGCCAAACAAATAGTGTACATGATCAGGTTTTGAACAAGCTACAATCCTTGGCATTACCACCAGCAATTCACGTGGATATGGTGATGAGTTTGGCCAATTCTTGGATAAGAGGTTATTTTATTAAAGAAGATGATAATGAACGCTTGATGATTTTTGTCGACCGCGTAGTTGGGTTGTTTCGGTCTGGTCAACTACCTCTCAACTAATATATTTGGGCTACTCTTGTTAAATAGGTTTATGATATTTTGACTTTTGTTTATATGGCACAATTTATTATAGTTTATGTCATGTTTTTGGTGTAGTAACTCAAATAGTTTGAACTTGACTCACAATGTACTTGACATCATATTTGGTGATTATGTTTTTCCATTATGGTGTACTATGGCATTGAACGCTAATTATATGTAATTGTGTCAAACATCTAAAATCAATTTTTACTTTATTATGTTATGTGACTGTTATACTGTTATAAATTAAGCTCTTCTAATTAGTTGTTGTTGCACTTTTTACTTTATTATGTTATATAACTGTTGTACTATTATAATTTAAGCTCTTATAATTATTTGTTGATGCAGAATGTAATATTTTTGGTTGTATTTTTTATTTATTAATGTGCAGAAGCATTCTAGTAGGCAGTGTATTGATGTGTTTGATTTTTTATTTATTAACTCAAGCTTTGAGTTGATTTGTTTCAATTTGACCTCTGTAGGCAGTGTATTTGATGTGTGGAGGTTGCAAGTTAAATTTTGACAAATTGTATGAATAGATGCATTGTAATGTTCATGTTTGGAAATTTGTGTTACAATTTTGAATTTTGAAAAAATATGTTAATTTCCTTAGAAATTTGATTCGAAATCCTACCTCTTTTATAATACTTGATCATATTTTGAATAAAAATGGAATAAATGGAACAGTTATACTTGAGAGTTAGAACTGTATCTAGTAATCTACACTAAGTTGTATAGGATAATCAGATAACCCATGTAAACTATGAGCACCTAAATTTGGTAACAAAGAAAATTACCATCCATTGTGTGCAAACTTAAATATGGAGATCTCTACAAAGGTATTAAATACGCAGCAAAGAAAATTAAGTCTCCTTGTGATAAAAAATAAGTTGACTGAATGTAATATTGCTAGATGTTCTTCCCATCGTGTTCAAAATATATGTTTTAAAATAGAAAGGGTAGTTCGATCTTTAACATGATATCTCATGTAACAATATGTATTTTATTCTATTTAAACTTCATTGATCTAAATTGCCCACCTTCATCAACTTGATGTGAATAATCGTCTTCTTACATGGCAAATTACAAGAAATTGTGTACTTGGGCCAACCTCCAGTTTCATTGATCCTTCTTTTCCTAATCATGTTTGCATGCTTAAAAAGACAATCTACGGCATTAAACAAGCACCTTGTACGTGATTTTCTCGTCTCAGGACATTTCTTGAAAACTTGGCTTCATTTCCTCCAAGTCTGATCCCTCTTCATTTATAAATCATTTTTAATTTTTCTTATAGCTGCAAAAAATCCGACCTAAAAAATATTGATTCGGGTTATTTATCAGTCTTTCCAATAAATTTAATTATATAGTGTTTCATCTATTTTTAAAGAAATATAAAAATATTTTTAATATTTCAATACAAAAAATAAAAAAATCATAACATTTTCTATTTAGTTAAAAAAAAATCAGAAAATCTTATTTCTGTGAAATTATTTTCCGGAATTGGATTTCCGTGAAAATTTTCCTGGAAAGTCAAGTCTGGATCCGGAAAATTATTTTGCGAATTCAGCAGCTGGATTCAAGAAATTATTTTCCGGTTTGGACAGCAAATGGGGTATAGATTTAAAAATTTTGATTTTTTTTTGGGATATTAATAAAATTTTTGGCTCTAGAAGCAAACACTCAAATTAACTCGTCAGTTCTCTCCACTTGCCACCAACTAGCAACTGCTTGGTGCAGCGGTTAAAGGCAGTGCGGTCTAATGATACCTTTTCAATATATTTTTAGCTTATACTAATATACTGATATTTATGTTATTGTTTTTTTTTTTTCTTTTTCAGCAAACTTCAAAGGTGGAGCGTCTGCGTTTTAGATAAACTTGATATTAATTGCACTTTTGGTAATATTTAAGTTGATGACTTAGTGTATTAATAAAGTTCGTAAATTAATTGCACTTTTTCGTTTTCAGCAAACTTCCAATGCCTTGTACTTTTCATACCTCACCATAACTCATATTTTATATATTTATTTTCAAAATCTAAATTGTCGATCTGAACCGTTCAACATGATATCCATACTGAAATATGGTTGGAATGAAATTTTATAATATTTGAAAAAAAATTTACTATTTTTTAAGATGGCTAGAAAATCACTGTTTTTTTAACGGTAAAAAAACAGTGATTTTGTATCTATCTTAAAAAATATAAAAAAATTCAAAAATTATAAAATTTTATCCCCAAGTATATTTTAGTATGGATATCATTTTGAAGCATGTTGTCAAAAGCAATACTTCAAATGTTTTTATTATTGGGTCTCCAGCAGAATGATGATATGAAGACACAACAAACTACTTTTTGTATAGATCCAGAGATAGGATCAGTATACCTCAGCTCCAGTTTAGGAGGCTTAGCAGTAATTTCCTTTTCTATAACTGTATTTTGGTGGCCTATTAAGTGTAGAGCTTTAGGTTTTTGTTTTATCTCTGTGCTTAAGTCCCATATATTCTGTGGCAATGAACAATAGTCTGACATCTTGTAAGTTACAACTTTGGTGTCATATATGAAACGGGCACTTGTATGTCTTTTATAAAAAAAAAAAAAATGCTTTTATCTTTGGCTCACTCTTATGAAGTTGGAGTCAAATTGGGCATTCATTGAGGTTAATGTGGAATGTTTTTATTTTTGCTTAATTTTATGTTGGTCCTTGGTGATATTTATTTCTTTAGACAAAAATTATAAGAGTTTATTTTCGCTGATTTAACTCACTTTTCCAAATGCATTGAGCAAGTGCGAGAATGTGGATGAAGTGAAGCAGATTATCTCCGAAATGGGAGATGGAAGAAACAATGTAAAAGAAATTGATAGTTAACTGGTTCTAATTGTCAAAATTTGTTTTATTTGTTAACTCTGATGCCTGAGTTGGGGTGCACAAAAAGCTCGTAGCTCGTGATTTGATTGAGTTCGGCTCGAAAAAAAAAATTAGTTCGAAACAAATCAAACCAGTTTGGTTTTGAAACAAATCAAATTCAGTTCGGTTCAAAATTGATTTGAATCGAACTTGAGTTGAGTCCGACTCGGTTCGAAACTCTTCTTTTTAGTTCTATACCCGCTTCAATTTCGAACCAGTTCAGTTCGAAACTGGTTCGCATTGTACCGAATCAAACTTGAACTCTTTTTTCAGTTCGAAACCCTACTTCAATTTCGAACCTGTTCGGTTCAAAATTGACTCGAACCCAAATTCAAACTGGATTGGATTAAGTTCAATTCAGTTTGATTCGTTTGCAGCCCTATGCGTGAGTACTCAGGTGTATTCATAGTTTCATACCCTACTTTTGTAGGATGATGTGTATTTAAAAATTAAATTTTAGTTCAATAGTTTAATTCTCTAATGTATTCACACCCTACTTTTTGTCAGTACAGTTGATGATCTTTTCAGCTATCTATTATATAGCATTAGTAAATCAATTTTTAATCTCTTTCTCAAATTATGTCTTTTGATCTATACACAGTTGCTAATCATTTCTCAAAGTTCTGTCACTTTCAATGGCAAATCTGCCATGTTAGTGTTGAAATCTGCCCAAATACCAGTCCGACTGGTAGATATCAACTTGGTTCATGCAAAGAGATATACTGGTAATTTTTTCCATTTTTGAACAATTTTGCATTTGGACCATTCATGCATCTTTCCATTCTCTGAAAACAAATTACAAAGGGATGAGCTTGTTGTGATGCAGAACAAAGGAACTTCTCGAAATGTTACTTTACAAAGCAAGAGGTCTGGAATATACTTGTACTGTACTGAAATAAAACAATAGTGATTTTTCTAAAAGCCCCCTTAATTCAGTCACATTCGAAATTCCAACCAAATCGCAACCCATACCTGGATTAAGAATTTTACTTCCTGAGTACCAAAATATAAGAAGAATAGATGAATTTTAACTATTTAAATAAATTTGTACAAACTGACACAATTATATGCAATGTTTTAAAATGCGGTTTCTATGCGGTATGCGGAAGGCCACCGCATACCTCATATACGGTATGCGGCCGCATATGTGGATTTTTATGCAGACTTATATATGCGGATTTTAAAATGAGAATTAATATATATATAAACAAGTATGCGGCAATATGCGGTATGCGGTAACATGTGGTAATATGCGGTAATATGCAGTATGCGGTAATATGTGGTATGCGGTAATATGCGGTAATATTCGGTATCATACAAACAAGTAAGCGGTAATATGCGGTAATATGAGGCCGAATATGCGGTAAAAATATGCGGCCGAATATGCGACCGCATATGCGGAACTACATATTAGACCACATATTGATTTTCTATGTAGTTGCCAACCGCATACGCATATGCTACCGCATGAACCGCATTTTGTTACATTGATTATATGTACGAATAAAAATGATATATTTATAAAAACACATGGACCTTCATCAATTTAGTGATTTTTATTTCTGTCAAGTAAAGAGCCACAGAGGTTTACTGTTCACTGAATGAATACCAAAAATTAAAAAAGAGTTCACTATTGCACATCAGAAAAGAATAGGAAGAACCAAATATATTAAATAAAGGTGCTTACAAAAACACTGAATTTGCCCCTGCCTCTTGGTACCAGCACAAAAAACTGGTCATGAATCATACTATATTGCATGTCATGGTGCAAGGTGCTTATGTTATTCATGCACACGCAATATAGAGAATTATATATCTCATTGTCATATTGCTTTTTTTTTTTTTTTTCTTTTTTCTATGGCATTTGTGTGTGAGGACAACAGCCATGGGAGAGAACTCAGCTGTAAATCTTATAAACTACAAACCCACCACAATATTGTGATGAATGTTCATGCAAAATATTAGTTCGATCGCCTATAATAATAAAGTAATTTTAGTTATTTAGTGCAATTTTTTAAAATTTCTAATATGAATAAATAATGTTGTAGTTCAGAATTGTTTTTAAAATATTTTGCAAATTTGACACACAACAATAATTTATAAGTTTTTTATATACATTGTAATATTTAAGTTGATATTTCACTAAATTTGAATGGACGATTAGTTCACTTCAGGTCAAAAGTTATTTCTATATTGATACTTTGACCTATTTCTATATTGATACTTAACAAAAATTGTGTAAAAGACAAGCTCACAGTTTCTAAGTATATATATTGTGTAATTAAATTTTGATATTGTTATTAGTTCATCCTCTAGAAAATGCGAACCTAATAAATTTAATTTAATTTCAGTCCACATTTTATTTTAAAAAAAAGCTGTTCATGAGGATAGTAACATGATTCGCGTTTAATTCGCGAATTAAAAGTTTTTTTGACGCTTTAGAACCGAACGGCGAATAAAACGCGGAAAAACGTATTATAAGATTTATTCGCGAATAAAATGCAAATCACAAATTATTCGCGAATAAAAGGCAATTTTTTATTTTATTTTTTTGCTTACTTGTGGTACCGAATCATTCCCGAATTATTCTCGAATCACGAATTTTTTACATCACCAAACCGAACCCGAATAATTCATTTGTCACTATGGTCATGAGCACCTGAACATGCAAGGAAAAGTATCCTCCTAGGTACTGTAAAAGATTTCTTTCACTTTATGGTTTGAGATTAACTCCCATCTGCTTTGAGATTCGTTCTAGCACGGGCAGTATTATTGAACTTTGAGATTCGTGGAAAGTTAAAAAGAACGGTTCATATCAACTAATTCTAAAATATTCCCCGTTACGGTACCAGGGAGGATCTGAATTCAACTTGCAAACTATCGGTGACATCATTTTAGGGCCAGTATCCTCTGTAGTACTCTACAGAACAGTAAATCACTTTACGGCCCAGATTTACTCTCAGCCGGTGCCTATTTGAGAGATTGGAGGGGGCAGTATTATTTGTGCTTTGAGATTCGTGCACAGTTAAAAAAAACGATCCGGATCCAATTACTCTACGGAACAATAAATCACTGTATTATGTGTAGTTCTCGGAGGATACGAATTCATCATTTTATCTGGTTCCACGGGTCTCATACTCTCATTTGGTTTTAGGGGATCGGCTCATGGACCATGTTTTCCCAAATCAAAGAAAGTTGATTAAACTCACTCATTGACTGATGAAATCAGAACTCTCGAACACTCGAACCCCTTCGCCGCAAGTGTTTCCCCCTCAAACCCTCTCTAAAACCCTCTCTAAAACCCTCCAGGCGGCTGCTGCCATGGCCAACTACCCAACAGATTCCGACCTCATCGATCGCCTCTCTAATCTTCCCGACGCGGTGCTTATCACAATCATCTCCTTCCTCCCCACTCATATCTCCGCTCGCACCTCCGTCCTATGTCGCCGTTTCCGCCACCTCTGGGAGGCCTCTCCTTCCTTTGCGGTCATCAGCTACGACCTTCCTAAGCCCCGATCTAAAAACTTCATTGCCATGGCCAAACGTGCACTGCTTCGCCGCAATCCCTCCCACCCCCTCCACAGCTTGTGCCTAGAGGTATCCCGCTGTGGCAGTAAAAATGCCATAGCGATTGTTTCGTCCTTGCTTGCCAAGGCCCGCTCCCTGGACTTGCGCCACCTCACCATGGAATGTTTCCAGTTGTCAGATTTGTTACCTATTCTCCCCATTGTCTTTAAAATTAACTCTCTCAGGTGCCTCTCCCTTCATCGCTTACGTACCCTTGGCGAATATCCTCGAAAAATTAAGTTTCCTTCTGGAATCAATTTAACTTTCCTGAGAAGCCTTTCTATTCAATCAAGTGGGGCTGACGTGGCCAATCTCAACAAATTTCTCTCTGAATTGTGTTCTTTGGAAGATTTACATATTGATGTAAGAGGCATTCCTGGGCTTAGCCTTTCCTCCCAGACAATCAGAAAACTCAAACTGATTATTGCCTTCGGTTCTCGAAAACATGATATTGTGGGGTTATCACTTCCTTCATTGGAGTCACTTCATTTCGAAATTAAGAACTGTCTTGGAAATATGTCACGCATCCATGCAAAGGTTCCGTTGTTAACAAAAGCTGTTATTAAACTTGGTGAAAAGAATGTCAGTACTATTGATGGGCTGCTGAATTGCATCTCACATGTGGAAGAGCTAAGCCTGCATTTAGACATTAGCACGGTCATACACTTTACCCTCTTTATTATTTTTTTGCACATGTCGGTTATGTTTTCTTTCTTCACCTCTGGTGCAAGTGCATCTTCGAATTGTTTATTATGTGTTTCTGAACCTATCAATTGACCATCTTTTAATTTAAAGTGGTGTGTTACGATATGTTAGATATCTGAAACCAGTATGACAATTTTATATGATTACTTGGTAATGTATGGTATAATTGTAGGTTGATGCTTTACTTGAATATTTTTGGCATGTTTGATTTGTGCAGTATACGCAGCACCCATTTCCTATTTTGTTGAAATCAGGAAAAGATGTGCCACATTTTCATAATTTGAAGCACTTGGATGTGACCCTTTGTTTTCACGAGCACAATTTGGCAGCTGTCATTATGATGCTCCATAATTGTCCTATTCTGAAGTCACTGAAGCTGGTTCATAAGGTGCACAACCTTTTAATTTTTTTTTTCTACTTCCTGCTCTCAATTAGGCTAGGGTTGGGAACTATCAATCCCTGAGTCTCCTAACTTCTTGTGTATCTCTCTTTAACAAAATAATAGTTGGTATAATATCAAACCATTATACCATAACAAAAAAAGCATCCAGAGTACAAGTTTGGTTTTAGAATTATTTTGTTAATCCTGATTGCTCATCTCCGGTTGGGCTTCATTTCTAGCCTACCCCAACTTGTTTGGGACTAAAGGCTTGGTTGTGGTTGTTGTTGTTGTTGATTGCTCCTCTTTGTGCTATTGTTAGTTTGTTACTCGTGGCTCATGAGGTTTAGTTTTAGTGTAAAATCTAGCCCTATTAAACTAATTGAAGGTTCAAAAATCTTTTGCAGTATCTTTGCCGATGTAAGCCAGTCCTAAATCAAAGTGTTTTTTTTTTCTAAATTACTCATTCAGAAAACATAGATGATACTTTTAACAGTGTAAGCCAATCCTAGATCATATTACTTTTTTATTAAAACTAGTCGTACTTTAGTGTCATTTCCATTCTTACTATACACTGCCCAAACCAGTGGTTGTTCTACTGAGGGGATGTGGCCAATATAAATCCTCTTTTGTTTGCAATTACTCTTGATATCCTTTGTTTCGAGTTCATTGGACAAGAATGTTTCTACAGCTAGTTGAAATTTGAAGGGGATGAATTAAATTAGTTTTTATTATGTGATGCAGAGGGGCTAGGTTTCTTGCCAATTGCATCCTCTTTTTATTTATCTTTCCAAATTCTCAAATATATGCTACTGACTATATAAATATATATATATTGTTTTCTGCTTTAGATTCCCAAGTCCAGTTGTTGGACAACAGGAAGGAAAAGGAAAGATTGGGCATCAAATCTGCCGTGTAATGTTAATGGTAATTGCCGCTATGCTTATTACAGAAATCTCCATTTGGAGGAGGATCGTAAAGAATTCATGAAGTTGCTTAGCAAGAAATGTACCTCTCTAAAGAGGCAAGCTCGTAACTAGGACATGCTAAATGAAGTCATTTTCATAGCTTTGCTTGTATTGCTGATTTTTGTTGGAGCTAAATATCCTAGACGTGTGTCGTGTTGACATGATTTTAATTATGTTTGAAGCATGTTGTCAAATGCTTTTGTTTTTGGTTCACTCTTATGTAAAGTTAGATCAAATTTGGGCATGCATGTAGGTTGATGTGGAATGTGTTTATATTGTTATGTTGGTCCTTGCTGATATTTCGGTTAGATAAAATTCTAAATCAACTAAGTTATATTCCGGCTGATTCAACTCAGCTTAAAGTTTCACTTTTAACATTTTAACAAGATATACCAAAACGAAAGAGAGAGAACGCAAATAAAAAAGGATGAAATGCCTCACATTTGAGTCCTGTTTAATTTAAGCTGGCATAGAAATAGCTAGATGTCAGCCATTCTGAAGATGTCTATTGATATGGGAAAAAACTTTGGCAAACAAATAGCGAGAAACAGTTAAACAACAGCCCAGAAATAATGACCTGGAACTTCCCTCTTCTACAGTTTTCCTTAATTAACAATGCACAATACAATTGCTTTTCTAAGTCTAATTGTTTACAAATATTTGTAGTAAATTCAATAAGATACCTCTCCAGTTGCTGAGACTTGATGGTTTCTTACAGATCTCAACTGTCAATTACAGATCGGACGGTTCTGGTTTTTTATGGCAACAAGCCTGGCTCGATCTCGGCCGAGTGATCTGTCGAGACTCGGGATCATCAATGAATGGATTGTGGATTCTCTGAAGTAACTCAAATTTTTAGTTTAAATCCGGAGCAATCCGGCCCAAGGTGGAATGCAAGGTACTGCTTTAATACTCGTGTTTAAACATATCAGACGGTCCGGATCTTAATTCAAATATCCTGTCGCCGTCAGACCACACTGCTCACGCCAACTCTTCGACGACTTTGCCCCTTTACTGTATGAGTCTAGCAGAACAGACCATCAACTCACTGTTTTTCACTTTAATTACAGGGATGATTGAAGGCCTGATCACTTTAATCAGTGAACTGAGATTTGCTGTTAAGTTGTAATGTGCACAATTATCTTCATCAGTTCTATTTGTTTCTTTTCCGCTTGTTTTTTTACTGTTATTTGTAGGGAACTATTCTAATATGAACCTTTTGTATTCAATTAAATCAAGTATTCCCAAAAAAATTGATGAAAAGTTAAGTTTGAACAAGATTCAAATTTAACGGATTAAAGTTCATGTCAAAAAACTGTGCCTTGCTATCATTTAAGTAGATATGATCTCTGTCTAAGTACAAAAAAATGATAATTTATTATAATCCTCGGATATAATTATAAAAATTTCATTTTGTTCGTTGGGTTTATAGAATATAATAATTTACATTTAACTATGCTTGTATTTTAAGTTCAAGAAACTCTATAAAATTTTATGATTTGTTTTCAAACTTGTTGACAGTATAACTGTCAAAAATTCTTGTGGTCCATGAAACAATTGGGACTCGCATCTGATCTCTAACAAGTCGTTCACTACTAGCTCGGTTCAGAATTAATGAGTTTGAATTGGGTCTAATTTAGTTCAAAAAGTTTGTAAAATTTATTTTCTTATTAAAACAAGCTAGCTTGGTCTGGTTCGTCGTGATTATGAGCTAGATTTAAGCTCTTCTTCTAAATCTCAGCTCACTCGGTTCATTCTATTGCTGTGATAAGTCGATCGCGAGCTAGACCTAGTTCGTGATGAGCCAGCTCGTTGACCCCCAGTTTGCACATCACATGTATGGTGTTCTACTTCTACTGTCATGAGGAAATTGTTCATAATAAATTTAATGATAGATATAAATAATTTGATTTTGTTATTTTTTTTATATTGAAGATTAATTTTTTTGTCAAAAAAATCATATAGCGATCATGCTATATAACTGAGCATACTGATGCAACTCTTATAAAAAATTTATGTCAAAATTTTTGTTCTTCCTCAAATATAATTATACAATTTTTCTTTTCGTTCATTATATTTATAAAATGTAATAATTTACATTTACGTATTTTGCGTTTTCAAAAAAATCTACAAAATTTTATAATTTGTTTTCAAACTTGTTGGCACATCATGTGCATGATGTTCTACTTTTATGAGAAAAATGTTCGGAATAAATTTAATAATAGATAAAAAAAAATTGGTTATTTTATTTTTTGATATTGAGAATAAAATTTACGACATACATGCCTAATTGTTTATTAGTTGGAGAAAAAGACAAAGCAATACCGGAAAGTGAGTAGAACTAAGGTGCTCTTAAGCTCACCAAGCCAAACCGTGAGCTTAACTCAAAAACCTATCGGATTGACTTCAAACGACATTTTCAAACCGTTAGATGTTCAATCTATATTAAAATGTGATTGGAGACCAAATTTTTCATTTTTTGGAATTTTTTTACTATTTATTAAGCTAGTTTGAAAACCGCTGTTTTTCAATGCTTCAGAAATTTAATAAAAACAGCGGTTTTCAAACCAGCTTAATAAATAGTAAAAAATGAAAAAAAAATGAAAATTTTGGTCTTCAAGCACATTTTAATATAGATTGAACATCTAACAGTTTGAAAATGTCGTTTGAAGTCAATCCAATAGATTTTTGAGTTAAACTCACAAAGGGCTTGGTGAGCTTAAGAGCACCTTAGTTCTACTCCCGGAAAGTTACTTAATTGTTTCATTCCAGCTGTTTGTTAAATGAAACTATGTTAAATTAACATCCTTTATTGCTAAGGCCTAGGTTTAAAATTCATAAATATTTTTTATGAAATGCTCATGCAATATTTTAAAGTTTTAAAATTTACTTGCATTTTGACAAATTAATATATGTTTCAATATTATTCATGATTATTCATTTTGTTTAAATGTTTTAGTAGTTGTTTCAATTTATGATTACAGTTTATGATTTCCTAAAGAATAAATGAGTATTTTATAAATTCAAATGAGTTTTACTAGAAAAGCCAAATTTTTTTGATAAATTTGTGAGGTTTTAGAATTTAGAAGAGTAAATATGATACTATAAAATTTAGAGGGAACAATACGTTTTGAGATTTTTGAGGGTACATATGAAATATCCCCATCAATTAAGAATAAATACAACATTAATAAGTATTTAAAAACATGTTATTCATGTATTAAATTTGTGTGCATTGATATATCTTTATTTTCGAACTTAAACAAAAAAAAAAGATATTTAACTAAAAAAATCAAATTATTATTAAATCTGAAAGGTAGTACAAAGACATCCCAGTTCATATTTTGGATTCGGAATATATACGCGTTGGAAACAATGAAAAATTAAATCGTCATTAATTATGTTGTTTATCGAGGAAGCAACGTTCCAAATTCTGATTGAGTAAAAGGATTGCTTTTTGGTTTTCATGGGCTCCCTTAAATGCAACCTTTTTCATCTTGTGCATTGCAAGTTGTAATACAATGAACCAGGTTGGCTTGTTATAAGCAAACATTAACCATTGCTATTAATGCATTCAATGGATAATCTTGACCGGACCGGAACGTTCACATTAGTAAAAGTTAAATCTCAGGAATGCCTAATTCTAACGGTTCAATATCTTGTAATATATTTACTGGACCATGTTTTACCGAATGAAAGAAACTTCACTATGAAATCAAAACCCTCAAACCCTCTCGCCGTTCTTGCTTCCCCCTCAAACCCTATCCGTGGGGAGGCGACTGCCATGGCCAACTCTTCAACTGATTCCGACCTAATCGATCGCCTCTCTAATCTCCCTGACGCGTTGCTTATCACAATCATCTCCTTCCTCCCCACTCGCATTGCCGCTCGCACCTCCGTCCTCTGTCGCCGCTTCCGTCATCTTTGGGAGGCCTCTCCTTCCCTTGAACTAATCAGCGAAGATTTTCCCTACCGCTCCGAGAACTTCGTTGCCATGGTTAATCGTGCGCTCCTCAGCCGCAATGCCTCCCACCACCTCCTGAGCTTGCGCCTAGAGGTATCCCGCTGTGGCAGACAAAATGCAATAACGATCATTTCGTCCTTGCTTGCCAAGGCCCGCTCCCTGGACTTGCGCCACCTCACCATGGAAGGTTTTTATTTGTCAGATTTCTTACCTATTCTGCCCATCGTCTTTACAATTAACTCTCTCAGGTGCCTCTCGCTTCACTTACGTTCCCATCCTCGTCAAGAACTTAATTTTCCTTCTGGAATCAATTTAACCAACCTCAAAATCCTTTCCCTTTCCCTTAAATGGTATGAGGCTGACTTGGCCGATCTCAACCCACTTCTCTCTGAATTGTGTTCCTTGGAAGAATTACATCTTAATATAAGTGGCACGCCTTGGTTTAGTCTTTCCTCCCAGACAATCAGAAAACTCAAACTGATTAGTACCAAGAATACTCAAAAACTTGATACTGTGGGGTTATCACTTCCTTCATTGGAGTCACTTCATTTGGAAATTAAGTACAGTCTTGGAAATCTGTCCCACATCCATGCAAATGTTCCGTTGTTAACAAAAGCTGTTATTAAACTTGGTGATATCTGTGAGAAAAATGTCAGTACTATTGATGGGCTGCTGAATTGTATCTCACATGTGGAAGAGCTAAGCCTGCATTTAAAGGAGAGCAAGGTTATACACTTTACCCCTCTTAATTTTTTTTTTTTTTTGCACATGTCAGTTATGTTTTCTTTCTGCACTGCACCTCTGTTGCAAGTCCATCTTTGAATTGGTTAGATATGTGTGTCTGAACATATCAGTTGACCGTCTTTCAATTTAAAGTGGTGTGTTGTGATATGTTGGATATCTGAAACCGGTATGACAATTTTATATGATTACTTGGTAATGTACAGTACAATTATAGGTTGATGCTTTACTTGGATATTTTTGACATGTTTGATTTGCACAGTATGCGGAGCACCCAATTCCTATTTTGTTGGAATCAGGAAAAGATGTGCCACATTTTCATAATTTAAAGCACTTGGATGTGACCCTTTCTTTTCACGAGCACAATTTGGCAGCTGTCATTATGATGCTCCATAATTGTCCTAATCTGAAATCACTGAAGCTGGTTCATGAGGTGCATAACCTTTTTAAATTTTTTTATTGTTTATACTTCCTGCTCTAAATAAGTCTAGGGTTGGGATTGAGCTCTTTTTTTTCTTTTCGAACAGCAAGTAGGATATAATTGGGAGTATGACAATACCTGATTTAATTCAATCCAACCCATATAATTCTGGCTGAAACTTCCATCGGTTGTTGTTAACCATTGGCAATCCTGATTGCTCCTCTTTGTACTATTATTAAATTATGTGAAGATTCAAAAATCTTTTGCAGTACTTTGCCGATGTATGCCAGGCCTAGAGTTTAGTATTTTCTATATTTACTAAATTAGTCGTATTCAGAAAACATATGCGATATTTTACTGAATTAGGTTCCTTGCCAATAGCATCTTTTTTATTATTTGTTTTTCCAAATTCTCTAGTATGTTACTATGTAAATATACATTTTTTAAGATCTATTTCACTGATTTAGCAAGAAAGAAAAGGAAAGATTGGCAATCAAAGCTGCCGCGAAATGCTGATGGTAATTACCGCTATGCTTATTTCAAAAATCTCCATTTGGAAGAGAATCGTAAAGAAGTCTTCAAGTTGCTGAGTAATAAATGTTCCTCTAAGAGGTAAGTTCGTAACTAGGACTCGCATAGTGCTGTTAAATGAAGTCATTTTCATTGCTTTGCTTGTTTTGATAATTTTTGTTGGAGCTAAATATCCTAGCCATGTGTTCTGTTGACATGGCTTTAATTATGTTTGAAGAATGTTGTCAAAAGCAATACTTAAATGTTTTTGTTTTTGGCCCACTCTTATGGAAAGTTAGGACTTAAATTGGGCATTTGCATGCAGCTTGATGTGAATTGTGTTTATTGTTGCTTATTGTTATGTTGGTCCATGGTGATATTTATTTTTCTTAGAAAAAACAATTAGTCAACTGAGTTATTTTTCAACCTATTTAACTCGGTTGAAGTTTCACTTTAAATGAAGTTTCAATTTAAATGAAGTCATTTTTCAACCTATTTAACTCGGTTGCAGTTTCACTTTATTTTTGCTTATTGTAATGCTTCACATTTGGTTGTTGCTTAGACCTGATAGTATGACATTGGTTTTTGGTTTTTTAGACTTCATTTTTTTTCTCATATTCTGATTTTAGATGCTAAAGTTTGTCTGATAGTGGACAATATCATACCCAAGTTGTTGATATTTACTTTCCCTTCTGTTATTGAGTATAGTTAGTTTATACTTCTAATTGTAGTTCAGAATTTATGTCATTTCTTTTGTTGGGGAGAAATAGTGATTTAGTGAGATTTAGACAGGAATTCAATGCAAACCTTGGATACTTCTTGGTTCTTTGTCCTCATGTACAAGTTTGCACATGCAATGCAAGGGACAAGCTCAGAAATGAAGTGCAAAGGATTTGTTCTGGTAACAGGGGTACCAGTTTTGATTCTAGGGGGGTAGTGGTGTTAAATTTTGTACTGGTAAGCAAGTTTTTTGACCAATTTTACAAGAGCATTTAAAACAGTGATATTGTAATTTGTACCAGGAAGCAAGTTATTTGATCAATTTTGAGCTCATTTTTAGATTTTTCTTTGTGGAAGCTCTATGATACCCTAAAGTAGTACACGAGCTCATTTTTCGGACCTCTAATTTGTTGTAGGTCAATTATGGATATACTTGTGGAAGAAACTTGTGCAATTAGAGGCAATAAGGGTAAGGGTCTTTATGGGAAGAGCATAGCCCCAGGTTCATCAAATATAACCACTGCACCAAACCGTTCAATTCCCCGCTTATTCTGTGAAGTTTCTAGCTCTGATGATGACAATGCCACGACCCAACAACAAATTGATGATTTCAGCAACCCTAAATTTCATGTGATGGCAGATAGTGTTGAGGTAGTTCATGAGCCCATTTATGAGTCGGTCGATCCCTTGCCTAATGTGCCGATTTCAGAGCCAGTCGATCCCATGCCAAATGTGCCAGTTTATGAGTCAATTCATGTACCTTCTTCGCAAAATAGTAAGAGAGGTAACAACTCGGGTGATCAGTCCTCACGCTGTACCAAACAGAAACAAAGTGTTAACCGTATGGATGAATTTGCGGAGAGATTCCTTTGCCAGCAGCAACAAAGAACTGAGTTGATTGCTCAATTGGGCCAAAGAACTGAGCTGATTGCTCAATTGGGCCAAGCAAATAGTGTACATGATCAGGTTTTGAACAAGCTACAATCCTTGGCATTACCACCAGCAATTCACGTGGATATGCAGATGAGTTTGGCCAATTCTTGGATAAGAAGCTGTTTTATGAAAGAAGATGATAATGAACGTTTGATGATTTTTGTCAACCGCGTAGTTGAATTGTTTCGGTCTGGTCAACTACCTCTCAACTCCTAACCAGTCGAAATACACTCGATAGATTTGGGTTACTTTTGTTAAGTAGGTTTATGATATTTTGACTTTTGTTTATATGGCATAATTTATTATAGTTTTTGTCATATTTTTGGTATAGTAACTTGTAGTTCGAATTTGGCTCACAATATACTTGATATCATACTTGGTGATCATGTTTTCAATTATGGTGTACGATGAGTCGAATGCTAATTATATGTAATTGTGTCGAATTTCTGAAATCACTTTTTACTTTATTATGTTATGCGACTGTTATACTATTATATATTTAACTCTTCTAATTATTTGTTGCATTTTTTACTTTATTATGTTATGTCATATGTGACTGTTATACTATTTAAGCTCTTCCAATTACTTGTTGATGCAGAATGTAGTATTTTTGTTTGTATTATTTATTAATATGCAGATGCTTTCTAGCAGCAGTAGGCAGTGTATTGATGTGTGGAGATTGCTAGTTAAGTATTGACAAATTGTATGAATTTGTTTAACAAATTGATGTGTGGAGATTTCTAGTAGGCAGTGTATTGATGTTTGGAAATTTGTTTAACAATTTTGAATTTGGAAAAAAATATGTTAATTTCCTTACAAATTTAACCCATGGAAACTATGACCACCTCAATTTGGTAACAAAGAAAATTACCATCCATTGTGTGCAAACTTAAATATGGAGATCTCTACAAAGGTATTAAATCCGAAGCAAAGAAAATTAAGTCTCCTTGTGATAAAAAATAAGTTTGACTGAATGTAATATTGCTAGATGTTCTTCCCATCGGTAGTCAAACTACATTTAAAAGAAAGGATAATTTGGTCTTTAACATCATGTCTCACGTAACAATATATATTTTATTCAATTTAAATTTCATTGCTCTAAATTGCCCGCCTCTCTTACAAGAAATTGCGTACATGAGCCAGTTTCATTGATCCTTTTCTCCTAATCATGTTTGCTAGCTTAAAAAGACAATCTACGGCATTAATGTAACACTATGCAAAATACATATATGAAATTATAACTAAAGGTAATATACGAAAGGTCTAGAGGCGTTTTTCAAGTAAGCAAGTAAAATTTAAAGTGAAAAATAAAACTGATTATTTAAAATTCTATTTGAATGATATAAAAGTATGTTATATGGATTCAAAATTTCTAAAATATTTAGACGTGGATGTTTGAATATTTGACAAAAGAATCAGATTAATAACCGATAATATATATGAACCTCTTTTAATTATCTTGGACTAATTTGCAAAGTTTGAAAACTTAAAGGTTAATTATGAGAAAATGCAAAGTTAACAAAAAAATAAAAGATCGACCAACGTGGCATTATGGCCACGCGGCCCATGCTGGCTGGAGTCCGACTCCGCTGCTTATTTTGGAGAAAAGAAGGAGTCTCCTTTTCTGAATCCAACGATTCAAAATTTCCATTTGCGTATCTCGATAAAGAAACTTTTTCATGCACAAATCTCAACGAATTTTGAATCGTTCGATTCAGAAAAGGAGGGTCCTTCTTTTCTCCCAGAAAAGCAGCGAAGTCCGATTCTGCTGGTTGACACCCCTACTTTAATACCCCTTAATTAATGGCCTATCTATCTATCTCTCTCTCTCTCTTAAACTTTTCATGTCCATTTATAATTTACTTTCCTCTTTCCGTTAGGCAACATAGAGGAATATCTCTTGAAAAGAAACTATGTAATTAGATTGGTATTTATAAGGTTCTAAATAGCGTTTATGGCGTCGTAGCGGGAAGGCTAAAAAAAAGCTATAGCGAATAGCGTCGCTATAGCGGAAGCTATTTCAAATAGCGTTTTTTTTTACATTTCGTATATTCAATATTTGTACTAAATATCAACATTATCTAAAGTCTCATAGAACAATAATAACACCAAGGTAATTAAGAAATTATAATATTCATATTGAACCCGTACAAAGTCCAAATTGCGATTCAAAATATCCATAGTAATATCATAAACTATCGATTTTTCCTATTAAAAATATCTTAAGCATCATGATTCATGACATAATCTATTTTTTTTTTCTATTCAAATTTTAATTTCGGTTTGGACTTTTTTTCTATTCAAATTTCAATTTATATTCTCAATTTCAAATTGATTTATCTGTAGCAAGTAGCAACAAATTCAATTTCGGTTTGAGATTTTTTTTATCTTTATTTAAAACCCATATAAATTGCTTAAAAAAAAAAAAAAAAAAAACCCATATTGTATAGCGCAAATAGCGCAAATAGCGGACCGCTATAGCGCTGTAGCGGCCGCTATAGTGGCCGTAGCGCAAATAGCGCATTTTGATGTCATAGCGTAGCGTTTGGGGTCCAAAAACACTATAGCGGCGCAATTTAGAACACTGGTATTTATCCTTTGTTTCTACTTGGAAATTCAAGGTTGACACTCTATAGGTATTTCATTTCTTTCTCTATATTGTGCTTCCTTAATATAATTTAGACTTTTGGTAAAATATGAAAACCCGCAAGTTTAAGCTTGCTCTAGATGTTAAAAGAAATGAAAAGGATTATTGGGTTCATATTTAACAAATTGAAGAAGGCAAGCTAAAATATTGTGTAAATTTAGTTGAAAACTTGTTTAATAGAGTATTTTAATTGATTTGCCTGAGGTCCCTTTTCTACCTAGATGATTTCAATCGGATCTGAATTTAATGATTGTTGTAGTAATTTAATTATTGGATTATTGGTTTATAGCTCAACCCGAACAGTACCTTTCGGTACTGAGGTCCACTTTTTCTTGTTGGGGTTATTTTAGTTATTTTCTAATGTGTTGCTCGTGGAATCAGAGTAGGTCCGATGCCCATCGGACCTACCTTGGTTCGATGGGTGTGATGACCATTCGATCTACATCAAAATTCGTGTAATATGTATCAAAATCCGTGCAAGTCTGTATCAATTTCCGTGCTCATAGATCTTGATGCTAATCGTACGGTTCTAAAGCTAATTGAACCTAAATGTAGGTCTGATGCCCATCGGACCTACTCCTATCTCGTTGCTAAGTAGTTTGCGGGGTATTAAAGTCATATGAAAATAGGTACCTATCCGTACCAGTATAAATGGTTTACCGGTACACCTATATAAACTTTTGGGGGCTTGATTGCAAATAAAATTAGACAATGAAGGTATAATTTGTAAAGTACCAATGAATTAGTAAAACTAACTTGTTAGAGGGGCCTTAGTGCAAATAACTTACATATATAAAAGCCATCTTGATAAATTGAAGATTGAAATTTATTTGAATGACTGATTGGACTAGGACGGGTGATCTTAGATTAAAATTGAATTGGATATATAGAAATTAATGAACTAGAATGGAATTAAGTAAAGAGAGATTAAAGAAATGGTAAACTAATTAATAAAAAAAATGCTATTCATGTTAAATGAGTATTTATATTTATTAAATAGTGATTGAGAATGATTGTAAAAGTACTTAAAGATATACATATTATTTGACATAGGCGTAAAGAGACTGACGAGACAGAATGTTTGGAATGAACAGACTGCTAGCGACCTCACTTGTTGCCCTACAATATCAGATGCGGAGTTATTGGATTAGTCTGAGATTCATGACTAGGAATTAAACCGTAACTCGCTGTGCATTTTGAATATTTGATTGACTGTATTGATTGAACTGTTGAACTGTTGCATCATATGCATAACCCAATACAATTGAAACTGAATTACAAGTAAGACTGTTGACTGTCGACTATCATGTTGATATTGTTTATCGATCGATTGATTATTATTGCAAATGATTGATTGAGACCACAGTGACTGAATTGATTGAATATTGAATACTGTAATCCTTGAATCTCCATATAGTGGAGAAAAAATATTAATATATCGTAAAGTCTAACTAGCTACTAGACTTTACTCCAGGACCCTTATGCGCATATGGTGAATGGCCCCAACTGAACCCAGTACCGGTTGGGTAGGGGATACTAAATAAATGTGAATTGTGACTGTGAGATTAATGAACTGTGGTAACTGTCTTATCAATGATTTTCTTTCCGATAATGACAGTATTGTGATATTGATTTCGTAATGTTTCTGTTAACCAATTGTCAGGATAGTTAGAACTGTCTTATCATTGATTTTCTTTCCGATAATGACAGTATGGAGATATTGATTCTATTTTGTTTCCGTTAACAAATTGTCAGGATAGTTAGAACTGTCTTATCATTGATTATCAGAAACAGTATGGAGATATTGATTATGTTTTGTTTCTGTTAACAAATTGTCAGGATAGTTAGAACAGTATAAACCCTAACACGACAGATATATGTTATGGTATCTGTCAGTGCTACCAGACTAGAAATTGTAAAGTTAATAAACTAAACGTTACCAGACTTTATAGTTTAAAAGATTTTGACCCAAACCATTTATTCTGATAAGATTTCTTATTTACTTATGTAATTTTTGTCGTTCAATTGGATACTATTATTGAGCATCTACATTCGTCATTATAAAATGAACTGTTAGTTTCTCGTGCGGAGATTTCATTCTGAATATGGATTTCCTTCGAATCAAATAACCTGAGTGGCAATTAGCAATGAGAAATAATTTATTATTTCTCACCCGTTTCCCATTGTGGGATTCACAGGTTTGTTAGACGAAGACAGAGAAACGCTTTGGAATTATAATTGACAGTAGAGCCACCTAAAGATATGAGATTTGGGGTTATGGTATCTAACAGGATGCAGAGAACATTTATCTAGCATCATCCACTGTAAAATATCAGATAATTATTGTTATTAAATTGGGATGTGAGAAAAATAATGGATGCTATTGGCAATGCATAAAAAAATCTATGCTTTATGTTACGTATATTGAATGGTAAATAGACGCGGTACGAATTGCCGCACCTCCAGATCGGAGGTGTGACAATTAAACAAGCACCTTGTGCATGATTTTCTCTTCTCAAGACATTTCTTGAAAACTTGGCTTCATTTCCTCCAAGTCTGATCCCTCTTCATTTATACATCGCTTAGACCATAATCTCACCTATTTTTACTTCTTTATGTTGTTGATGTTATCGTCACTGGTAACAAAGGAATCAGAGTAGGTCCGATGGGTGTGATGACCTTTCGATCTGCATCAAGATTCGTGTGCTCTGTATCAAAATACGTGCAAGTCTATATCAATTTCCGTGTGCATAGATCTTGATGCTAATCGTACGGTCCTAGAGCTAATTGAACCTAAATATAGGTCCGATGCCCATCGGACCTACTCCTATCTCGATAACAAATCCTCTTTGATTGCAATTAATCAGTGTAAATAATCATAAGATCAAAGACAATCATTCATTAAATCTGGCATCACCAAGAGGAATTCAGAGTAGGTTCGATGCCCATCGGACCTACCTTGGTTCAATGGGTGTGATGACCATCCGATATGTATCAAGATTTGTGTGCTCTGCATCAAAATCCGTGCAAGTCTGTATCAATTTCCGTGCACATAGATCTTGATGCTAATCGTACTGTGCTAGAGCTAATTGAACCTAAATGTAGGTCCGATGCCCATCGGACCTACTCCTATCTCCACCAAGAGCAATAGATACGGTACAGTTACAGTATATAATCAAACCAACAACATAAGGGTATTGAGGGAGCGGTTGCTGTGGATTTGGAGATTCTCCAAGAATTGTTGCAAGTTATGAACAAGCTGTGGTTACTGCGCAGTGGAAGGGTATAACTGTCTTTTTATATTTTTATTAATCAGTGTTTTTAATTGAGTAATGGGTATATTTATAATTTAATTATATTTAAATGGGGAAATAACTAATTTAAAAATTTTGATCGAAAAATATCTAATTAAAGAAGTTATGATGGGTATATATCTAAATTTCTTTTATTGATAAATTAATCTTTGATAAACTGAAATTTTGACCATTATGTGGCTTAGTTGAACCTTTCACACCATTGTGAGGCTAAGTTAATTTCAGACAACCAAGAGAGTTTTGTACAATTGTACCTTACCAATGAATCAATAGTGGCATAGTAAAACATTTGGTTCATGGCTAATATTACTGGATTAAAGAACTGCAAGTATTATTTTTATTGTTTGTAAGTCTCCGTTGATTTCGCTCTTTTTGTTTTTTGTGTGTATTTGTAGTTTACAGAAAGGTTGGAGGAAAATATAGAAAAAGGTGCAAGGTACACAAGGTCTGATATTATTTTAGTCAGATTGGCTATAAGAAATATTTGATATTAAGAGGCCTAAAACCAGTCCAATATAAACCTGGCCCAGCAGAGAGTTAAGCTTTTCTTTAGTTTCTCACAAGTTTGGTTTTAGAATTATTTTGTTAATCCTGATTGCTCCTCTTTATGCTATTGTTATTTGTTAGTTTGTTACTCGTGGCTCATGAGGTTTTAGTGTAAAATCTAGCCCTATTAAATTATATGAAGGTTCAAAAATATTTTGCAGTACTTTGCCAATGTAAGACATTCCTAAATCAAAGTATTTTTTTTTCTAAATTACTCATTCAGAAAACATAATGATACTTAAATGGTGTAAGCCAGTCCTAGATCATTTTTTTTATTATTAAAATTAGTCGTTTTTATATAGCCTCATTTCCATTCATGCTATACACTGTCCAAACCTGTGGTTGTGCTACTGAGGGGGCATGTGGCCAATTTAAATCCTCTTTTGTTTGTAAATTACATTGGCCTTGATATCCTTTGTTTCGAGTTCAGTGGACAAGAATGTTAGCTTAGCTCTACTGCTAGTAGAAATTTGAAGGGGATGCATTAAATTTGTTTTTATTATGTGATGCAAAGGGGCTAGGTTTCTTGCCAATTGTATCCTTTTTCTATTTGTCTTTTCGAAATTCTCATACTGACTACATAAATATACATTTTGGTTTCTGCCTTAGGGTCCCGAGTTTACTGGTTGGGCAACAGAAAAGAAAAGGAAACGTTGGGCATCAAAGCTGCCGCGTAATGCTAATGGTAATTACTGCTATGCTCATAACAGAATTTTTCCATTTGGAAGAGGATCATATTATTATAGAATTCATGAAGTATCTTAGCAAGAAATGTATCTCTAAGAGGCAAGCTATGTCGTGTTGACATGCTTTTGTTTTTGGCTCACTCTTATGTCAAGTTAGATCAAATTTGGGCATTCATGAAGGTTGATGTGGAATGTGTTTATATTGTTATGCTTGTCCTTGGTGATATTTTTGTTAGGTAAAATTATAAATCAACTGAGTTATATTCCCGCTGATTTAACTCAGCTTAAGTTTCACTTTTAACAGTTTAACAAGATATACCAAAGCGAAAGAGAGAAAACACAAAAATAAAAGGGATGAAATGCTTCACATTTGAGTACTGTTTAATTTATGCTGACAAAGAAATAAGTAAATAACTATGAAAAAACTTTGGCAAAGAAATAGCCAGAAACAGTTAAACGACTACCCAGAAATAGTGACCTGGAACTTCTCTCTTCTACAGTTTTCCTTAATTAATAATACACAATACAATTGTTGTTTTAAGTCTAATTGTTCACAAATATTTGTAGTAATTGCAGGTGTGTTAGTTGTATAACTGTGCGGCAAGTGACAAAATTACTAAAGCAGGGATTGTGCCTAATTTAATGCTAGTCCTGTAAACCTTCCCATAATAAGCTAGCCCAAAACCCCCTTTCCCACTCTCCTATAGTCCAAGACAATTCCTCTCAATAGCCCACCAATCTCCCTTCTAACTCTACAAACCTCACCAGATTTATCTCCCATTTTAATCTCTCCCCAACCCGACACTTCTCCTCAAACAGCTCATCAAGCTGATGCATCTTCTCTCCCACCTGAGCCTCCTTGCAGCTCTACTCATCCCATGGTAACTCGCACTAGAGATCAGACCCGTCGGACCCGCCACTTTCCTGACCATGTGGATTATCTTGCCTCTCTTGATGATGAGCTTCGATCATTTTCCCAAGCAAATACAAACCCGAATTGGAGAAAGGCTATGGTACTCGAAATTAATGCGCTTGCAACCAATCAAACTTGGACTCTAGTTCCTCCTCCCTCTGATCATCATATTGTGAGTTGCAAATGGGTATTCAAACCGAAAGGATAAGCGATAGATCCATTGAGCGCTACAAAGTGCATCTCGTTGCCAAAGGCAACCATCAACAAGAAAGTACTGATTTTTTTGAAACTTTTAGTTCGGTAGTCGGACCAACGACTATTCAGGTTGTTCTAGCTCTTGCGGTTAGTTTTCGTTGGCCTCTTCACCAATTAGATGTGCAAAATACCTTTTTACATGGGGATATTGAGGAAACGGTTTATATAAGCCAACCACCCGGTTTTGTTGATGCTTTTCGACCTGACCAGTTTGCCTTCTTTCCAACCGCTCTATGGTCTCAAACAATCACCTCGTGCATGGTTCCATAAGCTTAGTGTTGCTTTGAAGGAATTCGGGTTTAGTGCTTCTCATTATGACACGTCTTTGTTCATCCATCACTCTAAAGGGCACACAACAATTCTCTTGGTATATGTAATTAAAATGACCAAATATACCGAAGACAACTTGTATGAGTCACTTGAATTTCTCACGAAAGTACCCGATTTCTGCTTACTGTAAGAAATTGCTCATTGTAGACGAAAAACGACAAAAGCTGGATTGCTAACTTCAAAATATATTTTGATTCAATAAACAACAATGCGATTCTTTGAGGTGATTCGATATACACCCTGCATATAATTTTTCAAGACAATATATTCCACGATATGTCATCCGCTGTTACCGTTTTTTCCTCTACTAAACCACAAGTAATTGAATAGAACGTTGTTTGGTCCTTAACATTAATTTATGCCTGAAGAATTAATACAATAACGACAACACATATTCGTACAACATAGAAATACAAGTTTTTTTAATTACAGTTTAAACAACAGAAAATTATTTTCATCATAAAAACAAGCGTTGTGAAGCGAGCAGGGCTTTGCTTTTTTTTTTTTCATTACGGATAAAACATTTGTTTAATTCTTTCGCAATTTAGGTCGCCGCAGTGATATCATATTCTGTAACAAGAATAACTCCACACTCAAATAAGCAGAAAATTAGGGAAACACAACTTTTCGTGTTTGCGAGCTGGCGTTTTCAGACATTTCCGGGCACACAGGGACAATTGCTTCTAGGAGTGTGAAGCTATCACCGCGAACAAGATCGAATCAAAACAATTAGTTTTTTGTACGCGTTAAAATATTATAACTTGTCAAAGTGAGTTGTAGAAAACAAATGTTTAAAATATGATATTTTCTGTATTTTAAATAATCTTTGCATTTTTCTTTGGTCTGAAAGATACGATGGTCTTCGTCTAAGGGACTATATGAAAATGACACATTTAAATTTTTTAACAAAATAAAGGATGTAAGTGGTCATCACTTAATGTTTGTTGTACACTTCAAAGTTTCTACACATATACAAACACTCTTCGGTTATAATTGTAGTTATGAAATTACAATTAATTAACACCATAGTCAATTACTTCCAGATAATCTTTGTGGCTTAGAACCTGGCATCTCTACTTCACAGCGCAAAACCACCGATGTTTTCAAAGTTCGCTCAGACAATTGATGAGCCACATTTGTTACGTATATATACCGAATATGTTATTTCCATGGGACTCTTCCTCATGCATCCATAATGTTGTGACATATCTCAAAATTATTACTAGATATCATTTATTACCTATAGGAATGCATGAAACAAAAGTTTGAACAATGTACGAAACATACATTTCCATTTCCCATCACGTCTTCATCTCCGTCGTAATGAGTGTGTCGATCTCGCCTACAAAGGTACTATCCTAAATAAAACAGAAGGTATTCATACTAGAATCTTTTTGTTGTCCGAAAGTTCTTGCATGTTCGCACCGATGAAAGAAAAAATAGAAAATCATAATTTGAAAGCCAAAACAGAAGGTCATAAACTCAAATCATGAAAACATAATATCTTAATTGATATGGCGTTATCTTTTGTTGTCGTGAGCCAACTTGTGAGATCTCGAGACTCTAGTTAGCTGCGTGGCAACAAACAACGACATGCGGTTCAACAAGAACTGTAGAGGCAGTTCTGTATAGATCACTGAACGACAACCGATAAGGTATATCTTAAAAATATATACCACCTTCTACATGTTTCAACGCAAAAACTCTAGAGAAAATGCAACTTTAATGCAATATTTTATGAACTCAACATCACTCTTGCTTGCTCAAGGTCATTCACGGTGTCTCTTTTTGTTTATTGTAGCCTCATGCTTTTCTTACATGTAAAGGCATCATGATTATGACCTTGTTTTGCTAAAACCATTGGTTGGTAAGAGGATTGTGGATTAAAGATACTCTATAAATACTATCCATAGCATGCATTTAATTTCATCATCAACCACAAACATCTCTTCAGACTTACCTACAAAGTTTGAATTTACATTTCTTTCCAATGGCTTCTTCATCGCCTTTTCTGCCTACTATACTTTCGGGGCTTGTTCTCGGGATCTTCTTTATAGCTCTACTTCCTATGGCTACTGCCAACGGGCCACTGACAGAGGTATTTGAGAATTGGATGGCTAACTTTGGTCGCGTCTATGCAAGCGATGCTGAAAAGTCGCTTCGCTTGGAGGTGTTCAAGACCAACCTGCAATACATCGAGTCCACAAACAACCAACCCGGTCTTACGTACAAACTCGGTCTTAATAAGTTTGCTGATCTTACGAACTCGGAGTTTATGGCTAAGTATGCAAGCTACACTCCACGCAGTGGACCGAAGAACTCAACCCCATCCAAATACTCAACATTTGTATCAGCCCCGACATCGATTGACTGGCGGTCTCAAGGTGCGGTCACACCGGTTAAGGATCAAGGAGATTGCGGTGAGTAAAACTATAAGTTTGCGTTATTAAAAACAAGCATGTCATCTACCATGATATAGGAACAATGAGAAACTAAGCTTAACAATGTTAATTCGCACTTGAAAAACAAGAGTTTTCATAGCATATTATGTCGATATTTCTCGACTTGCTCTTGTGCCAACACACAGTGACCTATAAAATTAAAGTAAAATTTACTTGACTTTTTTTTCTCTCTCGAAAATACTAGAATTCATAATATATTTTTGGCACCAGATGTGACTCCTAGATTTTTATTAAATAACAAAGCTCTGTATTTCTTAAAAGAAAGAAAACTGTTATGCTGAGTATTATGCCTTGATTTTATTCGGAAAAGAAAAGAAACAGTGTCATTATTTTCATTATCAACTATGAGTGCAGGTAGCTGTTGGGCTTTCTCGGCTGTAGCTGCTATCGAGGGGATAAACAAAATCAGAACCGGACAATTGGTGACTCTTTCGGAGCAGGAGCTGGTAGACTGTGTTACCTCTTGTTACGGATGCAACGGAGGATATATGGACTATGCCTTTCAATGGGTGAAAAATAACGGGGGCATCACAAATTCGACGGACTACCCATACAAGGCGTTGCAAGGAACTTGCAACACCGTGAAGACCGCTCACCGTCAAGTTACCATCACCGGTTACGCAGGCGTCACCCCTTACAGTGAGACTTCTCTCATGAATGCCGTCGCGATCCAACCTGTTTCTGTAGCCATTGAATCAAGTGGATATTATTTCCAATTTTACGCGAGTGGAGTTTTTACTGGCTCATGCGGGACGAGTCTAGACCACGGCGTGACTGTAGTTGGGTACAGCAACAGCGTAACCCCTCACTACTGGATAGTGAAGAACTCGTGGGGTACATCTTGGGGCGAGTCTGGATACATCAGGATGAAGAAGGACATTACCAGCACAGCAGGCTTGTGCGGTATCGCCATTGAACCCTTTTATCCTACCAAGTGATTTTGATGATGAGCATGACCGTCAGGACTTGTGCTTTGCATTTTTTCATTGGATACAACTGCTACTTAAGTGACCAATGAGCCTCTCTGAATAAGAATTAATGTATGCATGTGTGCTTTGTGGAAAGAGATCTATCAGTGAATAAAACAAATGGAAGTTTGTATCAAAATAGTTCTATATTCGTTCTATATCGTTTATGTATTGTTGGAACGATGTTGGAAAGCGCGAGACCTATACTCTTGTTTTAAGCCTAGTTCTATCTTCTTCGAGTATTAGTCACAGAAACGCTCTAATGTAATGGATCTTAAGAAGAAAAACATAATAAATTCATCACATAATGTCACCAATGTTATAAATGGAGCTTATCCAATGACATGCGCATCGACACTTCAAGAAGGAAGTAACAAAACGTAACATAGAATAAACAAATTAAATAAGCGGCGTTTCATAGGAGATGCCAGAAGAGGGTGACTTTTAATTAACTTCAACATAATGTATTACTCAAGAAATTAAAATGACCAAATATACCGAAGACAACTTGTATGACTCACTTGAATTTCTCACGAAAGTACCTGATTTCTGCTTACTGTAAGAAATTGCTCATTGTAGACGAAAAACGACAAAAGCTGGATTGCTAACTTCAAAATATATTTTGATTCAATAAACAACAATGCGATTCTTTGAGGTGATTCGATATACAACCTGCATATAATTTTTCAAGACAATATATTCCACGATATGTCATCCGCTGTTACCGTTTTTTCCTCTACTAAACCACAAGTAATTGAATAGAACGTTGTTTGGTCCTTGACATTAATTTATGCCTGAAGAATTAATACAATAACGACAACACATATTCGTACAACATAGAAATACAAGTTTTTTTAATTACAGTTTAAACAACAGAAAATTATTTTCATCATGAAAACAAGCGTTGTGAAGCGAGCAGGGCTTTGCTTTTTTTTTTTTCATTACGGATAAAACATTTGTTTAATTCTTTCGCAATTTAGGTCGCCGCAGTGATATCATATTCTGTAACAAGAATAACTCCACACTCAAATAAGCAGAAAATTAGGGAAACACAACTTTTCGTGTTTGCGAGCTGGCGTTTTCAGACATTTCCGGGCACACAGGGACAATTGCTTCTAGGAGTGTGAAGCTATCACCGCGAACAAGATCGAATCAAAACAATTAGTTTTTTGTACGAGTTAAAATATTATAACTTGTCAAAGTGAGTTGTAGAAAACAAATGTTTAAAATATGATATTTTCTGTATTTTAAATAATCTTTGCATTTTTCTTTGGTTTGAAAGATACGATGGTCTTCGTCTAAGGGACTATATGAAAATGACACATTTAAATTTTTTAACAAAATAAAGGATGTAAGTGGTCATCACTTAATGTTTGTTGTACACTTCAAAGTTTCTACACATATACAAACACTCTTCGGTTATAATTGTAGTTATGAAATTACAATTAATTAACACCATAGTCAATTACTTCCAGATAATCTTTGTGGCTTAGAACCTGGCATCTCTACTTCACAGCGCAAAACCACCGATGTTTTCAAAGTTCGCTCAGACAATTGATGAGCCACATTTGTTACGTATATATACCGAATATGTTATTTCCATGGGACTCTTCCTCATGCATCCATAATGTTGTGACATATCTCAAAATTATTACTAGATATCATTTATTACCTATAGGAATGCATGAAACAAAAGTTTGAACAATGTACGAAACATACATTTCCATTTCCCATCACGTCTTCATCTCCGTCGTAATGAGTGTGTCGATCTCGCCTACAAAGGTACTATCCTAAATAAAACAGAAGGTATTCATACTAGAATCTTTTTGTTGTCCGAAAGTTCTTGCATGTTCGCACCGATGAAAGAAAAAATAGAAAATCATAATTTGAAAGCCAAAACAGAAGGTCATAAACTCAAATCATGAAAACATAATATCTTAATTGATATGGCGTTATCTTTTGTTGTCGTGAGCCAACTTGTGAGATCTCGAGACTCTAGTTAGCTGCGTGGCAACAAACAACGACATGCGGTTCAACAAGAACTGTAGAGGCAGTTCTGTATAGATCACTGAACGACAACCGATAAGGTATATCTTAAAAATATATACCACCTTCTACATGTTTCAACGCAAAAACTCTAGAGAAAATGCAACTTTAATGCAATATTTTATGAACTCAACATCACTCTTGCTTGCTCAAGGTCATTCACGGTGTCTCTTTTTGTTTATTGTAGCCTCATGCTTTTCTTACATGTAAAGGCATCATGATTATGACCTTGTTTTGCTAAAACCATTGGTTGGTAAGAGGATTGTGGATTAAAGATACTCTATAAATACTATCCATAGCATGCATTTAATTTCATCATCAACCACAAACATCTCTTCAGACTTACCTACAAAGTTTGAATTTACATTTCTTTCCAATGGCTTCTTCATCGCCTTTTCTGCCTACTATACTTTCGGGGCTTGTTCTCGGGATCTTCTTTATAGCTCTACTTCCTATGGCTACTGCCAACGGGCCACTGACAGAGGTATTTGAGAATTGGATGGCTAACTTTGGTCGCGTCTATGCAAGCGATGCTGAAAAGTCGCTTCGCTTGGAGGTGTTCAAGACCAACCTGCAATACATCGAGTCCACAAACAACCAACCCGGTCTTACGTACAAACTCGGTCTTAATAAGTTTGCTGATCTTACGAACTCGGAGTTTATGGCTAAGTATGCAAGCTACACTCCACGCAGTGGACCGAAGAACTCAACCCCATCCAAATACTCAACATTTGTATCAGCCCCGACATCGATTGACTGGCGGTCTCAAGGTGCGGTCACACCGGTTAAGGATCAAGGAGATTGCGGTGAGTAAAACTATAAGTTTGCGTTATTAAAAACAAGCATGTCATCTACCATGATATAGGAACAATGAGAAACTAAGCTTAACAATGTTAATTCGCACTTGAAAAACAAGAGTTTTCATAGCATATTATGTCGATATTTCTCGACTTGCTCTTGTGCCAACACACAGTGACCTATAAAATTAAAGTAAAATTTACTTGACTTTTTTTTCTCTCTCGAAAATACTAGAATTCATAATATATTTTTGGCACCAGATGTGACTCCTAGATTTTTATTAAATAACAAAGCTCTGTATTTCTTAAAAGAAAGAAAACTGTTATGCTGAGTATTATGCCTTGATTTTATTCGGAAAAGAAAAGAAACAGTGTCATTATTTTCATTATCAACTATGAGTGCAGGTAGCTGTTGGGCTTTCTCGGCTGTAGCTGCTATCGAGGGGATAAACAAAATCAGAACCGGACAATTGGTGACTCTTTCGGAGCAGGAGCTGGTAGACTGTGTTACCTCTTGTTACGGATGCAACGGAGGATATATGGACTATGCCTTTCAATGGGTGAAAAATAACGGGGGCATCACAAATTCGACGGACTACCCATACAAGGCGTTGCAAGGAACTTGCAACACCGTGAAGACCGCTCACCGTCAAGTTACCATCACCGGTTACGCAGGCGTCACCCCTTACAGTGAGACTTCTCTCATGAATGCCGTCGCGATCCAACCTGTTTCTGTAGCCATTGAATCAAGTGGATATTATTTCCAATTTTACGCGAGTGGAGTTTTTACTGGCTCATGCGGGACGAGTCTAGACCACGGCGTGACTGTAGTTGGGTACAGCAACAGCGTAACCCCTCACTACTGGATAGTGAAGAACTCGTGGGGTACATCTTGGGGCGAGTCTGGATACATCAGGATGAAGAAGGACATTACCAGCACAGCAGGCTTGTGCGGTATCGCCATTGAACCCTTTTATCCTACCAAGTGATTTTGATGATGAGCATGACCGTCAGGACTTGTGCTTTGCATTTTTTCATTGGATACAACTGCTACTTAAGTGACCAATGAGCCTCTCTGAATAAGAATTAATGTATGCATGTGTGCTTTGTGGAAAGAGATCTATCAGTGAATAAAACAAATGGAAGTTTGTATCAAAATAGTTCTATATTCGTTCTATATCGTTTATGTATTGTTGGAACGATGTTGGAAAGCGCGAGACCTATACTCTTGTTTTAAGCCTAGTTCTATCTTCTTCGAGTATTAGTCACAGAAACGCTCTAATGTAATGGATCTTAAGAAGAAAAACATAATAAATTCATCACATAATGTCACCAATGTTATAAATGGAGCTTATCCAATGACATGCGCATCGACACTTCAAGAAGGAAGTAACAAAACGTAACATAGAATAAACAAATTAAATAAGCGGCGTTTCATAGGAGATGCCAGAAGAGGGTGACTTTTAATTAACTTCAACATAATGTATTACTCAAGAAATTAAAATGACCAAATATACCGAAGACAACTTGTATGACTCACTTGAATTTCTCACGAAAGTACCCGATTTCTGCTTACTGTAAGAAATTGCTCATTGTAGACGAAAAACGACAAAAGCTGGATTGCTAACTTCAAAATATATTTTGATTCAATGAACAACAATGCGATTCTTTGAGGTGATTCGATATACAACCTGCATATAATTTTTCAAGACAATATATTCCACGATATGTCATCCGCTGTTACCGTTTTTTCCTCTACTAAACCACAAGTAATTGAATAGAACGTTGTTTGGTCCTTGACATTAATTTATGCCTGAAGAATTAATACAATAACGACAACACATATTCGTACAACATAGAAATACAAGTTTTTTTAATTACAGTTTAAACAACAGAAAATTATTTTCATCATAAAAACAAGCGTTGTGAAGCGAGCAGGGCTTTGCTTTTTTTTTTCATTACGGATAAAACATTTGTTTAATTCTTTCGCAATTTAGGTCGCCGCAGTGATATCATATTCTGTAACAAGAATAACTCCACACTCAAATAAGCAGAAAATTAGGGAAACACAACTTTTCGTGTTTGCGAGCTGGCGTTTTCAGACATTTCCGGGCACACAGGGACAATTGCTTCTAGGAGTGTGAAGCTATCACCGCGAACAAGATCGAATCAAAACAATTAGTTTTTTGTACGAGTTAAAATATTATAACTTGTCAAAGTGAGTTGTAGAAAACAAATGTTTAAAATATGATATTTTCTGTATTTTAAATAATCTTTGCATTTTTCTTTGGTTTGAAAGATACGATGGTCTTCGTCTAAGGGACTATATGAAAATGACACATTTAAATTTTTTAACAAAATAAAGGATGTAAGTGGTCATCACTTAATGTTTGTTGTACACTTCAAAGTTTCTACACATATACAAACACTCTTCGGTTATAATTGTAGTTATGAAATTACAATTAATTAACACCATAGTCAATTACTTCCAGATAATCTTTGTGGCTTAGAACCTGGCATCTCTACTTCACAGCGCAAAACCACCGATGTTTTCAAAGTTCGCTCAGACAATTGCTGAGCCACATTTGTTACGTATATATACCGAATATGTTATTTCCATGGGACTCTTCCTCATGCATCCATAATGTTGTGACATATCTCAAAATTATTACTAGATATCATTTATTACCTATAGGAATGCATGAAACAAAAGTTTGAACAATGTACGAAACATACATTTCCATTTCCCATCACGTCTTCATCTCCGTCGTAATGAGTGTGTCGATCTCGCCTACAAAGGTACTATCCTAAATAAAACAGAAGGTATTCATACTAGAATCTTTTTATTGTCCGAAAGTTCTTGCATGTTCGCACCGATGAAAGCAAAAATAGAAAATCATAATTTGAAAGCCAAAACAGAAGGTCATAAACTCAAATCATGAAAACATAATATCTTAATTGATATGGCGTTATCTTTTGTTGTCGTGAGCCAACTTGTGAGATCTCGAGACTCTAGTTAGCTGCGTGGCAACAAACAACGACATGCGGTTCAACAAGAACTGTAGAGGCAGTTCTGTATAGATCACTGAACGACAACCGATAAGGTATATCTTAAAAATATATACCACCTTCTACATGTTTCAACGCAAAAACTCTAGAGAAAATGCAACTTTAATGCAATATTTTATGAACTCAACATCACTCTTGCTTGCTCAAGGTCATTCACGGTGTCTCTTTTTGTTTATTGTAGCCTCATGCTTTTCTTACATGTAAAGGCATCATGATTATGACCTTGTTTTGCTAAAACCATTGGTTGGTAAGAGGATTGTGGATTAAAGATACTCTATAAATACTATCCATAGCATGCATTTAATTTCATCATCAACCACAAACATCTCTTCAGACTTACCTACAAAGTTTGAATTTACATTTCTTTCCAATGGCTTCTTCATCGCCTTTTCTGCCTACTATACTTTCGGGGCTTGTTCTCGGGATCTTCTTTATAGCTCTACTTCCTATGGCTACTGCCAACGGGCCACTGACAGAGGTATTTGAGAATTGGATGGCTAACTTTGGTCGCGTCTATGCAAGCGATGCTGAAAAGTCGCTTCGCTTGGAGGTGTTCAAGACCAACCTGCAATACATCGAGTCCACAAACAACCAACCCGGTCTTACGTACAAACTCGGTCTTAATAAGTTTGCTGATCTTACGAACTCGGAGTTTATGGCTAAGTATGCAAGCTACACTCCACGCAGTGGACCGAAGAACTCAACCCCATCCAAATACTCAACATTTGTATCAGCCCCGACATCGATTGACTGGCGGTCTCAAGGTGCGGTCACACCGGTTAAGGATCAAGGAGATTGCGGTGAGTAAAACTATAAGTTTGCGTTATTAAAAACAAGCATGTCATCTACCATGATATAGGAACAATGAGAAACTAAGCTTAACAATGTTAATTCGCACTCGAAAAACAAGAGTTTTCATAGCATATTATGTCGAGATTTCTCGACTTGCTCTTGTGCCAACACACAGTGACCTATAAAATTAAAGTAAAATTTACTTAACTTTTTTTTCTCTCTCGAAAATACTAGAATTCATAATATATTTTTGGCACCAGATGTGACTCCTAGATTTTTATTAAATAACAAAGCTCTGTATTTCTTAAAAGAAAGAAAACTGTTATGCTGAGTATTATGCCTTGATTTTATTCGGAAAAGAAAAGAAACAGTGTCATTATTTTCATTATCAACTATGAGTGCAGGTAGCTGTTGGGCTTTCTCGGCTGTAGCTGCTATCGAGGGGATAAACAAAATCAGAACCGGACAATTGGTGACTCTTTCGGAGCAGGAGCTGGTAGACTGTGTTACCTCTTGTTACGGATGCAACGGAGGATATATGGACTATGCCTTTCAATGGGTGAAAAATAACGGGGGCATCACAAATTCGACGGACTACCCATACAAGGCGTTGCAAGGAACTTGCAACACCGTGAAGACCGCTCACCGTCAAGTTACCATCACCGGTTACGCAGGCGTCACCCCTTACAGTGAGACTTCTCTCATGAATGCCGTCGCGATCCAACCTGTTTCTGTAGCCATTGAATCAAGTGGATATTATTTCCAATTTTACGCGAGTGGAGTTTTTACTGGCTCATGCGGGACGAGTCTAGACCACGGCGTGACTGTAGTTGGGTACAGCAACAGCGTAACCCCTCACTACTGGATAGTGAAGAACTCGTGGGGTACATCTTGGGGCGAGTCTGGATACATCAGGATGAAGAAGGACATTACCAGCACAGCAGGCTTGTGCGGTATCGCCATTGAACCCTTTTATCCTACCAAGTGATTTTGATGATGAGCATGACCGTCAGGACTTGTGCTTTGCATTTTTTCATTGGATACAACTGCTACTTAAGTGACCAATGAGCCTCTGAATAAGAATTAATGTATGCATGTGTGCTTTGTGGAAAGAGATCTATCAGTGAATAAAACAAATGGAAGTTTGTATCAAAATAGTTCTATATTCGTTCTATATCGTTTATGTATTGTTGGAACGATGTTGGAAAGCGCGAGACCTATACTCTTGTTTTAAGCCTAGTTCTATCTTCTTCGAGTATTAGTCACAGAAACGCTCTAATGTTATGGATCTTAAGAAGAAAAGCATAATAAATTCCTCACATAATGTCACCAATGTTATAAATGAAGCTTATCCAATGACATGCGCATCGACACTTCAAGAAGGAAGTAACAAAACGTAACATAGAATAAACAAATTAAATAAGCGGCGTTTCATAGGAGATGCAGAAGAGGGTGACTTTTAATTAACTTCAACATAATGTATTACTCAAGAAGATGAACTTATGTTAACGTGTAGTGATATGAAATTCTTGGAAGCTTGCTTTCATCACCTACATGATTGGTTTGCCATTAAAAATCTATGGCGTTTACATTACTTTTTGGGAGTCGAGATCACTTCTATGGCCTCAAGCTTGCACCTATCTCAATGTTTTGTACTCGATCTCCTTGCTTGCACAAACATGACAGAATGCAAACCTTGCAATACCCCCCATGGCAACAGCCCCTCCACTTTCTCACCTTGACAACCTTTTGAAGAGCCCCATCTCTATCGAAGTGTTGTTGGTGCCTTACAACATGGCACAATAACGAGACCTGATATCTTTTTTGCCGTGAACAAGGTCTCGCAATTCATACACCAACCAACAGTTGCTCATTGGACCGCTACAAAGCGCATCTTGAGGTATCTGCAAGGTACTATTTCTCATGGTTTAGCTTTTCATTCCCAGGGGTGGATCTACATTCACCCGTACGGGTGCTAAACCACCCTATGATTTTAAAATTTTAATTATATATATTGAAATGTAATTGAATTTTATTATTTTATAATTTGTTATATAATCTAGTCCCCCTTATAAAATATCACATATCTACTTGTAGTCCAGTGATTAGAGTTTATTTTGTAGTTGTGGAGAGCTTGAGTTCAATTCCCACTAACAACATATTGTGCATTTTAAATTTAGCACCCTCTATCATAATTTTCTAGTTCCGTCCCTGTTCATTCCTCCCCTACATTGTGCATTGATGCCTATAGTGACGCTGATTGGGCCGGCTCAATCAATGATCGTCGGTACTCGGTCTCGGTCAACATCAGGTTTTTGCATCTATTTAAGCAACAATCTTGTATCATGGAGTGTCAAAAAGCAATCAACGGTTTCCAAATCTAGCACCGAGGTGGAATATCGAAGTCTTGCTCTCACATGTGCAGAAATTCTATGGCTTCAACACCTATCCGAGTTACATGTCTCCCTAGCTGCTGCCCCGACTCTTTGGTGGGATAATATCGGTGCAACCTTTCTTGCAGCTAATCCTATGTTTCATGCTTGCACAAAACACGTTGAAATTGATTTTCATTTTGTTCGAGAGCGTGTGGCTTCAAAGGAATTATGTGTCAGATTTTTGTGTTCTAATGACCAACTTGCAGATGCCTTAACAAAGCCGCTTCCTGCTGCCCGATTTCTCTCTTTGCGCACCAAGCTGCTTGTGGCTGCACCACCTTCAACTTGTGGGGTGGGGGTATTAAACCAACCCTGGACAGCTCCAGTCATCCATCAAATGGAGACGGACAAGCAACAACCTTTCTGTTATTTTGTTATTGTCTACTGTGCATTTTATACCATAATTAAAATGGCGTGACTAGAGTTAAATTGCAAAGCCTGATGGCTATATAAACATAGCGTTGTAACAAGAGTAATTCAATGAGAAATAAAAATCATTCAAACTGCATCTTCTTCCTCTAGCTAATTCTATTAGTTCCACCTTAGACTGAATTGATCCGAATTCTGATCATACGATCGTAATCCAAACATAAATATTTTGTTACCTCAAAGGATATGGATTCGTTTCTCCGTTGGTCTTTTTCTTAATCTGACAAGAGAAAGAGAGAGAGTGCAAGAAATAATTTTTTTTTTTTTTGAAGAAATGAGGAAGCCGTTAGGAATTATGAGCTTAATTATCTCAAGTCAACCCTCTACCGGCAAGAAATATGAGAGTTTGTCATGCTTGGAGCCGGAGACAGAAAACTCCGAGAGAGAAAGAAAGTCAAGGGTATAAATGGTCTGTAAAGCAAATGTTGGAATCTAAATATTAATTATTATGTAACTCTTTTTAGAGATATTTGATATATCATGGTGTTATATACAGGATGAATATATGAATTTTGAAGAAGAAATATGTATAATTATTGATGTTGAAGAAGAAAATATGTAATATTGAAATTTTTGAGGGAATATGTGAAATTTTCTCTGAATAAAAAGGTTGCACTAGAAGCAAGATTTTCCCCGAATTTTTCATCTAAATAAATTATTTTCATAGTTAAATTTATTTGCTAGATAATGATGACTAAAAGTATGAAAAATTAACAGCGCATAAATAATGTTTAGAGGGATTTTGAAATTAAGTATTTTCCCTAAAAACGTTCATGATTTATCCTTCTAAATTTTTAATACTCTGCACATCTACTCAATTTATTTGTCGTTCTATTAAAACACATTTTAAATTTATAACATTCTTATTTATTCTTTATTAAAAGATAAAAGTATGTAATTACTGTAAAAAATATCCAGTTTTCTAATTTATCCTTCTAAATATGATATTTAGGTGTACGTTTGTGTGTCACAGGCAAAAAAAATGAACTATTTATCCTTATAACCAACAAATTAAATAACTAAATATTTCTTTAAATATGTTATATTTTTTTTGTTTATTAAAGGGTAAAATGAGCACTTTAAAATTTTAGTTGTGTTCTAATACAAGATGTAATTAATTGATAAATTCGTGAGTTTGTGAAATTTATAAAAGAAAATATGATTTTACGAAATTTGAGATGAAAAAAATACGTAATTGAAAAAAATTTAAAGAGATACATAATTTTGTTTTCCTAATGTTTATGTTCCACCTTCAGATTCATTTAGAATTTTCTGGATAGATCTTTATCAAACCCTACACAATTAGTCCTGATACGGCGGAATAAACGAATTCGTATCACCTAAGGTAACATAATATTTATGTTTGAATCTGGACCGTCCAATCAAAATCTGTATAATTTTTAAAGCGTTCCCGTGTGTTCCAAACTTCCACCTCGGGCCGGATTGGCCCCATTACCGACTGGACGGTTGTGATCTAAATAGAAATATTATGTTACCTTAGAGGATATAGATTGAGATAAAACATGCGATTTAGAATAAGAGAATTCTCTCTTGTTGTCTGTGAATAAATTAATTTCAGTGAGGAGCTAACCCGCACCCACCAGCGACATAAGAAAAGAAGGGCAACATATCTCTAGAATAACTCGTTAGTTAGTAAACAAATCCACATGATAATTAATTTTCTAACACGTTAATTTCATAGTCATGAAAAGCTAGGCTAGTGGTTATTCTAGAAAGGATGGGAAAGTGGAATGACGGCAGCTGAGACACCATCCCGATCTCATGTGGCCAGCTTAACTATATCCGCATTGTGAATTTGTTTCTATAGTGACTTGGTGAGAACATAGCGACAATCATAGTGACAACTTAATTGTTCGGGAAAGGTTCGGCGAGGTCAAAAATTCGTGATTCGGAAATAATTCGGGTATAATTCGGGAATGATTCGGAATAATACGGATTAGAAATCTCAGTCTTACAAGGAAGCAAAAAAAAAAAAAAACCAAAATTTTTTTTTTTGGAAAAAATTCGCGAATTATTCGGGTATAATTTGGTCAAAGTTCGGTCAACCGAATAATTCGATATTCGGTTCGGCATCACCAAAAAAACGAATTATTCGGGTATTATACGCGAACCTTGTCACTATGGCGGTTAAAGGCAGTGCGGTCTAATGATACCTTTTCAATATATTTTTAGCTTATACTAATATACTGATATTTATGTTATTGTTTTTTTTTTTTTCATTTTCAGCAAACTTCAAAGGTGAGGGTCTGCGTTTTAGATAAACTTGATATAAATTGCACTTTTGGTAATACTTAAGTTGATGACTTAGTGTATTAATAAAGTTAGTAAATTTACTGCACCTTTTCATTTTCAGCAAACTTCCAATGCCTCGTGTTTTGCATACCTCATATTTTATATATTTATTTTTAAAATCTAAATTGTCGATCTGAACCGTTCAACATGATATCCATACTGAAATATGGTTGGAATGAAATTTTATAATTTTTGAAAAAAAATTTATTATTTTTTATGATGGCTAGAAAATCACTGTTTTTTTAATGGTCCAAAAACAGTGATTTTGTGTCTATCTTAAAAAATATAAAAAAAATTCAAAAATTATAAAATTTAATCCCAAGCATAATTTAGTATGGATATCATTTTGAAGCATGTTGTAAAAAGCAATACTTCAAATGCTTTTATTTTTTAGTCTCCAGCAGAATGATGATATGAAGACACAACAAACTACTTTTTGTATAGATCCAGAGATAGGATCAGTATACCTCAGCTCCAGTTTAGGAGGCTTAGCAGTAATTTCCTTTTCTATAACTGTAGTTTGGTGGACTATTAAGCGTTAGAGCTTTTGGTTTTTGTTTTATCTCAGTGCTTAAGTCCCATATATTCTGTGGCAATGAACAATAGTCTGACACCGAGATTTTTATTTTTACCCAAAAAAAAATAAAAATTAATATATTTAACCAAGTTTTTGAAAAAATTAAATTTTTACCCAAACCGTAAATAATATTTACGGTTTGAAACTTTTTTTTTTTTTTTTTTTTTAGAGAAAAATAGCTAAAATGCTGAAATGAAATATAACACAAAAAAATCGAATTGTTTTTTAAAATATTTGTTAGAAAATACGCTACGAATAGGGCCGATTTTGTGCTAAAATACGGTAAATTACAATAATTATGCTAAAATACGGTAAATGTACTAAAATGCTGAAATTACAACAATTATGTAGAATTATGCTAAAATACGGTAAATTACGCTAAATTATGCTAATATACTACTTTCTATCCTCTCTATGCCCCAAATACTCAACAGCCCAGGTACTTAATATCATTTTTACCTTTCCTATCTTAGCACGTAATGCGAAGTATTGATCGATGAGTCTCCCTAGGATATCTCTCTTTCAAAAAAAATAGTTGGAAAAATACATTTACTTTTATGGTATGTGTAGTATGTCAATCCATCGGACAATCAAACAAAACAAAACCATTGGCAATCCTGATTGTTCCTCTTTGTACAATTATTAAATTATCTAAAGATTCAGAAATCTTTTGCAGTACTTTGCCGACGTATGTCAGGTCTATAGCATAGTATTTTCTATAGTTACTAAATTAGTCATATTCAGAAAACATATGCCGATGTTTGCCAGTCCTAGTTGATAGTATTTTTTTTTAAATTAATTGTACTTATATAGCGTCATTTCCATTCACATAGCTGGAAAGAGAAGCAGAGTTCATAGTTCATACTATACACGGTCCAACTATGAGGTCGTGCTATTGAGGGTTTGTGTCCAATTTAAATCCTCTTTTATTTTTTAAAATACATTGGCCTTGATATCCTTGTGTCTACTCCACTGACCAAAAAAAATGTTAGCTTAGTTTTACTTCATTCAGAGTTGCTTTACTATGGTTGAGAGTTGCAGGGGACACAATTAGTTTGTTTTATTAGTCATACAAAGGGGCTCGGTTTCTTGCCAATAGCATCCTTTTTATTATTTGTTTTTTTTTCCAAATTCTCTAGTATGTTACTGACTATATAAATATACATTTTTTTTTTTTTTTGCTTAAGATCTATTTCCAAAACAAAAAGAGAAGGAAAGATTGGCAATCAAAGCTGCCACGAAATGCTGATGGTAATTACCGCTATGCTTATTTCAAAAATCTCCATTTGGAAGAGAATCGTAAAGAAGTCATCAAGTTGCTGAGTAAGAAATGTTCCTCTAAGAGGTAAGTTCGTAACTAGGACTTTTCAGAGTCCTGCTAAATGTAGTCATTATCATTGATTTGCTTGTTTTGATAATTTTTGTTGGAGCTAAATATCCTAGCCGTGTGTTTGTGTTGACATGGCTTTAATTATGTTTGAAGCATGTTGTTAAAAGCAATACTTCAAATGTTTTTGTTTTTGGCTCACTGTTATGTAAAGTTAGGATTCAAATTGTGAAATGTATTTATTTTGGCTTATTGTTATGTTGGTCCATGGTGATATTTATTTTTCTTAAACAAAACTATTAAACAACTGTGTTATTTTTCCACCTATTTAACTCGGTTGTGAAACTTTATTTTAATAGTTTAACAAGATATACCAAAATGAAAGAGATTAAAAAAAAAAAAACTGGGTGATGTAATGCTTCACATTCGGTAGTTGCTTAGACCTGATAGTACGAAATAGGTTTTTTGTTTTTTTGACTTCATTTTTTTTTTCTCATATTCTGATTTTAGATGCTAAAGTTTGTCTGATAGTGGACAATATCGTACCCAAGTTGTTGATATTTCCTTTTCCCTTCTGTTATTTAGTATAGTTAGTTTATATTTCTGATTGTAGTTCAAAATTTATCTCATTTCTTTTATTGGGGAGAAATAGTGATTTATTGAGATTTAGACAGAACTTCAATGCAAACCTTGGATACTTCTTGGTTCTTTGTCATCATGTACCATTTTGCACGTGCCAGAAAGGAAGTATAAAGGATTTGTTGTATAAGAATTTGTTCTGGTACCAGGGTACCAGTTTCGATTCTAGAGTGGTAGTGATGTTAAAATTTCTACTGGTAAGCAAGTTATTTGACCAATTTTACAAGAGCACTTCTAACAGTGATGTTGTAATTTGTTTCGGTAAGCAAGTTATTTGACCAATTTTGAGCTCAATTTTATATTTATCTTTGTAGAAGTTCTATGACACCCAAAATTAAGGAGTACATGAGCTCATTTTTCAGACCTCTAATTTGTTGTAGGTCAATTATGGATATACTTGTGGAAGAAAATTGTGCAATTAGAGGCAAGAAGGGTAAGGGTCTTTATGGGAAGAGCATAGCCTCAGGTTCATCAAATATAACCACTACACCAAATCGTTCAATTCCCCGCACATTATGTGAAGTTTCTAGCTCTGATGATGACAGTGCCACGACCAAACAACAAATTGATGATTTCAGCAACCCTGAATTTCAAGTGATGGCAGATGGTGTTGAGGTAGTTCATGAGCCCGTTTATGAGTCGGTCGGTCCCTCGCCTAATTTGCCGATTTCAGAGCCTGTCAATCCCATGCCAAATGTGCCAGTTTATGAGCCAATTCATGTACCTTCTTTGCAGAATAGTAAGAGAGGTAACAACTCGGGTGGTCAGTCCTCACGCTGTACCAAACAGAAACAAAGTGTTAACAGTATTGATGAATTTGCTGAGAGATTCCTTTGCAAGCAACAACAGAGAACTGAGCTGATTGCTCAATTGGACCAAACAAATAGTGTACATGATCAGGTTTTGAACAAGCTACAATCCTTGGCATTACCACCAGCAATTCACGTGGATATGGTGATGAGTTTGGCCAATTCTTGGATAAGAGGTTATTTTATTAAAGAAGATGATAATGAACGCTTGATGATTTTTGTCGACCGCGTAGTTGGGTTGTTTCGGTCTGGTCAAGTACCTCTCAACTAATATATTTGGGCTACTCTTGTTAAATAGGTTTATGATATTTTGACTTTTGTTTATATGGCATAATTTATTATAGTTTATGTCATGTTTTTGGTGTAGTAACTTAATAGTTTGAACTTGACTCACAATGTACTTGACATCATATTTGGTGATTATGTTTTTCCATTATGGTGTACTATGGCATTGAACGCTAATTATATGTAATTGTGTCAAACATCTAAAATCAATTTTTACTTTATTATGTTATGTGACTGTTATACTGTTATAAATTAAGCTCTTCTAATTAGTTGTTGTTGCACTTTTTACTTTATTATGTTATATAACTGTTGTACTATTATAATTTAAGCTCTTATAATTATTTGTTGATGCAGAATGTAATATTTTTGGTTGTATTTTTTATTTATTAATGTGCAGAAGCATTCTAGTAGGCAGTGTATTGATGTGTTTGATTTTTTATTTATTAACTCAAGCTTTGAGTTGATTTGTTTCAATTTGACCTCTGTAGGCAATGTATTTGATGTGTGGAGGTTGCAAGTTAAATTTTGACAAATTGTATGAATAGATGCATTGTAATGTTCATGTTTGGAAATTTGTGTTACAATTTTGAATTTTGAAAAAATATGTTAATTTCCTTAGAAATTTGATTCGAAATTATCCTACCTCTTTTATAATACTTGATCATAATTTGAATAAAAATGGAATAAATGGAACAGTTATACTTGAGAGTTAGAACTGTATCTAGTAATCTACACTAAGTTGTATAGGATAATCAGATAACCCATGTAAACTATGACCACCTAAATTTGGTAACAAAGAAAATTACCATCCATTGTGTGCAAACTTAAATATGGAGATCTCTACAAAGGTATTAAATACGCAGCAAAGAAAATTAAGTCTCCTTGTGATAAAAAATAAGTTGACTGAATGTAATATTGCTAGATGTTCTTCCCATCGTGTTCAAAATATATGTTTTAAAATAGAAAGGGTAGTTCGATCTTTAACATGATATCTCATGTAACAATATGTATTTTATTCTATTTAAACTTCATTGATCTAAATTGCCCACCTTCATCAACTTGATGTGAATAATCGTCTTCTTACATGGCAAATTACAAGAAATTGTGTACTTGGGCCAACCTCCAGTTTCATTGATCCTTCTTTTCCTAATCATGTTTGCATGCTTAAAAAGACAATCTATGGCATTAAACAAGCACCTTGTACGTGATTTTCTCGTCTCAGGACATTTCTTGAAAACTTGGCTTCATTTCCTCCAAGTCTGATCCCTCTTCATTTATAAATCATTTTTAATTTTTCTTATAGCTGCAAAAAATCCGACCTAAAAAATATTGATTCGGGTTATTTATCACAGTCTTTCCAATAAATTTAATTATATAGTGTTTCATCTATTTTTAAAGAAATATAAAAATATTTCTAATATTTCAATACAAAAAATAAAAAAATCATAACATTTTCTATTTAGTTAAAAAAAATCAGAAAATCTTATTTCTGTGAAATTATTTTTTGGAATTGGATTTCCGTGAAAATTTTCCTGGAAAGTCAAGTCTGGATCCGGAAAATTATTTTGTGAATTCAGCAGCTGGATTCAAGAAAGTATTTTTCGGTTTGGACAGATTATTAAACTTTTGCAAATGGGGTATAGATTTAAAAATTTTGATTTTTTTTTGGATATTAATAAAAATTTTGGCTCTAGAAGCAAACACTCAAATTAACTCGTCAGTTCTCTCCACTTGCCACCAACTAACTGCTTGGTGCAGCGGTTAAAGGCAGTGCGGTCTAATGATACCTTTTCAATATATTTTTAGCTTATACTAATATAATGATATTTATGTTATTGTTTTTTTTTTTTCCATTTTCAGCAAACTTCAAAGGTGAGGGTCTGCGTTTTAGATAAACTTGATATAAATTGCACTTTTGGTAATACTTAAGTTGATGACTTAGTGTATTAATAAAGTTAGTAAATTTATTGCACTTTTTCATTTTCAGCAAACTTCCAATGCCTCGTGCTTTTCATACCTCATATTTTATATCTTTTTTTTCAAAGTCTAAATTGTCGATCTGAACCGTTAAACATGATATCCATATTGAAATATGGTTGGAATGAAATTTTATAATTTTTGGAAATATTTTACTATTTTTTAAGATGGCTAGAAAATCACTGTTTTTTTAACGGTAAAAAAACAGTGATTTTGTATCTATCTTAAAAAATATAAAAAAATTCAAAAATTATAAAATTTTATCCCCAAGTATATTTTAGTATGGATATCATTTTGAAGCATGTTGTCAAAAGCAATACTTCAAATGTTTTTATTATTGGGTCTCCAGCAGAATGATGATATGAAGACACAACAAACTACTTTTTGTATAGATCCAGAGATAGGATCAGTATACCTCAGCTCCAGTTTAGGAGGCTTAGCAGTAATTTCCTTTTCTATAACTGTAGTTTGGTGGACTATTAAGCGTTAGAGCTTTTGGTTTTTGTTTTATCTCTGTGCTTAAGTCCCATATATTCTGTGGCAATGAACAATAGTCTGACATCTTGTAAGTTACAACTTTGGTGTCATATATGAAACGGGCACTTGTATGTCTTTTATAAAAAAAAAATGCTTTTATCTTTGGCTCACTCTTATGAAGTTGGAGTCAAATTGGGCATTCATTGAGGTTAATGTGGAATGTTTTTATTTTTGCTTATTTTTATGTTGGTCCTTGGTGATATTTATTTCTTTAGACAAAAATTATAAGAGTTTATTTTCGCTGATTTAACTCACTTTTCCAAATGCATTGAGCAAGTGCGAGAATGTGGATGAAGTGAAGCAGATTATCTCCGAAATGGGAGATGGAAGAAACAATGTAAAAGAAATTGATAGTTAACTGGTTCTAATTGTCAAAAATTTGTTTTATTTGTTAACTCTGATGCCTGAGTTGGGGTGCACAAAAAGCTCGTAGCTCGTGATTTGATTGAGTTCGGTTTGAAAAAAAAAATTAGTTCGAAACAAATCAAACCAGTTTGGTTTTGAAACAAATCAAATTCAGTTCGGTTCAAAATTGATTTGAATCGAACTTGAGTTGAGTCCGACTCGGTTCGAAACTCTTCTTTTTAGTTCTATACCCGCTTCAATTTCGAACCAGTTCAGTTCGAAACTGGTTCGCATTGTACCGAATCAAACTTGAACTCTTTTTTCAGTTCGAAACCCTACTTCAATTTCGAACCTGTTCGGTTCAAAATTGACTCGAACCCAAATTCAAACTGGATTAAGTTCAATTCAGTTTGATTCGTTTGCAGCCCTATGCGTGAGTACTCAGGTGTATTCATAGTTTCATACCCTACTTTTGTAGGATGATGTGTATTTAAAAATTAAATTTTAGTTCAATAGTTTAATTCTCTAATGTATTCACACCCTACTTTTTGTCAGTACAGTTGATGATCTTTTCAGCTATCTATTATATAGCATTAGTAAATCAATTTTTAATCTCTTTCTCAAATTATGTCTTTTGATCTATACGCAGTTGCTAATCATTTCTCAAAGTTCTGTCACTTTCAATGGCAAATCTGCCATGTTAGTGTTGAAATCTGCCCAAATACCAGCCTGACTGGTAGAAATCAACTTGGTTCATGTAAAGAGATATACTGGTAATTTTTTCCATTTTGAACAATTTTGCTTTTGGACCATTAATGCATCTTTTCATTCTCTGAAAACAAATTACAAAGGAATGAGCTTGTTGTAATGTAGAACAAAGGGACTTCTCCAAATGTTATATAATTACAACAACTATCAAAGAACAGGGGCTCCTTAATTCAGTGATTTTTCTAAAAGCAATAGTGATTTTTCTAAAATCCCCCTTAATTCAGTCACATTTTAAATTCCAACCAAATCGCAACCCATACCTGGATAAGAATTTTACTTCCTGAGTACCAAAATATAAGAAGAATAGATAAATTTAACTATTTAAATAGAACTTGTACAAACTGACACAATTATATGTACGAATAAAAATGATATATTCATAAAAATACACGGACCTTCATCAATTTAGTGATTTTTATTTCTGTCAAGTAAAGAGCTACAGAGGTTTACTGTTCACTAGATGAATACCAAAAATTAAAAAAGAGTTCACTAAAATCTCAGTTTGCACTTGCCAGAAAAGAATAGGAAGAACCAAATATATTATTGTCATATTGCTTTTTTTTTATTTAACTCCAGAGAATTATATTATTGTCATATTGCTTTTTTTTATTTTTCTTTTTTCTGTGGTATTTGTGTGTGAGGACAACAGCCATGGGAGAGAACTGAGCTGTAAATCTTATAAACTACAAACCCACCACAATATAAATGTTCATGCAAAATATTAGTTCGATCGCCTATAATAATAAAGTAATTTTAGTTATTTAGTGAAATTTTTTAAAATTTCTAATATGAATAAATAATGTTGTAGTTCAGAATTGTTTTTAAAATATTTTGCAAATCTGACACAACAATAATTTATAAGTTTTTTATATACATTGTAATATTTAAGTTGATATTTCACTAAATTTGAATGGACAGTTAGTTTACTTCAGGTCAAAAGTTATTTCTATATTGATTATTGATACTAAACAAAAATTGTGTAAAAGACAAGTTCATAGTTTCTTAAGTATATATATTGTGTAATTAACTTTGAGGAGGGATCAAATTACACCTTTTTTGGTGACACATCATGACACCATTTTTTATATAGGTCAATTTTGCGATTTCAAAATCCAATCAGTCGATCCGAACCGTTCAACATGATCACCATATTAAAATGTACTTGGAGATCAAATTTTACATTTTTTTGAATTTTTTTACTATTTATTAAGATGGTTACAAAATCGTTGTTTTTTAATGGTCTGAAAACAACGATTTTTGTAACCATCTTAATAAATAGCAAAAAAATTCAAAAAAATGTAAAATTTGATCTCCAAGCACATTTTAATATATCCATCACGTTGAACGGTTTGGATCGACTATTTAGACTTTAAAAATAGTAGGTGTCAAAGTGTGTCACCAAAAAAGGTGTAATCGGATCCCTCCTCATTAACTTTTGATATTGTTATTAGTTCATACTTTTAACCATTACTCTAGAAAATGCGAACCTAATAAAATTAATTTAATTTCAGTCCACATTTTATTTTTAAAGAAAAAGCTGGTCATGAGCATAGTAACATGATCCACGTATTAAAAGTTCTTTTGACGTTTCAGAACCGAACAGTGAATAAAACGGAAAAACATATTATAAGTTTTATTAGCGAATAAAATGCGATTTTTTTGTAAAAAAATTTAATTTTGATTTTTACTTCCTTGTGATACCGAATTATTCCTGAATCATAAATTTTTTACATCGCCGAACCGAAACCAAATAATTCATTTGTCACTATGGCAATGAGCATCTCAACTTGCAAGAAAAAGTATTCTCCCAGGTACCGTAAAAGATTCCTTTCACTTTATGGTTTGAGATTAACTTCCATCTGCTTTGAGATTCGTTCTATTGCGGGGCAGAATTATTAAACTTTGAGATTCGTGCAAAGTTAAAAAGAACGGTTCAGATCAACTAATTTTAAAATATTCCCTGTACAGTAGCAGGAAGGAATTCAAATACAGTGAAGTAACTCAAAAATTGGGTTTTGGATTGGAACCGTCCAATTCGAATCCTTGACCATCCAACTAAAGTGGAACACTTGCATCCCGAGAGACAGGTTCAAATCTCGAAGCGATCTCGAGCGATTCGATTCCGACGGTCCCGATGCAAAACCCAAAAATTGGGTTACTTTGGGGGATTCCGGACCCAGCGGGGAGCATCTGAATTCAACTTGCAAACTATCGGTGGCAACATTTTGTCTGGTTCCACGGGTCTCATACTCTCATTTGGTTTTAGTGGATCGGTTCATTGACCATGTTTTACCAAATGAAAGAAAGTTGACTAAACTCACTCATTGACTGATGAAATCAAAACTCTCAAACCCCTTCGCCGCAAGTGTTTCACCCTCAAACCCTCTCTAAAACCCTCAAGGCGGCTGCTGCCATGGCCAACTCCCCAACAGATTCCGACCTCATCGATCGCCTCTCTTACCTTCCCGACGCGTTGCTTATCACAATCATCTCCTTCCTCCCCATTCATATCGCCGCTCGCACCTCCGTCCTATGTCGCCGCTTCCGCCACCTCTGGGAGGCCTCTCCTTCCCTTGCGGTCATCAGCTACGACCTTCCTAGGCCCCGATCTGAAAACTTCATTGCCATGGCCAAACATGTACTGCTTCGCCGCAATCCTTCCCACCCCCTCCACAGCTTGTGCCTAGAGGTATCCCGCTGTGGCAGTAAAAATGCCATAGCGATCGTTTCGTCCTTGCTTGCCAAGGCCCGCTCCCTGGACATGCGCCACCTCACCATGGAATGTTTCAAGTTGTCAGATTTGTTACCTATTCTCCCCATTGTCTTTAAAATTAACTCTCTCAGGTGCCTCTCCCTTCATCGCTTACATACCCCTGGCGAATATCCTCGAGAAATTAATTTTCCTTCTGGAATCAATTTAACTTTCCTGAGAAGCCTTTCTATTCAATCAAGTGGGGCTGACGTGGCCGATCTCAACAAACTTCTCTCTGAATTGTGTTCTTTGGAAGATTTACATATTGATGTAAGAGGCACTCCTGGGCTTAGCCTTTCCTCCCAGACAATCAGAAAACTCAAACTGATTATTGCCTTCGGTTCTCGAAAACATGATATTGTGGGGTTATCACTTCCTTCATTTCGAAATTAAGTGCTGTCTTGGAAATAGGTCACACATCCATGCAAAGGTTCCGTTGTTAACAAAAGCTGTTATCAAACTTCGTGATAATAATGTCAGTACTATTGATGGGCTGCTGAATTGCATCTCACATGTGGAAGAGCTAAGCCTGCATTTAGACAAGACCATGGTCATATACTTTACCCTCTTAATTATTATTTTTTTGCACATGTCAGTTATGTTTTCTTTCTTCACCTCTGGTGCAAGTGCATCTTCGAATTGTTTAGATATGTGTTTCTGAACCTATCCATTGACCATCTTTTAATTTAAAGTGGTGTGTTACGATATGTTAGATATTTATCTGAAACCGGTATAACAATTTTATATGATTACTTGGTAATGTACGGTACAATTGTAGGTTGATGCTTTACTTGAATATTTTTGGCATGTTTGATTTGTACAGTATGTGGCGCACCCAATTCCTATTTTGTTGGAATCAGGAAAAGATGTGCCACATTTTCATAATTTGAAACACTTGGATGTGACCCTTTGTTTTCACGAGCACAATTTGGCAGCTGTCATTATGATGCTCCATAATTGTCCTATTCTGAAATCACTGAAGCTGGTTCATAAGGTGCATAACTTTTTAATTTTTTTTTTTCTTCTACTTCCTGCTCTCAATAAGGCTAGGGTTGGGAACTATCAATCCATGAGTCTCCTAACTTCTTGTGTATCTCTCTTTAACAACATAATAGTTGGTATTATATCAAACCATTATACCATAAAAAAAGAGCATCCAGAGTACAAGTTTGGTTTTAGAATTATTTTGTTAATCCTGATTGCTCCTCTCTGGTTGGGTTTCATTTCTAGCCTACCCCAACTCGTTTGGGACTAAAGGCTTGGTTGTTGTTGTTGTTGATTGCTCCTCTTTGTGCTATTGTTAGTTTGTTACTCGTGTTAAATTAATTGAAGGTTCAAAAATCTTTTGCAGTATCTTTGCCGATGTAAGCCAGTCCTAAATCAAAGTTTTTTTTTTTTCTAAATTACTCATTCAGAAAACATAGATGATACTTTTAACAGTGTAAGCCAATCCTAGATCATAGTACATTTTTATTAAAACTAGTCGTACTTTAGTGTCATTTCCATTCTTACTATACACTGTCCAAACCAGTGGTCGTTCTACTGAGGGGACGTGGCCAATGTAAATCCTCTTTTGTTTGCAAATTACATTGGCCTTGATATCCTTTGTTTCGAGTCCACTGGACAAGAATGTTTCTACAGCTAGTTGAAATTTGAAGGGGATGATTTAAATTAGTTTTTATTATGTGATGCAGAGGGGCTAGGTTTCTTGCCAACTGCATCCACTTTCTATTTGTCTTTCCAAATTCTCAAATATATGCTACTGACTAATAAATATATATTTTGTTTTCTGCTCTAGAGTCCCAGGTCCATTGGTTTGACAACAGGAAAGAAAAGGAAAGATTGGGCATCAAATCTGCCGTGTAATGTTAATGGTAATTGCCGCTATGCTTATTACAGAAATCTCCATTTGGAGGAGGATCGTAAAGAATTCATGAAGTTGCTTAGCACGAAAGGTACCTCTAAAGAGGCTCGTAACTAGGACATGCTAAACGAAGTCATTTTCATAGCTTTGCTTGTATTGCTTATTTTTGTTGGAGCTAAATATCCTAGACGTGTGTCGTGTCGACATGATTTTAATTATGTTTGAAGCGTGTTGTCAAATGCTTTTGTTTTTGGTTCACTCTTATGTAAAGTTAGATCAAATTTGGGCATGCATGTAGGCTGATGTGGAATGTGTTTATATTGTTATGTTGGTCCTTGGTGATATTTCGGTTAGATAAAATTATAAATCAACTAAGTTATATTCTGGCTGATTCAACTCAGCTTAAAGTTTCACTTTTAACAGTTTAACAAGATATACCAAAACGAAAGAGAGAAAACGCAAATAAAAAAGGATGAAATGCCTCACATTTGAGTCCTGTTTAATTTAAGCTGGCATAGAAATAGCTAGATGTCAGCCATTCTGAAGATGTCTATTGATATGGGAAAAAACTTTGGCAAACAAATAGCAAGAAACAGTTAAACAACAGCCCAGAAATAATGACCTGGAACTTCCCTCTTCTACAGTTTTCCTTAATTAACAATACACAATAAACTAAGACAATCTAACAACTTCTTAACATAAATCAAAATTCAATCCAAATTGTAATTGTTTGCCGAACGATCCATTCATTTATTTATTTTAGTTCACGAGCTCATCAGACAATGTCAAGTGATTCTTCCTTTTAATTATTTATTTGTTTTTATTTATGTATTTATTTATTTTAGCAAAAATACATTTGTTTTCTTTAATAGTTAACGGCAATTACCGTTAACAAATATATTAATTAAAAAAGTTTAATTACAAATCTAATTGCACAGAGTGCTCCCACATTATTTACCTATCTATATAGAGCTACTCTATGCAAAGTATTAAAATGCGGTATATATCTACTATTTTGATACAAAGAATTATATCGTAAAACCATATTCATATCCATATTCACACAAATATTCCCATATTGAATATCCACCCATATACCAGTTCGATATTAGATATTATCAAATACCGTTTTCACCCCTATACCAGTGCACATCGAATATATATATATTTTTTTTAATTTGAAATTAAGTATCTGAACTAAAGCTAATGTTAAAATATTTGATGGACGAGAAATTATGATATATTAAAGTTTAGATGCCTTTTGTCAAAACAAAGATAAAAATAAATACAACATTATCAAATATTTGAAAACATGTTATTCATGTATTAAATTTGTTTGCATTCATAGATCTTTATTTTCGAACTTAAACAAAAATAAAAAAGATATTTGACTAAAATATGTATTTGCATGTTATTGTAACTATACATACGTTCAGAAAATAAATATAAAATTATAAAATATTTAAAACAAAAAATAATATTATTCGGATATTTAAAAATTCAAAACAGACAAAAGGAAATCTATATAATTTAATATTTATCCACCTCATAAAATGGGAAACGTTTTACAAAAATCAAATCATTATTAAATCTGAAAGGTAGTACAAAGACATCCCAGTTCATATTTTGGATTCGGAATATATATGTGTTGGATAGCGTTTTTGGACCCCAAACGCTACGCTATGACATCAAAATGCGCTATTTGCGCTACGGCCGCTACAGCGCTATAGCGGTCCGCTATTTGCGCTATACAATATGAGTTTTTTTTATTTTTTATTTTTAAGCAATTTATATGAGTTTTAAATAAAGATAAAAAAATCTCAAACCGAAATTGAATTTGTTGCTACTTGCTACAGATAAATCAATTTGAAATTGGGAATAAAAATTGAAATTTGAATAGAAAAAAAGTCCAAACCGAAATTAAAATTTGAATAGAAAAAAAAATAGATTATGTCATGAATCATGATGCTTAAGATATTTTTAATAGGAAAAATCGATAGTTTATGATATTACTATGGATATTTTGAACCGCAATTTGGACTTTGTACGGGTTCAATATGAATATTATAATTTCTTAATTACTTTGGTGTTATTTATTGTTCTATGAGACGTTAGATAATGTTGATATTTAGTAGAAATATTGAATATACGAAATGTAAAAAAAAAAAATGCTATTTGGAATAGCTTCCGCTATAGCGACGCTATTCGCTATAGCTTTTTTTTTAACTTTCCCACTACGATGCTATAAACGCTATTTAGAACCTTGGTTGGAAACAATAAAAAATTAAATCGTCATCAATTATGTTGTTTATCGAGGAAGCAACTTTCCAAATTCTGATTGAGTAAAAGGATTGCTTTTTGGTTTTCATGGGCTCCCTTAAATGCAACCTTTTTCATCTTGTGCATTGTAAGTTGTAATACAATGAACCAGGTTGGCTTGTTATAAGCAAACATTAAGAGCTTGTTCGGCTGCTCTCCAATTTTTACTGTTTACGGAGAAAAAATAAATTCATTCAGATTGAATTTTTTTTTTTTCCACGTGAACTGTAAAATCAGTTCAATTTTTTTTTTTTTTCTGTTCACATTCTCCAATCCACTGTGCTACCGATCCTGCCCTAATGCATTCAATGGTTAATCTTGACCGGACCGTTCACATTAGTAAAAATCTCAGGAATGCCTAATTCTAACGGTTCAATATCTTGTAATATATTTACTGGACCATGTTTTACCGAATGAAAGAAACTTGACTTCACTCACTCACTGACTGATGAAATCAAAACCCTCAAACCCTCTCGCCGTTCCTGCTTCCCCCTCAAACCCTCTCCGTGGGGAGGCGACTGCCATGGCCAACTCTTCAACTGATTCCGACCTAATCGATCGCCTCTCTAATCTCCCTGACGCGTTGCTTATCACAATCATCTCCTTCCTCCCCACTCGCATTGCCGCTCGCACCTCCGTCCTCTGTCGCCGCTTCCGTCATCTTGGGAGGCCTCTCCTTCCCTTGAACTAATCAGCGAAGATTTTTCCCTACCGCTCATCAGCCGAGAACTTCGTTGCCATGGTTAATCGTGCGCTCCTCAGCCGCAATGCCTCCCACCACCTCCTGAGCTTGCGCCTAGAGGTATACCGCTGTGGCAGACAAAATGCAATAACGATCATTTCGTCCTTGCTTGCCAAGGCCCGCTCCCTGGACTTGCGCCACCTCACCATGGAAGGTTTTTATTTGTCAGATTTCTTACCTATTCTGCCCATCGTCTTTACAATTAACTCTCTCAGGTGCCTCTCGCTTCACTTACGTTCCCATCCTCGTCAAGAACTTAATTTTCCTTCTGGAATCAATTTAACCAACCTCAAAATCCTTTCCCTTTCCCTTAAATGGTATGAGGCTGACTTGGCCGATCTCAACCCACTTCTCTCTGAATTGTGTTCCTTGGAAGAATTACATCTAATATAAGTGGCACGCCTTGGTTTAGTCTTTCCTCCCAGACAATCAGAAAACTCAAACTGATTAGTACCAAGAATACTCAAAAACTTGATACTGTGGGGTTATCACTTCCTTCATTGGAGTCACTTCATTTGGAAATTAAGTACAGTCTTGGAAATCTGTCCCACATCCATGCAAATGTTCCGTTGTTAACAAAAGCTGTTATTAAACTTGGTGATATCTGTGAGAAAAATGTCAGTACTATTGATGGTCTGCTGAATTGTATCTCACATGTGGAAGAGCTAAGCCTGCATTTAAAGGAGAGCAAGGTTATACACTTTACCCTCTTAATTTTTTTTTTTTTTTGCACATGTCAGTTATGTTTTCTTTCTGCACTGCACCTCTGGTGCAAGTCCATCTTTGAATTGGTTAGATATGTGTGTCTGAACATATCAGTTGACCGTCTTTCAATTTAAAGTGGTGTGTTGTGATATGTTGGATATCTGAAACCGGTATGACAATTTTATACGATTACTTGGTAATGTACAGTACAATTATAGGTTGATGCTTTACTTGGATATTTTTGACATGTTTGATTTGCACAGTATGCGGAGCACCCAATTCCTATTTTGTTGGAATCAGGAAAAGATGTGCCACATTTTCATAATTTAAAGCACTTGGATGTGACCCTTTGTTTTCACGAGCACAATTTGGCAGCTGTCATTATGATGCTCCATAATTGTCCTAATCTGAAATCACTGAAGCTGGTTCATGAGGTGCATAACCTTTTTAAATTTTTTATTGTTTATACTTCCTGCTCTAAATAAGTCTAGGCTTGGGATTGAGCTCTTTTTTTTTCTTTTCGAACAGCAAGTAGGATATAATTGGGAGTATGACAATACCTGATTTAATTCAATCCAACCCATATAATTCCGGCTGAAACTTCCATCGGTTGTTGTTAACCATTGGCAATCCTGATTGCTCCTCTTTGTACTATTATTAAATTATGTGAAGATTCAAAAATCTTTTGCAGTACTTTGCCGATGTATGCCAGGCCTAGAGTTTAGTATTTTCTATATTTACTAAATTAGTCGTATTCAGAAAACATATGCGATATTTTACTAAATTAGGTTCCTTGCCAATAGCATCTTTTTTATTATTTGTTTTTTCCAAATTCTCTAGTATGTTACTGACTATGTAAATATACATTTTTTTAGATCTATTTCACTGATTTAGCAAGAAAGAAAAGGAAAGATTGGCAATCAAAGCTGCCGCGAAATGCTGATGGTAATTACCGCTATGCTTATTTCAAAAATCTCCATTTGGAAGAGAATCGTAAAGAAGTCTTCAAGTTGCTGAGTAATAAATGTTCCTCTAAGAGGTAAGTTCGTAACTAGGACTCGCATAGTGCTGTTAAAGGAAGTCATTTTCATTGCTTTGCTTGTTTTGATAATTTTGTTGGAGCTAAATATCCTAGCCATGTGTTCTGTTGACATGGCTTTAATTATGTTTGAAGAATGTTGTCAAAAGCAATACTTAAATGTTTTTGTTTTTGGCCCACTCTTATGGAAAGTTAGGACTTAAATTGGGCATTTGCATGCAGCTTGATGTGAATTGTGTTTATTGTTGCTTATTGTTATGTTGGTCCATGGTGATATTTATTTTTCTTAGAAAAAACAATTAGTCAACTGAGTTATTTTTCAACCTATTTAACTCGGTTGAAGTTTCACTTTAAATGAAGTTTCAATTTAAATGAAGTCATTTTTCAACCTATTTAACTCGGTTGCAGTTTCACTTTATTTTTGCTTATTGTAATGCGTCACATTTGGTTGTTGCTTAGACCTGATAGTATGACATTGGTTTTTGGTTTTTTAGACTTCATTTTTTTTCTCATATTCTGATTTTAGATGCTAAAGTTTGTCTGATAGTGGACAATATCATACCCAAGTTGTTGATATTTACTTTCCCTTCTGTTATTGAGTATAGTTAGTTTATACTTCTAATTGTAGTTCAGAATTTATGTCATTTCTTTTGTTGGGGAGAAATAGTGATTTAGTGAGATTTAGACAGGAATTCAATGCAAACCTTGGATACTTCTTGGTTCTTTGTCCTCATGTACAAGTTTGCACATGCAATGCAAGGGACAAGCTCAGAAATGAAGTGCAAAGGATTTGTTCTGGTAACAGGGGTACCAGTTTTGATTCTAGGGGGGTAGTGGTGTTAAATTTTGTACTGGTAAGCAAGTTTTTTGACCAATTTTACAAGAGCATTTAAAACAGTGATATTGTAATTTGTACCAGGAAGCAAGTTATTTGATCAATTTTGAGCTCATTTTTAGATTTTTCTTTGTGGAAGCTCTATGATACCCTAAAGAAGTAGTACACGAGCTCCTTTTTCAGACCTCTAATTTGTTGTAGGTCAATTATGGATATACTTGTGGAAGAAACTTGTGCAATTAGAGGCAATAAGGGTAAGGGTCTTTATGGGAAGAGCATAGCCCCAGGTTCATCAAATATAACCACTGCACCAAACCGTTCAATTCCCCGCTTATTCTGTGAAGTTTCTAGCTCTGATGATGACAATGCCACGACCCAACAACAATTGATGATTTCAGCAACCCTAAATTTCATGTGATGGCAGATAGTGTTGAGGTAGTTCATGAGCCCATTTATGAGTCGGTCGATCCCTTGACTAATGTGCCGATTTCAGAGCCAGTCGATCCCATGCCAAATGTGCCAGTTTATGAGTCAATACATGTACCTTCTTCGCAAAATAGTAAGAGAGGTAACAACTCGGGTGATCAGTCCTCACGCTGTACCAAACAGAAACAAAGTGTTAACCGTATGGATGAATTTGCGGAGAGATTCCTTTGCCAGCAGCAACAAAGAACTGAGTTGATTGCTCAATTGGGCCAAAGAACTGAGCTGATTGCTCAATTGGGCCAAGCAAATAGTGTACATGATCAGGTTTTGAACAAGCTACAATCCTTGGCATTACCACCAGCAATTCACGTGGATATGCAGATGAGTTTGGCCAATTCTTGGATAAGAAGCTGTTTTATGAAAGAAGATGATAATGAACGTTTGATGATTTTTGTCAACCGCGTAGTTGAATTGTTTCGGTCTGGTCAACTACCTCTCAACTCCTAACCAGTCGAAATACACTCAATAGATTTGGGTTACTTTTGTTAAATAGGTTTATGATATTTTGACTTTTGTTATATGGCATAATTTATTATAGTTTTTGTCATATTTTTGGTATAGTAACTTGTAGTTCGAATTTGGCTCACAATATACTTGATATCATACTTGGTGATCATGTTTTCAATTATGGTGTACGATGAGTCGAATGCTAATTATATGTAATTGTGTCGAATTTCTGAAATCACTTTTTACTTTATTATGTTATGCGACTGTTATACTATTATATATTTAACTCTTCTAATTATTTGTTGCATTTTTTACTTTATTATGTTATGTCATATGTGACTGTTATACTATTTAAGCTCTTCCAATTACTTGTTGATGCAGAATGTAGTATTTTTGTTTGTATTATTTATTAATATGCAGATGCTTTCTAGCAGCAGTAGGCAGTGTATTGATGTGTGGAGATTGCTAGTTAAGTATTGACAAATTGTATGAATTTGTTTAACAAATTGATGTGTGGAGATTTCTAGTAGGCAGTGTATTGATGTTTGGAAATTTGTTTAACAATTTTGAATTTGGAAAAAAATATGTTAATTTCCTTATAAATTTAACCCATGGAAACTATGACCACCTCAATTTGGTAACAAAGAAAATTACCATCCATTGTGTGCAAAATTAAATATGGAGATCTCTACAAAGGTATTAAATCCGAAGCAAAGAAAATTAAGTCTCCTTATGATAAAAAATAAGTTTGACTGAATGTAATATTGCTAGATGTTCTTCCCATCGGTAGTCAAACTACATTTAAAAGAAAGGATAATTTGGTCTTTAACATCATATCTCATGTAACAATATATTTTTATTCAATTTAAATTTCATTGCTCTAAATTGCCCGCCTCTCTTACAAGAAATTGCGTACATGAGCCAGTTTCATTGATCCTTTTCTCCTAATCATGTTTGCTTGCTTAAAAAGACAATCTACAGCATTAATGTAACACTATGCAAAATACATATATGAAATTATAACTAAAGGTAATATACGAAAGGTCTAGAGGCGTTTTTCAAGTAAGCAAGTAAAATTTAAAGTGAAAAATAAAACTGATTATTTAAAATTCTATTTGAATGATATAAAAGTATGTTATATTGATTCAAAATTTCTAAAATATTTAGACGTGGATGTTTGAATATTTGACAAAAGAATCAGATTAATAACCGATAATATATATGAACCTCTTTTAATTATCTTGGACTAATTTGCAAAGTTTGAAAACTTAAAGGTTAATTATGAGAAAATGCAAAGTTAACAAAAAAATAAAAGATCGACCAACGTGGCATTATGGCCACGCGGCCCATGCTGGCTGGAGTCCGACTACGCTGCTTTTTTGGAGAAAAGAAGGAGCCTCCTTTTCTGAATCCAACGATTCAAAATTTCCATTTGCGTATCTCGATAAAGAAACTTTTTCATGCACAAATCTCAATGAATTTTGAATCGTTCGATTCAGAAAAGAAGGGTCCTTCTTTTCTCCCATAAAAGCAGCGGAGTCCGATTCTGCTGGTTGACACCCCTACTTTAATACCCCTTAATTAATGGCCTATCTATCTCTCTCTCTCTCTTAAACTTTTCATGTCCATTTATAATTTACTTTCCTCTTTCCGTTAGGCAACATAGAGGAATATCTCTTGAAAAGAAACTATGTAATTAGATTGGTATTTATCCTTTGTTTCTACTTGGAAATTCAAGGTTGACACTCTATAGGTATTTCATTTCTTTCTCTATATTGTGCTTCCTTAATATAATTTAGACTTTTGGTAAAATATGAAAATCCGCAAGTTTAAGCTTGCTCGAGATGTTAAAAGAAATGAAAAGGATTATTGGGTTCATATTTAACAAATTGAAGAAGGCAAGCTAAAATATTGTGTAAATTTAGTTGAAAATTGTTTAATAGAGTATTTTAATTGATTTGCCTGAGGTCCCTTTTCTACCTAGATGATTTCAATCGGATCTGAATTTAATGATTGTTGTAGTAATTTAATTATTGGATTATTGGTTTATAGCTCAACCCGAACAGTACCTTTCGGTACTGAGGTCCACTTTTTCTTGTTGGGGTTATTTTAGTTATTTTCTAATGTGTTGCTAAGTAGTTTGCGGGGTATTAAAGTCATATGAAAATAGGTACCTATCCGTACCAGTATAAATGGTTTACCGGTACACCTATATAAACTTTTGGGGGCTTGATTGCAAATAAAATTAGACAATGAAGGTATAATTTGTAAAGTACCAATGAATTAGTAAAACTAACTTGTTAGAGGGGCCTTAGTGCAAATAACTTACATATATAAAAGCCATCTTGATAAATTGAAGATTGAAATTTATTTGAATGACTGATTGGACTAGGACGGTTGATCTTAGATTAAAATTGAATTGGATATATAGAAATTAATGAACTAGAATGGAATTAAGTAAAGAGAGATTAAAGAAATGGTAAACTAATTAATAAAAAAAATGCTATTCATGTTAAATGAGTATTTATATTTATTAAATAGTGATTGAGAATGATTGTAAAAGTACTTAAAGATATACATATTATTTGACATAGGCGTAAAGAGACTGACGAGACAGAATGTTTGGAATGAACAGACTGCTAGCGACCTCACTTGTTGCCCTACAATATCAGATGCGGAGTTATTGGATTAGTCTGAGATTCATGACGAGGAATTAAACCGTAACTCGCTGTGCATTTTGAATATTTGATTGACTGTATTGATTGAACTGTTGAACTGTTGCATCATATGCATAGCCCAATACAATTGAAACTGAATTACAAGTAAGACTGTTGACTGTCGACTGTCATGTTGATATTGTTTATCGATCGATTGATTATTATTGCAAATGATTGATTGAGACCACAGTGACTGAATTGATTGAATATTGAATACTGTAATCCTTGAACCTCCATATAGTGGAGAAAAATTTAATATATCGTAAAGTCTAACTAGCTACTAGACTTTACTCCAGGACCCTTATGCGCATATGGTGAATGGCCCCAACTGAACCCAGTACCGGTTGGGTAGGGGATACTAAATAAATGTGAATTGTGATTGTGAGATTAATGAACTGTGGTAACTGTCTTATCAATGATTTTCTTTCCGATAATGGCAGTATTGTGATATTGATTTCGTAATGTTTATGTTAACCAATTGTCAGGATAGTTAGAACTGTCTTATCATTGATTTTCTTTCCGATAATGACAGTATGGAGATATTGATTCTGTTTTGTTTCCGTTAACAAATTGTCAGGATAGTTAGAACTGTCTTATCATTGATTTTCTTTCTGATAATGACAGTATGGAGATATTGATTATGTTTTGTTTCTGTTAACAAATTGTCAGGATAGTTAGAACAGTATAAGCCCTAACACGACAGATATATGTTATGGTATCTGCTACCAGACTAGAAATTGTAAAGTTAATAAACTAAACGTTACCAGACTTTATAGTTTAAAAGATTTTGACCCAAACCATTTATTCTGATAAGGTTTCTTATTTACTTATGTAATTTTTGTCGTTCAATTGGATACTATTATTGAGCATTTGCATTCGTCATTATAAAATGAACTGTTAGTTTCTCGTGCGGAGATTTCATTCTGAATATGGATTTCTTCGAATCAAATAACCTGAGTGGCAATTAGCAATGAGAAATAATTTATTATTTTCACCCGTTCC